>OX375794.1:23052376-25452376 GCA_947359425.1 Lagria hirta | reverse complement strand
ACGTCTAGCATCACGCCCATATGCTAGAAATTTCTGCGATGATTTTTGTCTTGGGGTAAGATATCGTCTTAAGCTAGTATAATACATTTCAGTGGTTTTTACATTTGCGGGAGTTTTGCTTAGCAAAGCAGATTTATTCAAATTTGAATCTGTTGCGACTTGCTGAAGAGTCCCGTACCATTTACGAGTCTCCAGCTTGCATTAATCTTATTAAAAAACGTAATAGTTTGTTTGAATTATCAGGAAAAAAAAGATCAGAGATCATGAGAATTATCAGAGTTAATCATCAATCTTTTAAAAATTTTAGATAATCTTATGTATTAATTATTATAAACTGCAAACAGGAAAAGAACGAATTGATATTGATGCTAAATACAAGAAATATCTATCTTCCACTATTAAACGTATAAAATCGCAAGTCCACTTTAGGAGTTAATGGCAGTAGGAAATTTTTTTATAATATAATTGCGGTCATAGAGCACACATTACAATTAAGAAGATAATTTTTTTTTCATGTTGAGTTCTAACAGATTTTTACGGGACAGTAACACCTGTTTTGAAAATCATTTGCCTATAATGATTTTATAGATATTCAATAAAATATTTCCAAATATTTAATGTCGTAATAAGTAAGTGGTTAAAGTCAATCTAATAAAAATTCAGTGCCTTTACTACTATGAAAAAATTCTAATTTTGACATAATATTGCTAAGATAGGACATCACACTGTCATTTTTATTTAGGTTATGATCTGAAATCAGTCAAAAAAATGTGTAATTATATATATGTATGTACTTTGTGGCGCCAATTGAAAATACGTTGTGACACCAAAATTTTCGTTCAGGCGCCACAAAATGGTGCCATAAGCCTTAAATTGTCTAGAATGGTGTCACACACAACGTTATATCGAGCCTGTAGGTCAATTTTGGTTCTGGTGCCATAACGACACTCGTTATCTACGGATATACGGTGTACTTCTCACAGTTTATAACTAGGAGCACTGCTTATATTTATTTTATTTTGTTATTCATACCTTACAAACTCTCTGAACGTTGTGGCATGACATACCATTTTCAGCTTAAGATCAACTTCTAGTCATCATTAAGATAAGAATTAACTGGCAACACTGCATTAAATGAACTTCTATATTACTACTAGCTGGCCCGGCGAACTATGTTCCGCCTAAACATAGATATTATTTTTAAAATAAACAAACCAAAATCTTTGAAAATCATACTGATATTGATACTTGTCATTTTTTATCCCTATCCCACCTCTTTTTATCTCTTTGTTAATAAAAAGTATTCTATCTTTTTCATTCAAATCCAGTCATCAGTTAATCAGTTTGTAATTTTCCATAGAAACTTTCACCCAAAGTTGGTATATGGGAAGGTGTCTCATGCAAGACGATTAACATGCAAACGCACGGTCCGACTTTAGTTCGTGGTGGGGATGTGGATCAATTTATTGCAAAAAAATTTATTGCAACAAATCCAAGTTTGGGAAAATTTCTTGAGCCACGTCAAATAAATTTTAATGTAAACGCTTTTTCGTGATTGCGTCAAATTTCTTACGGTAGTTTAATTGAACCGCCCGATGACTTATTCCAAGCTATCCTTAAATACGACTATTACTTAAAAATATTTCATAAAGGCTAAATGAATTTGGAGCAAAACGTTGTTAAAAAATTATCCGCTAAAATTTATAAAAAAGTGAAAGATTTTAACTTGGACATTGTTACAGCCTACGTGAAACAAAGGACATTTATTAGAATGAATTACCTCAATCAAATAAACGCTAATAAACATTTTTTTATTTCTTGAATAGTTACTTAAAACAATATTGACTATTTGCAATAATCACTAAACACAAATTTCGCATTTTTACAAATTTTCCTTTTTTTCTAAATTTTAATCAAAATTGATGATCATGACAACAATGAATTATTCTCGTAAGTTGTTTATTTTATATTTTATGTCTCTGAAATAATTTTATCAACAAATGAAAAAAAAATATGGGTTTGAATTTATTGATAAGTTATTATACTAATTTATTATTATAGTTCAATAAAAATTGTGGATTATAGTTATAATACGGTTTGTCGTTTTTCACTAAATTTAATTTAAAAGCTAAAGTTGAATGAACAATTTTTGTAATTGCGTCATGTCTTTTTTTATAATCTCTATCAACTAACACTGAATTAAAACACTAATTCTATTATTAACATTCTGTTCAATTGTTTCCGACGCATTAAAGCACCCTCCACAAATATGGTTTTTTACTAAATGGTTTTTAAATATACACTTAAATATACGATAATTTTTGAATTAAAACAATTGATAATTTTCAGTGTTGTTTACCCTATCTTGAATAGAAACAAAACCTTCAGTCTTTGGAATAATTTTATCTATTTTAAACCATAACCATGACAGTTTTTTTATCTATCCCATCCAATTCAATTTCTTTAAAAAATCTACTGTGTTGTTTTGTTTAATTTTTAATAAAAGAATATTATCTAATTTATCTAATTTATTTGTAATAATTTTTAAATTTCATGGTGTAAGATTTGTTTCTGCGTTCACAATAAATTTTATTAATTTATCATCCGTTTTATAATTATCAACGTAATTTTGCATCTTAGAAATTTAGTTATTAAATAATAATAATATGTTCAAAATACTTCTGCCTTCGTTTTCCCTAAAAACTTAAAATTATTTAATGGGAGATTCTGAATGATATTTATTAAACTTAGTAAATGATGTTCAATTTTTTATATTGATATTGATAATGTTTGTTGCTGTCTATTTGATAACACCAAAGACATAAGTTAATAGAGGAACAGCATAAGAATTTATTTCTTCTATTAACATGTTACTATTTAATTGCGCTTTTAAAAGTAATAAAGTTTGTCAAAAAACATTTTGTGGATAATATTTTTTCTATCGTTATGTGGAATTTTTGAAGTTTGATTATAACCCAGATATTTGTACACTTCTCTTTTATTTATCTGTCAATAATTTAATAGTTCTTAGTTTAATAAGATAAAATTGGATTTTTATCTTTATTTGTGCCAAGTAGTTTACATTTGCTAACACCAAAATCCATACCAATACTATTTGAAAACAAATCAGTATAGTTTAATAAATTGAACAATTGACTTTTACTTCTTGCATATATTTTTATGTCATCCATATATCTACTGACTGAATCAATGATTGTTCTTTGCATTCAAAAGAACACTTATGCAAGCTTTCCGTTCAATATTTATAAAATTACTAACTGGCCCGGCGAACTTTGTTCCGCCTAAACATAGATATTATTTTTAAAATAAGCAAACCAAAATCTTTGAAAATTATATATTGATACATGTCATTTTTTGTCTCTATCCCTCTCCTTTTCATCCCTTTGTTAATAAAAAGTAGCTGTTTATAATTATTTAGTTTTATTAATTTTTTCTAATTAAAAATTATTAAATATTATTAAATATTTAATAGTTAAATATTAAAATAATTATTAATATTTAATTAAAAACTTTATTAATATCTTTAAATATTTATTAATATTAATAAACTCGCTGCTCGATTCAAATCAGCACTTGATAAATATCTTGTTCTGCGTCGCAAATTATCTATTTGTTGACCTCTGTTGTTTGCTCGACGATTCTGCATTGGCAACCGAGCTGTTTCACGGGCTGCTTCACTTTGCTCTCGTGATTGAGAAGCACGAAGTCGAGCCATACTATCGCGGCGCTGTTCACGTGCAATTTCTTGTTCTTCTTCAGTCCTTTCATTTGCAGTATTTCGTATTCTTCTTGCATCACGGCTTTGCTGGGAAAGATTCGATCGTCTTGGTCGCGGCATTATTAATTAAACTTCACTTTACCTAAAAACTAAAATTTTCAACCATACCGAGTTTTATAGTTCACTTCACTTTTTACGAATGGGCAACGGCACTATCATTACATTATAATTGTTAATTATTTATTTAATAGAAATAGTTTTATGATTGATTTCTTACAAATATCAAATTGCCATCCATACGTCATTACATATCTGTCATTATACGTCAATTACATAGCTGTCATTTGCGTTTTGTTATTCCACGTTTTATAGTGACTGACGTTTCATGTCAAGTCACACGGGAATGCTGTCGAACGGAATGAAAAGTATCCTATGGCCTTCTCCTGGCTCTAAACTATAATTGATATAAAAATTCAAGTTTGGGAAAATTTTAATGTAAACGCTTCTTCGTGGTTGCGTCAAATTTCTCGGTAATTTGTCGAGCATCACTGAACGTTTCCGACATTGCATTTCACATTTGACTTTCACCCCTCTTTTAGAGGGTGGTTTCTGGAATAAAAAGTATCCTATGTCCGTCTCCTGGCTCTAAGCTACCACCTCACCAATTTTCAACCATATCGGTAAAGTCGTTCTTGAGTTATAAGTAGAGTAACTAACAGACTCTCTTTTATATATATAGATTATGATTTATGCAATGGTTATAAATTAGATTTTTTATATAATGTTGGCAAACAAGTTATAGGTCTTTTGATAGATTTTTGGTGCCATTCTTCTTAAGCTTTAAATAAATCATACCTTCAGCAAGAAATTTTGGAAATTTTTTTTGGTTTTTTATACAGTCGTTAAAATGATGTAAAAAATATTTATAAAAAATAGTGAATTATTTAATCCAAAAATTATAAATTTTGTGTTTTCTTGCTCATTTCCAATAAATTGTATTTGTCAAATTTTTGTTTATTATTTCTAATGAGATTTTATAGATTTTCATAGATCTAATATTATTTAAAGAAGATTTTTGCTGCAACGTATCTTTTGCAGCCTGAAGGAAAAAATTGTTTTTGTGATATGTACGTTAATGAACAAAATATTTATTAAATATTATTAACAATTATATTGCATTGGTTTAAACTAATCGAACGTGTTTCTCATATATATTAAGTAATTTGGCCTAAATCCCTTCCAATTGAATACATTTAACTTAATTTTCCTTTTTAGATTTGTGTTGTCAGATACAGATTTATAGAGAAATTTTTTAAGCCCCCTGGTTCTAATTGTTGGGATGCAGCTACAATATAAAACTTCATGTTATTCTTTCGAAGAAAGAATTGAGTTTAAATGTTTGTGTTTAAAATAAAAATTAAAACATTAAAATTTTTGGTATATTTTTGCTTGAGTAAATATCGACTATATTGAGACTGATTAATGTAAAGTTATTTAAAACTGCGATAAAATTATTTTCCAGTTAAATTTTCAGATTTAGATGATATGAAATTTCGTCAATTATTTTAAGTTTGTCGGCATTTGGAATTAGACTGATAATTTAGAATCAAACGAACTTACCTTAAGTGATGTTCGATTATAATTATATAAGAGTCTCGTTCGAGATGATTACATCGTAGTACCGCTACTTTGACTAGTTCTGACCACAAGTTTTAGACAATAAATTGAAAATTGTCGGCTTCCCGCCGCTTGCTCCTACGCCGCACCCTAGCGGTTAATTGTCATATAGTTTAAAGCTTTTCTTAATATTATGGAATTAAGCTGACCTAAACTCTTTAATTTAGGGATGGGAAGAAAAATTTTTTCCCGGCAAAGTGAAAAGAAAAAATTTTTTGGGAGGGATGTAATCATCTCGAACGAGACTCTTATATAATTATAATCGAACATCACTTAAGGTAAGTTCGTTTGATTCTAAATTATATTACGAGTCTCGTTCTTCGAGATTACATCGTAGATGTTTAGAGCAAATCAACTTAGTTTTTATTAATTACTTATTACAGAGCTTAATACCATGAAAGTACTTTTCAAATCTAACTTATAATAATATAAGGCTCATCCACTGTGTTTATTAAATAGAACCTCGACAAACGATTCTTTTCTCGGCTCTATTGGCCGTTTGTAAAACTTAGTGAACACCTGTGAGCTGGCTGACCATCCTGCTGTACTCTTTATGATGTTAACATCTAAGCCTTTTGCCTCTGCAGCTGACGTAGCGGCGTGTCTCGTGCTGTGAGCAGTGTACTTAGGATCTATTCCAGCTTCTACAAGACAGCACCTTATCCAGCGACTTATTGATTGAGGGGTTGCCCTATGGTAAGGCCTCTTAAATGTAATAAACAGGTAATCTTCTTTACCCCTTAGCTGTTTGGTTCTTTTTATGTATTTTAACAATACTGTAGCGACGCAAGCACCCTTTCGCTCCTTAAAAAATGGTAGACTAAAGGAAGGCTGTGCAACTCCAACTCTAGATGTTTTAATTTGTCCCGAAACTCTTATGATGATATTTGACTTAGAAATAATCATGTCACTTAATTTAATTAAGGACAATGTTTGAACCCTATGTGCTGTAGCCAGTGCCAATAAGGATACCAATTTGAAGGTGAGAGATTTCAGGTCCAGACCTTTCAATGGCCCGAGTGCTTCTGCCCAGTTCAAAACTGCCTCCGTGTTCCAGGTGGTATCATATTTAGGCTTGGGTGGTCTGGTTTTAAAAACTCCTTTGAAAAACCGACTGACTGAAGGGTCACTACCCAAGTCTATCGTGCTTATAAGGTTAATCGCTGATCTCTCGGAATTAAGCGTGCCGTATGATGCATGTTGGTTGAATCGGAAGGTTAAATATTTTAGTATTAGGCCAATGTCTGGGTGTAACGGGTCTTTCTCGATACTCTCACAGTATCTCCACCAATTTTTGAGAGCTACGTTGTATTGTTTGAGAGTGGAATCTGTTAGCGAAGAAATTAAAATCTCTACTGCTTCTGCTGGCACTAGTTTTTGTTGATACGAGCGCCGGAGAGCTTCCCTGCAACCAGGGAAAGATGATTCGCTAACGGGTGACTTAGAGACCTGCAAGGAGATAATAGAAGATTAGGTGAAGGCGAAAAATACAACGGTTCTTCTAACAGCATTGACTTAAATAAAGGAAACCAAGGCTGGGTAGGCCACTGAGGGACCACCACTATACCCTGAGCTTTATCTGAGATCATCTTTTGCAGCACCTTAGCAACCATCGCGAAAGGTGGGAATGCATAAAAAAAATGTTTACTCCAATTCACTGTAAAAGCGTCAATATAACACGCTTCTGGATCTCGTTTCCAGGAACAGAATGCTTCGGTCTTAGCATTACTTCTAGATGCGAACAGGTCTAATTCTGGTAGCCCCCATTTTTCTACTATAGTTTGAAAGAAAGAATTCCCTAATTCCCATTCAGTGTCTATATTGACTCTTCTAGATTCCCTGTCCGCGTCTGTATTTTCCCGTGAGGGAATATAAGAAGCGAAGATCCAGATCTTCCTCTCTTCGCACCAAGTCCAAATATCTTTGGCTCTCTGATTAAGTTCTACGTATTGTACGCCTCCCATACGATTAATATACGAGATCGCCGTAGTATTGTCAATTCTCAGTAAAATTTCGCACTCTTGGGCCTCCTTAGCAAAACATTTGAGTGCCAAAAACGCTGCTATAATCTCCAACTGATTTATATGCAGCTTCCTCTCTCCCAGAGACCAAAATCCATTAGCATTTTCTCCATTGCAGTGAGCACCCCAACCTGTGAGCGATGCATCTGAGAAAATTTCTAACCTATAATTTAATGACCTAATTGGATTTTTTGCTACTGGAATACTATTCAGCCACCATTCAAGATCTTTCTTTACATGTGAATAAATGGTCATACTTCGGTCAAAGTCATGATCATTTAGGATCAGCGCCTTCATTTTTTCTCTCTCTAACATCTTGGTATACAACATCCCATACGGTACACCCGGACATGCTGCGACTAGTAATCCAATTAGAGCCGCCATCTCTCCTTTTTCTCCTCCGGTAAGGAAAGTGTCATGTCCCTGGAGTTTATCATGAAACCCAGATACTTACATTTGTTATCAGGTTCGTGTTTACTTTTCTTTTCATTTATAATAAATCCAAGCTTATTGAGGATTTTCCTCGTAGCTGCTACATTATTCCTGCATTCGGACAAGGATTTACCAATGCAAAGCGTATCATCCAGATATGCTGTCGATAACCAACCTCTTTCTCTAAGAAAGTTCAAGACTGGTTTTAGTAATTTCGTAAATACATACGGACTTGTACAAAGTCCAAAAGGCAAGCATTGAAACTCAAAGATCTGACCTTTGAATTCAAATCGTAAAAATTTTCGGCTGCTGGGACCAATCTTTACCAAAAAATATGCGTCTTTCAAATCTAGACTGCACAGATAATAATCTTGGTAAACTAACTTCAAGGCTACTCTCATATCCTCGATTTTAAAATGATTGGTCTTTATAAATTGGTTTAAACGTTTTAGGTTTAAAATAAATCTCCTAGAGCCGTCTGGTTTTGGTACGAGAAAAAATGGTGATAAAAATTGATCCTCTACGAATTCGCATCTAATTATTGCCCCCATGGCTACTAACTTTTTTATTTCTTTTTCTACCAGTTTTTAATCCTCTGACGAAAAACGACACTCTTTTTGAAAGCTCAGGGACTGTGGTGGTCTTCTCAAGAACGGAATCTCATATCCTTCCACACAATTCAGGACAAAGGAATCATTGGTGATCTTTTTCCACTGTGCAAGGAATTGACTGAGTCGTCCTGCGACTACGTTTACCTGATTATTTACTTCTTCTTCTCTGCATCTGTCCATGGCTGAGATTTGCTGGTCGCCTTCGAGACATTGCTGTGAGTGTTCTTGCTGCTGGAGCGATATGGGGGAAACTTCGCCTGGTACTGTTTCGGGCCCTGATACGAGTTCCCCTGTTTCGCATATGGGCCCCGCCAGTTTAAAGAACGTCTAGGTGCTGGTTTGTTTGCTTTCTTATTATTACCAGAGGTTGAAGAAAGAGAGGACCCTCTGATATCTTTTCCGATCTTCTCCATTGATTTTGCAGTTTTTATTTTCTCCGTTAACTTTTCTCCAAACAACAGAGATCCAGGTTTGGTCGTCTGTAGTAAACTTTTCATTGACTTAGTCAACATCGGGGAAATAAAAGCTCTTCTAGCTGAGGATACTTGGAAGTGTAGCTGCGCCATAAGTTTGCCAGCATCCGCTAGTTTTTCTAGTAACTCTAGACGATCTAGAGGTTCCACTTCATCTTTTAAAATCATGGTGATGCCTTGTCCCAAAGCTGACAAGGCTGAACCAGCTAGATTTTGTTCTATGGTAAAAAGTTGATCCCTCTTAATACCCGTTTCATTCAGCGTAGCTGAAATTTCTTCATTTAGCTCTGGGGCCTCGAGCAAAAGGTTTCCCTTTCGAGGATATTTATCCCCTACTTGGTCTTTAATTTCTTTCGGTAATCCATCAGTCAGCCAAGATGACCAACGCGACACCAAACTCTCATGCAGCTCTACTTGATCTTTTTTCTTAGCTCCTGGATCATCTCCTAGAAGCAGTTCTACTTCGTCATCTAATTTCTTAGAATCAGTTGGCTCAGTAGATTCTATATCATCTACAGTTTGGATGTCATCGCCCGCCTGCGTCTGCGCTAGCTCTTCGAGGAGAATGTCTGAGCTAGGGATACTCTTTGGCGTTTGGGACTCGGAATCCTCTACATGAGGAATGACGGGATCATTTTCTTTATTAGAAACACCCCGATTTTCATCTGCAAGGAAAATTAATTTATTAATCTTTCCCATAATGCCAGATAAAAATTTTTGCACTGGTTGTTATTGCCTCCTACGTGCAAAAATCACCAGCCAGGACGCCCGTCAAGGTCTCATCTTACAGAAACCCGACGTCGTGTTATGTTGTAGGTAATTTTATAACTATAGAATTAAATTTACCTTTTTCAAGAGATTTCATGAATGTGTCTGACATACACTGCATCATTTTTTCTAACCTCCGAAGGCGCTTTTCGCAATTACTCTCCTCTTCTCTTTCTCGGCTGCGTTTCTTCTCTTTACCCATTATTTCTATAATGCAAAAATTTTTTATTGATCCGAAAAAACAATAAAAGACAGTAAAATTTAATTTATTAATATAATTAATTCTTAAACATGTGGTTTTGTCTAGCACAAAAAACGTTATGACAATTAACCGCTAGGGTGCGGCGTAGGAGCAAGCGGCGGGAAGCCGACAATTTTCAATTTATTGTCTAAAACTTGTGGTCAGAACTAGTCAAAGTAGCGGTACTACGATGTAATCTCGAAGAACGAGACTCGTAATATAATTCTATCTTTCAGCACAGAAGAAGCCCCGTCGACACTTTCCGGCAAATCCTGTAAATTATTTACTGTAATTTCACTTCCAACAATGTTCGAATTATTATTTCTTTCTAATCCGTCAGATTTGTCAAACTCAAATTTTATTGAATTTATTACATTTTGAAAAGTATATTTATTTTTTACAATAGCCCGTTTGCGAACACATAAATGTACAACATAAATGTACAACATAAATGTACAACATAAATGTACAACATAAATATTGTTATTATAAAATTAAAATTTTTTTTATGAAAAATATGCTTAAAATAACTTAATTAGATCGAAAAAACTGGCACGATAAAGTGAAAATACTGGTGCAACATCTCTGTTTTTGTAAATATGAGATTTATTGCACAAATCCAAAGATAAACAAAATTGTTTAGATGGCAACGATGCATGGTGCTTTAGCATCATTTAAAATAGTATATACAGTGTCATTGAAAAGGTCAATCGCATGGTGCCACATAGACATTGATTAAATCCCTGGTGTCACAACTACAGATCAGTATATTGGTGCCTCAACGTTAAAAAAGTAAAGTATATAATATATATAATATATATATATATATACTCTCAATTAACGTACTTATAAATTATTATTTATATCGCGTATAAATTGGCGTCTTCCCATGTAAATCGCGCGGTAAAGGTGGCTTCCGCGACAAAGTGGCATCCGATATACGGATGTCAATTTGTCACCTCCATAAAATTTTGAGGACTGCTAGCTGACATCATAACTTATAATGTTTAAAGCAATAAAGTAGTGGGGTTCAAATTGGTCGTTATTTGTATATCCCTATATTGTTTTGGCGCTCTTGCTGCTTTGTGTATATTAAGACAAAGTCAAGGCAGCGCGCAGAATGGCATCTAGCACAAAGCGACAACGTTGTCGTGTTAAATTTTTGTGATGTCTGTGTTATAAGGAAATAGATAATAGAACATATTATGACAAGAATATCTAAAGATGTAAGACAGAAAAGGATGAAAATAAAAGAAATAATTAAAAACTTAAAAAAAAAGGTTGGAATAGATAAAAAAATAGAGAAAACAAGGAACATTATATTAGAGTTTTTATAAATGCTAATAATTCTATAAAATCTATAAATTTTATAGATTCTAAGGACGCAGTTGGCGTAGGAAGTGTGCCGCCTCTTCCACTTTGTATGCATTACAATGAAAGTCTCTTGTTCAACAGAATAAACCATTTTTGCAGTCTTTGCTTCTAAGCACAACTTGAGTTTGGATTGACGCAAATTATCGTGTTTTCCAATTGAAAAACGTCAAAACAATAAAACTCTAGGTGACAGGTGACAGATTACATTAATGACCAGCGTAAACCATAGAATAAGCGTAAACTGTCAAATTAAATTATAGGTATCATTTCAATAGGGTGGTATTTTTAAAATCCATTGCTAACTGGGTCCTTAGAATCATTAATCGAAACCCTATATAATTAACCAGATGTTTGACAACTTACTAGAAAGATTTTGTTGATTTAAAAATCTGAAAAATTGGAAAATTAAAATAATTAAAGTATCTCAATATTTGTTTTAAAAAAGAGAAAAAAAAGATTTTGAAAAAATTGCAACAAAAGAATATGTAATAGAGAAAATGTAAAAAATATATATGATATAGATTATTAGAATGAATAACATTAGGATTCAAAAATAACAGTAAAAGCAGTATAAAAAGCAAGAAATTAAAATGAAAAAAATAGAATAGCGCTGAAAAAAATGAGTAAATGAAAAAAGATGTAATTAAAAATAAATATTTAAAAAAATAAAAAAAATCGAATGTTATCAAAAAGGAAGATATATATTACTCATTAGGCGTTGAATATAATTAAAAATTTATTACATATAAAACAATTTTACATATAATTATTTATCAAAATTAAGTCGCTTAAAATGTAGTTCGTGCAATTCGTTATTTCAATAATAGTTATAAAATTTTCTATTATCACTATATGGTGCAATGAGTTCAATAACATCTGAATCAAAATGAAATTTTTGGTAATCGCCTTAAAAATCTATAATTTGTGTTATTTGCGATTGAAACTAAATTGTTAATGTGTGAGTTTCTGTTTAATGTTTAAAACATTTTACATTTCAATCATATGTTAACAATTGACGATTACAACGTAGAAGAATCCCATTCCGGCACGATTATCATAAATTGAATAGTGTTATAATTGAATAGACAATTCTTTGATCGTGTTAAAGTTGACATCAGAAGTGGGATCTAACCTATGTGCTAAATAAATAAATAATAACCGAAAGATAACGTTTAAAATGCACTGATGATTGCATCCAAATCAAGAGCAGCCACCCTTCAGATGAACCAACAACTGGAAACCCAAACCGCTCGAGAGTCGAGATGCCGAAAATGAGATGCACCCGAGAAAACTGCAGAATTAACAAAATCAAAAAGTACAGTAATTATCAATTTTCTCACATTTTATTATTTTATAATAACAATTCACTAAGAGTAGCAATTCTATAATATTATTTCTCAATAAAATAATGTCTTGAAAAAAACAACAATATTTCTTATGTCTATGTGAAAAATTATGACAGGTCAAATAAATATTCAAATTTAATATATAAAAATAAATAAAATAATAATAATAAGTATCATGTGAATGTTAACGACTAATAGTTTTTCTTAATCCAACTAAGTGCTACAGCTTTTAAACGAACTTAAAAAAAAATTTGTATTAAACAATCAAATCCATTGTTTAATAATATTATGTAAAATGTTAATTCTTTTGAAATTTGTAATATTGTCAATAATATTGAACGATCTCATGTTTCGCAATTTATACATAAAGGTATTTAGTTACTGTCCGTCCTTTGGACGCCAGTTTGGAAATACCCGTTTTATAGTTTTTCTCTTCTTTCTTCCAAGGTTTGGCCTCTCTTTTTACATCAAAGCTGGCCGAATAGTACCTTTTTAAAGGGTTTTTCCCCGGTTTGCAGAGTTTTCGTAAAACTGCAAAGCAACACTTGTGCCCTTCGGGTTTTGGGCCAAGAGGACAAGTGTAGACCATCAGTTGAATTGAAATCAGAAATCACTGGAAATCAGTAAATTGTTGACATAAGATCGTCCCGGAAAGATTATCAAACCGATATTCCGTCTCTACCGTTGATGTCATTCCGGTATTCAAACCGTTCATTTTCTTGACATTCACAATATTAATTCCTTTTCATCGTTTATATTAATTGTTTTATAATTAGAATAATAAGTGTGTTAGATTCATCGTATAAATAAATTCTATTAGTGTATATTAGTGGATTTATTAAACTATAAATTCGACATTAGTTTGTCTTATTAAACTTATTGCGTTAATTAAATACTCTAAACTATTAGAAACTTAATCCAATGAAAAAAAAACACCCATCATAAATTATTATATAAAATATTTTCATGTCGGGAATCGATTTATTATTTAATAAAGCGTAAGGTTGCATTGAATCAAATAAAAGAAAATATATACATCTATTATATATAAAAGAAAGTCGTGTTTGTTGCAACACTTATAACTCGAGAACGGCTGGACCGATTGCCATGGTTTTTGATTTGTTGGATTTGTTTCCGTCCCGAATAGCAGAATACATCTTAAAAACAATGAAAACTCGATATGTGTAATGAATACTTAATCATTTCAATAGATGCTGATTTGTTTATTACATGTCAAATATTTGTTGTCCAATCCTGTCAAATAGTGTAACAACTATTTTTTTTTTGGAGCTTATGGCCTGGTTGCTGAGACCTTTAAGCCACAACTTCATTTTTTTCTGAAGACATCATGTGTGCGTTCAGAAATTTATTTTTTGTAAAATGTCTACAAAGTTCAGGTATTATATTTGTTTTTAATTTCCGAAAATAATACAGGTTAACAAAAGTGTAAATGTCTTTTTATAGGTTGTCTATAATTTTTCTTGATAAGCTATTCATACGTAGTGGTTATATACTCTTTGAGCTATTGTATATGTCTCGAAAGTTCAGGCACTGTTATTATATTTGGTGGTTTTATGCGAGTGCACATTTTAATAACAATGCCGCGTCCTAGAAGATCTAATCTTTCCCAGCGAAGCCGTAATGCAATTAGGCAACGGAATATCGCGAGTCAATTATCTGCGAGAAATTGCACGCGTCGATACTTAAAGGAAAATTCAAAGATGAGGAAATTCCTATTCCAAGGATTCCGATGATCCTAACGGATATGCCCTTTGAGTTTAAACGAATTCAATTCCCGATTCGTCTTGCCTTCTCCATGACGATCAACAAATCACAGGGCCAATCCTTGACTATTTGTGGCCTCAATCTAAAAAATGCATGTTTTTCTCATGGTCAATTGTACGTGGCATGCTCACGTGTCGGCAAACCATCCGCTTTATTTGTTTTTGCGCCTGACCAAAAAACAAAGAATGTCGTTTACCACAAAGTGCTTGAATGAAAATCTTATTAATGAATTAATCCGAGTTTTATTTTTTTTTCCCAATCTGCACAACATAGTTTTCAATAATTTTTTTCTGACATGAGTTTGAAGTACTTAATTATTTTTTTTTTTCATTTTTATTCTCATTCTGTATGTATGTTTACATCATCATTCATCATAATAAAATACTTTTTTGTTTCTATCTATATAAATATATTATTTTGTATCATTGTTTCACGTTCATCAAAGCCTAAGTTAGTTCAGCTAAAAAGTAACACGACATTCATTAACTGTTAGGCGATACGAGTTCGCCGGGTCAGCTAGTAGGTATATAAAAATAAAACGCATTCTTATTTTTGTGATTAATATTGGGGAAAAGTACTGAGGTGAGTTATCCACTTTTAATAAAAATGAGATATTTGATATAATTTCTTCTGGCACGTGTATTGTGCTAGAAGTGAGCAAATATAAGTGCGCCATAGTCTGTCTGATGATATTTTGCGTATTTTACATCGACTCTACTAAATTAATAGTTTATTACTCCAGTACTAATACCGACCAAATGTTTATATTCGTTTTGAGGTCTATTTATATTCATAAAAATGCACCGTAATGTATATTTCGACAAGTAGGTGTCTCTTAGTGTGAAATATAATTATTCGTTTTGTGGTACACGTACCAAAGACCTGACAGGTGGCAGGTAAAGTGTTTTATTGCGGTTGGGTGTTGAACAATTAGAAAATTGGACGATGCTAATTGTTGACTAGGGCCATGATTGCCATATATCGATAGCGGGACTCAATTCTTTAATTATTTTCGTTTTTATTATAATTGGTTGTAATTAATGTAATGCAATAAAAAAAATATCTTTTTATACTTATCAATTAGTCCGATTCGATCAACGTGTACAAAATGGGCAATTATTAATTTTAGACACAGGCAAATAAAATAAGCTAAAGTTGTAGTATTAAAAAAAAATAAAATAAAGCCTTTTTGAAAGGGTTGCTATATAATGTGTAATCGTTTCGTAATTTCATAATTTGTGGTTCTAATATTTAGAGATCTTAAAAAAATAAAAAAATTATATTTTAATTTTCAAGTACCTTTTACGATTTTCATTAAAATGGATGTGACCCATAACCTTAATTAAATTTTATTTTCTACAATCGTAGGCATGTTTCTGTTAAGAACAAATGCTACATAATTAATACATTATTTTCCTATAAAATTTCATTGTCTTGCAACGTTAAAGTTACTAATTAATAATTACATAATGAAAACACACATCTATTATATTAATTGCGTGTCCTGCTCTATTTTAAAATCTTCAGATTTCTCTAAAACTCTTTTATCTTTTCATTCAAACTGATCATTATCTTGTGAAAACTATAATTCATAACGTCTCAATTAACATTCAATATTAATTTACAACATTAATCCAAGTATAATATAATAATTTAAAAGATCCAACACTTTTTGTTTTATTACTACTTCTTGAAAAAAAAAAGAACTAAAAGATCAATCTTTTTTCTAATTTCCAAATATTACCTAAATCATTTTATTAAATGTTACTGTGATTATGAAGGACTATTGAAGCGGTGGAAAAACAAAGTAATTTCAACAACATTTTGATTTGAATTACCTGATGGCACATTGTCTACATTTTCTTTGCATAACAAGGATGATCTTCCTAGAGTTTTCAGTAGTTTTGGCGTAAATTTTGCTTACGTAAAAATATATACGAAAGATAACAGTTAGATTTGACAGTTATATGTGGCGTAACCAAAAGGTAAAATATAATTCCAGGATTTCTGTCATATATTTCTAAGATAATTTATGTTATTAGCTATTTTATGTATTATTCAACTATTTTATGTATTAATTTAAAATAATACATATACAATAGCTATGTTATTAGCTATTTTATGTATTATTTAACTATTTTATGTATTAATTTACTCGTAACCGCCTTGGATGCTTAATACACATAAATATTAAATTGTCAAGTATAATAGGCTTAATCGGTTGGGGCCTTCTCTGAGGCGATTGTTTTGCAGGTTTTGCATTGCATGTTTGGAGAAGTGCACCTCCAGATAGGCAATGGAACATTGCATATACATGAACAGTATTTGACTTTGTAATGTTGCACTGGTCGACTGAGTCAAATATCAAAGGCCGACAATTGAACGAGTTAGTCAGTAAACAAATTGTGATGAGTAATGTGGTCGATAAAAAAAAACAAAAACGAATTGAGCTGTTGTAAAGACGAAAAATACACCAGCCGGACCAGCCGTAAATATTTGTCATCAAGTATACGGATGGCGAAAATTCAGTTACTACTTACTTGTTGGATAGACATATAATACAATTTATGAAAGCGTATATACAATTTAGATTCAGTCTAGTTGCCTATCACATAGTGGCCTTTAATGAAAATTTATATTCATTTGCAAAAAAAAAGGTTTTATTTAACATTTTTTTTGTTATTTAGCGGAAAACAAAATTTTAGTGACTAGTAGTTATAACTCACCTCCTCGAGGGTTAGAAAACTGCTCAAAAAAAAAACAAATAAATAAAAAAAAAAGTTCAAGGAACGTTTGGGTTTGTATAGGTAAGGTAAATGTGCAGACCGGTGACCTCTATGGTCTGTGTCTGGCATTTAGGTCGCTGTTTTGTGTCTTTCGGGACTGTAGCGACAAAGACCGGTGACCTGCGACGTCTAGATCAATTGAAAGATAACCCTTCAGGCATCTATCAGTTGATTTGGGACCTCTATGATCTGTGTCATTGTTCCTGGACCGGGACCCTTAAGGTCTGTGTCAATCTAGGTATTGGTATCACTAGCTGGTGTCCTGCGGGACTTGTTAGTGTGACGCCCGGTGACCGGTGTCCTACATTTGTAGCTATATAACTTTTTTCTTTCTGTTTTTTTTGTCGTTGTTTAATAATAATAGTAAAAGAAAAAAAATGTTTTTTTCACGGTAATTAATGAATTCAGTAGATAAATTTTGGACTGTGTCTGTGGCGAACAATATCTAGTCAGCTGCAGTTGTCTGTGCAGAAATGCCGGTGACTCTGCTAGCAACTTAGCAAGGAAATATCCTTCCTTACCTTTTCACAATAATCCATCGATACCCCCAAATTTCACTCTCATTAATGTGTACTGTTTGTTAATTTTGTTGTACTCGCTAAGTCTGCGTTGAGGGGGCGCTTTTAACAAAGACTAACACGAGTCACAAAAAAAAAATGTATATATATATATAATTTAATTTTGTTCTTTACTTTTGTCAGTGTTTGTACGTGAACGCAGTTGCGAGGACGTTACTAGATGTCAGGAGAGGCCGTGTTAACAATTGACGATTAAAACGTAGAAGAATCCCATTCCGGCACGATTATCATAAATTGAAGCGAGGCGACTCAAGTGTGATGACGGATATAGTCCAGACTTTTTCCTTATCGACATTCCAGGGGAGGAAAAGGGGATGAAGATGAGAAGAGATCATTGGGACACTTTGTTCGAATCAACCGTGACTCTAGACGTCTTACATTTACAAATATTGAACCATTTTATCTTTGTTCTATTTTATATTTTATTAAAATAGTGTTATAATTGAATAGACAATTCTTTCACCGTGTTAAAGTTTACATATGTAATATGTAGAGTACTTTCTGTTTACTTATTTTGTTGTTATTAATTGGATTTCCAAAAAAATTATAGGTAACTTAACTATTTTTTTCTGTAATTCAATCAATCGATTCGTTCGAAACAAATGTATTATTATATTATCTGCAAACATATCTTTAACATATAACGTCATCTTTTAATAGTTTATTTATTAAATCATATAATATTGGCAATAAAAGCAATTATCAAACTAATTTATGTATATAATTGGTACAAAAATCTTTATAATATTAACAATATTAATTGTTAAAAAAATTTTTCTTATAAAAGATGCAAATTTTTCGACAAGGCATGATAAAACTTTGTTAAACAGTTTTATTATGACCAATTTTTTTTGTTTTGTTTTTATTAATTAGTAACAATAATCAATTAATTACTAACAAGTTCTACTAATTAACAAAAAAACTTTCCTTCCTACTTAATAAATTTCAACAATTTAAAATTAATGTATTTTTAAGTCAATATTATCAACTGCACATTAAATTGTTTTTTCATAATACATTTTATTTATTTGTTTAAAATTTATTATGCAACATCCCAAGATTAAAACTTGTTATGTGTTTGTTTCTTTTAGTAATAAGTGTTCAAAATTTTTCAAATTGATCCTTTATTAAAAACTAGTTGTTTCACTTATTAAAAGTCAGTTGTAGATAAAACGTTGTTCATTTGTTAATTGTTTTTTTAAACAAAACTATTCTTGTCATAAAAATTTTATTACAATTTCTACTTCAAATTTTTAAGTAATGTCTTATCTGAGAATAAGTTTTACTTCTAGCGTGGCTTACTTGTCTTATTTATTACAGTAATTTTGTCTAAAGTAACAATGTCTTAAAACCTTTTACTTCAAAATATATCTTATTATAAAATAAATTTATTTCGCTGAACTTTGGAATATTTAAAAACAAACGGATAATTATTACATAGTATTGAAGTCTTCGTTTTTTTGAACATTTTTACTAAAATATTGAAAAATATTAGAAAAGTTATCACCCTTGTTTTTAATAATAAATGAAATTTTTTTTATGAAGGATTTAGGGTATAACGTGGTATAACATTAATGTAGATGTTTTTTTAGATGTTAACAAAAAACATCTACATTGGTTTGATACCCTAAATTCTTCATAAATAAAAATATATATACAACCTTATACAAACCTACCTTGACTGACACCGACTTCAAAAATAACAATAATTGTACATTATAGTATTCAAACAATTTGATGGTTGTTTAAGCATTTAAGTCTTCGCAATTATTTTATCCTTTTTAGTGCATTTTTTTATTTTTTAAAGTTGTTTTTTTTCTGTTGAACATTTTTTTAAATTTTTTCAACATTAAAAAATTTATTGTGTTTTTGATTTATTTTGTGAAAATCTATTTTAATAGTATATTGTAAACCTAGGCGGCAAAGTGGTATTTTTCCAAGCCGAGAGAAGATATGGACAGGCGAGCCTGGCCACTTCTCAAGGCCTGGAAAATCACTTTGCGGCCGTGGTTTACACATTATTTTTTATCCTACACAAATTACTTTATAATCGAGCATTATCTTAAAATTGATTTGAGGTTATTACCGCCAATCGCCAATTCAAAATGTCAAACTTTGACAGATGTCAAAAATTTATGGATTACTTTACTGTCGTGATTTACACAATTTATCTTGCACAAAAGTAGTTTTTTAGATTGATGTTCATAAACAGTAAATGTAATTTAAAATTTCAACACCCTTCATAAATAGTGTCAAAACGTTTAGCGTTTAGAGTAATTTTTCTTATAACAGCGACTCCTGACGGAGAAAATCAGATTTTTTTTTCTCGGCTAGCCGACAAAGTACATCTTTTCTCGGCTAGCCTAAAAATGATGTACTTTCACAGCTGTCGAGAGACGAGAAAATTTTATTTTGAGTTAGTGTAGGATAAAAATTATTATAATGGTTGATTTAGCCTGAATTTCTACTGATCTTGATATCTAGAAGAGGCTGCTTATTTGTCAAATAACAACTGTCAATTGTCATTTGTCAATGTCATTTACTTGTTACTTGTCTTTTTTTGTCATCATGTTTGCGTCATCTGTATAAGATAAACACGTCTAATTCAAATTTAAAAAGATATAAAATAAGATAATGATAAATATTTTTGAGAAATTACGTCGTTTTGATGCATATCCCAAAACGTTGGAAGATGTCCGTATTAAAACATATGGAGGGGCTATTGGTATAATATTCTAACCTATAACATGAAATTTTACAATTTTTCTTAATTTTCAGTAACAATTATAAGTCTCACGGCTATGAGTTTTTTATTTTGGATTGAATTGAGAGATTATTTAACCCCAAATGTAACAGAAGAACTATTTGTTGACACATCAAGAAGTCCGAACATTCAAATTAATTTAGATATAGTTATTCCATCGATATCATGCGATTGTAAGCAAAAGGGTTTGGTTAGATTCTAATAATGCTTTTTTTATACAGTTTTAGCATTAGATGCAATGGATTCGTCTGGTGAACAACATCTCCAAATCGATCATAATATTTTCAAACGCAAACTTGATCTTAAGGGACAACCCATTGAAGATCCCAAAAAAGAAGACATAACCATTCAAACAAAAGCAGTGACTGTAAATAGTACGACAAATAAGACCAAAGAAGAGTGTGGCAGTTGTTACGGTGCTTCATTGGATCCCACACGCTGTTGTAATACGTGTGAAGACGTCCGTGAAGCGTATCGAGAGCGCCGGTGGGCTTTTCCTGATAATCCAGAAAATATAAGTCAATGTAAAGATGAAAAATTTAGTGACAAGCTTAAAACGGCGTTTTCGCAAGGCTGCCAGATTTATGGGTCATTAATTGTAAATAGGGTTAGTGGCAGTTTTCATGTAGCCCCCGGAAAAAGTTTTAGCATTAATCATGTTCACGTACATGACGTACAACCGTTTTCGTCAACAGAATTCAATACGACGCATAGAATTCGACACTTGTCATTTGGAGCAAGCATTGATAGTGATACGCACAATCCAATGAAAAATACTGTTGGTTTAGCCGAAGAAGGTAGGTTTTCTAAAAAATATATTAAAACAAGTATCTAATAATTTATTGAAAATTTGAGAAAAAAACATCCTAAACCAGTAAGTTAACCAATCCGTCTGGAATCAACATCTTAAACCTGAGCCAATGGCTAAAAAGGTACCAAATGAACCACCTCCTTGTAGCATTACTTTTCCAACTGTATTAACTAATTCTCGACCTCTTAGTCCACCCCTGTAAAAGACAAGATAACTTGTGTATTTGGTTTCATAGAAATTCGCAAACCTTAAGGCTGAAAATCCTCCAAACATAGCTCCACTTGCCAATCCAATACAAAACCCTAAATAAAAGCCGGTTTTCATTCGGTCGAAACATGAGGGGGCTTGTCTATACACACCTCCAGGCACTGCCGGCATTTTGTCTAAAATATGCAATTGTAAGTACTATGGATATTTTATAGAAAAAAAATTTCGGTTTGTGTTCTACGTTTCGGATTTTTACCGTGAAAAAACTATTAAATTTAGATATTTTCCAAGTAAATACAGAAAATGTGGTAAATTTCTGATTCACTTGGTTATGTGTGACAGTATGATTTGTAGATTGACATTTGACAATTTTGACATCTATCGTATGACCCATAATGTTTTTTGAGGATGTGGCTCAGAAGTTGGTAAATTACTATGGTGTGTTGAAGCATGGAGCTATAATAGAATTGAGTCAGGATGTAGGCAATTTGTTTTGAGGCAAAAACAAGAGAGCATTCTAAGCGCGGAGTATATACGTTGCCACACGCTCTTTGTTTACAAGGTACGTGGCTACAAAGCTAAAGCGTGGTGCAGTATAAAAGCTCGATGTTTTTGAAAAAAATCGCCCCGGTCGGCAACGTCGGATCCAAGTTTGGTTTACTATCTGGTTTTGTGGGGTACTGCTTATATCTTATATCATTTTTAATTGCGCGTCAAAACTAAAGTTTTGTGTATGAACTCAACAAAATTTTCTAACAAATATGAATAGAGGTGTTAATAATAGCCTTAAGACAATGGTTCGATTGTGATGTGATGTGTGGATCCAAAAAGCGTCCATATGAAATTATGTTTCTGCTCAAGGCCGATCATTGTTGTGTTTACATCAACAGGGGCGTAGAAGTTTATATTTTCTCACAGCTTTATAAATTTTTTTCTGACGAAGTCTGAGGCTAATAACTGTCTTTCATTATTACATGTATCAATAAATATGTATAGCAATATTGTTAATTTATACACAATCACTAAATAACGCATGAATTTATAAATAGTAGCCAACTTAAAGCATCGTAAACAACAAATGACTAATTCCAGAACTTGTGACAGTCGTCCATTTCATACAAAACAGATTCATTATGTGCATGTAGTTTTAAACATATTTGGCTTTTCTCTGAACATCTGCTCCGCTACTGCTTTTGCTTCTTTAATCGGACCAATCACATTCTAAGTGTCGGCCTCTACAAAGCGCTGAAGCACCCCGCTCCCCGTAATTTCGCATCACAACAAACGCAGATTGTAGTGGGGAATCCTGACTCCATTCTATTATAGCTCCATATGTTGAACTCATGGAGCTATTAATTTAAATTTAGTTATCGTTTAGATTTAAATAAATATGTATTTCCCATGGAGCTTTACAATTTAGTTCATTCTTAAGGCTATTTTTTCAGCCGTGGTTGCGTGTCTGCAGTTTTAAAAATGGTACTTATTTGGCCACTGCTGCTTTGATTTGCCTAAATCTTATTTGAAATCAATTTAATTGAATTTGTAAATGCATGGGGGTGATCGCAACATTGTCTAGTATCTAGTTTCTGACGTTTGCTAGTTTATTTTGGCTTCAAATGACATTTTTTGGCAGTTTATTTTGACAAATTTGGCTTCTGATTATTGGCTTTTACAAGACTCAAGAGTTCAGCTTGTACCATGTCTTCTTTGAATACTATATTTTGAGTTTATAGTTTTTTGGTACTCGTTTTTGACACATTTTACTTCTTTCTGCTGTGATAACCTAAGAAAAACTTCTTCATTTTCTAAATTTGCGCTTTTTTATTTTAACAGTTTTTAAAATATTGTACTAATATTCAAGGATCTTTGAGGTTTAAATTTTTTCCAATGCAAAATTTGACAAAAGTAGAAAAAAGGATCGAAAGCACTTAGCCATAGTTTTATTGCTACAGCTGTTTATCGGGTAGATTATAGTACATCGAAGTAATTAGTTAATATCCTAAAGGTGAACAATTCCAAAGCATAATTAAGTGTTACAAAAAAATAATTTGCTGCTTAGCAAAAAATACCGAATTGGAGAATATGCCTTTCGTGATGGTGAACCAAATTTCAAAAATAATTTTTCAAAAAAGTTTTTTACTATTTTTTTTAATAAATTGGGTTTTGTAATTTATTTATGAATATATAAGTATTATTGGGCATAAAATTAATGAATTAATCTGCGTTTACGCAACGCTTTGTTTTTACTGCAGGCATTTAAATAGCTAGTTTGCAATACATTTCATTAAATTTGTTATTTAATTTTTAAAAGCTGGAAACTTTTTCTGTTAAATCTGTTAGAAACAAAACATTAACTGACCCAGGATAAATTGAGATGAATTATGACGCTTTCTCGGCATCACGACATTTGGATTTTTTGGCTCCATCACGTTCCAGAATATTCAGAAATAAAATGACTTAGGTAGTAAGCTATTGGCTAGCTTTCTACATATACTGTTCTTGGGAGGGATTAGATACAAACGATTAAAAAACGCACGCTATTTTTTTTCTTCAATTTTTGGAGTAGTAGTGACAACTGAATTCTGAAAAAAGATCAGAGAAGTTAATGAAATCATCTCTTCAATGATTCATTATTTACGAAAAAGCAAAAATTTTATCGAATTTTATAGAAGCTTCTGAATACTGATATGCATTTAGACTTGATTTAATTGGTACAAGATTACTCGAGACAATTGTTTTTTCCGCTTAATGACCTATCCAAACAAGCAATGGAATGTTGTATATACGGTCATATCACAGTTTTCAACTACGCAGTGTTGCATTGGTCGACTGGTCATGTATCTAGAGCCGATAGGTGTCCGAGTTTATCAGTAAACCAATTGTAATGAGTAATGTGGTCGATATAAGATGAGCGAACTGGGCTGTTGTAAAAACGTAAAATATGCCAGCCGCATATGTCTTGAATCAACTATACATGATTTTTGCTAATGTAGCAGCGTGCTAAAACAAGCTTTGAGCACAGTTTGATATCGAAAATCGATTGTTTCATAAATTGACCATAAATGTTCAATTTATAAAACAGGTAGAAATAACAGTGGGGGTGCGTGACTGTTCAATTAGTGAAGCCACTCTATCTCATCTATAAATTATGATTTATTTGAAACTTTTTATTTATTTTAATGGTTAAATAGTTTTTTTCATCATCTACTAAGTTGCGCTTAACAAACAAGACCAAAAAACTTATACATTAAAGACTGTGTTATAGACCTAAAAACATAAAACTAAGTTTCTAACTTTCTAATCTTATACAAATAAATAAAAGTGTTGGTTTCTAATGATAAAATAACAGCTGAACTTTTAAATAAACTTATATTTCATAAAGATGTCTCACTGTCACTGTTAAAGCAGAATCACTATCAGCAGTGATGATCAGTTGTTGCACTTTTATTACAACATCTGAGCAGATATCTAAATCCCACATCCTATCCTTTTCTTTGATTACATGACACAGCGTTTTTATGATTCTGATCAAACATCATTGATAGCTTTTTCTAGCAATGGTTTAATTGCATTTAATTTGAAAATAGTGTTATTTTTTCCTACACTCGTCTTAACCTGAGCCCTAGAATTAGTTCAATGAGATTTAATTCGCAGTGATAGTGTGACAACCGATGTATAATAATATTATGTTCACACATATGCTACCATACTTGGCTTTTTTTGTCTGGCCATATTTAACAATTCAACTTCCAGCATTGAGTCTGTAATGAAATATTTTTTGTAACAAGCCAATTTAGAATTTCGCTTTTTCTTCATGCAGTTTTTGAAAAAAAATTTAATCGACAGCTATGTTATGATGCGTTATTTATTTGTAAATAATTAGTAAAACAAGATTAACTGAGCCTTTTTATCACTTTAATTTTTAGGCATAGTTGGGTTACAAAACTAAATAATATTTTATTTCTTTGTGTTACACGCGTTACAAATAATTATGTTTTCTGTCATTGATTGTAATAATACAAATATTGTTTTAAATGTTTAATAATATTATATTGATAGATTATATCTCTTTGAAGACATGTTCGTACGCCAATGGATATTATTTCACCTTATGTTTTCTTTTCTGCAAATGTTACGGCCTTTGCAAGTCACCTTCTAGTAGAATTTTCATCCTTGAGTATAGTAAAAAATCTTTGATTTTTTTTTAGTACGTCAGCTTTATATTATTCAAACATTATCCTATTTGTTTGTACTAAAATTAGATATTAGTCTACCAAATTTTAACGAAATTGAATACTATCGGCTAAATCTCATAATAGTTATTTTAAATCATTTAAAATTATCAATTCATCGATTTTCATCTCTAAAAATTTATCAATAATTCCCTAAAACATTTTTCTTGTATTTTGATTACTTTTATAGGAGTGGTTTTGTTTGGTTTATCACCAGTATCTCTATCAAACTCTGAAGATGTCAACAAAATATATTAATGTTTTTCCCGGATATTCAAATCTGCCTAGTTGATCAGAAATGTAACACTTTTAATGAAGCTAAATTTTTTGGTCTACGTTCTCACAACATCGTTTTCTTTTTGCTTTGTTCATAGCAACCTTTAAGAATTTTTAAAAGTGTTTTTTTAGCTTCGTCGATTGTAAACGGCATATTTACGTCTTGTCAACTTCTATCGTAACTAGACTTTTACATGTAGAGCTTCCCATCTATCACTTTGACTCATTGGCAATACTGTTGTAAAATGCCATGAAAATTATCTGCTTTTAGAGACCTCCAAAAAAAGTGTTGTTTAGTCATAAATATAGTTTGTTTAAACCAGGATAATTTACTGCACTTGACAAGATTTATAGATTTAAAAAATAAAGACAGTTTAATATTTTTGGTGCAAAATTTAAGGCGCCATCTTGTGGTGTATTACTTAGCTAACCATCGATTGAGCTCTAAACCACAGACTAATTGCACTTGAGCTGTCAACCTAGAATCAATTCAAATTTCGAAATTTTTAAAACAGGCAAAATTGAGTCTTCGGTTAAAAAGTTGAATACATTATTCGTGCGTTAATCATTTTACAGCCCGCGGTTTTATTAAAGCACTTCGCAGAGCGTCGGGCTTCAAAATAAAAACATTGCGCTGTAAACTGAATCTTACCGCACTCATAACGTAAATAACTATTATCGATGGAGTGATATGGACATCTTTTGGAAATTGTGGATAAGTAGTAAAAAATACTTCATTAATTTTTGCATGCTTTTTATTACCATGCAAATATTCTATTTTAGGTAATATATTAATATTAAAATTAGGTGTATTGAATATTAAGAACTAAAAATTATCCATGGGATATAATATGTTCATCAACTGGATGATTTGACTCTCATTCGTCCAATTTTTTTTTTCTTATTTTTATTTAACACTCTTTGATCCAGCAAGCTGCTATTGATTATTTAGGTCTTACTGTACATAGCGGATGCTTTTTTATTGTTTGTTATTATAATGAACAAGTTCGTTGATTCAAAGTACACTGTTTATACTGCAAGGAAGTGACACAATTGCGAGTAAGTTCTAAATCTAGCGTCTAGATCAGATATTATTATAGTTTGTTACGTACAAAAATGATTGAAGACATTTTAAATGTATTTATTTTTTGCAGGTGCTACAATGTTTCAATATCACATAAAAATAGTTCCGACTTCATATGTGAAAAAAGATGGTTTTATCATTAGCTCGAATCAATTTTCAGTAACGAAACATCAAAAAATTGTATCGATATCAAGTGGTGAGTCTGGAATGCCAGGAATTTTCTTCCAATACGAATTATCCCCATTAATGGTTAAATACACGGAGCAAACACGATCTTTTGGTCATTTTGCTACAAATGTTTGTGCAATTATTGGTGGGGTTTATACAGTAGCAGGACTTATAGACACTTTTTTATATCACTCAATAAAAATCATACAGAAAAAAATTGAATTGGGTAAAGTAAATTGACATTCCGATTTTATTATGTTTGTATAAGGTGAACTTTGTTTTTTTTATTATTTTATTTGTATGTACACATGTGAGGGAATAAATGACGCATTGTTTGTTGCTAATTTTACATTTATCTTTTTTTAACTACTCGACCATTTTGCTTCAACCTCTATTTCTAAAATAGCTATTTGTGTATTAAGAGCGAAAAATGGTAAATTCTCTACATTTGCACCAGCTTATGCAATAATTAAAAACTTTACAATTGTTGCGAAACGGGGCAACGAAAAAATCTTAATTTTATCACGTTGTTTTCATGCACGTGGGGTACTTGAGGTATTTATTTCTTGAATTATCATAAAGAATCTTTTTTCGTCTTTGATAATTGCAAAAATTTGAAAAGCGATTAAATTTTGACTGTGTAAGAGTCATAAGCCGCCACTGGCGTAAACAAACCATAACACATAACTTACTGACCAAGTAAGTTATTTAAGAAACGATACTTGATTTCAAGCCAAAAATAGAATAGAACTTCTTTTAAATCGAAGAAAATGCAAAGACATCACGGTTTTGTATAGAATTAAAACTTGAAATAAAGATGCAATTGTTATTTTTAACATATATATATCCTTATACCCAACCTGAGCCATTTGAAGTTTCATACCATTCTGATCCACCCTTTAAATCAAACATTACAGCATTTAACTTGGTGTATATTGACTACTATTAAATTGTTTATTTTATTTTTTTTATATATACATGTAAAATGTTAATTTTAAAAAAATTTATTTTTTGAATTTTATACGAATTTTTTCATACAATTCTGACCCATTCTGTTTTGACCATTCTGATCCATTTACGAGTATATTCATTTTTTCTTAGTTTTCATACTATTATGAGCCAGTATATTAATAGCAGGAAAATCATACAATTCTGATCCCATAAAATTTAGAAGCAATTGAAAACTTTAAAAAGATTATATTATTGAAAATTTTTTTTTCTATGGAAAAATTTGTTTTGTTTTAGTAATTTTTATTTTTTTCGGTAAATTTATTGTTTTTGAATTCAGAAATTTTGCTCCAAGAATTAAAAAAGATTTATTTTGGTTTTATTAACCAATAACTTCTTTAGACTCAAATTAAAAATTACTTTATGAAGTTTTTAGCATACATACGTAGAAAAGGATTCTTATATGTTTGCAAATAGGAAGTGAGTTTTATTATCCATCGGTGGTTTTCTTGTTCCAAAACCTAACCAAATGTGTTTATAATAATTTTGTTGATAAGATTTACAAAAAACTCTTGATAACATTGCAAAAATTGAATATATTTGTGTTCTATACAAATAATAATTATTAACAGGTGCAAATTGTGTACGTGCTGATTTGTGTCAGGTCAGGTCATATGTGTCAGAGCTGAAATTCCCAACAAGTGTTAAGAGTTGAAGAATTAAATCCAATGTTTGAGTGAGGTGTAGATACATTTCCTATTGTATTGTACACCATTGGCCTATATTTTATTCTAAGATTACATTCATTCTTACAAATTTTAAAATATTGAGATTTTTTATCTAGGAGGCTAGAAAATGTTGCTGTTGTAGCAACAGCAACTTTGATTATGTCAATTTAACAACGGTATCTGAAAAGGTAATTTTCAAAATATGATTGAATATAGATTAATTTAATAAGATTAATATTTAATGCCTAATTATCATATTTTTTTATGAGCAATTGCTCACAAAATATCAATGATGCTAATGATCAAAATTTTTTTTATTGAAATTTCATCATTGACAGAAATAAATTTAAAAATAATATGTTTGTTCGCAACAATTTGTTTATTTTTGACGACTTTTGACTTCAATCCCCGCCTCAAAAATGTCAAGTCTAAAATTAAGTGCTGCCAACCAAAATAAGAAAAAATAACTACGTATCTCTAATTAGAGGAGGACAAATTGAAACTAGACGATAAGCGTTTTTTTCGGTAGAAGACTTGTTCTATTACCGCTTTATTTTGGGGTTTAATTTCTTTATCGACTATCAAAATTATATAGCTCGAGTGTCAAAATTCATGTTTTGAAGACGTTGTTTGGAAAATGGCCGACGCCGCCATGGTACTTTTTCTGAAATTTGTGAATTTTTAATTTGTTTTTAAGATTTTTTTTATTTTTTTATAAATTGAGTTATTATAATTGAGAAATTTTTTTAATTTTTTTTATTTGTTGGAAATATTTCAGTACTGGAGGTATAATTATTTAATTTTTAGGTAAGATATTTGTAATTAGAATTCCAGTTCATTTAATTAATTATGATTTATTAAATATCGTTCATTGTTGGCTGTGTATATATTCCAAAATCTTACTGGTTGAGCCTTTTTTTTTGCTAGCCAATAAATAGGTCGTTGTCAACCTATAGGCAAAATTTAGATAACAAGTGGCGCTCAAAACTCAAGTAAGGTCACTCTTGCCAATTTATTTTACATCTGAAGATCCACGACCAAAGCTGAGCTAGTACGAATCAAGCCTTTAGAGGTCATATGAGCCCTTATCAAAAGAAAGGGTTACAATGTCAAAAAAAGTAAAATATCAATTCTTGTGTTAATTTATTCAATTATTACACAATTTGCTTCACTTACTTTACTTATACACACTAAAATTTAGTTATAGTTTGATCAATTATGAATTTTCATACCTCCACGTATTGTGATTTTTAATAAAAAAATCTTTTTATGGTCTGTTTTTTTGTGCTAGTTTTTAGTATAATTATTAAAATCATAAGAAAAATAAATAAAGCAATTATCCACTATCAATATTTTGAACTTGCAGCGCAGCTTTCACAAAAATGTTCAAGCTAAATGCGCGTTCGTTATTTAAATGCTTGAAGAAACCTTAATTTCGGTTCTAATTCTGGTAAAAATGGTTAGGTTTCAGGTATAAATGAGGATGCAGCTCCGTTCCTTGAAAAAGTTTTGCAAAAGTTTCAAATTCTTTACGATCATATAATCCAAATGTTTAAAAAAATCTTTTAAACATTTTAAATAAGACATTTGTCTTATTTAAAAACCAAATCAAAAACAAAAAATGAAAAATATAGGTAAAACAAGTTTTCAATTATTAAATAATAATAATAATAATTTACTTTGCTCTAGCAAACGCTTTTTGTTTTACTTTGAAACCAAAATTTTTAATTTTATTTACTTTTTATTTTGATAATAATAATAATGCTTCGTCTTCTACACATAAAATTATTTCAACGTTTAATTAAGTTCTGATATTATCATAAAAAAAAATTTTATTTCGCCTACAAATAATAATTTAATAAGTCACACTGACCGCAGTGCGCCATTTATCATTTATCCGTAATTTTCATTACAAATTTTTAACAAAGAATAAATTGAATAAATTACGAACTAAAGTTAACAATAAACAATTCAAATTGTTTCGATAAACATCAGTGACGCGACGTGTAACAGTTCGAGAGTCTGATCGAGTACCCAGCCGGTTCATGCGAGTTGGAAATGTGAACGGCGAGGCGAGTCGAAACTTTTTTTAAAATTTTTTGTGCTAAGATTATAAAAGCTAAAACAATATTTTCCCCAGCTGTAGGGGTTGGGATTTCCAAGGTGTAAAGTCCTATGTTAAATTTCTGAACCAAATTTATGGTACTTATTGTTGCAAAAACACATTTTCTTCGAAAAAGCTATGCACTCAAGTGTTGTAAAGTAGATAATAATAAATATGAAATTTCCAAAATTCCCCTAATATTTTGGTCATAATAATAATATTTATTAATTTGAACAATTTCAAACATTACTAATTTATATGTAAAAACTAAAGACCTTAGACAACGATAGCCAATGCTATGGGTGATCCTCATGTGCAAAATCACTAATTTGAGAATTTAGAATAAATTATTTTAAAAGATCTTGTAGATATAATAGCATTAATAGCATCATGCTAATAAAAAAAAAATACTTTTTATATCAGCAGCTAGTGCTGCATAAATTCTGTGCTTTTTAAATATTTGACTGAGTTAAAAATTAATGAAAAAATTATATTAAAAAAAATTATGATTTTGTTGTAACGCAAACGCACTTTCCAGTCGTTTCTATCATTTTGCATTATTTTTTTGTTCTTTTCTTCTATTTCTTTCATGAACCCGGCGTGGGTCCGGTCCGGTACAGTGGTTTTCTTCTTTATCCCTCGCACCCTTGCAGCAAGAAAATAATAAAATTATAAACCAACATGCCTTTGTCTGGCCTCTGGCCTGGGCCTAAACCGGCACGCGTGCATAGCGTCCAGCACGATTTCATCCTGTCTCTTGGAAATTCCCACCTTTTTTGTCTAATTGAGTAATTTCTAATATTTTTATTGTCTAATGTCGGTAATATCACTAATATCTGGCTGAATGTCTGCTACAGTTATGCAAGTCAAAAATTTTGCTTGTATATTTTGTTTTTGACTATTTTGGCATAATTCAAGTTATGAATTTTACAGTGATTAAATTATTAATCTATCTGATATAATAAAAGCGCTATAAATTGGTGTCTTTGTTTATACTTAGTTAAATTATATAGGTCAGGTATAAAGTATGACGTATGATAAGCTATTTATTAATAATTTGAATAATAATAATGAAATAATACTAATAACAAAATTAAATCATTATGAAGAAAGGTATCCGTCCTTGATTAAAGAGTTAAAGTTAAAGACGATCTCGGTCTCGTGGTCGTAACTCTCGTGTCTCTTAAATTATAAACGATTCATTTGGCATCTCAAATCTCTATCTCAAATCTCATCATTCTCATCTACTCAATCCGCAATCTAGTTCTTTACGAACGATTCCCTAAAACACAAACTAGTTTCTCAAAAAGAACTATTAAGCTCACCACTACACTATAAACAACTAAAATTGACGTCACTCATCTTATATAAGGTAGTGACAACCTCCTAAGGGTAGTAACAGATTTTTGTCAAAATAATAAGATTTTCTCTATATAAATTATTGATAAATTCATTTCTATCAATATAAACAGTTCTAAAAAAAATTGTTTATTAAAAGTATGAACAATACAATAGCTCATAACATTTTTTAACAATAATTATATCACATTAAAGTGTTTCTTATAGATTTTAATACTCAATTTAATTACCGTTAAAACTGGGAAATCTCTCTCATAAAATCCCGTAAATGCAAATTTGTGATTTTTATTATTACAAAAGCACTTTTCTTCATAAACTTTTATTTAATTAGAAAAAATTTAGTTATTTTTTAACAAAGAAATAGTTGGTTTATAGATCGTAGTAGAATTGATTATTTGCTTAAAACTAAAGTTAATTCTTTACTTGATTGGTTGAATTTGCGTGAGCAGAGAATAAAACATTTTAATTTTGACTTTTATTGTTTAATTAACTATTTTAGTTTAATTTACTTTCTGTAACCTCACTTGAAATGCTTTTTTTAATCAATTAATTGCAGTTAAATATCTAAAAGCAAAACATTTTAACAAATTAATTTAAAATTGGTTTAAAATAATTTGTTACGTTATTGGTTAAGTCTTTTTGAATGGGTAATCAAAAATCTAACATGTGAATTTATTAATAATTACTATATATTTAAACACATGACTATATAATTTGATGCTGATACAATAAAAATAACGAACCTTACATATTGTTGGAAAAATCTTTGAATTTTCTCATGGTTTTTGTAAAGTTGTTAATTACTGATTTTGTAAAATCTGTCAAAATATAAACAAATGCGGGGTTTATAGAATTTACTAGCTATGTTTAAAAAATATTAATGTGAAAACATTGTTTAAAAATAAAAACTAAAAACTTTATAAAATCATATTGTTATTACTGCACAATTTTATAATATTAAAGTCGACTACGTGTTTTGTAACACTTGGTCAAGCTCAAGCTGCAAGTGTTTTTGTTAAAACTTGATACATTTTATCTTCATCGTTCTTCCCCTTTAAAGTCATTCATTTAAAAATGAGATCGCCGGTTTTGCCAGCAAAAATGGTCCAGGTATAAAAATAAGGATGCAGTTCCGTTCCTTGAAAAAGTTTTCCAAAGGTTTGAAATGCTTTACGATCATATAATCCAGATGTTTAAAAAAATCAGACAAGTACCAACAATTTATTAATGATAAACTTGTATTATTTAAAATCTAAATCAAAAATATAAAATCAAAAATAAAAGTGAAACAAATTTTCAATTATTGAATAATAATAATAATTTATTTTGCTCTAGCAAACGCGTTTTGTTTTACTTTCAAAACAAAATTTTTAATATTATTAACTTTTTAATTTTATTAACTTTTTATTTTGATAATAATAATGCTTTGTCTTATAATTAATATAAAACTATTTCAACTTTTAATTAAAAGTTCTAAAATTATCATAAAAAAAATTTTATTTCGTCTAGAATAAATAATTTTATCAGTCACACTGATCACAATGGGTCATTTACTATTTAAACGTAATTTTCATAACAAATTTTAACAGAGACTAAATTAAATAAATTACAAATTAAAGTTAACAATAAACAATCAAGATTGTTTAGATAAAAACCAGTGACGTGACGTGTAACAGTTCGAGAGTCTGATCGAGTACCCAGCCAGTTGATGCGAGTTGGAAATGTGAACGGCGAGGCGAGTCGAGACTTTTTATCAAATTTTTTAAAGTGCTCTAAACAATTGATATTGACGTCTCTAATCTCATAAAAGGTAGTGTTAACCTCCTAAGGGAAGAAACACGGGAGATATGCTCCTTAACACAGACAGGCGACTGATTAATTACTACGTCGCTAATTAATTTATTGTAATTAATTAATTAGCAATTATTCAATCAAATCTAAACCTTGTCCGACAACACATTAGCAATATCAATATTAAAAATCATAATAAAAATTATCAGTAAAAATAAAAAAAAACAAATGTCTTTAGGTCAGGTTAGATTAGGTCAGTGTTGCGTTTAGTTGAACGCAATGCTTATTGCGCTCAATGCTATATATTTAACAAAAAAGCATAGTAGGTAAATATATAATTTAGGTATACAGTGTGATGATAAAGTTTGGAACAAAAATAGCTGCTTTGTATGTTGTTTTAAAAAAAACCCTTTGAAAAGTTATAACGGAAAATTTTTATTTATGACGTCAATTGTTTATGAGCGATGACGTCATTATCAATTTTTTTAAATGAAAAACCCATTTTATTATCTGTTTTGATATTGATACGTTACATGACAATTCTTTTGACAAAAAAGCATACTAGCTTTAAAAATTAAAATCTTAAACAGTAAAAATAACAATTAAACAAAAAAACAAACAAGATTTAATGCAAATATTTGAACTATTTGCCACCAACCATTTGGCTTTGACCGACACGAGTGTGAACACTTTGTACATTACGCTAAAATATGTCGGGCTTATATCTATTGATATGTTTAGTGTTATTTTCTCAGAATAATTGTTATGTAAGATTTCAATTTTTTACATTATTATTCAAGAAGTCAAAAGGTCTCTAAGGCAAAACTGATAAAAATAAAAAAAATTGAGATTGTTATTTAAAAAAATTGATCATGACGTCATTGCTTAAAAACAATTGTCGAGTAATCGAGTGTTTTTTTTTTTAGCTTATGAATTTTGTTCCAAACTTAATCATCACACTGTATAAACTATGAATATTTTTATTATTATTATTTATTATAATAATAATAATATTGATTTAGAATAAATATATTTATATTGAGTAAGGTTTGATTGTAAAAAAATATTTTTTAATTAAACGAGTAACGAGATGCAAGATCAATAGATGAGAGAGGTACTAGCAAAAATGTCGCAATATTAATTTGCTATTCATTACTAACACAAAACATACCAAATTATATAAGAGAAGTACAAAAGGCTCAGTTTATGACGAAACGACTGTATTTTGTATACAAAACATATACAGTCAGGTCGATAGCAGCGCCACCAACTGTTGAAGCGGAATTTGCTGGAACTAAAAACTGAGGTTTCTATCAAAGCTGACCCATTTTAAAACTTGCTGTAGACGCTCCAGAGATGATATCTGATCGTTCTGTAAGGGTCTGCAAACCTGAGCCATATATATGGCTCAGGTTTGCAAAAGTGGATCAGGATGTACCGCTCGAGAACATAGTATAGGCTCAGCTTTGTATGAAAGCGCTATATATATATATATATAAACATATACCACTTCTCAGATGACCACATTCTTCAAACTATCCGCATTGATATGTACATTTATTGACTACGTTTTGTAGACATACAATATTGTGGCACGTCAAAACTAAGTACTAGGTAACAAAATCTGAAATAAGTGCAGGCAAGCACTCTCAAAAAAAAGTCTAATCTTGTGAAAATTGTTCTACGCTGTAGAAACTTTTCTTCATCAACATTAGCTGGATTCTAGTTTTAAATTGATTTAATGGGAGCTTTTTTGTGTCTGCATCGAGCTTATTGTAAAGTTTCACGTTAATTGTGTTTCTCTTTGAGTTTGTTAGCCTGCATCTTGCAATAGCTAAATAAGAACCAAATCTTGTGTTATACTCGTGTGGGCCGTTATTCTTTTCATACAACTTTAGGTTTTTGTGAATTTGTAAAAGAGTGCAGTATATAAATTAACATGGAAGAGTCATAATTTTGATTTTTCTAAAGAGAGGTGCAGTGATCTCGGAATGTAGCACCAGCCATCACTCTTACAACTTTTTTGTTGTTGTTTGAGGATTCTATCTGAATTGACAGAGTTACCCCACAAAGTTACTCCGTAACACAAATGTGAATTAAAGAGCGCGTAATAAGCACTTAAAAGGTCTTCTTCGTTTAGCAAACTTTTAAGGATTCGGATAAGAAAGACTAAGCCCGCAAGTTGATGACACATGTAATTTACATGATAAGTCCAGTTTATATTGTTGTCCACATAAATAGCTAAATTGATTTGTAGACCCAGCTGTGCTCAGTTTGTTCGAAATCATCAACTGTTGTGACTTACGTGTATTCAATTTTAAATTATTTACAGCATACCACGTTCCAGCATATTTTTCAGTTTTAGCTATTTGATGACGCAAAGACTCTATGCATGTACTTTTGCTTCTAAAAGTAGCGTCGTCTGCATACATATAAATTATTGATTGCCATATATTATCAAACATATCATTTACATAAAGAATAAAAAGAAAAGGCCTCAGAACAGATTCTTGAGGCACACCGTGTTTTGAGAGTCTGAACCTGGATGTGATGTTATTGTATTCAACGCATTGCCTTCCGTTTGTTAGGTAAGATTTAAGAAAATCCCATGCAATACCGCTGATACCATAATGTAAAAGTTTGTATAATAAGATTTCGTATGAAAGACAATCGAAAGCCTTGCTAAGGTCACTAAGCGTGAGAGCAACATGTTGTCCTTCCTCAAGACCATGAACGGCATCTTCCACAATTTTAGAGATGCTGTTGATAGTTGACATATTTAGACTAAAACCAAATTGGTTCTCATGCAATAACCTAAATTTCTCCAAATATGATACTAATTGTTTTTTTTTTAAGTTTTGATGATATCTCTTTTTTATTTTATTATATGCTTTCTTATCTTCAGCATTTTTGGTGACGTCATACACATTGTTTTGTGACGTACGAAAATCTTTATTCAGTTTTGTGGTAGTTTTTAGATAAAGCTAGATGAAGATTGGAAAGTAAATATTTTTCATATTACAAGCTAATAGTTTAAAACAAAGTGATCTTTTAAAACACATTATTATGTGTTTTATTGAGCCTTAGGATCATGGATTTATTTATTGCATAGACCTAATCAATTACTGTGCAAACAATTACTCTATGTTCAGTAATGTAATTGGGGGCACTTTGGACCAAAGTAAAGGGCTACTTTCGGACTGTACCAATGTGTCTCTGTTTAATAGGATATTTTGATATAATTATACAAAAACAAATTCACAAAACATCTGAGAACTGTTTTGGAGTCTGTATAACATTTTCAGATCCGATAGGAAAGTAGAACTATCTCAGCGATCTCGAGGAGGCGGCTCACTAGTAGCGATAAAAGATAATTTTAGAGCTATCAAAATTGATCTGAGTGCTTTTATTGAAATTAAACTAGTTGATATTGTAGGTTGCAAATTTAAAATTTCTGGTAAAACACTAACGTTACTCAATATCTATGTTGCACCTGACATTAGCGTTATTGATTTTGAATATTTTATTAAATTAATAGAAGATTTTCTGATTAACGTAGATAGTGTTCTTATTGTAGGTGACTTTAATGTTCCCAAGTTTTTGGATAACGATTCTAACAGAAAAGTAGAACTTCTAAATAAATTTACAGTGTTTCTTGGCTTGGACCAACTCAACTATATCAAAAACGACAATAATCGTATCTTAGACCTGGTTTTCGTTAGAGGTATTAATATTAAATTAATTAAATCTGCTGACTCTCTTCTACCTACTGACGTTCATCATCCAGCATTAGAATTAGAATTAAATGGTACTGTTACTAAAAGGCTAAACTTTTCTCACTACCGGATGTCCAATAAGTTTCAACTTCAAAAAAGCCAATTTCACAACGCTGTATTCTGAACTCTAAATAACTGACTGGTCTTTCTTAAATGACTATAGCGACGTTAATAATTGCTGTTTGGCTTTCTACGACAAACTTTGTTCAATATTTGACAGACATATTGCAAAGTTAAAAAATATCAGCAGAAAAAAGTTTCCTAGTTGGTACTCGTCAACATTGTCAATTAAATTAAAAAAATTTTATTTTAATAAAGCAAAAAAGATAAATAATGACTTTTACAGAGACCAATTTGTGCTAGCGCGTAAAACGGTAAAATCATTGATTAAAAACCTAGTAAATCCTAGTAAATTCTGGAAATATGTCAAAGACAAAAAAAATGAAGCAAGTGTATCCGGTCGGCTTGTCGTTAATGGTGAAGAAATTGTCAATCCTCAAAATATAGTGAATGAATTTCGAGAGTTTTTCTCAAAAGTTTTTCACGCACCAAAATTAAACATAGATACTACAAAAAACAAGAGCGGTATAATTGAACCAAATTTGAGTATTGATATTAGCCAAATATCAGAAAATGATATATTAAAATCAATAAAAAAATTGAAAAATAATTTATGTGCTGGACACGATGGGACTCCATCGTTTTTGATTAAAGATTGTGCTTCGGTATTTTGTAAGCCATTGTGCCTACTGATAAATAAATGCATCAGCTCTTCTACGTTCCCGGATATTTGGAAAAAAGCACGCATAACTCCGGTGCACAAAGTGGGGACATATGTAACATTGGCAACTATAAACCTATCTCCATTCTGTCCAACTTCTCTAAAATTTTTGAAAGTGTAATCTACAATTGCATTAATCGGCATATTGCAAGAATAACATCTAAACAGCAGCATGGTTTTATGGCGGGTAGGTCTACAGTTACAAACCTTATGTCTATCACGCAGTTTTTGTCTGAAAACATTGATAAAGGAAAATAAGTTGACGTTGTATACTTGGATATATCAAAAGCTTTTGATCGAGTTTTACACAATGTTTTGTTGGACAAGCTGGTAGGATGTGGTTTCACCGACTCATTAGTTATGCTGATGAAGTCCTATTTAACCAACAGAGAATTATATGTGTCTCTTAACGGGTATTGCTCAGAGACCTACATTCAAACGTCCGGTATTCCGCAAGGATCTACTTTAGGCCCTCTAATGTTTAATTTATACATAAATGATCTACCAAAAATTGTTTCCTTAGCCGAGTGCAAGTTATTTGCTGATGACAGCAGAATCTATAAAGTGGTTTGTGATACTGGTGATTGTGCTCAGATCCAAGCAAATATTGATAAAGTCATTGATTGGGGTTTAAATAATGGACTTGAGATCAATCCCGACAAATGTTGCATTGTTTCTTATACTAAAAAAAAAATCCCATCTATTTCAATTACAAAATTAAAGACATTGCAATCGATCGCAAGTTAGTCTGCAAGGATCTAGGTGTTATCTTTGACACAAAATTGACTTTTCTGGACCACGTTAAATATATCACCAAATCTGCATTGCAGGTGTTGGGATTTGTCATCAGAAATACTAGAGACTTTAAAAACCTCAATGCCATCAAAACTCTGTATTTTGCTCTTGTAAGATCCAAACTGGAGTACTGTTCTATAGTGTGGTCGCCTTATTATAAATATTATTCGAAAGAATTAGAAAATGTTCAAAGAAGATTTGTAAAATTTTTGCACTACCGTTGTCACAACATATACCCGGCTCGCGGAGCCAGCCAAGCTTTATTATTACATGAATTTTCTATTGACTCTCTTGCTAGTAGACGTTTTACTAATTCAATAGCATTTCTCTACAAACTCTTCCACGGAAGGATCGATTGTGAAGACATAATATCAATGCTAGACTTTAATATACCTAGAAGTTCCTCTAGGTATTCAGTTGATTTTAAGCTCAAACACTACCGCACAAATGCCGGTCTTAACTCGCCATGCAACGTTATGTGCAAAAATTGGAACATTTTAAGTGACAAATGTGACATAAACTTTGATAATTTAATGTTGATAATTGAAATCGCAAAAGAAAGCTTTGTTGATATCTTTTAAATTGATTAAATTTGCTTATCTCTTTCAAATTTGTTCTTAGGTTAAACTAAACTGCAGTTGCCAAAAACGTTTGCTTGCATTACCTTTATTTGTTATATTTTACATTTTAATTTTTGTTTTTGTTTGAGATTATCGAAATTATAATTAGAATAATTTATCTTTTCATATTAAGTATAATAGTTAATTAAGTAGTTGTCCTGTAAGTGGGATGTAAATACCTGTTATGCAATAAATATTATTATTATTATTATTTAAACATCAAAAATAATTCTTATTTGCAAGAGAAAACAGATTGTATTCTGAAATCTGCGGAGGAAAACATGATCGTTGCAGATAGAAACGTCATTGATGGAAGGAAGAACTGCTGCATTAACTCAATTTCAAAAAATTAACACTAGCCAATTGGCAAATGAAAATAAGATGCCAGAGCCGCCGCGATTAACTTTAGAAGTTGATTGAAAAAATAACTGGAGATAAGTTGCTATTGATTTCCAAATGATTGTCATTATTATTTCATTAATAAACGAAGCTAGTAATATAAACTACGGCTTCAAAAACGATCTGTTATTTTTTATTATGTGAATTTCAATGATAATATGGCGGACATCCATGGTCCCACTGTTGTCAAGGGGAGCTTTTGTCATTGTTCTTGCTAAGCTTCATCTAGCTGGTTTGTGGTGGTATGGTATGTTGAACTATCGACGCTAGATAGAAGTGGATGAATATTATGGATGAACTCGAATTAGTATCACTATTTTCGTTCTGAATTATTTTTTTAAGTTGATAACTTAAAAACTTTCATTACCTTTAATAATTAATATTGAATGATTTTAAATAATTTTTCTTGCTTGGCTGATTTTCGATAAAAACCTATTAATCTGAGTTAATAATTTGTAATTTTCAAATGTCTGAACAACGGAGTTAAAACATAGTATTAACTGTTTTTTTATTTATAAAAACAAATATTTATTTGTAATACGTATACTAACTTCTACAAAAAAAACTTGTAATAGGTGAAAAAAAAATTGGAGTTTTAAATTAAATTCTTTATTGTTGATTTTCTTCAAAATCACAAACATGCAACTTATAACGACTTCAAGAAAATGTTATATTCTTGGATTGACGAACCAGCTATCTGTGTAGCAAAATCAGCATCATTTCCAGATACTAATGCTATTAGTGATACATAATTCGGTTTTTTCGGATCAAGCTGTACTCTCCCCATTTTTTCTAAAAACAGATGACGCGGTTGAAGTCTAGTCTCTCTACATGTGAGAATTTTTGGTTCTTGAAGTATTCTCTCGAGAGATACTTGCATCTTTTTATGGAAATATTCAAATGTTTTTAAAATCAAGTTTTGATCTAGAAATAAAATTTATAGTATTTCAAATTACAAAGAATTAGAATAAGAGCCGTTAACGTTTTTTTATTCCGTCAGTCCTTTCCGGTTAAGATTTGAATTGCTTTACCCCTTCAATAGTCATTGCAAAATAAAAACTAAATAAATGTCGAATATTTATTAGTCGAAGATACTGCTTTGAAGCCAGATCAGACAGATTTTCACCTTGAAATCTGTCTGATTTCAAGGTGAAAATGTTCATTTCCATGTTCTAAATGTAGGGAGCACAATAGATGTATTGTACTCTTCCTCTCTGCTCCTAACTGTGTTGAAATTGATTATTTTCAGGTTATGTGTTTTTAATTTGCAAAGTATTACGATTAATCAAAAAGTACGTTTGGTCAGTTCGCGAATTACTTCAATAATATTACGTAAACGGTTAAGCATAGAAGCACATAATTTAGCAAAATATTCTCGAAAACGTTTTCCAAACAGCCTGTCTGACTGCTACCAAATCGTCTTTATTTTGAAATCCTCTACAGCGCTTTTGAGTTGTCTTTGTCTTCAATCTATCTTCTATCAATCTTTGTCTATCTAGTGGATATGTGAACTCAAGCTGAGCCAGTCAAGTGCATTTGTTTATATTTGACCACCATTTTATGATCATATTATGAGCAAAATGAGTCTTGTTCAAAAACAAGGCAAGTCGTTTATGGCAAAAAAAGCCTCGCGTAGAGATGGCAGCATTAAATTTTCTGAGACTAAGATACACTGTGTGAGTGAGCTTGTTCAATATTTAATAATGCTCCACCAGTTTTAGATCTCTCTCCACCCACATCACATAATAACTGACAATTTTTGGTTCTCATTTTTATCGACATTTTTCTGGTTATACCTTTAATTGATTTATTTTTCCAGATGAAAAAACTGAAACGTTTTCGAGAGCTTAAGAAGAATTTTTCCCCAAAATTATTGTCTTCAACGATTTATTGCAAACAGTGGTTGAGACAAACCCTATCACATATTTAAAATTCAACTACATACCACATAAAACATCATATAGCTTTTATTATTCTGTTCATTGTTCGAGTGATCAAACAATTTTAGTTTAGTACTAAAAAAAACTACATCTTTCGACATTATTTTGGAACTTACATTAGAAGCAGTTAAATGATGAAGTGCTACCATAAAAAAATCAAACAGACTTCGCACTGACAATAAACATAGTGGTTATTTCTAATCTCAAGTGTAATGAAAAATTAGAATATTATTTAATTTTATGACCCACTGATAATAAAACACATTTTTACTGGAAAAATGCAACAGAGTTGAAAACGCCTTTCTTTGAAGCTTTAAAATAACAAACTATTGTTAGATTTACTAAATCCCACAAATTTACAGATGTACCCATAAAAAATTATTTTGAAATGTAACGACTGAAGCGGAACCATACGTTTTTTATCATATAAATCATAAATATGAAGATTGCATAGCGGCACTTATTCCAATTAAAAGATCATTTATATATCTCACTTTTAAGAAAAATTTTCGGACAACTCAACAATATTTGTCGAACTTCATCGTCATCAAATCCCATTTCTTCTTTTATTACAAAAGTGTTTAATTTTACTTTTTTTAAATCGTAAGTTATTAATTTTGAATTTTTCACTGCTAATTGTCTAACTTGAGCTCCAGAAAGTGAATAATTTTTTTGAAAAAATCCTAAGCAATTATCAATATCTTGCGTGCTAAAAACCATAAATATGTAATTATTATTTTATTTAAAATGTATCGTATTTATCGTGTCTGCTGGGAAAGTTCGTCAAGTCAACTTTGTGTCTTGCAAAAAAAAATTATGAATGCACTCCAAAAAGTTTGAATTATGGATGCCAGGTTTCATTAAAATTAATAAATTAATAACAATTCAATTTCTAAGCCAAATTCTGAAGTAAAAATATGTTTTTAATTATTATTTTACTATGTTTTTTTCTATCACTGATTTTTGGGTAGCAAAAAACCAGTGTGTTTTACAAACACTATCGACTTGCAAGTGATGGTAGTGTGAAGGTGGGTTTTTACTAGAACAAATTTGTTTTGCAGAATAAAATCATGTATTTTCTCTATATTTATGATAAAGCGAGCCTATCACCATCCATAAAACATATTTAAGCGCGCATAACTGATAGAATAGAATAGAATAGAAATTTAATAATAGCATTAGTGACTTTCGGTATTTTGCAGTGATGTTCTTCGCTTCATAATAATGCAATTGCAAAAAAAATGCTTAAACGGTGTTAAATGACGCTCTTAACAACAATACATTTTCTTATACATACACTCATCTCTTTTCAAGATGATCTTACAGTTGAAACCATCCGTTTCATATTTAGAGCGACTTAGCCTCTCCAATCTAATAAAAAAAAATTAAAATCGCTTGACGAGCTTTTCCAAAGAACACACCATACAGCTAACTAACAGATTACATTTTTAAGAGCAAGTATTCAAAATGCAGTTTGTCTGTCCATTTCATAAAAATTTCAGCAGACGCTCAAAACTAATTTATTCATTAATTAATAACATCCTTTAAGCTATTTTTTGTTGGCTAAATATACAATATGTCTGAAAAAATTGGAAACATTTATGTAAAACTTTTTATTGTAAGTTTTACGAAAAAAAGTTATTCTTTATGAAAGTATCTGATTTCAAAAATAATAATATTTTATCTTATTTAACAAGTCAGTAAACGTTGATTTGCATTATTTGATTTGAATTATTTTTGCAATGAACTTAAATCAGTAATAAATTCTTAAATATTAAATAACATTTAATATTTTGAGAACAATTTGTACAAATAACATATTTTTTTTAAATAGTATGATCTAATTGTATATTAAAACATACTTTTTTATTTCGAACCACTTTTCATATTATTTTAAAAATTCGATTTAAAAAACTGTCAGCTGACATTTGCGCTGTAATTTATGGGACATGCAGAACATTTTATAAAAAATAAGTTTTTTCGTAACATTACAAATAAAAAAGGTTCATTGTTGCCAACTTTTTCAGACATACTGTATAAGACAAAATGTGTGTATTAGCTAGGCAAAAGTTTGAAAAATAGACTAACATAGTTTTGAAACTAGCGTAGCACTATAAATGTTGGTGTTTTGTTAAAGTATCAATTCAAAATGTAAAAATGTTAGAACTAAATTAACACACTTTATTGAAAAAAGACACTACACTAGAAAAACACAACGCACTAAAATCTTAAAATAATACGATTTGTAGCTAATTTATGGTTTGGTACACAAACAAGGCTCTTTAATTTTTTCTGAAGAAATCCTGTCAGATTATCGTGGATTTTTCATAATAGGTATAAGCCAACAATGATCTAAATTTTTTGGTAGATTTTTCGATTACAAAAAACTGAACTTTGTCATGTGGTTGTAGACAATCTAACTTGCAAGTTTCGCGCCAGTGGACAATCTTCACTTTGAATGTTTAGAGGCGATTTTTGAATGCCTTTTTTTACATAAGACAATATACTTTTTGAACTGCTAATGTCATAATACTAAATGCATTCCTCTATCAACTTATAAGTTCAATATTTTTATAGTTCATCAAAACGTAGGTATAGTATACTCAATCCGTAAACGACTTCCCTGAGGAGATTGTTGTTTTTTTAGCACGCAGGTGTTTACCTTTTCAAACAAGCAATGAAACATTGCATGTACGTGAATAGTATTCGACTGCTTGCTGTTGCACTGGATGACTGGATGACTGGATGAGTCACGTATCTAAAGCCAATACGTGACCGAATAAGTCAGTAAACAAATCGTGATTATTAATGTGGTCGATATAATATAAACGAGCTGGGCTGTTGTAAACGCGTAAAATGCGCCAGCCATATTTAATTAGTTATTATTTATTAGTAAAACATCAATAGACCAGTCAGAGATCTAAAAATTTGATGCTTGCTTATAAGTTTTACTGCTAACGTCTGTAAAAATTTCAAACAGAAAAATTTAACAGCTTGCCTTTATTCTCATAAATTGAGTTGAAAGACTGAAAAGTTCAAAAAAAAAACTTAGATAAATTTGACAAAAAATAACAATTTGGTAACATGTTTTTCAAACCCAAACATACATCAAACCGGTTTAGCTGCATCTGTTCTACTATACCAATCACGGATCAAAGACATGAAGTCCATTTTTTTTTTAAATATCCAGTAAAGTTGCAATTTCCTACAGAATTATAAGTGCCAACAAATGTTATTGCTGACAAGCATTTAGAGAAATCTACATACTTAAATCTGAATAATGTTATAAATAAAATGCAAATCATGAATAAATGAACTTAACATGGGAGGAACGTCTTAGCGACTGAAATTACGCATTATCTACCTATTAACTACCTAATTCTTCAAATTTTATTGTTCTAGCCTTGTGCACTGTCAACATATTTATGTGCTTGTTTTAACACCGCTTGCAATGAGCTTAAGCCAATTTAGTGAGAATTTTTAATTTGCAATCTAATATTTTTTTATAGTAAATATTTTTCATTTTAAAAGTAACAATTTAAAAAATTATTATGACATTTTTGAAAAATCATAATTGCCAATATGTTCAACAAAGAACAAACCAAACGCCAGTGGTTTTTGTCTCAAGAAATCAAACCAACAGGCAGTAGACATTAAGTATATTAAATATCGCAATCCATTAGGCCAATGTGTTGACAAAGAAACGGAACTCTTGCCACAATATAGCGGTGATATTTAGTTACTTTTGTGTTTCTGTTTTCGTTGTTTTCAAATTTAAATGGAAACGATCAATATCACTACTAACCCACTCACTCCAAAGTCCCTAGTCTAGTAAAAAAAAACTGGAGCAGTCGAAATTTCAAAAACTAGCAAAACAAAAAATATTGTTACACTCGTTCTATTAAAACACTTGGTAATTGTTTATTAAAAAACTATAATTAAACAAAATTTTTTATATTTATCAACTGCAACCTAGATATACAAAGCAGAAGCATTGCAATGCCACATTGCACTTGTAAAAAAAAATAATAATATGTGGTTTGTTTCTTAATTTATTCCTATTTAATTTTTTTTATATATTTTAAGAAAAACTTTACAATAAGAGCCAATTAATAATCATTTGCCGCAGCACTTTGATAGTTTGTTCCATTTTAAGATTGGTGCAACTTTTTTACCACGAAACAGCTACACTTTAATCTAATCTAAGGTCACTAGATTAACACACTACGTGTACAGGTAGCGCCATTAGTAATTTTTTATATCTATCTTTGTCGCATAATAAATAATCTGGTGATAAACAAAACAAAGTTGACGTTTAAAAATTCAAAGTGTCATTAAATGTCAGTAATAATTTTTCCATATTGATTCTAAAGCTTTATTTCACTAGTTCTCTCATTATACCTTCGTTAATTTCATATTTTCTTTGATTTCAGAAACTTTATCATTAAATTTTTCGTTTCAAGTCTATGTCAACAATTATTTTTAACTTGTAAAAATATCTGCTGTCAAAGTGACATACAGTGGAATTTTTGTTTTACTGAACATAACGTTATAAAACGCATGTTCAGTTTAAAAAAAACCATGTCAATACATTGTCGCTAGGTAGGCAACCAAATTAACAAATGTTTTATTTTAACACTTGACAGAACAGAACTCTGAAATTTTATTCATAGATAAGGAAGGTTATGTTACCTCTTAATAACAAGTTTAAAAAAAAACTTTCAATCAAATTAGTTTAATAAATGTTCAAAGTGACCACCTTCTTATTCCAAGCAATATGCCAAACGATGGTAAAATGCTTGTACAGTATTTTTTAAAAAACTGGATTTATTTCGATAAATAAATTTTTTATTTTTTTTTATTTATTTTGACTGGATAAGCTCTTCTTTTTTGTATGAATTTATTACACAACCTTTACCATTAATTTTTTTAATTATGCTGTGAATAATTCCAACAGATGGTATTGGTCTCTCGGAATAACTTACAGCAAACAGATCGCGTACTTGTCTTATGCTATTATTGCAATTGTACCAGCGTACAATGGCAATTTTTTCCTCTTTTAAATACATGCTCCACAAATGCAAAAACTTTGAAAATAATAATTTTGACACTTGTCAATGACATTAATGGCAATTGGTTATTAGAGGTTGCTTCGATACGCTTTAATTGCTGGTAATCAAAGAGTAGGGATAACTCCTTGCTTGTAATGCATTGACACGATTTTTTTTAAACCGAACATAGGACGTTCAGTAAAACAAAAATTTCACTGTATATGCATAACCCTGATTTTTTGACGTTGAAACACTGCTGCCATTTTGGCAAACAAAATTCTCTAAAACTAGTGACCTCTTCGTCTCACTTACGATATTTGCATTTTCCATCCTTTGTTAACGACAAATTCCAGCAGGGATGGGTTATTTTCTAACGGCGCTACCTCAACACGTAGTGTGTTAATCGAGTGACCTTATTTCAAATTAGAATACAACGGCATCTTTAACTTAAAATCTTAGTTTTTGAACCAACTGCATTTTGGATCTCTACTCTTCATCTAATGTTTTATCATCTCTACAATAATCGATCTGTGGTGAAACAAATACAGTCTGTCAAATACAAAAACCATCAATTATTTTTAAAGTTTATTCTTGTCTCAGATAATCTACTTCGGTTGTATTTTTAAGAGGTTGTAATGTATCGTAATTATTGTCAAATTGAAACACAAAATAAATATATTATAAATAGCGGTGGCATCTATGTTCTTGATAATAATTGCTTTTTCTCAATTATAAATTAATATTATAATCAAATTTAAAGTTCCAAATAATTTGACAAATTCATGACGCCTGTTTTGAAAAAAAAAATCAAACTTTCTAATAATGCTTAGTACATGGTCTTGGCCATTCCTATTCAAACACCACCAGTTTTGCCATTACCAATCAAGCCAAGAGCTGCTACATGTTGCTAAATTTTAAGAAAAAGTGAGTGTTTCAATAGAAATGCAGACTGTGCTGCGTTACACTTTTTGTGTCTTACCACTTATCTTATAAACCTTAATACTTCTTACCTATAGCTTAGCCAGATAGGGTTGTTTTGGACAACCCTTAAAACCATTTCATTTGTAAACTTTTTGGATTTCAAATAATTCACTCTCACTGTTAAGTCATCTAAGCTTTCTTTAAAAAACCAAGGGTTTTTCGTGAAAAAGCCTCCAAGGTTTTCGTTTGAAACTCCTAAATCACTTAAAAACAACACATGATTTTTGATATTTGTCTCAAAATCTAATCCTAATATAAAAGGCACCAAATTCGAATCTTTCCTACTCTCTATTCTGTGTAAGTCCACGCCCAATTTTACCAATTCTTGGAGAGTCTCTGACTTATTCACATAAGCTGCAAAATTAAAAGAAGGCCTAAGGTAGGGTGCGGCATTCAGAATCTCATCTGCACAAGGATCCAAAACTGATGGTTCTTTAACATTTTTCGAAAGATCATTATTTTCAGGTATGATTGTTGCTCTACATATTTCTGATGTTATCTGTCTGGCAATTTGGGTGCTGCACCGACGAAAAACATAAAACGGCAGCATAAGCATTTCTTTTATGTTATACCAATGTTTTCTATTTTACTTGTTGTTGCTTCAATTGTGAGGTTATAATAACTTAACCTCAAACGTCACTTATGACTTAATAACAAGCAGTCAATTATCTACAACCAAAGAAAAGAGTGATTTAAGACTGTCGGACTTGTTGATCTCAGTGCTAATAAGATAACTTACGGCCACTATAATGATACATGACGCCACAGAACACTTTTTATAAGAAATCAAACATTGCATAATTGAAGAAGGGCTTTCACGGCCCGAAGTCGTTGAAATATTGACATCTGTCGGAAAAGAACGTGTCGAAAGGTTTAATAAAATTGTCGACGTTTCGCACTCCATCGGTGGAGGCGTCATCAGGACAGGGAAATAAACATGAGAGCAAGCACGGTAACTCGACGTGTAAACCACGCTAGAAGCGAAACTTATTTTGGCTATCTGGCTAGACCTCGTTGCTGCTTGGGCTAATATTGGTAAGCGAGGAAGAAAAAGCGGGGGGAGAGGCAGAAGAGAAACTGGCGAGGGTTTAAAAAAGAAAGCTGTGGAGAAAACGGAACCGCTATGTGTTGATGGCGAAGGAGTGTTTATGAACAAAGACTTCCAAACATTTGAGAGATAATAACCTGAATCTCTATTAAAGTTGCTTGGGTGTTTTACAATTTTGATTGCTTCTCTAATTTTTCTGTCATAGAAAAATTTTGATTAACAACTCAAGGAAGATTCATCTAGACAAATTTTGTGATAAGCTGTCTAGATAATGATCAGCTAGTGATGACTGTGACCATAAACCCGAATTTATGCACCTTTTATGTTCAGAAACTTGAAGTTTCTGAACATAAAAGTTTAGAAGTTTTTTCAACTTCAAAGACATATAATAGTAAATTTATGTAGATTATTTTCAATTCAAGAATTCAATATTTGGTATTGCAAAATGTTAACTTTATTAACGGTTGACAGTTGTTCAGAGTTACCATTGTCAACCAAAAATTTAGAGAGTAATTTACCATCAAATTCAAAGTTTATAGCAAAGATATAAAAATTATTCGGCTAAGAAATATTATACTTCTCTAATGCGTGACTAAATTTTAGTTTTCATTTGTTTTTCGGCTCATGCGTTAAACAGGTTGCTGCGTTGTAAAATCGCACAGATTTATATGTTGCGATTTTTGATGGTCTAATGGCCTGTATAATATATGACAATTTTTATTTTCTGCGCATTCAGTTTGCTAAAATGTCTAACACTAAATTCGCAAAAAATCTCAAGATAGTAAAGTTGTCAGATACGGGGTATTACAGTTGGTCATCGTTTTGTAATAATCTTGATTCTACATGTAATGTAAGTTCGCTTTGCTATGAGAAGCAAATAAGCTAATTTTTTACGTCTAAATAATATTACCTCACTCAGCTAGAGAAGTAGGTAATAACACCAGAGAGAAAATTAGATTTTGTAACCATAAAGATCTGTATATAAAGTGTTTAGGTTTTCAATAAAATAACCTATTAAACTAAATACAAAAAATAAACTGACTAGATTGTTTACAGGAGCCATGCAACTGTTATTTGTAGTAACAGTTTCTTATAAAATATAAATACTCCAGTGAATTATAATTTGCAGACAACAGTACAACTATTTGCCATAATGAGATTTTTATGTGGAAGAGCGTTGTCAGGTGGCTTAACAATAAGTTTGCTGAATAGTTAAGTCAGTATCTAAAAAATTAAGCAAAAAGTAAAAAACAGTTATTTTCTCTTAATCTTAAAGTACTTTTATTTTTTAAGATTTGTAAAAAATTTTTCTTGAGCTAAACAATAGACTTGTTTTTTTCTTCTTCTATTATCTATTTCTTGCTGTCAAAAAACCAAACTTTAAGGTTATGTGCACTCACTAAACACTTATTGAATTATCTGTATGATTGAGCATAGTTTTCCTAAATTATTGAAAATTATCCATAATATATAAGTAAATGTATAATTTACAATTTTTTTTATAATCATAAAACACTGCGTTTTCTTAAAAGCTACATTCGGTCACATTTTTTTGTACTTCTGATGTTTGACATTTTGGTTTGACAGAAAGACACCGATTATTCAGCATAATTTAGCTCTACTTTTTACCAAAAACAATAACTGTCAAAAAATTAAATTTTGTTGTTGACGCAATTAATGACAGTTTACATATCCATAGAATAAAGATTTATGTAGTTAATATAGATAGACAGCTTCTATTTAACAAAAAATACACAAAATGTAGCGCTCTTTGCGTCTTAATTTTGCGCTAAAACCGCAAAAAAAATTTACTAGTTTCTACCAAATGATCAAAAACTTAAACTAAAATAAAACAAATTTTATGTTAATTTTACCTTGTACTTACATAATGATAAATTATACTTAAAGTACATTTTAAACATGTTCGTTTTTACTATAACTAATAGCCATAATGTTTTTCTCAGAAAAACAATTCTATTACATTTCAAAGATACAAAACTAATAATAATGATGACAATAAAAGAAAATAATAGACAAGAAGTAATAACATAACAGTCTATAAGCTCCTATTATAGACGGTCAGTCAGTCTAAAAGCCCTACTTGGTGTATTTTAAGACAAATAAAAAAAACAAATTAAAAAGCAAATACATAAAAAAACTGGTTGTTTTAAACCATTGATGCTGTTGAAGCTGAGACTGTTTTTTGCAAAGTTTCTTTACCATCTGAGTATTGGCGATATAAAGTACTGAAAATTAAATAATAATTGTAACAGCACTAAACACAATCACTACTAAATCTGTAATGCCTTTTGGCAAATAGGGTCAAATGTATTAAGTTGGCATTTGTGAAAATGTTTCTATTTTTTTAAGGGTTTGTAAGGGTTAGTACACAAAAGATGATTTAAAAATAGATTTTACTTATAGTTTTCTTGAGTTAAATTGACCTAAGGAGGCTTTTACACTATTTTATATTCTAAGAGTTTAAGTGAAATTAAAATATAAGTTTTATTTACCTTGTCATAGCTAGTGTTTACATTCTAAGATTAACAAAATGCTTCCGAATTTTTGGCACAATAGTTTATTAACATAGTTTTTACCTAATGTTATAACTGACTTTATTTGATTTCTTGATTTTAGAAAAAATATCTCAATTCTTTCTTTTATAAACGCGTTATACTTACTTTACCTTCTTGCCACCACTCGTTAAAATTTTTTAATAATTCTAATTTTCTTTCTGTTGAGGGTTGTAATAATGTCGTTTAGTGTTTTGCAACAATTTTATTGTTATATTTCTGCTAGGTTAAATGCCTCGGTCACATCCAATTTTACAAATTTTATGTCGTTTGGTTCGGTCAAAGCTGATTTACTATTTTTACGTATAAAAAAGTGATGACTAACGCATGAAAAGTGTATTGAATTTTTTAGTCAAAAACTCAATTTTTTCAATCTTTGAGACCGAGGCTAGAAGAGTTGCAGTGTTTTATTACTTCATAAGATGGATAAGGGATTGATGCACTTTTCGTTTATAATTAAGGAAAACACTTTATTATTACTTACATGCTTTGTCATGTTACTACATCTATATCTATGCTACTATTACTCTAACCTAACATTCTATCTATGGTGATACCTACAAAGAGTAGGTTCATTCAGAGAGTAGAGGCGGTGTTGCCAGAGTTCATCTTTAACACTCCCCCTCAATTTGCTAAATTTAGACTCTCAAAATATAAAATTTTACAAATTGCTTAAACCAATTTTTCCAACGAAATACTCATGTTTTTGAGACTCTAACGGCTTAGTAAACAAGTCAGCACAATTTTCGTTTGTTTCAACATATTCAATGATAATTTTACCACGTTTGACTAAGTCTCTTATGAAGTGATTTTTAATGTCAAAATGTTTGGCACCTCCACTGTTCACATATGAATTGACCAAAGAAATTGCACTTTTATTGTCCATTTTTAAGATTGCTTTGGTATTTTCATGAAAGTCCTCTAAAATGCCCGACAAATATATTAGCTCGGCGGCACAATTTGCAGCTGCAACATATTCTGATTCCGCGGTTGACAACGCTACCGAACTTTGTTTCCGAGCAAACCACGAAACAGCACATCCGTGGTAAAACACTACACATCCACTTACGCTTTTTCTGTCTTCGACACTTCGCGCCCAATCCGCGTCGGAATATGCAGTTAAGTTCATATTATGGTTTATTTTGAATTTCAATCCAACATTTACGGTTCCATGTAAATATCTTAGAACTCTTTTTCCTTGTTGCCATAAGCTTTGGGTTGGTCGATCCAAGAATCTACTTAAATATGATGTGGCATACGTAATATCCGGTCTTGAGGTTACCGATAAAAACATTAAACTCCCTATCAACTGTCTATAAGGCACATTGATAATTGGTTCGTCTAGATTTACTTGAAAGTTCTTCTCCATTGGGGTTTTTGAGATCTTGCTCTCAGATAAGCCAAATTTATTCAAAATTCTTAAAATGTGTTTCGTTTGTTTTATTGTCACAACTGCTTCTTTCTCGTCATAATTAATTTCCATTCCCAAAAATTCTTTAATATTTCCCAAATCCTTTGCCTTAAATTCCTTCTTCAATTTTTCAATGACCTGTCCAACATTTTCATCTAAACCAGTTAGTAAAATATCATCTACAAATATTAGCATTAAGACATTTTCCTTTTGATACAGACAAAAATCATGTTCCGATCTTATAAAACCGTTCTTTTCAGCAAATAAATTAAATCTTTCATTCCAACATCTTGGACTTTCTTTCAAACCATATAAACCACGATTTAGTTTCAATACCATATTCCTTTTATGCGATTTATATCCTTCTGGAATTTTTACATAAACTTCAGAATTTAATTTTCCGTGTAGAAAAGCTGTAGGAATGTCTAGTTGTCGAATCTTCATTGAATGTTGTAGAGCGTATGCAATAAATATTCTTACTGTTGATATTCGAGCAACAGGAGCGTAATTCATAAAGTTCTCTTCGCCGTTTAACTGAAAGCCTTTTGCGACTAATCTTGCTTTCTTCAGACCATCATCTTTTGTTTTAAACACCCATTTTACATCTATAGCTTTCTTTCCATTTGGTAATGCAGTTTCAGTCCACGTCTTCATTTCTTTGTGGGCTTCCATTTCCTTTTTAATCGCTGTCTTCCAATCTTCACCGTTCGATATTGCTTCGTTGTAACTTTGTGGGTCGTAGTCTGTACATAAACAGTATTCTATTGCCAAGTTTGTTATTTCAAAATCGTCGTAACAGCTAGGAAGTTGTACCTTGCGTCCATATCTTGTTCTATGTTCCTCTATATTCTCACTTTCTGAAGAATTTTCTTCCAGATCTTGTTCCGGGTCTTCGTTTTTCATCTCTTCTTTATTATCTATTAGGTTTTCCTCACAATGTTTTGGTTTTCCATTTTTGCTTGACATTTCTTTTTCAATGAATACAAAATCACTTTCATCAAATCGTACGTCTCGAGTTGATTTAATTTCATTCGTTTCGGGATTCCATATTTTGTATCCTGTTTGGCCATATCCAACAAATCTTCCTTCTTGTGCTCGTTTGTCAAGTTTCGATAATTTAGGCAATATTACCGACCAAGTTTTTGAACCAAATACCTTCAACTTTGTTAAATCTAACGTTCCATAGAATCTTCTTGCTGGAATATTACCGAAAATTGCATTCGAAGGACAACGGTTCAATTGATATGCTGCACACAGCACCGCTTCGCCCCATAGAAATTTAGGCAACTTCGTTTCCAACATCATTGTACGCATTTTATCTTGTAAACTTCTGTTAATTCGTTCAGCTACTCCGTTTGCTGACGGTGAGTAGGGCAATGTATGTTCCATTTTAATTCCCTTTTGCTGACAGAATCGTTTTAATTCATTTGACCTATATTCTCCACCTCCATCGCATCTTATTCGTTTTACTGTAAGTTGTTTTCCGTTTTCTATAGTTTTTATGTAATCTATTAAATTTTGAGCAACTTCTGATTTATTTTTCAGTAAATTAACCATACAAAAATGACTATAATCATCGACTATTGTTTGATAATAGACTTCTCCATTTATTGTAGCCGTACTAAAAGGACCAGCTACATCGCTGTGTATTAAATCACCAATATTTTTCGTTCTTGGTAATCTTTGACTGGGGAAGGGTAATCTTGTTGATTTTCCTTCCATACAGGCACCACAAACATCACCATTGCAAGGTAGTTTCATTTTTCTCAATCCTTTTCTATTTAAATGACCTAATCTTTGATGCCAGATATTTTGTTTTACAGTCAAGTTTGCTTTGGCTTCATTGGGTTTAATTTTCATCACATATAAATTTCCTTCTAATTGGGCATTCATTTCACAACCTTTCTTGTAAATACGAGTGTTAACTTTGTTAAAATTTACGTTAAAGTCAGCATCCATTAGTCTTTTGACAGAAACCAGATTGCACGAAATACCTGGAACAATTAATGCATTCATATTGATATTTACATTACCACATTTTCCTTGGTAAGTTCCTCGTTTTTTGGCTTCCAGAATTTCGCCATTTGCCACTTTAATTTTTACGCTTTCTTCCAATGTTTTTACGTTCACCATGTTTGTCTCCAAATTTTCTTTAACTAGATTTTCAGTAGCACCAGAATCGAGAATAAAATATTCATCCATATACGATGTTTTTGCACTTAATGCCACAAATGTTGCTCTATTTGTATTTATTTCGTTTGCATTCATAGCTCCTCCTTCATTTGAATTATTATTTCCTCTTCCATTACCACGAAAACTTGGAGCGAATTCACGTTTAAAATGTTTTTGACCACGACGCGAAAAGCCTCGATTTGTTCTTCCATGATTTATATTAATTCCGCGATGCATTCCATTTCCATGACCATAGTTCGTCGCGTTTTGTTTTTGGCAATATTTAGATATATGTCCATTTTCACCACATGCAAAACATTTTAAGTTCGTAAATGCTCCAAACGATCTTTCATCATTGTATGGCGCTTCATTTCCATTATAGCTTTTAGTTTTCAATTTCAATTCTTCGTCCAATAATCTTCGTTTAACAAAATCCATAGTCAACCCAGTATTTATGGTTTCGATTGCAGTAATAACGTTTTCAAATTTTTCATTCATAGACATTAACAAATAGCAAATTTTATCTTCTTCATTGATTTTTGTGTCACCTATATCTTCAAGTTCACGAATCAGCGAATCAAAAACGAGAAAATGATCATCCAACTTGTCTCGTCTGTTATGTTTTAACGTAAGCAATTTCCTTCTCAAAACTAGTTTGGACGTTACACTTTTCCTTTCAAATACATTCTTTAGGAGATTTACCATATCGCTAGCATATTTGGCATCTTTCACCAAATCCAAATGCTTGTCTGTAATACATTGGACTAACACATGTTTCGCTAAACTGTCGTTCTTTTGAAAGTCTTCCTTTTCTTTTGCGGTTTGCAATTCTTCATATTTTTGGTTTAAAACTTCCACGCAGCGTTTACTATCCAGGATTGTCTTAACACGGAACCACCAGTTGCTGAAGGAACCTGTACCAAGTTGTGGTAGATTTATTGAATTATTTCCTGACGCCATTTTCAAAATAATTTCTTTTAATTTTAAAAATTTTCTTTTTCAGAGTACCCTGGGCCCATAACCTTTTATTACTTCATAAGATGGATAAGGGATTGATGCACTTTTCGTTTATAATTAAGGAAAACACTTTATTATTACTTACATGCTTTGTCATGTTACTACATCTATATCTATGCTACTATTACTCTAACCTAACATTCTATCTATGGTGATACCTACAAAGAGTAGGTTCATTCAGAGAGTAGAGGCGGTGTTGCCAGAGTTCATCTTTAACACAGTGTTATCCCAATTGCGATAATGGAAGGTTGCAATGTTATATACATTATGTGTGAATGTGTTTTATGTATGGCTATTCTTATACGTTTAATTCGTTCGAGGCGGTTTCTTAACGACGGCCACAGAAGGGGTAAGCTGTAGTAGATCGTTGATAATAATGTAGTCTGTTAATCTTGTATTTATGCAGTAATTTAGTTTTATTATTATAATTATCCTGGTGCTTTCACTGCAATATTCTTATGCAAATGGCGTTAAACAAATTCCTCTTACAATCGATTTTATCATATGGAAAAAATGTGCTTTTTAACATGAAATATTCAGTCTAAGAGTTTCCAAGTGACTTCGGTATCCCATCTTGTCAATCCCAACAAGGCAACAAAAGTGTGCAGTCTCATTGACTCCACACTTTCTTTCGATTTTTATGCACATCAAGCAGACACTAATCAAGAAAAAACCGTTTCAAAGAAAACACTTTTCTATCCTGCAAACAATTTTCTAAGCATCACAAACGTTAAGGACTACCGATCTCAGACAATAATTAGAGTCGTCGCTCCGATTCTTCTCCAAACAATTGTCTTCGATGTGTAAAATATCCTAACTGTTCTTGATTCTTAATATAACAACGGTATTTGATTCATTATTGTGACCCGGGTGTCATTAATGTATTTCTTTATTTTATCTTTGTCTTGGGGTTTGGGAAACCACGGCTGCTAGGAGCCTCATGATAATACGGTGTTTACAATACTAAAAATCTGATTAGTCGCTGTTTTCATATTGCATATTTTCATCTCTATCGGGATTTGGTAGTATAGAGATCAAAGGTTTTTTTCGCTGGAAAAGAAAACAATGAAATAGTTACTATTTTTCTTTATTTCAAAACTATTTGTTTAGTTTGGTGTAAGAAGATAATTGAAAGCAATTTTAGAGTAAATCACATAGTTTAAATTGAAAGATCTCTATTAACAATTGTGTTTTAAGAGTCTTTCACAATATTTCAGGACTTACCTAACGCTGAGATTGAGTTGATCCGGGTATATCCTACTTCGTCACTGCTTTGTTAACTAAACATAACAAAAAGAATGGTGAGCGTTCAGCTTTAATATTTCCATGCCGGTGATTAAATTAATATGTCACTGTTTCTGCATTTTTCTCATATTTGAATATCTCTCGACATTAGAACTGTCGTTCATAGAGATGAGCATGTAATACTCTCAAAGCAATCTCACATTGCTTTATCTCTCTTTATTTAACAGACATAAATGGGCTACCTCCGCAATGTGTTCTCTCCTTTTGAATTATCCCCAGATAGTGAGTTGTGCAATGTGTATAAAGGAACCGAAACCCCAGTCAATCACATTATGCCCGCCATATATACCTGTCTCCTTTTTGATAATTCCTGCCGACTTGATGGCGAGCCGTGCAATAATATAAAGAAACCGGAACATCAGTCATCCCGTTTACTCGCTCCAAACTACCAGATAAAACACAAGACACAAACCCATCATGCGTCCTAATTACATAAACATAATTTAACAATAGCTTAATGAACACAAAAGACAAACTCACGCTGCGTTCCAAAATTATAAAGAAGTACTTTTAATATTATTTAATACTTGCCATATTTTTATGAACTCAACTCCACTTTCCATACCTTTTTAATATAATTAAGCCAATAATATGCACATGCATTATTTGTGAGGCAATCACTCAATGAGATAAACTCACTAAATAATTATTAACATTCACTATTATCAAGGTAAACGCTCAATCAGAAACACTCACCAATAATATTAATGCACTATCAACTACTGGCTTACGCTCAATGAGACAAACTCACTAATAATAACAACTAAGACATTTGCTCAATGAGATAAACTCACTAAATATTAATTAACATTCACTATACCTAAAGCAGACGCCTAATAAGAAAAACAATAACATTAATGCACTATCAACTAAGACAAACGCTCAAAGAGAATAACTCAATTATTTACAAAGCAGAAAAACATACACATTTCACTACATTAAGCATTCAGAAACTCATCGACAAATAATAAGTAAATGAGCATCGATACGGTATGCAGATGGTATGTTTATGTTAAAGAGATAAGAACATTCTATGGGCTATTTTCATAAACCATGACGTTATTTAAGTGGCTCTACAAATTAAGAAAAAAAAATTAAATTAAATTTCTGTTTCTCTTACATTAGGGACGTTGCATTTTGAAAGGTTCTACAGATCTCAAGTTTAAGAAATTTTTTGGTTGAGTTTAAAAAGGGAAAGTTTTCAAGATTATTAAGTATATCAAAACCATTATTAGTTGTGATTTTTAAATATGGCGGATTAATAAAAGAGTTTTGTCTTCCTTAAAAGAAATATTTTTTCTTGACTTATTTTTTTTAATTTTAAAGTGTTTTTTATACACCCACCGGAGAATCTCTTATTAAGGATAAGCAAGAATATGGCAAGATTGATCAGGAGATTCACAGTGCAAGCAAAATGCATCTTTATCATTCGTTTCACATTCGCTATGAAAATCGGCGCAGTTTTTGCATCCATCTTCAGCTTTGCATAACTTATGACGGTATTCATAGTCGTAGCTCAAGATCAACCATGAATTCAAGCTTGAGACGCCGTCTCAAACAAGGACTCTGGCAAAGCTCGGGAAATCAAGCAAGGACTTCGACAATGCTCAAAAAAAGATGCGTCTTGCGGAAGTCACCAAAGTAGTCATTTTTGTGTTGGTAGGTTTAAAATTTAACATTTTGACGCATGACAATCATTCTCAGTGTTTATATAAAGTGACAGGTCAAGGAATAACTCGATGTCGCAGGAATTATACCAAAAGTGTTTTGTGTTGTTTTTTTTGTCAAAAAAAATGACGACAGGTGAGTACATGTCTACTGACAGAATACGTGTATGGTAACTTCATAAAATGTGCATTATAGACGAAAAAGCTGCGTATACACAAAAAGCAAAACCCTTGCTGTAGTCTCGCATGGACAACTCCAATAATGTGGAAAGTAATACGACGGATGCCGCAATAGTGACCGATCTGGACCATTATTACATTCTCCGCAAAACACGAAAGCTGCAAAAGTGAGATCAAACAGAAGCTAGCTCACACTGCGCGACAATTTAAGTGCAACATTAATATAAAGCTTACCAAACCTTTCCCACTTTTATTGCAGGAAATGTGATGCAGATAAGTTATCAGTTAGTAGTAGGAGCTATTCCAGAAGTGTGTAAAAATGAAAGTTTTCGGCTGCCGTTTTGTCTACCATGCTTCTGCAAACAATACCTTACACTTATAATGTAAACTAATAAAAATTTTACTTTTTTGTACTTATTTTTACCAGCAGAAGGTGTTACAAAATAAAAATACTACCCAATTAATAAATATCCGTGACTTTTATTATTATTCAATGCTTTCATTTTTAATCAATGCTTTCATTTTTGCACAAAATGTGGCAAGCCCTTTAATTTTGTGTAAGTAATAATTGTCTTTCCACTAATTTGCAAGCAAATTAGTGCATCCTACATTCTCTTTTGTGAAGCTGTAGCGACGCTTACATTCAAAGTTGGAAAAAAATTCCAATGGGCTCACAGCACCCCGCACATAACTCGTCCAGCATGTCAATGTTCTTTGTTATGTAATGCAACACATGATACTCTTCAGTATTTTCCAACGTCAAACGATGCCATAACCGGCGAATGGCGTCTCAAGACAAGTCGGTGCCTTGCTCAAGTCCGACTTGAGACGGACCCAGTGCGCTTGCTCATCAAGCAAAAATCGCTCTTATTCACACCGTAATTTGATATATAAATCTTGAAATTTGTCTATGAATACCGTCCGGCCTTGAGCTCGACCTCAGCTTCAAGATATGAATATCAGATTTCACGAGCATTGCCGAAGTCGTTGCTTGAGACAAAATCAGCGATAAATCTATTTAAAAACGCATGCAAACGCTTTCCCGAGCATTGCCGGAGTCCTTGCTTGCGTCTAAGCTTAAGCTTGATCTTGAGCTACGACTATGAATACCGACATTAATTGTATGATTGTGGCGTAAGCACTTGAACAAATTTCTTCCAGGTGTATGTATGGTTGAGCAACCAAATTAGTAAAATTAATTTTAAAATTTGACGTTGTTAACAAAAATACAAAAAGTAATAATGTAATGTATTTGATTTTTTTAAAAAGTATTTGTTTTTGTTTGTTACTACGGAATAATATTCTAATTTTTGAAATATTATTTTAAATTTATGCTTGAAAAGTTTAGAGTAGAGTTTTTACTGGGGACGTTTCACATGCAACCAAATATTTTATAATAAATTAATTACAAAATTATATTTTAATATATTTATAGTTGAAAAAAGTTCTGCTGATGTTTGTACTTTGTTATTATAAATATTACAAGTAAAAAATATATTTCCGAATTTAAATTTTTAATTATGTGAACATCCGTGCATAGAACATGACATTCTTTTACAAATTTACAAAATAAACAACGGTTATTGATAAGTGTTTTACACTTTTATGTTTCAGGTTGACACAACAGCTTGCAAAGTCGTGACACTATTTCGTTCTACATTCGTTCATGTCAATAATAAATTACTCTCTAGATTTAGGACTATTTGTTCATAGGTTGTCATAAATTTAGTTAAGATAAAGACTGGCATTCTCGTGAAAAACAAAAGATATTATTAGTAATTTTTTTTTTATTTGTAGAGAATGGAGTTATTAGTTAGTTTAGATGAAGGTAAAGGTAAGTACACACAGAAGTAGGAAATCATGAAAGATTTGACATTTTAAAATAAAGTTGTGGATTTACCGAATAATATATATATATATAGTTGGATAAATAAATAAAATCTTTTTTCCTATTTTTTGCAATTTTTTATATATTTTGTACTTTTTTTATATATTTAAATTGCAAAAAATTAAACTTCTATTAGTTTTTCTGTATATTTACGCTCAGTATTCGCATTGATCAATGGCAAGCGTCAATGCTATTGGTGAAATTTAAAATCACCCTGTATATGTAGATGTAAGTCGGGCACAATTTATAATGAATAAATTATTATTTTATTGCCACCAGATTATACTCTTATAAATTATCTAAATAATTCTACCAACCCATCTTGGAAAAGTCTTCCCAAGTTAGAAACAATAGGTAGTGTTCTAAATCAATCTGTTCTCTACTTGGTCATTATAGGTTGATTACACAGCCGTCTCTCTTGACAAGCCGTGAACAGCAAAATGTAACAACGCTGCCAGTGGGTCCATTGGCATTCACTAGTTCAAGTTTCAAGTGTTTATTCAATTTGTCAGGTAACAATACTTTGGGTTTTAAACTTCAAATAAGTGAAACTGTTTGTGGTTTATGTGTATTTTCATTTTTTACTGTTTTTCCAAATGTTTAATTTGTTACTAAATTAGGTGTATGACAAATTGCACTATTTAGCAGAAGCAAATTTTTTCAGATTAGATGCGGTTAGTTGCATTGTTTTAAGGTCTAAGCGGGATTACAAACTTTGTACAGTGACTTAGATAAGTTAACAATTAATTAGTTAGTGTGATCTGAAAGTTATTCCTATCTACTTCTACTATGGTCTTAGCTACGCCCACTGGCACAATAGACCCACTAACGGTGTTGCCAAGTGGATGTTCACGGCTTGTTAAGGCTCTTCAGCACTCCTATGCGCTGGGACATGAAAATGACTGATTTTTGATGCAAGTTATTTCGGTTTAGTTTAAATTTGAAAAAAATTCTGCATTTTCATTTTATCTAAAATTCAATAATCTACCGTGCCTTTCTATCAGATTTTTAAAAAAATTGCTAGATGTAAGAGAAATAATTAATATGTCAAAACTTTTGAATCATCTTTTCTTCGAAAGCATTTACTGTAGAATATTTATTTTTGTTGCATCTAAGCAATTTTGTGGCCGTAGAGACGGCCACAAAACGAGACGGTTGCGTCTAATAAACATTAGATGTCAGTCACTAGTAAAGTCATAAAACTGTGTAAGTTGAGTTGCAGGACGAATCCAAGTTTTCACGGCATAAGATTGTTTTTATAATAATTGATTTGATCAATTAGGCAACTAATAGTACATAGAAGAAATAGAGTGTATAGGTTTTCATATTATACTTGATTTAGGTATTGCTAATTATTATTTTGTAAATCGCTTGATTTATAATAAGATTGTTTTTTAGATTATTTGTTTTTACAGCTATTTTCTTTATTTAAATTTGTTTACTTATCCACAAACTGCATGTTATTAACGTCGACACTAATACAACAAAACAAATATTATTTTTTAATTATTTTTAATACTTCTTAGGGTATAAAACAGACTTAAACACAAACAAGACAAGAGTTTTTCGTGTTATAACGTAAATATATTGAATAAACCAATTTTTGTGAAACAAGAGCCGATGTTGTTTATTGCAGTTAAGCTTGGTATTACAACATAGTCGCCAGAATTCCCAACAATGCATCTGAACTCTAATCACAACATTGATCTAGTTTGGTCGGTCAGCGCTCTTTTCTATCATTCTTCAAAGAAATCTTTTAGAAGTGAAGAAGAAGAAGATCAAGAAATGTTGTTGGCCGTTGTTCTTGACAATGGCCGTGTATTTGCCTCGAACTTGGGACTTTATAAAAGATGCAGTCGTTCCGGTTGAGTCGAGCGAGCGTCCGGGAAACGCGCTCAAAGTTGTCAGTACGTAACATAAAAGAGCCCCTCTTGTGTCCCTCCTCCGTGTAAGCATGTTCCGCTCCGGTGAACGTCCGTCCGTTCCGGGCCCGCATGACCGACTCATTATCCCACCAACAGGTACAAAAAGGTACGCCACTGATTATTACGAATAATGCTATATTAGGACACACTTGTTGCGACTACCTGTTCAACACAAACTCAAAAATTACTTACTAAAAATCCATTATTTATAAAATAGCCAGATATGTCCTTAAAAAATCAGAATTGACTTCAACTAAAAATTAAAATTTTTGAGAAAATAATTAGAAACATAAAATTATTGTTGCTTAAATATTGATAATACTTGGCCAGTTATTTTTGAAGGCGTTGCCGGTCATAGAGGAAAATTTAAATTACATAGATAAAAATATTATAATATTTTACAATTTATACAGTAATAATAAACCTAAAATTAAAAATGCAAATGTATTCTATTTTGCATTCTTGAAGTTTTAATCTTATTATCACTGGTGAAACACAAAACACAGTGTATATAACAAGGGTCTATTAATATTTAGCGTCATAGTAGGTCATGTCTATGAGTTTGTGTGAGCGAACCATAATTTTTAAAAAAATTGCTTCAAAGTTCCAAATAATTAGCCAATTTCTCAACTTTATTTTTAATTTAAAATAAGAACAGAACGTATTAAGATGGAATCTTATTTTTGTAACGGCTATCAAGTTGATGGTGAATGGTGAATATTTGGGCCAATTTTTTTTAATGAACATTGACTGCTCCAAGATATTGAGAAGATGTTTCACAGCCACTCTTTGCACAGTATTTTGATGATAAAATTGTAAACCGGAACTTTCGAAATTGTAAACCGGAAAATTTATGCTATTCGATTTACCAGCTGAAATACACCTATAGCTTATCATTCAAATGCCTGCAACCTCACTTTATTTAAAAAACTTGATTTTTTAGCAACACTTTATAACCTCTATCTATAAGTTGCGTCGGGCCAGTAACCCAATTGTTTAAAAAGTTCGCCAATGCCTTGAAGTCGATAAACGGCATTTTGATTGTTTGTTATAAACCTTATTTCTTTATTAAAAATTATTTTTTTGTTTGTTATAACACTACAAGTGCTTTGAATTTAATTTTATTAACGTGTTAAACTGTCGATTTATCAAATTAAAAGTGAGGTCAGGTTCAGACGTCAAATTAATAACTGTCGCTTCAATTTGATGGTAAAGGTACGTCTACAGTTCAAAGATAAACATTCATGGCAAGCTTAGATGTCAAATTCAGAAAAAACATTTATTATTATACGTTACACATATACAGTGCTGGGTCGGTGTTAATTGGAAAGGTAGCCGATACAATCTCAAAAGAGATAGGGTAAACATTTTAAAACTTTCAAGGTCAAACAGCTTAAAGCTAAAGGTTACAACATTAAAGTTCAATTATAACTTCCTTTGGACGATACGCTTGCTAGAGAAATTTCTTCTGTTTCCGAGGTACAGTATTTTTTATTTTAAAGAATATATTGTAGTATTTAGTTTGTTTATCAATTTAAATAAAACGGACAATTTAATTTTCACCCTATCTAAGATGGTGGGGTATTACCGCGGCCCGTTATCATTTTTTTTAATGATTCGCTAATATTAAACCGTATTCTCACTTAGAAGTAATCCCTAATGAGTAAAATAAACTATCCAAAGCTTATAAACCGTGCGTTTATAAGCTTCTTTCAAAATAAAATTTGCAAACTTTATCTTGCCAAGGAACCAAATAATTGAAAAATAATTAAATAATAATTATTAACAGTTTATTGAAAACTTTCAACAATTAATTGTTATTTGATATACTTTTTGGCTTAAATCCAAAGACGTGTCTGCTTGGTGTCGATCTGCTAGAATAATACTAATAAATGATAATGAATAGATAAAGGCATCTTGAGTTTGAGAAAATATGCTAAGAAAATGATGTCGATTAATAAAATTTCCGAAGAATTGTGAAGGCAGCCGTAAAAACGATGCATGTTTCTACATGAATAGCGTGGAGCGAACGAGATAATGATTCGATTTTCAGGCAAAGAAAGATTTTCGCACGAAGGCGAAAAAATATTTTTTTTTTGTTAAACCGTGTTATGTTTCAGTCATTTTGTACAAATTATATATATAAATCATCTTCTCTATTATGACTTTTTTTACTAATGAAAACGGTATCAAACCCTGTTGAGAAGAAGAAATTGTTGTTGTAAGAAGATAAGAGGCAAAGAAACCAATAGCGACACTCGGTTTTATATAATATTATAGCTACATCTAATTTAAGAAGAAAGGCTTTCACTGAATGGAAACTTTGGACTAAATGATTCGATTTTGATAATTTTTTTTTACTTAAGAGCGGATGCCTTTCATGTGATTCCATATTAATTTAATCAATATCTGAACAGCAGATTGTATTAATGCTTTTTTGACACATTCACAATTGATTATAAAACTTTGTAAAAAATGTAAAAAAGTTGCATCAATTGATTAAATAAAATAATAATTAATCATATTGAAGTCGGTTTTTAATTTGTTCAATTATTATTTGGTATACTATAAATACAAATTGTAGAATTGTCGAAAAAGTAGAGAAACGGAAACTAAAAATAAAGTAAGTAAAATATATAAATAACTTATATTAGAATTCATATTTATAATAGATATACAGACTAACAAGTCATTAATAATTTAATAAAAACTCTGTTAACACGGCAGGTACATCTATATTGCAAAACACTATTTTCTAAAAATATTTAGAGTTTATGTAAATAGGCTTTATTTTCTAGGAACCAACTTTACATTTTTTATTATAATATTTTTTGTATTGATTTTTATAAAACAAACAGATGATTATATAAATTAATTATAATTAAAATAGTATAATTGGTTTACGATTTAATTAAACTACAAACTTATAATTTATTGTTATTAAATATTGTATAAAAGTTTGAAAAATTAATTTTTAAAGGTTTTTATAATCAGTTGTAAGTATCAACAAACTATTTAAAATAAAAAAAGCATTAATAAGAATAACTTGAATAGTACTAGTTTGATCTTGATGAAATTTATATGCGACTACATGGAAGGCATCAGCATATATTTCATAATCAATTAATTGTGTCATTAAAAAAATTAAATATTAAAAAAAAAATGACTTCAATACGATTACTTAATTAATTTTATTTATTTAATTGACTCAAATTGCTTATAAACTAATATTTAATTATATTATATTATACAGTCAAAAGTTCCGAGGTAACAAACTGGGTGAACCGATTTTGATAATTCTTTTATTGTTTGGAAGCTGCTGCTTTCGATTTGGCTCCATTCAAATTTGATCAAGATCTAATTAGTAGTTTTTAAGTTATTTTTATTAATGCTTTTTTATAACATATATTTTTGACACTTACAATTAATTGATTACAAGAAACAAGTGAAAAACTAAAAATTTAAAAAATTGCTTTTAATGTAATTAAATATTACTTTATAAGCAATTTGAGTCAATTAAATAAATAAAATTAATTAAGTAATCGTATTGAAGTCGTTTTTTTAAAATTTTTAAGTTGTTTAATTCATAAAAGTTTTGTAATTTTGTTTCAAAATGAATGTGATTGAGGATAAAACGTTGCATTGCATTCGTGTTTTAGTTGTATTTTAGCAACTTAAAAGTTAAACCCTAAAATTTCTTGGGTTTTAACATTCATGCGTGGCAAAAATGCTGCCCAAAAACAAATATACAATGAATAATTATTATTTGAAGTCGGTTAAAAAGGAATCATTGAGCGGGCTTAGAGCCATACTGCTTAGAACAGATATAAATATATATCTAAACAGATATATATCTGCAGGTAGATATCCGTTCGTTTCTAATTTCTTAAAATGTACAGATAAGAGATGCGACAAAAATATACCTTTTTTTATTTAAAACTGAGTTTTTTCTCTGTAGTTTAAAAGCTGCAATTAAACGGGCTAAAGTGCTCCTAAATAAAATATCATTGAAATTTGCATCTATAGAGAAACCTAAGAATTTAAGATTTTGCCGTTAATTCTGAATATCTGACTTTTCAGTAGTGTGCGGCGTAAAAATTTTTTCTAAATTTAGAAAAAGTTATTTTTTTTAAATTATTTTTCTGGGATTTTTTGTAGATTGAGTTTGTTGTTTGTGGCTGCCAGCTTTTCAGCAATACTTATACAAATTCTAATATTATCATTAGCAAACATATAAGTAATATTAATATCTTAATATATACATATATTTATATTATTTCTACATATATCTTGAAAAAATCATTGACAAAAAGAAGAAACAATAAAATCTCCAAGACGAAAACTTATATTTACTGTATCAGCTCTGTATCCGTTTATTTCAAATAGAAATGCTTTTTGACTTTTTTAAATATAAAAAATTTTTTTTTATGTACAGTTTTTTTTATGTACCCTGACTATTTTTAAACCAAATAGTACAGGGTATTCAGCAACATATTGCAAAAAAAGCTTTCTTTAGATTTTTAAAAACTCAGTAGATATGTCTACTAAAAACAGACGTTTTTCATGGTTGGGTTGTGTTTTGTCCTTGAAACAGTGAAGTGAAACTTTTGTCGCTGTCATAATGACATGAAATTAAATTGTCAAATTTATATAGTATCAACTTCTAAGAATACATTATCCCTAGACTCTCTGTAAAAAACTATACGTGGTAATAAATATACGGGTCAAACCAAAAACTTTTTATTTTGTTGGTAAAAAAAGTTATAAAAATGTTTGTGTGGCATGTAGTAATTTATCATGAATCTTCGAAGTTTTACCTATTTTTTGAGCACAAACAGCTATAAATTTTGATTTTGTTGACTTTTTAAGTGTTGAAAGTTTTTACAGTTTTAAGGATAATTTCTCCCAAGAAGTTCTTCGAACAGATAGATAAAAATATCGAAAACAAAATGATCTTATCTTTCGTGTTTGTAGTGACATTTATCAGAAGCTTATTACTGTATTAAAATCAAAAATCCAAGCTTCTTCTTTTCAATATCACAAATTATTAATGACAAATGCTGATATGACAGAATAGTGTCTGATAATGTTTTCTTCCTGTTTTATCATCTGTCAACAATTGATTTCAATCTTAATTGTTAAGCTTTAATTAAGAGTTAATTATTTTTATTTTTGAGTAACGGAACTTTAAAAGCAAAACTTCAAAAACGCAAACAGTTTGAAAATAAGTTGAAAACAAAAAATATAATTTTCTAGTTGATAATAAAAATTCTAGAAGATTTTTTGCAAGACTATGTTTTTAAAAACTTGTTTGGAAAAAATAGCTTCTCTGTAGCTTAGAACAAACTTGAGCTCATTATACAATTGTTTAATAATTAATACGGCACATAATAATTAAACAAAGCGATAGATGTGTTTCGTTAAAAAAAAGTTGAGTCTGATCTTGCAAAAAATAGACTTTCTCATGTAGCTCATAAAACAGATTGATATTAGATTGAAGGCATGAGAGCCCTGTATTTAGAAGAAAAAAGATAAATGAATTTATTCATCTTTAGAGATGGCAATCAACAATTTACATAAGTTTAAAATACATTTAAAATTTTTCAAAAATAGATAACGGTTAATTACTTTTAATAAAATTCATCAAGATTGCTGTTTTTTTATTTTTCTTTGGGTTTCTAATTATTCAGAAGTTTCGTCTCCTTTGTTTAACGTTTTTATGTTAATGTTGACCAGAAACAATGTGCTATTCTCTCATGTGACAAGTGGGGCATTGTAATGAGTCTAATAATTATACAATCTTCAAATTCATTTATAATTTTGAAATTAGGTCTTAGAGTAAGAGTAAAGATTATAATTTACATTTTAGTGTATAAACACGTACACATTAAATTGGATAGAGCAAACAACTTTTTATTTATGCAAGTTTAAATGCCAGAACTTTTCTAAGATGCAAAATTGTTTTGCAGGCTTTGTATATACAAGGTTGGATTTTCAAATCAAATTAGGAATAACAGAATAATATTTTTTTGAAGGAAAATTTAAAATACGTCTTTGTGAAGAGAAACTTTATCGTTCTAAGCAAGGCATTTGTAATTCTTATAAAATATAAATTTGGTTCAAACAATACATTATTTTAAAGATTGTCTTTCTTTCTAAATACAACAAAAAATAATTGGTAGCTTTAATAATGTATTTGCAAAATGTTCAACATTAACCCTAATCGTACTATAGCGAGTACTCTGGTTCTATTTTAATTTTATATTCACATTCTTTTTTATTTCAAAGCAATTCTTTTGTTGTTCTCTTGATATTTCTACAAAAGTAGTGTAATGCAACATTTTGTGGTTTTATGTTTGTCGTGATCGTTGTTGATATGTTGAAATTTTTAAAGACCACCTTTACATAGTGCAGATTACTCATACAAGTACCTTTACCTCGAAAAAAAATATATTTGTTTTTGCATTACATTTTGTCCTGTAAGTTTCCTTCAATTTTACAAGGTTATTTCTGATTTATTTTGAAATAATTAGAAAAATATGTAAAAAAAACTTAACTAAGGTTTACTGTCAAATTATTTAGACTTTTATAATGAGTAACTTTTTCTTGTTATGCGTATCTTTATGCAAGTGCACTCTAACTTTACACCTAATTTTTATGTTAAATGTTATGCAACGTTGTCTAATTATTTCTTAAGTTATAAAAATTTATTTTTTTCCTACCCAGAATCTCCTGTTCTACTTTGAAACTGTCTATTGAAATTTTGGTATTAATTTGACATACTTTACAATCTCTTAAAGCAATTTTTTATACTAAGCGTCTTATTAATATCTACTTAAGAAATTTTTAAAACTAAATACATACTTAATAATTTAAAAAAAAAAAATTTTGTGAAATAATTTGTTCAAAAAAGACATTTTAGTATTAATTCAGATATAATTAGTACTTCTTATAAACATGTTAATATACAGAGTGTTTTATTGCATTGAAGATAAGTGTTTATTTTTTCAAATCCTGTATCTAAAGAGCTGGTATAAACATAATTTATCATCAGGGTACTTTGAAATATACAATACTTAGACGAGAATTGTTAGTAAATGATATTGAAATTGTAAAAGAATTCACTATGAGACACTAAAAAGATATCATCTGTAAAAAAATTAAAAATCGGAATAAAGTAATAAATAAATTTGCAACGCCGAATAAAATTTAAGAAAAAAGTTAGAAGTATAGACTTTTGTAGGGATATTTTATGAAACCAAAAAGACGGATTAAAATAATTTAGTGTTTACTGTCACATTTTTAAAAAACACTTTCTCTAAGCTCAAATAATTTTACAATTTAATTTTTTGAGTATAATGCTACAAACCAAATTATGTCAAAACGCTGTACTATAACAAACCTTTTCCCAGACAGCTCATACCTGGCTAAGAGTTAGGTATATTAAGAGAGTATGATGGTTAATAGAAGCCCAGTCTTGGTTGCTTCGTGACTCAAAATATAAATGCCCGACCACAACCTGAGACAGAAAGGCAAATCCTATACGATTCGAACAAGAAATCTATTTGCGCCACTCAACCCAGCAGGAGAAACACCAAGATTAAAATCTTAATAGCAGCTGAGGGTTGAGACCCAGGTGCTGTCAAAAAAACACAAAAATAATAAAAAAAATTGTATGAAAAATATTAATTATTAAAGTAAAAATACAATGAGTATAAAAAAATTACCAAATTTATCATCAAAATCTAGAATCGAAAACCAGAAATAATAAATACAAAAATGTCTGGTTGGATTTATAAATCGTAGAAAGCACTATATTAATAATTGATACAGCAATATCGTGCAAAAACTACCGCCTCCAAAAAAAAACGGTCTTTAACGTAATTAAATTAAAAGATAATCTAATTAAAATTTTGAATTGATAAATGAGAGTGTGTTATCACAATTGGTTATGTTTGAGGCATTTTCAATATAGAAAGGCTCGTTCCTTAGGTGTGATCTACGCTGAGATGAAAGTACGATGATAATCGGAATGCTGCCTTGAATGTTAGATGCTATGGGAAACACCTCTAAGCAGTCTAAAAGAAAGAATTGAGAACTAAGACTAATGCTATAGCCTTAAAGAAATGATGCGGCCCCAGGGTCCTACTAAATTTTTGCGAAGCGAAGAAATCAGTAGCCCAGTCTACAATCAAAAAGAATGTAACTCACCTAATTGTTGTATAACCTGCCTGAAAGTCGCTGTCGTAGTGTTTGTTTAGCAGCCTCTTTTGTTTACAAAAAAAAATAGGCTTTGTGATTTCGTGGCTTTTAAAGCAAAAAAAGTCACTGAGTACTTTTTTAAAAATGATCACCGCACAACTGGAAAAACTATGCTATCTAATTGTACTGAAAGTCGACCAAGCAATGAATCTTGTTTTGCTCTAGTCTGTCCCTTTATCGCTTTGCCCTCTCCCCCTTTAATATTTTTTGTTGTTTAAAAAAATTTGTTTTTATATAATTTATTTTTTTATTAAATAACATTATCGAACAGATACATAACTGAGCTGCATATTTGGCTTATACTAAAAGAGATCTAACAAATAGTGTTAAAATTACAATATAAAAGGATATATTTTTGCAGTAAATAATGGCGCGATCACTTTAAACATGCATTGAGCTATAACTTTTAAACCAGATGTGACATTGTCTGTCTTGAAACTAATTTGAAAACTTTGCAAAAAAAGCCTTTCTTAAAACTAATTTGAAAATTTTGTAAAAAGTGGCTTCAGGATGTATCAAGCTGATAAAATCGATCAGGTAATTTTTTATGATCTGCAACTATGCAGTGTGATTATACACTTCTTATACACTTTCTTTTTTTTTCAGCATAAATAATACTCTGCAGACTTTGATTTACCATTAGCTACAAATCTCTTATAAGAGCTATAAATGACAATAGGTATTGGCATTGTTTTTGACTAAGACTATATATAAAGAAAAAATTGCTTTTTCTTAAATCAGACACATGATCCAAAATTTCATAAAAAATTTTATTTTCCACATTTCAAAGCAAAACACATACTAAAATTTGCTACTGAATAATCTTCGATCAGTTTGTGGTGCCAGTTGAAATTGCAGAGTAGTTCTTTGACATGCTTAGTTTTCAGATAATCACTGCGTAATTACTGGTATTGTAATACCAGTAATGATGACACTTTTCTGGAAGGTATTTGTTTTTTGATGCGCTATAAGATATAGTTGCAGACCACCCTATTTGTCAGTTATTAGAAACGGAAGTAAAAGTAATGACATCAGTGACGGATTTAGGCTTGCTGCCACCCTAGGCCCCATTCGATATGCCGCCCTTTTTAAAAAATTAATTTTAATGATTTCGATCCAATATTTTTATTTAAAAAGTAACTTTATTCATTGGTGATTTATTGATGAATGTCTTTAAAAATAGTTTGAAGCATTTTTAATAATTTTTTAAGGTTTAATTTATATTTTTAGTAAGTTTTAAAAGTTTTTTAGAACTTTTTGAGAATTTTTTAATAGTTTTTAAAAAAATGTATTGAACTTTTTATTTTTAATTTTTAAAATTTAATAATACGTTTAAAAATTTTTAAAAGTGCACATGAATTACTAATAGCTGCTTAAAAAGATTATTTAATTGCTTTGAAATGGTTTAAAACATTTTTAGCACAAAATTTGAATTATTTTTAATAATTTTTAATTTAAAAATATTTAAACGTTTTTACAATTTGTTTTAACTTTTTTATAAAAGTTTTTTAATAATATTTAAAAAATTTAAATGAACTTTTCATTTATATTTATTTTTAAAACTTTTTAATACTTTTTAAAATTACTAAAAGTGAAAACAAATTACTATAAACTAGTTAGAAAAAATATTTTAATGTTTTGAAATAGTTTAAAAGTTTTTTAATAAGGAATAAAGATTATTTTCAATAATTTTTAATTTAAAAATATTTAAACGTTTTTAAAATTTGTTTTAACATTTTTAAAATATATGTTGAGGTTTTTTTAAATTTTTACAATAATTTTAATAATTTTTAAGAATTTTTTAGAATTTTCAAAGAATTTATAAGAAATTTTTAAAAACTTTTAATTTAATAATAAAAATTAATTAATGATTTTTGCAAACATGAGGAATATCGAATATTCTTTTTTATTTTAGATAAAAATTTAAATTTTTATTTTTTTACTAATTATTTTGATGATTTAAAAAATTGTGTTGAGAAAAAGACGCGATTTATTTTTCATGAAAAACTTTTTTTTATAATCAAAAAATGTTCTGACACTTTTGAATGGATATCAAAATGATATTCAACACATGCAAATTTTACTACGGAATTTTACACTAAAAACAAATTAAGAAGTTACTCAGATTTAGTAGTTTCAAAACGCTAGATACAGGTGAGATTAATCTCACTAAAGGAACAAAAAATAAAGAACATTACTCGATAAAAACTGTCATTAATCTATTAAAAAATTAACATCTTACCCATACAGATTGAGAAGTAAATTTTAATTGAATTATAATATACTCGTTATCTATAGAAAATTTTTTAAAAACAAATCACAACCAATTTTCAAATTGATTGTCTTTACTTTTTTTCGCTTCTAAAATTTTGCCATTTCGAAAATTTTGCCGCCCTTCAAATTATGCCGCCCTAGGCCCGGGCCTCACGGGCCTAGGCCTAAATCCATCACTGAATGACATGTTAAAAAAAACAGTAAATTTTGTGATTCTTACAGAAAATCAAAATCTTAAAAAAACGTGTTTAGCGAGACAACTACTGATGGTCAAAACAAACATTAAATATTTGAGTGTCATATAAACTGGCTTTAGGTTTGTAGATGAACAATGCTCTAAAACAAAAACTAACCAATACCTATGTCGGATAGCTAAAGCATATGAACAAAGTGTGATTTTGAGGAAGATAGTATGGATATAATCGGCTATACTAGAACTGAGATTAATATATGCATTGTCGGTCTGGAGGTACAATATTCCGCCAAAAAGACTAAAGCAAAGATTCGAAGCCGTAAAAAGCTTTCTTCTCAGAAGTGCCACTATGTGAACGATGCTTAAAAAAGGCTATGAAATGATACTTACTGTAGTGTTATGGACTATAAAAGTCTATTTCTGTAAACAGACCAAATGATTGTAGAACATGTGTTACAGGACGTCAGTAAAAGCTGCTCCAAAACCTTTCTATTACCATGTACCAGTATATGCTAGACCAAAAATAGAAGGTCAAAGCCAACCAACCATCTAAGTCGTTGAAACTGTCTCAAATTTGCAGACAACCTGGTTAAGGGCGGTTTGTTGTTGGCAATGGTTGGAACACTGGTGGGTCTAAAAACAAAAAAGTATTGTTGGGCAGTTTTGAGTGTTGATTGGTTTAGTGCTGGAATAGCGTTAAAAGTAAAATTTAGAAAGAATTTTAATCTGAAGTCCAGAACGTTTGTTCACGTGGTAACGAGAAATGACCATGCCCTGGGCGTTACACCTGACTCAAACTGTAGACTGTATGTGACTATACGAGTGTGGCTATACGAATGTGGCTTCTATTGAGGAGAAGAATGGAACTGGCTGGCTTTTCTTTAATCTAAGTTTCCATAATTGTAAAAAGCTCTTAGAAATTCGTGTCTGTAAAAATTATTGTTTAAAAAACTAAAACTAAACAGATTAAATCATTTATTTACAAGTATACTCACTGCCGGTGAAGTCTGGCTTTCTAATGAGAAGGATGAATCAGTCGGTAATAGTCTTACGTGGCACAAAAAATTTATTTAATGAATAAGGAACACAATCATATATATTTTGTCTCAAAGCTTATTTGATGGTTGTAGCAAAAGCAAAGTTCGACTAAAGAAGACTATATTAAAGAGACTGTAATGGAAAAAAGAGTAACGTCATAGTTATTTACATAAAAGTAAGGAAAATTTCACATTACTGAAGAGGAGCTAAATTGAAATACGTGGCACTTTGTGCCGAGTATTTTAAAGCTCCGAGTGAAGTAAGAGATTTTACTGACATGTTTTGTATTAAATTTTTCCGGAAATTATATAAAAGACGAAATCTACAAATTTAAAATTTTTTTCTACAAATTTCACAAAAATCAAGTTTGTCAATTTTGTTGGCAACTATAGTTTCGAGAGTATCTTTTTTATTTTGCGTCTTGTAAAGTTTTTACAGTACTAGTCCGGAAAACTCAATTTTCCTGCGCGTAAATAAGCAGGAAAGTGTTGTTTCCAAGACGATTCCCGGACAATGTAATTAAACTAAATTAAAGTGATTTAGGTAAATTTAAATTAAGTATACAGTTGAACTAGGGCAAAGTAATGTAAAGTGCAACAGCAAGTATAGAAATCGTTAGAGAGATGGTGTTTTTTCAATAAGCAACTACCCTTAGAGTTGGTTGTGATCAAAAACCGAACTTGTTTCCTTGCAAAATCTTGTTATTAAACAGTTTTCTACAAATTGTGCTTTCTATTTCTGCAAATTTATTTTAACGTTTATGTCCTAAACGTTAAATAACAGCAAAACGATACATTTTTATAAACTACTACTGAGTTTTAGTTTAAGTTATTAGCATTAAAAGTAACCAAGATTTATGATAACAATAATACTATTAATTAATGATTCTTTTTTTGAAAAAATTTATAATTTATATAAGATGCAATTTTATAGTACTAGGTATAAAATTAAAATGAATCCGCTTACAGCTTACTTTAGTTACATACTTAGCGAATTTACCTAAATTCATTTTTTAGAAAACGTTTTGACTTAAAGTCAAAAAAATAGTTTGAAATTTCTCTGAAAAACCGAAGACAAAACATAAAAAATGCTAACGTAATCCACCATAGCATTTGTTTTATGAAATTTTTAAACGTTTTATTTTATTTTTTTCGGATAAAAATCAGTTTTTCAAATCTTTTAAACTAAAAAGCTTCTAAAACTAAAGGTTTAAATTTTAGAGCCAAACTTGATTTTTGTTTCAATGTACACAAAGCTTTTGTGTGTCATGGTAATCGCATCACAGCTTTTTTATAAGCAAATTATTTTCAGAGTTAAACACAGTCACATAAAAATGTCACAACTGCCAACAGAAAGAGAACGCTTTTTAAGAAAATTCTAAAGATGATAGAATTAATTATGTATACAACTCATGTGTTCTAGACATAATCGGCTATAATCACTCTAAAAAACCAAACCATTCCAAAGTGCTTGTGGCTTACTTGTTTTTTTCTCTTAAAACGCTTGTAAAAGCATGCTCAACCAGAATGAGACTTTTATAAGGTTTTTTTTAGACCTATACAAACAAGCAATGGAACGTTGCATATGCGTAAACAGTATTCGACTACGTACTGTTGCACTGGTTATCCGCGTCAATAGCAAAGGCCGACGAATTGAACAAATTTGTTAGTAACCAAATTGTGATAAGTAATGTATTCAATTTAAGATAAACGAATTGGTCTGTTGTAAAGTTGTAAAATGTGCCAGCCGTATGTCTTGCATCGACAATACTATAGACAACTTTTATTGAATGTAAAACATCTTCCAGAGACTATCAAAGGATTGATTTCCTGGGGAGTATCAAAACCAGCTTGATTACTTCAAGTGCGTTTCGATTGCGTTTGATTTATCACAATCAACATTCATTCATCTGAACCGAAATCTCTATTTAGATGAATTTAAACTCTCATTATTTTTTTGATTTGCTTTCTAAAGATAATTGTAAGTCTTTATAGTTTTTTATATTTTTGATAATTAGGTAAGCTATTAAACTAAGTTTTTGTAATTTTTAAATTTTAAGATAAAGAAAGATGAGGAATAAAAATTTCATAATTTTTTTATTTAAAATAAAATAATTATTAATTATTGTAAAAAGTTGCTTGGGTGCTAATAATCTTGCTGGTTCAAATACTCTTTTTAATGAGTCTTACTAATTTTTTCAAGAAAAGCAATCCGAAATGTAAGAAGCTATTAGAATTAGATTCGGTTTCAATTACAGATAAGTTGGAATCATTCTTGATTTTGATCTGATATTTTGAATAAGAGTTACTAATTTGTGACTTTACCTTAATAAAAAACTTCCAGTAATTGTCATAAGCATTTTTGACTTTTGCAATTTATATTGCTTTTAGCATTTAAGGAGAGTCTATGATAATTACAATAACTAAAACTTGTAAAATGCTGATAACATAAAAAGATATTACAAACGTGGCAACTATAAACACTATATTTTTGCAATCAAAACGTCAAATTTTAGGAAGTTTATAAATATATTTTAAAGCAAATAAATAATTTTGAAGCAAATTAAATTTAAAAATTAGTTTAAAAGTTTTAAAAATTGTTTCTTCTATAAAAAAAAATTATTTTTTTTTCTATACTTTACAAAACCGTTAAAAACTTCGTAAAAATAATTTCAAACTTGCATAAATTGTTTTAAAAACATTTTATAGCTACTTCAAAATTATTTTAAATTTTGTTTAAAGATTTTTTCAAAATCTTTAAAAGTTTCTAAAAAATATTTAAAAAAAAATAATTTTAAGCTTATAAAAAAATTAGTTTTTCTAAAAAACTTTATATTTATAAAAATTATTTGAAAATTTTTCAATTTATTTTTAAACATTTTTCAAAAAACAATTCTTATAAAATTATTGTAACAAATTTTAAAATTTTTTTTAACTGTTCAAAAATAACATACATATATTATGTCTATACATTTTCGAAAATGTATAAACATAATATTTTTTTAAAAAACATAATATTTTTTTAAAAAACTTTTCAAAATTTTTAAAAATTTTTTCGAATGTTTTACTTTTTATAGAATAGTTTTAATTCTAAAATTATTATTGAATATTTTGAAAATTATATATTTTATTAATTAAAATTTTATTAAAATATTAAAAAAAAAAGATAACGTTTTTAAAAAAAAATTAAAATAGGTATTATTTTTTTTTAAACTTTGTTTCAACTTTTCTCAAACACTTTACAAATTTATAAATACATTTTTAAGGTTATTTAAAAACAGTTCTTAGAGTTTTATTAAATATATTTAAAAATGTTTTAAAATTTTTTAATCGTTTTAAAAATTTATAGGTAAAATTATCAAAAATAATCTGAGATTCTTATTAAAAAATTTTAAAGCAAATTCAAAAACTAAAAAAATATCTTAAATGCTTTAAAAATTGTTTATTCTACTTAAATCTTTATATTTTTTTTCCAAAAAACATAAAATTAATTTTAAACTTTTACAAATTGTTTTAAAATTTTTTTAAAGCTTCTTTAGAACTTTTTAGGAATTTGTTTAAATATTCAAAAAAATATATGGGTTTATAAAAATTTAATTTTTTTTTTAAAAAACTGTTAAAATGTATTTAAATTTTCTTAAAAAGTTATTAAAATTTATTTAATTTTTTTTTTAACTTGGTTTCAATTTTTCTAAAACAGTTTTAAAATGTTTAAAACATATTTTGAATGAATGTATGAACTTAACTTAAAAAAAAAACTTCAAAATATATTTAAATTTTTTTAAATATTGTTTCAATTTTTATAAAACTTATTTAAAATTTATAAAAAATATCGGAAAATATTTCAACTTTTTATTTGACATTTTTTAAAAAAGTTTATAATTTTTTTAAAACTATTATAACAAAGTTTTTTTAATTGTTTCAAAACAATATTAATTTTTAGCTGTTTAATTTTAGTTTTAAAGATCTTTTCGTGTTTTAAAAGTTTTTAAAATTTATAGTTAAGATTTTTTTTTCATTTTTATAAAAACTTTTTAAAATTTACAAAACATTTTCAAAGTTTATTTATGTATTTAAAAACAACTGTTGAAAATTTGAAATACATATATCTATTTAAAAATATAAAAAATTTGTCAAAATTTTTGCTTGCTTTTAAAAAAAATTATAAAATTTTGAAAAATAATTTAAGATTTTTCTTCAAAATTTTTAAAGCCAATATAAAAAAGTTAGAAATTATTTTAATTGATTTCATTTTGCTTATTCTATTGAAAAAAAAATATTTTTTTAATATTTTTAAACAATTGTTAAAAACTGTTTGAACGCACCTAAAAATAATATTAATCTTTTATGAATTATTTTAAAAATTTTTTAATTTTTTTTTTAATTTTTAAAAAATATTTATACATATTTTTAAAATGTATAGAGCTATGAGCTTTTTTTAAAGAGTTTTTAAATTAATAAATAAAAATAAATAATATATATATATATATATATATATGTATAGTATAACTTTTTTAAAAAGTATACTATACTTTTTAATTTATCAAAATAATATTTGAAAGCTTAAAAAAAAATGCTTAGATTTTTAAATGCAATATCAGTACAATAAGAAGACTTTTTTAAAAGTTATTGTTTACTGTAAAAATTAATTATGAAAAAATGACTGAAAATGTTCATAATTTTTTTCATAATGAGTAATAATTGTTAACAATTAAAATTATATAATTTTTTTCTTACTTTTTAATTACCAAAACAAAAAAATAAAAATATATTTTTCAATGGTAAGCTAAATTTATTTAAAAACAAAAAAGCTTCTGATTGAAACATTTCAATGAGCCTAAACAAAATACTTTTGTTTTGTGGCAAGAGTTGGGTGTTTTGCAAATATTAGGTGGAATTTGGATTAGACCAGAGCTGTGAATATTCACAGGTCTGAATATTCACCGAGTACATAGGTTTTCTGGTTTAAATATTATAACAAAAACATTTGCTGACATTCTATTGTTCAAATAATACAGTTAAAAATTTAAGATTAAAGTTCTCTACAATCAATTACATCGTGTGCAGTTTTTCTATGAAATACAAAAAAAAATGGTTTAATTCTGAACTCTCGGTCTCTGATTGACAAATATTTGAGTTTTTGCATCATCGGTGATATCATTTGATGGAACAATTAGAGTCGCAACTGGCGACTTTTTAATTTTATCCTTATCTTCATTATTTTTGCAATGTGTGTAGTAAATATAAAATTAATAAACAAATCCAAATCTAATTAGGGTAGGCGTTCTTCCACGAAATTGGAATGGAGGCGTTGGTTTTACCATCAATTATTATGTTCCTTTCATTTAATAAAGTTGTTTCTAAATATGGAAGGGAGATTCAAAAGAAAAACATTTTAATGTTGCAATATTTGGGTGGAATGCTTATACGCCCCATTATTAAACTGGAGCCTAGTGGCGTAGATAACAATCTTTTCTAACTTTTGACCTATTCGGAAATGAAAGTTTAGTTTGTACTATTGTAAAATTCGATTGATCAATCTAATAATTCCGAATTTAAAAGTTTTACATTTTGTCTTTTGTTTTGAAAACGTTTATTCAAACTAGTTCAAAAAATTGTCATGTTTTTTTAATTCTCATAGTCTGTAAAACGCTATTTTTAACAATATAGGGAAGCCTGGGTTATTAAACAGTGAGACGCTTTATCGTTTACAGGTCTTGTACATTGGATATTATTAATAGTTTTTTTCTCGTACATAATTTTATTAATCGTGCATAATACAACTATTATACGGCTGTTTTAAATACTTGGGTACTATTGACTGGTTAGAAGACTACTAATTAAGTCTTCTAACATTCAACAAATTAAAAGTTCTTCTCAATGTTGTAAAATATATTTTTTTTATTATGCATAATTACAGCCACTTCTATCAGAATCAGTTTTTTTTATCATATACAATTAATTTTTCTACTGGTACTAGTTTTATGTTGTATTTTCTGTTTTGTGTTTTGGTTTCTTAATGACTTATCTTTGTCATCTTAAAATTTTTAGTGTCTTTTTTTTATGGTGACTTAAGAGTTTTGTCTTCTGCTAAATTTATTTTCTATTTACTCGTTTTTTCATAGTCAACAAAAATTATACTCTTTTTTTATCTTTCTGCTTTGTTGTGTATTTTGTCTACCTAAGCTTCGGAGTGTTTTCTGATTTTTTATGAGCTAACAAATGCGTGAAACAACGTTGGATAAAAAAAACTTTAGACTAATTTTCAAGAGAGCTGTTGAAAGTTGATTTGTGACGTCTGGAGCAAATGTGTCTAGAGTAAAAAATCCTAAAGCATTGGTCTATTACAATTAACAGAGATTTGTGTATTAACAACGCAAAATAATATATTGTCGATTGAGAGAAAATATTGTCGCGCGTCCAAAAACAGCAGCAATCTTTCAAAATCACCAATAAATTTTGCGCTCGCATCACACACAAAATTTTTGTAATTGCACAATTAGACAACAAATAAAAACGTTATAAAATAAATGATACTGGATTGATTGTATAATAAGCGTTTTTTACATTTTGTCACGATAAAGTAATTTTTGTCGCTTACGTGCAAGAGCAATCGCTTACTTTCTGCATCATTTGTAAAAAAAAAAAAATCGTTTGGGAAGATGGCTATCTCCTCGCGGATTTGCGATCGTATTATTTGAATTATCTGGTTTAACATTCAAAAGCATTCGAACAATGACAATATACTCCGCTTGTTTTTAAAAGCTGAATTAGCGTTGCTTAGAAACATTGTTTTTGAAAATGCTCAACTAACATAAACTGCAACTTGGTGTATAGACATAAATTTTCTAAGATAGCGCAGTAATCCTATGTTTAAAAAGCATGGTCTTTCAAAGTTGAGAGTTGTTCAACGTTGTTCTTAGCAAAGTTAAGCATTTTAATATACAAGATTTGAATTTTTTTTTATGTTTACTAAATGTTTTATCACTTTAAGAAACGGCTCAGATTTTAACCAATTTATTTAAGTTATTAGTTCCAATATATCCGATAGTGTTGCTTTTTAGTAGTAATGCTTTTTAAAGTGCAGAACAAATAAACCTTCAGGTAGTGTTTTTAGAAAATGTTTTAATTTTAATATTGCGAAACGGAAGCCCAAGCATTTTGTTAACAAATTGAAAGTTTGTGATTTTAAAATGCAATACTAATTTTAAATTTTTCTTTATTTGCACCACCAAAATTTACTGCAGAAGTAAAACGTCGACTTATTCAAAAAGTTTGTACTACTTTTTTACTAGTTTTACTTATAACTAACAAACAATGCAATAAAATCTTGGAAATCAATTTTGTACTTATAATAGTCGTATTACAAAAAACTGTGTAATTATAATTATACTGTTTAGATGACAATACTATAATTTAGTGTTCTGATAAATAAGCTAGAAAACCAAGCGTTGTTAGTTTATTTCTTGACATTAAGTTCCATTTAGCTATGTTACAAAACTTTCTCTAAAGTAAGAACAGTATATTCTAAAATTTTATATCTGGGACCTCAAGGAACCGAGAGCTGAATAGTGAAGAGTAGATTTTTTTTACCAAGTATATCCCTGAAAAAAAAATTTAATTTAATCTTAGTATATTAAGTATTTTTAGTAAAATGAGTTGTTGTCCTGTAAGTGAGATGTAAATACCTGTTGGGCAATAAATATTATTATTATAAAAATAATTTTCTCAAGTGTACTTACCAAAATAAAATATATAAATGACCCCATATTGTTTGTTTGAATGAGTCGGAGCGGGCACTTCGGGATTTGGGAGCTCAGCTTTCGCTTCTTGATCTAGGGTCTTTGAATATTTTATCTTTTTTATAAGTATTTTTTTTATTTTATCTTTTAGTGACTCAAACTCAAAATTAACTCAAACCAAAACTATTAAAACAATCAAAATTTGAATGTTGTGTCTCGATTTTAGCCAATTGTATCAAAACATTTTGTTAATATAACTGTTTAATCAACAATTATTGTCAAACAATATAATTAAAATGTAAAATAGTATAATTTTACTAAAAAAATCGGTCTGTAGTTGTATCTTTTAGACAAAATGTAATATTGTATTCTAATTTACGTAGCCACTCTGTTTTAATCTGTTATTAATTTTGTCTATCAGTTGTAATAAAAACGTCTAGATATATGAAAAGTATTTTTTTTACTTGCTGTTTGTGGTTACAAGTGAGATCTCTGCACTCCAAAAATTGTGTTTTTGACTCCAGAAGCAGTTTTGTAGCGATAGTGATACTGAGAGTAATGTTACATTAAGTAATGGCAGAAAGCAGTTTCCTAACATTGTAATTCTTGTTAGCTCAATAGATGGTTGAAATTTATAACTCTGCCAGGCTTTATGATTAATATAATTATTATTTTATTTATTTATTCAGTTGATTTGAAAAAATTCAGCAAAAAAACTTCTTAACTATTTCCCACTTATATAAAAAAATCCCACTGATTTTGAAAAACTCACTATTTGCTGCACACTCAGGGTGAGATTACTCTTAAGATATTCTTATTTAATCGATCTAAATCATAAACAAAGGAGTTAAGCGCAAAGATCTATAAAAAATATATACATTCGAACTGAAAACATCTTTTTTATTCAATTCAGTTGAAAATTAGAAATTTTCAACGTTTTGAAGTGTTAACCACGATATAATAATTAAAAAACTAAAAGTGCTAAACAAATTTTTGTCATAGAATAGCTTCTAAATTAGTCATTAATGTAGTCGTATATGTTAAGTACTATAAGAATATTTTAATTGCTCTTAGCTTGTTTGAGGTAAAAGACGGTTAAACTAATTAGTGTTAAAGCATAAGTTATTATTGCTGATAAAAATACGTGCAATTCTATAAATATCGGTCCTTTTACCCCGCCTGGGGCAAACTACCACACTTAAAAGAGAATGTGTTCACTCATTATATCATGCAGTTATCGTCTATTTACTTTATTGATAATTATTTGAAACTGTGTTTTGGGTTTTAAACCAATTATGCAAAGCAAGAAAATTAAAAAAGGTGTAGCCACGTTTTGGTTACGCTTTAAAAGCTCATCAGATCTGTTTTTATTTTGTTTATTGAGAAAAGTAAAGAAATCAGTATGTAATTATTATACTGTAGCTTAATTTTTTTTATTCCATAATATAACATTATCTGCAGAAGTAAAAAGTCAGCTCTCACTCCATAAAATGATTCGCCTAATATTAGTCCGGTCAATTTAGACAATTAATCTAACAAAAATTCCGGCAGAGACAAATTGGGATAGAGACCTTGGGTTTACTCTAAAAATCAAATTTTAAAAGCTCCCATCAATCCCATGTGCGCTGGGATTGATGGGAGTCAAAGGTCAAAATTTTTAAATTTTGGATTTTTCTCAAAAACTGTAAGTTTTATTTTATTTACCTTTCGTAATTATTGTTTGCGGAGAAGTATTAATTTCCATAAATACTTTCGCGCAGTCAATTTTATCGGGTCAAGTTTTTGAGAAAAATTTAAAAAACCTGAAATTTGGACCTTTAACCCTACATAACTTTATGAGAGCAGAGGAGATGGGGCTTTTAAATTTTTATTTTTTAGAGTAAGTCCAAGGTCTTCTCCAAAATTTGGCTTTGTCGGAATTTTTGTTACTTGATCACTATTTTTATATCTAAATTGACCGGACTATATATAAATATTAATTATTAGCTGAATTACCATCGTAAACTAATTCAAACCGACTAAAATAAACTATTTTACATGAAATTTACTTTAAGATTGCCTTATAGTGTGAAAGGTGTTTCAATCAAACAAAAACTCACAATTTTGGACTCTTAAGCTACAGCCATGATGAGCCAAAATTTGACAATGCTGCATTGACGTAACTGCATTACGTCAGAATTAAATCACCGGAAAAAGGTGAACTTTTTAAAATAATTTTACTTAGTAATAAAATAAACCATACCTTGTCAGTAGGTTTAATTAGTAAGATTCTATTAAATTTTCTTAATCGTTCACAATCCAAAAAGTATACTCAGGTATAAAAAACTAAAATTCAAAGGTATCCAATAAATCAATCTTGTTTAGTGATAGTAGTGATAGTGTTGAATATCAGGAGTTAGTAGGTACATATTAACATTTCCGAGTACCTATAGTGGGAAACATTTTATAATAAATTATGTGTGCAAATCTCTTATTTTACGTCAGTGAGATTATCTACACTTACTTGAGTCACTAAGGGGAAGGAGTCTCAAAGTGTTAACCTATTATAATAAGTCATTGGTGCCTAGATCTTCCAGCAAGTAGAGGATTAACACCTGGGTTTGAATAACAACAAACAGCAATGTTGATGACAACACAGAGCCTGGCCGATAAAAAAACTCACTTTTATTTCATTATTTGCTGTAATTTAGAAACTACTCGTCTAAGATCAAAACAAAATATATTAATTATTCATAACTTTAATAATAGACAAGGTTTAGTTAGAAGACAATCACATGTAAAAAAAACAAAAAAATAATAAAAATATGATGGAACTAAAATAATAAAAATAGAAAACTCTTTTTGAAAGCATAAAACTTTTTTTTCTTTTTTTGATTTATATCTGCAATCCCAGAAAAAAAATATTTTGCTATTTCAAAATCAATGTTAAATAAAGCCTAGTGTTCAAAGTCAAAAAAAGATTAAATATTCAAAACGTTATATTTTTCTTGCTTGTTGTTAAATGCTTGTTTTAAAGTCGGTGTTTTAAAGAAAAACATAAAAACATTTTGACAGGAAAACTTTTGGGCTTTTTTTTATCAATGTGGCTGCTTATCTTATATCATTATTTTGTTTTTTGTTTGGAGGTATTGTACTGCAATATTGGATAAATCTTAATAATTTAGTTGTTGTTAATTATTATTTCTTATTGATATTTTTGTTACTATTAGCCTTACAGCTTTTTTGTAACCCAGACAAGAAAGTTATCACGTTTGTTCCCTCGCATTATTAGTTTTTAGAACTTTTATCATTACGACGTTACTTTAGAGGTAATGGGACTAAGCACTTCTTAGTCAACGGTTACATTTTATTTGTATCTGATATTACTGATGGTACTCTTGCATTTAAGAGCAATTTAGACAATACATTCACAGCATTCAGTCGATTTGACAGTTGGTGGACGGTTCTCGATTTTTGAACACATACTGTTCAAGTCTGTTACATCGCTGACTTATCAACGCCGATTTACCCACATTTACCGCACACTTAAATGTCAGTTGTCACTGTTGTTTGTAAATAAACTGATTTATAAAAAAGATTGTGAGGGACAAATTTGTTGCCGTTGAGAGCTAAAAACATGTATTGTTGATGCAAGAAATTTACGGCTCGTGTCTTCATCGACTGTAGATCCAATCAATTTTGTTTTTTTATACAGACCACATTTTAATCATAACAATTTGTTTACTGACTAACTCGTTCAATTGTCGGCCACTAATATTGAGCCAGTAAACCAGTGCAACAACACGCACTCGTATACTATACACTTATATGCAATGTTCCATTTCTTGTTTAGAAAAGAACATACTTACGTGCTTAAATAAGAATCGCTTCTAGGAAGTAATTTTAAACAGCGTTTCTGACACATGTGTCTTTTGAAATTATGTACTTAAATTAAGTTTTAGACGTTTTTTTTTGTAAGTTACTCATACTTCACTTTGAGATCAAAATGTGTATGTACGGACGAAAGCTTGCTCAATGTTTATTGTCTTAGATCTTTATTATTCTACATTTACATTAACAATTTCTTCATCTTTTATTTAATTTCTATATATTATTATCTATCTTCTGTTATCAGATAAGCATCTGATAGCACAAACTAAATTACTAGAAAAATTGTAGGTAAAATGTAAGAAAATAAGACAGAACCTAGGTTTGCTCATAACTATTTACGGCTAAAAGCTGATAAAGCTCAAAAAGTAACTTTTCTTGACAATAATTTTATTAATTAAATATAAGAATCAAACTCTTATCCATTGTTTTCTACGCTAAAAAATTCAGTGAGCAGTTGTATTAAGTTGTATTACAATTTGTTTACATATTCTTTGATACACACTCATATAATTTACATCGGTTTCAAAAACTTCTCTTGTAAATGATGCATTTTATTCCGTGTACAATTGCATAGACAATAATCTTTCTAAAAAATGTTGCTGCTTCACTTCGCTTATCGAAATTTCTAATATTAATTTTTTTTGTATCTTTTTTTCTAACTGTGTGTATCTTAACTTATGTGTCGTTTCTTTTATTTAATTTGATCTATGTTTTTTGTGTCTTGGCCGTGCTACAATTGTAAGAAATGTAGTCAAATTTAATATTATATTTTTTTATAATTTAAATTCTTTCAAACGTGCTCGTTATTATAATAAACTAACACGTTTTTCAGAGATAAAGTTTTGAAACATTATTTTTGTTCATATCCAAAATCTTAATTATTTGCCGTTTCTAATATTTGTTTTTGTAGTGTAATGTTCAGCTGTTAAAAAAGTTTTTAATTATCTTAAAATAGTTAATTGCTTAGAATATAAAAACGTATTTTTAAAGTTCCAAACCATTTCCTTGTTTCTGTCTATTACATTTCCTAGTTTTAATACCTTCTTAAAAGTCTTAAAAGATGTTTTAGCTTTTATTAAGAAATGAATAAAAAAGCTTTACAGATTACAGGCAAAAAAGCTGTCGATATTGAATGAAAAACTTTTTGCTGCTAGGAAAATCGGTGTTAATAATAACGTCTTATTAATATTTGTTCTAATAAGCTGCAGATTAGTTAATCATCCAATTTCGAACAGAGACTTAGGAAAAATCGCACTCCGATTCAAGAATATAAAGTAATACTTAAGACTTTGCTTAAGAAGAATTGTTGAGACAGAGAAAGTAATTATTGATGCGGTAGCCGAAAATTCAAGCATCAATAATATCGCGCGCAAACAGTTAACGCGCGATAAAATGCTACATCCATACCATTACACAAAAGTCCAATCTTTATTTCCAAATAATTATCAACAGAGAATGACTTTTGGTCAGTGGATTCTTAATAAAGATGTAAACTTTCTAATAAAAAATTTATGGACCGATGAATTTTTGTTTACCAACAACGGAATCTTTAACAGACACAATCACTATTATTACGCAATAAATAATCCATTTTTAAATTTTGAAACGGGAGGTCAGCACAGATTTTTGTTAAATGTTTAGAACTGAAACAATTGCAAAGGTTCTCAGTTTCACCAGATCGTCTAGAAGGTAATCTTTTTTTAAATTTTTTTCAATATGATTTAGAAAATTATTTACCTATTAGATGATGTGTCTCTGGCAGTCGGAAGAAATATGTGGTTGCAAATAAATGGTGCTGGTCCACAATATGCTGTACCAGTTCGAAGGATGGCATAACGAAAATTATGGGAATAGGTAGTTAGACCACGGCAGTCTGACTCCTGGGCCTGCCAGGTCCTAAGACTTAAATCCTATAGATGTTTTTAATAGGGCTATATCAATCATATTGTCTTTACTACATCATGCCGGAAAATCTTCCCACTTTTAAAGAAAGATTTTTTGTATCCTTTAACGCAGTTAATCCAGATATTTTGGAACGAACTACAAATTCTGTTCGAGCCTGCTTATTAGCAAATGGCAGAACATTTTAACATTTATTATAAAAAACATTTTTTGCTTTTAATTTTACTTCTATTTATTATGTTGCTTTTTTTCCAAATTGATTTCTTTTTAATTCTTATAAAAAAAAATATTTCTGGTTTCCAAGAAAACATTTGTACGTAGTCAGTGCTATTGCGGTAACATAGCACAATGTTGCCGCTTTGGTAATTACTTTTTAAAGAATTACTGGCTACACCATGTCTGCACAAAAAAAAATCGTTCAAATTGGTGTTCTCTGGACTACTTCCCAGCTATGTTTAAAAGTTTATCCTATTTTTTTGACCAACCCGATATAATATATATCACACCACTTGGAAAACATGTAAGATTATTATTAAATAATTTTTGTTTCACATATAAAAACTTTAGATTTGAGTCAAACGGCGCCTCATAAAGCATTATATTGTATAAATTGATAAACCTATCAGCATGTCAAAACGTACCAAATAAATCAAAAACGTCTACATTTTTTCAAATTGTCTATATTTGATAATTAGATGTTAAGAATAGATTTTCTTCCGTATAGAGTCTTTATTTATGTCAAATTAGAAATCTTTAATTATAACATTAGATTAATATGTAATATAAGTTTTGTTTCTCAATTTTTACAAATAATAACAGAGTTCAAATAATAGGGAATAATGAATCCTTATCAGAAGTAATGATAACAAAAAAAAAACGAACAAAAACTGCGACACTACTTTGTTATCCATGGGGGAATGTAGCAAAACTGTTAAAAGTAAGGGAAAAGGGTAGAAACAGCTGTAATTTTTTGTTCCTGCACCCACATGTTTACTTTGTTGTAAAATGATATTTTATCAGTGACGTAGGTGCGGGTGACACATGCATATAAATATCAACAGGTGAATTTAAACATAGCTTTCAAACAAGTAGTTATTGCTATCAAGCAAATATTCAGAATTTGTTTTTCTTTTGTTGCAAATACATTTCTAAAATTGTAAAGTTTTTTTCTGATAATATTCTTTCTTTTCATAAAAGCAAACTTAATCTAAAAATAAGCTACTTTACACATTATTTTTTTTTAATTTTATTTTTTTTGTAAGGGGTTTGAAAATAGTTTTTCACTTTTTATAATTGGTTTCTGATCTAATTAATTCTAAGATATTCATTTAAAAAAATGCTAAATTTTTTTTACAATTGGTTATAATCTATACTAATATTACTAAGAGGATCGATTTGTTTTTTTTTTGTATGTGACTAATAAACTTAAAAGCTACTGGACCAATTTAAAAAAATTTTTTGTCATTAGAAAGCTACATTATAAACAAAAACACGCCGGTGTGGCTACTGTACAAAGCCGGTACAAGTTTTTAATAATTTGATTATATTAAAAAGAATTCATGCTATGCTATCACAATGTTTAACACCTCTTTTTTAATAATATGTCGTTTTCTAGACTTCTTCTAAAATGTTTTCAAACAAACTTTGATAAACTTGAAAACTTTTATCTTAGTTTCACGCTAAATAATTAAGATATGGTTGGATCATATTCTAATTTTGTTTCCCATTTTTCAATATTTAAAATTTTATAAAGTATTAAAGTTTTTTAGTAGCCAGAAACTTATCAAACTACGTGAAAGCCTAAGGCAAAGCTATAAACCAACAAAAACGAGCTTGTCCAAAAAACAACCCAACTAAAACTATATACATATAACGTTTCGATTCTCGAGAAACGTTGAATACTTTTAGAGTTTAGGTTCACAAAAAAAGGGCTTTTATTATTAAATGTAGCCGTGTAAACTAGACGTTTCTATAATTTTATATTACTATTATTATTGTTTTTAATGCTTTTTATTTAAGTGGGTATTCATAGTTGAAGCTTAAATTCAAGAGTGTCTTACGTTTTAGTTTTAAAGGTTTTAATACCTAGGTATTAGACTCGATTATAACAACCTTAAAACCGGTGATAGAACTTAAAACAGACCTAGGCTTAAGCTTCGACTATAAAAATCGACCTTAATCTCTTACACGAAAAAGATACCAAAAAAAACTGTATCAAATTTTTAAGATATTGTTTTTATATTTTGATTTAGTAAGTTAATAACAATTATCAATATTATTCAAAAAATAATAAAGGAAACTTAGCATCTTATAAAAAAAAGCATCTAGTTAATTTTGTGAATAAAAACAAAAGTGCTATTACATTTTTTGAAAACTTATAATTTTGATACTTTAAAAAAAACATACGTCAATTGTGGTACTAAAAACAAGTACACAGTCTAAAGTTTACTGGAAATTGGGACGGTCTCAACGCTGATGTAACCTTAAAAAATGTAGTTTTTCATTGAAAATTTAATTCTTTAACACAACATACATTAAATTAATAAATTCAGTCTGTATATATACATGTAAAATCAAAATCTTTTGATTTTATTAAGACTTGATTATATTTTGTAAATTTTATAATAATATCTTTATTAGAAAACAAGTTTGGTTCAAGTCTTCTAAATTGTTTGCGGTCTTAGTAGGTATTTCTTCTGTATGGAAGCGGTAATTTATTGTAAATACGGTTACATTACTGTATTGATTAATCGCATTTCCTGTAGCATTTAGACTAGATTTGCAGCATGTCTATAAGTTCAGTAAATTTATTGTTATTAATCCTTTCTGCGTAATAAAAAGTACGATTAACACTAAAGACTAAAAGTGTTGCAACTGTTATTGGGCAACAAGTACCGGGTGAGATAAGTGACAAGAGCCAGTGCAAAAACAACGATTAAAAATTAAAGAAAAGTTATGAAAATTAGTTGATACATAGGATCAAAATTCCATTTTTGACCAATCTAATTGATTTTCTCTTATTTGTAGCTGTAAAATAAAAAATTGGTTTAAGAGTAATTTTGCATCCTTTTGTTGACGACCGAAATTAATAAGATGTATTTTTAAAACGACTTTGAGTTATACTGATTTAATAAATATTATTAGAAAAAACTGGTCTATTTCATCTATTTATGGACTGTTGAATATTGGTATGCTGAATTGTCAACACAATAGGGTGAATACCTGAATAGGCTGAATGCACAAAAACTGTTTTGTCATAAATTATGTAGTAAAAAATCAATATTGTAACATTAAAGTGCAAATATTAGATAAAAATAATTATAAATTAGCTAAAATTACTTTATTTATATAAAATAACGTGCAAACACTTTTTTTATCTTAACGAGATTATGAATTAAAATGTACTATTGAGATATGATTAAAACCTAAAACATTTCCTATCGTTATAACTTTTTAAACTGTGATAATGTTCCACATTAGTAAAAGTTTATCCACGTAAAATGTGAGAGTTATAAAACCTTTTGCAATAAACATTTTTGCATTGGTCGTAAAACTTATTTTACCCGGTACATTTTATTAAAAGCGATTAATGGTAGAGATAAAGATAAAATAATTAATTTAAAATAAATAGATAGACAATCAAACAAATAACTCCAAAATATTAACTAAGTGGGTTTCAAACTATTCTACAGTTTTTTTTGTTTATAAAAATATGTATATAAATAAGAAAATTATGACTTGCGACTTTTTGTTGTCTACCTGGTATAACTTCAACTGATTATTAATCAGCTGAATTCTTCACAATTGTTTAATTAATGTTTGTATGAAAAATGGCCACATTGTCCTACAAAGCGGTTTGTTTTCCCAGCTCTACGCTGAAATGGTGCAGTGTCAAACCCTGTTTTGAAAATAATACCTGTTATAGCAGTTTTTTTTAATACTACTAAAATGTTGTAAGAATACAGTATTATTTGACAAAATAAACGAAATGCTTTTCTGCCTTCTTTGAACGTCGTAGTATACAATTTGATAGCCTAGTCACTGAAAAGCCAAACTTTTCTTTCTCTCTATATTTCTCTGTGTGAAAAAAAGTGGTATTTTGTAGATAAGTAACAAACATAATAAATGAATCATACGGCCATAAATAAGCTGAAAATTTTTTTGATGTGTTATATTTAGATATTTCTTAAAGAAAATGTTTTTTTCCACTAAAAAATTTTTTGATAGTGGTACCTGACAATGAAAGCAGACATAAAGTATTCAACATTATTAGCGTTGAAAAAAAAGCTTTCATTAGCAAATGGTGCATGTCGAAAACCTTCTTGAGCCAGGAAAATACGTACCACCACGTGTATTGTTGAATTTTTATAGAAGTATAATTGTTTTATGGTTTAATTAATTAATGACTTTATCTTTCAAACTATTTAAAATTCAAAAAATTGTATAGCACAAAAAATAGTTATGAGCTTACAACGCATTGTGTTGAAAACGCTTGTAACTTATTTTTTTTTTTTGCTTATCATTTGCTTGTCATTTCGATTTTTTATTTGTAGTTTATTTTTCAAGACCAGATTTATTTCCGGTTTAATAGTGCAACCCTCAGAATATCATTCATGAAACAGGAAACGTGACCGCAGGTTTGTTATCTGAATAATTGTCAGCAAGATACAAGCACGAGCAGTGGCGTAACTACCGGTGTTCCATGTGTTCGTAGAACACAGGCTCGTGACCGAAAGGCCTGCAGAGCTTAAAATTAGTTTTAAGCTTTAATATTAACAATAAATAAGTTACCAATGATTAAAAAACAGAAAATGAGTACATACAACAAAATATGTTATCAAATTGACTACAGTCAAATTCAATTTTTGTATCTTTACTCTTTTTTCGCAAGAAAATTTTACTAATTTTAGGAATTTTTTTCTTGTTTCGATTTTCTTCACATTTTGTTTTTGCTTAGCAGAGCCTGATGTATGTTTATAGTTTATAATACTATTATTATTGTTAATTAATACAAACAAGTAACCAATTACTGACTTGACTAATGTAAATAATAATACAAATTATTAGAGAAACACCATAGGCCAGAAGGTCAACTTCTTTGGCCCTGATTTCTATTAAAAATGAAACCACCAAATCATTAAATGTAATATAATATAATATAATTTTTTTTTCCAAATGCAAAAGCATGAAAAAAATTTAGAAAAATAAACTCACATTGGCTTTTTAGAGAATTTATTTTTGTATTTTTGTCTTGTTTTTTTGTAATAAATGTTTATAAATTCTAAAATTAACAATTTATCTTCTAGAATACATGTGTAATACTTTACAGGCTTGTAGAACAAATCTGTAACATTTCACAGACTTGTTGATTCTTATTTGCACAAAAACATCTGAGAGTATTTTTGTTGTTTATTGCAACACTATAAAAATGTAGGTATATATTTCTCTATCGGCTTAGATTACAAAAAATTGTAGTTTTAAAATATAAATAGACTTTTGGCATTCTGGTCAAACAATCTGCTCTGCAGATACGTTTATAAACTAAAATATTTTTATTCAACAAACATAAATCTATTGAAACACTAGATACATAACTTTTTTATCGTTGAACGGTAAAAAATAATATAATTTTGAATATTTTGGGTGCGATTCCTATTACAGATCACTGCAAAATCGATAGAGGCAATGACTTGTATTGACGTTTGAGATATCGGACTTCAATTAAATTATCCAATTTCAACATTATAGAATGTAAGCTTCCAATCAAAACAAAAAAGGTATTGTTGAATTAAACGTATCCTTGTAATAATCTAGTTTCTTATTTTTCCAAATTCAATTTTAGGTTGCGAATACAATGTCGGCTAAAAAGTTAAATACAAATCTAGTGCATTAACTATTTGAGAACGCTCGATTATCAAAACACTCCGCCACGCGTCGTGGTTAAAATTGATTTCGTGCGGTAAAAATTTGCTACCGCACGCGAATGTAAGTAACTATTAAAAAACGGTGTTTATTATTATATTTTATTAATGCTGGAAATGAAATTTTGTACGCATTTCGGTTTACTATTTTTTTGGTAGCAAACCAAGGAAGATAGAAAATATTGCATATCTTAAGTATACACTAAGACATTAGACATTAGCGCAACGGCGCTAATGTGGTAACTTGGTTGTTCAACCAGAAACTTTGCTTGTTTGGTATTTGTTACTATTAGCAGTTTTTCACGCATACATCACAAAGGATTATAGTACTTGCCTCAAGGGTTAGATTTTTTGTCGAAAGTCACGTAAAACAGAATTCCTGGTTAAAATTTGAAAATTTTTGAAGTTAAATAAATCTATGTAATACGCAATGAATACGTCTGCCGTTATCAATATAAGTTTTTAAGACTGTAATAAATAAAATAATTATATTGATAACACATCTTGTCAATAAATTAAAAAAAAATTTTTTTTTTAATATTTTTAAAATTATCTGCACAATGTTAAACGCGTGATAATGGTCTGCCATTGTTATTTTCAATTAATAATAATAATATATTTTCAAATATCAAAACGGCAGACGTGGTCAAATGCATTTATAAATAGTCAAAAGTCGATACCTGTCTTACCTGCGCACTCGCCGCGTCTACCACTTTGGGCTTAGTGAGTCCCCATCTCATGTACCGTAGGTATAGGGGCCTCAATGTACAAAAACTCAGGTCTGGTCAAATACATACAGGTATCCGTTCACTGGCTCTTAGACTATAAGCAATGTTTTAATTTATTTTAACATTGCTTATAGTCTAAGAGCTAAATAGCTAATATAGTCTAAAAAATATATTATTGTTTTCATGTGTATTTTCATTTTGTAAAAATTACAAAATACATTTTATTCACAAAAAATTAGTAAATGTGAAAAAAATTTCACATATCATATATAAATTACTCATTTAAATTTCTTTCTCTTTAACATTCACATTTTAGATAGGTAAAAACTTGTGCTGCATACATACTCAAAAAAAAGTTTTTGTTTTTATTTATATAATACATTTTTTATTCTTACTTTTAAATTAATATTAAATATTGGTAGTAGGGTTCCAAGAGCTGAAACTTAAAAAAAATTTTTTTTTTTTAAGATTTTTTTTATAATTATGTATAGATATTTGAAATATGTGAAATAGTGATCGAAATATCTATCTAAAATTTTTATACTACATTGTTAATCTCAATTTTTTTAGATATCATGTCGAAAAACTCTCATTTTAATTTTCGGTGACAAACTTCCGTTTGTTTGTGAATTTCCGCTATATAAAGAAAAAATAAAATTGATGTTTTGAAAGCTATACAATAACAACCAAAATTTGATATGACACAAAACATTATCAAACAATAAGAGAGACTGCTGGTAAGACCGGTGTATCTAAATTGCAGTGACAATCATTTTTTACCTGATCAAAATAATTGATTGCTATGGAGCTTTTGGTACAATACAGTATTCACACAGTTTTACCACTTGCCAAAAAGTTTGCTTGATAGATCTCCTGATGATGACCACTAAGGCCCAGTTGTACGAACGCGAGTTAAACCAGAGTCAAACCTTGAACCTGGTTCAAGCCAAAATTTGAGTTGTACACGCTCGCTTTGAGGATCAACCACGAGTTAACTAGGAGTAAACTCGAGGATCACCAACCCACCGATTTCGATGGGTTAAACCTCGAGTCAAGAAATTGTAGGCAACTCCTGTCACAACTTGTCTGTATCTAACCTAACTTTTTGTTTCCTATCAACGCGAAAATAATAATTATAATAGCGATTTTGTAAAAGTGATTTTTGGGTTAAAACATAATAATAAAACATGAACGATTGGAATCTCGTCGAATTGACTGATGATGAAGACTTTGTAGAGCTTATCCTACTACAGCTATTTTTAATGGTTTTTTTTTGAAGGAATAACAGTCTTTAGGTGTTGGTACATTTGGGAGTAGTATTGTATGAAAAATGTGTGATAAATCACATGTGTGTTTTCGTGAGATTTGAAGCTGTCAGTTTTGTGGACTTGTAGAAAAAAATGAATTCAACTTATGAATGTGTTTTTTTTGTTAAATGAAGACTTTCTGAACTTGTAATTTCTTTCAAAAAAAAGTAAAATTTTCGGCTCGTGATCAACCGAGCGAACCCTTCGGGACGCTTGACCACGAGCCGAAAATTTTACTTTTTTTTTTGAAAGAAATTACAAGTTCGGGAAGGACATTAACAACATACATAATAGAAAAAACATATCTTCCCTTAACATTCGACAAAAAAAAATCAATTAAACATACATTCCCTTAGCATTAAAGGAAAAAACTATAATTAAACATACATTCCCCTAACATTAAAGGAAAAAAACATAATTAAACATACATTCCCCTTACATTCTCCCTTGACTTTACAGAAAAAACATACATTCTCTTAACATTCGACAAAAAAAACATAATTAAACATATATTCCCCTAACATTTAAGAAAAAAAACATACATTTCGACAAAAAAAACATAATTAAACATACATTCCCCTAACATTCTTACATTTTTTTCCCTAATTAAACACACACTCTCGTTAAATTTCTCCTCCCTTAACATGTCAGAAAAAAACATATTTAAACATACACTTTCTTAACATTTTTCCTCTCTCATTAAAAATACATTCCCATAACATTTTTTCAACCCCTAAAAATTCTAGAAAAACCTAATTAAACATACACTCTCTTAACATTTTTTCTCCCTTAATTAAACATACACTCTCTTAACATTTTTCTTCCTTTATTGAACATACATTCCTTTATCATTTTTTCTCCCAAATTAAACATACATTCCCTTGACATTCCAGAAAAAAAAAACATAACTAAACATTCAACATACATTCCCCCAACATTCAACAAAAAAAACATAATTAAACATACATTCCCCTAACATTCTTACATTTTTCTCCCTAATTAAACATACACTCTCTTAACATTTTTCCTCCCTTACTGAACATACATTCCCTTAACATTCTAGAGAAAAAACATAACTAAACATACCTTGACATTTTTTCTCCCTTAAAATTTCAGAAAAAAACATAACTAAACATACACTCTCTTAACATTCCAGAAAAAAACATTACTAAACATACATTCTAGAAAAAAACAATAATTAAACATACATTTCCTTAACATTCTCTATATTAAATATCACAACACTTATATTAAAATTCAAATGAAAAATTTATGGCGTTTGACGTTGAAATTTGACAGTTAACAGTTACTTTTTTGAAATTTAGTTACTTTAAGGGATTTTCGTGTTACCAACCCTACTGAATCGCGAGTCAGCTGAACCAGCGATAGCACGACTTCGTACAACACATTTTACTTGATTCGAGGATCAATTCTTGAGCCTGGTTCAGCTGAACCAAGAGTTAACTCACGTTCGTACAACTGGGCCTAAGTGGTCAAAAAAGCTCTCGAGATTTGTGCTCTGTCGGTCCAAATCGTCTTAAAAATCTTTTGGCATGACAGGCTGCTGAGAAAGCGTAAGTTCAAAACTAAATATTAAATTAAAGTAGGTACGAGTAAAAAATTTAATTTGTCGAAAATGTATGCATATTTATACAACTTTGCTTTGTTTTGAAATGTGAGATGAGTTTTGCCGGCATTTGAAAACTTGAAATTTTTCATTTTTCACATTTTTTGGTTCTTATGATGCTGAACAAAAATTAATTGGATATTAGCAGATATATTCTCAGAGCTTTATGCAACTTTTAGGGTGTAAAGTAGATGAAAAACGCAGGTGCCCCGTTTGGTCAGAAATCACATTAACGCTTTTTTTCTAAAACACAGATCAAAGCTGCAATATATTCTTTCTGTTTTGGTGTTGCTTGCAACTAAATTGTCAAAAAATAAAAAAATCTAAACAAATTAACTTTAAACAAGGATTTGTAGAATCGAACTTGTTTCATGGCTATTATTACTTGTCACTTAGTAATTAAGATTCAAATCATCTGTGTATAAATAGCACAACTGTGCTATTAAGTCAACTAACCTTTTCTAAAAAACTTAATCCGACCAGACAGAGTTTATTTTTACTCAAACGACTATTACTTACGTAAGATAGAATACGTAGTGACACCTATCAACAGCTTCTTACTACATCAAAACCAGAAAACTTAGGTTTCACGTTTTAATGCTAAAAGTCACTTACGACAAATGCACAACATTACATAAAGGCATTTGATTCAGACAATAAAAAAAATTGCTGGTCGGACAATCAATTTCTCATTAGCGCCATTGGCTTGAAATAATTACATTTAAGTTATTTAATATTTACTATCTGTTTTAATCTTGCTATCAAAATTTTAAAATGTAATAAAGTCAATACAAATTTATGAGCGTTGGCGCATTCTAATGACACTGCAGTAGTAACAACTAAAGTGATAGAATTTGATTTCTGAAAAATTGTATAAGAGAGAAAGTAAATGAAAAAAAACCAAAACAGATGGTTCGTAAGAAAGCAGTAGGAAGAAAGAGAAACATTTTTTCATAAGAATTAAACGTAAAAAACATTAAAAATGAGTAAATTTAAGGGCCTGACCTATTATTTTAATAACAAAAGAAAACACTTGCGTCAAAACATGTAAAAACGAAAATCAGAGGGTTTGCGAAGTTCGGAAAATACAAAAAAAAGTTGTTTGAACGTAAGTATGAGCATTAAGATTATGGTTTTTAGGAGTTTGATTTTAAAGTATCACAAAGATATGGAAAATAATTAAACACAAAAAATGCAAAAATATATTTCACAAGAATTTTAAAAACAGATCATTAGTCTCGCGTTTGGCTCAGACTAATTAATATGTTTTTAAAATACATAAATTTATCAGAAATAAAAATTATATGCACTTCAAAAAAAGAAGAGGTTCTCAAATAGACTGTATTTTTTTGAGTAAACAATTAAATTAAAAATGAAAAAAAAATATTTCAATATAAGTATATATTTATATATTTAATTAATATGAACATATTTAAACAATAAGTAATTCGCGTCAGTTAAATAAATAAAATAATAATTAATCATACTGAAGTCGGTTTTTTCCAAGCTTTTAATTTATGTAAAAGATAATTTTGTAAAAATGATTTTATTGACAAAATTTAATTTATTCACAAAAAAATAGTAATTGTAAAATTGCACACACAAAATATAATCAAAAATACCCGATTTAAATTTCTTTCTCTTTAAAATATTTGAAAAGTTGAAAATATTTTTTAGAGAGCATAAGAAACTTGTGTTGCACAAAAAAACTTACATAAATTTATTTTTATACCACTATTGTTTTTAGCCTTATCACTAAAAATTAATGTTATAAAGATTGGTGGTAGGGTTCCCAGAGCTAAGATTTTTTAAGGAATTTTCTCTTAATCTTTTTTATTATTTCGGATATCTGAAATATTTAATTGTCGAGATATTTGCATAAAACAATATTTTTTACTAAATTGTTAATAACCTTTGTAAATTTTTTGATCAGTTCTATAATTTTTTTGAAATGTCATGCCGAATCGAATAAAACTGATCATAATTTCCGGTGATGGCGGTCGGAAGTTCGTAAAGAAACTACTATACCTAACTAGAGTCTAGACTATAACAGATGGTCTTCCAACGCCGGAAAATGACTCCAGGTTTCTAAAATTGTTGGTTCTGTTAGAATAGAGTAGCTGTATAATTGTGTTGTAGAACAGTCCTTTTATGACTTTTAAGCGATTTGTTTACACTCATGAATACTGATAAAAATAAACCAAAGCTCAAATGGAACCTAACAATATAAGAAAATTTTCACACTTTCATTTGATCTGTGAATGTGTTATTTAGGAGTAATTAGGTAAATACTGTATATTTTGTTCTAAAATTGATTTTGGTAAAAAAACTAATCTGCAAGCAAACGTGTCATTTGCCGCAAGATATGACAAAAAAATTTGACAATGACTTGTATGACAAAATGTACAAAAATGAGAGGATAAAACAGTTGTAGGAGAAAGGATGTGGTTAATAATAGGTTTGTGTATAATGGATTAAGCATGGTATCTAATTATGGAGCAAAATTCAAGGATAGAATATGAGTTAAGTAATTTAGTTTTGAGAGTTAATTAGTGATTTTCCCATAGGAAGAATGAATAATGTATATGTATATTTGTTTAGTTAGTTTGGGAATTCACACGAAAGTAGTACCATTGTTCGATGGATGTAGATTATGACGTTCGTAGTAGGTAAAACTAAAATAGTTGCTATTATTAATGGCGGCGGACGATTATTATGTAATTGGTTTGGTGCATAGCAAGAAAGGAAAGAAAAAAGTGTGTGCCTTGTTGGCACTGTTGGCAGTACCTACTAATGGTGCGAGTACACCGCGTAATTGTTGAATTGTTTTGTTGGCAATAGTAGTGTTATAGGTACCTGTCTTTCCCGTTAGCTTAATGGCATAGCAGCAACAACCAACTGACGCTTCTTTTTTCTTGATTTGATCCATCCAAGAAAGTGGTACTTCTTCTGATACCGGACTATCACAAAAAACACTCAACACATTTCCACTCTTTCGGTACAATAATAAGTGGTACGACCAAAGGCTCTGAGGATGGCACTCAAAGTCCACGGGTGTGGAAACGAGGAACCCCGTGAATTCTTCCAGTGCCATTCGCAGGCCGAAGTCTACGAAACTTATAAAAAATTTTTCGTAGTTTTTTCAATTTATATCAACTTCTTTCTAATAATAATAGTTTGTAATTGGAACGTCAAGAAAGAATCGCGGACTGACTCACACTGAATGTTGTGGCCAGTTGCGAGCGACAGGTATGAGGTAGCTTTGCCCCTGCCCCTCACCTCTTTGAGGAGGACATTGCACCTGTGCTCCGATCTGATGGTTCGCCAGGTTCGTATTTTATACGAACTTTGTTGGTTACAGTCAGTGGTTCATGTGGTACCTACCATCATGAGTATAATATGTTGTGATGGTGTACCATGAGTGAGTAGTACCATGACATTGCTTGCTTGCACTCAATTCTGCGCTGATGGGCTGATGGATGACTTATTATTACTCATCTGCTCTGCTGATGATGATGATGAAGGTTCTCTCGTGTAGTTTTATAACTCGACCGGAACAGTATCTTTTCGATTGTTCCCTTCACAAAACGACAATAGCAATCACAATTGTCGCAGTGCTTTTTTTACTGTATGTATTGTAACAACATGAAACAAAAAATAATAAGCGTTTTTCAGATTACAAAACAGTGTCGACATCATTTTATCTTATTGTTTCAACTTTATTAAGACTACATCTATTATTGTTATTAATCATAATTCATCAAATTGGCAAGCGATGCTTGAGCTTAGAGCAATTTTTCATGATGTTTAACTGGGCTTTCAAATAGATTAATTAATTCAATATGATGACGTCATTTTATCACTTCAATTCTAAAGTAAAAACGCTTTTTGAAAAAAAAATTCTTGTTGAATATTTTAGGCAGCTCTGTGGTTTCAGCAGTAGGTTAAAACCAACGTTTTTTTGATCGGCAATAAAATGTAAAGCAAAACTGAAATTTTTTTCGTAAATTTTATATGAAATATATTGATTTTGAATATTCCTAAGCAACATGTTTTTCCGGAAATCGTCTTGGAAATAACATTTTCCTGCTTATTTACGCGCAGGAAAATTGAGTTTTCCGGACTAGTACTGTAAAAACTTTACAAGACGCAAAATAAAAAAGATACTCTAGTAACTATAGTTGCCAACAAAATTGACAAACTTGATTTTTGTGGAATTTGTAAAACAAATTCTAAAATTTGTAAATTTCGTCTTTTTTTACGATTTCCGGAAAAATTTAATACAAAACACGTCAGTAAAATCTCTTTCTTGACTCGGCATAAAAAGCCTCGTATTTCAATTTAGCTCCTCTTCAGTAATGTGAAATTTTCCTGACTTTTATGTAAATAACTATTAAATTACAATCTTTTATAGAAAGATAACGAAACGAAAAAAGAGAAAAAATACTTGCTACAAAGAAAACACTTGTAAGTTACTCACAGAGAAAAAAACATATACTAAAACCAATTTTTATATCATTACATAAAAATTAATAGTTAATCATTATTAAAAAAAAATTAAGAAAATACATAAAAAAGTGAGACAAACGTAAAAAAAATAAAAATTTAAAAAACAAAAAAAAGGCTGAAAAAACAACGTATGCTAGAAGCATTAAAATAACAGAAAAAATACTAAATAGATGTATAATCAATAGAATAAACGTTAAAAAATTTAAAAAATAATAAACAAAAACAAATGATAAAACACAAAAATATTTTTTAGAATAAGACAAAAAAATGAAGAATGGCAATATACTATTAATCTGTGTCTTCAATAAATGCAGGCTATTCACAGCGCATCGATCTTGATTACCAAAAAAGTTTCATTGCTTTTATAGTTATTTGCTTAACGAGTTTGGAAAGTGAAATTTTCTACATGGACACTTTGTCTGCAGCACGACTGAAAGGAATGTTGCATTAGTGCGAATGGTAGGTTTGTATAAGGTTGTATATATTTTGATATACTAATCTTAATATTAGCATACACAATATTTAAACTAACTACACGCGGACACAGACGAGCAGACGCGGACGCTCATCTTACCTTGACTGACACCGACTCCAAAAATAACAATAATTGTATATTATAGTATTCAATTAATTTGAAGTCTACGCAATTATTTTATACTTTTTAGTGCATTTTTTTATTTTTTTGGTTCTTTTTTGTTAATTTTTTTTTTGTTTTTTGATTTTTAGTAGATTCAATCACTATTATTTATTTCAATATGGGTAGACCTACTAAACGCGCTGCTAATATGAGACAGCGTTTCTTGAATGAGACAAACGAAGAAAGAGAGAAAGATTTATTTCAAAATAGAAAATCTACTTACTTAATATTTAATTAATTGATACTATTTTATATGAATTCTTTTTAATAATTTGCACTTATATAAGTGAAATTTATCAAAAGGACATTTTCTTGATATTGTAATGTATTATCAAACACATGAAACAACATAATCAATAACATTCAAATTGCTTAATATTGAAATATAAACAGATTGAAATATATTTTTTTTCACAAATTTTTATAATCAATTATTGTAAATGTCAAAAATATATGTCAAAAAAGCAATTATTAGAATAACTTAAGAACTACTGATCAGATCTTCATCAAATCTAAATGGGACCAATTGGAAAGCACCAGCTTCCAAATGAAAAAAAAAATCATTAAAATCTGTTTTTTCAGAAAAAACTTGTGAGGCAACACACATAAAAAAATACAGTCAAATTGATAACCTCCTCCTTTTTTTTTAAAGTCGGTTAAAATGTAAAAAAAACTAAAAATTTAAAAAGCAAAAAGAGATTGAAAAAAAATTAGAAACCGTTGTTTTTCTGCAAGAAAGCTAAAAAAACAGAGAAAAACTAAATAGATGTATGTATATTGTATAATCAATAGAGCCAGTAGAATAAACGTTAAAAATTTAAAAAAATATCAAAAAAAATTTATAAAAAAACACAAAAACAACTTTGAGAATAAGGCAAGAAAATGGAGAATGTTGATGAGGGAAGATGGAGGAAATTTCTTTCCGAAAAAGCTAGGTACAATCTTTCTTTCAACGAATAACTCTACATTTTTCTCCCTATGTTATGACGTCACACTCGGTCTGGCTTAAGTAAGGCCTGACTTAAGCCAGAAGGACCTAAGATGGGAAGCCTAGTATTAATTAAAGATCTTTATCATAAGGTTTTATAGTAAAAGTTTTATTAACATATTAAAACCAAATTTTAGGTTTTTAAAGAGGCAATGCCTTTTTTAAAAGATATTCCATTCCAAAGAGATTGCCATTCAGTCTTGGCACACATATTTTTTTGTTCACTTATACAATTTAAAATTCAATTGAAAGGAAAAGCAAGCTAGTAATTTTTAACACTATCTACGTTAATAATAAAGTTATTTTTTAACAAATTGTACTTTTATTTTTCGTTTACGTATACACAGTCCACAATACGTTACACAAAAAATAATAAATCCTCTAATTGACCACATCACAATTTGACAGCTTGATTTTTTTGAGACGTTATGCGTGACTCTAAAATTTTTATAATTTAAATTTAGCTACGACGATTCTATTCTACAAAACAAATTTTAGACAATAAGAATTTTTGTGTATTCATAAAAATAAAATAAAAATCGTTACCGTACCAAGCTGAAAACAGTTAGATTTTGTTTCAAGCTTGGCTAAATCTAATTTTTAGAAAACAGTTCAAAAATCACACGGTTGGCTAAACAGTTGATGCTTCATACACTTTAAGCAAAGCCTATAATAGTAAATTAAGAAACCACAAAGAAACTCTAATCTGTTCAATGAGCATGAGGATAGCAGTTGTATATATGATTTTCAAGTAATATATAACTTTATATATAATTAGTACTTACTACAGGAGCGAATATGAGAAGTTAAAAATCTATATACAGTGAGATTTTTGTTTTACTAAACATAACGTTATAAAACGCATGTTCAGTTTTAAAAAAACCATGTCAATACATTGTCGCTAGGTAGGCAACCAAATTAACAAATGTTTTATTTTGACACTTGACAGAACAGAACTGAAATTTTATTTAAAGGTAAGAAAGATTATGTTACGTCTTAATAACAAGTTTAAAAAGAAACTTTTAATCAAATTAGTTTAATAAATGTTCAAAGTGACCACCTTCTTGTTCCAAGCAATACGCCAAACAATTATAAAATGCTTGTACAGTATTTTGTAAAAAAACTGGATTTATTTCGACAAATAAATTTTTAATTTTTTTTTTTATTTATTTTGACGGGACAAATTCTTTTTTTGTATGAATTTATTACACAACCTTTACCATTCAATTTTTTAATTATGCTGTGAATAATTCCAACAGATGGTATTGGTCTCTCGGAATAACTTACAGCAAACGATCGCGTACTTGTCTTATGCTATTAGTGCAATTGTACCAGCGTACAATGGCAATTTTTTCCTCTTTTAAATACATGCTCCACAAATGCAAAAACTTTCAAAATAATAATTTTGACACTTGTCAATGACATTAATGGCAATTGTTTATCAGAAGTTGCGTTGATACGCTTTAATTGCTTGTAATCAAGGAGTAGGGATAACTCCTTGCTTGTAATGCATTGACTCGATTTTTTTAAAACTGAACTGATGTTCAGTAAAACAAAAATCTCACTGTATGTATCTATACTTATTCTCAAATAACATTTTTGCACTCATCGCTCAAAGATCGGCAGTTTTCGGTCGTTCCCAATGCATCGAAAATCGTTTTTCCCGCACCGCGGAATTTTTAACTTTGCAGCCAAAACTAGGGTAAAACTATTAAAACGATTGAAACTATGTTTTTTTCAGATAATCAGCGGGACCAACGCTACCAAGTTATTTATTATTAGAAATTGAGAGTTATTCGTTGAAAGAAAGATTGTACCTAGCTTTTTCGGAAAGAAATTTCCCCCATCCTCATAAACAAAGTGCTCATGTAAAAAAATTTACTTTTCAAACTTGTTAGGTAAATAACTATTAATCCACTTCTAAACCTCACCTGTAATCTAGTAAAAAATATTTATTTCACTTCGGTGATTTACTTTTGCACATAATGAGTAATAAAAAAGTTAAACAAGCAGCTTATATAAGACATATTATTTAGTTTGCAACGTAACCAAAAACAATATATTATTATTAATCTGGAACGAGAATTTGGTGGCTCACCCTCAAAGTACAAGCGCCTCTATTATATTAAATACGTGTTTTTTTAACGTCTATTTTTGATAACTATTCCTATCTATAAAAAGGTTTCTGATCTTAATCTTATGCAATTGTCTAGAAAATTTCTATCATGTTTTTTTCTAATAAAAAATATAGAGTAAGTTTTACTGACTTTAAATAAGAAGAACACTTTATGTCAAGCACAAACCAATTTTGAATTTTTTTTGTGTTTAAAAAAGTTCAATTTTTCAGATGTTTCTGTAGTAACCAAATTAAGGTCTGATGAGAATATATAAAATAATCACAAAAATCTTCAAATTTATACGTGTTATTTTCATTACATTTTTAAATATGAAATATAAAAAAAGTTGTTATCTTCTTATGTTTGTTTTTATGTCTTTTTCTTTACACCACGCAACAGATTTTGATACGGTTTTTACTAATAAAGAAAACGATAGTCGAGAATAATTTGTGTAAATAGTTTGTTCAAAATGTCTGAATTATGACGGTGTTTTGTCAAAAAAAAGTATGTTTTACGCTAAGATGCCTAACTATCAAAACATAAGCAGTTCCAAAATTTATTTATCAAAGGGTTGCCGTGCCTAGCTTTGCCTAAAAGTGGTCAACCACGGATATTGAACGAATTAAGCGAAGCTAGATTAATTCTTGCAGCTAAAAACAAAATTGGAACGTCACAGCAAAAATTGGCAAAAAGATTTAATACTGGAAAACGCACGGTGTTTAGGACCCTATCAAGAAAAAATTTTGACTTTCGGAAAAAGAGGTAATCTCCAAAATAACAGAGGCTCAATTAGAGAGAATTCTGAGATACTGCCTCGCGTTGCGAAGACTGCATTTTGTCAGTGATGAACGACGAAAAATATTTCACATTATTCAACAGTGAGATAAAAGGAAACGGTAGTTTTTACACCATTACAAAAAATTACAAAAAGTATAAAAAAAATTTTAAGAACAATATTTTGGTATGGTGTGCTATTTCTAAAGCTGGCTTTATCTTACATCCTTACATTGGTGCTGTTCTGGGCGAAGGCTTAAATGCAGAGCTTTATATTCAGAGATGTTTTTCTAAACTGCTTCAGTTTGTGAACACACATCATACAGATGATGAAATAATGTTTTGGCCAGATCTTGCACATGCCATTACTCGAGAACCACAAGGAACTCGTATGAGGCCAACAACATCAATTTTATAACAAAAGAAGACAGTCCCCTAATCTACCTCAGGCTCGCCCAACCTAACCATTCTGGGCAATATTGAGTCAGAAGGATTATAATAATAGATGGGAAAGACAAAACGATGGACAATTGCGCCGCCGTCTATCTACAAAAATCTTATTCATTTAACCATGATTAAGAAACACCGTTCAAAAAGTTTTATGCAAATATAAAACTTTTTTTATAAAAATTTTCAGCGTCTAAAATTTGTTGTCAAAACTTCCGGACCATACGATGTTACAAATATGTATGTTTTCAAAAGATCTTTGAAACCGTCCCCAAGAGCTTGTGTTTATCTGCTCAGATACTACATTTGCAATTTATTACAAATTAGTCAAATTAGTTTTTGTTTTTGGTGGTCTCATTGTCACCAAGCAAAAATCTTGTGAGAAGATTTTATAAGAATCAAAAAAAATTTTTAAAGTTACATACTTTTTATTTATATGGAGAAAAATAGAGAAAATTAGCTAAATCTGTTATTCACCACTTACGCAAAAAAAGTAGAATATGTGGAAAAAAACTAAAAGCCAACTTTAAAACTTACATATGTATCAACATTGAATAAAAAAATTCAAATAGTTTGTTTATTAATATATGCAAGAAATTAAATACAAACAATATTAAATATTATTTTTAATTGTATATTTACAGTAGCAAATCAGTTGTTTTTAGAGACAATGCCAGTCAAAGGACAGCAAAAATCTAAAAATTCAATCTAATATTTATGTTATAAAAAGATGGTCATTTAAAACAAAATTTAGCCGAAGGCCAAGGCCCCCATACTACAAGCCCTTGCAAAAGCGTTTTCGGAGATGTGATTTACAAGATTTTTTGTGCCGCTGCCAATTTTTTATTTATAAAAAAAAAAAAAAAATTTTATTAAAAAATGTTTGCTTTGACATTTCAAAAGTTACTTGCGATCTTAAAAAGTGAAATTGCTGTTTTCTGAAAAAACCTATACTCCAGCACACATAAACGGAATCTGTAAATAGTATTACCATTGTCTAAAAAGAAATCCATGCTAAACTGTTTGAAACCTAATCCATGTTTGGTAGTTGGGTTTTTACATACTAGAATGATTAATGAGAGAATGGTTTTTGAAAGCCCGTCAGCAAGCCTCGGGTTCGGGCTCTTTGACGAATTGTCACTCACGGCGTCTGTGGGGCGTGAGGTTTACGAGTACGGGCTTGTGGCTTACGGCTTAGTAACTTTGAGGGGTTATACATTAATTGTAACATTATACAATACAAACCGTTAGTTGTCGTTGATAAATGTCTGACAATGACAGCAAATGTCATAGTAATTATTTTCTAGCCTAGGCTGGCAAGACGGCGTTGCGGGCTGCTTAGGACACGTTGAAAGTTATGTTTTTCAGGCGCAAGGCACAAAAAAGAATTTTTCTTGCTACTCCAGTCGAAAGTACGTTGTTTCGGCTGCGATTCCACGGCAGAAAGTGCAGCTCTAATTCCACGGCAGAAAGTGTATCTTTCATGCACTGGTAGAGCTGCACTTTCTGCCGTGGAGTCGCAGTCGAAACCACGTACGTTCGACTAGAGTAGCAAGAAAACTAGTATACACTACACGGGCAGAAATTTGAGAGCCCTGAACTCGGCTCCGCCTCGGGCATTATGGCGCGCAGTGCAGGAATCTCAACTTTCTGCCCTTGTAGTGTAATATACTATTTTTTAATTTACTACTGTCGAGCCAATCAAAATAATCAAACGGGTCATTTCTTATTCAATTTTAATATTTCATCACTTTATTTAATATCATACAAACTTGCCAGCTTTATCTCAAATTTATTACAAATAATATAAAAACATATCACTTTTTGCATGCGTTATTGGTGTGACATCGATAACAATCAAACCTTTAATATAAAAACACGACTACAAAAATTGCGAGCCGTCACGGAACAGACGCTTGGCACATGTTAAACGTCGAAATTATTTTCTACAAGTAATAAGCATAAAAGAACAGATTCCAACAGGAACTAAATATAGCTTAATAAATGAAAAATAAAGTATCACTATTTTTTTCCTGGAAATGATGACTGTTTAATTAATAATCAATTATTTTTATTTAACAAAAAAATTAAAAATTTATTTGCAATTGCGACAACTCTATTGTTTTAATCAGTAACTCAGCAATAGTTAAATTCAATGTTGCATCTCACGATATTACTGAAACAATTAGACGATCATAACTAAAGACTGAAGTACCTAAGCTCAGTGTCACAAGCAAGATGACACAAAACAAAGCCGAGTTAACCAAAAAATGCTTTGGATATTTTATTTTAAATTTTGCAGTTTAATTTATCACTTGAGAAAATTTTAACGTATTATATTTTTTGAAATTTAAATGCTAACGTTGGCATGTCAACGTTTTCATAACACATAGATAAGTTGGTATTTTTCTAACTAAATTAAGACTTCTATCATTCTTACAATTTAAATGTATAAACTGAATGTTTAAAGCCGTTCGAATAAAAATTAGTATTATTCGAAGTAAAAGTGTTTTTATGTGGCTTCTCTGAAATTACTTGCCGTGCAAGCTCGGCAGCTACACTGTGCAGCCGCGCTACATAAAAGTAAGACTTTTGCTTCTAATAACATAATACAATAACATATATTAAGTGAGCAAATTGTTTTCAGCTTAGGAAAGGCGTTAAAAATATTTTACATTTTTAAAAGAATCAAAAAAACATAAATTACCTACAAACCTTTTTTTTATTTCAATACATTACAATATTTTTTATATTATAAAATAAATCTTTTATGATTAAAGCGCATTTTCGTAATCCACAAAAAGTAAATAAAAAATAAAACTTTTCTATTGCCGATTGTTTGGAAGAGATTTAAGCTTTATTGCAGAATATTTTAGTACATGTTAAGTTTTTATGAAGTTCCGCCCATTTTATAAGGTTATACAAAAAATTAACATATATTTTGCTTTTGATTTTGACAAATTGTGCGACATTGGAATTTCGATTGTTTTAATGCAAAGAAGCAAAATATTTCTAACACTTTCTCTAAGCTACGAACTATTTGCTCACTCGATATATACATCAGCTGGTTCAATTTTTTTTCTTTCAACTGGCTGTCTTTAAAATTAAATGATTGAATATTAGAAATATTTTAAAAACAAAAATAATTGTGTCTATTGTTCGTATTATTTATTCTTTTCTATGTAATAAAAAAAATATTCACAACTAGATAAAATTTAAAATGGCTCTCTAGTTTTTTTAAACGACTTAAAAAAGGAGGTTTTTTAATTTGACAGTACAGGGTCTATCAGAACAGACGGACCAAAATGATACCATTGATGATTTTCTGGAGATAAAGAAAAAAATCTTTAAAAATACTATTCTTCTTAGATTTTAAAATAAGAACGTTTTTAATTGACCAATTGTATTTTAGATGTAAAATTATAAATATATATTTTTTAATATATATTTATTTATAATATATATTTCTTAAATATATATTTTTTAATATATATTTAAGAAAATAATTAATTATGTTTACTTCGGAAGAATATTTTGATATGGTCCTGTTATATGGAGAGCGTAATCACAGTGCAACAGCTACTGCTCAGGAATACGCCGTTTGTTTTTCAAATAGGGAACAGCCTAGCAGAAATATTATTCTAAGACCAGTACACAAGGGAAAAAAATCTGGTAATTTAAAAATATGCAGAAAAGAGGTTAGGGGTGCTCCAAGGACTGCGAGAACCGTTGAGAACGAGGAAGCGGTTATTGAGCTTTTTGAAGAGAAACCTGAAACGAGCATTAGTGTTGTGGCTAGAAATCTCGGTATGTCTACCTTTTCTGTTCACCGTATTCTTACCGAAGTCTTACGCCAGAAGATTTTCCTCTTAGAGTAGAGTTTTGTACTTGGCTTCTGCGGGAACATGAAGCAAATGAGAACTTTGTCAAAAGCATTTTGTTTAGGGACAAATCCTGCTTTCAAAAAAACGGATTTTTTAATAGAAGAAATTTCTATGTTTGAGATAATTCGCATGCTTTCAGGCAAAGTAATCCCCAGCAAAGATTTTCTGTCAATCTTTCGGCTGCAATTTTGGGAAACGCCATAATAAAATTAAAAACGCCATTAAGAAAAGTTGACATTAACAATATTTGGTTCCAACATAATGGATGCCCAGCACATTTTGCAAATGTAACAAGAAACCTTGTAGATGGTACATTTGTAATGCATGGATTGGCCGTGGGGGCGGCCCAAGACGCTGTCTCCCCAGATTGCCAGATCTCACATTCCCAGATTTTTTCCTCTGGGGACACTTTAAAAACAATTTATCTAATTTATTGAAATTTATACCGCTAATGGTATCATTCTTGTTCATTTTGTTTTTTTATTCTGTATTTATTTATTTATTTATTTTCAAACTTGTTTCAGGTGTTAATTTTACGATTGAGTTTATTATTTCATTTTTTAGGTGCTAAATAAACTTGTCAAATATTTTATTAATAAATACTTAATCTAAAAAATTACGTTAGTGTAATTACAGTGCTAAATAATTATTTTAAAATACATCCATAGTTACAAATAAAGTAGAAAAAACGAATTTGGAGGTAACTTAACAGCAGCAACACGATTGGTTAGTTTAAATTGTTTATTTTCTGATCACTATTAAAGAAATATCTTTCTAATTAATCACAGAAGATCATAAATTCACTATATTATTTTGGTCTGGCAGTTCTGACAGACCGTGCATATATATTTTTTATGTGTCTTCGCAGATAAGTGTGTTATTAATAAACCCATTTTAATAATTCTTCTTTTGTTGGAAAGGAGATACCTCAAGAGTGGTACCACGATAGAGAATTTCAGATTTGATAGTGGGATCATAAAGAAATCGAGAAAAACGTCAGAAAATTGTCAAACATATAGTGCGTTTGTCAAATGGTGTGTTCGTGGATCACTTTGTTGTTTATAAACCGATTTTAATAATTCTTTTTTTGTGAGAGAGGAGATATCTCAAAAGTGATTTCATGATAGGGAAATTGAGATGTGATAATGGCATCTTAGATAAATCAAGAAAAACTTTTGAAAATTGTTGATGCGTGTTTGCGTTTTATTTTTAGATTCTTTTTTAAAGCCGGTTTTTTTTGTTCAAAATTATTTTAAGACATTTTATAAATATATTTTAACGTTAGTCATTTATTACCAAATTGAAATATGTTTTATTAATGTTCAGTTTTTAGTTTTTCAACCTCTACATTTATTTGTTTTTTTTGTTGTTATTTAGAAAACATGTTTTAATTATGTTTTGGTTACAGTGTATAAAGATTTCTAAAAATTATTATTTTAAACATGATGGACTTTGTCAAATTTCAAAATAATTTACAAATTCTGATTTTTTAATAGCTTATTAGCTTAGGAAGCTCATACAAAAGCTTCTATATATTAGTATTAATAAATGTATTAAAATATTTTTTTCCACGACCGATGTTTAACAAGCGATTTCCTTCTCACCAAAGCGAGAGCAAAGTGAGTTTTTTACTGCCCAGGTTGAAAAAGCACAGCCAATTTAACAATAAATATTTTGTAATATTTTTTAAATATTTACATTTACATTATTATTGGAGCCACCACCAATACTATACAGATATGATAATTAATTAATGGCAGTGTGTAATGGCAAAATAGGAGGTTGACAATGATGGACTAGAATTTTGGAGCATTTCTCTCATTCTTTGAAATATTAGGTTTTGAAATTTGCAGAAGACAATATCGTAGCTCCTTTGTCAACGCTACTTTTAGGTGGAGCTATAACAGACATTTTAACAGCATTAACAATGGCTTGTTTTGGAATTTTGTGTAAAGCAACAGCAAAGTTCAAACTTTTTGATATGATTAAATCTTCAGCTTCGGATAGGGTTTGGGGGTTAAGTTGACTACGGTTTTGATGTTAGAATTTGGTGAAGACATTTATTTAGTAAGACCTAATTTCTTAGATTTTTTGATTTAGACTTGAGAGAATTGTTGACAATAATTTTTGGATTTTTGGTGTGTGATCTTATTAAAATGGAGCCAGTTAATAGGATTGAAGGTGTTGAAAACTTAGGTAAAGGTGGAGATAAAAGAAGTCAGTCACGGGCGATAAAATCCAGTTGACAAATATGTCGAATACGTTCTCCAAGGAAACAAAAACTGAATTTTTAGAGAAGCTTAGTACAGGAAGAAATCATAGAATGTTTAATAAAAAGAAAATTTGAGCAGTCACATTAACATTTTAAATAAATTAAATTTATTGTCAATAATATTAGAAAGCTTAGTAATATTTATTAAATTGAGTAATCAATTATTATCATCAATCATTACATACTTGTATATATTTTGTTGTCATCTACATAAATAAGAAGCAAACGGTGTAAATTTAAATGTAATTTTATGAATTTTTATGCTTAGAAATTTTTAATAACTGTAATATTAATTCTTGAAAGAATTATATGATGGTTAAGCAAATTCAAGAGCCTTTAAAATCCTCTCAATATTCTAATAAGTATGTTTAATTAGTATTCATGTCGTTGTAATTAATTGATAATAATATTCAATTAAAAAGCAAAATATAGGTTCTAAATTGAAAAATGTGTTTTGATATTGTAATTAAGATGTTAATATTGGCTGCAACTGTAAAATTTATTATATTATTCCAAGGATGTGAATCGGAAATCCATTTTTTATAATCTATATAAACCCTGCGTGCTTCATAACAAGGTACCAATAGATAATTGTTATTAACATCTAAAAAACCAGTTATGTAATCTTTTTGTTTGATATTTATAAAACTCTTTGTGCAATAAGTCTTTGATACATGATGTAAACAATTCTTATAATGTAGGTTACAAGTTGTTTCGATCGAGCAGGAAAACTGTTCGCACGTGTATAGTTTGCCCTGATAATACTAAATTATCCAACCAAACCAAAGTGAAATGATTGCCGTCGTCTTACTCAGGCGAGCGGACGCACTTCCAAACGAAGAAGCAAAAAAGAACTGGACTTAGATGATCACAACAGCAACAATAAAAAACAAGCCATGGTACCACCAATACATAACACCCTAAGACGATATACTTGCACCGCGGCAAACGTATTATTTGTAATCACACTTTTTCACGTAGTTTGATTTCACTTTGGTGTGTATTAAAACCACCCTGCTTTGTTTTTAGTCAGTGAAGAAAAAACTATTTGTATCTGACGAGTCGAAACCTATGTCTTACATTGTTTTTTTTTTATTGATTAAGAAACAGCTTTCTTTCTTATAAGTATCTGATTAAAATTGTGCCAAGTGTCGAAACAGATGAAGTAAACAACGGCTTACTTCTGGTAAAGTAAGAAATAAAATGGTGTGAAAATTGACTTCGACAGTGATTTATTAATTAGTTTTTAGCGCTATTCACATATTTTCTTTTCTTGTGCGTTAACAGAACTAAAGTATTAACAAATAGAAAAAACTGTAAAATTAAAATTTATTAAATTGGAGTATTATTTTCAAGCTTTTTATTTCAGAAATATGTTTTTCCAGGTATTAAATAAATTAGAATATAAAATAAAAAATTATCAAACGATTTTTTCAATGTACATTATATCATTTTAACTTTTTGGTGTAAATTAAATTAAAAAATACACATAACTATTTTGAAGTAATAATTGTTATAGGTTGTAGATCAAAAGCTTCAAATTTTTTTGACGATTACATAAGTGTTTAATCTCATAAATGCGATAATACAAAAACTTTGGTATAACCAATCATTCACACCACATTTTTGAAAAATTATAAAAAGATTTTATACGTTTTCACAAAAAAATAGTTTTGTTTTCAGACTATTCTGACACTAAGTGCTTACACACTTTTATATGAAACTAAATTAAAATTGGCATTTCCTCTAAAAAATTTAAATTTACACAATTGGGTAAAGACAAAATGGTTTGACACTAAGTTAAAACAAATGAGAGATAATCTTCAATTCATCTCTAATTTGCGCAAACAACTCTGTGGAGTTTGAAATATATTATAAAAATTTATGAGTATTTATGACTTAGAAATTCATAATGTAAAACAACTTGCACATGATAACTTCATCAATGAAAGCTGCAACAAAAGCAAAGCTATTTGATAAATCATAAAAAAGTATAAAAATACGCCCTTGAGCAAAACAGGAGCCACATTTACCGTAGAGAAGTTTAACAAATACTTTGTCAATGCAGCAGATAACATTGTAAAAAATTTGCAGAAGTCGACCAAAAACCCTTAAACCTCACACAATAAGTCAAACGTCTTAATCTTTAACGAAGTTAGCATAGATAAAGTTAGAGATACCATTTACAACTTACAAAACACAAGCTCTAGGGATATATATGACTTCAATACAAAGATTCTAAAAAGCATTGGTAATTTAATTCCAGCTCCACTTACAAAATTATTCAATACTTGTTAAAAAAAACATCTATTTCCGGACTGCTTCAAACTAACACGCGTCTGTCCATCCCCAAAAATAAGAAAACCAATCTTGGTAAATGCTTAGAAGTTATTTTAAAAGAACAAATTGTCGATTTTGTCGAATCTAACCACCTGCTATATAATGCGCAATTTGGTATTAGAAAGGGGTTAAACATCACTATGGCTATCAACGAACTGGTTACTAAAATAATTCAATGTTTTGAGAAACAGTCTTACAGTATGTCTATGTTCCTTGTCTTAACGAAGGCATTTGACTGCCTCTCTTTAGAAGCTTTGTACCTATGGCTTTAATGCTGTGAGCGCTGATTTAATTTACTCATATCTATCAAATAGAAGATATTAGAAAGTTGTCGAAGAAGGTGTTGAATCAGATATGAAATTAATAAAAAATAGTGTTCCACAAGGGTATGTATTAGGCCCCATTTTTTTTATCCTTTACGTTAATGATTTAGTTACTAGCAGTCTTAATACCCATTTTTTTCTGTACGCCAACGACACCACCGTGACATAATCTGACACAAATCTAGAAAATCTTGCACAAAAAATAACAACAACACAAGTGGATGTTTGAAACTGGTTCCACTCTAACCAATTGTGTCAAAATATAGATAAAACCTAAACAATAGTATTTACTCTAAAAAACCATAACATCCAAAACCCTCTATCGGTAAAATTCTTGGGAGTTTATCTTAAAGAGGCATTGCAATGGAATTCACACATTGACCAAGTTTACAAAAAGATTACTAGGGAAAGTATATGCTCTGGAAAGTCTTGCTGGAATTACACCAATTTCTGTAGTTATTACGGCATATTATGCAATGGTACATTCCACATCTCTTATGCTATTTTTATCTGGGACCGCTCTTGCTCGGCAGCTAAAATTTTAGGTTTACAGAGACGTGCTATTAGAACTTTAACTCTGAGTAGCTACAGAGATGACTGTAAAACCTACTTTATTAAATATAAGATTCTCACTTTTCCTTGTGTGTATATTTATTATTGTCCCTAGTACACGTTAAAGAAAATTTAAACAACTTTACTGCACACACATACATTCCTAGATATGACACAAGAAACAAAACAAATATAAGCAATAATTATGTCAGACTTATGTTACCTACCGTTGTCAACCCCTACGGAACTAAATTTTATAACCATCTTCCACCGTACATTTGTGAGCTTGATGGTGTATCACTATCAAGGAGATTGTATTGTCAATAAGAAATTCAAAATTTTAATAAAATCATTTTTATTGATGTATGCATTTTATATTATAGTTTTGATGAATTTCTAAACTGTCATGTGTCCGGTTTATTGGAAACTGTGAAATTCATCTCATGATAAATTTGTATTTGTTTAATTATGTGTATACTATATATATTTTTTCATTATTATTATTGTCTCTAATTTTTGACGTGTGTAAGATATTGTATGTTTCAATATCACATACTGTCTCGACTAGGCCTTAGATACATAAATAAGAGCCCGCAGTAAGACTTCACTTAAATTACCGAGTCACTCCTAGCCCAAACAAAACTTTATAACAATTTCTATTAAGCAAATCTAAAATACTGAAAAAAAACAAAAGTTTAAACTAAATATATATAATAACTTACAGTCCGTCCCGGCTTCGCACGAACGCCACACTGGCACGCTGGCCTGTATTTTTTGTTTTTTAATTTTGTATTTTTAATTTCGAAATATTTTTTGAATAAAATAGTAAATGATTTTAATAACTCCAAAAATCAACAGGTGGATTTTTGTATATATTTTTCTATATCTTTAAACATTTTATAAAACTGTATTCTGCAAATTTTCAAGACTGTTTGGTTCTTTTTTGGAAACTTCTTTTTTGGAAACTCATTAAGGACTCAACGTAGGACATTGCAAAAATTACTACACTTTTATAAGCTCTATTGTTTACTATACGACCATATTTGACAGCCAACATAGTGGGTGAGTTGGTTTTAATGTTTCATGCATTATGGTTTCTCTATAAGAACGAAACAGCTTTCTTCTCAGAATTTGCATGGTGTATTACACTTTTATGAGATGTAAAATATGAGGTGCCACAGGGTTTCATTATTATACGTCAAAGATGCATCATATTTTTGAACGTAAAATAGTTATTTACATTATTACTGCGGTAAGTTTCATTTTACATCGCAAGGTTTTAATTTTGAAGCACGACGCTTTGCAGAGTGCTTTAATACAACCGCGAGGTGTAAAATGACTAACGCACGAGTAATGTATTCAACTTTTTAGCTAAGGAGTCAATTTTAGTTGTTTTAAAAATTTCGAAATTTAAATTGATTTGAGGTTGACAGCTCAAGTGCAATTAGTCTGTGGATCAGAGCTCAGTCGAAAATAAAATTATGAGAAAGGAGGGTTTGTCGATCAAATGTAAAACGAGAATAAAAATCAAAAATGGCAAAAGGATGCTTCCGGTTTTCACAATTATTCTTTATTTTTTGAGGTATGAGAATATCCACACGCGGAACAGTTAACCATAATTCTTTATAAATAATACTTGTAGCACAACACAACACTTTATAATAATTATTTAACAATTAAACTTTAAAAAATATATAAAAATTTTGTTTAACGTCAAAACGGCTTCAAATGTCATCATAAAAATGAGTTACGAATGGAAGATCAAAGATCTAACTTTCGTCGTAAATGTACTAATGGGTAGGAATAACAAACCCTCTCTCCTAATTTTTATTTTCTTAGAGTTTAATCGATGGTTAGCTACGTACCACACTACAAGATAGCGTCTTAAAAGCTGCACCAAAAATATTAAATTGTTTATATTTTTGAAATCTATAGGTCTTATTAAGTGCGGTAAATTGTCTTGGTATATAGTCTAGATACCATAGCAGTTGACAAAGCGGAAATATGCGGTTTACAATCGACGAGGCTAAAAAATACTTTGTATTCATATCACCAATAAACATTATTCTATTCTATTCTATAGCAAGCATCAAGTCATAACAGTCGTATTGAAAACTAAATATTTGATGATAATCAGTTGATTGAAGACTTGATTTGCCGTTTATGCAACTGGCTTTTAATATTACAATAACAAAAAGAAAAACAATGAAAAAAAACTCACTAAATGTAGTTTTTTGTTTTTTGTAAAAATTGAACAGTACGGTTTAGGATAGCATTCAAAAAAGTTTTGTGTCACAGTCGTAGAAAACAAGAAATATATGAATTTTTGAAAATTTTAGAATAAACACTAAAAATTAAGAAATATTAGCTTTTACGTAACAAGATAACACAGATACTGTTTTTAAAAAATTTACACTTGATTCTTCTCTTCAAAAGTCTTGTTGTCATGTTTGAGGCTCCACTTTTTACCGAATTTATAGATATAATATGGTGGAAATACGTTTGTGAAATACGCAAAAAATTTATAAAAAAAACAATGTGAAATGCATGTTTTAGAAAACACTTCAAAGTTAAGTCACAAGAACAAAAATTAAGTGTCACATTTTAACAAATATGACAACTCCACTTACGTACGCGCGTGAAAGTAGAAAATAGATTGAATCAATTTGACTTATCTTTAGATTAGATTGATTTCAATGATTTTAATACATAATTTACTATAAATAATTTTCCCGGAAATCGTCTTGGAAACAACATTTTCCTGCTTATTTAACTATTAAACGAATTGCAATAATACAACTGCAATATTTAATTTTTTAGTTGCTATTATTTTTAGTAGATATTTAATGAAACAAAAATGTTAAAACTTTTAGAACATTTTTGTTACTATGTGTCAGATCAAATGAAAATAGTTCAAAGTTTTATTTCATTTTGACCCTGATTGTGCCTCAAAATTATTTATTTATGATGATAATGACGAACAACCATGAATTATTCTAATTTCATCTTTATTTGAGAGAGCATTAATTATATGTTAATTTTTAATCTTATTAAACTTCAGATATTTTGTGTCTATTTTATAAAAAATATGTTGTGAAATAGCTATTTTTGTTACAAGTACCAAATATAAACAGTTTTTGGAAAAATTGTTGCTGGTCTTAGACGAGTCTGGCATAGCAATTAATGAAACTTAACTAGGTATAGCCTTTGATGAAACGTGGAGCACGCCGCACGTCTCGTGTCGTGTTTCATTAATTTAACAAATATATTGATTAAGTGATACTTATAATTGTTTGTGCTACAATGTCAAGTAAATGTAGTAAATGTAGTAAATTGTGCAAGTTTAACATAGTGGTCGTAGAAAAAATAATTTACAAATTTGTTCAGCTTTGTTTAATTCCCTTCCTGAACTAATTGAATGTAATGTTTTTGACACTGGTTCAGTCAATTTTTCTATGAGACAGTAAGTCGGGGCTGGTGTGGATTATTATTAATACAACCTTTAGTTTTACTTACAAAATTACTCAAAGTTGGTTTAAAAGAATTAAGTTTGGAACAGTTTATTTATATGCTTAATGAGTTAAATGTACTAACAATTGAAAATCTATATCTATTGAAGTTCTTTTTAATTTCATGTGTGTGTAACAACTCAAACGACTTGTCAGCTCTTTGCCTGTCAGCACTCAGTTGAGAGTCTAAAGAATCTAAAAGCTCATACCTCTTGTGTTGCAGCTTAATGTAGCTTACTTTGGCTTGCAATTATTTAACTCGCTGTTTAATAATGTCTGCGGCATCATTTCTTTTGCCGTTGAAGAGGTGGGCAGTATTTATGTACCAAAAAGTGGCCAGTCTTGACTACTCCTTGTCTGTTTTTATTTTTCTTCAACTTAAGAGCGTTTTAAAGACAAACTCAATTCGGTTCTTGCTATCCCCCGTGTTTTTCTACGTCAGCTGAGGGGCGGAGCTTAAATATTTTATCTCAGTCATTTACTCGTCTTTTTCTCATCACCCTGTCTACCTGAAGAAAACCAACCCTTGGATATGATATCATAAAAATACTTTCTGATATATCCATTGCGTAAGGTTCAACAGTAAATATTACCATTCACTCAAATACGAACTGCACGGGCAAACATAATTTTATTGCCGCAAAAAAAAAGCTTCTTCTTGTTCATTGCTGACTGAAGCAAGTACTTAATACAAATTGGATATTGAAGTAGGTATTTTACGATACGTTTTATAAACAATAACCAATTTTTTTTGTAATAATAATGTGTTTATTGCAGTTAAAACAGTAAATTATTCAACATGCGCATGATGAAAACTATTACCCTCAAAGATAAAATTTGCAACACGAGCTGAAAGCGAGTGGTGTAATTATTTATCTGAGTTAAATATTATCCTTCATGTATTGAGCTCTAATATAAATCTACAACTATTAAATAATTTTTTTCAAAAATCTGAGCAAATATAATATAGACAGAAAAAGACATATTAAAATCATACAAAGTGATTATGATATAAAATATTGTGAGTGAAGAAAAAAAATCATACAAAGTGATAATGATAAAAAATATTGTGGGTGAAGAAAAAAAACTATAATTATGTAATAAAAAGTGATTAAAGTTGATTTTTAAAATAATATGAAAAAATAAATAGTAATCTTAATTTTAAAAATAAATAATAATAGGTTTGCTTTATTATATATTAAAGCTACAGTTAGCTACACTTTTTATGATATATGTTGCCGCAGGTAACCTTCTATATGAAAGAGTAGAATAAGCACAAGAAGGAATAAATAAAAATAAAGTACAATAAAAAAATAAAAATAAATAATAATAATCTCAATAGTAAAAAATATTGATTGCTTTATAAAGTAATCATTTACAATTGGTTCTTCTTGAGGTCTTTCTGTTCTGCAAATCTCTGATAGGATGCTGGGAATATAATAACTCCGGCACAATTATGGTAAAATTCTATCAGATGTGGTTACATTTTTTCTTTCCAAAAAGAATCATCTTTATAAATCTGCCAAAAAAAAACAAATCAATCACGGAAAACTGATTTAAACACAATTACTGTATTTTAAAACTCATACATTTTCAATAGACATTCCTTCTAGAGTCCAAATAACAAAATAGCAAATTTCTTTCTTGACCATATGTATCTGCCTTTGTATTTGGTAAAAGTTTGTTTTGAAGTTTATATTCTCTTCTCTGTCTATTGTATAATGTATCACTTTTTTTTAGAGCCTTTTTTATATACTCACGCGGTGTAAAATTTCGCATCAAATAAGGGCATTTAATTTCAATTATGGCATCATTTCCAACTAGACCATCTGGAGATGCCCCGAGAAAGCCAAACATTTGGTCAACAAACAAGCCGCAAGTTGCTCAAACGCTTGTACAGCGACGCGTTCATGAGTTTTACCCCAATGAGTAGCAGTACTACCAGTAAATTTATTATATAAAAGAGACTGCAGCACAAGAAGTGGAACGTTGCATTTTGCAAATTTTTCCAAATGAAGACGCCGTTAGCCTCTTATATCTTTCATCCTTTTACAATGGACTACTGCTTTGTTCAATAGTGTTTTTCTCTAGTTGTGCAATTTCAGATCTTGTTTTTTTAACGATTCAATTAAATCGTCTTTAGCTGCCTCAAATGATTCTGGAAGCGGTTCTGATTTTTTTTCTCCTCTGGCAATGCCGCCTCTTGGCCCTATTCTCTATCAGAATAAGCGTAGCGTTTTCTTTTTTAAATAATTTAGGGAAAAGACGTCGTTGCACATTTCGGTCGACATATTGTTTTTTTTTGTTATATAATTTCTTAGAAATTTGCCTGGACTACGTTTTGCGATCTCGTGATGAATTAAACGCGGATAATCATGAGATCCCGCACTAAAACTGATACCAGCTGCATGGCACCTGAGCTGGTACGATTCTTTTTCCGAAAAATTAATTCTTTTCATCCCACAAATTTTGCTACAACGGAATTATAACATTCTGTGGAATTGTTGTCCATATCTAATAATAGACTGTCAGCATGCTGAACTAAGCGATTCAAAACTACTTCCAAATCTTGAAATAAACCGCTGATGGTCATTTCTTCTACCCAGTTCCTGTTGTTGCTTCTATTGCCCAAAAAATACACAATACCATTTGGTTTTGGAAAAAAAATATATTACTTTTGCAAAAATAATTATCACAGTTGGAATGATCGCCACAATAACGATATACTGAATTATGTATATCACAACGAAGTTTATGTACCTTTTCTTTATGATCTATCTTCCTTGATGCAAGGAAAATGCATCTATACTTTACACCTCCTTGTATAGCACTTCGAAATCGACATATATTATTTTTTAAATAGGTTCTCTGATCAGAAGCTACCATCCAAAATATTTTAAAATTCATACACAGTGATAAAACACAAAAGTGCTAAAGTTTTCGTTTTTCAACTACAAATGAAGAATATATGAACCTAAATGATAAATAATTACAGTTGAAACTCCCTAATACGAAGTCCTCTAACTCGAATAATTCCCTAACTCGAAGTATTTTTGAAGATGCAGTTGGTTCAAAGCGTTTTCAATGCATTTTTGTCTCTCTACGTCGAACTTCTCTAACTTGAAGTTTTCTATAACTCGAAGTAAATTTACCGGCTTTTAAGACAATAGTTTTTTCTTAACTCGAATTTCTTAAAACCGATATCAATAATTTCCAAGAATTTGAGAGTGGCCCGCACGTCGTTGGATGCATTCTCGGAAATTCGGAAACAAAATACGAAAGAAAATGTAAATCATTTATTAGTTTAGTTTGGTATCAACCGTGGCGAAAAAGAGCAGTAGAAGAAGTTCAAAATTTCTTGAACTTGATTGAAGATTTTATTGACAACGAAAAATAAAGCAGCACTACACAAAAAAAAATACCGATTTTTTTAAGGACACATCTATGTAATTTGTTATATTTTATACATAATATGTACATATTATATGTATGTAAGCTTGTGCCTATGTGATGTATTTCAGATTTTATTTACGTAATATATTTTTTTAATAAATTTTTGTTTTGGGTAATAAATGTAAGTACATACATATGTATTATATAGTAAAGGTACAGAATCGATTAGAAGAAAAACGCTAATATGTACATACTTTTTTCAATCGGTTTCTTTAACACGAAGTTTCTCTAACTCGAAGTTTTTTTGTGGTCCCTTGAAGGTTCGAGTTAGGGAGTTTCTACTGTATTTAAAACCAAGAGGACCAGTGCCGCATATAAGTCAGAAAGACTCATACGATACTGAAAAGTACCTACTAGGAAGCGCGCGAGTTAAAATAAGAAAAAAGATATAAACAATAAAACTTTTTAAAATTTTTATTAAGTAGTATTATTAACTATTGTATAAATAATCAAAAAAATAATTATTTTTTTATATTTTATTCTTTGTTTTTATATATTTTTCATTGATCAAAAGTTCCCAATTTTAGGATTTTTCAAACTTTTAAAATTCATATCTCCAAAAATATCAATTTCTGTAGATCCACTAGTTACTCGATTGTAAAAGAAAGTCATAGACTTTACGATCGGTAGACGGTGTCGTTATTGGATGTTATGTTTTTGACCGCACGTCGACCACTCTGAGCCAGCCGACAAAATTAATAAAAATTCAGAAAAATTCGACTTGACAGAGGTTGTGTAGAATAGATGCTATTTCCATATTTTTGTATATTTTTTAAAAACTAAAAAAGCCAATTGTTGAAAACACTTGAATACACCGCCGTAGCTTGTTTATTTTGTATTTATCAGATTCTAAATCAATAAAATAATCATTTTAATTAAGATCATAAATAAACTGCTTTTAAAGACATTTTAAAGTTTTTAACACGAAAAAAAAACGAGCTACGTTCATGAAGACATCTTTGATGAAGACAGTGTTAAAATTTAGTTACATTTTGGTGACAATTGACGCAATGGGATGATTTCTACTAAACCCCTAAAACACTGGATTCATCACGGGTTCAAAACCCCCTTAAGACAGCTATTACTTCACCACCTAGTTATACAATATGTGTACTATGAAATAAGTGTCATTAGATCAAAACAATTCAAATCCTAATTTTATTCCTAAAATAATAAAAACCAATAAACCCTATTTTACCCCTGGCAGAGTTATTTGCTGTCTTAATTAGCCAAAAAACCTTCATCTTTTGTACAACAGGAAACATCAAGTCTATTATGCCTTTAATATTTAATTAAAGCTCAAATTGTTTCTAACGGGTATTTCCTGGCGCATAATTTTGACTACTCATGAGGATCGACCACCCCACTTGCTAAAGAATATTTGAATCCAATTAGATGGCACTCTATCATGTTAGTAACAAACAGTTTTAAAAAAGCCAAATTAATCAAGCTATAAATATAAATTTGAAGACAAAATTTAAGATTTATTTTATTTTAGTATATAAGCTAATCATTAAACTTTTATCGTTTTTGTCACGCATTTCTTTGTCAACGCTTTGACTAATTTGCGTTAAAAAAACTATTTATTATAACTAAATAAAATAAATTTTGTTTTTTATATATTACTAGCTGACCCGGCGAACTTCGTACCGCCTTAGCGTAAATTTGATGCACTACCTTATTTTGTATAGCTGACCTATCTTATGTATGCGTACCTATTCAATTTGAACTGAAATCTATAATATCCTCCATATAAAAATGAATATCTATTTCCCTGGTCTCGTCATACCCGAGAAGGACTTTACTAATTTTATTAAATATTGCCCCCCTAGTGCCCCCTCCACCCCGCCCGCCGCGATGCCCGGCGCGCTTTTCAGACTGCATCGCAAACAACGGCTACGGCGCTATGGCGGTTTTGTTTACTGTTTGAATTTTTTAATTCGTAATATCTTTTGAATGGAAAGTCCAATTTAAATAATTTAAAAACTATTTTATAGGTAGTTAAATAGTCTTGACCATAAAATAATTTATTTGGATAAGGATTAATATAAACACATGAATAGCATGGTTTGAATTTGGTTAGCATTTTCATTAATGTTTAAAATGAAAAAAGTTGTTGTAGTGACATACCTACAATAGTTGGGCATATGCTACCGCGGAGTTTTTTGTAGACATTATGATGTTCTTCAATATTGTTGTACATTATTTTGTTCTATCGCTAATAGTTTCGGCAGCGCATTCGACGAAAGACATTTTAAGACTCATTTTTCTACACCTTCGGTTACATTGTTCAAATTTTACCAAGGATCCCTAATTTTTTTCAAAATGAAATGTAGCCTATGTCAAATAGGAAGAATGTAGCATTCTATTGGTAAAAGAATTTTTTAAATCGGCCCAGTACTTTTTGAGCCTATTCATTACAAACATACAAATCTTTCCTCTTTATAATATTAGTGTAAATAAATAAATTTTGACTTTTATCAATCAGGAATCATAATAGAAGCAGAATCAAGCATTGTTGGTTAGTTGAAGAGAATAATGAACAAAATAAAGATTATGTTAATTAAATAGGAAAACATTACCTTAGACAGGGTTAAGGTTAAATAAACAGCAGTGAAGAATTTTTTTTTATTGTTTTTAGATCATAGGAGAACGATTTTGACTATACCCAAAAAAGTAGCCATCTTGGTAAATAACAAACATAATAATGTTTGTCAACTGAGCTAAGACTTTCTATCAAGTCTTCTTTTTTCTATATTTCCAAGTATCTAAATTTTTAGGCATTCTAAGGTAGTTTTATACAAAAATCTAATACGTGCTTGTTCGTTTATTTAGCGCCGTTGTAAAATTATTTACATATTTGTATTGGTGTAAAACTTAAGCTACCTACGCAATAAACAAATTTGTAAACAATAAGCAACGTGACATAATTCTAAGTTTATTATGACAGATGATAACTTACCCTATAAAAAGCTCTTATAACAAATAAGTGTACTGTTAATGCTTTAAACAAAATGGAAATGCAAAACGTTATTATAAATAAATAATTAGTTATTTTGGTAACAAACATTTCTTTTCAAAATAAGCTTTTACTTGAAAATATGTTTTAGATTAGAAGTAATCTAAATTAATCATTTTGTTGTATTAAAAAATTTTAAATAATATAAATAAAAAAATCTTAAGTATATTTAAATATTTCTCCTAGATTAAATTTATTCGAAAAAATCTTACAAGTTCTTATGACTTAAAATTGCATATACCAAAATTATAACCTTGATTTACTTCAAACTTATATCTTTTAAAAATCGCATATTTTAAATAAAGATTGGCTTTGAAATATAAATTTACATTTATCATGTATACAATATTTTCTTCCTTTTATAAAATTCCAAAAACATGTTTTAACATATTTTTTAAACAATTTTTTTCTGATAGTTTCATACAAACAAATGTTTTTATATCTACAAATTCAAACTATGTTAATCCACTCAGACGTAGAGTCCGGAAGTAATTATTAATCTTTAAAATACAATTGTAAAGCTTAAATAACTGCTTTAAAGAATTTGCAAAGATCTCCATAAATGTTGCTAAAAAATGTCGACAAAAAGTTCCCATCGCACTTGAAAATGAAGCGTTTTCTCATTCCCAGGAGAATAATGGGCTTTCATCTGCACATAATATATAATAATGTTACAATACTAATAATAAAAAAACCAGTTTTTGGTGTCGTCGCGCAACACTGTTGGTTGACGAGAGCACTTTTCTGGCATTAAATTTAATTAAAATTATTTATTTGTCTAATGCCAAGTAGGTAGACTAATTAGAGATAAATGCCAATTAGTTATGGTGGCACTTTCAAAATTTATTTTATAACGGAATATGGAGATGAGAGCGTCGTAGCCATAACTAATTAGGTCAGAAAGTCTCCCGTATTTTCGTCTGATTCATTTTATAATTTTTATACAAACAACAAGCAAGTGATATCATAAAGAGTTTTTAAACTAATTTGATTTTTAAAAATGTTTGTGGCAAATTTAATAGACGTTAACAAAAATAATGTTTAAAATTTTACAGTTGGCAGAAACTACAAAATAAAATAATAATAACAGCTTCAGTAGCGTTTTGATTTTATAAAATGCTCACAGTTGCTTCTTGCAGTCTTTTTTTAAAAAGCTTACTTTAATTTCTGTTAGTATTTCTAGCTATTTCAAGATTTTTCCTATTGTTTTGTTTTAAAAACACATCTAACACATTTTGTTTTTAATTGTTGTGTTATTTATGTTGTCTTTTGTGTTTAGTCTATTTTTTAAATTTGTTAATGATTATCAATAATTTTTTGTTGCAATAAAATTTTAGTAGATAAACTAGTAAAAAACTGAGAAGTTTAATAGAAACAAGAATAAATAATTGCAGCGATAGAATAAAGAAGATGGTGTTATCTTAAGTTGACTATAATTTTAAAAACTATTTCTACAAAGCTTATTTACTTAGTTTAAATGCCAACTATAATATTTATTGTACAGAGTTGCTTTTAATTTATAGTTACACTTAGTGACTGAATAACTTTACACTACAAAAACTTTACCTGCTAAAAATATTTAAAGTAATATGAAATAACCTAATTTACCAAGATCGGATTTTTTTTATGACACTTTTTTTTTTAACAATTTTTTTTTTTAAAACAAATTTACAAAAAGTGTTGTAAGAGAATCTTGTTATTGTATGCAAAATTTTAATATTTTTAAATATGACAACAACAAGACTACTTAAATGTATAGTCCATATTTTTTTAGGCTTTTAGTTACAAGATTTGTTTTAGAGAAAAAAGTTTTAAATTTTCGGTTTTTCAAATAGTTTTTTAAATTATTTTAGTTTTTTTCTACATAACTTTTATCTAATCTTACAGAATTTAGAATTACTGATTTTTTTTAAATTTATTATCGAATTTCATTTTGCTGTAAAATCAAAATTGTTTAAATATGTAGAAGATACCAGATTATTAATGTAAAATTTATTATAAAATGTTTAAATTATTTTGAATGAAAAAAGATAAACAGCAAAAAAAGGAATATAACAATATATTAACATTAAAAAAAAGTCTAAAGTATGTTTTGTGCCGTTTAATGCAGTTGTCTATTTTTGTAACAAATGAGCTGAAGTATGTTTTTGGTAATCAAATGTTTGAAAAATCCGTAATTTTATGTTGTCATTAGTTGAAGAAGGCTTGTGGTACAATAAATTGTTTACATCACACTTTTATTTAAAACAAAAATGATTTGTTAAGTAGGGAACCTATGTGATCCACCTTGTTGGCCCTTCTATGCTAACCTCGCAATTGCCAAATTGTTTGTTTAAATCTTCTCCAGCGCCCATATTGCGGTTGTCATATCGCAACTACGAAGAATTTATAAAAAAACAGTTTTCTCAATAATTATTATATGTCACTAATGTTCTACTGTCTTATACACTGAAATTCTTGATTTCACTTACATTATCAGCGGCTAAGTATTAAAAAACCAAAAGTTCAATCAATTTTAAGAAAAATTAAAAGCAATTTGAAAATTCTTAAATTTAAGTATAAGTAATGTCAACTACAAAAAAAATTAAAAAAGTAATTTAATTCTTTGAGAAACTACATTTTATTTTGAGTGTTTTATTTGAAAAAACAAAGCTTTGTTAACATAAAATGTAATTTTTTTTGTAACACACATTATCTTAAAATTAATTTTTTAGTAAAACAGAACTTCTATACGCTAACCTTCCTTCAACTGTGCACAACCAAATTAATTTTATAAAAAAGAAAAAAAATTTTTACGAAAAATATCTTTTTTTTATAATCAATGCAAGCTCAAAACAAATATACAGTTGTAAAACAGAGAATGCAACAAATAATAAAATAACAAAAATTATAGGTGCTCTATTGGAAACAAAAGGTGACTCTGAAAAAACTTGCATCCTTTTATAAAAACCTAAACATTTTTAAAAATAAAGTTTTTGCTGTGTAAATTATACAAAAAGTAAAGTTCTCTGAACTAATGATTGTGAATCATCAAAACTGTTGACGATGTTTTTAAGCAATTAAAGTTTTCATTGTTTTGATATTATGTGAAGTTATTCTAAAGCTTTGTTTTATAAATGCTAGCAATAAAAAAAGTAGAAGAAATTAATGTTAAATGATCAAATTTATATTTAATATTCTTAAAAATAGCATATGATTGAATTTTAAACAAAATAAATATATATGATATTAGATTGAGATTAAATAAATATACATACAAATACAACTAATTTGTTTTTGTGTGTGTCTAATACTTCTTCGGTTAACTTTTTGCTTAATAAGTAATTATATAATTGTTTTTTCCCCAACTGTTCTTGCATCTATCGTGCATATCTAATAATACTTATATCTCTTTGCTATAAGTATTTTTAACAATAATAGTCAATTTTTTAAATTGCACTCAATAATCTTTTAAAAATTAATTTAAAGAGAATTGTACAGTAGACAGCGTATAAAATACAAAGTGTCAAGACGTTAAAAATTCATTTTAATGATTTTGTTTAAGGCACATTGCTTATAACAAAAGTTGCAAAAGATTTCTTTGCTTAATTAAAAAATTTATGTATATAATATTGTTACAGTAGATTTGTTTTATTAATTTCATTGTTAATTTGCTTATTTTATAAAAACTAAAAGTTACTTAGAGCTAACCTTGCTTACTGGACAAAGAAAGAAGCCGCACTTGCAATAAAAACGCAAAAACGCAAAAACGCTTAAGGCCTTAGAACTTTTTCTCTCTATTACTGTAAGCTAAAAGATTTTTCCAGCAGCTAACTAGCGTAATTGATACAACATTAAAAAAAACGATTTCTAGTTTAAAGCGGCTTTTTTGAAGTTAACGAGGCTTAAGCCTAATATCTTTTGACATTATTTATATTTTAATCATGTCAAGATTGACAAAGTTTTTGTAGTGATGGTTTGTTCTTGTTTTAAACTTACTGTGCTTATATAAATCTAAATCCTTGCGCACGTTATATAAGCAATTAAAAAAAAAATAAAAAAAAAATATAAAAACAAAAAATAAAAAATGCTAAAGCAACACAAAATAAAGTTATTGTGTAAAATAATAAAAAAAATGTAAAAATGTTTAAAGAAACAAGTGAATAAAAAAAGTTAAGAAAAAAAAATAAAATGCTGAAAACCAAAGATGTCTTTTATTTAAGGAAAAAAAAATTTAAATAATACATGAAATAAAAAAAATTAAAACATTAAAAAAAAAGAATTTAAAAAAATTCAAAAGAGATTGGAAAAAAAGTAAACAAACTTAAATTAACATGTATAAGGTAGAAAGACTGTAAAACGCACAGATGTGCACAAATTAATTACGATTTTATATAAAAAGCTAAAAAAAGAGAAAACAAAAGCATGTTGATCTGAAGACAGCTTAAATTAAAAAAAATGTGAAAAATAATAATGTTGAAACAATAAAAGAGAATCTGATTGCAATTATTGTAAGAAAGACATGTAAAAAAACAAAATGCAAAGCGACAGCGACTGGGAGAGAAAGTTATTACATTTAGACTGAAATAGGTTTAAGACAAAGATGTCTGCGAAGTGCGTTACAGTTTACTATAAGGTGTTAAATGCAACTAGCTAGTACTACTAATAATAATAATAATAATAATAAACTAACCATCGTGTGTATGTGACGAGAAATTAACCAAAGAGTTAATTTCTCAAAATTTTTCAAAAGTTTTTGTTTGAGCTGGTTGTCCTGAAAGTGTTAAATGCAATTAGCTAGTACTACTACTAATAATAATAATAAACAAGCCATCGTGTGTGTGTGACGTGAAATTAACCAAAGGGTTAATTTCTCAAGATTTTTCAAAAGTTTTTGTTTGAGCTGGTTGTCCTGAAAATTATAACTAGTTTTTCTACCTATAGAAAGCATTATTTTTATAATTAATTTATTCTTTTTTAGATAATTTATTAAAATAAGAATATTTTGACATACGTCACCAAAAAAATAAGAAAAATTGATAAAATCAATCATTTGTGTTTAAAGGCAGTGCTAACCTGCCTTTAAACGTCGAGAAAAATGTAGAAATTTAAAATTTGCTTCCTGAGCTTAGAATCAAACTTTTATTTTTTTAATAATAATTTAAAATAAACTCTTGGAAAGGCGCATATAATTTGTTTCTCAATTAAGCATAATTTTTTTTTATTGTTTGGCGCCAACTGTAAATTTAGCTTTCAAATTATTTTTTAAGCAATTGTACTACTTTAGAGCATAATATGCGTCTCTTTTTAACTAACTGAACATTCTTTTTAAAAATTATAATTATGAAAAAGAAATTTAAATAAATCTATAACATGAATTTTGTTCCAAATTATTATAATATTATTTATAATTTTAATTCTAGAATTGCTAAATATTTGCTGCTTTCGGTGGCCATTAAAAATTTTTAGAATTTAAAAAGATACAAATTTTACCTTTAGTTATTTCAATTATGGGAATTGTACCTATATCATCATCATCAAGTAGAAATCTCCAAATTTTAAACTTAGATATTCTCGCTTAAATACAAAAAACAGCATTATTATGTTCATGTCATGTTGTTCGAATTTAAAATGTTAAATCATGCATCATCTCTCTACATTACGCATTTATAGTACGCATTTCAGATGCGTACAGAGATGGTAATTTAGCTTTAGTAACTTTTCAAAAAACAAAGTTATGTTTTCTATTTGGCTTAAAACACAATTTGCTGTTTTGTTTTTTAGTTAATTCTTAAATTGGTTTTTGAACTAATTGAAAGCTGGTTTTTCAACAATTTTTATATTATTGAAAAAGTAATTTTATCATTATCATTACTTACATTGAAGACCGTGATGATTTTTGAATATAACCAAACTGCTGTGCCGTCGTCCTTCGGGACAAGCAGGGTTGAACATAATTCTATAGCGTAAAAGCGCTTTGTCTAAGTTAAATGTTTTCACATTTACCGAAGGCAACCTTTTAGAAAGAAGGGGTCTGGTGCTCAACTTTAAAATCGCTCCAGATATTTTGTGACTCTCTAATTGAATTTTATTCCAATTAACGAATTTTAAACAAAAACCGTGTGAGACCACAGTGTTTTAGTTTTTGATATTTATTTTTATCAATTGTTTTTTCAAGTATTATCAGGCGTCATACTCACTTTAGTTCTGATCACATTTGCATTTTTTAGAGAGATTTTATTCTAAAAATTTATCATTTACACATAGAACGTTATTTTAGAAAATGCAAATTGTGATAGAGCCCCAAAAAATCTACAGTTTTACATTAATTACAATACAAATTAGTTGGTTGCTAATAGCACACAATATAGCCCACAAAATTTTGCGTGTTGCTATTTGTGTAAGAAATATTTAAAAAATGTCATAATAATTACTTATACAACGATTAAACATGATCGTTTGGCTGATTCACTTCAGTTAACACGTGTGCTACGTTCTTTAATTTTACTGTGTTTTTAACTATGTTTTCATATTTCTCTTTACTTTTGCATTCATGCTTTTTTTGCTCTCAAAATTTTTTTCTAGGCTTTTTGCTTGTTTTTTGTTTTCTATACTAGGCAATTTAATAAAATATCCTCTTCATTTTTCTGTAACTTTTTTTCTTTTGGTTAGTATGTATTTCTCCTTGCTTTTCATTTGTCTTGTACGATTTGTTTATTTCTTTTTTATTGTTTTTATAACTTTAAAGATTAGCTTTTGAATGCTTTTAATATATTTTTGACTTTTTTTGCTATTTTTTTTCAATTTTTTTTGGCTGCGTTTGTTTAATTTTTTTTTTTGATTATGTTTCTTGTTTTTATGACTGGTGATAGTTTTATTTTGCACCCTTTCAACTGTGTTTTTCATTGTTACCTCTGTTTGTATATTTATACTTCACCAACTAGCTTACATTTGCTTTTCTATTGATAAAAATTGCGTATTAATATTAGTTCGTTTAGGATACAAAGATTCATCAACGTTCCCCGTTATGTTGTTTTTTTCTACTCTGATAGTTTATAATTCTTAAAATATCATAAAAACGTTTGCTGCTTTTATTCAGCCATAATAATATTTCCACCCGTAAAAGAGTGATATTTTAAAATAAAATAATTATTTGAATGAAAAAAGTATGTGGTGATGTGAATGTGTAATGAAATGTTTAAAAATCATTTTCATCTGTCCATGACGATTGCCTATAAATTGTTAAAACCACTGTCATTCACTGTTGCTCATGTTCTTACGTTCCCAAGCATTTTTGCTGTAGTTTAGATAAAAATAACATTTTAATAGCACTTCTTTTCTTAGTTTGAATTATTTTGAAGGCACATCGAATCGTCTCTTTCACGTTTTAAAGTCCAACCACAAGGTCGACGGTACGTGATGACTGCAATATTCTTATTCTGATACTCTCAGCCATCAGATAATGCAACAAATAGAGCAATTTCTAAATGTCATTATTCAATTGTTATGAACAGATTTAGAAACGACGTGGTATTTTTTCCAAACATGATACAACAATTTTATATTGAAATTTGTGAACTTTGAGTGGATTTGCTATCGGTAATTAAGCCGACGGTAATTAAGCAGACTGTGATAAATATTGATCTCATAAACGAATTTTTAAGTATTAGTTATCTTTTTGAGTATTAGTTATCGTTTTATAATCTATCATTATTCAGTGATTGTTTAATCTTTTATAAATAGGTGCGTATTAACTACGTAGAGTGCGTAATCTATAAGCATTGAACTACTACAGCATTGGACTGAAAGCAGGATGGTGTGGTACTTTTTTAATTTAAAAGTATAAATTTTAACTTAGTAAATGTATAATTTGAAGTTAAATGAGAATAATAAGAAAAGCACCTGTTGTTGATGAGATTGGCTGGTGGAATTATGGATGTTAAGACGCTCTATCGGTGGTGCGTGGTGGTACCAGATAGGATCTAAAGTCCCAAGACATTGCTCCGTCAGTTCATCAGAGCGTATCTCCCTTGACTACCTCATTACACGTGACAATTGCACTTCTTCACTTTTTCCTTTTTGATTTTTTTTTGTATTTTGCAATAGGAACACAATTCCCATAAAGTACCTATTTTCGTTACGTACTCGTTGTCAACCATTTGGAAAATTACATACGTTGTTAAATTCACATCAATCAATTAGACAAAGTAGAGAAAAGCAGGGTCAGTCAAGAATTCATTTAAACTAAACACCCCTTTCCAGTAACAAGAAATAAGGGGAGTAACGCTTGGTAAACCAACTATGACAATTATATCGTAATGCACCTGCTTATTGTATTAAATAAGCTGAAAGTTTAAGAAAATAATAAAAGATTAGCAATGTTGATTAAGAATTAGAGAAAAAGAGGCAATTAAAACCGTAAAATCGTTTCCTTTATTATAGTAGTTTTGAGAGGCTAGCGTAACCGCGATGATTCTCTTGTGGTTTAAAAAGCAGTAAGAAGGAACGAAAATACAACTACATTATAGTTGTTTGTCTTTTAGCTTCAACGAATACCTACACTATTATTTATTCATTACATTTTCGTGCCTTCTATTATTTCTTTAGCGTAAGCAGTCTACACTGAATGTAAATCAACATTTTGGTTTTTTTATTAGCTACTTGTTTATTTATTAAATTAATTTTAAATGCTTTATACATTTATTTACCTATCACAGATTTTGAGAAAAAGCTTTACAAGCAAACTTTGAATTTCATTAGTCAGCGCATTCTTTTTCAAAAAGGAGATCCTGATTTGATTACAAATAATATTAATTTACTTATCTATTAATTTTTAAAATCTTAAATAATGATTTCGAGTAAAACCATTTTTGATATCCTTACAAAATTTGAATTGCTTTATTTATTCTGTTTCGTTTTATTCAAGAAAAAAAAGTATTTTAGATTAGTGAATAAATAGAACAATCAATTAAAAACCATACTCATATCATAATTACTTAGAAATGAAACTAATTAAACATTATAAATTGCTAGTTAACAGTAATTTTATAAAGTATTGTTCTTAGTAACAAATTATTTCATTTTCATGCATGAAAAAGCTGATAAACGCAACTTATTCTTAAAAATCGTTTTGAGGTTTTCTTTTCTATCCAAAGTACATTTTAAAAAGGTCAAAAATTTAAAGTCGTACATCAAAGCTTTTACTAATATTCTATTTCTGCTAATATATTAAACTGCAAAATCAACAATGCCCCTAAAAACTACTTTTTTACCTTTATTTTTGTTTTGTTAAAAGGTTTTGATTTTTACGCTTATTTATTTTCTAGACAGAAAGCTAACAATTTACCATTTAATAATAATAATAAGTCTATAATAAGTCTATAAAGTCAAGCAGTTTTGTCAATATAATAATGTCTCAGTAACATCTCTATAGGTGTCTTTGTATGTATGTGCTTTATTTGTATCCTGGTAAATAAATAGTAATATATGCAAGAAATAGCAACTTACTTATAAAATTTTATATTTTAATTTTGCTAACAGCAAAGTTCCTCCAACGACTTCCAATGGTCATCATCAGAAAAGGAATAAAACTGAAATAATGGTTTAAAACCAGGTAAAATCAAGCAAATAAAATTTCAGTTTAATTCATCTTCTGATGATGACCACTTGGTGATCGAAAGATCTCTCAAGATCGGAGTGTGATTAGTTTATTGCGTCAAAGATTCCAAACCAATCAACTAAAATTTTAGATGGTTATAAAACTACTGAGTATGTCAATGTCAAACTCAATAAAAAATATCAGAAGTTTTCAACAGTAAAGCTTTAAAATGATAATAGAAGCTTTTGTTTGATAGTAGGAAAGTCAAATAAGAGATTTTAAGATACTCCAGTAAGACAGATTAACATAAAGAAAGATAATTTGCACTTTGATAAGTGCCTACCCTATATAGGTGTTATTTCGCTGCTCTAAACACGCTGCTAGATAGAAATACTGGAGCGAGTCAGATTAAAGTATGATAGGTTATATTAATATATACACATGGTGAAAAGTGTGCATTTTAATAATTTGATAATTTGAAAGTGACCTAAAGAAGCAACAAAACTACAAACTTGCAGAAAATGATCAATTTTAGCAAAATTTTACTTTTGACTAGTGTTTAACACAATATTTTTTTATTATATTGTCAAAACATTTTTCGTTCACTTAACAGAGAAACTCAAATTAAAGAAAAAATTGTAAATACACTTGATTTTTCATCTCTATGATTTATTGTAGACTATTATCAAATGCTTCTTCAGTTACTAAATTTAAAAAAGGTTTTGTCTCTTGCCGTTTAAATGATTTAATTCGTTGTGTAAAGTGAGATAAGAAAATATCTAATCTTTTACTATCACATTTTAATAATAATAAAATACTTACAAGTTACGATTAAAAATTTAAAAAATCATTAATTTGCTATCTTTTCTAGAACATGTGTTATAATTAAACAAATATTTCTTGTACGTTGTTTATTGTAACGGGTGTTTTTTAAAATTTGGCGTCATAGTTGAGCGTGCCAGGTTGTGTGAACAAACTATAATTTTTTAAAGCAATTGCTTCAAATGTCAAAATAATTGCAAAATCTCTTAATTTCTTTATTTTTGAATTTATAATGGTTTTCTCACAAGAACAAAAAATTTTTGTGGTGAAATCTAATTTTTTTAACGGTCTCTGAGCTGATGGTGAATGGTAAATTATTAAGCCAATTAATAGAACATTCAGAGCCATTCTATAACTCGACAGCGACATGTTAAATAACGACAATCGTATTAAAACAATTTACGATTTTTTTTTGAATAATTCAACTAATAAAAAATCAACACAACTAAATCGTAATTGTTTCTCATATTTTAACAACGGCGGTTATAAAAAATGCTTTTTTTGATGCATTTGTTATGAACACTGCTGTAAGATAGTGAGAGGAGATTTTAAGCACAGCTTTATGATAGAACTAGCAGCCCGTCCCGGCTTCGCACGGGGTAGACAATTATTTATTTTTGGAAATTTGCCCCCCCAGTGCCCCCTTCACCCCGCCCGCCGCGATGCCCGGCGCGCTTTTCAGACTGCATCGCAAACAACGGCCACGGCGCTATGGCGGTTTTGTTTACTGTTTGAATTTTTTAATTGGTAATATCTTTTGAATGGAAAGTCCAATTTAAATAATTTAAAAACTATTTTATAGGTAGTTAAATGGTCTTGACCATAAAATAATTTATTTGGATAAAAATTAATATAAACACATAAATAGCATGGTTTGAATTTGGTTAGCATTTTCATTAATGTTTAAAATGAAAAAAGTTGTTGTAGTGACATAACTACAATAGTTGGACATGAGCTACCGCGGAGTTTTTTGTAGACATTATGATGTTCTTCAATATTGTTGTACATTATTTTGTTCTATCGTTAATAGTTTCGGCAGCGCATTCGACGAAAGACATTTTAAAACTCATTTTTCTACACCTTCGGTTACATTGTTCAAATTTTACCAAGGATCCCTAATTTTTTTCAAAATAAAATGTAGCCTATGTCAAATAGGAAGAATGTAGCGTTCTATTGGTGAAAGAATTTTTTAAATCGGCCCAGTACTTTTTGAGCCTATTTATTACAAACATACAAACATACAAAAATAGGTCCTTAATACAGGCCAAAATACAGCCTTAACTGACCCTTCAACATCCTGCAACTTCCCTCCATGTGACTTCATTTTAGTGACCTTTATTATTAAAACTTTATTTTCTCATTAAAGTTTATTTTTTCGTCTATTAAAACACTACTAGTGCATTTAATTTAATCTTATTAAAGTGTTAAACTATCAATTTATTTAATTAAAAATGAACCTCGATTCAGATGTCAAATTAATAACAAACTGTCACTTTGTGTTGATAGTAAATGTACCGTTCACAGTTTAAAGTTCAAATTCATAGCAAACTTAGGCGCTAAATTTAAAAAACATTTATATTATTTTATTTGTCAGCTATGTGAATAATAATGAAACGTGTTCGAGTATATCAAAATTGCAATTTTTTTGCATTTTTAAAAATTGACACGTTTTAAATGCAGTTTTTTAGCGTTTACTTACGTTTAGTATTCTTTCATATCAACCGTAAATCGAACGAAATACAGAATGGCTAAATAGTAAACTTTTAAATTTACCGAAATATATTTAGCTCCAAAATGGCGAACGAGTCAGCTACCCTTTATAGAGTAGTTGTAGTCTCACCTAAACAGAATCTTGTTTCCGTTGCTCTACTTATAATTAAAAATGCTCTCTAGTAAAAAAACAGTTACTATAATATGTTATCAATAAATGAGGTTTGAAGTTTTTAATCATAGATAAGAAAATGTCATAGTTCCATGTAAGAAGCGAAAGCGCGTAAATCACAAAATTTAAAAGTGACATATATGAAAAGCTTCTTATACTAAGGTCGGATAATAAAACTTTCACGTCTTAATGTTAAAGGTCACTAACGACATTTGCCAATAAAAATGTACTTATAGATATTTGAATTATTTTGAATTATTTATTACATAAAAGTAATTACACAATACACAATAATACAAAGTCTCTTAAATTTATCATAATTCTGAGTGAGTATACAGACACCTAAGTGCAAATACACTTGCATGTGCCGAAATCTTAACTTAATTGATATCAATTATTCTTACATAAATCTTACAGTATTCTCTATCTTTGTAGGATAAACTGAATAGTTGAGAAAAAAAAAAAAAAGTAAAATATTTTTAGCTAATCGAATAGATGTTGAAGTACTTGAAAATTTTCTAAAATGAATTTATTAGATATTTTTTTGAACTTTATCTTATTTCTAATATCTTTTATTTCGTTTGGTACTATATTATATATTTTGGGTCCTAAGTAGCTTACAAACCGTAAGTTGATGCTATTATAGTTAACTGGGATTATAATGTTTTTTTCGATTCTACCACGAGTGTTATAAACGTGACTAATTCTTTTCCATAAGTTTTCTTTATTATGTATAAATTGAACTACTACCGAACTATATATTGCCCTTACGCTACAAATTTTATTCGAAAAGAGCAAATGCGATGGATATGATTTCTGTTTTCTATAAATAATTTTTAAAATACATTTTTGAATGACATTTAATTTATAAAGAGCCTTGTTGTATAATCCACCCCATACTAAAATCCCATATCTCAATAGTTGTTCAATAAAAGCTTTGTATATAATTTCCAATACTGTTTTGTTTAAAAATTCTTGTATGTTCTATTAAAACATAACTTTTTAACATTGAAACACTATGTATATAAATAGCTTTTTTTAAATGTGCAGCTACAATTAAAAATTAAAAAAATTAGATTTCTAGTAATAAATAAGTTAGAAAGCTAACGATGAAACACTTCTACGTGTCATTACAATTTCACTTCAAATTTAATATATCATGTGCTTTCCGATCTGTTTTTTTTTTTAAAACAAAATGATGTTCTCATATAAAACCGTCTGTAATAGATTTTAAATCTTAGATTTTTTACCTAAATTCAAGAGCTACTAGAATGGTAATTATTTATGGAACAGTTGATGATGTAATCAGAAATGATTTTTTTTCAAGCATAGAAATTTGAATCACACGTTATAATTATTGCTTAAATAGGTAGCAAAAATAACGTATGATTAGGATGATATAAAAGAGCAATTAAGAAGAATTGAATACTTTAAATACAATATTACTTTGAATATAATATATTATTGGTTTAATTTAAGAAAACAGAAATTAAAAATTTGTTTACCAAAACGAAAAATATCTGCAGTTAGGTACGGCAACTAAACGCGTTGCTACAGGTTTTTGTTCTTTCAATCTTTGAAGTACTCCTTCAATAATTAATTATTTTAGAAAAAATGTTAGAGGGTTTATCTATTCCGTTTTTATTAAAGAAGTCCTAAATGCAGCACGGATGACACATGACACAATTTCAATAGGAAAAGCGGAAATTGAAAACAATACTTTTAACCTGAACCGTTAACAGCATTTTTTTTTGTTGAGAAAGAGAATAATTGTTTTATTCTTGGTTTACCGTTTTCCAGCAACAAAATAACGTCCCGTTAAATTGGTGAAATTTTGCGCTTTCTTCACATAGTAATTTCGACTTTTTGAACACAAATCGATTCATTTCTGCTGTCATATTACTTAAATGCGACAATTAAAGTTGTTTGTTAATGTTGTCAACTTTAACTTGTAAGGATTTAATGAATTGTTATTACATCCAAGGTAATAAATTTTTCTTACACAATGATTTATCTCAGCTATATGATTTGTATTAAATTCTTTTATCATTACACGCTTAAAAGAACATATGTATACCTAGATTGACCTAAAATCAAACACAATTGAATGATAGAAACTGTCTATTACTAGTTGTATTAAATTCAAACAGAAATTGACTCAAAACTATAAAGTGGTTTTATATAATATTATAAAATAAGAGAGCGCCGAGATAATTTGAACAATTTTTGAATAACTATTGTACTTTCATGAAAAACATAATATATGTGGAAAAACCATAGAATTGTGTTACAACGGCACTTTATTAGAGCTACAGCCAAGAGTCAGTCGACCCTGGTGTCGGTTTGACTGTAACAGACTCTAACCAGAATAGAACGACATACAAAAACTTTTTATCTGTATACATAACAATTTATCTGTATAAAAAATTTAACAAAACATCTGGTAAAACTGTTTATTGACGTTTAAGGATAAGCAAACACGTCTTCTCAAAGCTGCTGACACTTTTTGTAGTTTATATGATAAGTTTCTTATTTTGAAACTCTTTTCATTGATTTTCTATTTTTGTTTATTTGGTTTTGATTGATGTTTCACCTATAATTTTCAAAGCAATATTTTTATAAGATGGTCGAGATGTTCTACATACAATTCCAATTTGTCTAAAATTCGATTAAGAGGTTGTCAACTTATTGTAAGATTTGTTGTAATTCAAAGCCAAGGTATTTTTGCTAAAAATCTGTGACGCACTTAGAAATAGAAGAAATAGGAGACTGCTCGACACTATCAATTCATTGGTCATTTCAAAATTAACGTTCTAATAATTTTGGCTTTTGCTCGGTTATGATACTATTTTAAATAAAAATCTCTTAAACATTTTATAAAGTTTTTAATTATCTACGTAACGTTTTAAGTTACTAAAAAAACGTTTGATAAAAGCACAATAGTTATGGTACAGACACAAATAAAATTTTTATTTAAACCGATTGCTATGATTGTGACGTTTGTCCAATTGTGTCAATTTTAATAAAACGAATTACTTAAGAAGAAGAATACTATTGATAGTCACAGAATATGTTTGAAGTGTTTTCTGCCTGTTTCATTGCAACTGTGAGCTCTTCCGTTGCATATTGGCAATTACATTTTCGAACATTTGAACGTTTCTAACGTTGCTTACGCTCAAAATTTCCTGGTGTAGTTCTTCAAGATTGTGCAGTTTATATTTAAAAATGGTATTTTTTAAACATTTGAAATTGAAAAATTCTGGAACTGTCAGATGCGGTTTTTCAGCAAAAACTCAATAGCTTGATTATGGTAAAGCTCGTAAATTCGGGCTGTAGTTTCCCTTGTCGTGAAAGCTGGTGTATAGTCCTATTGTAACTACTGGAACAAATTTTTGCATTATATAAACAATCCATAGATTGGTTTTGAAAAATTATAATTTGCTCTAATTACTAAAACCACTAAGTTCAAGTTTTCAAAATTATACAGAGTATTCACCTTTAAATCAAAAAACTTTTTAAAAATGCTAAAATATCTACATTTTTTTAAATTTATTCTAGAAATTGATGCGCTTCTGAGAGAGAAGCAACAACAGGTTTTACAAAAGTGGGAGAAAAATAAGAAATAATCCGAAACTGTGAGAAAGTGCAAAACTTTCTAGGTTTATTATTGGAAAAACCAGATAATACGACCAATTTGTTTTTATTATTTATACACAAACTGTCTCTAAGTCTCAAACTGTGTTTATAGATTGCTTATTTGTTTGCCTGTTTTAATTAAATACCAAACTAGATGGTAACAGGTAGACCACACAAGAGCTTAAATAAAATCTCGTATAGTCTTAAAGACTTTAACGCTGAACTGTCAAAAAATATTTTTTCAAATTACAACAATTAACTTTTTTTTGATAATTTTTTATTCTAAAAACAACAATGTACCACAACTATAGACTTGAATAAAAAACAAAACAAAACCCAAAAAAAAAAAAAAACAAAAAATAACACCAGCTTTGTTATTTTGTTTATTACCAAAGTTAATAATAATTAAAAAGCAGCTATAAACAATACATTTTTTTTTAAATCTTAGTTAGGAATATTATTAACCATTGTATAAAAAATATTTGTTTATTTTATGATTTTTTTATGGGTCAATTTTAACATTTAAACATTTATATCTCCAAAAATATTAACTTTATCATGAACAGTTATAGGACTTTTCTTTGTATTTCAATATAGAGTAGAAAAATATATTAATACGTACTTAATTGTTCTAACTGAAAAATAAAATAATAAAAAATTCTTATATGTATATGTATTTTAGTGTGTATGGTTGTCTAAAGTAAAAAAAATATATTTTTTTTTGTTTTTTTGTTTTTTTAAGGTTATTATTTATAAAACCTCAAAATCCATTCTGTTCTTGTAACAAAATTATTGATTATACAGAGCAATTGAAATAACAATATTAATTAGTGCTTCTCAATGCTCAACTGATCGTTTCTGTTTTTTGCACAGAGCTATTTAGTTTTTTTAATTTGTGCAAGAGCGTTCTCGCAGCCCATTCTAAAGATTATGTTTATTATTAACTTACTTTTTTTGATAGATATAGTTTTAGTTTTTGTAATATTTTGGTAAAGGTGAACGACGAATACCTGTGGGTGCGCTAAATAAAAAATTAAGAAATAGGTAACAAGAATATTATGATATAAAGAATAAAATAAAATATTTTAAAGTTAATTAATTTTTTATATTATTTTTTTTACTAAAATTCTTAATTTAAGAATCTTTAAAAAATTTAGAACCTATTTTGTTTTTCTCTTTTTAAATTATGCTCTATATTTTTAAGGTGCTTGTACTTCTAACACTCTTGACTGTTTTTAAGTTATAAAAATATTGCATATTTAAATGGCAAGTTAAGTTTATATTTAAATATAAACCTAATTATATTTAAAATACTTTTTGCACTCATCGATTGAAGATCGGAAATTTTCGATCGTTCCCAATGCATCAAAAATCAATTTTCCCGCACCGCAGTGTTTTTTACTTTGCAAACAAAAATTTCCAAATAAAAAATTAGAGTTAATTATTATTAAGAAAATAAAGTTAATCGTTGCAAAAAAAATTGTACCTAACATTTTCGGAAATAAATTTCCTTTGTTCCCACTAATGAGCACTAAACAAAGTGCTCATGTGGGAAATTTTACTTTCCGAACTCGTTAGGTAAATAACTATTGTAATAAAGCGCATTTATTCAGTACTACCCAAAATTAAGAAAACATTTTTTTAATTTATTTTAAATCAATAACTTTTGAATTTATTAATTTGAGTTTAGACTAGATAGCAATTAAATAAGATTTAAATTACTTTTACTTTTTTTTATGAATAAATAAAGCTAAAGTCATAGTTTTAACATTATGACTAAGCAGCGTAGAGAAAGTCCGTTCTATAATAATAATACATTATTAGCCGAGTTTAAAAAGACAGTGTCTGCAACAAGGAGTGTTTATATAGAACGAGTGAAAAAATACGTCTTAGTAAATTTATATAATATACTATTTTATTCATTTCTCTAAGGCTTATTTCCGTAACTAAGATAAAAAAATTATTATTTCTATAAATATTTATAATATGTTTCTTTTCTTTTCGTAAGGTTTATTATTGTGTCGTCTGACTTTAAAAAAAATGCTCGTGTGCAAATTTCAGTACAAAAAAATTTTTTTATAATAATTAATCACTAAAAACTTATATTGTGCAACCACTTTCAATCAACAGTTTGTGACTTCCATGTATAAAAAAATACTGCGTGATTAACAATGACTGTTTGAGTTAGCAACACTTTTTTGAGACTTTTTATTAGCCTAGTTGCATTTGTTTAACAAATATTTGACATAACACTCATAAAAAAAATTGTAGGTTATGTCACAACGACTAACTTTTTAATGGGAATATGTGTTGTCAGTGTCAAAAGTGTCCACCGTCAACAACAGGAAGTGATTGCAGTTGTACCATTTTAAAATGAAATGTAGAATTGCCAACTCAAGCAGTCCTATTTGATTACGCTGTGGTTCTTATGCTTTAACGTTAACATCAACGGTAGCATTATTAAATTAACCATATATCTGATGTTCTAATTTGTATTGATTAAATCTACATCTATTGTTTTTTAGATTATTGTTTTTAAAAAAATGTTTCAAACGTTTTTTGGAAGAAAACAATATATTTTAAAAATAATAATAATAATAATAATAATAATATAACATTAGTTTATATAGAAAATATGTGTACTCATTCACTTTAGTTTCTTACGCTTCCGTTCTTGATTAAGAATAAAACTAAACTGTCTTTTATTTATTCAAAAAACGGTTGTAAAATATTAAATAACAACCTACCCATTCTGAAATATTTGATAACAAACAATATAAGAAATACATTAACAGAGACATAAAAGCTATTAGAACTACTGGAAACAACTCTGATGACAAAATTAGAGTACAAACTCTGCTAATGTTTCTCAACACTAAAATAAATAAAAACGTTTTTCTAAATTCCAATGGCTGAGCATTTGGGACGGCTGTTTTCGTACACTCCCAAACTCACAACAAACAAAAAGTGAAATAGATTTAATTTATAAGTAAAAAATAATTACTTAATTATAATGTTTTTTTTTTGAAAATTCAAGAACATCTTAAATTTTGACAAGCGGCCGCCACTGTATTAAGCAATAAAAAGTAGCAAAAAAATAAAAATTCCACATATTTAGCAAAATAAATCTTCAAGAAAAAAAACAGCAAAACCATTAATAGGTATTACATGAACTATGAACAAAGCACAAACCAAAAATGTTTTGTAAATTCACATTTTGCTAAAAACCCTCTTTTTAAAATCATAGTCGTTTCCTGTAATTAGTTTTAATTTAGTAAAATAAATACTAGTTTCGACCTTTGCGCGTTAGACATGACTGAATAAAAAAATTATAAAAAATAAAATTATCAATAAATAGTTGAAACATTCACACATTAGATATTACCCAGCTCCTCAAAACCTACTATTATCAGAAATAATAACATTAATTTGCTCTAAATCGAGATAATGACAAACCAAATCTATCTTCTCTTGAACATTATATATATTTTTCAACAACAAATTTTATGAAATAATTGCATTGTAATGTTGAAAAAAGTGATGCTCTTAGGGTAATGAACTTTTATAAAAACATTAAAATGTGGTTTTAGTTCCGCTAAGCTATTTTATCAGGACCGTATTCACCAGAAAATCTCATTAGAGCTGCACGTTTTCAAATAAAAGAATAAGCATGTTTCAAACAAACTTTCTCAGAAGCTTTACCAACGATTGCATAATGGTAACGCAATTATTTGCATTTTTTTTTATTTGCTTGGATTAATAAATATGTTTTCAATTGACATATTTTATGATTTTGAAATAGCACATACATTATGCGTAAACAAAAAGTCTAAATATGAAACCAATGTAATTAACAAAAACTTATAAAACAAGGTTTGGAAAGTAGGATAGGTTGGATTCTAATTAGTTCAAACAACAATAGTTTACTAACTTAGACAAGTAGTACAATATTTTAATGAAATATATTCGATTTTAAAAAAGTGTGGAAGAGGCCCTGCAGTGATCGCAGTTTTGATTGATAAAAAAATTTAAATTTTCTATCTCTTGCAAATTTTTCAAAACCCCACTCAGTAGTTTATTTCAAATTTTTGGTACGAAAATTAAATGTATTATATTATTGCGTGTTAATAAAAAAGCGTTATGTCTAATGTTGGCGCCATCTGAACGAAATATTTCAAAAAAAAATAACTTTTTGTCACGTACGTATTTGATAATAGATGACAGCACATCTATTGTTTTCAGTAGCACTATTAGAATAATAAAGTTTAATATAAGTATTAATATTAACATAAAATAATTAACTATAGACAATTAATTTGTTGAGCTTTGGAACTAATGAAAGTATAATTTATTGCACAATATAGACAAATCCTGGTTTATTAATAACGAAAAAACAAGTTTGAAGAAAACGTAAACAAAGTTAGGTACTATACTATATGCTTCGGCTTTCGACACGACAAATCGGTAATTTTTAAAATTAAATTTAAAACACTTTCTTTCTACTAGTCAAAGCAATGTCTCGTTTGCACAACACAATTTTTTTGAACAGCGGTGTCAGCAAGACTTATCAATTTATCCTAACCTCACTTTCAACTGTCAAAAAATATTTTTCCTAAAGAGCGTGCAAATCCTGTATCGTTTGGAGCGGAAAACTTAGTTTCTATGGCAATTGATGTCACATTTTCTGTCTCTATTGCGACTCTTTAGAGATTCCAGTGCTTGTGTGAAGTTGTGTAAACATAAACAATTTATTGGCACTAACAATTTTGACAGTTAAATTAGCAGCAGATTCCTGAAAATGCACCAAAAATCCTGCGAGATTTAACAAAGTTTCTATATTGTACCTATGTAGGGTTTTTCACAATGCGCGTGCATCTGCCTCTGGCAAAAAAATAGAGTATAATTAGGTTACAATTTGTGTTTATGATATAGATTGTACTAATAAATATCTGTTGTTTTTATGGCCAATCATTTGTGTTAACAGTTCTGTAACCAGTCCGCCAGTACCTAACACAAGCTTAAAAAAATTTAAAATTGACAGAGCGACAATGAGTACAGACTCCGACAGAAGAAAACTGAACAAAGCACAAAATATGAATAAAGATCACAAAATTTGTCTAGATGAATCTTCCTTGATTTGTGAATCAAAATCTTTCTATAACAGAAAGATTTCTTTCTCCGCAGCTCTCTCTTCCGAGCCCTACGCTAGTTTCTTTTTTGCCCCTCGCACTGTTTTCTCTTCCTAGCTTACCATATAAGCCCAAGCAGCAACGAGGTCTAGCCAGAATAAGTTTCGACTCTAGCGTGGTTCACACGTCGAGTTACCGTGCTTGTTCTCATTTTTTATTTTTCGGTCCTGATGACGCCTCTACCGGTGGAGTGCAAAACGTTGACAATTTCATTAAACTTTTTGACACGGATTTTTCCGAAAGATGTCAATATTTCAATGACTTTCAAGGACCGTGAAAGCCTTTCTTCTTCATATTAATAAAGATATACAAAAGTCTAAATATCTACGAAAACACAGATTAAGACAAAAAACCTTGTGCATGTTGGAATAATATCTGGCTTATGATTATGAACGTTTGGTGTAGAATTATAGGTGTAAAGCTTATTGGTCTCTATTGTAAAGCATGCCGGTTGCTCAGCGCATTACTTAAATAATCAGGTCTGACCAGACACGATTAACAGCCCAAAAAAAGACTAAGAATAGCTAGTGCTTCTAAAAATAGTCAAACACACTCGCCTCTTGACGCAAATGTAGATAAACATATCTGTTATTATCCATCTGGTCAGTGATTGCATTGAAAACTATTGTGTTTAGTTATTATTGTCAGCTCATTCTTTTACCAGGTGTTGAAAAATAGATTAGAGTTATAGATTTGGTTTGGTCTTATATTATTAAATTATAAAGTTTGTGTTTATATTATAAGTCAAAAACATTCGCGTAAGCTCCTTGGCTTTTGGCCACCCAACATTTTTCACAACAGTTATAACTAGTAGTTATGAACGATTATCAACAAATATATATCATGCCTGTCAAACAAAATTGGGTAATTTTGTCAAACATGAACTATATTGTTTTTTAAAACAAAGTATCGCAGACATTAATAAAACCTTATTAATAATCATATAATACTAATAAAAGTTTGTGCAATCAACTAACAGACGGCATGAAGAGTGAAAAATTACTGCTAGGCTAGGGAACAAATATATATATATAGGTAAAATGTATATAAAATATGCGTATAAAAAGCGTAAATCATGTCGAAATAGTCAAAATATTAACTTGTCTATTAAGCTTTTAGGGCAAGGAAAGTCAACTAGAATGATTTGCGAAGAAATGCTAACATTTGTCGTAGGAAAGACTACGAGAATAGTTTTTGGTTCTAAAAATATTTAAAAAAAATAAAGTCACTAAAATATAAATTACTTATAATTACTACAACGCATAAGGCATGGTCGGGTAAGGTCTGCATCACCAATTAATTTTCCGGAAAAGTATATGAAATAATTAATGAGAAAAACTCACATAATAGTATTAATGCATTATAACTAGGGCAAACGCACAATGAGACAAACTCACCCTATTATTCAAAAAACAAAAAAACGGTAAAACACAATTTTCTACACTCTACACACTCTTTAAAATTTCATCGACAAATGAATGAATAATTAAACGTGCATCAATCTATACGGTATGTGGTAATGATGTGTTTATATTATAGCTTATAGGACCATTCCATAGACTATTTTTATAAATGGTAAGATTATTTAAGTCCGTGAAAAATTATTTAAAAGAACAAAATCAAATTAAACTCATATTTCTCGTACAAAATATATTTTAGTGTTAATGATAATTAATTTATAAACATTTATTTTGGAGTTGCTATTATTGTTCATAATAATGACCAGCAATACCTTAAAGTGAACGCTAATATTATGCAATTTACCGCGCTCCATAAAGGTATGTAAAACTTTTTTTCACTCCCTAATATTCTTATTTGCACAAACTTTGAGTGCACAATATTGTTTTCTGCATATATTACACACATTCTAAAAAAATTATATAGTTTTTTAGAATTTTTCTTTTATATTTTTCGTAAATAGCACGAAATACATACAAATTATTCGCAATATATTTAGCTCCAAAATAGCGGACGAGTCAGCTACGCTTTATGGAGTAGCTGTTCTACGCAGGTTAGTGACGTTACAGCCGCCAAGAGAAAACAAATAAGCTCTACACACATTTTTGTGTAGATTATTTTTTCAATTCAATTCTTTTTAATTTTATAGTATACATATTACCTACGGTAAACTATAAGTGTAACTTTTTGGGTTGAGGATGCAAGATTGGAAGACCGATGCGTGTCGAAAACATTTGAAACCAAGAAAGTACTGACAGTTTCAAATTAGTCAGCTGAACGGCCTCCTTGCTAACAGTGGGACTGACGTTTTTAAAGGGGTTGGGGAATAAAAATCGTCAACAGTAGCAGAAAGCTATGTAACAAAATTTGTGGCAAATAAAATAAAAGTAGTCAATAAAATATTTTACGTCAACAGAAGAGAAGGCAGTTTATTTTTTAGAATAAATAATGAAGATGATTTCACTCTCTTGTATAATCAGGAAACTGAGCGAAGAAAGAAGCAAAACATTTTTCAAAAAAGTCAAAAAATTTTAATATCGATGTTTAATATAAATACAATGATTAACTGACAATTTCATATTAATTTACAATAAACGTCTATTTTGATGTCTTATTTTCGCTTTCATAATTACAAGATGGTTTCCCTGGTCAAATTCTTTCACACAGCATGAATACAACTCGTTGCTATTTAATATGATTTACAGTACTGTAGCTTGGTAATTGGGATATTACTACAACTAACCATAAAAACAAACTCGTGTCTAAAAAATGTTGCTCTCTGTATGAAATATTTGTCTTTGACAGTGGTTTACAGAGCAGGTATTCAAAAAAATAAATTTTAGTTTAATTTGTAGATTTTTGCTTTTACTGGCACCGCCTTTAAAAATAGCTGACCAAGTGTTGAATTTTCAAACCGTTTTATTTTTTAAAGCAATTTTTAAATTTGAGATTAAATTTGATTTAGTTGTTAAGCCCCACAGAAAAATTTGTATTTCAAATTTCCACGTTAAGCAAAAATAAATTAATAGATGATAGATATCACCATAGTTAACATCAAGATAACTATGTACTTTAACACTTTGATGATGAGCAATCTATTTGATTATCACAACTAAAATCTTCAATAAGCCAATGGCGCTATGACGCTAAATTGTTGATTAGTATGAAACAGCGGCACTACAAAAATACAAACAAACTAAGCAGCTATAGTATATTCACGTTAAAGACGAAGCTGAAATAAACAAACACCGCGTGATCACCTCGTGGTTGGTATCCCATGGTGGGGTGGTATATATAGTATTGGTGATCCTTGCTTCCAAGATCTAAAAAACCAATCTACGTCTTAACGACAAATGTAATTGGATAGTAGGACCACATAAAGGCGTAGCTTGATTGACAAGACAGAGCCTGATTAAGTACGTTTTAGTTACAGTTCGGTTTTGTTGTGAGAAACGTTATCAGATGCCGCATAACATGAAGAGCATGCACTCCTTGAAGACAACCCTGTAAGAACAAACACGTCTATTTTGTTGGGAGATCACGTTAACCGCGCGTGTGTTAGTGTTTATTTCCTCTTCATCTTTAACGTGAAAATAGTATATCCTTTTAATATTACAAGGATTTAAAAACTTTTACAATCACATCGTAAATGAGAAAAAGAAAAAACTTTATATGTCAAATATTTGAAAATAACAAGGTAGAAACAATTTGATGACAAATATGTAATTCAATTTTGATTTTTTATGTCTTTCTACTTCTAGTTAGTTTCAAACATCACATATATCTATTTTGACAATTCCTAGGTACAGTTGTCAATTTTTGCAAGGTTTTTATGATCTATTACCTCATTTAACAGTCAACGGTATGAGACAACACGCCATAAATTGTGTGTCTTAAGAACTGTAGTTTCTTTTGCTTTAAAATTTAAACAAACAGAGAAGATATTGTGACCAGCTTAATCTGAGAGTTTCCTAATCTTCTCAACAATAGTAGATAAAAATTTGCCCTAAAAAAACTACTGTCTTTATTTTAGTTGCAGGACATAAACTAGAAGACTTTATAGTTTATATAAATAATAATTCACTATACTTATAGTAAGCTCGTATAATAACATTAGTTTTTGTGACCATCTGATAAGAGTGTTCAACCCCTCTAGGCGTAACAGAACCTTAAAAAAAATTGTAGCATAAAGTGCTAATTTGTATTGTAACGTAATGATATTCAAAGTTTCCTAGTTCATAAAATCAATCTAAAACTATCTGCTCTCCTTCCGCTTAAAAACAAACCTACAGACCGCGCGATTTGCACAGGGTGTACAGTATTAAAAAAAAACCAAGGGAGGTTGTGCTTTTTTGTCAGTAGGTCTTAGATCGGTTCGTACTGAAGCCGGTAACAGTCGGTAAACATAAAAACGCTTACCCAATGGCGTAGAGATTTTTGTGAATTTGAATATATCAATTTAATTAGTTTTCGTTATTGTTTTTGAGCGCTGTAAAATAAGAAATGCATATTTTTATCCGGTTTGAAAATTTCTCGCGCGCTGTAAAATAAGAAATGCATATTTTTATCCTGTTTGAAAATTTCCCGCTTTCTTTTTAAATAATTAAAAATTCATTTCACATTGAGAATTCACCGGCACGCCACTGTACTCAAATGTGAATAGCAGTATTGATTGACAGTTGTGAATAAACATGTTCAATAAAGGTTAGTTTACCAGCACTAATAAGTAATTAATCACTGTTATTTTCAAAATGAAATAAAGCGAGAAAATAAAGAATGGAAATATTCGATTAATCTGTGTCTTTAGCTGAGTAGTTATTTTACCTAAATTTAGTGCAAACCGATCTAAGACGTGCTGTCAAAAAAGCAAAACCGTTCTTGATCCCTCTTAATATAGAACACCCGGTATATTTCCCGATGAGAACTACCACGTACTTATCGATACACTTTATACTGCTTTTTCAATGATAAGAGTATGTTCTCAACCGTTTTCAAATTTGAAAAAAAAATTATTGATAGTCTTACTTTAAACAATTGATATTTTTTTGTAACTATGTAATTTTTCTGTAATTGGCTTTCTTAAATTGTAAATAAGGAATAGTGATTGTTAATTTGAAAAAAAAATCAATTAATTAAAATCAATTTCTGCTTTTTTAATGTCTATGGCAATAGTATTCAATTATTTCAAATTAAAAATTTTAATTTAATGTTTTGCTGTCTGTAGTGTGTACATTCATAATTAAAATACAATTATGTATGTTTTTGTTTGTTTCTAAAAAACTAGATGTTTTTCTTCAAAGGTTATCTTAAAACAACTAATAAATGAGATGCAAAATAACATCATATAACATCAGTAACAAGGCAGGAAACCGGATTTGCCACTAATTGGCACAGGATGGATGATATCATTTTGTGATGATTTTTTAAACAATTAGAAAATCGATAAAAACCTAGTGTCAACGAGATTAACTGACACAAACACTTTGTTTCGACTAACCATTCATTGTTTCCATCCGTATTTAAGTGGAAAAGGAGAAAATTAACATAATGCAGGAAGCCGCAAACAATACAAAGAGCGTGGAAAATGTAAGAATAGCAAAAATCTTAAGGAAATGAGTACTTTTACAGATTTATAGTGAGAAACTATTCTTTTGAAGTTTTTATAAAAAAACGTCAAATAATGTTTTTAGTCTTAACAATTTGTAAAGCAAGTCTGCATGTAAACTTGCAAAAACCACCCTACATTTTGTTTGTTTTGAAACATGTTAACAAAATAGTTTCTGTAATTTAATTTTTAAAAACTAAAAAAATTAAAACAAAATTGAAGATTTTTAAATGTATAGTGTAGGAGTTCACTTTTTATAAAATTATTAATATCAATTAGTTTAGTCAAAACGGCTTTAATATAATATATTGCAAAAAAGAGGGGTAGTTAAGTGGAGATTGCGCAGAGCGCCTAGCTAAGGCATTAAACTATTTGTTAGGCAATAATCAGTGGTCAGCGGGTAGTACTGGTAAGAGTGCGCTACTCGTGCATAATCAAGTCAAGTCGAGAAAACCAGAGTGATAGTTATCTCAACACTCAAACGAATATAGCTTGTTATTGTGTGCTATTTAAGTGCAAATGTGGTGTCTTGACATTTCTGTTTCAGTAACCTAGCCAGGTGACAGATTCTACCTTCTTCTAATAATGTGGCTAGTTTTGCCATGGCAGCTAAGTTTGTGAGTACTGAGACGACTGGTTCTAATCTTGGAAAAGAGCACAAATGTAAAATTTTATCACATTATAGTAACAATTATTACGCATGGAGATACATGTATGTCTTCATTGGCATACTGGTTTTTATTAGAGAGCATGCAGATTATTTTCTGTCAAGATTGACAAGGTTACTATTGTTCATTGTTGCTCTTTATCTGAAATGATGAAGAATGAAAACCTACACGATAGATCCTGTTTTCTGCTCGAGCCGGTCCTTACTTCTATTACTGTTTCTATGTTACTATTATTTAGCTCTCGACGCCGATTAACACATGTTTTTCTTAAAACGGTTTTTTCTGTTGCTTAAAAGGGTTGTAGTGTTATCCCAATTGCAGCAATGGGAGGATGCAGTGTTCTTTCACTTCGATTTCCTTAATTTTATTCTCCACGCCGGAAACACTGTAGCCAATGGCCATCTAGGCTTAATTATCTGGTTTGAATAATCTCTAAGGTGTGAGAAGGCTTTTACAACTTTTTTATGTGCCGAAAACAGAAAATAAATAAAAGAATGAAGAGGGAAGTCGTCGCCGTCCCTAGAGTCCCGTCCATATGATAGAAACAGCGAAGCCATCGTAGTAGAGGATGCCCTTCACAAGGCTGGGATGGAGAAAGATTCCATTGCCGAGACAAGCCCCCGGTGAGTTACTTGATAAGTATTATTGACAGGTACATTATGTGTGAATGTGTTGTATGTATGGTTAATCCAATCCGTTCAATTCGTTTGATGAGGCTTCTTAACAGCGTCCACAAAGGGGGTGAGTTGTAGTAGATCGTTGATAATGATGTAATCTGCTAATCTTGTATTTATGCAGTATTCAAGTTGTATTCATAATCAGAGAAAGAATATGGTGAAACAATCTGACAATAATTATTGTATTTTAATGAAACTAGGTAATTTAATTATATTATTATAATTATCCCGGCGCCTTCATCATTATTTTTATGCAAATTACGTTTTTAAATGACCCTTACAATAGCTTTTTTTATTAATACATTAATACATGATATAGTTTGTCTTTCGTATCTGAAATAACGATAGATTACACTATATGAATTTATATACTTAATAGTACATTAAGTATCAAAAACGGTAAGGGAATTTTACCGATCGAAGACCATATTTTTATTTTTTATTGTTTGAGATTTATTTTATTTACCAATAGCTATTGTTTGAGATCGGTAAGCCCTACCGTTTGCGATGCTTATAGCGTGTTTTGCACGCTAGAAATATTTTTACAAAATCTTCAAAAGCTGGTGTGAGGAAAAAAAGGTTGAATTAATGATATGATTTTGTGGGCTCGTTTGGTTCGACGAAAGAAGTCAGCTGGAAATTTTTAGGCTCAATATTAGATGCTAAAAAGCACAATTTTTCTATATGATAGAATCGATTGTGAGAGTTTATTTTTGATACATTTATTAATATAAATTATTGAAGTCAAAACGGCTTTAGTATAATATTGCAAGAAGGAGGGATAGCTGAGTAGAAATTGTGCAGAGCGTTTAGCTGAGGGATGATACTATTGCCGTAAGGGCAGTAGACAGCGGCCAGCGGGTAGTACTAGTAGTAGTGTCGAGTGCAGTACTCGTGCATAGTTAAGTCAAGTCGAGAGAAAGAGAGTGGTAGTTATCTCTACACTCGAACGAATATAACTTGTTATTGTGTGCAAATGAAGTGCGAATGTGGTGTCTTTACATCTCTGTTTCAGTAACCTTACCAGGTGACGGATCCTACCTATGGCAGCTAGGTTTGAGTACTGAAACGACTTGCTCTAATCTTAGGAAAGACCACATGTAGGACCTTATTACATTATATTGATTAATATGATGCATGCAGATACATCTATGTCATCATTGGCATATTTGTTTTATTAAAAAGCATGCAGATTGTTTGTGTCAGAATTGACACGGTTGTTACTGTTTACTGTTGCTCTTTGTGTGAAATGATTAAGAATGAAAAGCTACAGCAGAGAACTTGTTCTGTTCTTGAGCCGGTCTTTACTACTACTAATATTATTTACTATTTGACTCTCGACGCCGATTAACATAATTCCTGTTTTTCGGTTGAGATCTAGCTTCTCAGATTTCTTAAAAAGATTGGAGAGATTTTTGAGGGCGGGTTTGATGCTGCCGTCAAGGCTGGTACCTTGTCGCTAAAAAGAGTTGTAGGTGGATTCTCTATTGTGGCAATGGAAGGGTGCAGTGTTCTTATACCTTCAATTATTCCTTTAATCTTATTTTTATTCACCTCGCCGGAAACACTGTAGCCAATGGCCATCTAGGTTCAATTTCTTGGGTGCAGGCTTGAGAGTGAGAGGCCTTGATAATTTCTCACATTGGTAGCGAACATAATAAATAGGTTGAAGAATGGAGAAGCAGAGGGAAGCCGCCCAAGTCCATGGAGTCCGGTCCATATGATAGAAACAGCGAAGCCACCGTGGCAGAGGATGCTCTCCACAAGGCTGGAATGGAGGAAGATTGTCTGGCAGGGACAAGCCCCCGGTGAGTTCTTTGATAAGTATTATTGACAGGTACATTATGTGTGAATGTGTTTCATGTATGGTTAATCTAATCCGTTCAATTCGTTCGAGGCGGTTTCTTAACGGCGGCCACAAAGGGGGTGAGTATTTAAGTTGTATTCATAATCAGAAAAAGAATGTGGTGAAACTTTATTGTATTTTAATGAAACTAGGTAATTTAATTATATGAATTTAATTATCCCGGCGCCTTGACCATTATTCTTATGCAAATTGCGTCCAAAAAATTCCCCTTACACGATATATCAAAATTTTCAACTTTGATAGCATTCCTTTAAAAAAAAATGTAGAGCACAAAAAAAAGCTGCCATGTTCACGAAGGAAAATATGACAAAAAAGTTTAAAGAAGCCATAAATGAGGAGTTTTTAATTCTAAAAGTATTTTTGACTAACAAAAATTTACCTACAGAAGAGTGTAGCAAGGCAAATTAATTCAGCAATAGTTTCTGTGAATGAAGAAGGGTAAGTAAACTGTTAAATTCGCAATAGATGCAGCACGACCGAAGGGAGTGCTGCAAACAAATTGCTCATGTGGTAAATTTCACTTTCCGAATTCGTTAGGTAAATAACTATTTCAAAACTACCTATTGAAAAAAAGTGCAACTTATAGTTTTGCAATGACAATTGAAATAAAACAAGTCATGTTCAAATGAAAAATTTCAAATTAAATTTGAAAATCGAATGGCTTGTTGTGGTTACCTACCAAATTTCCCAGAGCCTAAAAAAATATTGTTCTTATATAAAAATTAAAAATAAAAGCACAAATTCAAAAAAATAGTCTAAAAACGCGTCTTATATGCATTCTGGCACGAACACTCGCCTAGACTTGTGCGCCAAATCAACCCATATAAAACTAGTTCTTTAATATACTATTAAAATAAGTGATGTAAGTTTTTTGCTCGCCGGTTTTGATGATTTTTTAGACTTAAAGTCCAGCAATTCCTTTGACAAAGTGGATGTTTGACGACAGACATTAAAAGATGATGAATGATGCTGATGATGGTGTAACAACGATTATGTGCGTCTATAATAGATTAATGTACTACCTAAGCCTGACGTCACACTGCACATAATAAGAGATTAATGTTTCCAAATAAACAAGACAATGTAGTCGTAAAAGCGTCGACAGTTGCATTAGAATTTGAGAGTAGCGTTTAGCATTTGTTTAGACTTCAGTATTTGTTTTTGGTAAACTGGACTACACTATAACAAAAATTTTGCTACAAGAGTCCCAATGTTTCCATGACATAGCTTAGAATATACATAGCTTAGAATGTTTCCATGGAAACATTCAAGCTTCTCTCACATAGTTACGTTAGAATAAGTTTTGTCTCTAGTGTCTAGTGTCTAACCGTGCTTGTTTTCACTTTTATTTTCTTGTTCTGATGACGCTTCCATCAATAGAAAAACGTCGATCATTTCGACACAGTCTTTTCCAAAAGATGTTAATATTTCACTTACGTTATCACTTAGATGGTCTGGTAGTCTATATTTTGTTGCAATCTGGCAGAGAGGTGAAGTTATATTCGTGCGTACTTTATTGATAAATATTTTCATTTACTTGGATTAAATGGACTCATTATTTTATCGAAACAATAATTTGAATAATAGATCAAATCAATAAACAGACTTTGCTAACATTTAGCTTTGTCATATTGGTTACAGCGGTAAGATAAACATGAATTTAATATGATTTTTTGCCCCTAATTTGTTGACTGATGATGAAATAATGTCATCGTGTAAAAATAGTCTATGAGATCTACTTGTCTCGAGTAATACAATATAAACATACTATCATCAACATACCATATATCGATGCTCCTTCAATTATTCATTTGTCGATAAGGTTTTGAATAGTTCGTAGAGTAGAAAATTGTGTTCGTTTTCCTGTTTTGTGAATGGGATGGGTTTGTTTCATTAAGCGTTTGCCTTAAAAATAGTGCATTGATTTTATTGGTGAGTTTTTCTCATTGAGAGTCTGCCCTAGTTATAAGCATGTTAATATTATTGGCTTACTTATGTTGGAAAAGTATTTAGAATAGAATTAAGTTTGTAAAAATGTGGCAGATATTGAATTATTTTAAAACAAGTGCTTCTTTATATTTTGGAGCGCATTGTGATTTTTTTTGTGCTAATTGAACTGCTTAATGTTAAATTGTTGTTAATTTATTTTGATACCTCATGATTTTGGTTCTTTATATTACCTATATAAACTTTAAACATTTTTCTGATTTCAACTGTTAGTAGATCATTCAGATGTACCCAGAGACAAGATTTACTACATTAACGATGTTTCATTAAAAATTACATCAATAAGTAATAACATACTTAATACTTTAGTCTCTTCGATAAGCATGCTTTATTAGTAAACAAAACCATGCACTATGGATCAATAATGTAAAAAAGTTGAAAAAGACTAAACACTGCATTGATTGGATGTAATATGACATGACCTGGTCTAATCCGGAAGCTTAGAAATTTCAGTGTTAGTATTATTAGAAGAAAAAAGAGTACTTAAGTCAATACAACAAATTACTTTATCATTATGATTTATAACATCACTAACTCGATTGTATATCAAATAAAATCAAAGCTCAAATATGCCATTCCATTCTAGTACTATGAATAAAATCAGTGAATAATTTTTATTTACTTTTAGTAAATCATCATCTGGCTGTGAGGCTGCTGCGAGATTCTAGTTGCAAAACCAAATTATAAAAAGAGCTTTTTTTATTGAGACTTGTAACACTGAAAAAGGTGGAAAATGTAATTTTCAAATTAAAAAGAAATGCACCTCGTCGTGATAAGATTAGTGCAAAGCTTGTAATTATTAGACTTTGCTGATCCTGCAAAATCAAGCATATCATTCATATAACCAACTTATGCCTTCAAGGCGAATACTCTAATCAGATATTAGTCTGTACCTTCACAAAAATTATGAAAAATAAAAATGAATTTTTAACAGAAAAAAAACCAACTTCAAAAAATAAAAAAAATGCAAATAAAAAGTATAAAATAATTGCGTAGACTTGAATGCTTAAAAAACAACCAAATTATTTGGATACTATAATATACACTTATTGTTATTTTTAGAGTCGGTGTCAGTAAAGGTAGGTTTGTACAAGGTTGTATATATTTTGATATACTAATCTTAATATTAGCATACACACAATTTAAACTAACTACACGCGGCTGACACCGACTCCAACAATAACAATAGTTGTGCATTATAGTATCTAAATAATTTGATTGTTTTTTAGGCATACAAGTCTATTCATCATACATTATTTTATACTTTTTAGTGCATTTTTTTATTTTTTGAAGATGTTTTTTTTTGTAAAATTTGTATTGTTTGATTTCTAGTGGTTTTGATTACTATTATTTTTCTTCAATATAAGTAGACGTACTAAACGCGCTGCTAATAAGAGACAGCGTTTCTTGAATGAGACAAACGAAGAAAGGGAGAAACATTTATTTCAAAATAGAAAATCTACTGTTTACTTAATATTTAATTAATGATACTACAACATAATTAATAACATTCAATTTGCTTAAATTAATTGAAATATACTTTTTTAATTTTTCACAAATTTTTATAATAAATTAATGTCAAAGTGTCAAAAATATATGTCAAAAAAAAGCATTAATTAGAATAGCTTAAAAACTACTGATCAGATCTTGATCAAATTTAAATGGGATCAATTGGAAAGCACCAGCTTCCAAATGAAAAAAAAATCATCAAAATTTGTTTTCCCAGAAAAAAGTTCTGACGTAACACACTTAAAAAAAATAACAAAACAGTCGAATTGATAACCTTCTTCTTTTTTTTGAAGTCGGTAAAAATGTCTATGTGCAAATATGTAATTTTGAATAATTTTTTGCCTCTACAGCAATCGGATTTTAGAAAAAAAACCGCACCTCTCACTGACTCTACAGATAATTATGTTATTTATATTATTAGTAGAATGGAAGCTATAATAACAAAAATATAATTAGATCCACTAATCATGTGTCAATAAGTTTTAAAGGAACCACAATTTAAACCTCGGCCTAAATGAATATAAAAACAAATAAAAAATATATAGGCTTTATTTGCATGAATTACACGAATTTATCATCTAAAATTTACATCACGACAAATATTAATTACTCAATTAAATGCCAAATCAATTCTAGAACAATAATGTATTGCATTTGTGTAATAATCTGAATTATTAAACATAATCCGAATAAAGACCCAAAATTTCATAAAATATTAATATTAGAAGGTGAAGGTACATCAAATAAAGCTCTGTTAAATTTTTTTATCAGAGGTGAAAATTTATGTATATTGATTATCATTAGTGAAATATTTATAATACCATATTCATATTGAAAATCAAGAATAAGAAGAAATAGAAATTAAGGTTCCTAATACTAAAATTAATTATTTTTTTTTAATTTTCTTAGCTTGTCTTTTTATTCTATGATTAGAACAATAATTATTATTATTATTATTATTATTATTATTATTATTATTATTAATACGTTGGCTAACAGGTTTAAACCCAATTAGAAGCCAACTGAAAAGCAAATAAAGGCTTAATACAGCAGCACAAAAAAAAATAATTAAAGTATTTTATCCATAGAATTGTAAGTGCTAATCTTTAGCTGTTACGGATTGCATCAAATTGTAGTTGCGACACATTGCATATAAAGGTGATCTCTTGGAAATATTAATGCGAGGAGTTGGTAAATAAAATGTTTTATGATGTCGAGCATCAAAACTTGGAATTGCAAAATTAAGTTGTCCCAACAGATCGGCACAGTCAATCTTACTTGATATTAATTTATCTACAAATTTTATACCAGCATCAACCCGACGAGAATCTAACGTAGCAACATTAAACCTTCTGAGTAAATCTAACTGAGGTATGCCTTTGACTGGATATGTACCATCTGCCTTAAAACATAAATATTTGAGAAAGCGCCTTTGAACTTTTTCTATTGTATATAAGTTGGGAATACAGGAGCCCAGATAACACATGCATATTCCAGTCTTGATCTGGTAAATGCGTAATACAACATAAACAATGTATCAATATTGGAAAAGGAGCGACTTTGCCTAATAATAAAACCTAACGATTTAAGAGCAGTTGCCACAATATTGTCTACATGAAGTGAAAAAGCCAGTTTGTTATCAAAAATTACTCCCAAATCTGTAAACTTCTCCACCCTCTCTAACACTTTGCCGTCAATGGTGTAGTTATATTCAGTTTTAGTGGTTTTGTTAGTGAAAGTCATTATGAAGCATTTATCATGATTAAGAGGTAAACAATTCTTATGCGACCATTCACCAAAAAATCTGAGATCAGCCTGCAAAATATTACAGTCGCTGTCATTATGAATTTCTCTGTAGATTTTCAGGTCATCAGCATACATAAGAACGTTAGAATTGAACGAAACCACTATATCGTTAATAAAAATATTAAACAAAAGAGGACCTAACACAGATCCTTGAGGTACACCCGAAGAAACCTGTTTGCTGCTGGATAAGTAATCAAAATACCTTACACATTGAGATCTGTTAGAAAGATAGCTGTTGAACAGATTTACCAAGTTGGTAGAGAATCCAAATGACGATAATTTTTTTAACAGCAGTTTATGATTAATTCTGAAATGCTTTTGAAAAATCTGTGTAAGCTACGTCTACCTGGGCTTTCCTATCAAAGCAATCTGAAATAAATTGTGTGATAACACAGAGATTTGTGACAGTAGAGCGACCACTTACAAAACCGTGTTGACGTTGTGATATTAGATGTGCTGTTTTAAACTCTAAAAATTTTTGTAAAATTATTTCAAAAACTTAAGAAAAATTACAAATTAGTGATACGGGTCTGTAGTTCTTAATTTGATTTTTACTACCTTTTTTATGAATGGGAGTTATGACCGACAGTTTCCAGACAGAAGGAAAAGTGGAAGATTTCAAAATATTGTTAAATATTAAAGTCAGTGGAAATGTAAATCCATCAGGAAGAGACGAAAGAACGAAACCAGGAATTCCATCGTGGCCTGATGTTGCATTAGATTTGATGCGTTTTAAAGCAGCAAGAGTTTCAAATTCGCTAATACTGGGCATATCAATTACAAGGTTTGGTTCATATATATCATTCTGATCGTCAACATTATTAAATACATTGTTTGCAGAATCCAAATTAACAGCAAAGTATTTAGCAAACTCTTCTACTATATCTTCAGGGTCATTAAAAGTGTTCTGATCATTTGTCATTGCATTTGGTATTCCATTAGACTTTTTAAGTCGATTTACATAAGCCCAAAATTGTTTTGGAATTGACTGTATGTTAAGTTCAATGTTGTTCATATAAGCGTGATAAGCTGTTTTAACGTTTTGTTTTATAGTCGATCGTAACTTTTTAAACTCTTCAAGAAAAAAAACATTTAAAGTATATTTATATTTGCGCCAAAGACGCCATTTAGATTTGATAAGTTTTGTAATTGAAGTATTATACCAAGGTGGAAAGTGGTTACGACGGCAATAAGTAGTTTTAGGAACGTACAAGTCAAAAATGCTATTTATCTTAGCATAAAAAACAGAGCACATGTCATTAACGTCTGCTGTTGCTTCCAGAAAAGACCAATTTGTATCTAGTAAGTGTTGTAGTAAACTTGAATTGTTAGCTTTGCGAAAGTTCCACTGCTTTTTTGCTCGCATACAATCTGATATAAGTTTAAATTTTGAGTTTCGAAGAGGAATTGATATTGAAAGAGGGGGGTGATGGATGTCTTTTTTCAATAAACTATCGATAGATTCAGAGATGCGACAGTTTAGATTACTCAAAACTAAGTCTAAAAATTTATTGTTAGCATTGGAAACATTGTTAAGCTGACTAAGATTAGTGAGACTCAAGAAATTGGAAAATAATTTTAGTTTGTTGCTGGAAACAGCTGATGGTAAAAAGGAGTACTCCGGAAGATTAAAATCGCCTACAATAATTACATGATGGTTGTACAACTCATCTACATTGCTAAGAAGATCGAACAGTAATTCATACTCCTCTTTCGAGGAGCCCGCCTGGACATAGATAACCAAGATAATAATTACAAAATAGTTAAAAGAGTATTTGACAGCTATTAATTCAGTGGAACGAAGAGAATCAAATCCAAGTTTAGATAAATTAATCTGCGTAATAGCAAGCTCCGATCTAAATGCTAACAAAACACCACCACCTCTCAAAACATTCATTCTATTGAAATTTCTATCAGATCTTATGATAGAGTAGTTACTAGGACAAAATTCTTCATTATGAACTGAAGCATTTAACCACGTCTCAGTGAGACAAATTAAGTCAAAATTGGTTTCAATAATGGAATTATGCAGTTCAGTGAGTTTTGTATTGATGCCTCTTACATTTTGATAATATAATGTCAATGGTTCTATCTTAGAGTTACCAACAAATTCCGAGCTGTTAGAAGGGGGTACCTGATTATTTAAGAAGTCACCTATATTAGTTTTTAGTTGCTATGTAGAGGAAGAAAGATTGCCAAACAGTTCTTTTTTAATATTATCGATTAGGTTTTTATAATAGGAGCATTTGTCTACGTCCCAAACAGCATGAGCAACATCGTTTAAAGTCAGGTTGGCTTTAGACATGATAGAAGTTCAGTTAATACATTTTAATGTAAGTGATTCACATTCTTTAATTTCATGTGCTTCGCCACAACGAGGACAACTTAAGTCTTTTCGGCAGAACTTTCTATTGTGATTATACCCATTGCACTGAAAACAGCGAGTAACGTTAACAGCGTCAAAGATGTAGCAGTTATCAAGTCCGATTAAACAGTGGCCTAATTCTAAAGCTTTGTTGTAAGAGATAATATCTACCTGCAGAATAATTTGAAATATGTCAGCATTTTTCTTTGTTGGTAACAGTTTTAAGAGTTTGACCTGGGAAGAATCGGAAAATATAGATTTATTTTGTTTGACCAAAAACGAAATAATATGATCCTTACTCAATTCACTCGAGATTCCAGAGATACGCAGTCTAGGAGAGCGGGGTTTCAGATTTCTAATTTCATATGACTTATTCAACTTATTATCATCAGCAAAGTTTTTAAATTCAGAAGGATTAGGGCATTTCACAAGAATTCCACCATTTTTGATAGATCGAACACCAGCAATGCTCAACTTACATTCAGCTGGATCAATTTTATTGATTATATCAGTTTTGGTTTTAGACACCGTCTGGGTAGTTGTTTTAGGTTTAATAACGACAGTAGTGCATGTTTTATTTAGTTTGTCTGCATAGGAAGCAATTTTCGGTGGTGTATTTAAATTTGGAGAATCGACAGGTCTTAATGTCGATGTTATCAACTGAATTTCATCACGCAGCAAAGTATTCTCGTTTTGCAAATCAGTAATACGTTGCGTAAGAGTAGTAAGCTGTTTCTGTATAGTTGTTTGTAGAGAGTCAAAGTGACTACTGACCGATGCTGAAAAAGAAGCAAATAAGGCTCTAACTACAGTGGGAAGATTATTTAAAGCATTTTCATCTATCACTTTCGGAACAATCGGGCCAATACTCTTATCTACAGGAGCACAAAAACCACATTTCCAATCATTAACTTTAACCTTGCCTGACGAATATAAATTGGTGAAGGTCGTTTTATCGATATCGGTACATCCTAGGTGATAAGAAGAATTGCAATTTCCAGAACAAGTTAAATAATCGTCAGTACGACCAATAAATTTATTACATTTAGCGCATTTAATAGCCATGTTCAGAAGAAAAAAAAAGAGCCGTAGCTCTTCTAACAAGAAAAAGAAAAAAAAAAAAAATAAATAAATTAAAATAAGACCAGCCAAGCTGGCTTTCACAGCTATGGATTATAAAAATACTTATCGTTAGTAGATGCCAATTTCACAATTTAAATTTTGAAAGTTTAGCAATAATAAACTTGCAGAGCACAGGCAAACTTTACTCCTCACGCACACACGTACACGACGATTCCAATAATGAAAATGAAGAAGAGTGTTGACATCAGTAAATACGTACATTTAATCGCCTTTCTGAAAAGATAATCTGAAAGATATCGTGCTAAAAAACTGCAAACTTTTACTCAACAAGATATTAGCAAATTTTTACAAGAAGCAAATGAAGATAAATTTTTGCTAATGAAAGTACTGTATCCTTTTTATGCAAATTATTCTTACTAAGTAATGTTAATTTTAAGGTAGCTTTAATTATTATATTTTTTTCAGTTACTCAATCCAGCAGGAGTTACAGGACATTGTTATAGGCGCTTATCTACTTTGTTGCTTGCTATTTCGGGAGCTGATATGTAGCGAAGGGATGGGGTATACATATACACACGGCAGAAGAAAATAAAAAACAGATTGCTTCAAAAAGTCGAGGCGACAAAAATACTATAACAGAAGTACTGCATCGACAGCTTGCGCGTACCTATATTATAATGCATAAGCATTTATAACATACAAGGTGAACCATCAAGAGCAACACAATTAAAGTGTGACAAATTGTGTTTTCAAGATTTGCTAATTGTGAATTATGTCACTCAGAATTTATCACATGCTGCATTGCTGCATGGACACTGGTTTTCTTGAGGCGCTGAGCAATTTAAGCATTTTAAGGGATTTTTTTGAAATCGTGTTGAAACAGGTTGGATTTTTTTTATGACTTTGGTAATTTAGGTGATGAAGATCAGCAGCGCCGCAGCTCTATGTCATTCCAACCTACAATAGTTGCACCCAACTCGAATTTTACCAGCATCCATAATATTGCAATAAGATAGAATATACTTTCGGTAGAGCCTGATTGAAGATGGTTTCTGTTTCTTAGCGAATAAAATATTTTTGTTTGTTCCTCACTTGTAAACATGCACTTATCAAGTGACTATATTCACATTGAAAACATCTCATAACTGGCTAGCCAGGTATAGATGTCATTTAACAGGCTAGCCAGTTATGGATGTCACTTTTATCAACAATAAAACACAATAATGAACTTTTAGCAATTATTTATTGTCATTAACATTTAAGAATGATTTATCTTTATTCTACACATCAAATATCATCGTACACTTGTGAATTCCACTGAAACTAAAGGTTCCAGGTGTTGAGATTTCACTTGAATCTACTTGCAGAATTTCTGTGGAAGTGGACGTGGATAGCGTGGACGTGTATGGCGTGGATTCTGTTGTTGAGAACATCCTTTTTGACACTTTAAGTCTGTTATCAATTGAGTCTTCCACGTAACTTTCTGCTATTTTGCTACTCTTCCAGCCCCCTGCACGTTTCAAAGTCAAAGAATCGCCTCCTGATTCAACAACTCTTGAAGCTCCAATTCGCCTGAATGAATGACCTGTATACAGTTCAGGCTGATTTAATCCCAAAAACTGCGCAATTTTCTCAGGTACTCCGCCTACAGTATGTTGACCTGCATTAAGGGCGACACATTTACTATTCCGGTATGTTAAGAACAAAGGAAGATGCTCAGTTCCTCTAGGACGTAGCGCTAAATATTTTCTAAATAAAGCACATGGCTTAAACATTCACTCGTCGTCTGTTATTGTGAACCTTCTCCACTTGTTCCTTCGTTAGAACTTTAGCTTTCTTCGGTGCATATATAACATGACTTACATTTTTTTTTTTCATAATCAATAATTGTTTATATCTCATCAATGTTAAAATAGAATATAAATACCTGGAGTTAAATGCTGTGTCACCAATCACTTACTACAATAGTGAATCCAGAAGACCTTAAGATGGGTGAGATTTTACCAGACACTTACAGGAATCCTAAAATGTTAAAACAACACCTGAATTTGCTATTTCAAACCATCCGTTAATTAACAATAATTAATGTAATCAAGCGCTCTGTTAAAATTTTTATGAACAAACATTTATGAGTTGACTATTATAGACAAGAGCTTACCTAATTCTATAATACTACCGCTCCTCCAATTGAATTTACATATTCTGTAATATATTTTCATTTCTTCAATTATTAAACTTCAAAATTGTATTTGATAAACTTCTTTTTTTTTATCAATTATAAATTATTACTAATACAAACTTTAACATGCCACAACAATAATAATAATATGGCAATTAAAATGTCATAAACATTTTAGACCTAATCAGACAATAATTAATAAATTTCACGTAACATTATGCATCATATTAAATTCTTAAGTTCAATTCTTATTGAACTTCTAAATTCAAATTCTACGAATTCAAATTATTTTTAATGAATGACTGATTTTTTAATTTCTGCAAGTATACTATTTCATATGGTACAACAATAGTAATAATATGGCAACCAAAATGTCATAAACATTTTAGTACTAATCAGACAATAATTAATAAATTTCACGTAACATTATGCATCATATTAAATCCTTCAATTAATTGTTTTTATTGAACTTCTAAATTCAAATTTTACGAATTTAAATTATTTTTAACGAATGACTGATTAATTAATTGATCTCTGCAAGTACACTATTTCATATGGTATAACAATAATAATCATATGGCAACTAAAATGTCATAAACATTCTAGTACTGATCAGACAATAATTAACAACTTTCACGTAACTGAGAGGATGTTTCAACACCATGTTTTCATAAACTCAGAGGTTACGCTGCTTCAAATAAACACCTTCACGTAACGTGTTTCACTACAGAGGATGTTAAGACACCATGTATTAGTAAACTCAGAGGTTACGCTACTTTGAGCCAACAACTTCACGTAACGTGTTTTATTAAACTCAGAGGATGCCTAAGCACCATGTTTTAATAAACTCAGAGGTTACGCTAATTGTTGGTTAACCGTTTTGAAACATTAAAATAATAATTTTGACATAAAAGCTTTATTATTTTTGAAACTAACATGACAAAATAATGTGTGTAACTTTATTAACGTAAGTGAAAAATCAACGAAAACAAAGAACATTAACAACGCAAGTGTTGGAAGTATTTGCCTTCTTGTTGAAAACATAAATTAATTGTCAAAAAAAGTCAAAATTTTTATTAAAAGAAGAAATTGTGATAATTTTGGGAATTACACCCTATAATAAACTTTTTCTAGAAAAACTAATTTAAATCTAAATAAATCAATTGGTTCAAATAATTTTGAACAACTTAGAAGGTTATTTTAATAATAATTGGTGTTTGTGAAACTTTGAAAAAAGATGACTTATTGACGAGAGCGATGGATGATATTATAAATTATAATTATAAAATACCCTGATTCCAAAGCCTATAGGTACTCCTAGATGTTTCGTTTCTGATAAAGTTTAGACCATCTCAAAATAAACACTGTGATCTATGCCCAACAGTTACTACAAGTCCAAATAACAAGTAATGTCCAAATGCCTCATATGAAAACATATACAGGACATTGATTTAGATGCCCTTTTGTCACCCTGTTAGCCGACGTAAGAACCGTAGATTATTATCATCTTCAGCAAAGTCTGAAGTAAGCAACGTATGCAGTAAACTTCAGCAATTACAGCATTGAACATCAGAGCAGAATCCTACAATAAAACATGCGAAGATTTAATGTTGATCAAATAACTGACTGATAAAGAAAAATAAAAAATCTCCGATTCGGCCATATTTTCTTAGAAGCCTTTTTCTAATTATTGATAAATGATTAGATACAATTTTATAGATATTATAAATTTCTATAAGCTTCAGAAAGATAGTTTGCTTTAAAATTTTTATTTTATAGAAACAAATATTTTATGTAATTTTCTTAAACCTTAATATTTAATTTTTAAACTATTATCTACATTTTAAAACTATTTTTTAAAAACTTAATGCTGGTCAAAATAAAAATTTTTAATTTCAAATATCTTATTCTGCATTGCTACTTTATGAAAAATAATTTAATGAAGTTTTGTAAGTAATAATTATTATTTTATTAAAATAATTTTCTTGCAACTTATATTATTTGATAATTTTTTGTTTTTCATTAGTATTTTTCTACATACAAAAACTAATATCAAGGCAAAAATGCAGTTTTCTATTTTGAAAGGACATTTAAAATATTCTTTTCCTCAACTACAAGGTGTATAATATCAACATGAATCAAAGACGGCTATGCTTTTTTAGCAGCAGGTCTTAGATCGGCTCGTACTAAACCGGTAACAATCTGTAAACATAAAGTCACTTACGCAATGGCGTAAAGATTTTTGTTATTTTGATTATATCAATTAAATTAATTTGCGTTATAGTTTTTTAACGCTGTAAAATAAAAAATACATATTTTAATCCTGCTTGAGAATTTCCTGTTTTTTCTTTAAATAATTCAAAGTTCATTTCACATTTGGAAAATGAGGCAAATGCCTGTGGCCCGGCATGTATGCACAGCACTGTGCTCAAATGTCAATTGTAAATATAAACACCTGCAATACCGCCTTAGCTAACCGGCACTCATAATTAAATGTTATGTTCAAAATGGTATAAGGCAAGAAAATAGAGAATGTGAATATTCAATTATTCTGTGTCTTCAAGAAATGCAGGCTGAGTATCCAAAGCCCATCCATTTTGATTACCAAAATTTGTATCACTGTTTTCAAGTTATTTTACCTAATTTTAGTACGAACCAATCCAAAATCTTTTGCCAAAAAAGCACAGCCACTCTTGATTCATGTTAGTATTATACACCCTGAGCAAATCCTTTAACACGTTTTTTAATATTTAATAACAGGTATTCACAAAATTTCCCAAATTATACGTCTGGCCTATTTTAAAATTATTAGCAGAATCCGCAATAAACTAATAAGCTACTGTAAAAATACAAAAACCAAAAGTGCATCAATAAAATAAACAATGTGATAGCGCTATAATTAAATCTTTATCTCTATTAATAGCCCCATTTTATTAATTTTTTTAAGTTAAGGATTTAAGTGAATAGTTTGATTATTTTATGACCATCTAATATAATTTTTCGTATAAAAACCATTCCGGCTACGGCAAATAGTATCAGTTCTGTGTTAATACATCAGTTTAACACTACAAGATGAGAACTATATTAGTTTTGTGTTTAGCTTTGGCTTTCGTTCCAGGTAAGCCTACATTTGTATAACTCTGTTATTATTTTAATATTTATTAATCTTCCTAAAGCCTTCCAAGCCAAATCAATTTTCTGGCCATTTAGTGATGATGGTGATAGTCCTGATGACGACGCGGTAGCAATAGTTCCAGGTTTGAGACCAGTTCCAATTGAAACTATCGAAGTTCCTGAAGAAGAAGCCGTACCAATTGTGCCAGGCTTGAGACCAGTCCCAATTGAAACCATTGAAGTTCCTGAAGAAGAAGTCGTCCCTATTGTGCCAGGCTTGAGACCTGTCCCAATTGTGCCAGGCTTGAGACCTGTCCCAATTGAAACCATCGAAGTTCCTGAAGAAGAAGTAGTACCAATTGTGCCAGGTTTGAGACCAGTTCCAATTGAAACCATTGAAGTCCCAAAAGAAGAAGAAGTAGTACCAATTGTACCCGGTTTAAAACCAGTTCCAATTGAAACTATTGAAATTCCAGAAGAAGAAGAAATAATACCAATTGTACCTGGTGTTAAACCTGTTCCGATCCCAGAAGAAGTTCCCATTCTTCCAGGTCTTATCTTACCAGAGCTAGAAATTGAAGATCCAACACCAATCTTCCCAGGCATCAAACCATTGCCTGAAGAAGTTGAAGCACCAGAAGAAATTGTACCAATTGTTCCCGGTATCAAACCTTTGCCAATTGAAGTAGAATCACCTGAAGAAGAAGTCGTTCCAATTCTGCCAGGAATTAAACCTTTACCAATTGAAGTTGAGGCTCCAGAAGAAGAAGTTGTTCCAATCTACCCAGGAATTGTCCCAATCCCTATTGAAGTCGAAACTCCAGAAGAAGAAATACCAATTCTCCCAGGAATTAAACCCTTGCCAATTGAAGTAGAATCACCCGAAGACGAAATCGTTCCAATTCTTCCTGGAATCAAACCATTACCAATTGAAGTTGAAGCTCCAGAAGAAGAAGTTGTACCAATTCTTCCAGGAATTAAACCCTTGCCCATTGAAGTTGAAGCTCCAGAAGAAGAAGTTGTACCAATTCTTCCTGGAATCAAACCATTGCCAATTGAAGTTGAAGCTCCAGAAGAAGAAGTTGTACCAATTCTTCCCGGAATTAAACCATTGCCAATTGAAGTTGAAGCTCCAGAAGAAGAAGTTGTACCAATTCTTCCCGGAATCAAACCATTGCCAATTGAAGTTGAAGCTCCAGAAGAAGAAGTTGTCCCAATTCTTCCAGGGATTAAACCCTTGCCAATTGAAGTAGAATCACCAGAAGACGAAATCGTTCCAATTCTTCCCGGAATTAAACCATTGCCAATTGAAGTTGAAGCTCCAGAAGAAGAAATTGTACCAATTCTTCCAGGAATTAAACCATTGCCAATTGAAGTTGAAGCTCCAGAAGAAGAAGTTGTACCAATTCTTCCAGGAATTAAGCCCTTGCCAATTGAAGTTGAAGCTCCAGAAGAAGAAGTTGTACCAATTCTCCCTGGAATTAAACCTTTACCAATTGAAGTTGAGGCCCCAGAAGAAGAAGTTGTTCCAATCTACCCAGGTATTGTTCCAATTCCAATTGAAGTCGAAACTCCAGAAGAAGAAATACCAATTCTCCCTGGTATCAAACCCTTGCCTATTGAAGTAGAATCACCAGAAGACGAAATCGTTCCAATTCTTCCTGGAATCAAACCATTGCCAATTGAAGTTGAAGCTCCTGAAGAAGAAGCTGTTCCAATTTATCCAGGAATTGTCCCAATTCCAATTGAAGTCGAGACTCCAGAAGAAGAAGTTCCAATTTTTCCCGGAATTAAACCTTTGCCAATTGAAGTAGAAAGTCCAGAAATTCCACAAGCAGAGTGCAGATATTTGCAAGAATTGGTCGGAAGATTTATCATTCATTAAATAGGATTTTGTAATTAGAAAAATGTTAAAAATTTAAAAAATAAATACTTGTAGAGATATAACATTTATGTTTCTTTATTATTAAATATTTTATTTTGATTTTTAATTGATGGTTAGATGGTTTCAACCATTTATACAATAATAAAAAGCAAAATATAAGTTTAACTATTTCAAAATTTGATAGAAAATTGGTTGTTGTCAAAAATTATTATAGATGCAGAGATGGTGCCAGATGATTAATGTTTTTCTAGCCAGCCTCAAAAAATATTTTTTTAGGTTAACTGCATTGAAGGAAAAGAACAGAAATATAGTACAACAGAGCATAAACTTCCGACTAGACGAGTAAATCACTTTTAAATTATTAATATTCGATTAATTCCATCGAGAAAAGCAGTATGTGACAAAGGACTCGATCAAATTCTTGGAAAAAGAACCCTCGCGCTCCGCGCTTGGGTCTTTTCGTCAATTTGATCTCGTTTAATTGCCAAGCAACCAATGCTCATACAAAGTAAAAATCTTGCCGACAAGAGTTGAGCACTTATGATCTTATTGTTGAAAAAAAACTTGATTTAAAGCATTACTTAAAATACTATTAATAAAACCATTAAATTTAAAAACAAATAAGTTTACACTTGACTTTATTAGTATCATGTAAATATCAAATCTGAAATGATAAGCAACAGTAAAGTTTGTACTCCTCCTGAAGTTTAGAAGGAACCAGAAACCGTTATAAGTTTGTAGCTACAAAATTCAAAAATTCAGTACTACATTACAATATTTATCATAGATTTAAAGAGTAGTGAAAATCCAAAATAAAATTGTCCAGCAAATAATGTCTAAATATTTACACTTATATTTTTACTACCTACCTAAGTCTTCAAGAATCATGCGTTACTCTTCAATTATTGTTTATAGATTGAAAACAACAAATCGTGTATCATGCGTGAGTGATTTTTGTCGTTTTAACACCGTTTTATTGCTTCGACAATTGGCAATTGCTTTGTGTACTTAATGTAAGTACATTAATATGTTATCATAAAAAAATCAATATACAAATTATAATCTCATAAACAAGCAATTCATCCTGATCTCCCTTTCTCCTGTCAAACAGGATTTTGACTCAAATCTTGTTTTGTTTGGAACGCAACCTTTGATTTCCATGTCAACTGAAAAGTTAGAATTGTCAAATCTCAAGTCAAATCGTGACCGAAATCAGCTGTTTTTATTATTTACTGGTGGGAAAACTGATATATTATAAAAAATAGAAACATGTGGTAGAAATACTTAAGTTCTCGGATTAAATACACGAGGTATAATGGTATAGGTATATACCATTATACCTATACCATTACTATACTAAAAGCTTGTAGTAGAAAAATAAATTTGTGTGGTTTTACCCTGTGTTCCACAGACGATTTACAGAAACAGAAACTCAAAGAATCCACAAAAGGCTCACTTCTAAATAAAAGATGACAATGAGATTTTCTTCAAGCAGGTATCTACTTATATTTTTTCTGTTGACTTATTAACATCAGGAAAATCACACTTTTAGACTAAGAACTTAAGGATTTTTTTGCAGTACCTGATTCCTAATAGGTCAACGAAATATTTCACATTCACACTGTAAGCGAGACTTTTTAGACACGTTTCTGTTTTCATGGTTATCTATACTCTAAAGTAATATTTCACTTACTACAGTACTACTCGTACTAGCACTTACTACTAGTACTGGTGTTAGTACAAGTACTGTAAGTAATATTAAATACCAACGTGTGGTATTCATAATGTGTGACCGAATTTGATCCGGGAAACCACCTCATTTCAGTCAAAATAAGACAACAAAATAGACGTTTAGCATTTTGAGCGTCGGTTTTATTTAAATTGATATGAAATTGACAGTTATTCATTGTATTTATGGTAAACATTAATGTTAAAGATTTATGACCTCCCTGAGGAATATCTTCCTGTGTTATTGTTTTCTTATTGCATGAAGTCGATGCTCATTCTGGATTATACGAGAAAGTAGAATCATCTTTATTATTTATTTCGAGAACTAAACTGCCTTTTTCGTTGACGTGAAATATTTCGTTGGCGACTTCTTTTTTATTTGCCACTGATTCTGCTACATAGCTTTTCGCTACTGTTGACGACTTTCATCCCCTAGTCCTTTTAAGAGTCAGGGTGGTACTCGTTAGGCGAAACGAATACTCAGTATATTTTGCACCATTCGGAAAATTTAAATATTTTGCAATTTTACTTGAAATTTTAGCAAAAATATGTTGTCCAACTCAGAAAGAACTTGCTGTTTTCCGCATTACGTGGTCTCAAACTCACATATTTTCTAAATAATTCCAAGCAACAAAAGTTTTCATTATTCACAATTAAAAAAAAAATTTTGGTTGATGATTTTTGAATCAGGGATTTTAACCAACACAAAGGTTTTTTTATTTGTGATGTAGTTTATAATGATTTTATATAACTCATCTTTGCGACAAGCACCAGCTATTCTCATAATGGCTTCTACTTTCCTTATAAGATATATTTAGTCCGGCGCTTTAGTGAAGATTTTTTTAATTTCCTCTATAGTAAATATTTTTCTTTTTTTTTCGATGGGAATTAGTATTCTTATTCTTCAAAAATACTTCCAACTTTGAATATTTAGAGATATTTAGAGAAATCGTAGATCGGAGTATTGAGTATTTACTCTATAAGCTTATTGAGGATGAATATTTTTTAGATTTTTTAAAAAAATACGCTAACAAAACTGACTTCTCAGTATGATTTTTAACTTGTTTGTTTTTGCACCTCTTTCGAAACAGATTATACGATATTTTGTACCTTTTGATTTCTCCGGTAGCAACGATGCACAAGCAGCACTTGCAGCTTTTTCAATTTCATGCATGAAGTAGTTTTTACTTGAATCACTTCCTCAGTTCATTAGTTGCGTCGATTTTCAACAAATGTTAATTTGGTTTAATTTTCCGTTGATTATGTATTTATGACGCTACCTAAATTTTCAATTATTTGACTTGCGTTTTTTGATTTTTGACAGAAATTGTAGTAACATTTTTTAACTTTTATTTGTGTGCGGGTACTGCAAAAAATAACTTACTAAGCTGAAACTGTAACTACTTTTTTGGTTTTGAATGCAAGCCTCGGTTTTCCAGTCTTGCATCATCAAGTAAAATAGTTAAACTTATAGTTCACGGTACGTAATATACTATTAGTACTAGCTTGATATGGTTTGGGCAAAAATAAAAATCTAAATATTTTATTAAATAGTTATGGAAAAAAAATACCTGAAAACTTTTTTATTGATGCATTATTTTGCTATCTTCATTTCTTGACAGTTTAAGAGTTTTTTTTCCAATTTTATATTTTGTTTTTTTTTTATTTAGTTAGTTGTAAGCAGGATACACATAAGAAATATTATGCTAGCTCCCGGATGTTCCCGTATAACATAAAGAGTCAAAGTAATATTTTAGCTGTGTTGTAAGTGGCAGTTGTGACTACTGTGACAACATTGTGACGTTTGTCTCTGAACTGACGAATATGAGCATTTTAGTGTGAAGTTCAACGGTCCCTCAGATGGTGTTGCCATCTAGGGGAATTTTATGAACTCTTTATCAAGCACTAATTTTGGCTGGCAAAATGGCGGTTAGTGAGCGTACTATTTCTTATGTTTATCCTGGTTGTAAAACATATTAAAATCTAGACTCATGACATTTGGAGTAAAGACATAAAAATGTTATTGACGCGGAACATCCAATTTGTAATTCTTTGCTATTTTTTTTTTGAAACAGAAAAAAAAAAGAATTATTTCAAGTTCATCCAGCAGGTGTGATATGTTAGAGTTTTTGTCTAGAAAACATATCCGACATGATCTCAAACAAACTAAACTACAACTTTATAGTCTGGTAAAACCCTGCAAGACGAAATACCTAGACCTCCGGTTTAACAAAATATTAAAAGAAAATAAACATGACATACTGAAGTGTCTGAAGTGTGAGTACCTCCTACAGTTCAGAATGTGACCCCATTTAAACACTTTGGACTACTGTAAAAAACTGGGTTGCTACTCACAATACAACATATAAGGTATCTTACAAGATGTAAAAAAATTGATAAAAATAAAATTTGTAGAAATGTCAAAGAAAAAAATTTGTTGAAAATAAGTATTTGATTTGGTGATGGATTATATGAGATCCATAGTGAATACTAATTCATTTGACGAGGAATGAGACTCCAAAAATGATGCTGGCAACTTCATTTTGATTCAGATCAATGATAACAGTCAGCAAGATTACCGTTGTTAAGTTATATATTATAAGATTTTTTAAAGCTGAGTCCGGCCTCATTGTTATGTAAATGTGAGCTATTTTAAATGAATACAACGATCAGTTTCAATATGTCATTTGTGCACATAATGCTTTGCCACTTGTTTTGTGTGTCAATGTTAAACGTTGTTTTTGTCGCTTATATCTTAATATTGTAGAATATCAATTAATAATCTTTTATACAGGGTTTCTATTAATGATTTACAATTTCTATACTAAAGGACGCAGTAGGCTGTGAATTTAAAAAATACCGCTTTGTTGAAATGATACTTATAATTTGACAGTTTCCGCTGGTCATTAATATGATTTGTCACCTATCACTTAGAGTTTTATCGTTTTAACGTTTTTCAATTGTAAAACACGATAATTTGCGTTAATCTAAACTCAAGTTGTGCTATGAAGCAAAGACTGTGAAAATTGTTTATTTTGTTGGACAAGAGACTTTCATTCTCCGTTCCTCCGTTCTTAAGAACGGTGTATTCTGTAGCAGCTTGTAAGCAAGAATATCTTGCTAAATACCCTGATCTGAAAATTCAAGAAACGTCATTGGAGTTCCACATCAGAGACCTAATAAACCGATTTGTTCAAACTGGCAGTGTCAACAAAAGAAAATCTCCTGGAAGGCCTCCGGATCTGAAGAAGTTGTTGAGGATTTGAGGGCAGAATCCACAAACATCTTTGACGAGATTGTCTCACCAGTCAGGAGTTCCCGTAAGCACCTGCCATAAAGTAATTTTCGTCTTTAATATAATTTTTAAAATACGAAGAGCATTTGATTCTTAGGCACTATTGGGTTTGTCGTGCGTCTGAAAGATCTGTTAAGAGTACGCAAAGTGGAAGAAGCGGCACACTTTCTACGCCAACTGCGTCCTTAGAATTATTAATAGAAACCCTGTATATAAGGGAAACCTTGGTTCTGTTATAACTTCGCAAAAAAATTTTATTAAGAGGTGACAATAGTAGGTAGAGCCCATAAAAATGTTTTTACAAAAGTGTTTTCCTTGTAGAGATAATAAAGTGTAACACTTTAACTGTGTTGTTAAGAGTGGTATCCTTTGTATATTATAATAATTGTTTATAAAATGGATTATAATATGAGCACGCGCAATTAACTTGTGGCGGCGCAGGGTGACTACCGTCACTTTACTACTATTGTTAATTTCTAGAAAACTGGCTCAAATTACGAGTTTTTTTTCTTTTTCATTTTAGAGCTACATTACTTGTGTCTCAAAACCCTTTTTTTTGTTTGTGCGCTTTAGAAATTATTGTAAATGGTTGCTGAAACGCTACATAATTGTACCAAGTTGGGAGTTTTTTTTGCCTGTGCTGGGTTTATATCCCAAAAAGGAAATTTTGTGCAATTTTTTGATCTTTGTATTTTCTATTATAAATACTTGTTTTTATCAGATTTAAAAACCTTTTTTCTGTTTTTGTCTTCAACAGTTTTGTTTTTCGTGGGCTGTTGGCTGACTGATTAACTGAACTCGGACGGTCATTTAGTGAGTAGGGAGCTTGTTCAAATATCATTTTGGGCTGGCGTCATAAGATATATTTTCTGGTCTCCCAAGAGAGGGTTCCTTTTTTAGAAGGAGACGATTTCTATCCCTACGTTCAACACAAGTTAATCCGCAACGGAAGCACTATTTTGCCGCTGCCAAATCTAGTGCTGCCACCTGGACCTCATAGCTTCAATTTAATACCTTTTCTCGCTTTATTAACTATTATTTATCTGGCTGCGAGAGGTAATTTTAAAAATATGATCAAAATCTGCACAACTTTATATAAAACTCTGCAGCGCTCTGCTGCCTTGCGGCTCTTGCTGCGGCCTTCACTGTAAAACAAGTGCATTTTAGGACACTCTTTTTTAGAATACATGATTTTTAGATAATAGAAGCACATATTGTAAGGGGTATTTTTTTGACGCAATTTGCATAAGAATAGTGGTGAAGGCGCCGGGATAATTATAATAATATTACTAAATTACCTAGTTTTATTAAAGTACAATAATTGTCAGATTGTTTCACAACATTCTTTTTCTGATTATGAATACAACTTAAATACTGCATAAATACAAAATTAACAGACTACATCATTATCAACGATCTACTACAATTCACCCCCTTTGTGGCCACCGTTAAGAAACAGTCTCGAACGAATTGAACGGTTTACACTAACCATACATGAAACACATTTACACATAATGTACCTGTCAATAATACTTATCAAGTAACTCACCGGGGGCTTGTCTCCGCAAGGTAATCTTCCTCCATCCCAGCCTTGGGGAACGCATCTTCTGCTTCGGTGGCTTCGCTGTTTCTATCATATTATGGACTGAACTTTGTGGACTTTGGCGTCTTTCTTTTGCTTCTCCATTCTTCAACCTAGTTTCTGTTTTTGGTACCTATGTGAGAAGTTGTAAAGGCTTTCTCACTCTCAAGCCTGCACCTAGGTAATTAAACCTAGGCGGCCATTGGCTACAGTGTTTCCGGCGAGGAGAATAAACATAAGATTAAAGGAATAATTGAAAGGTATAAGAACACTGCAACCTTCCATTGCTGCAATAGGGATCACACTACAGCCCTTTTAAGCAACAAGGTACCAGTCTTGACGGCAGCATCAAACCCGACTTCAAAGATCTTTTCAATCTTTTTAAGAATTCTGAGAAGCTAGATCTCAACCGAAAACATTATGTTAATCGGCATCGAGAGCCAAATTATAAATAATAATAGTAGTAGTAAAGACCGGCTCAAGCACAGAACAAGTTCTATCGAGTAAGTTCTCATCATTTCACATAAAGAGCAATGATAAACAATAACAACTGTGTCAATCCTGACACAAATAATCTGCATGCTTTTTAGGAAAAACAAAGTATGCCAATAATGACATAGATGTATCTGCATGCATCATAATAATCAATATAATGTAATAAGGTTTTACATGTGCTCTTTCCTAAGATTAGAGCAAGTCGTTTCAGTACTCAAACCTAGCTGTCATGGCCAAATCAGCCACATTATTAGAAAAAGGTAGGATCTGTCCCCTGGCTAGGTTACTGAAACAGAAATGTTAACACACCACATTCGCACTTAATAACAAGTTATATTCGTTCGAGTGTAGAGATAACTATCACTCTCGTTCTCTTGACTTGACTTGACTATGCACGAGTACCGCATTCGACGCTCCTACTACTACTACCCCCTGACCGCTGTCTACTGTCCTCACGGCAATAGTTGCATCTCTCAGCTTAGCGCTCTACGCAATCTATCCCTCCTTCTTGCAATATTATTTTAAAGCTGTTTTGACTTAAATAATTCATATTAATAATTTTATAAAAAGTGAACTCTTAAAATATATTGCGACAAATTTCAAATTAATATTAAACGCGACATCAAAAGTGTCTTAGTTGTGGCAGTAATAGGTATTAAAGAAATTGCAATTATTGTTGCTAAACCACTACAGTTAGTTTTTTATTTCCCATCAAGATAAACATAAAAATGGTACGCTTACTAACCGCTATTTTGCAAGCCAAAATTAATGCTTAATAAACAGTTCATAAAATTTTTCTAGATTGCGATACCATAGCGGCGGACCGTCAAACTTTTGACGTCAAACGTGAGAAGATGAGCAAATTTTGATCAACTCAGTGAATTTGATATGATACGAATAGTTGGTTTGCAAAAGGCCGGTTTACCCTATCAAAAAATTGTCACTAGAAGAAACAGAACTCTAAGCATTGTAGCGGGTTGTTGTCAGGCGTGGACTCAAAAAGGCTTAACACGTCAAGCGAGAGGCACAGGAAGTCACCACAAAACGACTCTATAAGGGTTTAACTTCCGCAAGGGCGCTCGCGGACTGTTTGTTTACAGAATACGAAAGACTTATTGAGATGCGAACTGTTTATCGTTGCATAAAGAGTTTTGGGCTATTTTCATCCCGTATTCATCTTGCTTTACCTCTCCTACGTGAGCATCGACGTAACTATCTAGAGTAGTGCAGAAAAGGGCTGCAATGAGACTAAGAATAGAATGTGGTTGTCTTTAGTGACGATTCCTGATTAAGTTTGGGCATATATGATGGACTAGCAAAGATGAGCAAGCGACGTGTTTTTTAAAAGCGAAGGCTTTTATGTTTAGGCACCTTTGTTGTTCATTAGAGCAATACGACTGACCAGCTTACGTTTAAAAAGTGGTACAAGACCATGTTGTACCCTACCTGAGGGCTCTCCAGAAGTCCAGAATTTAATATTACAACAGGATTACACACGACTACGTGTAGCTAGAGTTTCGATGGACTGTTTTGAACGCAACGTAGTGAATGTGTTGCTTTGGCTACCAAGATCTCCCGATCATTTACCAATTGATCACCTGAGTAGGTCTATGGCTAAACTTGCTGTTAGGATTTTTTTCAAGCTTTGATCAATAAACATGTATACCAAAATTTATTAAAAAATATCAATACGAACTGGATGTTCGTATTTTTGCAGTCTTGTAAAAACGGTATAACCTATGAATTATAAAAATGTCAGTTTACTGATGGTTCTTCACATAGTTGCGTCATGTAGTAGTAAGAATTGAGACTTGAAGCTAGAAAATTATTTTTAGAGTAAACATACTATTTTTTATGTGTATTTTGGTGAGTGAGCCATTACAAATTAGCTTACTCACTGGCGTACAGCAAATTTTTATCAAAGTCATAATTATTTTTATCTCCTATATTTTTATTAAAAAAAAATTTTGTAAACGAGTTTCACCTACTCTTATTACTGGGTTTTTTGCAGGAGTATATCGGAATTACTCTGTGCAAACATAAAATAGTAGGTGCCTAGATAGTTTTTGTAAATAGTAATTATCTACAGCGTTGCTTTGATAATGTTCCGCTTTCATTGTATCTGCTTTCAAATTATTTATTCCAAATTGTTAATGTCTAAAGTTCTTCTAGCAAAGCAAATCAAACAATTCATTTTTAAATTAATCTCAAAATATTTCTTATATAGGTACACGCCACTGCCTTCAAATATGACTGCTCTCTCTGTCTATGTAGATCTTGGTAAAACAAACCTCTAATAACAAGCAAATATTTTAGGTCTGCGTGGGTATTTGTTTATTTTTGTACATTTATACATATTTATTATTGATGCTATGGCAATTTTAACAAGTTAGAATGAAAAAAAAATCAAATCAACATTTTAGAAAATGATAAACTTTCCAACCAATTCTTGCAAGTAGCGGCATTCTTCCTGTGGAATTTCTGGTGCTGTGCCTGGTTCAATTGGTACAAATTCGTCTTCTGGGGACTCAACTTCAATTGGAAGAGGTTTAATTCCGGGAAGAATTGGTACAGCTTCTTCTTCTGGAGTTTCAACTTCGATGGGGAGAGGTACGATTCCGGGAACGATTGGAACAAAGTCCTCTTCTGGAGCTTCTACTTCAATTGGCAATGGTTTGATTCCAGGTACAATTGGGACAAATTCTTCTTCTGGAGTTTCTACCTCAATTGGGATTGGCACAATACCTGGATAGATTGGCACGGGTTCTTCTTCTGGAGCTTCTACTTCAATTGGCAATGGTTTAATTCCAGGTACAATTGGAACAAATTCTTCTTCTGGAGTTTCTACCTCAATTGGGATTGGTACAATACCTGGGTAGATTGGCACGGGCTCTTCTTCTGGAGCTTCTACTTCAATTGGCAATGGTTTAATTCCAGGTACAATTGGAACAAATTCTTCTTCTGGAGTTTCTACCTCAATGGGGATGGGTACAATACCTGGGTAGATTGGCACGGGTTCTTCTTCTGGAGCTTCTACTTCAATTGGCAATGGTTTGATTCCGGGGACAATTGGCACAAATTCTTCTTCTGGAGTTTCTACCTCAATTGGGATTGGTACAATACCTGGGTAGATTGGCACGGGTTCTTCTTCTGGAGCTTCTACTTCAATTGGCAATGGTTTGATTCCAGGGACAATTGGCACAAATTCTTCTTCTGGAGTTTCTACCTCAATTGGGATGGGCACAATACCTGGGTAGATTGGCACGGGTTCTTCTTCTGGAGCTTCTACTTCAATTGGCAATGGTTTAATTCCAGGTACAATTGGAACAAATTCTTCTTCTGGAGTTTCTACCTCAATGGGGATGGGTACAATACCTGGGTAGATTGGCACGGGTTCTTCTTCTGGAGCTTCTACTTCGATTGGCAATGGTTTGATTCCAGGAACAATTGGCACAAATTCTTCTTCTGGAGCTTCGACTTCAATTGGAATTGGTATAATTCCTGGGTAAATTGGAACAGGTTCCTCTTCTGGAGCTTCTACTTCAATTGGTAGTGGTTTAATTCCAGGAACGATTGGTACAATTTCTTCTTCGGGACCTTCAACTTCAATTGGCAATGGTTTAATTCCAGGAACAATTGGTACAATTTCTTTTTCGGGCGTTTCAACCTCAATTGGGATTGGTACGTATCCTGGATCAATTGGAACTACTTCTTCAGGAGCTTCCACTTCAATGGGCAATGGCTTGATTCCTGGCACAATTGGAACCGTTTCTTCTGGAATTTCTAGCTCAGGTAAAATGATACCAGGAAGAATTGGAACTACGTCTTCATCTGGTACCTCAATCGTTTCTATTGGTACTGGTTTGGTACCTGGAACAATTGGAACTAGCTCTTCTTCTGGAATCTCAATGGTTTCAATTGGTACTGGTTTCACACCTGGAACAATTGGAACTATTTCTTCTTCTGGTACTTCAATAGTTTCAATTGGTACTGGTTTAATTCCTGGAACAATTGGAACTACGTCTTCTTCTGGAACTTCAATAGTTTCAATAGGAACTGGTTTGGTTCCTGGAACAATTGGAATTACTTCTTCTTCTGGTACTTCGATGGTTTCAATTGGTACTGGTTTGATTCCTGGAACAATTGGAACTACTTCTTCTTCAGCTGGTACCTCGATTGTTTCAATAGGAACAGGTCTAATTCCTGGTACAATAGGAACAACTTCCTGCTCTTCTTCTGGCACTTCAACAGTTTCAATGGGGACGGGTCTTATTCCGGGTACAATTGCGACAACATCATCTTCACTCTCGATGAAGGCCGGCAATATTGAAGGCACAACAGATCGAGATTGCAAACCTAAGGGTTTTATTTCCAACAACACAAATGCAGAAAACTGAAAATACTATAATGCTTACCTGGCACACAAGCCAAAGCTGTGATTAGAACCACTATTACTTTCATGATGTTACGAGCAATAGAATTGTTCTACCTTTTCTCATTTCGATCTCAATTTATATACATTTTTTTTATATTACTTAAAAGATAAAACTAATCTATTTTCAATTGCCGCCAACTTTGATAATTTAATGAGACTAAATTACAACAATAAAATCTAAATTTGCAATGTGATATAAAATGCCGAAAAGTTCTTTAAAAAACATATTTATGATTAAAGCAATGTTATAAAAAAGGGCAATATCTATTACAAACTGATCAGAAGTGTTATTACAGTAACTATAGAATAGTATAGGAAAAGGGCCATAGGGACCATCAGTGTAATTTAAAACTGAGAAATCCACCTAAATATAAGTACTTTTATTAGAGTGATAATATGATACTAGTTTTTTTTCTGCTTGATTTTGAAACTACAGTCAGACAATATTCTGATCCTAGAAGGCTTTTGCACTGCTTTTTTAGGTGTAATGTCAAGTTGTTTGATTTATTTTAAAGGAACGAAATAAAGTAAAGATTTATAAATTAAAAAAATATAGAGAACTAGGAAAATGCTGGTGAACATAGTTTTTTATAAATATAATAAACTTTATACGGAAAGAAAATTAAAGAAAAAAAGTCCAGTTGAGATTGAAATAGAAAAAATTAGAAGTAGAAAATTTTTCTGAAATAACTCGTTAATTTACAACTTTCGAGAAAAAATGGGGTTATTCAAAGTTATTGGAAACTTAATTTCCTTTCTTCTTATATCATCAAGTTATATACTATTAAGTTTATAATACAAATTTTTGTCAATAAACTATAATAAACAAAATATTTGAGAGATAAAAAAAATTTCACCTTCGATTTGAGTATAAATACGAAAATATTGATCGTAGAGTAAAAAAATTACGAGAACTAAAGTGGAAGAAAATTAAATTCCACCTATTACGATTTTTTTCTATAAATATAACGGTAGAGTTTTAATTCTAGCGTAAAAATGATCATAACCAAACTTGTAGCAAATTAAATTTCCAACAATTTGGAAATTTAATTTTGCTCTAAAGTTGTAAATTGACAAGTTAGTTATTTATTATTGTTTTAGAAAAACAAAAAAACTAATTTTTAAATTAAAATGGCGGCGACCGCGGCGGCGGGATTGTCCTGAAAATCGAGATTTAGATTTCCAACTACCTTGACCGACGTTTAAAAAAGATTGCGGCCTCGAATTTTTTCTATTTAAGAGAGTTTTAAATACGTGATGAAAACAGTGTTTTAGAGGTTTAGTAGAAGTCATCCCATTGCGTCAATTGTATCAAAATGTAACTAAATTTTAACAATATATATCTTTATCAAAGATGTCTTTATGGACATAGCTCGTTTTTTTTCGCGTTGTAAACTTTAAAATGCCAAAAACATAACATCTAGAGGATTTTCGGAAACGGCACCGTTTACCGGTCGTAAAGTTTATACCTTTCTTTTACAATCGAGTAACTAGTGGATCTACAGAACGGAATTCTTAGCACGTTTGGTAGTATTAGTCCTATAGAACTGATACTATATATAGTCTTTTTTTTATAAAAAATGGTCAGTGTCAAAAATTCTGAAATTTTGTTGGAATCTTGCTTTATAACTGTAGGAATAAGGCTCTTGACATTTACTTTTAAATAACTGTGCCAATATTAAAACTGTTAGACAATTGATTATAAAAAAGACTGGATTAATTTATAGTCTATTAGGAATCGGTGCATGAGTACCGAACACTATTCCGCCTCAATTTTTTTATGCGATTTTCTTTAAATTGGCCTACTGCATGTTGCTAGGGGACAACCCGGTGCCATTTTGTTTAAACCAAATTTGTTTGAACAATTGCAAGGAATTGTTATTTTCTACCCGGACAATTTTTTTTTATATATTTTTTTTAAATTCTAATAAAAAGGAATCTATGACTGTTTCCGATAAAGTTGATATTTTTGGAGATTAGATATGAATTTCAATTTCAATTCAAAGTTGGAAAAATCTTAAAATTGGGTGCTTTCGGCCAATGAAAAATATATTTAAAAAAAAAACAAAAAATATAATTCAAATATTGTGTATGCTAATATTATAATTAGTATATCATAAAATATTTTTAACATAACATATATATATATATATATATATGAAAATTTTTTTGGTTTCCGGGTATTCATCCGCGTGGAATTCTTGGTTAGAATTTCTTGACGACGTTTCGGCAAAATCTCATTTGCCATCTTCAGGTCGGAGGGTTCTTGCTTGACTGCGAGTCACGCGTGACTGGTATTAAAAGCCTACATATATGTGATCTCTTTAATTATTCAATGTCAAGCTTTCAAAAATTTTCATCTTCAGGACAGATAATAGTGAGATTTCCTGCAAATTGTAGCAGTAACAACCAAAAAAAATATTAATTTCTTATACTATAATGTACATAAAGAATAAAGCAGTGCTGTACAAGAATTTTAAGGTCTGTTTTGTTAAAATTACTATATATGATTATCATTATAATATATAATTGATCATGAAATCATATATAGTAATTTTAACAGAACAGACCTTAAAATTTTTGTACAGCACTGCTTTATTCTTTATGTATATTATAGTATAAAATATTATAGAAGATGAAAATAAAAATTTTCGAAAGCTTGACATTGAATAATTAAAGAAAAAGATCACATATATGTATAGTCCAAGTAGGTTTGTATAATATATACAACCTTATACAAACCTACTTGGACTGACACCGACTTCAAAAATAACAATAGATTGTTTTTTAAGCATACAAGTCTACGCAATTATTTTATACTTTTTAGTAATTTTGGTTTGCGCTTATAAAAGTGAAATTGATCAAGAAGACATTTTTCTTTATATTGTAATGCATTATTAAACACATTAAACAACATAATTAAAAGTTAAAAAACAATAAAATAAAGTAGACGCATTTGTATATGTGTATGATTGTGTCTAAGTAAGGAATTGTATATTCAAATCAAGGTAAGAAAGTGCCTTCTTGCAGACCGCGGGCAAAGACAACCGAGCCATAGGCGAGGTGTGTAATTTCTCAAGGTCTGCAAGGGCACTTTTTTACCTTGATTTGAATATACAATTCCTTACTTAGACACAATCAAACACATATACAAATGCATCTACTTTATTTTATTGTTTAAAAAAAACAACTTCAAAAAATGAAAGAAATCACTAAAAAGTATAAAATAATTGCGTAGACTTGTATGTTTGAAAAACAATCAAATTGTTTGGATACTATAATGTACAATTATTGTTATTTTTTGAGTCGGTGTCAGTCAAGGTAGGTTTGCGTAAGGTTGTGTATATTATGATATACTAATCTTAATACTAGCATACACAATATATAAACTACTAAACGCGCCGCACAGGCGAGCAGACGCGGGCGCTCATCTATTGCTATTTTAAACGCGCGCTTTGCTATCCACGGCTAGGTCAATCTACCGTATTTTAAGTGAGCTAAGTGCTTTTTGTATCTGGTTTGAACTGAACTACGCGTTTGCCTAATATAGCATTTGTTACATTCTATGCGATAAATTGTAGACTTTTCTAGAAATGGTGTTTTGTTTCTTGGACCTCCTAACAATTTTTTAAATTTCGATCCTGACTGATAAACCGTTCTAAATCCTAAATGTTTAAGCAGAATATCAACTCTGTTGGTTATCTAAGGTTCAAAGGGTATTGAAATAAATTTTAATTCGTGTTTATTTGTTTGAAAAGTTGTGCAATTTTTGATATTTGTTTTAATTTATGTTTATTTATATTTTCATTTATTATTTCTTTATTATATTCATTAATATTACCAACATTTTTGATAAATGCTGTTTCTAAAAACATTAAAATCTAAACCGCCTGTTGATTTTTTAATTATGTTTACATCTAAAAAAGATAAATTTTATTAATCAATCACTTATTATTAATTTTCTCTTAATAAGTGAATTTAATTGAAAGCAAACAATTATTTAAATTTTACACAAAATTTGTTAAACTTTCTTAATTGCTAAAAACGGCGACGTTGTCTACGTCCACATTCTAGGAAAATATTGAAAATTGTCTTTTGCATTATGGTAAAAATGATGCATAAATAACTGAGCCAGAAAATGGCATTGTACCCATGTACTGCCTCTTTTCGTTTGGTTTGTAAAATTTATTGTAACATCGAAAAATACATTGAAAAATTGATTGTTTTACGCATAGCTGTGCTAATGTTATGTATTCGCTAATTAGATTTGATGGTTCAATTTTGTGATATTTCAGCAAGTTTTTTAAATAAATGATTGTTGTTTCTATTGGAACGCTAGGAAATAATGAAGTGACACCAATTTTTCGTTACTGTTTAATTTTACGGTTTTATTGATAAACTCATGTGAGTTTTTTACAGAAAAAACTTTTAACCGCATATTTAAAATATCGATTTGATTTACTAACCATTTCGAAATATTATGCGTGGAACTGTCATTGAAACAATTGTTCTGAATTTTTGACCTGATTTGTGAATTTTTGGTAAACAGTAAAGTTTAGGATTAGAAATCTGCAATTTATAACTAAGCTCTTTATTAATAAGATTTGTGCATTTGTTTAGAGCACTTTTACCTAAACTTATTTCTTTTGTCTGATTTTAAATAAAAACTAACTTTTTCTTTTGAACTTTTGATGACTTTCTGCATAATTATTTTGATTTCAATTTTTTGCATCGTTTCTGGCTAAATTTTTAGAAGTTATACTTTTAACAACTTCGCGTACAGATGTGTTTATTCAGTTTGGTACAAATTTAATTGAAGATTTTACGTTTATTATAACATCCTCTAATTTTTTATTCAAATTTGTTGAATTTTTTGTGGAAATGATTTTTAATTTTTGGGTTGCTAATTTTTTTTAATATTTTAATTTTTTTAGATAAAATTTATTTTATATATTTTGCGTTATAAATAAGCTCGTTATTATGTCAAAAATCGTTCAATAATAGATCGCATTATTGAACAGATTTTATTAACATTTTGTTTTGTTATATTGGTAACGATTGTCATCAGCCATATTACGCTTTCTGTGACAATCAACGTTTTGTGTTTGCTATAGTATATTCACGTTAAAGACGCAGCTGAAATAAACAAACAACACCGCGTGATCACCTCGTGGTTGGTATCCCATGGTGGGGTGATATAGATAGAGTTGGTTGGGAGGACCACATAAAACACCAAAACATTGGTTACTAAAGCGCGGAAAAAGAGATAGGTGCTATGAAGTTGAAAAGGAGGTGACTGAGGACTACTAAAGGATGACAAATAGATAAAATAATTACGTAGTTACCAGTATTGAGCATATAAACTTGATCCCGGTTACGAGTATGACCAATAGAATAGAAGAGGTGAATAGTACTGTAGAGGAGGTGAAGTAGTACTGTAAAGGATACTAATGAATATCTAGCTGAAGTAAACAAATGGTTGGCTATAAATAAATTGTTGTTAAATGTGTTTGAAACTAAATATATCTTAATTAGTGGTAAAAAATGTATACTAACAGTATGTATCAAAGAGATATCAATAGAGTATGGAAGTAGTTTTAAGTACTTTGATGTAATAGTAAGTTAGAGTTTCAGGATCACTTTGACTACATATCCCAGAAGATGGTCAAAAATATAAGATTATTATGTAGGTTACGTACAGTGTCGTCCAGTAGGTCTTAGCTCCTTATTTATAACACCATTATGTTACCGCATATTAAGTATGTATTGTAGTACTCTATTCCTCCTAACTAGTAAGTACTAAATCAATAGACTACAGATTGTGATAAATAGACCTATGAGATAGATGTATTTGAATTGTAGACGAGCAGAAGACCAAATATTCTGTGATCATAAGTATGCGAAAAATATTATTTTTAACCCATTTAAAAAAAAATTCACAAATAATATGAATAAATTATTTTTTAATTTTTTTATAGGTGTTTTGGCATAATTTCTTTGTTGATGAGCCCATCTGATCTTTTGTTTAAAAGGAGATATTTTTAGAGTGGTTCCATAAAAAAATGTTGGTGATTAGACAGGGAACTTTGGAGTTAGAAGCGCGCAATTGCACATTGAAGTGCAATAATTATAGTTTTGTTTGGAAGGAGATATCTGAAATCCCATAACAAAATCCTTTCGAAAGATTGTCAAAATTGCACTGCGAGAGTTTAGCGATCAGTGTTTAATTCAATAAAGATTACATTAAAAAATACAAATTATTTATGTACATAAACCGTCTCTCCATTGAAATAAAATAACGTGTTCAAATTTGTAGAGTTAAGTACACAGCTGACTTTGTTTAAATTATTGATTAATTAAATAAGTTAATTTGAAGTCGGGGCTCAAAATCTCTAATTTGTGAGTGTGTGTGTGTGTGCTACTGTACAATTCAGATTCTCAATTATTCGCCTTTGAGTACATGGGTCATTATTCTTTCATTATAATACCTTAAATAAAAGATAATCCCAAATGCAAATGGCAATCGTCAGTTAGAATTTAATTAGATTCAAAATTGGCAGTAAATCATTTACTGATTTATTGGCACTAAAATTAAAAAAATATAGGTTTTAAAACTCAACTTGTTGGCCTAGGCCAGAAAACTCTTCTTCCTGATCTATCAAGGCACGTTTGTATTGCAGGTGCAAAAGGTGCAGGCGCAAAGACCAAAAAAAGTTGATAGTAACAAGTGAGTATTTTTGGAATGCTCGTCTATTCGTCTATTTTTGTACATTAAATTTATACATTATTTTAATTGACAATTTCAACAATTTATATAACAAATTGAAAAATCATCGCTTTAAAAAATAATAAACTTTCCAACCAATTCTTGTAAGTAGCGGCATTCTTCTTGTGGAATTTCTGGTGCTGTGCCTGGTTCAATTGGTACAAATTCTTCTTCTGGGGATTCAACTTCAATTGGAAGAGGTTTAATTCCGGGAAGAATTGGTACAACTTCTTCTGGAGTTTCAACTTCAATAGGGACAGGTACAATTCCAGGAACGATTGGAACAAAGTCTTCTTCCGGAGCTTCTACTTCAATTGGCAATGGTTTGATTCCAGGAACAATTGGCACAAATTCTTCCTCTGGAGCTTCTACTTCAATTGGGATTGGTACAATTCCTGGGAAGATTGGGACGGGTTCTTCTTCTGGAGCTTCTACTTCAATTGGCAATGGTTTGATTCCAGGAACAATTGGCACAAATTCTTCCTCTGGAGCTTCTACTTCAATTGGGATTGGTACAATTCCTGGGAAGATTGGGACGGGTTCTTCTTCTGGAGCTTCTACTTCAATTGGCAATGGTTTGATTCCAGGAACAATTGGCACAAATTCCTCCTCTGGAGCTTCTACTTCAATTGGGATTGGTACAATACCTGGGAAGATTGGGACGGGTTCTTCTTCTGGAGCTTCTACTTCAATTGGCAACGGTTTGATTCCAGGAACAATTGGCACAAATTCCTCCTCTGGAGCTTCTACTTCAATTGGGATTGGTACAATACCTGGGAAGATTGGGACGGGTTCTTCTTCTGGAGCTTCTACTTCAATTGGCAATGGTTTGATTCCAGGAACAATTGGCACAAATTCTTCTTCTGGAGTTTCCACTTCAATTGGGATTGGTACAATACCTGGGAAGATTGGGACGGGTTCTTCTTCTGGAGCTTCTACTTCAATTGGCAATGGTTTGATTCCAGGAACAATTGGCACAAATTCTTCTTCTGGAGTTTCCACTTCAATTGGGATTGGCACAATACCAGGGTAGATTGGTACGGGTTCTTCTTCTGGGGCTTCTACTTCAATTGGCAGTGGTTTGATTCCAGGAACAATTGGGACAAACTCTTCCTCTGGAGTTTCGACTTCAATTGGGATTGGAACAATACCTGGGAAGATTGGTACGGGCTCTTCTTCTGGAGCCTCAACTTCAATTGGCAAAGGTTTAATTCCAGGAACAATTGGAACGATTTCTTCTGGAATTTCAAGCTCTGGTAAAATTATACCAGGAAGAATTGGAACTACTTCTTCCTCTTCTGGTACCTCAATTGTTTCAATTGGTATTGGTTTGATTCCTGGAACAATTGGAACTACTTCTTCTTCCTCTGGTATCTCAACAGTTTCGATTGGTACTGGTTTAATTCCTGGAACAATTGAAACTACTTGTTCTTCTTCTGGTACTTCAATAGTTTCAATTGGTACTGGTTTGGTTCCTGGAACAATTGGAACGATTTCTTCTGGAATCTCTAGCTCTGGTAAAATAATACCAGGAAGAATTGGAACTACAACTTGGTCTGGTACCTCAATAGTTTCAATTGGTACTGGTTTCACACCTGGAACAATTGGAACTATTTCTTCTTCTGGGACTTCAATAGTTTCAATTGGTACTGGTTTAATTCCTGGAACAATTGGCACTACGTCTTCTGGAACTTCAATAGTTTCAATTGGTACTGGTTTCACACCTGGAACAATTGGAACTATTTCTTCTTCTGGGACTTCAATAGTTTCAATTGGTACTGGTTTAATTCCTGGAACAATTGGGACTACGTCTTCTGGAACTTCAATAGTTTCAATAGGTACTGGTTTGACTCCTGGTACAATTGGAATTACTTCTTCTTCTGGTACCTCAATGGTTTCAATTGGTACTGGTTTGACACCTGGAACAATTGGTACTACTTCTTCTTCAGGAACTTCGATGGTTTCAATTGGGACAGGTCTCAAGCCTGGCACAATTGGAACTACTTCAGCCGGTCCCTCGATTGTTTCAATTGGAACAGGCCTAATTCCTGGTACAATAGGAACAACTTCCTGCTCTTCTGCTGGCACTTCAACAGTTTCAATAGGGACGGGTCTTATTCCGGGTACAATTGCGACAACATCATCTTCACTCTCGATGAAAGCCGGCAATATTGAAGGCACAACAGATCGAGATTGCAAACCTAAGAGTTTTAGTTTCGACAACACAAATGCAGAAAACTGAAAATACTAAAATGCTTACCTGGCACACAAGCCAAAGCTGTGAGTAAAACCACTATTACTTTCATAATGTTTCGAGCAATAGAATTGTTCTACATTTTCCAATTTTGATCTCGATTTATATACATTTTTTTCTATATTACTCAGAAGATAAACTAATCTGTTTGTAATTGTCGCTAACTTTGATAATTTGATAATAACCAATAAAATCTAAATTTGCAATCTGATGTAAAATGACAAGAAATTGTTGGATATAAAAAAAATATTTATCATTCATTAGATCAATGTAATAATTAAAGGCAATAACTATTATACACTGATCAGAAGTTATTACAGTAATTATAGTGTAGTAAGCGGTTCATAGAAGTTTTTTTATCCAATATCGACATTTTTAAAACAATCGATTAGCTTTAATATAATAAACATTTCAATTTCTAGATTCTCAGAAATGTTTGGACTTTTCTTTAATAGAGGCTACTGTTACGATTACAAAAAAATACAATATTTTCTGCATAACTCCTATCAAAAATGTTTAAACTATAGGTTTTCTATTTCAGTTCCTTTTTTCCTTTTTCTCTAAAATACTAATAAGTTTTGGAAAAACTCAAATATTAATACAGTAAAGAAATTCGCGTTAATCACACCGTGTGGTCATATTATGTATGATTTTATAATCCGATTTCCTTATTATTATTATTATTATTATATTATCATTATTATTATTATGCTCAACCCTCTCTGTCTCGGAGGCACAGTAATATTGCTGAATTCAAAAATCATTACGGTCTATGACAACTAATGATAATGACAATATTACTTTTTCACTAATATAACAAAAACCATAAATTGTGTTTTAAACTAAATCGACTAAATAAGTTTGTTTTTTGAAAAATCAAGCTAAATTACTATCTCTCCACGCATCTGCGATCATATTATTTAAAATGTTGGATTTAACATTTAAAGACATTCTAATAATAACTTTATTTTTTATTTTTATTTTTTCTACAGGTGTACACCCAATTACAGAAAAAATGATAAAAACATATTTTAATTTTTGCAAAACGATACAAATGTATATAAAATAAAATAAAATAATAATAATAATGATAATAAAAAAAATTAACATTAACATAACGCTGCATATTAAGTAAGAGATACAAAGATATCAAGATAATGAAGAGTCAAAAAATTTTTGAATATGACTCTCTATCATTTTCAGACTGTCAGCATGAATATCGCAAGTTTCAGAGATCATATTAAATTGATCGCACATGAGAGATATTGGTGACCTGAGTAGGGCATTAGACTTACGAGGCATGCTGTAAAAAGTCTGACACTGACGTGAGTTTATACGAGGAATAAAAAAAATTTAATTTTTGTATGAGGTAAGGGCAGTCAATATTGGAATGCAATAGGTTGTACAGGAATTTTATGTTAATGATTACTCGCCGCACTTGCAAAGAATTGAAACTAAATCTATTCAAAAGTAGGTTATGGTTAAACCCTCTAATTGGGTATTCCCCATCAAGCTGATAAGAAAGGAATTTTAAAAATCGTCTTTGAACACTTTCAAGGTGACTAATATAAATATTATAAATGGGGTACCATATCAAGGCTCCATATTCGAGTCTGGAACGTACTAGGGAGCAATATAATATTTTTAAAGTTTTTATGTTTGAAAAATCTTTGCAGTTCCTGTATATAAAACCATATGTCTTACAGGCTTTTGTTATTATTTCATTGACATGATTAGTGAATGTAAATTTTTCATCAAAAATAATACCCAAGTCTTTTATTTCAGATTTCCTAGCAAGTAGGATGCTATTAATGTGGTAAGGAAAACTTGTACTCAAAGTTTTTCTGGAGTATGTAACAACATTGCATTTTGAAATGTTTAAGTGCAGTCGGTTCAGCTTACACCATTGAACCACTGCATCCACACTGTTTTGCATAGCAATGCAGTCACTTTTGGAACGAATTTTATAGAAAATTTTTAAATCATCTGCAAATAAAAGCTTATTACATTGTACTACACTAACTATATCATTAATAAACAGCAGAAAGAGCAAAGGGCCCAAGTTGGAACCCTGTGGGACTCCAGAGGTAGAAATAAATGAATTGGATAAAAAGATTTGATATCTAACATATTGCTCCCTACCAACTAAATAAGATTTGAAAAACATAAGTAAAGAGTCACAAAAGCCATGCGATTTTAATTTGCCCAATAATATATAGTGATCTATTTGATCAAAGGCTTTACGGAAGTCAGTGTAGATTACGTCGATTTGATGTTTATTGTCTAAAGCCTTTGAAACGTATTCGCTAAAGCTAGCAAGATTTGAGATAGTTGACCGTTTTTCCATAAATCCATGTTGTAGAGGGGATATTGATGTTTTGACACAGGAGTATATGTGTTTGAAAAGTATAGACTCAAAAATCTTGGCAAAATTACACAATAAAGATATAGGTCTATAGTTATTAATGTTATTGATATTGCCTTTTTTAAAAACTGGACATATGCAACCTTTTTTCCATAATTCAGGAAATGTGCATTTGCGCAAGGCTAGATTAAATAGGTGGCACAACGGTTTCGCAAATATAACAGCACAGTCTCTTAGGAGGAAGCTGGGAATTCCATCAATACCAGATGTCATACTGCTTTTACTTTTTTTTAGGCAAATCAAAACGTCATCCTCTGTGATCTGAGGCACCTGAATGGTGAAAGAATTAGACTCTAATATGTTTAAATTTGATACATCAGGATCTGATGTTATGTATGAATTCTCATAGAAACTAGCAAATGCATTAACAATCTCATCTGGCTTAGTCAACTCGATACCGTTGAAGTACATATAACCCGGTATTCGCGATTGTCCTTTTTTGTTATTTATATAACTCCAAAGTTTCTTAGGTTCGCGAGAAATAGTGTTTTCAATTTCGAGTAAATATTCTTTATAGGCATCCGGTACAAGACTTTTACATTCCGCCCGTAGAACTTTGAACTTATTGTAATATGTGATATCTTTTGATCTCTTGCATTTTTCATGTAACTTGTTCTTATTCTTTAAAAGTTTAATTATTTGTGCGGTAAACCACGGTGGATACAAAGGGTGACGGTTAGAGCTCTTTATTTTAATTCTAGGAACTGACTGCTCAAACAATTCATTCAGTTTTTCATAAAAAAGTGAACAACGTACGTTAAGGTCATTTACTTTGGTTAATGAAGACCAGTCAGTTGATAGAAGTGTGCTATACAGTAATGGAAAGTTAGCTTTTCGAAAGTTAAAATTACTCGATTCAAGGTTCCGTGGAAATAAGGTTTTCTGAGACGCTTTAACAGTGAATTCAATATCAAGTGAAGGGTGATGCGGATCTTCTGGTACAAGTGGAAATTCGGACTTATGCACTACACAGTTGATATTTGAGAATATTAGATCTAGTTTATGATTCAAAGTATTCAATATCTTATTATATTGCTCTAAACATAAAAATTCTTTAAAATTATGCAAATTATGACTATACCTATTCCTGATGCCACTGTCATAGGATGGAGTATTGAAGTCACCAACGATAATAATTTGGCCTTCTAGAACACCATCAGTGCTACATAGTGCATCAAGAAAGGTTTCATATTCATCAAAAGCAATGGAAGGAGGAATGTACACAGCAAATATACATAATTTTATATTAGCGCTAATATTTAGTTTAGTCGCTACCACATTAATGCTGGAGAAGTTGCCAGTTATATTGGAGAGATCAATTTCCGTACTTACTAAATCATTTGCAATTGCAATTAACACACCTCCTCCACGTGTAGTTCCAGTTTCCTTCAAGTTCCTGTCATTTCTATAAACGGTATATTTGTTACAAAATAACTCACTGCTGGTAACATCTTCAATAAGCCAAGTTTCGGACAGAACTATTATATTGTAGTTACAAAGAAGTACGTTATTATAAAAAACATTAACTTTAGACCGAAGGCCGCGCACATTTTGGTATACACAGTGCAATGACGGTAAATTGTAATTGGGTGTACTGTTCAGTTTAACTGTACGATGCGTTGGACACCATTAACATATTTAATTACCAGGTCAGATTCTCCATTATTGAGCCTTGCGCCGAGTTCATTCTTCAGTTTCTTATAGTGCTCAATCTGTTTTGGCGTTCGGTCAGGTGATATTCTAACAATATGACTTGAACATAATAATTCTGCACAATTTCTATCTATAGGTGATAACTTGATCAAAATTGTTTTTGGTGGTCTAAAATTAAAATGCATATAATTTGCAGAATGCGTTACGAAAAGGCAAGCAAAACTTTTGGTATGTAAAAAGAAGTTAGATACAATGTGGATGTAAAATATGATGATTAAAACAATAAAATAAAAAAGACAATTTAAAAGGCTGAACAGAGAACGCCGACATTAAGAAAAGCTTTATTTTGAATAAGAGGAACCAGTTGCACCAGTGGAACCATATTACTGGTCTATATTTTTTGCGTAAATATGAGAAAAACATTTGTCTCTTAAAAAGATGAGTTTTGCTGAAAAACAGAATAAAACGTAAAAGCTGTCGTAGAATAACTGAATCCGCTTGTAAAATTTAGGAATATTTTTTTAGTAAAGAAATAAAAAGTACAAGATAGAGATCACAAATAATGCTAAGACGGCAATTCTTATATTAGCTGTTGAATAATTGTCTTTTGTCAAGTAATTACATCGTTCATAAAGGTTATAAACTTTCTTTTATAAAAAGTTATTTACAAATAAATAAAAAGTAATTCCTAATTACATAGTTTCTTTTTACACATTTATTAAAAAAAACATACGGTTTAATATATCTATCTAATATAGGTGACTGATTTAATCAGACTAGTACCGTAAAGGTAATAAAAAACCTCAGTCTTGGTTTGTTCCGCATAGAGATAAACCTAGGCCAGTTTCGTCTGAGCTTGTAGCTGAAAAACTAAAATAACTTCGCGCAAGAAATTGTAACAACAAATTTTAATAACACAAAGATTGTTGAGTAAAAAGATTGAAAAAACAAAATCACATAAGCGTTTCAAAATTTGTGGTGAAAAATTATCAACAGATAAAACGTCAGTTAAGATTTTAAGGCCCGCCATTAGATAGAGCAATTTAAAAAGGGGCGCTTGAGTCCGTCTCACTTTATATTTCTTATAGCTCCTTATTTTGGAAAATGTTACCAAACTCAACATTGGCTAATAGCACAGAAAAAACTGCTTGAGGAAAAAACCAAATGAAGAAAGAATAACTTTTTAGCATATTGTATATTAGAGTAAATTCGCAGACTAAAAGTTTTTGTAACCAAAAAATTTGAGAATTTAAGTTATAATTTTTAGCAGAAAACTATATCAACGAAAATTTTAATGAGAAAGAGTAAAGTGTTTAAATAACCTGGCAAAATTAGCATCAGAAAATCCAAAAAAGTGCTGAAAAAAATATGATTCTTTTGAGAAAAAGACTACACCATGCATAGCAGAAGAAATAAAAAAAAGCTTCCATTATAGAGAAGTCATTGATTGAATTGCCAGCGATGCTAAAGTCTTTGAATTGGTCAATCAAGACAATCTAGATAAAAATATTTAATAAAAAAAGCTGAGACTAAAAGTCATTCTAATACTTTGAAGGTATTGATTGAAGACATAGTCAAAAACCTCAACGTCGCTCTTAAATAGAGTGGAGAAAAAAGTGGGCAAAAAGAATATTACAACACCGCAAAAACTAAAACAAATTACTTTTGAAAAACAGCAGCATACAATTTACTAGTATTTTTTTTCCCTCTAAAAAGTTGTTTAGAAAAATAAAATACAAATATCAAATTTAAAAAAAAAAAAAGGTTTATAAATGTTTATTGGAGCAATTTAAAGTTATAATTATCTTTTTTTAAAATCTTTATAATTACATAAAATGTTTATTTCGAGTTTTTATGATGTATTTAATTTTTATATGACAGCTATTGATTGAACAAATTGAACTGATGATCAGCAATTATTCCAGACAACGGTATTCTGTTTGTAGTTATTATCGCAAAAGATATACATTTTATCATTTAAAACAGTAATTAATTTTTAGATCTATTTTAGATAACTTTCTGATCGGTATGCGCATAACGAGTTAAATATCTAATAATAGACTTTCTTTTATTTATCGTAGAAGAGTGTTTCAATGAAGTTATAAAGTGTATTCTAAAGTATTAAAATATATTATGTCTTTAGTATAAGCTGTAGGCTAAGCTATTTGAGCTGTACTATAAGCTGTAAATACTCTTATAGGATCAATTGAAGCATTGGGAGCAACAAAGGCGTTTGACACCTGTGGTCCGTTTTAATGTAATAATTGCATCACACACAAGCATGAGCAGGCCATGTGAATATTTATGAAGTATCTTAACTGATTAATTCGGCAAGTATCCGCCGCACCTGTCGTACTATGGATTACAACTTCTAATTTGTAAAAAATATTACAATGTGAAAACGTCTGGAAAGCATTATTTTGGTAATCTTGGTACAAATAGTAACATCAGTTTTTGTGTCTCAAAAGTAGAAAAAAAATAGTTAAAGAATGAAAATGTATGACAAAAAAATGTTTTAAAGGTAGAAAAAAGATTAGGTGAACAGAACACGTCAGCTCGAGGTAAGAGTATTTCAGAAGATTTTTAAATTTATTACTAAATTTATTTATTATTATTAAATTTAAAGTATGGTTCCACAAAGTGTTTTAATAACCCCGATAACAATACATACTCCATGATTTTCTCCGAATTTGACAAAGCGTAGTCAGATACCATCATATTGCCGTGTTTAGAAATTAAGAAAAAATGTTTGACACCTGACAAAGGAAAAAAAAATTAATGAAAAAATTGTTTCATCAATAAACAAATCCAAAATTTAAATTTTGAGAAAAAACAGTCAAGGATTCGAAAGAAAAACATAATATAGTCAAGTCAGTAAAATATATATTTTGAAAATTTTAATTTATCAATTTTAAACTATACAGAGCCTTATTAGACAAGTGTCTGTAATTAATGTACAAAATCCATATAAACTTCTTTTAGAAACTAACCTTAAGATTCGATAGAATCTTACGAAGTGGCGTTTGAAAAAAATGAAGTTATAATGCGCCCAAAAAAATGTATAAGGTGGGCCATCTAAAACTTTAAATTTGAACTACCGATTACTTTGACTTTGAAAGGTAGAATAACATTCATTTTTATTTTGAAGTTTATCTTTAACATTTGCAAAATGAGACGCTATGCGCTTGAACAAAATTGGGAAATATTAAGAACTTACTTCCAAAGTAGTGAGTCTACGAGTGAGTTAACGCAAACTGTAAGAAATTTACGTGGAAAATTTTCAAGAGATCCACCTTCAGTTCAGTATGTGGCTATGTGCGTCAATTTGACATATTCAAATTTAAGACAGTGACATGGCCGGCATTTGGTTCCAACAAGACGGGATCTCATGTCAGACAGCCAACGTAACCATCGATATTTTACGCACTGTTTTTGAACATCGAATAGTCAGCCGAAATTGTGATGTCAATTGGCCACCTCGAAGCTGTGATTTGAGCCCTTTGAATTATTTTCTGTAGGAAGCGATTAAGGATACAATGTTACACAAACGATGCAGAGACAATTGAAGCGTTGAAACATAAAATCGAAGTTGCCATTAAAGAGATTCGAGCCGAAACAATCGAAAATGTACTGAAAAATTGGGTTGATTGGATGAGGCACTGCAGAGCAAGTGGTGGTAGTACCACGTATCATATAAATGATATTGTGGTCCATTCTTAAATGACAATTCTTATATTTTCTAATAAAACCAAAAATTTAAGAAATAATCAACTTTTTTTTATAGCCGATTCAAATTTAAAATTTTAAATGGCCCACCCTATACACCTACTTACAAGTAAACTCGTTTGATCATGCTGGAGGACTGGAGTTTGATCATGCTATCAAGTGTTTTACTGTTCAAATCTAATACCAATAACTTTGTTCAATTTATTTACAGATTAATCTACAATAAACTTTATATTGTAGAAAATATTTGAACAATGTGATTAATAATTAATTACCCTAATTAATTCCTTTTATTTCCTATTGTACCTACTCTGTCTAATTACTCCTCTCGTTTGTTGTTTGTTTATTGATCCATTTCTATATTTCAGCTCTCCATGCGTCCATTGCCTCTTTTCTCTTTTCTTCTAAATTTTTGTTGTACGCTACACCCTTTCCTCTTACAATTTTTTTATTGCCCTATTTGCCTTTCTGTTTACCACTTTTCAGCACCCTTGTACCTTCTCTTGCTCTCTATCGTCAAATTTTACGGTTTTCTTTTTCTTCATACTTTTTACCTTTTTTCTCTCACTCTCATCAGTCTTGCAATCTTTCTATCTCTACTATCCCTTTCTACCCCCAAATTTACGCCCCGTATATCATTACATTTTTTACCCGACTTTCAAACAACATCGTCATTCCTGTCATACTCTCTTCCAAACATTCTTTTTGCCATGCCCCATACTATCACACACATGGTTTCGTTTATTCCCCAGGTGTATCACCTGCGCCTTACATCATTTCTTGCTTCAAACATGTTTTGGAATTACATACTTCCATTTGTTTCACTTGTTCTATTTTTTCCACCCCATTTCAATCCTATTTTTTCCTTCCTCCCTCACTAAACCTTTTGTTTTACCATTCACCTCAAATCCCTTCTTTTTCATATATTCGTACTTCTTTGCGTTGTTTACGATCTCTCTCTCTCCCTCTTGAAGGAAGTGGTTAGTCTTGGGGTTGTAAGTAAGTAAAACATAATTGATAAGTTAAAAGCCAAAGTATATACAACAAAATGAATTTTTGTTTATACTCATTATGAAAGGAAATTTTTAAGAGTTGAAACATGGCAGAACAATATAAATTGAGTTTTATAACATTAATCAATATTTTGTTTTACATATTTTAATATGAATTGTATCAATTAAAAAATTATAATCTCACATATTTTTTTAAAACAGTGAAAACTTTTCACCTGCTTAAAGCAAAAAATACACACCCAACTATACTTTCATCTAGATTATGACAGAACAAAGCTTATGTTAAATACCATGTGTCGTAAGAATCGGTTTTAAGCACTATACTGTACCGTGGTGAGAGGTACACTTTGACATTTCGTTTCTCATTTCAGAGTTAGTTTGATAGAAAGGCTTTTTGATCGCATTGTACCATCACAATCACGCAATTTTTTCGATATTTATTTCATTTTGTCAATATTAACTTATAAAAACATAATCGTCAGTCATTCTATAAAAGAACTTAAATTATTTTTATTGGAAGTGGTATAGAATATAGTTACGTCAACTTTTCAAAAATTTTCTAGTGGTTATAACTGGTTACTAATGTCTAATATATTAGACAGCCAAGTCTAGTCTGTGCTGATTGGTTTAGCTATTATTTGCAAGCGATAATTGAAATTGTCATAATGAAAGACAATATATTTGACATTTTTATTAGCCCAGTTTACTCCAACAAAATACTCCTGTACTAGTTTTTTTTATAAATGCAGTAGTACTTAACTATAAAAGTAAATTTGTAGTTAATGTAATGCATAAAATGTAAAGAAATATATTATTCTTGTCTAATTGAAAAAGATGCAAGACAAAAAACGAAAGACCAGACATTCTTAACTGTAATGGTTTATTGTTTATTAAAAAAAAAACACAAAACACATACCCTTCGAACAAAATAATAATATTCCCCTATTTGGTAAGCTATTTTTCTTTACGATCACTTAATAAAGAATTGTGTAACTTTGTCACTTCGTTATCAACGAGTTCCTGGATAACACTGCCATTAACGTCAACAAAACTCGCAACACTTTTCTTTGAACTAGTTTCTCGAATTGCCCCTGATTTACTGTCTTTGAAGCTCAAAACCAAATTATATTTATCATCATATCTAAAAGAAAAAGATACATATTAGCATATGGCTCCCGACTAGTTTTAGTCTCGGCCACTAAAATTAAGGTCTTTATAGAAACGTAACAGTTGATACAAATGAACATTACACATTACTATATAATTGCTACTGATTATAATAGCTGGTTCTACTTTTAACAACATAAAAAATGCAACAAGAGATCCTCTCATCATAGTACCTAATACTGCACTGGTCGAAACCGCACCCACATTATAATCAGTAGATGCACGCAATATATTATAAGATATTTACTTTTTCAAAAATGAGCTAGCCTCCCAAATGCTATCTTTCCTGGTTCCCTCTTTCTGAATACACACGCAAAAAATACCCTTCTCTTTATAAGTTGTATACAACGTTAGGATACCCATCATTACAAAGTACGTACTGACGCAAAATATTAGAATGGGCCTGAAAAAGCATTAATCATTCATTATAACATATATAATTATTGATAAAACTGCTCACTTTGATGTAGGGAATGGATATAGATAGTCCCAAAGCAAGGCGAACATTGCAACCCCCACAGCAATACTACAGATCACTAATCTTCCATCCATTAAAGAAAAACTTTCAACATAATTATATTTCTTTGTCAAGACTTCTTTTACGGCATCGTCTATAGCATTTTTCACTGCGGAGCCGTCCCATTTATTAATTTTAACGATCTAACAGAAAAAATCTCAGATAAACAATCCATAAGGTCAATGTTTAGGTAATAATGAACATAAAGTATATAAAAAACTGTTTGAAACTGAAAAAAGTATCAATACCTTATCATCCTTGTCTTTTGAATCTTTTGGTGCCATTATTTATGCAAAAAATAGTGTTTGTTAGAAGTGTTTTCGTGTCGGTTTGATTTACCGGGACAGCAAGACACGTCAGTAAAATGTCATTCGATTTGAAGTTTGTTTGACTGTTGACGTTTATTTAGCAAATCTAGTTACAAACTTTGTACCAACCAAAAAGTCAATTGTAGAAAAATACTGTAAATAAATAACACAGTTATTATTAAATTTATCTCTTAATATATTGTTTAGGACGTTGACCGTCCTAAACAAGTCACAATACATAAAAAAAAAATTTTGAGTATTTTTCTAATAGTACAGCGTGATCAACAATGACTGTTTGAGTTGGCAACCCTTTTTTATTTGCCTAGTTGCAACACTGTAATCGGATACGCTTATTTCACAAGTATTTTACATAAAACATTAAAAAAAGTGTAGGTTATGTCACAGCGATTAATTTTTAATTGGCATCTGTCAATGATGTCAGTGTCACCCGTCAAAAACAGAAAGTGGTTGTAGTTGTAACATTTTAAAGTTAATTGTGGGTTTGCTAACTCAAACAGTCCTATTGGATCATGTTGTATAATTGTTAAACAAGTTGTAAAAGACATTTGTTTGTGTCACGCATAGATTTGTTGAAGCACAAGCTGTGGCGAACCGACTGCTTTAAAGAATAAATAAGTGCCAGAGACATGTCTTGTTAAACGAGTGTAACATAATATTTTTTCTATTTCGCTTTTATTTATATGAATAATTTAATATAGCGTGGTCGACAACTGTTTGAGTTGGAGTTTAAAAATTTTTTTATTTACCCAGTTGCAACACTGTGATTGGATACGTTTGTTTGACAAATTTTTGACGAACCATTTATAAAAAAAATTGTAAGTTATTTCAGAGCAACAACTTTTTAATTGGCATGTGTCTATGATGTTGTCACTGTCAGAGGTGTCACCAGTCAACAATAGGAAGTAGTTGTAGTTGAACCTTTTAAAATAAAATGTAAGATTACCAACAACAACAACGTCGTAGTTGACCACGCTGTATTAAGATTATAAAAATCTATATAGTAAGTTTTTCTTCTTAGGTTGGTGTGACTGACATACCTACTTGATAATAGCAATAACATTGACAGTAGTTTCAATGTTTTTAACGACACAACTACTAACCATACCAACCGACGGCAAAAGTCACTAAAAACGATTACACAGAATTCAATTTTGTCTAAGTATCGGTTATCCGAAACTAAAACGACAATGCGTCATTGTCCAAGATGACAAAATAACATAAACATAGTCTTGTTTCCAGATTTAACAAAAAAATTGAGTTTAAGACGTACGTACTACTAGTTGCAGCATTTCGAATACAACTGATAAATAAACAAAAAAAAACAGTTTAGAAAATGAATCTACGTAAGATCTATTGGTAACATAGACAAGAATTACCAACCGTAACGAGAGCGTCAATCTTACTTTGTAAAGCATTATATATAATTTTACTTATACAACAGTTGGTCACAGTATAGTATTTAGGTCACATCAAAATTATATAAACAAATTTCTTTATATCAAGAGCGATATTTTTTTAGATTTGTATTTGTAAAAAATGTATAGCGTCAAGTTGTGTACTTAAACGTAAAGATTTGATTCTCATAAAATAAACTGAAGTATATCACAATTTAATTTATTGTCTCACAAGAATAGACTTTAAACAACAATAATTTCAAATTGTATTACATAATATAAATCATATTTATACAAATCACATCTGTCTAAGATTTGCCGCTATCACAAACTCCTGCATGTTTAAACATATACACTGATATGATTTTTAACAAGTCAACAACATTGAATAGAAATTCGGAAGTTTAATAGTAAATAGAGAAAGTTTTATGAAACGGTAACTTCTTAGCAACTATATCTTTTGCATTCTTTCTGCGAAAATCCCATAGAAAATGATCAATTAATATAGAATTCACTTGATCTTTTTTAACTTTTTTTGCTACATATTCCTTGAGCAGTTCAACGGCCTGAATGGAACAAGCTCTAATTTCAACTTCATCTTGATCACCATTTTGCAGTATCTGATTCTCTTCAAGTTTTTTCATTAAATCGGGTCCATACTCGAAAAGTCCAAACCAAAGCAATGTTTGGGGAACACGATAATCAGCAAACATTGTAATCTCGTTGATATCGTTAAAACAACCAATTCCTTCATTTTTAAAACAAGCCCAAATGTCACCAATTAAAATTTGGGCCCTTTTATAAATAGCAATTTGCTTATTTTGGTAAGTCGCTTCATCTTTAAAACACTTAAAATTACTTGTTATCAAATTCAAAAGAGTAGCAGCGCTGCCATTAGCCTTTTTTACGCAATTTTCAAAACTACCATCAAAGCTTTCAATGAGAACTGTACCGACTTCATGCAAACATTTTACACGTTCCACGAATAATGGAATGGGAACATCATTATCACTGCGTAGAACTTTGGCAAGATCCTTTTCAGCAATTTCGGAATAATACTTCGGATTTAAAATATCAATTTTCTCCTTAAAGAAAAAAAAAAAAGTTGTAGAAAAAAACATATAAAAAGCCAACCTTTAGAGCTCTATTTATCGCAGCACATAGAGCAAAATATCCTGTATATCCCTCCACAATCCACCCAGGTTCGTTTTCAACATGCCAGAAACAGAAATTGAGGGTGTCTACAACAAACAACCAATCTAAAGCCCAAGGATCTTCAGGCTTAGGATGAACCTCAGTTTGACTAAAATTGTTTGGAGATAGTTTGCCTTCTTCAATTTCTTGTATAATCTGCAATAATACTTTTAATAATTATTTTGTCACTGAAGAATCGTGACTTTAGTTATAGCAGTCTATACATGATGGGACAGCGCTGTCTCGTCTTTATTTGGGAAAATCATCGGCCAAGGCCATTACAAAAATCACTACGCTTTCATGAGCAGTCTTTACTATATGAACGATTGTGACAACGAACATACGTAATAACATTATTGAAAGATACAAAACATATAAAATTTTATTACCGACAAAAACACAAATCAAATCACTTGATTTGATTTGTGGTAGCTGGTAGCTGAACTAAAATATTAAAGAAGATTCAGAAAGATAACAATAAAAGACGTTTTTATTGTTATTCTTTATTATTGAAAAATAACAAATTAAACACTTGGAAAAAGAAAAGGACAAAATACACATAAACCACAAACAGTTTCACTTATTTAAAACACGGAACAAAAGCGTTGTCACCGGAAAAATTTAAAAAACACTTGAAACTTCAACTAGTGAATGCCAATAGACCCGCTGGCAGCGCTGCCACATTTCGCTATTCACGGCTTGTTAAGTAGAGACGACTGTGGCATTACCTATTCTTACGAGATTTAAAGATATTGAACATTTTCTTAAAATTAATTAAAAAATTTGACTTTATAAATTATTTAGCGTACTGTAAAATCATAATTGTTGACAGAATTGGCAATTCACATTAATTTGTCGGTAATACAGTAACTTCAATTCTGGCAGCTATTTAATAGTGGCAACAACCGGGCAAAACCATGCTTTTTTGTGCAATTTCCAGTTTTGTTTGAGTGTTTTAATTATTTGGTAAAATTTATTTAAATAGAAGGTTGGGATTTTTCTTCTTTACAGAACTACAACAGTTGGTGTTGCACACGCATTTTCGCCGACCAAACTGCTCCTTTAATTGCTCTTATATTCTGTATCAATGATACAAAAATATAGAAAAAATTATTTGTAAAATTGAAAGTCGTTTTCACAATAACTAATAATGTGTTGACAACCGGTAATACTAGTTGTGACGTCATTTTTCGTAGTTTAATATTTTCTTGTTAGGATCGCATGCTTAATATAGTAAATAATAGCCAATATAAAAATAGTAAAATATTAGTACAAAATTTGATTTCAAAAGGTAAATTAAAATTTAATAAAAAATTATGTCAACTTCTTCATTGTGTGAAAAAAGAGTATCAAGAGTATATTTCAAAACTGTAGGTTTTATAGATGACGTTTAATAAAAAAGAAAAAATTTTAAAAAATAATTCAATTACTTAAAAAACTACAATTTGTTTATTTCATTTAAAAAACAAAGTTTTGACAGCAAACAAATTTTTTAAAAAAATTTCTTTTGCAAAACAATACTTAGAAATTAATAGTTATGTATTTGTAGTTATGTGTCGAGGCAAAGGGAATAAACCTTCAGGTTAATCCCGCAAAAACAGAATTTTTCCTTGTCCTAAAATGTTTCTATAACTGCACTCTCCACTACTGCTGTTTTCCCGGATTCAGTATGGCGTTGTAAACAAACTTTAAAATTCAACGGTTACGTAAAGTAAACAATTAAGCAATTTTCATTCATCAAATAACGACGGTAATACTTACTATATCTCCCAATTTTTGTACACTTTCCTTTTTAATTTTTACATTATGGCTCAAAGAAGCAACAAATTTTCCAGATTCACGTGGTAGTAATGCCATTATTTGCCTCAGAAGACGTGCGATTGGGGCTAGACAGTTAGACAAACTCAATAGTTTTAGTTAGTAAGTAGTAAGTTTAGTAATATAATATTTCTGTTCTAGTGTTCTGAAATAATAGTGGAACACAGGGAGGGGGGTGAAGCCAAGATAGCGGAATTGGAAACGAAAAAAGTATGTGGGCCGCTATTAAATTGACGTGGGCAAGGGGAAAGAAAAGTAGCCAATCAGAAATTTGAATTTGAATTTAGCGGCAGAAGCAGTATTGTTTGTCACGCCCTTCACTTTCGATTCATAACAAAATAACGTTTTTTGTTGTTACATTTTAGACTATTTAGAGGTTATGTTGTTATACTTGTTTTTATAAAATTATATCAAATTTTCATGTTAAATGATAAAGCTAAATGAAAAATAGAATTAAAATTATAAATAAAATAGATTAGCTTAGTTATACCATGTAATATGCCTTTTAATAAGATTTTGTTTGTAGATTCTAATTGTGGGAGAATATTATTTATAGAATAGATGGGGGCTCAGAGAAAAGATTTGATCAGTTTGTGAGGATCACTTTGATGAATCTGGTTTTGTCAACAAGAGAAAGAAACGTTTAAATTTTGGTGCAGCTTTAGTGCAAGTTTTTATGGAGGATTTTGCTTTTGAGATTGAAAACTCTTCTGTTTAACGCGAAAGGGGGGTTAACATTATAAGGGGGTAGTAACCTAGGATGCGTATGCAATCAAACTTCATCGAATATTTATAAATTTTAGTTTTCTTGCTTACAACACAGTAAGTGACAAGCAATGTCGCTCTTGGTTATTTTCAAGACCACAAATATTGTAGGACAGTTTTTTTTCTATGTGAACAAATTTGCGTTCTTGAACGACAATGACTGTTGGAGGCAAGAGAAAGGTTTGTTGAATTTTAGAAGAAGGTCGTAGGTGATTGGGTTTGAACATTTTTATTTCCACGTATGTAGTGCATTTCAATTCAATTGGCATAAGAAGTGGCTGTGCGATTTGAAATTTCTGTTGGGGATTAATATGGACATTTGTTTAAATCATGAAAATCACTGTTTGGTAGTGATAGATTAGTGACAAAGCGAGTTACATTTTATGTGAAGTACTTTTCACATTTAAAACCTATTTATACGATTATGGTTTGCTTTTTGTTTGTATTTTAAGTTCGACTGCAATTTATTTAATTTTAATTTGATGAAGGTTATTTAATTTTTAATATAAATAAAATTTATTATTTTTATTTCTTTGTCTTATATTACATAATTATATTGTCAAATGGTTGTCTAATTGTAAAGCATGAAAGGTTATATCACTAATTAGCATTTCGTGAAAGTGTAATGCCTTATGCAATTGTCTAATTGTTTATTTATTTTTGAATTTAGTTTAAGTTGTGTAATTAAGTAGTTTAAATATTTATAATGAATATTATATAAAAATGTAAAATGTCTTAGTTTTGGTTTATTTAAATAAATCATATTTTGATTGTTGTGAAATCAAATTAGAATTATTTGATTCAACTTTATAATTAAAACATGTGTTTTAATTATAAAGTTAAGTTAAACACTTCTATTTTGATCTCACACCAATTCAATGGGAAAAAAGGCGACAAAATTAGTGGCGTCTACATTTAAATTTGGCCGCCACTAATTTAGTTTGCCACAAAATCGCTGTAAGCGCTGGCTGTCGAACATGGTTTTGTATGTTGCCAACCATTAGCATAGAATGTTTTATTTCTTATAATGAGTGTTCTGTGGTGAACATGCGTAGAACTCGAAATTACTCAGTCTAACTAACTCGCAGTTGTTTTTTATTTATGAAAAGAACTCTAATCGAATAATAAATAAATAAGAAACTTTTAAACAAGCTTTTATAGTTTTATTGTAACTATGTCAATTTGAATTGACAATCAGCAAAGGTTTCACATGTTTTGCTTAGGTTGGCAGTGACAGTTTTTTAGTGACATTTGCTTTTAATTTATAATTTTCTATTGAAAAAAACCAGCAAAGTAGCTGACATCTGGCAAAAGGTTTTGCAAGCTTTAAATCAAGGAACACATTACACGTGATATTTGTTGTAATAAATTTTGCTGTTAAGTAGAAATAGTGCTGCTTGTATCAAGTAACACAAAATTAACACTTTTGGAAAAAAATTAAAATAAATAAATACCTATCAAAAATCCATGAAATCATTTTTTCACATCTATTTAAAATTCATATTTTTGTTTTATATTATTATTGTAATATGTTATAATTGTCAGTAATTCACAATAATCTTTCACTGCGTTTGTCAACAGGAGATGTTGACGCCGCTTAAATTTGACATAGTTTACAATTGAGAATTGATATAGTGGTTCTTCTAAAAAAATGCTATTTTACAAGCCAAAATCTACTTTTTACTTCTATCATAGACTTTATTTAATAAGACGTACTAGACTCATGGAGCTATACTAGACTAGATTAATATCAACGGCTGTTTTTATGTTTTTTTAAAATTTGGCTTCATAGTTGGCCATGTCTTTAAGATTGTGTGAACAGACCATAATTTTAAAGAAGATTGCTTCAAATGTAAAAACAATTTCAAAATTTTTCAATTTCTTTATTTTTAAGTTTAAAATGGTTTTCTCACAACAGAATTTTACAACCATTTTTTGCACAGTTTTATGTCGATGGAATTGTAGAAGGATACTTTTAGCAAGACGGTGCTGTTTCACATACTACTTACGAGACCTTGAATATTATCACAATTTGCCTCCATTTTCATACGCGACGTCATAGGTTTCGGTGCGGTTATAAGCCATTACAGCACCAAACTTTATTTTTGAATTTTTGGTTGGCAAAACTCAATTTGACTTTTTACCTGTCTGTCAATAATTTTAAAATTGCAATTTTTGCACAACAAGGTGAAGTGAACAAATAATAAGTGGTCTGGGAAGAACAACCGATTCCAATAAAGCAAAAGTCACAGTTTATATGTCACTTGACTTAAAAAAGTAAGTATCTTACAATAATAATAATGAAAACATAATTTTTGCTATTTCACGTATTTCGGGAGGCCTACATGTAAAGTTTTCTTCCATTTTCGTATTTTAGGGCTGACATGATTAGAATTTTTGGATAAAACAAAAGAAAAGACAAATAGATAAAATTTTCACTTTTAAAATCGAGATATTGCCAATCCACTCTCAAAATCGATCAAATTAAAAAAAATGCTCAAAATCAGCATAAAAAGGGCAAATTACAAAAAATAGTATAAAAAACTCGTTTCATAAGATTTAAAGCACTTATTCTTTAAAAAAACTTATGGTTTTGCCACTAGTTTTTTAAACTTGAATACGTGCTTTAAGACGTTTTATGAAACTTGTTTTTTAATATACTATTATGATTGTCGAGTTATCAGTCATAACTTACTCTTCAAGATCCTGCAAACTCACTCCATGTAACTTTTTTTTGTAACCCTTAAAAAACTTGATTTTCCAGCAATGCTTAAATAACCTAAATGATAGTGCGTCTCGCCAAAATTAATAATAATCCTCAAATGTTGGCGAGTACCAGTAAAGCAATTGTTCAATGAGTAACAAACCTTATATTCTCACTAAAATTCAATTTTTCGTTTGTTATAACACTACAAGTGCTTTTAATATAATCTCATTAAGGTGTTGAACTATCGATTTATATATAAGCGATATTAAATATACTATTTATAGTATATTATATTTGAACTGTATAGTATAATTAAACAAGATTTAAATATACTATACATAACTCTGACATTTTACAAACGTTAAATTGTTAAATGTCATAATTTTAACTTTTTTAAAAAAATCTTTATCCAACAACCGATAGACTGTAATACTTGTAAACTGATAGATTTTACTTTAATTAAGAGAAGTCATCAGGACATGGAGGCGTCATCAGGTCAAGGAAATAAAAGTCAGAATAAGCACGGTAGCTCGAAGTGTGAACCACGCTAGAGGCGAAACTTATTATCTTATGAGAATATGACGCTTTCACCGATGGAGTGCGAAACTTTGACAATTTTTATCAAACATTTTATTGGCATGGTCTTGTCTGCAAAATGTCAATATTTCAATAAATTGTATTTACATAAAAATTGTATTTAAAAATTATTATAGACGTAATTGTAATTTTTCACATACGTCAACAAAAGGGCTTATTTCAAAATATTCCAATAAAAATTATTTAATGAGTGCATAATACCGAGTATTTGACTTGTTATATCATTTAAGAGACTGGCAAAAGTCTTCTAAATCTAAATTAGTAAATTATTAAAGAAAGACCAATGCAAATTTATTCAAATTACATCTGTAAACTTGGACATTTTTCACTCTTATTGAAGCTCATCGGCAAGCTGCAACTGATTCAGATTTGAATAAATTTGTAGTGATACGTTTGAGGTTATAGCTACAACCACGCTACAACCAAGTTCCTATTACTTTCCGCAATAAGCTAAAGCTAAGGTCATCTATTAGAAGCTATCTTGCATCAAACATTTTGAGAAAAAAATTTTTACATGTTTATAAATGCACTCTAATAAATGTCAGTGTTGATAGGTACTAATTAAAGCTTATGTTTGACATAATTTTTTTTTTAATAAAAAATTAATTTTGCAAGGAAAACAGAATTTATGTGCTCCACCCGAAATTCGAGAACTAGCCGAAACAACGACTAAAAATTATTACCTAATAACTAATAAATACGATAAAATCTAACACATTTAAACTTTTTAGGTTTTCCGAAAAAACCAATTTTTGCAGCTTTGTTTAAAGCCGCTTTAGCTTTAATTTGAACCACTAACCACTTTTTAAAACAATTTAGTTTTAAAATAAATACGAAGTTTTTTTTCAAGATACAATTACCGTATGTAAAAAAAATAAGACAATGACGTAATTATTTTTTTGACAGCTACATATACCAACCTTCCAACACAAACCTCTACAAATTAAAAACATCTATAAGAGCACGAATGCTTTAATAAAATGTATATATAAAAAACTCTAAACTGAAATAATTAATAACCTTATTGTAAGCTTAAATTTGAAAAAGTTTAATCTATAAGTTTATAAAATATACATATTATTTTGTTTAATTAAAAAAAAAGATATCGTAGAGATTTTATTACTTCGTTAGCAGCACACGTAGCAGTACAGCTAAATAACAAATAACCACTGTAAATAACCGTTTCATTTGCTGAAAGCATTCAAAGAGTGTCGTAAAACGTTTGTCACCATAAAATAACATTGTCAAATGTCACTTTATCACTGTTAGTCTGTTATTGTATCTATATTTAACTGCTATAGTTACTAGGCTACTGTAAAGTTATTCTATGTTACTATAATAAGTCAAATAAAAAAATGACATTATTGTCATTTGAGAAATTCAAGTGTCAATCAGTAATCTGTTTGGAAAAAATAATATTGTGCAGGTAACATATTGCAAAACGGTTGGGAACACAATAAGCCGCTTACTTTTATAATGGTAGATTACAGTAAATGGAAAAATATTGAGGTATTTGTAAATGTTTATTTTTCTTTTTAAATTGAGGTTAGATCTTTTAGATTTCGGATGATGAAGATGAAACGCATCCAAACATCGATACCCCTTCGCTTTTTCGCTGGAGACATCAAGCCCGTCTTGAAAGAATGGAAGAAATGAAGAAAGAAGCTGATGCTTTAAAAAAGAAAAAAGCTGAAGCCGAGAAGAAGGCTGCCGAAGTTAAAACAAAAATAGTTTCGGCTGGAGATGCCAATTTGAATGAATTAAAAGAAAGTTTAAAGACGATTGAGAAGGAGTTAGTCGAAGTAAGCAAGAAGGAGGAGGAACATAAGAAGAAGGAAAAGTTGGCACCGTGGAATGTAGACACAATCAGTCAACCAGGCTTTGCTAAAACTGTCATTAATAAAAAGGCTCCTCGGCCGGAAGATGAACAGTTAACAGATGACGAGAGAGAAGCAAGAATGAGGAAGTTTGTTAAAGACAATGAAAAAGATTTGAAGCACTATGGAATGTTGAAGCGATATGATGATTCTCGAAACTTTCTTAAAGCGCATCTACATTTAGTTTCTGAAAATACGGCTAATTATTTAGTCATTTGGTGCATTAATTTAGAAATGGAAGAGGTAAGTGTCAGTTGACTGTCAGTGGCTTTTGTTAGTAAAAAGTATGCCTAAGAATGGATGACGAGGGTATTACTAAATGTTAAGCGGAAAGTTGTTTTCACTAGTGCGACTTATGAAGTTATTTAAATATTTATGAGAATAATCTAGAATCGTGCGGATTTTACTGTACGATTTAGAAAAAAACACTACTACTACAATTTATTAAACTACATAATTTTTGTATTATATTAAGGTACAGATTTTATATAAACGGTGATTACCGTAGCACGTTTGTTAGAAAGTTTTTGGTTCGAAATCGTTGTTATATTAAATTTACTCACGGCCTCAGTCAATGCTTCCAAGCTTAGATAAATTATTTTCAATGTGGCGACTTTTTTTAAAGTAACGGTAATCGACGATAACTTTTTTTTTAATAGAAGATGGTAGATGTCTACTTTATCGGCCAGTTCAATTTGTGTGTAATTTTCAGTCGTACGATAAAAAACATTGTTTAACATCATTTCTCATTACTAAATAATTATGCAAATGCCCTAAAGGGTTAAATAACATAAATCTAAAACGTTAAAAACATTTGATGTTTCGTCGCATTTCCATAGAGATTTGTAGCAACAATTCTAAAATCATGTGAGATGATAAACTACTGTACGTATCCAGTAAATTGTAAAACATAAAAAAAGAGGTTCACAACATTTTATGACAGAAAAGAGAAGAGAAAATTATATGTATTTAGAGGTTTGAGCGAGTGTGTGTGATTTACGTATGCTTGACGTATGCGCTGTGAACAGAAGTGTGAAAAATTGTGGATTTTTCCAAAGTTTTGGAACATTCGCACAAAAATTTTTATAGTAAGTTACATTCATAAAACCCTCTTAAACACTATAAACAACACCCCAACTTCATACCTTACTGGCCGGTAAAGTAACAATGACCTAGATCTAGATAGAGAAATCTTTTTTTGCTTTTCATATTTAGAAGCTACTTTAAACTGTGAGCTTAGAACATTTAGTTGTCAACAGTCATCTGTAATAGTTTTTGACATAATTATGGCATATTTTTCTGAGATCTTTTGAAAAATTTGTAACTTTTGAACAACAAGATTTAAACAAATAGTTTTTTTCAGTTCAAAGTTAAAAGGTCTGACTAATATTTATGTCTTAGAAGCCCACTGAGATTTTAAGTTGAGAATCGAAAAATGGCAATAACTTTATTTTTTTAAATGCTCACTATTTCTGATGGTGGAAATCAATGTCAAGTTAAATTTTAAGGTGATTTGTTTCATCATTGTGTACTCCTGTCTGAAGCTGATTTTGAGTTATTAACTTTAGATAAATATTGAAGGTATTAAAATAATATTACAACTCCTATTAAACTTGTAGGGTGGCCAATCTGCAATGAAAATTATCCACAACTTTCCTAGCAAGAGATAGAAGTGTTAATTAAAAAAACAATATTTAGTAAATTAGAAAATTTAAATAAATTAAAGATGTCATTTCTTTCAGGTGCCATTATATTTCACAATAACTGAGAATACTATTAATTGATTTATCAATAAACTAAGATTATAATAAACTCGATCGGTTTGATTTCTGAAGAGTTACACGCTTTTTTATTTATTGTAAATGTTTGTTGATAACCTTGGACGTTTAAGGGCACTACACTTGTTTTCAGAAGGTTGAATTTAGGGCCAATCTGTAGCCTCGGTGTAACTTGTTTCAGTTTCTAATCGTCTTTTACAGACCAAATTTTTTCAAGGAGAAAGGAACTCCAGCTGTTGTAATTAATCACTCTTACTAGAGCGGAAACCTCATTCTAGCAACCACTTTCCAACTTGCTACGATAACAATACTTCCACACTTTAGGCTTCACTCAATACACTTCATTTCAATCAATACTTTTTGCTTACGTTTAACTTTATTGACTCTTATTAATAGCACATCTCCATTTCGACACGCAACAACGAGTTTCACAGAGCGATAAGAAATAACCAGAAACTGCTGATATTTCTAGTTTTCTTAGGTAAAGATGTCATCAAACGCAGACGTACTACTGTAGCTAAATAAGTATTATATTTTCAGGAATAAAAAAATTATTAAAAATAATACATATAAAAATATATATATTGTTGATCTTCCGATTTCTGGGTTTTCATCCGCGTGTAAGCCATGGTTTGGTATTCCTGACGACGTTTCGGCAAAATTTTATTTGCCATCTTCAGGTCGGGCGGTTCTGACTGCGAGTCACGCCTAATTATATATTTATATCATGTTCCGGCACTTTTATGTTTTGACTATATCCTGATTAAAAAATTTGTTTCAGAAACATGATTTAATGAAGCACGTTGCTCACCAAACAATTTGTATGCAGTATATTCTGGAGTTAGCTAAGCAGTTGGACTATGATCCTCGTGGTTGCGTCGATCCTTTCTTTTCGAAAATACAAATTGCTGATCCGCTTTATAAAAAATCGTTTGATGATGAATTACAGCAATTTGAAGAACGAATTCGTAAGCGAGCAGCTGAAAAAATTGAAGAAGCCATTAAAGAAGCTGAAGAAGAAGAGCGAAAGGCTCGAATTGGTCCTGGTGGTTTAGATCAGTTGGAAGTGTTGGAAAGTCTACCAGAAAATTTACGGAAGTGTTTTGAAACACAGGACGTGCAGATGTTGCAAGATGCGATCAAAGAAATGGATGAAACAGAAGCTGCGTATCATATGAAAAGATGCATTGCCGCAGGATTGTGGATACCGGATGCTAACAAGAGTCAAGATGATGTGGAATTACCACCAGAGGAAGCAGCGAATACGACTGGAAACAGTAGTGAGGCTACAGAATCTTGAGGATCTTTAAAGGGTTTATAATATAATATAAATTCAACGTGAATAATGTTTCTTAGGTTTATTAGAAAAAAAAATCATTATGCTAATATTTACATTGCGATTATAACTTATGCCTTTTTCCAAAATTGAAAAATATATGATTGTGAAATACTATATAACTTTTGATATTGCAATAGCTCCTTTACATCCTGCTTTAATAACATTAGTCATAGTTTGGTAGAATGGTGCTTGTTCAGCCCCATGATCAATACCGCAATCATGATGTTCTTGCTCCTCGTCCCGAAACTTCTTAATCGTTTCCAACAGTTCTTTATTTTCTTCAGGGTTTTCCATAAGTGTACGCAACTGGTCATTATAATGTTCCACAATGACCGTTTCGACAGCTACAGTGCAAGCCATAGCTGCTTTGTCTCCCATCAGTGCACTCCCAGCTCCCAAAACAAATCCTGCCACACTCCAAATTGGAGCCATTATTGTCGGTCGAACTCGATGTTTTTGGATCAATTGTTCAAATTTTGCGCGATGATTCTTTTCTTGATCCCACATATGTTTGATAAGATGACCTTTAGTTGTTCCTCCTAGAACAGCCATTTGGCCTGCATATATAACATCTGCGCCCAACTCTCCGGCGTGGTCTACCCTTATTATTTCATCAATCGCCGACTTTGGGGTAGATGTAGATGAAGACCGACTAAAATATGGGATTAAAGGACGCTGAATACTACGGATAAACAACATTGCTGAGTCTATACTATGACTTTGTATTTATTGTCGTGAAATAGCTTAAAAATCCAATTGTCGCTGTTATTATACTTTTTTTTTAACATAAACAAACAGTGAGGTTAGATTTTCAAAAATTGTATTCTAATTCATTGGGCATCTGACAGCGCAGGTTAATGTCAACAATACTAAATAAATTACTTTTTAGATTTAGTTGATTCATTATTGATTGGTTGCCATAAAATTAGATGGGTTGGAGACTATGGAATTTCTGGTGGAAAACAAAAAGTATCGTAATTATATGAGTAATTTAGGTTCAAGTTGGCTTCTACAGCTTTGGTCAATTTTCAGCGCAGCGAAAGACATCCTATATAAAACTGTTAATTTTTCCAAGTACTGTATGACCGATACATCACCACACACTACACAGCGCGTTTAACCAAATCTGTAAAAGTACCTTAGTTGATAGCTGTTTATGTTCAGACAACTGTAACGATTGATGATATAAAAATTACTTGAAAAAGGTAACAGTTTTGTTACATAGGGTGGTATACTATATGCTTCGGTTATTGGCAAGGCGAATCGGGCAATTTTGGAATCGCATTTAAAACACTGTCTTTCAATTGGTCAAAGCAATGTCTCCTTTACACAACACAATTTTATAAAACAGCGGTGTCAGCAGGACTTGTGAATTTAGTCAAACCTCACTTTTGCCTGTCAATTTGTTTGGAACGCAAAGCTTGGTTTTTATGACAACTGGATGTCATAAACATAAACAATTTGTTGACACTGACACTATTGACAGTTAAGTTGGCAGCAGCGGATTTCTGAAAATGCACCGAAACTCCTGCGGTAATAATAGTGAGGTTGCGGACAGTCATTTTTCGTTACGTTATAACATAATTTTCGCTTATAATATAACGTATCGTAAATACATCAAATATACGCTTGCGGTTAACGTCAAATTAAAAAAATAAACATGACGTTATGATGACAGATGACTTGTACTATGTAGTTGTATTTGAACCAAATAGTGTGGAAAATGTTCTTGAAATATTATCGTTCTTTGCAAAAAGCTCTACAAGCAAAACATTCATTTCATCCATGTTATAAAAACAATAAAAAACGTTTATTGAAATAATAAATGACAATGACAGTGGGGAGGCAAGATTTTATGAGGAATCGATTTCTGATTGGCTCCGCTATTTTCCGAAATAGCAAGCGTAAAATGGTTCACACCGTATTTAGTATTTACGTTATGTCAAAATCTGATGTCAAATGTTATAACGAGAATTTTTATAACGGAAAATGACTGTCCGCAACCTCACTATTGTGTTCAGCCATTCATTTGGAAATATACAGTAATAGCAGCTCATGTCAAAACAGCTGTCAGCTCCTTTATTGTCATTATGATAGTATAGTATTCAACTAAACTATACAAAATTATTTTTTTTTACTTTGAGCATTTATGTTTAATCTAAAAAACTGCACACCAAAACATTCAAGTGCGTCAATAATAAAATTAAAGCTGTCAAGTTTGAAATATTGTACTAAATTAAATGAAAAAAAAATTATTTAACTGTATTCATTTATACATACCTACCCAGAACAATGCCAGTACCCAGCAAAGCATAAAAACCGTGCGTGAGGTTTTTTGAGTGACTTATTCCGCAATACAGTTCCAATTGGAATAATCATTAATATTAATACCAATTCAAATTTTTTTAAAGGTTTGTAGTATAATTAGTTGCATAGCAATACTTATTTAATACATAGAGCTATTTATGATAATACTTAGCGTTTTTTTTTAAATTTAACATAGAACACTTCGCCTATATTCAGAGTTAAAAAAATTATGCTAGTTTTTTTTAAATAAGATAAAAATTTGTGTTTAAAATTTTGTGCTTCTGATAGAAAAATTAATTTATTATTTACCTATTTTATAATAATACATTTTGCGTAAATGTTTTATGGTATGGCGGGGTTGTAGGTATTAGACACATTTTGATTTTGAAGATAAATAGTAAAACAATTATGTAATTATGCTTGCAATAAATATAAATGTAAATTTTATTAGTTAAGAATTTAAAGCATTAATAAATACGTGGACTGTGCCGTAACAGCTCCATGGCGGTAACGCTATTATTACCTTGAATTTGGTTGGGTGGGAATTTTTCTGTAAGGTGTTTCCGTCCCTGTTTTCTGCTTATTCGATTTACGTCACGTCAGTTGTCATCGTAATGTCAAACGTGTTTGACATTATTATTTACATTATGCGATCTCGGAGTGTCCAGCAGCCCCTTTCTTCAAAAATAATTAGTAATTAATCAGTGTCATAAGATGTAGTGTTTCTCGCCGAAAAGAAGAAGCAGTAATATAGTGAAAATGCTCAAGCTGCCGCCTCAGCAATAATACCTACCCAATAAGAATTTGCTCATTAAGATAAATACAATGCGTCTTGTCAATATTTCCCTCACAGGAATCGTGGTATGTTTATTTGTCCTCGTCGGTTATGCTGCTGTCGATCTGGTACCATGTGATAAGACCCGAAGAGTCTTCACCAATTCCTGGGGAGTCATCACTGATGGACCTGTGGGCTCAAATTACACCCAAGATAGCCATTGCGAGTGGCTCATCAAGGCTAATGATTCGAGAAAGTTTATAACGTTAAGTTTTCGAAGTATGGGAACGGAGTGCTCGTACGATTATGTTTTCGTTTACGATGGGGACTCTTTTCGGTCGCCGTTGTTGGGTTCGTTTAGCGGTAAGACGGAGCCCCAACAAGTGATTGCTTCTTCTGGATTTATGCTAGTGCTATTGTATAGTGATACGAATTATGTTTTGGATGGGTTTAGAGCTGAATTTTCTATTACGGATTGTCCCAATAATTGCTCAGGACATGGCCTATGTTACGATCATAATTGTGTCTGTGACAGTGTTTGGGGTGCGTATCATTGTTTTTATATGACCTGTCTTTTAATAAAAAATAAGAAGGTAAATAAAACAATCTATTATTGGCGGCAAATTAGACTGACAAATCCTTTTTTACTCCGACATTTATAATAGTTTATAAGTTTCTGTCTCCAAATATATTCAATGTTTTAAAAACAACATTGTACAGCTCTTAAACTGGAATGCAAGCTTTGTCACATTACTACATTACTTATTTGTAATGTTTTGATGAATGACAGTCTTAAGGTTTTGAAACGAATAGATGTCTAAAACCATTTAGGGTCAAAGAGTTATCACAGTCATAAAAAGGCATCTATCGAGGTGTAGTTACCATTTAAAAATAATGTTATGATGGGGTAATAAACTACATGCCCCTCATAATCACCTGTGAAGTTGTAATGGACCGCGTTACTCACCTTATCATAAATCACCAGATGCAAATAGACAACCTTGTGTGTGCATAATCTCTAGAGCAGACTGAAGCAGGGTAGACGGGCCACGTGTTCTAATTTATGATACTAGGTAGTTGTCCATTGTATACACCATTTAATTTTTCTAACAATAAATAGTGTCACATATTAATGTTATTTTTAAATGGTAACTTTAACTAGGTTTTGACAGCTTTCAAAAATAGAAAACAAGACTATTCTATTATCTAATTAATAGTTATTTACATAAAAGTCAGGAAAATTTCACATTACTGAAGAGGAGCTAAATTGGCAAAGGAGGCAATACGAGGCACTTTGTGCCGAGTATTTTAAAGCTCCGAGTCAAGTAAGAGATTTTACTGACGTGTATTGTATTAAATTTTTCCGGAAATCGTAAAAAAAGACGAAATTTACAAATTTTAGAATTTTTTTTACAAATTCCACAAAAATCAAGTTTGTCAATTTTGTTGGCAACTATAGTTACTAGACTATCTTTTTTATTTTGCGTCTTAAAGTTTTTACAGTACTAGTCCGAAAAACTCAATTTATTTTTTAGTGACATGATATTGTTGATTTTTGTCATGGATACGATATATGAAACGTATCTCATATCTCCCTTGGGACTTTGTAAAGTTTTTCACCCTCAAACACATGGTTACCATGCATTTGCAGCAATTACACATTCACGCATTCTCGGATGTTGTTATTTTTCATATAATTTTATTAAGAAAGCAGTAATGAAATACTAAAAAATAAAATATTTAATGCACTACGGGAGATATTCTGTTTTTCACCCTCGGTAGACTTACAGACCGCGGGCCTCCGGCCCTTGGTCTGTAACACGTCAACCTCGGAGAAAAAACATTCATATCTTCTTTAATGCATAAATATCTATTTCCTGCGCGTAAATAGGCAGGAAAATGTTGTTTCCAAGACGATTTCCGGAAAAAAAATATTTAACGTAAACATTTTTTTTAAACAAGCTTTTGTTAAAAAGATCGTTTTTATCAAAAATAATTCACTAAAATAAACAACTGAAAAGCAAAAAATTAGAAATATATTTTAGTCCAAATTGTTTACTATGTTATAGTAAAAATAAACTATGTCATGTTAATTTTTTGAGTTGTGGTTTTCTACGAACCTACTATCTCGTTATGGTAGGATAAAATTGTTCTTCTTCGAGTGTTAAATTATAGTATAAATACCTATATAATCTAGTTCATGGAATATGAAACCATATTCCACGACTTTTATAATATACGATTATCGACTTTTAAAAATGTTTGATATTATTTTACAGATTAATACAGTAAGCTAGCTGCTCCGCTTCTAATCTCTGGAGAAGCATAGTGCAGCTTATTTTCACTCTCTTCTGTATCACTTGAAACTAATTGTTTTAGCAACACTTTAACTGATTTTTGTTGAAAATAATTCGCTTTCTTTACGACAGCGGCAGCTTACTTCGGCAAAACAATTATTTCATGTGAAATAATGCAGTTGAAGATAAAGTATTTAATTTGGGTATAATAGAGCGCATTACACTCGAATACACGCGTTGACTTCGTTCGGTTCTAAACAATTCTTGTGGAATAGGCTCTACATTATATACTTATTAAATTATAAACTATTACGAAATATTTGACGTGCTGTTAGATGCTGGGTCATTGTTGTGATTATCTTAGTGCTACAGCATTCTTAACATTTAAGTATGGGGAAGAAAGGAGAAAATTATGGATAATGGGCAAGACGGTTTAATCTCATACGCGCGTTTGTTGACATAATTTTACAAATTATGTGAACAATACTATATTATTACACCAGATAAATAATGTATTTTTCATCTAGTTTCTCTCTAACGCCGCATAAAATACTTAGGTGTTATAATTTTGTATTTCAAATATGTATAATTTCTCTTTAACATCATTCCTTTAGCTGGTTATAGTATTAAATCCTACGATGTCAAAAATCTGCTGATTTTTGACAGACAAAAAACGCGCCTGTAAATATCAATACGATAAGATGATTTATGTTTTGTTTGTTTGTTTGTCGAAACTTTGAAATTATGTAGATATGTATTTATATTAGTGTAGAACTTAACTAAAAAGTTTTTTTTTTAAGTTTTTTAGCTTTTTTTGGAGATTTAATTGGTTGTTAAAAGCTTTTATTTTTTGTAAATAAAATCTACTACAACTGTCGATTTTTGTTATGTTAAAGTGTCATTGGAACTACATATTATTATGTGTGTCAATTTTTACGAGCATCGAGTCACAGCTGAAAATTTAGTGGATAAACAATCAATCATTTTATATTTAGTTTATAGAATAGAATAAAATGTTCAGAAATTTGAAAAAAAAATTATATTCTTTGGTGTAACTTTTTTTTTATCCTTTTACGAAAAAATAATATCAGACCATTTTTGTAGATCGTGTTTTGAGAAAATACTTTTATACACAACATTTTTTCATTAAGTCAATATCTAAAGTTTTACAGCGCTCCGAAGTGAGTACTATTTTTCAGCACTCTTAACTATACGTGTGTACTAATAATGCGTCATCAGTTATTGTTTTTTTTTATTTTATTATTATAGTTTTTTTAATTATTATTTTGCAATATTATTAATAATTAATTATTGACTCTTTTTCACTCCATTACAGAATTTTACAATTATTGATTTTTAAAATAATTTTAAATCTGATAGCCGTTACCAGCAACGTAATGGGGCTCTTAGAATTAATACCTAAATGAACATTGAACATGACTTTGATGATGAACCGCCAACATTAACACCCTTTCCTTCTCCAGTTCTCCCACTGATATTTAATTCAGAAAGCCGATCAGATGCTGAGCCGCAGCCTGGTCCATCGACAAGACTGAGGACGAAGTAGTTCTAATTGAGAAAATCACCGTGGATTATGAAAAACGCTCCTCCAGACTCTACCTCGTAAGTGTAGGAAAAGAGTCAATAATTAATAATTAATAATAATGCAAAATTAATAATTAAAAAATATATAATCTCAAAATAAAAAAAAAAACAATAACTGATGACACATTGTTATTACACACGTATAATATATGTATAGTTAAGAGTGCTGAAAAATAGTACTCACCTCAGAGCGCTGTAAAACCTTAGCTATTGACTTAATGAAAAAATTATTCTAATCTTACGTTTTGCCAAATTTTAACAATTAATTTGAATTAAATAACAGTTAACTCTTTCTCCATAATAAATTTGTCAGGATGTCTATGTTCTACGATTATTAGCCTTAATTATTAACTCAAAAACAGTGTACAGAATAGCAACAACCAGCTACATTATCATCAACAATCTACTTCAACTCACCCCTCTATATTCATTGTTAGAGAAACGCTTGAGCAGTCAGACGGATCGATTGGGCGACACATGAAACATATTTACACATAACGTACCTGTCAATAATACGTGTAAAGTAACTCACCGGGGGCTTTTCTCCCCCTCGCAGGATTCTCTTCCTCTCGAACTGATAGTGGAAGGCATCACCAGGCTCATTGGACTTTGACAACCACTCCATGGACTCGATTGACTCAATCTTCACCCCTTTTCTTTAGCATCGTGTTCTCAATGATGTCTTCATTGTTTCGGTACCTCATTATTCCTCCGAATGCACAGCACTAATTTCACAATATTTCACCGAATTCAGGGAGACAGCACTTAATTCACATAATTCACATTATTCCACCGAATTCAGGGAGTCACAACTGAATCCACATTATTCCACCGAATTCAGGGAGTCACAACTGAATCCACATTATTCCACCGAATTCAGGGAGTCACAACTGAATCCACATTATACCACAAAACACATATGATCAACAAGATCAACACGTTAACTATCTTTCTCCTTTAATAAACAATTAACAATTGTTAACTGTAAATATTCATAATACTGCCCGTCCGACCGCTCTCTGCCTTTTTAATCAACATTCTTACTCTCGCCCGCTTAGCTGACTGCCTGGACTCCACCCTTCCAGGGATGCTAAGCCCATGTTCTCCCTCTTTTACTTAAGATGCCATATGGCCCTCATCGAGATGATTTAATTATACAAGCGATTTAGCGCCTTATTGGCTTATTTTTACTTTTATTTTTACTAAAAGTTATTTTTACTAAAAAAATAACTATAAATTATTATAAAATCAAAAACTCTCACAATTATTATTTTCGAAAAATGATAAAAAAAAAGTTATATTGAAAAAAATTATTTTTTTTCTCAATTTTCTGAACATTTTCGGTTATAACTTTTTTATTTATAGTTCTGCGACAAACAGTTGTAGAGAATTTAATTTGCAACAAAAATTTTTATCAAATTTTTTTTATCAAATAAATAGTTCAAGGAAACATTTCAACCCCTATTTTTAAGATGACGGCCGTGGGACAAGGGTGGCGACTTCACAAACTTGGTTTTAGCTTTAAACTGACCGCCCCCCTACACACCAAAAAAATAAAATTGCGTCCTCTAGAAAACGCAAGGTAAGGTTTAAAAAATGTAACATTTCCATGGACTAAATGTAAAAAGAGTTGTTAAAATTGAACTCTTTAGTAAAATGTTATGCGTGGTCATATATGATATATATTGAAGTTTTAATATTGAGAACGTTTTTTTCTTTTTAGTAAAAAGTTATGCGTGGTCATATATGTATAATATATATACAAGTTTTAATATTGAGAACGGTTTTTTCTCTTTAGTAAAAAGTTATGCGTGGTCATATATAATATACATATATATAAGTTTTAATATTGAACGTTTTTGTGTCGATTAATACTCCTACATTAAAAGCAGAAGTTTTAACTTTGAGGTAAATTAAACCCATCATTTTTTTATATTGAATAATTGAACTTAATATTACTTGTGTCAAAATTTATTTGCTCTTTATCATGTAAAATTGTATAACATAACAAATCGATGTGTGTGATTAACTTCAAAATATATTTGTGTTTTATTAGCGCATTTTCAACTAAAGGTTGTTAAACAATCACGATTATTTACTTTTTGTTTATTGGATTCAAAATGATTAGGTAATCGTGTATTTTCACGAGAAACAAACGTGTGCAAAATTTTGGGCAGACTCGCTCTAAATACCTGTTATCAGCACAAAGGGCAGACTTGCAGCGGCGTTTTATTTCACAAAATTGTGAGATCAAGGTACTGAGCTTGTGCAAAGAGCATGAAGGGCAGACTTGCATTATACTAGCTACAAATACCTGCCATCAGCCCAGAGTGCAGACCCGCAGTACGCTCGCTCCGGATACCTGTTATCAACCAAAGGGTATACTTGCAGTGTGTTCTCTCTTTAAAAGTTATGGTACTGAGCTTGTGCAATCACCATAAAGGGCAAACTCGCATTATATTATAGATTCCAGTTATATACACAAAGAGGACACTCGTGATGCGTCAAACTATTTTAACAATGATTTAGCGTTAAGCTGTTCAATGAGCACATACAGAAAGTTGGCGATGCGCTTTAAAATTCTGCAATGAGATAATTTTATCTGGTCAACAAATTAAGAAGAAACAATTAAATTTGGGTTTATCTCACAGATATCGGCTTTAACGTTGGTTTTTAAAAAGAAACAGTTTAAGTCTTGTGTAACTTAATTTGATCTCACTTTTTTATATTTTTTTATATTGTTTTTTTGGATGATTAGGCATTTTTCCAATTGATTTTTGTAACTACATAGTTAACTGTAAGTTAAAAAAGAATCTGCACAAATTAGGAGCGTTTAAAGAATAAATCGATGGAAGGCCATCGATGCGATCGTAATTAGTCAAATCGATATACTCTTTCCTTGAACAGTATTAATCTGGCATGACCTTAAATAATAGATAACGAAATATTGTGTTCAGACCTAACGGAATCGCACCTTCTAAATGTCAATCGCATGTGAATAATAGAATTTATATAATTTAAAGTTTTTAAATCGATTTTAATTGGAACTAACATGAAGAACCTAGAAATCTTAACACGATTGTGAATCGATTTATCGCGTTGATTAACACACTACTTGCTAAGGCAGCACCATTTGGGATTTTATAATATATCTTCTTGTTACAGAATTCAATTTGCCAATAAAGAAAGCAGAGTTGACGTTTGAAAATTCGAAGTGTCAGTATATACATAATAATTATTGCATCTTGTTTTTTAAGTTCTAATTCTCTAGTTGCCTCGTTCAACCTCTTTTTAGTATTGTCTTTGTCTTAAAATTATGTAGTTTCATTGTTGAATTTTTGGTTTGAATTCAGTTACGTTTTTTTTATAGTTAGGAATAAGTGTTATTACTAGTTGTATTGAAATTTGTATACATATTACGTTTATATCAACACAATAACAACTAAATAATAGGATTATTTTTCATTGATGGTTCTCTTAACAGTAAAAAATAATTAAACATATTGACTATGATGATTGGTCCGGTATTAGCTGAGAAAAGAGCTGATAATCAAATCGCTTTTTAACACGATGAGATTTTTGTAGATACAGCAAAAGTAGTTGTTGATTTCTTAAACAATGCATTTCTGGCAAAATAACCTGTTAAAAGCCCTTTAGATTTTTTCTTGTGAGGGTTTATAGGTCAGAAGGTATTCGACCGCAACAAACCTAATCCTGTAAACGCCAAAGATTTGCATACATTGTAATAATATATCAGTACGATATTTGCAAAATGTAAGGCGCAAATTATATGGTAGATTAGGGGTCACTGTTTTATCGCTTTTGATCACCAATTTGAACACATATTATAGTTTATGATATAAAGTGCGCTCCGTTCTGTCTTGCTTTTGTAATAATTATTGTTACTTTAATATTATTTCTAATTTGTGTTGTTTCATTGTTGGTTTTTGAGTTTTATTAAGAATGTTTCTCAGTTTTTAAATTTCTTTTTCTTCATACCTCGGTCGAAAGTACGTACTTTCGTCCCTAATAACAGAGACGAAAGTTTAACTTTTAGTCCCTGTAAGATGAAATTCTTTCTTCCCTATAATAGCGGGAAAAAAGAATTCATCGTGTTTATTTATACTCGTAACTATGTTATATCACCAGCAACACTCGCTTCGCTCGTGCCGCAAATGTCGCGGCAGGCATCAAAAACTATCAGCATTTAAAGTTAAAAAAATAAAATTAAAAATAAAAGTACGTACTTTCGACCGAGGTATGAAGAAAAATCGTATACACGACGCGGGACAGAAGTTGAAACCTCGGTCCTGCGCGCCATGATGCCCTCGGCTTCACCTCGGGCATTATGGCGCGCAGGGCCGAAAATTCAACTTTTGTCCTTTGTAGTGTAATATACTATTTAAAATATCTCAATATTTTGTATAAGTGTGCATCTGTCATGATAATGCCAAACTTTCAATAGCCATTTAACTAATTGTGGCAAACGTTTGTGAACAATTTAATTTGTTTGAAATAGTTTTTATTATTCTGAATGTGTAACGTTTAGTGCAATTGAAAGAGGAAGCTGTAAATTGTAATGTAAATTATAGTTTTAAATCTCCATCTTAACAGAAGTTAACATGCGGTAGAACATTTAACATGTGAATTCCTATGAGCTGTTAAAAAAAAATTACCGTATATCTATATTTTAAGACAAAGCTAATTGATTATAAGTTTACTAGCTTCAACATGTAAACGAAAGAGGGATTTTGTTTTATGAAATGAAGCTTCGGAAGGAGTTGCCTCAAATGACTATGCTTCCATCTAAAGATTTTTTAATAAACAATTTCAATTATAACGAATGGTCAATTATATTACATTTTTTCAAAATATTTTAAAAATAAAAATTTTAAATTACATGATCGTCAGTTTAGTGACAGTCTTTCACGGTAGCGTTATCTACTAGTAATATTTGACACTTACAGCTAAAACCTTATTTTGGCTCTTTAATTTATATGAAAAAAATAAATCTCATTTCTTATGTGTATTGTCGTTTTAGTATTTTATAAATTTATTTTGCAATGCCGAAGATTGTTTGATTTAATTTCTTATTTTATACTTGGTTTAATTATATTTAACATATTTCGTTAAGAGTTTTCCTAAATAGCATATGAGTCATTCCATGTGAAATGATGTGATATGAATGTCAACGGTTAGATATCATTTGTCTACAGAAAATTATATTTGTGATGAACGTGTTGACGAAAAGTTAAACACCAGAGGCTTGCAGGCTATTATACTATCCTAATCTTTGGATGGCTGCATTGATTATTGTTTTTAGCATCATTTCACTCTGATTGTAAAAAACAGGTATTTTTTTCTATATCTGGTCTATGCAAAACAAGATTTTGCTGGAGCTATATCTAAAATAGTACAGCATTTGATTTGGAGTGATTCAACTTGAATTTTTTGTAAACTCATAAAAAACAAAGCTGAAAAGCTGTTTTGTATTAATTATTTTTTGTTATTAGGTGGCTACGACTGCTCGAAGAAACTTTGTCCCGATGATTGTGGAAGTGCCCATCGACGAGGGCATTGCGAGGAAGGCTTGTGCGTCTGTCGGCCTAGCTTTTCGGGTCAAAGCTGTAGTCTTTTCGAACGTGATTCTCTAGGAAATAAATGGCATTGGTTGTCATACTCAGAGAGTGGCCTTGAACCTCGTGCAGCTCATACAGCAGTTTATATAGAATCAACCGATTCCTTATACGTTTTTGGCGGCTACAATCTCAACCATATACTCAGTAATTTAGAAGTATATAATTTTCGAAATAGTACTTGGCGAGATGAGTACGGACAAAGAGTGCCCGAGAAAGGATTGTTTAATTCAGTTGACCCATCTACAGTTGCACAAATTATACAACATGCGGGCCCCGATTGGGAGCAAAAGTGGGGCTTGAATTCCCCTCGGTCATTTTTTCGTAATGTTTTATACGCTACTGTTAACGATAATACGACAAGTTTGTCTCGACGTCGACAAAGACATTCTCATGTACCGGATGGGCATAAACCGAAATCACGTTATGGTCATGCAGCTTGTGGTCTCCCTGACGGTTTTGTAATTTTTGGTGGTAAATTGGAAAATGGAAGTTTGGCAAACGATTTATGGTATTACGATGTTCATTCAAGAAAATGGCATCAGCGTGCAGTGCAATCTGAGATTCAGCCACCTCCATTAACGCGACATAGTTTAACTGCGGCTAACAATATTATTTACCTATTTGGAGGAAGCACAGAAGATGGTGAATTCTCTTCTCGTTTATTCAGTATTAGGCTTCTTCCAGATGGAGAGGAGCAATGGCAAGAGGTGAAGTCTCGTGGCGGTAAAGAACTTGATGTAAGAGTTGTAGCTCACAGTGCGGTTTATCATCCATCCACTAATTCTCTGTTGATCTATGGTGGTATTGTAGCGGGTGTCGCTCGTTTTTCTAAGCTTTCGGACCGCATGTTTGCATTTCAATTAGATAATCGTCATTGGACTGAAATTCATTATACAAGGGAACATCTTCGAGAGAAATTTGTTCCTCGTGAGCGAGCTTTTCATACAGCGAACATATTTGGAAATTACCTCATAGTGTTTGGTGGATATTCTCACCGCCACAATAAAGAAGAAATTTGTTATGACAATCAAATGTATTTGTACCACTTGGGTTGCCACACATGGGTGAACCCAGAAATCTTGGGTAAAACAAATGATTCTCGTTATCCGAAACAACAAGGTGTTTTCGCTCATGCAGCTGCTATACGTAATGGAAATACTCTTCTTCTAGTTGGCGGATATCATGGTAATGTTAATGGTGACTTACTTGCCTACACAGTACCACCAATGATTGCTTCTCGTAAGGGTGAAACCTACGATGCTGAATCTGCTTGTATTAGACATAGAAATCATGGTGAATGTGCAGCTGACCCAGAATGTGGTTGGTGTTCTGCTGATGAATCGTGCTATGGCAGAACAATTGGGGCCAATTGCACAACAAATCTTCAAACTACAAGATGCCCGGGTGTATGTCCAGCCTTAGGAGATTGTCATTCTTGTTTGATACATGGACACGTACAGCAAGGTGCTATGACTTCAGCATCTTACAAATTAGGCTTAGGGGAGTGTACATGGTGTGTGCAAAACGCGCGATGTCATCACAAAGACGATAATTACGGTGTGTGCGGGTTAAGGGAGGATAGTCCCAGTTTAATTCCAGGATGGTGGGGACCAAAAGGAACGGAAGTAGTTGGAGCTGAACAATGTCGGGAATTAGATTATCGTCCGGGATTGACATTTGTTAAATATCATCATCCAGTGAACTTTAGTCAACCGGATCATGTAGCTATTATTAATGCTACTACGGTAAGTTTTTGCTATTTGCAATTATTTAAAGGAATGATGGGTTTTGTCTATATTACATCTTGAACTTGTTTGTGATATTTCTCGCACTTTACAATTGGGAGTAATATTTTTTGAGTAGATTGAAAATTTGCATTTAAAAAAAACACGCGTGTCAATACAATTTTCGTATCGCTCTTTTCTATTTTTCATAAGTAGGAAAAGTTTTTTTTTTTGTTTTTGATAAATAGCTAACGATTTGTTGAGCAGGGAATCTACTGACATATTTTTGTAAAAAACTAAATATTTTTAAAATTAGCTCTATGTCAAAATTGTATTTCACCAACTGGAAAAAATTAAACGTAGAATATACAAGTAGAATACTAAATCTTATTTATCATCTTTGGGTGAACATTTTTCTATCATTTTATAGTAGCTCATAATATTCAAAAATATAACATATTACAGTAACCTAATGGGGTAAAATTTTTTTTTTATAATTTTTTTTTACGTTCTACAAAACCTCATCTATCTGATATGTTTTGTGAAATTCTTATAAAGACACACCCCCTTAATGTTCCGAGTGACTGTGACGTATAGTGCTTTCTACGTCATTGCACCATTTGGCAAGACTGCATACTGCATCCTTGTTTCTCCAATTTGTAGTAGAGCTGTCCGACTGTCAATACGGTCATATTTATGAGCTAACCGCTGCCGCTTTACGCAGCTTTGCCAAGTAACCTTGACTTGCTTCTGGATGACAGATAATTTGAAACAGTACTTTTAACTAGGGTGCTAATCTGCATGGGTTTTTAAAAACGTATAAAACTGTATATTATCGACCTAGAGCATCAGTGCTTGGAGTAAATAGCCCAAATATTTAAGGTTTGAAAGTTGGATTATACTCTATTAGCGATATATTGGCTGTAACATTGGTACAGTTAAATTTAGTTGTCATTATGGAGTCTTGAGAAAATATGGCGTGAACTGCACCAATAGCGTGAACTACTTACACGGAGGCTGCGCTAAGCTAATAAAAATGGTTAACCTTGTTAGTGAGAACTGCACAATGTGTTGTGAAAGTGTGTGCTATAATGTATGAAAGAAACAAATAGTCCCATCTGGAAAGACACGCAACAAAGTGTCGAGGATAGAGCACCGCCGACTTCCGATGCATTGCAGTTATCCAGTGATGTCATTGGGCATATCAACACACTTTAAACAAAAAAACTTAATAATTGAAGAATTGAATGATTAAAATTGAAGATTTAAATGAACATATCAGTTTTCTAAAATAGTTGGACGATAACAACCCAGTGAACGACGTTTTACCTTTTTAATAAGAAGGGTGGAAAATATCAATCAGCTGCCAGATCTCTACCTGCTATTGATAAGAAGTTTCCTGCTTCTTATCCGTAACAGGAAGACGGCATAATCACTATTGGCAGTTGGAAGGTACCGACCAATAACACATCACAAATGGTACAAAATATATGAGGGGACGAATGAGCAATAGCAATAAAAATGGTACCAAAACAAACACACAAATAAAAACCTAAGCAGAGACTGTCAGGTGTATGAAAATATATTTAAAAAACACATGATTATGGTGAGCAGGCAACTTTGAAGGTGATTCAAAAGAAAGTTGTTCGTACTTTACTTTTGCTTCAGGCACAGAATCGAAAGACATTTAACACTATGTATATTGGCTACTTTTTTTTTGACATGAGGTGCATTTCTCACGAGATTTCATAAATTATATTTGTTTAAAGATTTTAATTGACATCGGTAACTCTGAGCTCTAGCGTTTGGTTAAATAGGATAAGGGTGTTGCGGCTTTCTTACTACAGAAAAAGTGCAAAAATTTGGAGTTGATCATCAAGAAGCTTAAAAATTTTCATTTTATTGTAAGATCGCTAAGATTGGAAAATTTGATCTTTTGCTGTCTCGGACATTGGCTCTCGAAAATGAATGCGACCCATTTTACGAGTCTACAGAAGTTTACTGCCAAATACAAATACATAATACAGTAACATGTGACAAATATTGTGTTAGATAAAATGGAGAAGTGCTTTGAAATTTGTGGTATCTTGTATTGTTAACAGATACTTATAAAGCATATGTGAGTTTTTCGACTTATTTCTAGAGCTCAAGATAATGTTAGAAATAATGTCCCAGTGCGCAAGTACCAGTTTTTTTCTATGAGCGTAACGTATATGATTATCTATGATGTAGAGATATTGATGTAGGGAGAATAAGCTGATTTTTTTACGATGCGGACTAACATTTCTGTGTGGTCTAACGAGTTGGAGCGAGGGTTTTTAATCGTAACGTCGGTGGGTCGAACTCCAATGATAACACTTTTTTTTAATAAGTTTGGTCCCGATATAAAACTTGACTTTATAAATGCGATGTAGGATTATTAAACTTTTAAGGCATGAATAATTTTGGAATCTCTTCTACACACAATTGGAAAAATGGCGGCATTAAATTGTAAAATTTTCCTGATTGCTCAAAGCAATCGTAGTGCTGATTTTGAAAAATGATGAGAGAGATAAGCCAGCAAATTACAGGGCAACATAAATGTATCAAGAACAGTATAAGTCTGGCTAATCAAGTGATTAGCCAGACTTATACTGTTCTTGATTCGGTTAGTATCGGAAAAATGACAAATCACAACTGGTGTTTCACAAATTTTAGCTTTGGGACTAATTTTCTATTTACTATTTATCAATGATCTTTTTATGTATACAGTTCAGGGAGCATTGCTGACGATATCTGTCTATAATTAAATACTTAGAAATGCTTAGGCGGGATTGAGAGAAGGTCAAGACCAACTTAGATGTGGTTTTTGCAAATAGGTTATTAGTAAACCAAACTAAATACAAGTGGAAATAAAAAAACAGCACAATTGCTTGAGGTACGAAAATGTTATCTGTGTAAAAAGTATACTAATAGTCATTAACAATGATGAGTATATAACACAATTAAAGATGTACATCATATCCATCCGAATCCTATAAAAGATTGATAAAGTGCTAAAGTGGTTCTGAATATTCATCTACGAAATTATACAATAAAATTTCACAGAGGACCATTGTACTACTGGTCAAACTATTTAAACAACTCTGTAAAAAACTGCAACTACTTATCCCAAATTTGCAATCTTGACGATTTGTGAGAAGTGCTACTGTAACTTCTGCTTTTTAATTGTATCTGTGCTCTATAAAATGTAATTGTGCTGATGATTATTTAGTTTATTTGCTAATCGTATTAGTAATTTTTAACCTTTTAGAAGTCCGAAAATGCATCATTGTTTTTGCCTTTGACATTCTCTTGGTTCGGAAGATTCTATTTTCTACGCAGTGTAATGAAAACTAATAAAAAGAAGAAATCTTCATATTAGCCTTTTCTTTTGATTTAGCATCATATTAATTATGAAATATTATTTCTAAATATTAGGCAGTTGAATTGATGATATAAGTGGCGACATACGTTATGCTGTATGACAAGCAGTCGTGATGACATTGTGCATCTGTCGTAAATTTTAAATAATTTGGTTTTTGAAGGACGATTTCAAATAAAACAGTATACAAACCTTGCAAAGCATTACATTATTGCATCGAATACAAAATTGCAGCCTAAATTCAAGTCTTCTAGGCAAAAATGTAACGCTTTCCGCTCTGATTTGTAATGTACTATTATTGACTATGCAAGAACCTACTGAATGCAGCATGAATAAAGTTATTTTTATAAAAATTATACAAAAATATGTGTGTAAGGTAGTTCTCTGTTTTGTACAAGGCATTGTTAGCCTATAGAAATTTCAAAAAGCCGAAAAAAATTTTTATTTAGGTTATTCTTATGAAATGTAGCATAAGCCGTTAACAGACCTGTTTGTAGAGTCAAATCAAATTTTTAATTTATTAGAAAAATTTTTTTTTTATATTAAACACTTTGTTATATCAGTAGTAGAATAGAATTTATGATTATGAAATCTGATATAGAAATATTTTTTGGTCTCGTTTTTCCTTTCTTTGAAAACATTTTAATGACCTTAAATTGCATAATAATCAGATTATTGAATACATATTTGATATTTACAAATCTAGTTCACGTAATGAGTTAGTGGTGTTTTATTAATAAAAATGTTCTTAAGGCCAACATATTGGAAAAGAGTTTTGCAAATAATTATAAATGATTCTCAACAATAATGTATTTTTATTTATTTGAATTTGTTATATCAATGAACATATTTTTAAAAAAATGTTAATTGATAGTTGTGGTTATGAAAACAAATCAGTTTTTTTTTCAAAATTGGTAACGGACAAGAAATTTTTATGTAATAATTATTTTGTCCGTGATATTAAAATTTTATGCTAATGGCCGTGAAACTACTGTTTTTTTTTGGTTTATTGGGAAAGTATTATACATATTATCTTCTAATTATTTTAGAGTTTTGAGGTTTTAGGGCATTGAAGTTGAAACTTTTTTATATTAAACACATTTAAACAACGTTTTCTCAAATATGACAGCTTTATTAATTACTGTCTATGTTTGAGAAATTTACGGAATATCTAGCTATATTATTTAAATTTTTTCAGGTCGATTTTAATAGCCCAACCAGTCCTATGCTTCGTGTGGATGCTACAGCAGGTGGTGAAATGGTGGCTCGTCTTTTAGGCTTCCTCTGTTTACCTTCTGATTGGCAGGAAATACTCAATGTTTGCATAAGCCACTGCACTGCTACACTCAAAATATCTGACAATCTACTTGCTAATGTTTCAGCTGAACAAAAAAATTGTACATCACGTAAATGGCCTTTTAATGAAACTTTAACGATAAATAATGTTGCTGTGGATTTTGAATCCCATAAAAGTGTCACTCTTGGCGCTTATAATCCCAATCATCAACAAAGTAAAATGGAACTTCAGCATCATAAAGATTCAGAAGATACACCAAAGGTAGGTGAATTATAAAGCCATGTTTTCATTGCTACAGTAAGCATTAATTTTAGAGTTTCACAAATTGTTTCTTTTTTATAGTTTTTTTATTATTTTTTACGGTTTTGACAAAGAACTGTATTTAAGAAAAAGAGTATTTTTATCAGTAGATTACTTCAAAGATAAAACCGCCAAAAAATTTTAATTGTCTTTACTTTGTCAAAACATGTTTAAAAACAAAAATAGTGTATACGAATTTAAAAAACTGCTGTATTTTTACACGAATGTTTGTGAGACTCGTCGTTACTATTTTATTTATTTGGCTTTACAAACTCTTGAAATTTAGACTGTTTGGATTTTCTTATTAGACTAGGAGCTTTTTCTTGGGTGGATTGGTAATGACAGTGACCCTGTGCATTTAAATTTGAAAATAATCTAACAAATTCAATAATTTCTACTATTTGTGTGCTAATGTTGAATATGGCCCTAAAAAAACGTTGAAGGCTAAATTGGCATATAATAAAGAGCATGTCGTTTTAATAATAAGGTTTGTTACTAAACTACTTTCGGTACACTAATGAGTTCATTTATAATACAAAGTAGATAAATTAAAAATTAATCAAATACACAGTAATTACGCACTGAAAAATGAATAACTGATTTTACATAGCGTTGTTAAAATTCAACCACGTGTAAACATTTTATCACGTTAAAATAGATTTGTGTTTTATAGAACGCTGCTAAAATTTTAAAATCAAATTTAACACAACTTAAGCTAACGTGTTGCTAAATCTCTTGTTAAACTGAGTATCGCTTTGGTCGTTGTCAAATTTACATTTCACACATATTTTTTTAAAGAATGTGAAAAAAATATAAATAGGTAAATAAAAATACAATTTTGTTTATTTGTTGAAAAATATCAGATTTATAACTATTATTATTCTGAATAACTGGCTGAAGCTTTAGATGCTCAGAATGACGAATAATATGAAATCGAGTTTGCCCGAGTGATTCGAAAATTGGCAAAACAATTTTGAGTTACGGTTTTCACATTGAACAAATGTAAGAAGTTCACGAATAACTACAAAATGCTTTACTAAAAATGAATGAAATGGAAATCTTTAATCGATTGTGTGTTCATAAATTATTTTGATCTCCTCTTGCTAAAAAATTTTTAACATATTTTCATGTTTTGATTAATTTATACGCTAATACAGGCGTGTCGTGTATTATTGGATGAGATTTGACGTTTGACGGCTATCAACGACAATAAAAATGTACAATAAAATATAAGTTATTATTAATGTGCAAATTGGAATAAATTTATTTCAGCTTTAAATGGGATATTGATAGATACTGTAGGTTCTGTTCAAACCAAATTTGTTGTAACTATATCATTAGGTAATATGTAATATAAAAATTTGAGATTTGGATTCAAAAATCCTTACGGAAATGCAGAAAGCAGCATATCATATTTATTCAATTGTTTGTTTATTTTTACTTGGAAGATATTAAGTGGCGCTTTGATTCGTCGTCAAAACTGAATTTGGTTTTCTTAAAAAAATTAAAATTCTGCTGTTGCTACTATATAAAAATAAACTTTATGCTCCGGTGTTTGTAATAATTTTTTTTAGCCAAGGAAAAAAATAATATATTTAAACATACTGATTATTACACATGAGTGAAAATTTTATAAAATAACTTTGCCTGTATTCTACGAAAATAAAAATATACGGGTGATATTGATAAATTAGAATCACTAACACTTCTGTTTTGAGGCCAACAAGTCTTTAGGAAGTGATGTCTACTTAATTTGTTAGGAAGTGATGTCTGAAATTTTATAACTGAGGAAACGTGGAAATTATCTTAGTTAAATGGTGTTTTTTTTAATTAAAACATAATAATTATCTAAAAGTCATATTTTAAAGGGTTATTGTTGATAATAATGTGCTTCGTAACAGTAAAAATAAAGAAAGTTTTAAATATGTATTAAAGTTATTCTTTGCTTAGCGATAAAATGCTTTTAACCTTTTTGATAACACTAAAATTATTTGTAGAAAAGAAGTAACTACGTATTATGGGGTTTTTTCGTTCAGCAGTTTAAGACTAAAAGTGGTTTAAACTATGGAATAGTAAATTATGTTGGTGCAGGCGATTACATCTCAAAGCCTCTGGCTAAAACATATGTTATCGTCAAACAGAATGCTACATTTGATTTTCGTCATGGTAGTTGTAACTTGTGAATTTGTAATTTTTGTGTGAATTCACATTTACATGTGAACTTTTTCGCTATACGTCTATAAAATAATTATTCCATGGCTATTTTTAAACAAATTTGCATAAAGTTGCTTTTTTTTAACATGAGAAACTATTAGGAATATTTCATTATTGTAATTGGCATCGATTATTACTGACTAGTTTTTTTATTTGATATTTTTGGAAAGTTGGTACGTATTATTTAATCAACAAAATTTACGACTTGCCTAGGGCATGCACATAGACAAAGTGCTCAAAACTGCTCATTATATTCCACATAACACTACAGTCGACCATTTCAGGTGCGCATTTTATTTAACGTCTCTGCAGTACAAAATGAACTGGTCGACATATACCTTTGAAACAGGTGTTGTCTTCTTGTCTATTTTTTGTGTTTTGTCAAATATTTTGAATAGACGTTTGTTGACAGCGAATTTTTTGTAACGTAATTTAGTTGGTTGAATTTCGTTGAGTTTTTTTATAGGAAAAAAAAAGTAGGTGGAAAACTACGTCTGTTAAAGAAGTTTGCACACTCTTCTGTTCATGCAGTACAACATACAAGTGACTTGATACAAATTGACATACACTACTCCAATAAATTAGTGCACCACTTTGAAATTTTGAGATAAATAAAAATATTATAAAATCGAAAAAATATTTAGAACTTTTAAGACTTAAAAATAAAATAAGTAAAATATTTTCAAGCAGCATTTAGTATATTCCAACATGATATACTTACGCTCATACATGCGAAAATTTCAAATCATTCCCTGCTAGTTATTATGCTGTCCCTATCTAAGAGAAATGATACTCTGTCTCAACATCAAGCTCAGACTTTTTATGGTTATATAACGCACCAAAAAAGTATTAAGTAACGATAAAGGCGTCATTCAAATGATAGTCGAGGAGCTTAGTTTCTCTATTTAATATTTACTTAATTTTATATAATTTCTAATTTGCTATTTTGAGCCTAATTTTTCATAAATAAATATTTTTCTCTACGACGATTATTATTGAAAATCTCGTAATCATTTTTAATAATAATTAAAACAAGAGTTCTCACTGTTAAGATGAAATATTCATTTGGAAACACTTCGTTTTTATGTGTTTAGCATGTATTTTAGCAAGTCACTGAATCAATATTCCAAAACTATGCTCAAGAAAATACATGCATTGTCATGTATGTTAAAACTGTCAGTGCCAGATGTTTGTTTTGTGTCAAGTTTCAGTAGTGGTCGTGGAAATTAGTGTAATGAGGTTAGAACAAAAATTTGACACGAGTGAGAGATTTGGAGCGCGAGCAACTACGAGTAGATCGAAATTTTATTCTAAACGAGTGACATACTGTATTTTCTCACGGCCGCTACTCAATATTTAATTCTATATTTGATTCAATCATTCTAATTAGAATTTGTCTCAAAACAATTAGAACACCGGATTTATATCTGACATTGGCAGTCTAGATACGGAATGAACATAATATGTTCATATTATGTACATGCATAGGAATTAAGAAACAAATGTTTCGGAATATTTTATTTCAAGAGTGAGAATTTTTACTTTTAATTATTAAAAATTATTTTAGAATTATTATGTTAAGTAATGATGGTAGAGAAAATAGTTCTGTTACTGGATTAGAATGGAATCGGTTTATTCGTTCAGAGTCTTCCACTAGTATCGAATTTTTATTTTAACTTTGTTATTTTCCTAAATTATTGAATAAAACGTTTTTTCTTTACATAATTTGCTGTGAAGAAATGCTTTTATAAGATGAAACCTCGAATTTACAGATTTTGGTCTACTAAGTGGGAAGCTGAAGAAAAAGTGTCTAGGATAACTCGCGCTTTTGTGGGATAATAATTAACAAAACTATGAAAGACATTGGTAACTAATTAGAATTATGATAATGAGATTAGTAATTGTGTGATTTGTATGACGGGAAGAGAGGAAGGAGGAAGTCGTGGTTTATATTTATTTGGCTGACTAATATGAAGACTTTGTTTTGTTATGAGTTTCAGCGGGGACGTTCTCTTTTATTCAATTTTAGCTTGAACAACAAATATTTAATTTTTTTTTCATTTTAGTACAATATTTTTTTTTTGTATTAGAACTACTAACTGAGCCATCAGTCATCATCGAATGACATCATAATTTTTGTAACGATATTGTGTTTGCTAATAAATGCTGCTAATCGCCTATACAAAGGCAACAATCACTTGGAAAACATTGGTGGAAACGTGTTTTTCCATTTAGCCCGATTGATTTACTAGAGAGATCGATGATTATGATGTGGAATATACATAATTAATTACTGGCTAACCTTGGTTGGAAATAACAGCTTGGACATTGAAGTTTGAGTCGATATAAGGTTAAATATTATAATTTAATCCTTTTATGGAATTTATTAATTTGTCTCTGTTATTACAACTGATTTAAATATGAGAACAACATTTTAATTCAGTGTATAATATTGCGTAACAATAATTTTGTTTCTAGCTTTTACCCCATTTTGGTTAAATGTGTGAGTTAAATGAGTGAGGAGTATAAAAAGATTAATATAGAAAATAATATTTTTTTTATTTATTACTGGGAGGACAATATGCATATTATTTAAAATACAGTGTTCATCACTACTTATGGTCAGTCTTTTTTTGTAATGTAATGTTTGAGAATTCGACTTGAGATTTACCACACATACATATAGTTCCGAGTGTAGAGTTGGATTGCTGTAAGAAAGAGACCGGTGATTAATTGTCATTGAATGCGCAGTGGTTTGTTTACGTTCGGTTGCTAAGTAACGGCCGGATTTCATCGCATTCATTGGCGTAGGTATGAAGCTCGCGCATCTAACGATGATTCACCGGTCGCTTTCTTACGGCAATCCAACTCTATAATATTAACAGGATTCAAGAACGGCTGTGCTATTTTACTAGATAAAATACTTCTCTTTTAGTTGTTGAAGAAAGTTGTCATCAGATAGTTTCTGTTGTCGATATGCAGCACTTCTTTTGGCAGTATTTTAAGTTCTTCTGTATGTTGAATAAATTTTCTTTACTGTTTTTGGCAAAACATTAAATTGTTGTTCTACGTTATTTGTCGTTAAACATTCACGGAGTTGATTATTAAACCACGTATTTTGTTATTTTATTTCTTCGTCTTTGACGAATATCCATACGAATTGTAAACAATGATCACAATGTGAAACTGAATTGACAATTAATAAACTAAATTTGATACAAAAGGAATTTGTTTTATAACTTATGGCTGACTAGGAAAATATGTGGAAAATCATTTAACAAATTGTGAAACAGAATTGACAAAAGAAGAAACTCATAAAGACTGTATTGTCTCTAGAGAAGTCACCAGCAAATATGTTTTTATAAATCTCAATTAAACATTTTTTAATAAGGTCACTAGACTAACACACTACGTGTTCATGTAGCGCCATTGCAAAATACACATCCATGCTGGAATTTGTTGTTAACAAATGATGAAAAATGCAAATGTCACTTTGACAGCAGATATTTTTACAGATTAACAATAATCGTTGACATATAGACTTCAAGCTGGACATTTAAGAGGGCTCGATACCAAGGCGCGAATTCAAACGTAAACAAACATTCGTCTTACGTCTCCGCACAAACTACATCCCATAGTGGTCAATAAGTTTTGCATCTTTGTCGGAATGTCCGAGCCAAAGTGAGATAGACTATCTAACGCATCTCTAGCAATTCTGGAAAGACGAAAAAATTGCAACAGTGCACACAGAAGCATTTTACACCGCCTTGAAATATAAGATTTCTATTATAAATAATAATATTACATTATTTACGTCAATCTTATTCAAAGCAGAAAAATCCGTAGCACATTTTCAATTTAAAGACGTTTAAAAATTATCAAATTGAAATTTATTGAAAATAATCTAAATTTCTTTTTAAAAAATTTTTACATTATTTCAAAATATTCAAATATTTTTTCTAAATAGTTTATAGTAATTTAATTTCACTTTAAATAATTTTAAAACGTTTTAATGAATCTTGAAAATTATAGATAAAAAGATCTATTAAATTTTTAAAAATTATTTAAAAATTTTGAAAAAATATTAAAATTATTTAAAAAATTTTAAAAAATCTTAGCATATATGTATTTCAAAAAAGATGAAACAAATTTTAAAGACGTTTCAAACCATTAAATTATTTTTTCTAACTAGTTTATAGTAATTTGTTTTCAATTTTAGTAATTTTAAAACGTTATTAAATTTTATAGATATATATATATATATAGATATTAAATCTATTAAATTCTTTAAAAATTATTTAAAAATTTTTAAAAATTCTTAGAAAATTCTAAAAAATTTAAAAAAATTATTAAAATTATTTAAAAATCTTAAAAAAACAACTTGAACATATATTTTAAAAATATTTGATAAATAAATTATTTATCTAATATTAGTTATGGAACTGTTGTCAACTACTTATTTATTTTAAAAAAAAGTGTATAAATTGGAAATTCAAGTTTTGTTGGTGATCTTTTAATAGTCGATTTTATAGGTAATCGTTAAAAAATTAGTTTTTAGATCTTGACAAATGTTTCGTTAACCATGTTAGTCGTTTCATAAAGAGAATTAAAACCGTATTTTCTATTCTTTTATAAGAAAACTAAGACTTTAAAACCTGACAAGATACTAACAGAAACAAGTAAAATACGAATAATATTTTTATTTGAATATTCATCATAATCAAATCTATTTCTTGTGGTTGTTCAATTACTAAATAGCTTGTTTCTTGTTCAAAACCTGAATGAAAAAAATAGGGCTAGGTTCACCTCATTCATCGATAAATTATTTTGATCAGTTATCGATCCCATTTTCATAAAATTTTGCACACTCATTGTAAAAGGTACATGGCATCTCAATAAAAAAATGTGTTTTTATAGAATAGAAAAATGGCAACACTCATTAAATAAACTGATAAAAATATGAAAAGACAAACGCAGCCATAGTCGCGATAAAAAACTGAAAATTAATAAGAATTCCGTAGAAAGCGGCCGTGGGCCGCGCTTAATTTATGAACGGTTTTCGACTACTGGCCTATCACTAGTAACTACTAATTTGTTAATACTTCAATAAATGTATAAATACTATGAAAGTGCGTTTATTTTTCTGTTTATTTGTTAAATTATCATTTTTACTTGTACGAGTATTTTAGTCTTTTAGCAGAATTCAATTTTGGCTATCTAAAATAATGTTTCACAGCTTTTTTCAGTAGGACTAAAAATAGAATTTTGCAAAATGACTTTATTCCTGCTAGAGGATTAATTTAAAAAATTTGGTATTCTTAACATAATATATTGCGTTATTACATTAACGGCTTAAGTAAGTTACGACTATAAATTTTTTGGATACTTGTTTAGAAAACTATAGCGCTTCTAATGCCAGTCGCAAAAACTTAAATGTAGAAGCTTTTTGAAAAAATGAGCCCTAAAGTTGCCTTTGACGAAACGTGCGAACTGGCCATGACCATCTCAATTAATCGATTTTTCGAATCGCCGTACAATGTTGCCAAGCCTAATTAAAAGCAAAGTTAAATCAACTTGTACGAGGTGGCACCACATCCCAACTCAAAAATTAGAAAAATGGTTTTTCGATTTGTGATGTTATTTAATAGAAAATCACAAAATTTTTACTATCAAAAGTGTTTAATATATTTATAAGAATATTCGAAAGTCAATTAAAAGTCTTTACCTCAACACTGGCACTCTATTTAAAAAAAAAATATTTTTTTTCATTTACAAAAAAAACATTATTGACTTTCGTAAATACATCTTTTAGAATTGTTAGTGTCAGTAAAAGCAGAATTAACAATTAATGAAAATTAACAAAGTTATTTGAAAAATTAATTTTCTAACATGGCGACGGCTATCGAACCCTCTTAACGATAAAATTATTTTTGAAACTAAACAAAATACGAATTCAACAAAGATTTAGCGAGACAACTAGTTAAATAGAGCTTAAGAAACAATATGGAAAAATTATTACTTAAATTTAATGACATTTCGAATTTTCAAACGTCAATTTTTGTTTTGTTTATCACCAGATTTGATTTACTATGCAAATATACATTTACTATGCATAAGATACATATAAACTAAAAATAGGGAGAGCGAGATCAGAAGTTCTTTAAGTCAAAGTCGAAAAACCCGATTTCTACATGTCGATGCTATAGGCCACCTCAAATAACATATATAAATTTTGTATATAAATAATAATCTAAGATATGCAATATTATCTATACATTTTGGTTTCTGCCAACAAATAGTAGTGCTAAAGGACATTCATTTATTAAACTCAATTCAAATTCAATTCAATTAACACATTTAAAATTCATCCAACCTAATTGCCATTGCAAATTAATTTAAAAAAAGAGTTCTAATAAGGTCGAAACATGTCTAAATCTACGGATCTAGTTAGAATGAGTTGTTTGCTTTTATATATAGATAATTATTTAAATTTGATACAAAATTTGTTAAACTTTTAAAATTGAACCAAATCTAATCAGTGAATATATAACATTAACAGAGTTATGCATAAAACAATCAATTTTCCAATGTAACAATAAATTTTATAAACAAAATGAAGGAGGCAGCATGGGTCAATGCATAATGCCATTTCTGGCTGAGCTATTCATGCACCATTTTGAAAATAATGCAAAAAGCAGTTTTCAAGATTTTCCTAGAATGTGGATCAGATATGTAGATGACGTCTTCGCAGTTTTTGATAATTCTAAAAGTTTAACAAATTTTGTATCAAATTTAAATAATTGCTTTCCCTTGATAAAATTCACTTATGAAGAGGAAATAAATAACAAACTATCTTTCTTAGATGTAAACATAATTAAAAAAACAGGTGGCGCTTTAGAGTTTGATATACTATTTAGAAAAGAAACTAGTACTTTGAGATACATTCCTAACGACTCAAACCATTGCTTCCAACACAAAATATAATATAGCAAGTTTAAGTTTTTTAGTAAATAGATTATTTAACTTTCCTCTAAGTCAAAAAAACTTTAATAAAGAAAAAACATTCATTAAAAAGATTGCTGATGTCAATGGATATAATGAAGAAATAGTACAAATTATAAATAAACAAAAATTTAGAGCAAATTTAAAAAATTGCACAACTTTTCAAACAAACAAAAAAGAATTAAAATTCATTTCAATACCCTTTGAGCCCAAGATAACCAACGGACTTGAGAGTGTGCTTAGAAATTTAGGATTTAGAACGGCTTATCAGTCAGGGTCAAAACTAAAAGATTTGCTAGGAAGTCCGAAAGATAAAACATCATTTTTAGAAAAATCAGGAATTTATCGCATAGACTGTGGTAACTGTGAGAAATGTTATATAGGGCAAACGCGTAGAACAGTTCAGACTAGGTACAAAGAGCACTTATCTCATTTAAAATTCGGCAGATTAGAAAAGTCGAGTATAGCCGAACACGCCTTTAATAACAATCACCAAATTAGTATTAACAGCGTAAAATTAATTAAGCCATTGAATAACTATAGGCATGTTGACGCCGCCGAGCTTATCGAAATTTACAAAAATAAAGCGGATGCTCTAAACAAGGATGACGGTCCTCGTTTCAGCTGCTTAATCGGCTTACTAGGAAAAACCCAACTTTCACCAAAACAGGTAAAATTAAACAAGTAATCATTCAGTTTTATTCATCTCCTGATGATGACCACATGGTGGTCGAAAGAGCTCTCGAGATCTAAAATAAACTTTTTTGGCAAGTGGTAAAACTGTGTTAATAGTATACTATTTTTTCGTATTCGTCATAAAATATTTGCCAAAAAGGTAAAAAACTTGTTTTTCTCAAACTTGGATCTCTCCTTTTTTGATTTTTATTTTTAGACAGTGTAACTAATTCGCGCGACTTTTAAAGTGAGCATTTAGAGTTTGTACATCATGTCCTGAAATTCTATCTTTTCTGAACTAATCAATGTTATTACTCAGCAATAGGGGTTTTTGCGTGATTTAAAGATATAACCTTAACTATGTTGAAGTTTTTATATTGTAAATTTTAGGTTTTTGTTTAATACGCTCGATATTATATTTATTATTTAAATGTTTGTATGAAGCCCCGTAGTTTGCTTTTAGCCATAGGGTTTTTTGAAACGATGCATGTAAACAAAGGATAGACTACAAAGAAAACTGTTTAGTAGTTTTAACATATAATTATAGAAGATCACTTCATTTCTGTCTTTCTCATTTAAAACCTTTAAAAATTAGATTGGTGTTATAACAACAAACTTATTAATTATTGTAAATTAATTTTATAACAATAATAAGTTTTATATTTATTTAGATTTACTTATTTTTAATAATGCATAGAACATGAGATTTGATAATAAGTTTGATTACGAAATAATTTTTTTGCACTCATCGATCAAAGTTCGGTAGTTTCTGGTCTTTTCGAAATGTTACAATGTTCTTTTATTTAGATAAAATCATAGCAACCAAACAATGAGACCTTTTTAAATTAAAAAAGTCAGGTAATTCGCCGGAACAACGCTACCAATCAAAAAATAAATATAAAACAAAATCATTTATTATTAAAAAATTAGAATTATTCGTTTCAAAAAGAATTCTCCTGTCAGTCGTGCTGCAAACTTATAATAAACTCTAATAAAACTTAATTTATTAAAGAAAAATTAAATATTAAAACAGAAAGTAACAAATATTGAATAACAAAGATTTAAAAAAATTAAGATATATTTTTAAAATAATCATAAGATTATTTTAATAATCTTATTTTAATAAATAAATTATTAAATAAATTAATTAAATAATTAAAAAAATAAATTATTCCAATTAATTTATTGGAAAAAAATAAGATGAATTAAAAAAGTATATTACTAATATTTGTGGAAATATGTACCTTATCAAAATTCTAAATGCCCTCCAACATTTTAAAATATAAATTATATTATTTATTAGGTTGTGATAAATTTCAAAAAAATTTAGTGACATTTTATGATCTCGAGCCCGGTGTTCATTAGTATCATTTTGCTTTTTTCTTATATATAATCTGCCAACTGTCAAACCAACACCTGACTCTTGGTTTTTGCTCTAATAACATGCCGTTGTAACGCAATTCCGAGGCTTGCTAAAATTATGTTTCTTTTTATGAGAGCACGTTACTATCTTATAATGCTTTTACAAAAGATGTCAGTTTTTTAATGATTTCTGACCGTGAAAGCCTTTCTTCTATTTTATTGTTATTTTATAAAGATACTTAAGTCTTAATTTTGTTTTATTTTAGCTCTAGCTATTCTTACAAGTACATTGGTTAAGTATAGTTGATACATCAATCATTTAACTAATTATGAATGAGGCTAAAATAATTTTAGCCTCACATACTTTCCAGTTTTCTCAATCTAGTTTAATTGGAGTCTTGCATCCATTTCTTCATTGAAACTTATTCTAAGCTTCAGATATCGCGTGATATAATTTTTACATAAAATTTATGTATTTTTTTTTAAATTTTAGATTCAGTTTGTTTTTTATTTTAGGTGTTTACATTTGAGTACCTCCGGCCTTTTGCAAATGGTACATGTTCTCAATATACAAACTGCCTCTACTGTCTTACTGATTCACAATGCGGTTGGTGTGAATCTCTGTCGTCATGCGTTTCACGCCAAGAAGACGAAAGCATTACATGTACAACCCCTAATGGAGATTGGCGTTTTCTTACTCTTCAACCAAGCGCTTGTTCGAATTGTTCTAATTTTATTTCTTGTGAAAGCTGTGTCTCTTCAAATCTTTGCCAATGGTCAATTGAAGATGCGAAATGTTCTCGAGTAGTGCAAAAGGTGGATGCAGCTGTTAGTCTTGAACAATGTCCTATTCCGTGCTATAAACGCCCAGATTGTGCATCGTGTTTGGATCAGAAAGGAAGATGTGTATGGTGTGAGGCAACTCAACAATGTTTTAGTTTTTCTGTTTATACGAGTGAATATCAATTTGGCTTGTGTAGAGAATGGTTAGATCAAGCTTTCCCATTAATAGCTGCCCAGGAAAATAATAATCTGCTCCCCGTGCCGCGTTCAATGGATCAATGTAAATCATGTTCACTTCATTCAAACTGCTCGAATTGCCTTAGTTCTCTGAGCTGCGGCTGGTGCTACAATACTTCGAATCCAATGACAGGAATGTGTGTTCAAGGCGATTTTAACAATCCTCATATGAATTGTTCTGATGTTCTCGGCATTCCTGATGCACGATGGGCTTATGCTCAATGCCCAGATGTCGATGAATGTGGTCTAGGTCTTCATGATTGCCATCCGCAAGCTATTTGTACAAACACTGATGGATCATTTAATTGCTATTGTAAAAAAGGTTATATTGGAGATGGTCGAACAAATTGTATTCGAACTTGCTACAATGTCTGCGAACATGGAGTTTGTCAAGGTGAGCCTGATTACGCTTGCAAATGTGATTTAGGCTGGTATGGAGATGATTGTTCGAGAAATTGTGGGTGTAATAATCACTCGGCTTGTCCGGAAGGTGAAGGAATTTGTGAAGAGTGCATGAACTGGACAACGGGCGAAGTGTGCCAAGATTGTAAACTTGGAAGCTATGGAAATGCTACAACGGAACAAGGATGCCAACAATGCGAGTGTAATGAACATGGTATAAATGAATTAGGAAATTGTGATATTGAGACAGGGATTTGCCATTGTCAAGACAATACAGGTTAGTAAATAACTCAATGGTCATTTCGGCTCGATGTTATTTTATGATTGCAGAAGGAGATCACTGTGAAAGATGTAAGCCCAACTATTATGGTGACCCAAGAAACGGTAAACAATGCTATTACCAATGTGAAGCCCGTGGAATGTTAGACGACTCACATGGTCAGGGAATAAGTTCCATGCAAGCTTACAGTGCGCCATGGGTGGGATCACCAACTAGAGAATGTCTCTGGATAATTGAACCGGCTGTTGAATCTGGAACTCCAATTATTCAATTGGAAATTAATTCAAGCCAATTAAACGTCAGCTGTGGGGAAAATGCAGTCTACGTTTACGATGGTTTACCTGAACTTGTTGATATGGGTAGTCAAAGTGCTCTCTCGGCTGTTTTTTGTACGGAAGAAGCTCTTCCTGTGTCAATTGTCGAATCCCGAACTGGACAACTTACTGTTCATTATAAACAAGGGTTATCTGGTGAAGGTTTTAGTGCGATGTATAAAGTACTGAATTGTGATGAAGATTGTATTGAATCTCGTGAATGTATTCGAGGTCAATGCATTTGTAAAGAAGGCTTAGTTGGATATAATTGTGAAGAAGTGATTTGTCCACGCAATTGTAGTTTTAGTCGAAATCAAGGTGTCTGTGATAAAGCTTATGGTCGATGTATTTGTGCTAAAGATTGGGCAGGACCGTCATGTGATATCAAGTAAGTGAAACCATTTTAGCATTAACTTATTTAATTTAACAATTTATTGTAAACCTCGTCTGGCAGGGGTTTTTCATGCTGCTTTAGAAAATCTATTAGAATATTTAGATAACTGCGATCTTCCTGTGACATCATTAATGCTATTACGCTGAATCTCGGCAAATTTACAATATTTTTGATCAAAGAGTGTAGGCGGTCTATGTCTTTAGGTACAGCCAAGTGGAGTGATAGACATTTTATGATTTTGCTGAACATTGCACTGTCAAGTTTACATCCAATGACTAAAATTACGTTACTAGTAATTTTGAGAGAGAATATATTGAAATGATTTGTGCTTACCCTCGGCAATTCTGTTCACATCTACTTTTCGTAATATATTGGCGTGCTCTTCTAAACTACCATCCGCATGAGCAGAATTCCACATCTTCAGAAAATTATAAGGAGAATGAATATCTGAAAGATTGTTCTCGGAATAGTCACCACTTTCATTTTGATCTTTTGTCATTGTTATTTTTCTTTTATATGGTGTTATAGGCATTATCTCTTTTTTGTTATCGTTGTTTTCTTCTATTATGTTTACTTCTTTATTGATAAATTTAGTGTCGTTTGGATTCGATTCCAAGTCGTCGTCATCGGCGTCAGAAAGGTCCACTGAGACGATATGCATAAGGTGATTATTGTGCACGATTTGTCGTTCCACTTGTTTTAAGTTCTTTTTCGGACATTTAACATAATAAGGTGGTCTCATTTTACTACTACCAGGTATTGGTATTACGACTTCATCATTGCCACCAGCTTCCACATCTTTTATTTTTAGTCTGGTCCTTCTAACAGGTTCTCCAATTTGTTTTCGTGCTTTTCCTGCTAATTGTTGCGCAATAACATGATTTGGATCAATTGTGATAATATATTCGGCTATATGTAAAACTTCGGCAAATTTTTTTAACAATTCTAAAGCCTGTGCTTTTCTTAAAAGTGCTCTTATGTTATAAGGTTCAATTTTCAAGGCACGATTGCAGTCGTCAATAGCATCTTCATACTTTTTTAGTTTGATATTGACTAAAGCTCGATTTGTGTAGCTTCCCAAAATTGGTTGACAGTTAATACTATTTGTGTAGTGTTTTAAAGCGTCATCATATTCTCCTATTTTAAAACATTCGTTGCCTTTGTCTTTTTCCTGATTAGCTTGTTTCAAGGCTTCAGCAGTCGTAAAGAAGTCGTTAAATTGTACTGTTTTTTTGATAGTTTTTGAGCTTCTTTTCTCATTTTGGTTTTGGTTTGAACATGTGACATCTAATAAGAAAACAAAAGTGAAAAAAAATTCTTCATACAGAGTTGTTTTAGCAACAGATTGGATTCTTAAACGTATTGTAAGTCAATTTAAGTAAAAATTTTATTGCAGAACGAAAATTATGTTAAAACAACTCTTGTTATTGAAGTAAAGCTAATGATTACCTGACTTCAAGTCGTTGGATTCTAGTGCAGGTTTTGTAGAGCCCCGAAGTCTATCTTCTTCCAAATCCATTTTCAAGATTTCCGTATCGGGATCGTATTTATCCCATGCTGAATAATCTGTAGCAGCAATTCTTTTTTCAGTTTTGTTTCTTATGACATTTTTTTCAATTGTTGTGTGATATTTGCGTATTTCCGGGTGCTCCGCACTTATTCCATTTTTAATGCTTTTGTAAGAAGTTAATTCTCTGTCATCTTTTTGTACGTCATCAAGCCACTGAGTTAAGTCGTTTTTCAAATCCTTTTGTTCTTCTTTCGATAAATCGTCTTTATTTATTATTGGGCTCAATTTGAGCAATAGCTTACTTTGTGGTTTTACTATCTTCAGGCGATTTTCAGTAAATTGTATCAAATCGGGAAAATAACCTTCTTCGCCAGAGCGCAAGACAGTCACAATTCGCTCAAGATGTTTAGCGTCGTTGCATGTTTCAATATAATCATACTCGAAATGATTTAGCGGAATCTTATATTTTTCTATTAATGGGACTTTTTCGTTGCAGAAAACTCTTTCTTCGTTTAAATAAGACATTTTTTTACACAAATGTCATTTTATTGAAATATGTTTGTTGCTCTGTTATTATTGATCAAATATTTTTTACATGGCAACACATAAATGCACTGTTTAATGTATTCTTCACTGGACTTTTCTCTCTTTTTTCGAAGGCGACTTATAATAATAGTAATAGTTTTTTAACGAAACATTTTTTATGCAGCAAAAGTCATTTGAGCCACGTATAAAAAACTAATTAAATAATTAATAAATTAATTTATAAATAATAATTATTCCAAAACATGAAACATCAGAGTTTTTGTAAAACTTATCGAGTGTTTTTTTGGTAAAACCATAAAATGTTTACAAAATATTAGCAATCGTAAAAAAACCGATTCTCATTATTTTGTGATGAATTTATAAGAAATAGTCAAAGATATTCCTTACGTTTTAAGGTTGGACTTTAACCTCGAATAACTTCTACACGATTCAACTTAGCTAAAAATCATCTCAGACCATTTTTGTAGAACGTTAAATTTCCTACAAGAGTCTGTTTTGATTTTCACGAGACATTCTAGATTATTATGTTATACTCAATTTTTTTGGCAGAGGCGGAAGCGCGCGCATTGGGAAAAACCCTACACACAATATAGCAAAACAAAGATGAGTTCATCTCCCGTCGTACCACTGCACATCTAACGTGAATAATAAGCTGTTCCTATCTAAGAGTATTCGGATTTTGTTACATAGTGTTGCAGTACTTAACGAAGCGATAACTATGATAAATCGTAACACGTATAAGTTAATCTTAGAACGGTAGAGATGACCGTCCGCTCACATAGCACTAAATTTTTCCAATGAAAAGCTTGAATCGGCTAATTAAATTCGACTGGATTGTGTAAAATGTTGTAACAAACTATTGTTTGTTTTAGAAAAACTGGAACGCAAATTCTTTTTACCGAGCTGTTTAATACCGCCCGTCTAGCTGACAATTTAGAACACTTACGTAAAACTCTTCCACGATTTGGGCACTCTCTTGCATCTGATCGTCGAGGCTCTCTTTGGATGTTTGGGGGCTACTCACTCTCTCATGGCCCTCTAAACGATATCCGTCTTTTTGACACACGGAACAGTACCTGGATGCAAGTAACAGTCGATTCTAGTACGGCTGATGCTAAAATGCCACAAGGTCGTTATTTTCATGGAGCTGATATCGTTTATACAAAGCAAACCATTTATATTTATGGTGGTTTAACTAAGCCAACGAAGTCGTTAAAAGAAAGAACGCTAGATGATTTCTGGCAATTTGATATACAAAATCAGAGATGGAGCGAAATTGAGAAGAATGCAAACTGGCCACCGACAATTTCGGCGCATACATTAACAAGTTACAGAAATAGTAGTGGAGAAAGCTTGATTCTGATTGGAGGAGTTTCGCCACTGGGTGAAATATCAAGTTTGGTCTGGGAATTTCGATTAGATAAAGAGCAGTGGGTTGAGTGGCCTACACGTGGGCAAGCCCCACGGGGAATATTTGGGCACAGCACTGTTTTTCACTTCCAGAGTAACAGTTTATATATATTTGGAGGGTACACATATGATCAACAAAGCAAATTATCAAATAAGCTATTCATGCTAAACTATGAATCTAAAGTTTGGATGGAATTAAACGAACTAGGAGCAAGTCTATATTTGGTAAGTGGGAACATGCTCTTGTTGAAAAATTAATTTTTGCTTTTAGCCTCGTCCTCGCTTCTTTCATTCTGCTGTTAGTACCGATAATTACATGTTTATAATGGGAGGAAGAATCTTCCCATGGAATATAAGTGATACTTTATATGCATACTCCTATAATTGTAATCAATGGATTAATTTAATGTCAGAAGGTAACTTGGATTTTTTTCACTATCAATATTACAAATTTTTTTATAGCCCTAGAGAAAGTTGGACCCCTCCCAATTCAAACATATGCACAAGCAATGACTATAGAACCGGACGGAGATGCTGCTTATATCATAGGTGGCTGGGGTAGTGATTCACAATGCTCAGTTTTACGTCTAGAATTACCAGATGATTTATGTTCTTTATGGTCCACTAAATTTAGTTGTTTACGCATGTCTGGATGCGGCTTTTGTGCTTACAAAACAGGGGAAGAAGTAACGTCTGAAGTTTGTCATTCTAATAATAAAGAGTGTCCTTTGAGTGAACCGCCATCTAATGGTAAAAATACTGTTTTATAATTCATACAATCTATTTTTAATTTGTATTGTAGCCTCAAAAGAGTCATATCAGGGAAATATGTGCAATGAACCAATTGTGTCGCGAAATTGTCCCCAAATGACCGATTGTATGTCATGTGTTCAAATCGGATGTCATTTTTGTGATAGTATTTGCTCAGTGAATGGTAGCTGCTCTGTTGATAGTGTATGGGAGTGTTCTGCTGACAATAATTGTTCGGGAAGAAATTTTAAGCATTGTCAGGATAACGCCAAATGTGGTTGGAGTTGCTCTAAAGGAGAATGTATAGAAAGTATGAATGTAAAACTTAATACGATTATCACTTATTAGCAACTCTAATTTTATTAGTGACTGAAGAACAACAACAATCTACTGTTCCGTGCCAACAGTCCTGTCCGCAATATACTTCCTGTGCCACATGTCTAGAAGTTTTACATTGTCGTTGGTCAACGCAATTAGATGAATGCATATCAGAATCTTCCCAACCCGCCTACTGTGCAGGCGGAGTTTGTGGTTTAGTTCTTCAGTCAGATGATAAGAAATACTGTCCAGCTCCTTGTAACTCATTTACACAATGTTCAAATTGTTTGAGGAATGGACACTGCGGCTGGTGTGCAGCGCCAGGATTAAGTGGAGAGGGTATTTGTACAGAAGGATCTAATGAGCGACCAATGCATGGATCGTGCAATGATATTTATCGAAATAGTAAAGATGTGATCTTGGTAAGGAAAACTTAAACTACCTATTATAAATACAATATTGAAATATTACATATTAGGAAGAAGATCTGGAATTAGATTTGAATATAACCTACTCTTGGCATTATGTACGCTGCCCACCAGAAGATGAATGTGAGAACGGTCATCATAACTGCGAAGCAGAATCTCAAAGATGTGTCGACAGACCTGATGGTTTTATCTGTGAGTGTGGTGCTGGTTATAAACCAGTGATATCACCAAAGGTTCCTTCGAAAACTACCGTTTGTGAGCCGGTTTGTCCACTGGGTAGGTTACTTACTAAAATAATTAATACAGTTTTTGTACATAGTATTTCCATATTAAATGAGCTTATTGTTGCTTTGCTTGCTAGGCTGCGTTCGCGGTCAATGTGTCCAACCTAACAAATGTCAATGCGATTTCGGCTATGTTGGCGCTAACTGCAGCATCCAGTGTCAATGTAACGGCCACGCTAACTGTGAAGGCCCCGACAAATTGGATAAGTGCTTGTCTTGCCATAATAATACAATGGTGAGTTGTTATCTCACCCATCTCAGTTACTAATACTTTGACGATATTTATTTTCAGGGAACGCAATGCGAAAAATGTCAACCATTATTTGTTGGCGATCCATCTGACGGAGGACAATGCGTTCCATGTCTTGAATATTGTCATGGACATACATCAGTTTGTGTTGATAATAGTACTGATTATGGAGAATATATGGATTATGAATCGGACTGGTTTTTAAAGAATATTAAAGAAGGACCTAAGGCACATGCGCGGTGTGTGAAATGCGCTAATCAAACAGCCGGAACTAAGTAGGTTTTGATAGAGATTTGATCAATCGTTTATTATTACATTGTTTTAGATGCGAAGATTGCATTGGTGGTAATTTCCGGGGCAGCGAAGACCACAGTGATGCCTGCAGGCCATGTGATTGTCATGGTCATGGTGATACTTGCGATCCCGTAACCGGTGATAAGTGTAATTGCAAAAATAATACAGAAAGTGATGTTTGTGGGGCATCCGGAAAAAATTCAGCTCACCCTTGTTGGATGGTACAGTGTTCAAAGTGTAAAGAGGGCTATATAGGAACACCAACACAAGGACATCAGTGTTATAAACAGATGTCTGTTGAATCGAAGATGTGCTTTGATGCCAAGCCAATTGACGAATGTACAGTTACGCCGAAACCGTTGCATCCTGGTGAAATGGTGTTCTTTTTGATACAACCCCGATTTATGAACGTAGATATGAGGATCATGATCGACGTGACGCAGGGGAATTTAAATGTTTTTATGAGTACCCATGATGATACATATCGAGTGTATCCAAACATAAGCACAGGATATAATTCAATAGATTTAGATGAGCAGTATAGTGTTTGGGAAAATGGAACTCAAAAGACAAAAGATACGTTTTTAGAACAAGAAGCTGTTGGTTTGCGCACTTATATAACCATAACACAACCAAACACCATTTTGGTTGTAAGAAAATTGCGCGATCGTTTGGTTATTACATTACCTGAGGAGTACCACGGTTTAGAATCTACTCGCTTTTTCCTAGTTCTACAGGCTTTGGATCCTGGGGATACAGACAAGAAAGTAGCATATGGAATAGTGTTTTCGCGTCAAGATCAGTTGCACATTGACTTGTTTGTTTTCTTTTCGGTATTCTTTTCTTGTTTCTTTTTATTTTTGGCGGCTTGTGTTGTGGCATGGAAAGCAAAACAAGCAGCCGATGTGAGAAGAGCCCGTAGAAGACATGTCGTCGAAATGCTTCACATGGCTAAAAGACCTTTCGCGAGTGTTACCTTGAACTTGAATACTAGAACGAAACCTAAGAAGTCTGCTCACTGTGATTTGAGGCCAGTTGCAGTAGAGCCAACAGGTTTGAATATTAACTATTATGTAATTATTATGTATTTAATAATAACTTGTAGATGACGGTTTGGCTGCTGTTGCAACAGTCTTCGTAAGTTTACCAGGGGGACAAAGCCCATGCGTCAAGCTTGCTTTGGCCTCATCTTTAATTCTCCTCGTCCGACAACTTCCCAGCGGTGGAAGGACTTTCCTAAGAAGGCGCTCCGCACATGCAGCGCCTCCGACTTAAGTATTGACTCTCTTACTCATGATGATGTACCTATATGTTTTATATGTTATATAGATAAATGTTTATTTATAAATAAATATTTTTTAAATGTTGCAGCATTCTATAATAACAATATTTCACATCAAATTCCATATCGTACCAATAATTGACTGCGATACACTTATGGCTTTGGCGAACATGATGAAACCATAAGCTAGGCAGGTATAAGCAATCACCACTTCTTACACGGACTCTGTATTGCGTTGCCTTTTCAAATTCGGCAAAATGTTTACATTTTTGTGAATCTAAGGGATCTATTGCTATCCAGTCAATTGTTTCGCAGCTTTTATCGATGAAAGACTCTTTCATAACATTTTTATATGTCCCCATTGGATAGTTTTTATAGGGAATATACGGTAAATCGGTCGGGGGAATAAGAATGAAATCTTTGTAGCCATCTATTACACAATAAATATTTTCATATGGGTCCTTATGCACTGTAAAATATTTACTTAATAATGAAATGTATCTTTTGGGGCCTACTCACTGCTTGTTACAGCCCGTTCATCACCCATCCAAAAATTAACCGCATCTGGCAATTTGTCAAAAGCCTCACTGGCCCATGATATTTCTTTATCGACGTCATCTACCAATTCCTTGAAATCCTCTAACAAATTGGAATTCTGTCGTTGAATGTAAGATACAAAATCAGTACTTTGACTGTCCAATATCTTAAGAAAGGATTTCATCGGCATTTCTACTTCTTCTGGTGTAACAAAATGTGTCGTGCCAGTGCTCTCCTCTGTTGCAAGACCATCGGCATAACCGTTAGGCGTAAGCGCTACGGTTACAACTTTATTAGGTATGGTGTCCCTAAAAATTTTCTCAAAACTTGAATTATCTGAAACGGAGCTTCACTTACATAAAGTAATCAAAATTCCATTTATCTACCGCTTTAAAGTGGCGACATCCATTTTTTATCAAAACAGGGTAGTTTTTGGAGACGTAATCCCGATAAAATTGCAAAGGCCATTTATTATTATCAAGGTCCGCATTTATTATGTTGGGAACATCGGGATGAACATGTATTAACTCTAAGAACATAAATAATCATAATAGGTAAGTCATATTTATTAGTGTTTGATTTGCTTAGTCTTATTAAACGTAGATTTAACTTTTGCGTTATTTTTTTATTGACTCACTTGTTGGGCAAATACCGCAAAAAATCAAATGTTGCATTAAAAACGTAAATTACGATGTTAGAAAGAATTAAAAAAAATTACAAAATTGCAGATCAAGAAAAGGGTCAAAGGCATACAACGTGAACCCGGTACTCAACGCAAAAAAGAAAATTGTTTGAATTTCAAAAAGTTTGACATTTTATTTATTTATTTATTTATTTTCAAGAGATTTTTTTAATAAGCTATGTTAGTTGTAAACAGCAAGTACAGAGTATATTAAGCTCAATCGGTAGGAGACCATCCTGAGGCCAATGTTTTTTTTAGCACCTCTTCATTACCTATCCAAACCAGACAATAGAACGTTGGATATACGCGAACAGTATTCGACACTGATCCACTCGGTAAATATTGGTGTTGTAGTCAGTAAACAAATTGTGATGAGTAATGTAGTTGGTATAAGAAAAACGAATTGGGCTGTTCTCAAGCCGTAAAATACGCCAGCCGTATATTATTTCTATTTGCCACGGAATTTCAAGTTGTATTTTCCCGCAACTCTATGCAAGAGGCATTGCAAAAATTTGACTTTTACGATAAACACTGATTGTTTGGTTTTAAATTACAATTTGTAACAATAAATGTTTTTTAACATTTTATCTGTGTTACTATTTTTGAAACCTGTGATTCCTGTGAATGATCAATTGGTTGGTTACAGCTGTGTTTTGTGAGGTTAATTATGGATTAATTTATTGATTTCACTTAGATCATTGTTTCCCTTTTAAAAGCATTGTCCTTTTGTTTGGTCCTATTTTTTAGGTCCCGAAACTTATTTTTGAACTCAATCAATGTTTGCAGAGCGAGGGCTACGGCATTTACCCTGCTCCCCGCCCCTGTCTCTGTGTGTGAAATTGTGTAAGGTTGAGACCTATTAAGCAACCAAACAAAAAGTCACGGCGTTTTTTCCACCTCGTTCACTAGAACAGTTGTTACTGAGGCTGTGAAGTTTTTTGCTCTTCTAAAATAACCAAAAAACGACTAATTCAGCCACAAATGGCTCATTTTATTTTTTTTCAAAACGGCATGAATTATTTTGAATTGAAATTAAAATGACAGTTGTCAGAGAGATGGGTCCGACCAATCACAGCATAGACTTGTGAGATTGATAGAAATCCTGCCGCCGTTGCCGCATCTCTATTTTACAACTTGAAATACTGTGGCAAATTCTATCGCAACTTCGGATGCCGCATTGATTTTGCGACGCCTACATGAAATCGGTCCCTAATCAGCCGACCAGTCCAACAGCGCAGTCGAATACTGGTCAAGAATACCTAACGTTCCATTGTTTGGATTGGTAATTAGGCGGAAAAAACAATCGCAACACACGTAAGAAAAAGTTGTTAGTTAAACTTAGCTGCAGAATAGATTTTCTTAAGTATGGGAACGCTACCACTAAACATTACCTTCTGGCAGAGAAATTACTGGATGGAATCCTCCATCAGTCATACTAACTGTGCTGTGTTTATGATCAATTTAGGTAAAAAGTGAGGATATTAGGACGCAGCCGGCATTCTATTAGTTTCATGTCTAGTTTGGGAATATAAAATGACCCCTCGCATGACATATTTAGTAGATTTAGTATAAAATCAATTACCTGAAGTCTCTGTTTTCAAGATTTTTAATGCCTCTTCTATACATTTTGCGTTTCTGTGCTGCATTATGGCCAACGAGAAAAACGTATAAAATGACACTTTAACTTGAGAACATTTATGTACTTTGAACCTAAAGACAACTCAAATCGAAAAAGAAAACCTTTTTACATTCATGTACTGTACTGTATAAATATTAAATAGTAGTGTACTGCTGAGATGTTTTAATTTTGCAGTCCGAAATTTAATATATTGTTATTATATATGTAACTTTAAAAGTCGTTTTATGAACATTACAAATCAGATACATCACTCATAAAACTTCAGTTTTCAGCACAAAAAACTCATTTTCTCCATGAAGCTATATTTTTTCTGTGACACTGAAAAGCACAGCTGAAAAGTGAGGTTGACCATAGAATATAAAATGGGCATTCTATGACAGTTGGCTTTGTTCATAGAGTATGTATGACTATGAGTAGAGTGTAATGTAGAGTTCATGACAGAATGCAAGCAACTAGCGCATACCGATGGTTAGCGAACAGATCCGAACATATAAAAGATCCATCACAGTGGCGTAGCGCAATAACCAGTCGTGGTGTTGCACTGTGTTGGATATATTACACTGAGAATATCGTTCCCCAGGCCTTCTCCAAATTCTTTGTCGACCATCTAGAGCTTGTAAACAAATGCGGGAGTAATCTGGGAACAGTTCTACTGTTCCATATTCCAATTCACATGTTTATGTGCGAATGCAATGCAACAGTAGACAGCACAGCAGTCACTGTACTGACTCGATGCTGCCTGCTGAGTTCTAGGCCATGTGCAGGTCTTCTGGCTATAAGATCAGATTTGTTGAGGCGTCTCTTGATAGTGTTGTCACATGCAAATCTCAAACTTCAGCAAGGCGATTGCTAACATCAACAGCAGTTATGGTCCTGTTACGTAGTAGTTCCTGGGTAAGGAAACGATCGACCATTCTGAATCAAAGCAACTACGAGTATGCATTGACTTCATTAATTGTCATAATTAGGGCAAATAATTAATAAAATATAAAAAATTGCTAAATTAAATCTTTTAACGCGTACATCAATCTATAACCGGCAAAAACACAACATGGAAATAGCGTATTTCTATGCGTTTTCCTAATTTTTTGCGTTTGTTTTTCGATAATTTCAGATCTTTTTAAATCTAATGCAGCGAACACCTTATTACATTTTATAAATAGCTAATTTTTCTTTAACTTAAGTTTACAATCGATTCTGGTTTCTGGTAGCATAATTAATTAAATTTGTGTAAAAAATCTCACAATTAATTCTTGACAGATTAACTGTCAATATCAAGATGTAAAAAGAGGAGAGTTTTTTTATCACTATGAAGCGTTGTGATTTGCGTTCGCAGGTTTTTTTTATCTGAAGTGCTTTGTTTTCTTTAGTGAAAAGCTCATAGGGAAGGAAAGGAATTTATAAGTAGCATTTAAGAAAACCTCCGATTTACGTGCAATTTTAAAACTATGAAAAAATTGTAGTCTATTTTATTTAGTTTTCAAATAAATGTAGCATCAAATATTGAAATTTGTAAAAGTTAGTTCTATTTAGATCTTCCGATACTTATAGCAAAAAGATACATTTGTCTTTTAATATTTTAATTATCAAAGCATTAAATGCTAAACTCGACTGTACTAAATATTATAAATTTAAGATAATTGATACAATATAAATTTACAATAATCAATATAGGTACTTTTATATTATTCATACGAATTATTCGTATTTACATACAATTCTATAAATGTAGGTTTGTTTTTTACATAACCTATTGTTTGGCTATCTGTGCGGTTGCGACTATCATTTCTTACATACTTGACAACCGCTTTTTAACTTTATTTATAAAGGTTTATAGTGACATCCGCAAAGCTCATTGTAGTCACATTCTCGACTTGTCACAAACAAAAGCTTTAGAGATACACCGGTTTAGTAAACTCTCATAAAAATGAGTAGAAGTTAGATATCGTCGGTTTAATCAGCAAACTACGTAACTCCATTTTCCTTAATTTTACAGGAGACACAAAAAATCGTTTATATTTCTTTTGATTAACAAAAATGTGTATTCAACAAAATCCATGGATTAAGATAGTTGTACGTGTTACTTTCTTAACATCGAATTCGGTTGTATGTATATAATATTTTAGCAATTAATATTTTTCCTAAAAAAATGGAGTTATGTGTTAGTACGAAATTCTTAGTTGATTGATTTCCATGTCGCTTTTAGCCCAATTTTTTATAACCCAGTCTTTTACACCAAGTGTGTTCAGAAACATAGTCTTACAAACTCTGAATCTTTGCCTACCCAAATAAAACTTGTTTGAGTATGATCTTGAATTTTCATTATCAGTCCGTTTGCGAACCGTTTGATAAACAGAAACATGACTTTTTACAAACACTTTCTTCTCTTTCCAAGTAAACTCCCAAAATCGCTTAAATATATCGTTTCTTTCCACTTCTTCTAACTTTCTAGATTGTAGTGTAGACTTGTTCTTGCTCAACTTACAATTGCAAGATACTTGCAGTGTTCGAAGTTGTTTAAGCAAATTATACTTCCATGATCCATTTTCTTTATTTTTTCCTAAATACGATTCTCCTCTTTCTTTATTTTCACGGTTTTTGTTGTCAGAACAAGTTTTTTTGTCTACAGCATATTTTGTAGAACGTGTTCGTTTCAGAGAGTCATCTGTTAGATCTTTTTGGGGAAGTTGATTATACAAACCAGACTCTTCTAATTGTAAGCTTTCAGCCTCAATTGGATCTACAACGTAATCTAAATCATCTGCATTGCTTCCTTCCGATTCAATGTCCATATTGTCATTGAATTCTTCTACGCAAATATTTTCACTTTCAGAAAAAGCAGTTTCTTCAAAAACTGCTGGCATCTGATCTTGAAGAAGATTTACTTCGCCGCAATCAAAATCTACGTTCCTATCATTATTTGAATTATTGCAATGCTTAATTCAAAATTAAATAAAATATTGACAAATAATTACTAAGTAGGTACAAAAAGTGTGTATCTCCTCTCAAAGCAGAACAAAACGAGAGTAGCAGGTTCCATGAAATGTGCGTAACTCCGCAGTATATAAAAACATTAAACAAAGGACTCTCTTAATTACCGTTACTGAAGGTTAGTTTATAAATAAAGTACAAATAACTCTTATTACCTAATGTAGATAAACTCTTTGTATAAATTGCACTTAATTCACTTCTAAATCACAAGTTATTGCAGGTCTGAACGGTGCGTGTTGCGCTTCTAATGGCAACTAAACTAATGGAGTTAAGCATTTGTCCTACTGAAATTGGCGCGAAAGAGTTAGGCAGTTTTCTCATGCAGCCGTAGCCGCCGTAGCTGTCACACCAAATTTTTTACAGAGATACGGAGAATTCCATTGTATCCGGAATTTTTTTTTACAACAGATAGCGCCAAAACTTTATTTTGGACCCAAAGTGGAGTTACGCAGTTTGCTGATTAAGCCGACGATATGACAGTTGTAGTAGTCGTCTAGGAGCAATAGCCAAACTACTATATAGATATAGAGAATCAATAAGAAACCTTAAGAAATATTTAAAAATGTTTATTAAAATGTTAAATGTTATATTAAAACAATTTTTAAAGACGTTTAAAAATTTTTAAATTGAAAATTATTGAAAATAATCTAAATTTCTTATTAAAAATATTTTAAAACATTTAAAGACATTCTAATATTCTTTCTAAGCAGTTTTTAGTGATTTATTCTTACCTCTAGTAATTTTAAAACGTATCAATAAATTTTGAAATTTATATATAAAAAGTTCAATTAAATTTTTTTTAAATTATTAAAAAATTCTCAAAAATTCTTTAAAAATTCTTAAAATTATTTAAAAAATTAAATTAAATCTTAAAAAATATTTAAAAATGTTTTCTGGAAATCGTCTTGGAAACAACATTTTCCTGCTTATTTACGCGCAGGAAAATTGAGTTTTCCGGACTAGTACTATTAAAACTTTACAAGACGCAAAATAAAAAAGATACTCTAGTAACTATAGTTGCCAACAAAATTGACAAGTTTGATTTTTGTGGAATTTGTAAAAAAAACATTTTTAAAATTTGTTAATTTTGTCTTTTTATACGATTTCCGGAAAAATTTAATACAAAACACATCAGTAAAATCTCTTACTTGACTCAGAGCTTCAAAATACTCGGCACAAAGTGCCTCGTATTTCAATTTAGCTCCTCTTCAGTAATGTGAAATTTTCCTGACTTTTATGTAAATAACTATTAAAACAATTTTTAAAAATTTTTTATTTAAAAGTTATGGAAAATAATCTAAATTTTTTATTAAAAATATTTTAAAGCATTTCAAAACATTCAAATATTCTTTTTAAGTAGTTTTTAGTAATTTATTTTTACTTTTAGTAATTTTAAAACGTATTATTAAATTTTAAAAATTGAATATAAAAAGTTTAATTAAATTTTATAAAAATTATTAAAAAGTTTTTAAAAAATGTTTAAAAAATTTTAACAAATTTTAAAATATTTTAAAACATTTTAAAAAGTTTGAAAAAATTGCTGTTTTTTTGTATTTTAGGAGATATGACACTTGAAACTTTTTTATCTATTAATTTATCAATCACTATAAATTTGTTTTTTTTTTGGATTATTGTTGACAATATATAAAAAAAAATATTGAAGAAACAGCTCCAAAAAATAACATGTAAGGGTTTCATAGCTTTAATATTTTAAAAATCATAAAAAAAGTTGCTAACTCTTTATTTAAACATTTTTTTTTTAAATTTGACTTTCTCTCTTATGAATTCTTCACAGTACTTGCTCTTCAAAACAATTCCTCAACTAAACAGTTTAAAGATTAATGAAATTTGTTGAAAAATAGAGTTTATGTAAAAAGTAATTTTCCTAAAAGTTCGAATCCTATATGGTAATTTGTTGTTGACATGCATAATACTGAATGAATATAAATAAATGAAGCAAAAAAAAACAGTGGCAAGACTGAGTAAGTTGGTGGTGCAACCTGTCAGTTGTCAATCGTCTTTATTTAGGTTATGTCACAAAGTAAAGCAAAGGAAAGTAAAGACACTTTTGACATTTGTTTTGAGGTTTTGTATCTTTTTGCGTCTGTCATTGTAACGATGTTGCCAACTAAACAATTCAAATATTTTACCACAATCATTAAAAGTCACTTGGTATATGCAGTTCAAGAAAATATGTTGTTTCTAACGGCGATTGAAAAACTTTTATGAAATATTTATTATTTATTATTTAATCTTTAAAATACCTAAGTGTTGTGAAATGTTAATGGCAAATTTTTAAGTAAAATTTTAAGTTGACGAATTTTGCATCAGGTATAAAATACATAAATTAATTTTATATAACAGATTATTCTGTATAAAAATAATATTTTAACATAAAAAATTGATAAAATTACTGCAGCTTAATATGTTTCTAAAACGGTTTAAAGCCAGCTTTGTTTTTGTAAATATATAATTTTGTATTAAACACTTTGAATTTGTTATAAAAAATGTTTATAAATGCAAATATGTAGTTTATACTCTAAATGATGTCAGTGTTGATAGATAGAAATTAAAACAGAAGTTATCACGTTAGCGCATTTGGTCTCAAACGTATATATACAATCTATCTTCTTTGGTTAGTTACCAACTGCCAACTGGTAAAATGAAAAAGACCAATGTGAATTTATTCAAATCACATCTGTAAACTTTGTCAAGTTTCGTTCTTATTAGAAGTTAGAACTCATCGGCCAATCATTGGAACTCATTTTCTGGTTTTCTTATTTTTATAAGATTATGTGAAGTGTGAGAGTTTTTAATTGTATAATAAATTACAGTTATATTTAAAGTAAAATACGCTAATAGGGCGTTGAATAACTTGTACAATTGCATGACCTCGATGAGGGCTATATATGGCATCTTAAGTTAGAGAGGGAGAAATCGGTCTTAGCATCTCTGGAAGTGTAGTAGTTAGTGAACTGAAGGAATGAGGACGAATAGTAAAGGTCTTCGAGCGGTCGGTCAGGCGTTATATATATTATTGTTAAACTGTGAATTGTTTATAAAAAGAGAAAGATAGACAACGTGTTGTTGTTGTTGTTGTCGTGATTAATAATTATAGTAAAACACAGCAGAAATTATAGTTTAATCCCTGGAGTACAGTTGCATCTCACACTGTTTAGTTGTATTTTTATGACGTCTGTACGCATTTACGCATTTACAGATCCTGGTTTTTTACTTCCTCAAAAAGCGGCAAAGAGGTAGAGGGGTGGTTGAGCCTGTTAACCGCTATGGTTATGGTCCTGTCAGTAGATAAAAAAGGTTGTGGATTTTTCTTTTGCTGGCATGACAAAGTATTGCGTAATGTTCTTAGGTTCTTTACTTATTAATCTTTATTTTTTACTATTAAAATTTCAAATTGAGAAAATCACCAAAATGTGATACCCTATGTCTGAACATATATACACAGTGGCTATATACACAAGATTCAAAATTGAGAAAATTACATACGAGCACGAAACTATAATCATAGGTTCAGAGATGTGCTTATCACATTTTGGTGATTTTCTCAATTTGGAAATTCGAATAATATTATTATTAGCATAAATGCAAGAAACCGACTAAGACTTATCTTACAGAAAAAACAGTTGCGTTAGTTTCCGAAGACACAAAATTTTCTCGACGAGATTAATTGTTGAACTAAAAAAATTTCTGAATGTGAGAAATTAACATCTTTCTTCTCGCAAATGTCTAAGTCACTCATATTTATTTTATACTTTTTTCTATTACGCATTATTCCTGACCATTCTATTTCGTATAGTTAGAATGAGGCCTAGCAACACCAACTAGATTGCTCCCGAACTAGGTACCGAAACAATGAAGACATCATTAAGAACACGAGTCTAAAGAAAAGAAGTAAAGATTAGGTCAATTGCGTCCACGGCGTGGTGTCACAGTCCAATAGACCTGGTGATGTCTCTCACTAGTAGTTCGAAAGGAAGAGGATCCCGCGAAAGGGAGAAAAGCTGTCGGTGTGTTACTTTACAGGTATTATTGACAGGTATATTATGTGTAAATATGTTTCATGTGACGCCCAATCGATTCGTCTGACCGTTTGAGCGTTTCTATAACAATTACTATACAGGGGTGAGTTGATGGAGTTTGTTGATGATAATGTAGCTGGCTGTTGTTAGAGCTCATTTGTTTTCTCTTGGCGGCAGTGTCATCACTAAGCTGCGCGAGCACCGGCAGCTGATCGGACAAGTGAGCGCTGAAAACATTTGACTATATTTTAAACTGCTCAAAATTAAATGTAGTTTATATAAACTAAAATATTTTTTTGTGCTAGTATGCTGTAAGTATTGGGGATGTTATATATATTGAGGCAAACAAGCGTAAAGTGAAAAATTTAGCTGACGTGTTTAGTTAGTAATCGCTAAGAATTACGAATTTGAGCTTCTGCGCATGAAGAAGCGAGCCGCCAACAGAAAACAAATGAGCACTACATTGCATAGACACCCTGATACATTTATTATAGAGAAAGAGTTAACTTAACCCACATTAATTGTTAAAATTTAGCAAAACGTAAGATTAAAATAAACAAGTCTTACAAAAAATTTGTAATGTAAAGTTTTATTACAATATTGTTAGTGTTTTTTAGTTATTTAGTCCCATTTGATGTTACATTTATAGTCGTTTTATTGTCTTGTCCTATATCTAATTGAATCATAATAAAAATGTAAGAAAACGCTACACCGCAAATCTAGAAATTATGTAATAAATAAAAATATAATATATTATTATTACTTATTGTTTACTGAATAGAGGAGAGCTTTGTCTACTATAAAAAAATTGCAAGCTTTAATCTCTATCTGGCTGTTCATCAAGCATAGTGTACTAGCCATAACCTAAAATAGTACATGTTAAACTCCTCAAATACTTTTTTTTAAGCTTACAATGTTTCGGGCATGTTCATTATTAACATCCATAGTTAACCCTACTAGAATTTTTTTTGTTATGTTTGCTTCATGAGATGTGCTTGAACAATTACTAACTAAAATCCATAATTCTATTAAAGCACTTGCAGAGCTTCGTGCCAGATGAACTACCACATATTTGTGTGTCATTCCTTCATCAATCATTATTAAATTAAAAATGCAATAAATATCAGCTGTAATGGTTACAAATAAAACACCTATTGTAACAAAAATATGTAGCGAATAATAATCGAAAAATTGTTTGGTAGCATCAATTAAAAATCTGTGACATGATATCGATTCTTCAATAATATAACGATTAATTTTATTATCACTTATTACGTTGTTTATAGAGGTGAATCTTTTTTGGATTAGTGCCAAAGACGTAAATAGTATTAGATTATAGATGCCGACAATCAATCTTGGATACCACATTATTAAAAAATAAATCCAACGGGTTTGCTGTCGAACCAAAGAAAAAGTTGTGAATAGATTACCAAAAGTATGAATAAAAAATTCTATTAATAAAGTTAAAAAAATAGCATAATTTTTTATTTCTCTGTTGCTACTTGTTAAAAATTCTTTTTGTCTCATTTTAACCAGTCTCTTATCAAGCGAGTAAACAATATTTAAAAATTTTTTACCAGCCTCAAATTCTTGTCTGCTTTTTGCAATAACCATTAACATCAAACCTAAAAAAACTATTGATCGAAATAGCAATGTGAGTCGCAGAGTAGTTTTTGATTTATAAGTACCATATGAGTTGGGGAAAAAAACTATAAAATAATAGATAGTTAACAAGACAGAAATAGTTGCAAAAATAGTAGTTTGTACAAAAGCCCATGATAAATAAACTAATTTATTGTTGCTATAATTAAAAGGTATTCCTCCAAAAATTTTTGCTGTTAATAATATTGGGCGATAAATCAACTGAATTGCAGATACTGTTGTCATTTTCGAAGAGATTGTTAAAATAGCTAAATAGGTAATTTTACGTAATGTAGATCAAATTATTTATTGTTGTGGTTTTACGTATTGATTTATATAAAAGCTCATTAATCTATTTCATTATATAAAGTGATATACCTTTTCCAACGTCTATTAAGCAAGTCAATAAAAAAGTTATTGTCAATTAAATATTTCGTCATACTAGCATTATTTTGCCCTATATCCATATTTTTCGGTTATAGACATATTTACATGTTCGGAAAGCTTAAAATGTGCTTGACCTAAATCCACCTTCATTTTATAACAGATATTGAACATAAAAAACTTTTTCGGTAAATTCTGGCTCTATATCCCGAAAATTTAATATGTACAGAGTGTATTTGGTTCTATATCAAACTAGAGTACCTTTTAGCCTATATCCATATCTTGAAGTCTGCAAAATGATCTATATCACAAAGAATGACCGCAGTTTGTTTGCTATATATCCATTTTACCATAAAAAGTTGCTCTAACTTGTCAATTAATTTGGACTAATACAATTACCCTAAATCCACTTCAATATTACATCTGACCCATATCACACAAAAGACCTGTATTTTATTCATCGCTTTAAAACAATACCAAATGCTCTATATCTCGCGCACCAATGAAAAATCAGAATAGTCTCTCACCTCATTATAATATAATATTAAGACAAGTTTATTTAGAAGTAGTGTTTACTGAGTTTGTTCGTTAGTAGTAGTAACACACACAATTAAGTAATTTTGATAAAATGGGTTTAGACGGTAGTGGTGCTTCTTCAGAGCCTCCTTTACTACCGGAAGATGTTCAAATGTCAGTATAAGAACAATTTATTTTAACTATACACTTCAAATCAAATGAAAACTTGTTATAACCTAACCTGACTTTGTTATGTTTTTAAATCTATAAAATTGAATTTTATTTAATTGAACTTATAATATATTTTTATAACTTGCATAACAAATAAAAAAAAAAGATAAAAGCTAAGCGATACCCAATGATATTTTTTTTATGGTAAATTATTAACTATTATTAAAAATTATTACTGTTAGTTAATAATTTCATACAATTTTTTTATAGAACAATGGACGAAATACTGCAAACTATTAATATAGATGACAATACGTAAAAGTCCTACACAATTTGACATAGAAAATTTACCTATCATTTTTCTTAATGAAGCTGATAACGTGGGCGGCATGAATGTATTGGTAGATGAAAATGCAAATACCCCAATTATAAATAATGAAAATCACCAGCAAGGAAATACTAAAAACCATTCCACTAAAAAATCTAGAAAAAGGCTTAGAAACACTTCAGAATGGAAGCAAAACGTAAGGAAAGTAAAACGTCAAAAAGGTGAGAGGTATACGGATAGAAAAGGCCAAGAACATTGTGCAAAAAAAATCATTGAGAATAATTGTAAAGTATCTTGCACTTACTCAATGCAAAAACCTAACCCAAGAATAAAGAAACATAATTTTTGAACAATTTTGGAAACTTTCAGATGAAAAAAAAAGCCACTTTTATGCAAGATTTGTGCAAAGACAGCATGTAAATTCTGATAAGAATAAAAAGAATTGGACATTTATTTATAGTTTCGAGTTGAACGGTTGTAAATGTAGAGTCTGCAAAGACTATTTTTTGTCCACATTAAATATTAGCGCAAAAGGAATCTATTACTTTTTTAAAACTGTTTAGAATCCTTTAACAAATATACCAAGATCACCTAATAAAGGAAATAATGGTAAAAGAACTGTACCTGTTGAAGCTAAAGGTTTAGTTCGGAAACACATAAACTCATTTAATTGCGTAGAGTCTCATTATTGTAGGGCAAATACAAATAAACGATATTTAGATCCCTCTCTTAATGTAAGCCGAATGTATGACTTGTACATAGAATGGCTTCCAAAAGAAATGGCTCCAGTAAAAAAATCTATGTACTCTCATATTTTCAACACTAAATTTAATTTGGCATTTCATCGCCCAAAAAAAGACCTGTGCGATAAATGTGAGGAATTTAAGAAGATACAAGATCCAAGTGAAGAAGTAATCAGACTGCACGATACTCATTTAAAAAACAAAACGGTTGGAAGAAATGAACGTAATCAAGATAGGCAAAACAAAAACAATAAGACAGCGATAATTACTTTTGACTTAGAGAATGTGTTTGCTCTTCCTAAAATAAATGTTTCTAACGCTTTTTATAAGAAAGAATTAAATTGTTACAATTTAACCGGCCATTGCAATATAAATGGTATTACTTACTGCAGCATCTGGCACGAATGCATTAGCGGTTGAGCAAGCAATCATTTAGCCAGTACCTTAGTTAAAATATTAATCAATGTGATGAAAGATAACAACGATTTGACAAAAATAATTTTGTGGTCAAATAGTTGCGTGCCGCAAAATAAAAATAGCATAATGTTCATGGCATTGCAAATCTTTCTACAGTCCAATGAATCAACACACTTAGAAGTAATCGAACAAAAATTCAGCGAACTTGGACATGGAAACTTACAAGAAATAGACACAGTTCATAGCGTCATAGAAAGATTTTTACGTCCCAAAGAAATAATGAGTCCAGTTAGTTTGGTTAAGCTGTTGACAGCTCCCTAAAACCAAACTAAAAGTTCTACAATTAACTTCAATGATTTTAAGAATTATCAAAAAATAAGTTTAAATTATGTATACAATACATTGCCTTACACAAAAGTAAAACAAATTGTCTATAGAAAAAATCATCCATTTAGTATTGCTTTTCGAAACTCTTTTGAAGACGAATTTGAAAATGTTGATAAATGCAAATACAAAACGAATAAGCACACAAAAAAAGAGGATAATATATTACGATTTCCAGAAGCTGACCGCCTATCTCAATGTAACGTAGGCTTACGCAAGGATAAAAAAGATAATCTTGCATCAATGCTCAAGTATATGGATGGTGTCGATTTAGAGTATTTTCAGCATCTATTAAAAAACGTCCAAGGTACTAGTTATAATCAATCTGTACAATCCCTTACATCAGTCTCACAGGGTAAAAATCTCTCGTCAACTTCTACTACTACAGAAGATGTGAAAAACACAAAACTCAAGTCGGGTTCAAAACAAAAGTCTGTGCCAAAGTCAAAGATAAAGCCGGAGATACCAATTCGGAAATCAAAAAGAAGCAAGAAACCTAAGGCAGGTGAATAACTAAAGGAAAATTTGACAATAAAAACTATTATCGTTTACTTCCTAATTATGTTGCTATATTTATTCAAACTTAATAAAAACTTTGTTAATAATTTTTAGTTATAACTACTTAATTAAACATTGTATTTCAATAAATAATGCTGAAAATATGTTTATGCTGTTTCTAATAAGTTAATTATTACATATAAATACTCAAGATAAAGGTCGTCAACAGGTTCCTATATCCAACTACCTAATATATAACAACTTCACTTTGCACTATATCCCACGAGATCTTGTCTTGTTATCTTTGACCTATATCTAGTACAAACTGTTCAATTTCGCTTAAATTTAGGCTGTTTGCAATTTATCCAAAAATAATATTTGCAATATCTTTGTCTTTTATGAAAAAAACTACCAAATTATTATGTATTTTAGTATCAAATACTGTACTAAACGCATTAGAAATCGAAAAATAGTAATAAGTTCAACAATTGCTACTTAGTCAATAGAAAAATCTTTCACCTCAAAAATATCTCAAAACTACATTTTGGCGTTTAGGGCATAAGAATACTAGCATGGCGATTTGTCTGTAGAATAGGAAGAAACACATTACAGATAATATATAACAATAGGTAGATCTACCATTTATTTCTTGTAAGAACTAGTATAACAAAACCAGTGATTATGTGAGGTAATTTTTTTTATATATATATAACAATGATTTATATCTTCAATCAAGTCCACAACCTCTATGCTAAAGTTTAGATATAAATACCTGGAGTCATTCGTCGAGTTACCAACCCCTTACTGTCACAAGAGGAACTACGATGTCGCCTTCATATCAATAATAAATATCTCACATTTAACGATGGCTACTGAAACTAAAAGAAACAAACTGAATTTGCTGTTTTCACCAATCCGTAACTAAACGTAAATGACTTATTACCTTTGATCAGTAACTGACTTAAAAGCTTTACAACTTTACAACTAGTGCAAAACTATATAATAAAATCAAATCCTATTGACCAATTAGAATCTTATAAGCACATGAAAATCCTATAAGTAGATATGTGATGGTATAATCTAATTAGAATGCTGTAAATAAATTGGACTTGTAATGATTGAGTCAGAACTTTACACAAACTGTAATCTTATAATCAAACTAGTTATTAGAATGACTTTACAAACAAACTGAAATTCTATAATCCAATGGGAACTTCTTAATGAATTGGCATTTACTGAATTACTTTGAATTTTACAAACAATTCAAAATTCTATTGATAAACTTAATTTTTAGAACTCATTGCAGCTGCTACAACAAACTGCAGAACTCGTGGAATTAATCTCAGTTAATTCACAATTGAAAGTCAATTGTCTTTTCTAAAAAGTAGAACACTTTGTAAAGCGAGCATAATATAAATAGCGCTCCAACGTTAATTGAACTATTGTTTAGTACGTGTACGCACTTCAACATTTCCATGACTATCAAACTGTAGACTTTTATATGACTTAGAACTTCACAAACAAACTCAAATTCTATTATCAGCATAGAATTTTTTTTATTGAATTACAAGTCTGTAAAAGACCTTGAACTTTAAAAACACACTAAGAATTTACTGATTGAAACTTTATTTTAATTTTGATAACCTACCGCAGCTGCTCCAACAAACTGCACGACAAGTGGTATAAATCACAAATAAAATGTCAACCGCAATAGTGTAAGAGCAGGACGTAACAAGGGTAGCTGTAAGATCACTTTGTAAAGCAATAATACTGTAATTAACGCTGTAACGCTAACTACGCTAAGTGCGCTGTACGTAGACGCACCTTTAACGTTTGCCTGATTATTGAACCATCAAACGCAGGGACTTTGTTACCTTATATAACGTTATATAAACCTTACTATTCAAGTTTAGAAACCTCACCTGCTACAACAAAGTGAGGGTGGAAGGAATTGTGTGTATGTATATGTTTTAGGGTATGAGCTACATATGAATAGGTGTGTGTGTATTTTGCTGTAACAGAATACGGAAACTTGGTCTGCTGTATATTACATTACAGCCCAAAGGAACAACGTACACGTCGTTTTGTTTGTAGGCTTTAAAATTATTTCATGAAACGTTTACTAACGTTAATAATCTAATTACTGAGTTTTACTAATTGGTACTTTAATTAGTAATTGAATTGAAATAATGTATATTTTAGTTTTGAACTGAGTAATTACATCAATGTTTGTATCAATTCTAGTCTACTGAAGAACAATCTCATTGAATTAATTCGAAATGAATAAATTTGAAATAAATTAACAATTAATATTAATTTTCTAACTGTAACAAAATTGAATTTCTGAAATATCATTCAAGACGCAAAGTGATCTGATTGATATATTAATTTATCTACAATCAATATTGTCTTAACAAAACTGTGAGTTCTTACTTAATAATTGAATTATTAATTATTATGTTCATTAAGTTAAATTTACAACAATTGAGATAATTAAGAAAACTAGAGCATTCTTTAGATTGGCCAGTACTTTAGTACTTTGAGAACTAATAATGTAGACTGCTAAATTACATCAATTACATAATTTAAACTGTGATATAATTATTTTGATGACTGTATTATTAATTACTTAATAAACTACATTATCTGATGATACGAAATGTAAATCAAAATTGGTAAATATACAAAATAACATAATAACAAAACAATCATTTACAAATTAATTAGTAATATTTTAATTCGTAATTTAATCACTTTGATGAGACGGAATTAATATTTTAATTTAATTCCGGCTAATGAAATAATTATTGAACTATTCAACTGATAGATAACTCATCAAAACCATTAATACGGAATAGTGTTATACAAATTCTGTGAGGTCAATTACTCACAGTTTTACTTCTGGATTGCACTTGGTTTTTAATTTGCACAACTAAATTTGGACAACTTTTCTCACTGCCACCCAAACTTACACTATTTTAGATTTTTAGTGATTATTTCTTTCCCTCTCCCAAAATTTAAGATTCTGAAATTTTTTTTAGTTTTACTTTGTATATAATTCTCAGAATGGGGGTTTAGAAAGTTTTTGGGCGTCCGCCTAAACGTGCTCATACAATCAAAAACCTTTTTGCCTCTATAAAACCTTTTGCCTCTATTTAGTACCAACTTACGATAAGGCGTCTTTTTGCTTTTAATCTCATTTACAACTAGAAATTTACCTGCTTATAGAATTTCTTTTAAAAATTCTACGAAATGGTCCATAGCTGGGACCGAACCGACTGATTTATTTCTTTACTGCCTTTTGCCTATGTTTCCTTATTTTTTGACTGATGTATATTTAAATATTACTTATTTACTTCAAAATTTCTAAAATCTTATTTTGTTTACGATTTTATTTATTATAAATTTGAATCGAAATTTCCATTGCGTTACACTAGTTTGACAAAAACCTTAATTAATATACAGTACTGTTAATTAATTTTATAAACTTTTGTGTTAAAAAAACTATGTTATTGAAAATTTTCAATTTTAAAGCTTATAAACGCTTCAATTTTTAATATTAATAATAAACAAACTCTTATTACAAAACCTCTATTTAAATCTAGACATCGCTTTAACAATTAAAGGCTCGTATATCTCCAAACTGTAATCCAGAATATTTATAAAATAGCCAAACAGCCTTGGACACAACTTACCAAAAAATAAAAATAGCGTTCTGAGTTTTCCTCGTAGAAACAACACTCACGATCACGACAAAAAAGTAACTTTTTTTGTCAATTAACAGACGAAAATACAAATATCAATGTTGAATAAAAACAGATGAAGTCAAATATTACCCTATTGAGTTTTGAGAAAATAAGCGTTATTGGGGCGTAATATCATGTTTAAAATGAAAACCAATAGAAGTAATAGTATCTGTGTCAATCTATACATGTTAGATCTAATTATTATTATACCATTCTAAAAACTTGTTAATCGGGCATTTTATCTTTCCAAAATGTTAAAAGATAAATATGTAAGGTGGTTATTTTTTTCGATCAGAAAAAATAACTTTTAAAATATATCTATATAATAAGATATATCAACATGGCGCCTAGTAAACACACATGCTTAAGTTGTTCCAAAGTAATCAGAGAAAATTCAAGTAGCATCGAATGCTCTAATTGTAAAAAGTGGTATCACAAGATCTGCAGCAAGTTGAGTGACAGTGAGTTTAAAAAAATTCTCGCAGAATCCCGTAAAAGCGGCAAAACAAACTGGAAATGTCCACAATGCAGTTTTGAGGTTAGCATCATAGATTCTGATGAGGAAATTGACGAGTACGAAGAACCTGTTGACACACCACTAACAACATCTAGCAAAGAGCTAGAAAAAATATTTACTAAACACCTAGCTCTTTTCAAGGCCAAGATGGAAATGCTGGAGTTAAATGTGTCAGAAATTCGAGCAGACATAAACAAACTCACAGAGACCAGTGATAAGTACGCTGGACATCAAAAGTCGCTGGACAAAAGGATCAGTAATATCGAAAGCCAAATCGCCTCAACAAAAAATTTTAAATTAGACCCTGATAGCATAATTTCGGAGTTAAACGAGCGCAAAAAACGCGAATCAGAAGTCGTCATATTGAACGTGCCAGAGTCGCGGAAACCAGTCGGCACAGACCGACGCCAAGATGATATTGAAGTAGTTACTAAACTCATTCCCAATGATTTATCCGACACAATACCAGATATCAAACTACGACGTCTCGGCAAACCAGCACAAGGTAAAAACCGCCCAGTCTTATTATACACACCATCACCTGCTTCGGCAAGAGCGATTCTAAAGTCTAAACCAACTGGAGACACCAACATCAAATTCAAAGCTAGCTTAACTCCGGCACAACAACAACATCTCACAAAGCTTCGCTCCAAACTAGATGAATTAATTGAAAACGGCGCTACAAATAAAACCATCAAGTACATCAATGGAATACCTATGATAGTTGACACGCAAACTTTTCGTGCGCTCAAGGGTAAATACAAAGAAACATAAACTCACAATACAATACCAAAACACCAGAGGCTTAAGAACAAAACTCAACCAATTTTTAATTTCTTCAGTCAGTTACCGCGGTGACATAATATGTGCTAGTGAGACGTGGCTGAATACATCTATAGCTGATGGTGAAATAATTGATAGCACGTATAATATATTCAGGAAAGACAGAGACAGTAACACCAGTGAACGAAAGCGAGGAGGAGGAGTACTAATCGCAGCAAAAAAAAGTATTTCTGCAGAACTACTAGAAACTAATGATACTCACATAGAACATATCTTTGTAAAAATTAAATGTACAGAAGGCGACGTCATCATCGGTTGTGTGTACCTTTCACCTCTCTCCCCACTAGACAACTACAACGCTCACAACAACGCGATTTCATATCTAAACAACAAATACCAGAACTGTAAGCTACTCATATTGGGTGACTACAACTTACCAAGCAGCTATCCTCGAAGTCACTGCATAAACTCACTATATAGTAATATGATCCTTAACAACTGCCAACAATACAATATGATAAGTAACGACAATGACAAAATCCTGGACCTGTGTTTCTGCAACACAGACATTAGAGTCAGTAGAACTGAACCTCTGATTAACGAAGACAAACATCACCCTGCATTAAATATACTCGTCAACATTCAAACCAGTCTGAAACAAAATAATTCACAAAGATACATATTAGAATCAATAGACAACAAAATAAATTTTTTCTATGATATAATAAATGAAGGTATAGCACGTTACGTGCCCGTTCACATCACGACAATAAGTAACTACCCCAAATGGTTCTCAAGAGAACTAATAAACAAAATCAAATTAAAAAAAGTAGCTCATGCCAATTATAAAAAATACAACTCCAATTCACACTACAAGAATTTCCGAAAACTTAGAAATGAATGCAAAAAGCTAAGCAATCAATGTTACAATGCACATGTAACTAAAACAGAATCACTAATAAAAAAGAATGTCTCAAATTTCTGGAGCTTTATAAAAGACAAAAGAAGAAGCGATATCAGTATTCCATCTACGCTAAAATGGAACGACACAACAGCCAGCAACGGAACAGAAGTAAGTAATTTATTTGCATCATTTTTTAAGAGTGTTTACCGATCTAATACTAATGCTAATACTTCCTCCATTCCTGATAACGAACATGAGTACACCTGCCTAGATGCAGATTTATCAGAGCTCCACGTAGAGTATGATAACGTGTACAAACAACTACGAAAACTGGACTCTAGGAAGGGTGCTGGACCCGACGGCATACCCAATCTACTTCTAAAAAATTGTGCTATTGGATTAGCTGAACCAATCACTCATCTTTTCGACACATCTCTAAGATCTGGAATCTTCCCAACAGCATGGAAAGTTTCGTTCATCAGCCCCATACATAAGTCAGGATCCAGATGTGACATAACCAACTATAGACCAATTTGCATTCAATCATCAATATCAAAACTATTTGAGAAAACTATATTACCCCAAATTAATTCTGCTTTCCTTAACATTATATCCACCAAGCAACACGGTTTTGTCAGCGGTAGATCAACTTCCACCAACCTATATCTATACACTGGCTACGCCTTAGAAGCCATGAACGAGGGTCTAAGTACCCATGCCATCTACACAGATTTCTCAAAAGCATTCGATACCGTGGACCACGAGATTCTAATCAAGAAATTAAAACTATACAATGTAAAGGATAAAGCACTCGACTGGCTAAGCTCTTATTTATCTGGTAGATATTTAAAAGTACGGGTAAATGGTCACATCTCAGATGAATATGAAGTCTCCTCTGAAGTCCCACAAGGATCCCACTTGGGTCCAACTCTTTTTAACATCTTCGTCAACGATATTGGAGACCAATTCGAATCGGATTATATTTTATATGCCGACGATCTAAAAATCTACAAGAAAATCAAACATCCTACGGACATTGATACAATACAGCGGGACATAAACAAACTCCAGCATTGGTGTGAACGAAATAAGCTAAATCTTAATAAAACCAAATGTGTTGCGCTATGTCTCTCTCGTTCATCTAGCCAGAGACCAGCTAATTACTTCCTCGATGACCATCAATTAGAGCAAGTCTCCCACGTAAAAGACCTAGGTATAATAGTCGACAGCAAACTCAAATTCTCAGATCATGTTGACAAAATAACAACGCAAGCATTTAAAATGCTTGGTTTCATATTCAGAACAGGCAAGGAATTTAATGATGTAAACACGATCATACATCTTTATAAGACATTAGTACGCCCGATTCTCGAATACGGCTGCATAATCTGGTCTCCTCACACACAGATACTCATTGACTTGGTCGAAAAAATACAACTAAAACTCTGTAAGTATCTTTCCTACTAGATGTATACACGGGGAGTCCATATAAGCACGGAAGATGCTTACAAGCAATTTGGTCTGAGCAAACTAATATGCCGCCGACAAGTCGCAGATCTGATCTTTTTTTATAAAGTAATCATCGAGCTAATTCTATCTCCTGAAATACGTGCACAGTTTGAATTTATAGACTCAAGACCAGGATTGAGATCTAATAGACTGTTAAGCACTATGAAAACTTCTAAGAACTACGTATACAACTGCCCAAGGAATAGAATATCAAATCTCGTCAACACACACAACTCAGACATAGAGTTCTCGTCGAAGTCCATGTCAAGCTTCACCTCTAAAGTCAAGGAATTAATACTGGCTAACAATACATAAATTGTCTTACCTATTAATTCAAAAAATTTTACCATTTCCCAATCTTTTTTACCTAACTTATAGCTTCAACCATATTTGAATAACTAATTAATAATCTTTTGATCATTTTTCTCCCCTAATTGGTGCAATAAAAATCTAAAAATTATATGTAGCCATTTTATTTTATAAATTATATAAATATATTGTAAATTTAATGTATACTGCCGATTGGCGTTTATTCAAATAAATAAATAAATAAAATATATGCCGTATCTCTTATAATACCAGTTCTAGGAAAGATAACAGCAAAGCTACTGAATACGCATAAAACAAAATAACTAATTTTTGGCTTTACAATTTAGATTTAATGCTATATTTGTGGAAGTAAGTTTTTTTTAGCGAGGTTTAAGAGCTGAAATCATTTATGATCAGTGCCGTTAAGATAATGTAACGTGAAAGCTGTACAGCTTATATATAACTTATTTACACACTAATTTATTTATACACTAATGTTATACTATTTTATATACCTAAAACTGTTTATATAAAACAGTTTGAACATTTAATTTATATTTATGTCGATACACTCGTGTTGTCGCTTTTTCGATTGGGATTCTTGAATCTTTGATTCTGTTACATTGTTCTCTTTTTACTGTAGTATCCAACTACTTTTTCTTGTATCCATCCATCTGAAACCTGACACAAAACGATGCCAATGCTTACATTAGTAGCATCTGTGCCTAAGACAACATTCCCATCTAGTATTGTATAAAAAAGAACTGAAGCTTTAGATAAAACGTCTTTTAATTTGGCAAAAGCTTATTAGCTGCTTTTTTTCCATTGATAATTTGCATTTTTTTCAGATAGTGGAGTCAATGGTTTGGCTATGGTTGCAAATCTAGGAACAAAACGTCGGTAATATGTGCAAAAACTCAAGAAACTTTGTACTTCGGTTTTGGTAGTGGGTACTGGCCACTCTATTACAGCGTTTATTTTCTCCTTGTCTACCGCCATCCTTTCTTTGTAAAAACAATGTGTTCCAAATACTGCACATTTTTTTTAAACAATTGTCATTTCTTAGGGTTCAACCTTAGACAGTACCTCTTTTTAGTTTAGCTGGACGATAATCAAAATTTATAACTCTTACAGATATAAGTTCTTTATTTTTCACAACTGCTCTTCCTACTAAGAAGACTTTCTTGCATACCAGAGCGTCGTTGTTAGTTGGCTCAAACACTACACAGGGCCACCAACTTCTTCTACAATCTTTTTTTTGTGCTTCTACAACCGTTTCACATCTAGCGGGTATTTCAATGTCGGTAAAAGTCTCGACACTTAATGTCTGATTAGTCATTAAGTCATTAAGTCTATCTCAAGCACTTTTTTATTAACGTTAAGTTTGAAACCGTAGGCGCACATAATGTTCTAAACCACGATAAATTTTTCTTCAATCCGCGCAACAAGCACTAACTGCTTAAAACACTTATTACCAAATTTAAAAGTCACTTCCGCTTTACCTTTTACCACGGCAGATTGTTCAGTAGCTGCTTGAACACTCCATCTTGTTGGGTTGACACCTGCTGATTTATGCAAAATATCTGGTTGAACAATTGATGTCGTCGCCCCAGTGTCAACCTAAATACTTTGCCATTTGTCATTAACCAATTTGTTCACATAAATCCTGTCTATTTTTGTTTGTGAACTGGCAACATATATAGTTGTTTTTAGAGCATTTTTATCACAGGTTGATTTTTGCTTCATATTATTTTTTTATTTCTCTGCTTGGTTTGCTCTGGAGTTGTTCTTGTGCGGTTGGCTGCACTGCCGCTGGATATGCCCAACTTTAGCACAATTTTTACATCGTATTACTCGTGCTTTGTTTCCCATCAAACCGATTAGTTCTTTTTCAACCATTCGGACACAAGTTTGATTTCTGGTCGAGTTTCTAGCAGCTTTGTATTTTAAGGCATAAGCCAAAGCTTCTAGCAGAGTTTAACATCTGGCCAATATCAGCGCTTGTTTCAACTCACTGTCCCGAGTTCCATCGTTAAAAACTTCGATGGCTATGTCCTCGACCGTTTTGTCGGCCGTATCAAGATAAGCTAAGCTTTTCTACCTGTTTTCTGGAAGCGAGTTCTTAATTGGGAATGGTAGACATGTTGCATATGCGCATGCCTATAGCGCTGTTCTAGATGGCTTAACATGTGATTGTAATCTTCTCGCTGTTCAGGAGTTAGAGACTGCAAAATTTCCACAGCATTGCCTCTTAATGCGACTGTTACCGTTGTAGAATTTCCGGAAGATGACCAACCATTTGCTTTAGCTGCCGCCTCAAATTGTAACAGATAGTTTGTTCATGACGTTTTTCCATCAAACTGTAGTGGCTTGACTCAAACTTTAAAGTTTAATTACCTGACTTGTCAATTTGTGCTAAGTGGTGTCACTTTCAAGTTTTGTTTTTATTTTTTGGTTACTCTTTGCGCAAACGCGCTATACTTCTCTTCCAAGTCTTCCAAATTTTCCTTCCGTTTTTGTGAAATTTGTTTGTAACTTTTTTAGCTTGTGTTTTTTTCTTATTTGTCTTTTAAATTCTCTAAATTGACCTGTATATTTATCACTAAATTTCTATTTTAGCCTCAATATTTTCTCCCACTTTTTTTAGAATTTTCTTCCATTTTAGTCTTAATATTTTCTTCCGTTTTTCTAAAATTTTCTTGCTTTGTTCTGAAATTTGTTTCAATTTTTTTTTTATTTTTTAAAAATTTGTTTGCATTGTTCTAGAATTTTTTTTTTATTTTAAGACATTATGCTTAATTCACTTTCAGAAATGTATGTATCTGGGCATATCTGGGTCGATACTATTTTGTGTAAGTACCTGTTTACTAAAACAGATTTTTTTCCAAAGATATAAAGAACCATATCGCTTTATCAATTTTTTTTTAAATTGGACATTTTTGGCTCGTATAATGCTATGATTTTTTTACTTATTTAACTTCACACTTGACACCAAATTGTAACGTGAAAGCTGTACAGTTTATTTATTGAACTTGAACTTAAACTAACTCTCACTCTTGCTTGCTGCTTTTTTTTATCGCGTCCGGTGGATAGTCTGGAACTAACTGAAAAAGGTCTCGAACCTTCAATAGCTTTTTGAATCTTCTCTCTGGTTCTCAAACCGTTACAATATCCGCAACTTACGTAATTTGAGAACTAAAATTATGTCAACGCTAAAACATGAGTTACAATTATCACAGAAATATGACATTTTTCATTCGTTACAATAAGTCGTATTTTTAAAGATATACTTTTAAAAAAAATGATAGTATCTTGCAGATTTGACTATAATTATCCTATAATTATCCTATTATTCCAGTACCTTCAAAATTTTAGTGTTTTAGAGAAATCTTCAAGACAAATAAAATTTTTTTGAAGATTTTAGCTCTTCGCCAACAGGTACTAGCGGCTCTCAAGCTACCCCTTTCATCCTCCCGCCCGTCTTACCCAAAGCCAAATGTGTTACACTTCTTTCATATGCGTGGCTAGTCTAGGTTTACTTAGACTATGCTATGGTCGTGCATCCTGTGTTCAATGTGACTATTTCAAGTAGCAAGTAGCACCACAAAACACTCATTTTGTAGCACTTTTTCTTTTAATCATGCTTCTCTATTCTTATAAGTCTATGGTACAAACTCATTTTTCAACGAATGTCAATTGTCAATCACATGTTCAATTATAATATAATAATAAAGGTTTTTTTGTGCCGAAAGTTTATATGTGTTTGTTTTTTTTTATCAAACAATAAAGTAAAATTGTGTTTTCTTTTCGGTAAGTGCTTAAAATCATATTAATTTAAAGTTTTGAGCATTGTCCGCAAAATGTTTTTTAAGGTTATAATATTCCTCTACTATTAATTGAAAGTTTGTATGCTGAATATTGCGACAAGTAAAGTTAACTGTATGGGATGAAATAAGATGGTTACTGCTATAGCATTTCAAAAAGTTGATAAAATTTTACGATTTCTATGTCGCCCACCACATCTTCTATTTGGCGACAAAACAGTTATTGTTGGTGGAGATTTTAAACAATGTCTACCAATTGTTCCAGATCCTGGAACGCGAAATCAAATTGTTGCAGCTTATGTGAAATCGGCACAATTATGGAATCATTTTCAACAATTTTCTTTAACAATTAATGTGTGTGTATTGCCACAAGAAGTTGAATTTTTGCAATGGCTTTTAAAGTTGGGCAATGACCGATCAGCACATTTGCCTAATTATCAACAAGCATTATTCAAATACTAGAACAAGGTATTGTTCAAAATTGTAATCAATACTGCTATTTTAAGATCGAATGTACCATTAAATAAGACGTGATCAAATCAATAAAAAAGTTTTATTAGAGAAAATTGATGGTCTAACAAAAATTTATTATAGATACTATAGAGTCGAATGATGCAATGATGTTAGAAGCAGCTAACCACTTTCAACAGAGTTTATAGGGCTATTGGCGAACTTTCTCTGTTATAGAAAAAAAGTAACGCATCAAGATGTATACCTCAAAGGTGATGTGGAAATTACATCAACATTTGTGTATACTATGTTTTTAAATAGAAAACAAATTAAAAAAGAGGAAAAATAACAAAAAAAAAGGAAATAATATAATAATAATAGAGTTTATTGACGGTAAATACCTTTACAATTTCTACAAAATTCTGTTAACCTTAAGAACTAATAAAATTTATATATACAGTGAAAAAACTAAGTACATCTACTAATTCAAAACTCTTTTAACATGGTTCTGAAATGTAGCAGTGATTTATAAACAATAAATCTAAATTATTTGAGTAAGTATTACAAGCAGCAAGAACATTTTGTAAAGGGGAATGAAGGTAAATGTTAGCATGTTAGCATGAATGTATATGGAATGTAGGAACTTTTCTAACCGAGTAGTGAGGAATATAGAAATTAAGAGTTAATTACTTCCAAAGCATCAATATGATTGTTAAGTAAATTATATATGAAACACACATATAGTCTCGTCTCGATTTTAGATCTGGAAGACTAACTAACTTATGCTCATTCTGTAATCGTTTGATATTGACACGGGGAGTTTCCACCTAACATATTTCAAGAATTTGTATTGAACTGGCTCAAATCTTTCAACATGGATTTTATAATATGGAGCCCATACGACAAGACCATGTTCTAAAATTGGTCTTACCATAGAAACGTATAGTATTTTTAATGTTCTAATATTTGAAAAATCGCGGCCATAGCGTTTAATGCAACCGAAGACTCTATTGGATTTTCCAATAGTTATATCATAGTGATGTTTAAATGTAAGGTTACTGGCAATATTATATGCCCAAATCTTTAACTAGCCTTTAACTAGGCTTTAATTGGCAGCATCGAATCATTTAAAAAGTATTGGAGTTTTGATCGTACTACTTTCCTACTAAAATTGATGTTTTGACATTTATCGATATTTAATATCATATAATTCTCCTTGCACCATTTATTAAGAATATTTAAGTCTTGTTGTAACTTATTTATATCGTCAGGACCAGACACGACTCTGTCAATTTTCAGATCATGAGCAAAAAGAGAAAAATTTGAATTCAAATTATATCCAATGTCATTAATAAATATAATTAAAAGAAAAAGCCCTTAAATAGGCTCCCGAACAAACCTTAAGAATACTTGACAAATTATTAACAATTTTAACTTGTTGAGATCTACTAATAAAACAAAATAATAATGAAACCAAAATTAAATAAAAAAAAATAATACGCTTACTAATAAATAATAATATGCTTGCCTAAATTTTAAGGTATTTACTTTGGGTTAACAGGGGGTTAACTTTGGGTAAACATAGAGGGGCTGTCTTCGACAGCCCCTCTATGTTTATACACTTTGTCGCAGGCATCCCTCTACACAAGAGACCAAGGGAGTAGGGTAAGCACTAAGCACCCGGCTAATGCGCAACCATACTCCCGTTATTATATATTTATATTGAAAAACCTTACTGACGAAAAAATTTTTATTGACTTTTCATACTGGACTCAAATTTGCGTCATTCCGTTTCTTCTCTTGTTTTTTCAAAAACGGATTGCACTTCTAAGTTTTCTTAAAATAAAATAATTATATATCTTTATTAAAAGTTACACATCTTTTATGATACTTGTTAATATAAATTGTATTAACAAGATGTAAATAATGAAGTTTCAGAGAGTACACGACAAACCTGTAAATTTTGTCAGTGCTGACTCGTAAATGTTTAACAATAGAAATGGCTACAGTGTAAACGATGTCAGACACAGAATATTTTGCAAAACTTATGCAGCAATAAAAAATAAAAAAAACGGTAGTAAAAAGATACAAGATTTCCATTTAAATCAGATTCTGCTGGAATTCTTTCAAGCACAGCCTGTTTTACTATTTAATCGCGAAATATTCCTACATACAGTAATAAATATTTTACAAATTTTGATAAAAAAACAAACTTTATAAGTAAACTAGCTGGCCCGGCGAACTTTGTTCCGCCTAAACATAGATATTATTTTTAAAATAAGCAAACCAAAATCTTTGAAAATTATATATTGATACATGTCATTTTTTGTCTCTATCCCTCCCCTTTTCATCCCTTTGTTAATAAAAAGTAGCTGTTTATAATTATTTAGTTTTATTAATTTTTTCTAATTAATAATTAAAAATTATTAAATATTTAATTTAATGATTAAATATTAAAATAATTATTAATATTTAATTAAAAATTTTATTAATATCTTTAAATATTTATTAATATTAATAAACTCGCTGCTCGATTCAAATCAGCACTTGATAAATATCTTGTTCTGCGTCGCAAATTATCTATTTGTTGACCTCTGTTGTTCGCTCGACGATTCTGCATTGCCAACCGAGCTGTTTCACGGGCTGCTTCACTTTGCTCTCGTGATTGAGAAGCACGAAGTCGAGCCATACTATCGCGGCGCTGTTCACGTGCAATTTCTTGTTCTTCTTCAGTCCTTTCATTTGCAGTATTTCGTATTCTTTTTGCATCACGGCTTTGTCGGGAAAGATTCGATCGTCTTGGTCGCGGCATTATTAATTAAACTTCACTTCACCTAAAAACTAAAATTTTCAACCATACCGAGTTTTATAGTTCACTTCACTTTTTACGAATGGGCAACGGCACTATCATTACATTATAATTGTTAGTTATTTATTTAATAGAAATAGTTTTATTATTGATTTCTTACAAATATCAAATTGTCATCCATACGTCATTACATATCTGTCATTATACGTCAATTACATAGCTGTCATTTGCGTTTTGTTATTCCACGTTTTATAGTGACTGACGTTTCATGTCAAGTCACACGGGAATGCTGTCGAACGGGATGAAAAGTATCCTTCTCCTGGCTCTAAACTACCTCCTTGCCAATTTTCAGCTAAATCGGTTCAGCCGTTCTTGAGTTATAAGTGGAGTAACTAACACGACTTCCTTTTATATATATAGATTTTGATAAAAAAACAAACTTTATAAGTAAATTTTGTTTATGTATCAACATAATAAAAAATTTATGAAATATTATCATGTTCCGGCATGAAATGAAATTGTTATACACACGAAAAACGACCTACTTTTATTTATGTTGTACGCAGCAAAAATAAAATGGTCAAACACATTTATTTAAAATAATAATATTTAAAAATTACGGTGTACAATCAATTATAGTACATTACATACCGCGACGGAAAAGTGTTGCATTTCTGTCGAGAAATTATGAAGTTGACCGAGACGCGAAACGTCGAGGTAAACTTTATTTCAAGTCAACAATGCAACATTTCGTCAAGGAATGTATACTGTTTTACCCACAATCACTCATAATATTCATTTCTAATTCAATATATTTATTACTGTAAATATGTTCAAATATAATGAAAAAAAAAAACAAGTTATGACCATGACCAAAATTGACAGTTATTGTTAGCGTTGTGCATGCTTTTGAAAACATGAAAAAGCTTAAAAATGTTAATAGTGACTAGTGACATACAATTAACTTCCCTGGAGTTATTGCAAGCTGCAGCAGAAGCTAAAAACAATCTAATAGCAGAAAAAGTTGATCGTTGCTTGCGGTTTGCTACATAACAACTAACGACGTCGTACAGTGTAATCAAGTAGGCTAAGTTTTTCCGCTCGAGAGAGGAAAGATGCACAATACTAACCTTTTACAGGTTCGTCAGTATTCAATTACAAACTGATTGGGGGTAAATATTATTTTATCAAAAGAAATCATAATGAAAAATTTTAAAAGTATGCAACTTAATAATAATGATTAAGTTATAGTGGCTTTCACGATAATCCGATAGCTCAGAATGCCATGAAAAACAAGAAAATGAGTCGTAGATTACGTTCCATGCACAATGATTATTTTCAGCTGTCACTTTTGTCAAAATTCTTTTTCATTTCAACATACAGCTGAATGATAGATGCATCTACAGTATTCTACCTTGAATCAGTCGAATAAAACTGCAACTACGATTTCAGCAGGATATCTGATCTGCGATCGGTGTGGTGTTCTGGAAGCAAGAACTATTTTGACAATTACTGACACCTATATGACATCTATAAATAAGAAAAGAGAATAGGACGTAATCTACGACTCATTTTCTTGTTTTTCATGGCATTCTGAGCTATCGGATTATCGTGAAAGCCACTATAATAACATATCGACGAGTACAAAAATAAAATTTGGAATTGTGAATATAGTCTATCATAAAAATAAATTGTGAAATCCAATTATGAGTATAAAATTACAATTATAAGAAACAAGAATCTCAGATGAAATCATTTGTTGAGATTTACGTTAACATTTATATAAACAAAAATAATAACAAAATCAACCTACAATAACAAATTCAACATCAAATATTTTTAAATGGGTGCTTCTGTTAGAAACTGTTGAATATGCTCTCTTTCAAAATCTTTTAATTTTTTGATTCGTTCTTCAAAAATGCGAATATCTTGTCATATTGTAAAATCACTGTATTTTCGTGAATCTTTAATGTCGATCTTAACATGCTGCATTTCGTCCACATTGAAGAAGCCGCAAATCCTTTTGTGGCGTTGAAGAAGTAACCCAACAGCACGTTTTCGCTTATCCCACAAACATTGTTTTCCTGTTTCCAGTTATTGAACTCACTCAATTCTTTGTAATAAACCTTTACAGAGAGAGGTGTTGGATAAAACTATGTATTATACTCGTGTTTTCACAGCACATAAGTCAGTCAAGAAAAATTAGGCGACTCAAGCAAGCTCTCGTGGCTAAACATTTCTCCGTGGTTTAATTGCCTTGTAAGACACTTGTATAATAAATAGCTATTATTGTTAATAAAACCCCACCAAATAAGCAAAAACAATTTTTCTGCCCTCCGGCCGGAAAGTGGCAACTTTCGGGCCGCTGCGCGGCCCGAAACTTGCAACTTTCCGGCTTCGTCGAGCAGAAAAATAGTATACGCACCTTGCCCAGTAAAAAAGAAAGCCTCAGACCACATGTTTGTCATCCTCGGCTTCGCCTCGGCCAACAATTACATGTCCTCTGAGACTTTTCTTATTTTACTGGCCTAGGTATGTAATTTACTATTTATACATTTTTTAAGCTTTGTACAGTGCGATTGCTTGAATAAGTTTAGAACATCACTGCTTTAGCTCTAATCTTATTTCTTGCGGCAAAATTACAGTGTTTTTCTACTAATTTGGAAATTAAACCGGTAACTAAAGTAAACAATTACCGTAGATTTAATACTGCTAATTTTTTTCTCATGCATCATTTTGAAGTAGTCGACTTTAAATAAATATTTGTATTGCAATCATCATATTTAATTGATTGATCATTCGTGATATTATTAAAACATGACATCACTTTATAGATGATGGCATGGTTAGTTAAAACTCAATTGATGTATAAATTAATAAACGAAACAATTACAAACATACTCAAAATGTCGGAAATATTTCTACTGTAAGCAGTTGTTTGTTTATTATTACCTGCAGCAAATCGATAAAAACAAACAAAAATGATTAAATTAAAAAATAAAAGAAATAAAACAGTACTTTCACGACTACGATGTACGAACGTTCAAACACGTCTGTCCAGATTCAATGTCACAATAAAATATACTAATAAAACATTCAACTGATGATTTGAAGTTTTTAGTAAATTATCTAAATGGTTTATTAAATATAAGTTTGGTAAATTAAGATTCAAAGGATCACTATGAGTCTTTTAGTTAAATTTGGTCGTTCTATATCTGTGGTGCGATTCTTGAGTTAGATCCGTATACGAAACTGTTCGACGATCGAATAGTTTCGAACGAAAACCATGAAAGTGTATTCTTGACTAGGCGGATTCACTTCCGCATACGGAAATTTGGTCGTCTACTAATTACTGTTCGACCGGCATGGTCGCATGGTAAATCCGTACAAGTTTGGGTCATTTCAGGTAAATTCGTGCATTTTGACAACAAAATGACAAGTGCCATTTGGGTAAAACCCAAATATTTGAATTTGAAATTTTGCACCTCGTTTCTTGTTGATTAAAATTTAAAGTTTTTTATTAAATTATTAATTATACTAGTCTAAAAAAGCAAAACCAAAAATTTGAGATTGATGAAAATTCGAATCAAGTTTATTAGAAGCATGCCATAATTGTTATTTCACTTCTTTAACGTTGTTTATCATAGTATTATTTTACATTTTATTTTTCATGAAAAAAGCCATTTGTTACTATCTGGTAGACAAGCTGCTACCAATTTACCGCCCAGAAAAATTGTATTAATCATTCATCTGGAACAAAAACATTAATACTTGAATTTAAGATTTGATTGATAGTAGGTACTATTTATTGACAAGAAATTTGCAAAGAAAAAACATTGAATATTAACTTTAAACTTTTGACAAATAATTCTTGTCTACACACTTTCGTTACGACCGTATTGAGTTTTGTGCATTAAATTTTGAAAGTGTGAACTAATCTTCAACTAATACTTTAAAAAAAAAAATTATGAGAAAAAATGATATATAGGAATAGATAAATACAGACAAACCAATAATTTTACAAGCTTATTTTACCAAAACGAGGAAATATGGTTTTGCGTAATCTTTCCAATTTGAAGATCGGGGTGCTTCTTCATAAACTCCACCATCATTTCCTTCTGAGCGGAGGAAATATTTCCACATCTTTTTCCTCGCGTAATTGCTGTTTTGTCCATTTATAGTTTTTCTTTCAATAACACGCGGCTTTTGTTTAAAAATGAAGACACAATTGAAAATAGATCACAAAATACTGTTAGTGCATTTAGGATTATTTGGGGTTGGTATGTTGGTAGCACTGAATTTTCTACAACGTTGCCAAGTTTCGATCGAAACAAAAATTCGCTTCGATTACCGGTTTCGAAGGTTGGTCGAGAATAGCATTTTGCGATCCGTCCGGAACTTACCGTTCGAATCAATCCGTCCGAACAAACTTTCGAACGAACTCAAGAATCGCACCCCAGGTCTATTAAGTCATTTATTAATGTATTAATAGTTGTTGCTGTTATTGTTAATATTAATTTATATTTTTATCTAACACCTCTCTATTATGACGTTATAAAAATGTTTTTGATTGAACTTAGGGTCTATAAAATACAAGTGGTGTTATGAATCAATAATACAACTGTTTTTATCTAATTCAACAGTTCAAAAAATAGAAGAATTTATTGAACATAAAATTACAATTATAAAAAACAGGAATCTCAGATGAAATCATGTGTTGAGATTTACGTTAACATTTATATTAAAAGATAAATAAAAATAATAACAAAACCTTTAACATCAAATATTTTTTATTGGGTGCTTGTGCTAGAAACCGTTGAATACGCTCTCTTTCAAGAACTATATCTTTCTTTATTATTACTATTTAGAGATTTGTTTTGTTTGTAATCAGTTTTATATTAAAATCAGAAGGTTTATTTATATATTTATCCAACATCTCTTCATTATGACGTTATAAAAATGATGTTTTTGATTCAGTTATGGAGTCTAGTGGTTTTATGAATCAATAATAAAACTGTTTTTTTATAATTTAACAGTTCACAGAAAATACATGGAACAATTTATTGAACATCAAAAAATACAATACACAAAATTACAAGTATAAGAAACAGGAATCTCAGATGAAATCATTTGGTGAAAATTTACGTTAACATTTATATTGAAAAACAAACAAAAATAATAACATCGGTCTACCTTCAACATCAAATATTTTTTATTGGGTGCTTCTGGTAGAAAATGTTGAATATGCTGTTTCAAAAATTTTTGATTTTTTGCACTTGTAATTTTTTCATTCGTTTTTCAATACCGCGATTAATTTGCCATATTGTGACATATCTGTATTTTCGTGAAGCTTTAATGTCGATCTTAACATGCTGTATTTCGTCCACATTGAAATGACCGCGAATCTTTTTTTGGCGTTGGAGAAGTAACCTAACAGCACGTCTTCGCTTATTCCACAAACATCGTTTTCTTGATTCCAGTTATTGAATTCACTCGATTCTTTGTAATAAGCGTCCCCGGGATTCTTAGGTAGCGAGTGTGCTAATATATGTGACTCCTTCAACATCTTTCGCAATTTTTTCAGAAAGAGAACTATTTCTTTTCATTTCCCACAATGTTACAAGCGCCGAAACAGTTTGTTTGCAATTTTTTTTAAACAATAAATTTGTTGTCAACGACAACATGGCAACTAAATTATAGACTACTTCTAATCTTTGTAGATATAAAAATTTTGGGTTTTGATGGTTGTTTAAGAACTTTTACAGAGAGAAGTGTTGGATAACACTATGTGTTGTACTCGTGTCTTAACAGCAAATAAGTTACTCAAGAAAAATTAGACCACTCAAGCAAGCTCTTGTGGCTAAACATTTCTTTTGTGACTTATTTCACCTATAAGACACTTGTATAATAAAAAGCTATAATTGTTTAGGTTTTTCATAATATAATTATTCAATTGTCCACATACAGCCTTGAGTTAGTTTATCAATGTTACCTTTATTGCACCTAATGTACTTACAGAATCGAACTATTATCTCCTATAAAACCAGTAGCCATAAAAATTTCAGTCTTGTGTACTTTACCTATAATCTGCTGAACATTCTACATAATTATTTTTTAGCGATTTGTTTCTCTTTTTTTTCAAATTTAGTCATTTGATTTCGGCGTAATTGTGTCTCTGAGAAAATTATATTTATTATATCTTCAAACTTTTTTCAGGCCTTTAATAGTATATTACACTACAAGGGCAGAAAGTTGAGATTCCTGCACTGCGCGCCATAATGCCCGAGGCGGAGCCGAAGGCATCATGGCGCGCAGTTCAGGGCTCTCAACTTTCTGCCCGTGTAGTGTATACTAGTTTTCTTGCTACTCCAGTCGACAGTACGTAGTCGTAGTGTCGGCTGCGATTCCACGGCAGCAAGTGCAGGACCTGAACTGCGCGTCATGATGCCCTCGGCTATTTACTCCCGCTAAAAGAAGGCGCGCGCATAGCTCTACCAGTGCATGAAAGATACACTTTCTGCCGTGGAATCGCAGCCGGAACCACGTACTCGACTGGAGTAGCAAGAAAAATAAGTTTTGTATTGTGAGAAACATGGAAGATCTAATGGAACACCTATAACATGCTTTATTTTTATTTATGAACATAATTTAATATTTCATTGTGTGGGTTTTAAAGTAATTGCTTATCAAAACACCTAATTTGCATTATTTATGATTAATAATCTCTCTTATCGGTGCCATTGTGACGTTATAACAGACGACACAATTCCCAACAATAAAATGATCATCTAAATTATTTTGGAATTAGTTCAACAATAATAATTTTATTTATTTATGTAACTTTTTTATTTAACGACGTTTCACGCAAAAATCAGTGACTTTATAATATAACAACAACAAACACTTAATAAAATATTTTCTTTAATATTGCAAGGTGAAATTTGTGAATTTTTTAGAAAAAAATAATTTACGTACATACAATTTGCCTAATTATACGTGTAGACTATAAACTTTTCTGCTTGATAGTATCTACATTTAGAACATTCTGTAAACAAACATATTTATTTATCAGGTATAAAAAGCTTACATGCTACTTACTTTGTTGGCTATTTCCGTTAGGTGATTTGCCATTAGGCGACCAGATTCTTGTACAAGTTCATAAAAACATCCCTTCCTACTTAAAAGATTTGATGGATGATCAAATTCTTCCACAAAGCCATCGTTTATCACCAAGATTTTATCCGAATCTATCACAGTATCTAATCTATGTGCAATTGTAAGTACAGTGCAGTCTCTAAAACTTTCACGAATAGTTTTTTGTAAAAGCTCATCAGTATGTGGATCTACATTAGCAGTAGCTTCGTCCAACAATAAAATTTTGTTATTGCTTAAAAGTGCTCTGGCCAAACAAATCAATTGCTTTTGTCCAACACTAAAATTTGTACCACCTTCAGATATGCCATTGTGTAGAGTTAACGGTAAATGAGCGACAAATTCTTTAAGTTTGACTTGGTCCAAAGCGTTCCAAATTTCATCGTCTGAGTAAAACTCAAATGGGTCTAAGTTTGTACGCACAGTTCCAGAAAATAAAACAGGTTCTTGAGGAATTATTGATATTTTTGAGCGCAAATTTGATAAAGATACTTGCTTAGTGTTAATGTTATCTATTAGTATATCTCCTTCAAATTTCACCAAATTAAATAAAGCAGATATTAAAGATGACTTTCCAGCACCAGTCCTACCAACTATTCCAATTTTTTCTTTGGTATTAATAATGAAATTTAAATTTTTAAGAACGTAAGGGCTATCAGGTGCATATTTCATATGAATATTTTTAAATTCTATATGTCCACTAGTCGGCCACAGGCCCAGCTGCTTGTCCTCTCTATGATCTTCTTGTTCTACTTCTATGTATTCTTTTATACGTTCTACGGATGTCATTTGGTTTTCTAATTCACTCCATTGACGAATACCCCACTGAAACATTCCGGTCAGACTCATAGCTTGGGTTATTAAAAATCCAACATTTCCTCCATATGTTTCTACAAATAAATTTTATTGTTATACGTTAAATATCTACCTTTAAAAGAAACCTTTAGCTAGGGCAATAGTAGTAACGATAAAAACATAAAAAACACAGACTGAATCAAGCCAAGTAGCAAAAGCTCGATTGCAGCCCAAATATGTGTAATAAATTGAACTGTGAATATTTTGATAGTAATCGAATTCACGTTGAAGATTTTGTTTTGTACCGAAAGCTCTGATCGTAGTAAGTCCTTTCATTGACTCTGTTATGTGTGCAAAAATTGGACTTCGGTCTAAAAAAAACACATGAAAGTAAGCCTGAAGCAATTCAATTTACCTACTGATAGATTCTAATCTTTTAAGATTTCTGCTGCTTGATATGAATATTATTCTTAATAAATACATTATTGCAAAAATTGCCACGCTTGGAATTATTGTCCAAGGACTCACAATGCAAATTGCTAGCACTGTTCCCAATCCTGCCAGAGTCAACTACAAATAACATTAATGTCAAAAGCTGTTTCACTATATAAAACATACTTGAATTGTATCTACTAATACGTTTGGCAGAGCATCATCTATATTATCAATATCCTTAGCAAATCTATTCAGAATTCGTCCAGAAGAATTCAAATGGAAAAACCTAATAGTAGTATAAACTATACTTGAAAACATTTTATTATGCAGATTGACAGATGAACGCATAGAGCCTTTTACAAACAACATTGAACGGATGATTGAAAACACTATCAAAAACCCAATTAGAGAAGAGTAGATGTAAACGTAAATATTTCTTGATGATTCTTCATTTTCGAAGCTTTTTTCTTGTTCTAAATTGACCCTAAAGATTGCAATAAAATAAAAAATTAACAAATAAGAATTTAGAAAGCCGACATAATATTATTAATTTATTCTAAAATCTTGGACAAAATAAACTTTCTCATTTTTTAAATTTTAACACGTTAAGGAGTGAGACGGTTAATGGTCACTATCAATTATTGTTTTAATGCAATTTATATTCAATTTTTGTTATAACTTTAATATTAATAAAACAATTTTATTGATTTACTGAAAAGTAAACTGACCGATTTGCTGCACTTTCTGTGTGTTTTGACAGAAGCTATGAACTGGGTAATTTGAGGTGTAGTGGCGCTTGTCACTTCAAAGATTGATTAATGTCTGATCATTAGCAAAATTTTATGGGACCAACTTTTCGGAAAAGACTATTTTTCTGAAAATAGTCTTCTCAAACTATAAATTAATTATCTAAATCGGTTCATGACCAAAAAGGTTATGGCAAACATCTTTCAAAAAATATACATTCGAATTGAGTAAGTTCTTCTTTTTTAGAAGTCGACTAAAAAAACAACTGATAGATTTTGATAGCTTTATTAATTGACTTTTGGACTTGACTGGGTATGGACCACCCCTGACCCAAGAAAACTGCATGTAGTAATGGTCAAAATAACAAACCCCAATTGTTGTTATTTGACGTTAAATCTTTACTTTTACTACCAAAAACATAAAGGTAAAATGAGAGTCAAGTTAATATTAAAAATATGCATAATTGTCAATTTTGCTGAAAAAAGAATTAAGATCTTTAAATGCCAAGTTTTCTAGATAATTCTGAAATTTATTTAAAAGATCATACAACATTCTGAAATAAATTTCTTTTCGGCTACATCAGTGTTTGCTGTTAAAAAATATATCTTAAAAAAATTTTAGAAGAGTAAAGTATTTTGACTTTGAATCATAGAAACAAACGGTAACTTGTCATAACATAAAAAAGATAATATTAGTTGATAATCCGAATATAGTATATAATATAAGAAATAATATAAGATAACTTGGATGTACAGACCAGTCAAAACTCAAAACTAAACAAGAAAGACAAGAACTACTCTTATTAAGTGTATTATCATAAAATTTCTCATCTTCAGTGCTAATTGTGGAAGAGGTTTTCTTGAGGTCTCGTCTTTTCTCAATAAGCAAATTATAAATATACGTAAATACCCGCTTCGACTAAAAAAGAAAAAGTTCAAACCTCTGCAGAGCAGTTAGTTATCTTGCCACAAATGAAGAAAAAATCTATAAAGATAAATTCATGAAAGCAATTTTTTACGATTCAAAACGGTTCTAATAGCACCATATGTACCCACATATGATTTACATAGATGAACCATAAGCCATAAATTTTTTTTTAAAAAGTGGTAATATACAGCACGAAATAATAGACAGAGTAGAAATAAAATACTGTGACGAAACAATAGGTTGATATGGTAAAAACAAAATTAATCATTCTGAAAAACTACTTATAGAATACCACAAAAAGAACCACTTTATACTTGGTTAAAAGCAATGTTTAAACTGCAAATCATCATTTTAGAGTAAAACAACAAAAGACTGGCGAGTGAAGAGAGGGTCAAATTGTGGATCGGGTCATTACTTATACTATGGTCTGTTCAGATTCAAGAAAGAGTATTTTGGTCATTTGAATGTTGAATAGTTTTTAAACCATTCAAAATTGGTTTAAAATGAAATATACGATTTTTTCTGCAGCCTGCCCTGTCCGAAAAATCGTCAACCATCTCTTACTTCATAGATGTAATCACGTAGAACCTGCATGCATTTGTTTTCATGCACTCTTTCTTGAAATTGAATAGAGTGTAGAAACAAACATAATGCGGTCATTTGAAAAGCACCAGCCACCCAAAACACACTTGACAAAGCACCAAATAACAACAAATTACGATATAAACTATATTGTAATTAGTTAGGCTTCGTTAATAATAGAACTGAACGCAAATTTTTTATATGATAACAGATTGATAAATAAATTAAAACTCTAGCAGAGCTCAACGACGTAGAAAAAAAAGAGGAGAATATTATGAGTAAATTACTAATATGTAAAACTGCCTATAAAGCACTAGGTCCCATGAAATTCATAAAAAAATTGTTCAGCAACATTTTGGTGGTGTCAAACAGACTACATAAAAATGTCAAATAGAGACGACTTGCATATACCAACCACTACAGACCAAGATGAGTTATCCAGTTGACATGTTAAACATTATTAATCAGTTAAACAGTACACAATTTTAAAAGCTAACGTAACTATGACGTTCTTTCCTTCACTCGTTTTCATGAATTCGATAGTAACACTTAATAAAAAAAAAGCAACAAAAACTATTTTGGATAATAGATAAATCCAATAAAAAAAAAGATGTTTCATGTAAGATAAATCATACCTATAAAAAAAAGCAACTAATAATATAAAGAAAAAATTAAACAGCTTAAAAACCAGTTGAAAACATATATTTGAGAACAACAATCTATACTAATTGATTGTACTTTAGGCGGAACCAGATCAATTAAAATGTGCAAAACCATAACAATTGTAAAAATTGAAAACTCTGATTATTAACTTTAACCGGTGAGCATTAAAGAATGAGAAAAGTAATATAAAATCTACTCAACAAAAACCATAATGATTAGCCAGCAACAAAAAATAAATACACAGATTTAAAGGAATTAATAATAAAAGAAAAAACTTGTTTTTAATAAGCAAATTGATGGGGCACCAAGCTCAGAAAATATTTTAGCAAATTAAATAAAGTAGGCAAAAAGAGAAATTTGACGCTAAATCACAAAACTGTTTAATAACAGCCTAAAATGCAAAAAAGATAAATGTCAATTTTTGAAAAGGAAACAAAAAGAATCCAAGGCTTAATGTCACCAGCAGTATGAACCGACTGTTTTATAAAATTCTTCAAGAAAAAATAAGCAATCAAATTGGACAAAAAATAAGCGAAGACCGAAATTCTTGTTTTATGTCGGGAAGATCTTGCATTGACATTTTATTTTTCCTTTATCTTGAAAAAAAAATTGCGACGCTTACTTTTTGATGTCACAGAGAAAAAATTATGGAAAATTTCGTTTTGTAATCTTTCCCACCAACAAAATATAAACTCATTATGAACTTACATCATACAAACAATTTTAATCTAGATGCTGCATGGGCCAAAGCGTCAGTTTTCAAACCAGCGAAATCGGCAAGACGTATAGAAATAGCCAAAATGAAGACTGGAAGCGTTGGATACAGAAACAATTATCAAATGGAAAAAGGAAATTAGTGATAATAAAATTTTAAAAACTTGTATCAGGCGATGGACGTCGATTGTATCTTAGAAAGTAGTCTAGCTTAAAAATAAAAAAATATATATTATTAAAACAGCTCAAATAAACTAGAATAAACTAAAATAAACCAAAATAAACTAAAATAAACTCAAATAAACTAAAATAAACTAATATAAACTAAAATAAACTAAAATAAACTAAAATACACTAAAATAAACTAAAATAAACTAAAATAAACTAAAATAAACTAAAATAAACTAAAATAAAGTAAAATAAAGTAAAATAAACTAGAATAAACTAAAATAAACTAAAATAAACTAAAATAAACTAAAATAAACTAAAATAAACTAAAATAAACTAAAATAAACTAAAATAAACTAAAATAAACTAAAATAAACTAAAATAAACTAAAATAAACTAAAATAAACTAAAATAAACTAAAATAAACTAAAATAAACTAAAATAAACTAAAATAAACTAAAATAAACTAAAATAAACTAAAATAAACTAAAATAAACTAAAATAAACTAAAATAAACTAAAATAAACTAAAATAAACTAAAATAAACTAAAATAAACTAAAATAAACTAAAATAAACTAAAATAAACTAAAATAAACTAAAATAAACTAAAATAAACTAAAATAAACTAAAATAAACTAAAATAAACTAAAATAAACTAAAATAAACTAAAATAAACTAAAATAAACTAAAATAAACTAAAATAAACTAAAATAAACTAAAATAAACTAAAATAAACTAAAATAAACTAAAATAAACTAAAATAAATTAAATAAATTAAATAAATTAAATAAATTAAATAAATTAAATAAATTAAATAAATTAAATAAATTAAATAAATTAAATAAATTAAATAAATTAAATAAATTAAATAAATTAAATAAATTAAATAAATTAAATAAATTAAATAAATTAAATAAATTAAATAAATTAAATAAATTAAATAAATTAAATAAATTAAATAAATTAAATAAATTAAATAAATTAAATAAATTAAATAAATTAAATAAATTAAATAAATTAAATAAATTTAATAAATTAAAATAAATTAAATAAATTAAATAAATTAAATAAATTAAATAGATTAAATAAATTAAATAAATTAAATAAATTAAATAAATTAAATAAATTAAATAAATTAAATAAATTAAATAAATTAAATAAATTAAATAAATTAAATAAATTATATAAATTAAATAAATTAAATAAATTAAATAAATTAAATAAATTAAATAAATTAAATAAATTAAATAAATTAAATAAATTAAATAAATTAAATAAATTAAATAAATTAAATAAATTAAATAAATTAAATAAATTAAATAAATTAAATAAATTAAATAAATTAAATAAATTAAATAAATTAAATAAATTAAATAAATTAAATAAATTAAATAAATTAAATAAATTAAATAAATTAAATAAATTAAATAAATTAAATAAATTAAATAAATTAAATAAATTAAATAAATTAAATAAATTAAATAAATTAAATAAATTAAATAAATTAAATAAATTAAATAAATTAAATAAATTAAATAAATTCAATAAATTAAATAAATTAAATAAATTAAATAAATTCAATAAATTAAATAAATTAAATAAATTAAATAAATTAAATAAATTCAATAAATTAAATAAATTAAATAAATTAAATAAATTAAATAAATTCAATAAATTCAATAAATTAAATAAATTTTGATATTAAAACTTAAACCATTACTTATTTCAAAACAGTGTTTTTCAATATTAAATATAATTATTTCAGTCATTCTTAATAAAAATTTTTTCAATAAAAAAATTGAAAATATTTTTTTGAGTTTAATATTTGAAAAAACAATGCAAATTTGGTTTTAAATGCAATTTCTAAAAATTAAAATAATAATATCAAAATACTGAATAATTAATTCAAACAATGTATTGAAACATGCTGCTAATTAAACGAGCATCTATGGCGTACTTATGATTTTTAAATATAAAAGTTTAAATTTAATACACTTTACACTTATTATTGTGAAAATATTGCCATCTTTTGTAAAATTTTATGCTCTTTCTTATAAAAAACTAAAAAATATCTCTTTGTATTAAAAAAGCAATTATTAGTAGAGACGCATTTATAAGCAATGAAAACAGAAAACTTTTTTCCAACGCGTTTTAGAATTTCATGATTATATAAGTGGTTCTTGACTTATTTGCAGTTTTTCAAATCAAAGTTTGAAGAGCCTTCTGCAGTCTTTTTCAAACATATAGCTAAACTTTAGATACAAAATTGGTTAGGACTGTTTCAAGACTTATGAATGACGACTATGTTTTTATGTTTTGGTTATAGAGCAAATTTTTTAGAAAAATAATACTTTAACCGTTTTATTTTTTGTTGCGCACTCTAGCTAATAGAAACTTAAAATAAACTTTCAGCATTATTCGTGCTTATGTTAATAATACTAGCTTTTTTTTCTAAGCTTAAATCTACTACTTAAATTTTAATAAACGCTATACATAAAATTTGAAAAAAGAATTAGCGTTACATAAATATATTTCTATGAAAATGTTGCCATCTTTAGTAAATTTTACGCTCTTTTTCTAATAAAGGAATAAAAAATATCTTTTTGTGTTTACAAAAATCTTAGAAAAGTGCAATGTTTTGTAGATCACATTTATGCGTCTCTAGCAGCAACCTCAGATTTAAAAATTAAGGTTACCATATGCATACAATTAATGGAATAAAGTCTCTTTTTTCGAATGAGCTGTCAAGGGTCAAAATCAGATCAGTGTGGTTTTTAATTTATTTGTAATTTTTGGAATCAAAGTATAAGACGTTCTCTGCAGTTCATTTACATTTAATTCATAGAGAAAATTTTAAATACAAAACTTATTTTGAGTTACGCTTAAATAATGGCAACTATGTTTTTAAGGTTTGTTGTAGAGCAACCCAGTAATTTTACCATCTTAATTTTTTGTTACGTTGTCTTGCAACAAAATTACTTGTAGCTGTTTTAACAATATAACTTTTGATTTCTAAGTTTTACTATGACTAGTTTTTGAGATGCAACCAACGTCCTCTCTTATTCAACAACCCGGTACATTTTGTAAATCATAATTTTGTATGAAAAAGAAAAGTGTTTTACTACACGTGACAGCAACATAAAATTAAATGTCAAAGTGTATATTTACTAGTTATGAACCAACATATTTGTTGTCAATTTTGAAAATTCTTATAGAGATAAAAAAAATTAGAAAAGAAAAATATTGTAAAATATTCTATTAAAAAACAAAAGAGATAATACTACTACTTATACCAGCAAACCTACTAAAGTTGAAATCGCACAAAATAGTGAATTTTAATCTAAAAAATTATAAACTACATAAAACAATTTTATTGCTCTTTGGCTCAATAAATTCTATTTGCTAAAACAACATTAGACATAAAATTTGTAGATGCTTACCAAAAACTGAGAAAATAGTCTGAACCAGTAGCAAACGCTTCTGTCAAGGTAAATAAAAGAAGTGTGACAAAATATGTGAAAAATGTTCCTCCGGCACGTATATATGTGAAATAAACATTTTTAGCCACACCTCCAGAACTTTTTCCTTCTTTCTCTTCTGCTTGTACTGCATCATTGCCATCTATATGTTTTGGAAAATCCATTGAAGGTTTAAAATTATCCGCTTCTTCAGATTTGTCGGTATTGTGTAGCAATTTAGCAAAGTGTTTGCCAGAGTTTTGCAATTCTTGATAAGATCCAGAAGCTGCTACAGTACCATCTTCTATTAGATATATTTTGTTGACCGATGCCAGGTATTGAATCTGATGGGTAACTAAAATTGTACATTTCTTTTTTAAATATCCATTAATACAATTGTTAAAAACTTGTTTGCCAACGCTTGCATCAACAGCAGAAAGAGGATCGTCTAATAGGTAAATATCAGCATCTTTATAAACCGCTCTGGCTAAGCCAATTCGTGATTTTTGTCCACCGCTTAACATTATACCACGTTCTCCTACTACAGTATTGTCTCCATAAGGAAACTGTACTATATCTTCTTCCAAAGCGCATACTTCCAAAACTTTCATGTATTTACTGTTTTCAAAAGGTTGTCCAAAGAGTATATTTTGTTTAATTGTAGCACCAAAAAGCCACGGTTCTTGATTGGCATAAGCAATTGTTCCACCGATTGCAACAGTCCCTTTCAAAATAGGAATTTCACTGAGACAAACTTGTAACAAACTTGTTTTTCCACTGCCAATAGGGCCAATCACAGCAATAATTTCATTAGAGTTTGCTTCAAGGTTAATATCACATAGGGTATCAGTAACAGACGATTCTAACCATTTTGCTGAAACATCTTTAATTTGAACACCAATGCCTTTCAAGGGTTTTATAGCGTATTTGATTTCTTCCAAATTCAAAAAACTTTCAATTCGTTTGGCAGAAACTCTTGCTTTTAAAAAATCTGATACTGCATCGGGTAAGTAAAAGCTTACAGCTCCCATTAACAATTCATACAAAGATGATACTACAAAAACGTACTGAGCTTGGGGAGCATTTCCCGTTAACACGTAGGTTAAAATACATAAGAAAATAGCTGTTCTGTCAATAAAATAAGCAAACGAGTTGGTTAATCCATCCAAATAATTAGCAACTTTAATCAATGCAACTTCTTTTCTTCGGATAATATCTATCAACTTAATAAATGGTTTTTCCCAGTTGTACATTTTAATAACCTGAATGCCGGTGATTATTTCGCTCATTGTGCGGACACGTTCGTCAGTTTTCAAGGCAATTCGGAGTCGATAGGTAGCAATTTTTTTGCTCATAAACACTGGAACATTTCAACATTATTATGTAAAGGTTAAGGAAATAAACAATTTGTATTAATAATATTTAATGTAATTTTTTACAACAGGTTAAAGAGTTCAAAATCATTTGAGCGGATGTATTATTAAACTATTAAAATAGAAAAATTGTGTATAGAAGATGACAAATTAATAAGTACTTTGACACCAATTTGGAAAATCTTTACAATTTACCTTCAGATTTATTTAAAAGACACTCTATGTATAAACAGAGGCTTAAAGAAAGAGAAAACCATTTGTAAACGTCACAAAAACTTTGAAAACGTAAACTTTTTTAAAATGCACAAGCCCATTAAAAAAAGCATAAAAAGAAAGATTTCAGCAAAAACTTAGTTCTAATCTAAAAGAATTCTAAAAATAGGAAAGAGTTGGAAAATCTAACAGTGTGCATTCTATTATTACCTAGATATTTGAAGTCTAATAAATAATTCAGAAGAAGAAATGTTAATAATTGCTTCAGATTGAGTAGTATAAAATAAAAATACAAATGCTATTTCATATTTGATATGTATACCATCTTCTATTGTTTGTTATAAAAATGAACTATGTCTTGTCACTTATAGGTTTATAATTATTGTGATCAGCAGGCATATTTTGAGTTATCATTGAGAGAAGCAACATAAAAAAAAATTGTGTGTTAAAAACCTTTAACACGAAGAACACACAGAATTTTTTTTGTGGCTTTACAGCGTAGTCCGATTTTACCATTTTTTTTTTGTATTGTACACAATATTTTTTGACATTGGTATCATATAAATTTGACAAAAAAATTCTGCTTCTAACGGTAAAAAAACAAGAACTAATTGAATTGTTAAACATGGACAAAGAGCTTGTTAAAAGTATAAAAAAAGTGTATGAGGAAAAAATAAAGGTAAAAGTAGGAGAGAGAATAAGTTAGCAATTTTATACACAAAGTGCCGAGTATTTCAATTTAGCTCCTCTTCAGTAATGTGAAATTTTCCTGACTTTCCTTGACTGTCAGTCAAGGTAGGGTTGTATAAGGTTGGTATACTAATCTTAATATTAGCATACACAATATTTAAACTAACTACATGCGGAGCACAGGAGAGCAGACGCGAGCGCTCATCTTACCTTGGCTGACACCGACATCAAAAATAAAAATAATTTTACACATTATAGAATCCAAATAGTTTGATTATTTTTTAAGCATACGCAATTATTTTATACTTGTTAGTGCTACTGTTTTGAATCGGTTTACTTAATAATTAATTATTTGATACTACTTTAATTTTTTTTCATGGTTTGCGCTTATATAAGTGCAATTTATCAAGTATTTTTTTTTTGAAATTGTAATGCATTATCAAACACATGAAACAACATAGTTAATAACATTCAAATTGCTTAAATTAATTGAAATATATTTTGTTAATTTTTCACAAATTTTTGTAATAAATTAATGTAAGTGTCAAAAATATATGTCAAAAAACCAAATTAATTAGAATAATTTAAAAAATACTAATCAGATCTTGATCAAATTTAAATGGGACCAATTGGAAAACACCAGTTTCAAGAAGAATCATCAAAATCTGTTCTTCCAGAAAAAAGTTATGTCATTGAGGTAACATACAAAAAAAATACAGTCAAATTGATAAGCTTCTTTTTTTTGAAGTCTGTTAAAAATTAATAAAGACGGCACTTGCAAGAAGGTGTCCCTATTTTTCTCTCTAATTTTAATATAGTCTTGACTTTAAACCTTTTCATACCTGATTCGATTAAAGAAACATTTAAAGCCTTAAATTCATAAATCATTTATGTTTATTTAAATCTTCAAAACTCCAAATTAATGCAAACCTTGTGACATAAAAAACTGCATCAATTAAATGTGCGTCAAATAATTTTTTTAAAAACACATTTGAAATTTCTATTTTTTTAGAAGCATTTCTAAGTAGAAGTATTTTTTTTTATTTTTTCAGTTAATTAAAAATTGATGATACTTAAAAAAACCAAAGCAGAAAATCGAGAAATTAAAAAATCAAAAAAAAAAGACGGAAATTCATAAATTAAGAGAGAAAAAGAGATGAAAAGGTGACACAAAAATAGAAGTCAAGAAATAGAAAAAACATTGGTTAAAAGACCAAGAGAATGTAAAAGGCCAATGTAACAAAAAAAAAACAAAAAATGAATAGAGAAAATAACAATGGAAAAAGTAGAAGAAGCAATCAAAATATTAAAGAAAGAAAAAGCATTAGGAGAAGACATGATAAGAAATAAAAAAGAAAAAGCACTAGGAGAAGACAGGATAAGAAATAAAAAAGACTTATATGCTCAATTGTTAAAAAAAAATAAATAAAAAGTAGAAAACTACAAAGAAATAACCTTATTAGATACAGCGTGTAAAATCTACAGTACCTACAATTCTGTTAAAAAAACTATTTAAAAAATATAGGAAAAAAAGTTACAGCTTGATTTGCAAGCGAGTTTTATTGAAGAAAGAGGTACACAATCTGTACATTCTCCATCATTTTGCAATGAAACAGCAACAAAAAGAGAGAAATAAAATGTACACGCTGCTTTGACCTGCGCGTGGCGTTTGCTTGAAATGACAGGTCAAAGTTTGGAGAGTACACAAGAAAAAGAAACATGGACAAAGAGCTTGTTAAAAGTATAAAAAAAGTGTATGAGGAAAAAATAAAGGTAAAAGTAGGAGAGAGAATAAGTTAGCAATTTTATACAACTAAGAGATTAAAGCAGATTTGCTCACTAAAGTCGACGTTGCTCGCATTATACAAAAGCAATGTAGATAAAGATTTAAGAAAACTACAGACAGAAATTTTTTTTATAAAATTTGAGAACATAATTATAGCGGTGTTGCAAAGATAACGCAGATTCTTGAATTAATTTCTGGAATCAAAAAGTTGAGTAGTCACATCAACTTTGTTACATAAACTAAAAAATAAAAGAATTTTACATTGTGGAGATCTTAACTTTTTTCAAAGTACACCAAATTAGAAAGAAAATCATAATCAAAGCCTTATTGCGATAATATATGTGATGGGTCATAAGAATACTAACAAAAATTTAAGAATTTTTTTTAAATTTTGGTCTACCACTGCTATTTTGTTTTTGTTGTAGAAAAAAGTTCAAGTACCTAAAGCGGACCAAATTATGCTACAATATACCAACTTAGATCTAAAGTAAGAGTAATATAGAGTGTTTAACGTAAGTGAATCTACATTTTCTAAATATAAATCTTAGTATTCCAATTAGACCAGGGTAGAAGCCTTTAAAAATAATAAAAAGTAAAAAAAAATAATAGTAGAATGAAACCTATTAGAAAAGGAAGAAAATATTATAACAATTAAAGAAAAAATAATTTACGGGCGATTTGAGGTCGGGAAGGGGATGGGGGTGAGTTTTTAAGGGTAAAAAACGGATTTTCTTGATTTCCGGCAAAACTAAAAGTCCTATCAAAAAAAGACAAATGGCAAAGTTGTAGGTAATAAAAAGATCTAACACTTTTGTATCCACACTTTTTTCACATAATCTCAAAATTTATGTGAAAAATTAAAAAAACCAAGTTTTTAATTTTTTATTTTTATCTTTTACAAAAAATTTTTTTTTTAACAACATTTGGTGAAAACTTACCTTTTTATGTCCCAAATACGCTGTAATTTATTTGATTAAAAATATTTATTTTTTCACCTTATTTTGAATTAATATCGAAAAAACACCCTAATTTTCAATCGAAAATTCATCCGTCAAAATATCAGCTTTTTTCAAAAAGTTGGTATGGTTTCTGTTCGTTGAAATCTCTACTTTCCGATGGTAAAAAAAAATATATGTTTCTACAGTAAATCTTCTCAGAAAATGCAAAAATTCAAAAAAAACTTGAATTCGAAAGTTTTTTTTTAATTATTATAAATTAGGTTTTGTTCTTTAATGTTAGGGTAGTGTATGTTTAATTATGTTTTTTCCAGGAATGTTAAGGGAAAACAATGAAAGAATGTTAAGGGAATGTATGTTTAATTATGTTTTTTGTGTTGAATGTTAGAGGAATATATGTTCAATTACACTTTTTTTGACGAATGTTAAAGGAATGTATGTAAATTTTACTTTTTCTGGAAAGACGTTGCAAGTTCAGAAAGTCTTCATTTAACAAGAATCTATCAAAAAACACATTAAAAAGTTAAGGGTAAAAGAACGTTAAGGGTAAAAGAACGTTAAGGGTAAAAGAATGTTAAGGGACATTAAAAACTCATGGGTAAAACAATGTTAAGGGAATTAATTATGTTTTTTTGTTTAATTACAGTCTTTATGTTCAATTACAGTTTTTATTTTACAAGTCTAGAAAGTCAAAATCTAACCAAAATCAATCCATTTTATTGTTTTTTTTTTATACGAAACTACTCCTTAATGTACTAACATCTAAAGACTTTTATTCGTCCCAAAAAAAACCACACTATTGTTTAAAATGCACAAATTTATGTTCAAACTGTCATGGTTCTGAAAATTGCTCCAATATTGAAGAAGAAACCTACGAGGAAGTTAATGATTCAGAAGAAATTGTGGATGAAGAACCAACGCAGTCTGGAAATAATGTTGGAGAGGAAGAAGGTGATAGTCATGAAGGTTTCGAAGATCTACTAGAATCGGAGATGTTTGACGAAGCTAACGATGAAGAAATGCCATCAAAAAGACAAAAACTAATGGATAAGTGATTAGAATTGAAGATAAGGTATTTATGAATGATAAGATTAATGTGTTTAAAAATATTGTAATGAATAACGTAATCAGAATAAAGCATCTACATTTAATAGTACGATTTACATTTATATTTATATATAATGAGATTTTCTATGACATAAATGTAATTAGCATTAAATAAATCAACTTTTTAATTGAAACAAATTGCAGCAATCACATTTTTTAGAAAAAATTATTTATAATAATTACATTCCCTTAACATTCTTTCATTGTTTTCCCTTAACATTCCTGGAAAAAACATAATTAAACATACACTACCCTAACATTAAAGAACCAAACCTAATTTATAATAATTAAAAAAAAAATTTCGAATTCAAGTTTTTTTTGAATTTTTGCATTTTCTGAGAAGATTTACTGTAGTAACATATTTTTTTTTTCACCATCGGAAAGTAGAGATTTCAACAAACAGAAACCATACCAAGTTTTTGAAAAAAGCTGATATTTTGACGGGTGAATTTTCGATTGAAAATTAGGGTGTTTTTTCGATATTAATTCAAAATAAGGTGAAAAAATAAATATTTTTAATCAAATAAATTACAGCGTATTTGGGACATAAAAAAGTAAGTTTTCACCAAATCTCGTTAAAAAAAATTTTTTTTGTAAAAGATAAAAAACCAAAAACTTGGTTTTTTTAATTTTTCACATAAATTTTGAAGTTATGTGAAAAAAAGTGTGAATACAAAAGTTTTAGATCTTTTTATTACCTACAACTTTGCCATTTGACTTTTTTTGATAGAACTTTTAGTTTTGCCGGAAATCAAGAAAAACCGTTTTTCACCCTTAAAAACTCACCCCCATCCCCCTCCCGACCTCAGATCGCCCGTAAATTATTTTTCCTTCCATTCTTATAATATTTCCTTCCTTTTCTAATGAGTTTCATCCTACTATTATTTTTTTTGGTTTTAAAAATTATCGACCCTGGTCTAAATAGCTAAACCTGTAATAGATTTATTGGTGAGAATTGTATGAGAATCCGTTTACTACCTACTTAGTTTTAGAGTTAACCGCGTTTAAAACTCAAGCAGATAGACTTTGTTTTATGTGATTTGATTAGTGTTAGAACTACCAGTTTTTGTATAAAAGACTGGCAACCATTAACCAACCATAAATACACAGATATTTTCAACAATTGATACTTACATTGTATTGGTATTAGTGATGCAATAAAAGTTAATCCAACCAAACTTGAAGGTCCTGACATTGTATACAAAAGATACAAAATGATGACTACCTCTAACGGTGCTGCCCAAATTGCGTGAAAAGATCTACTAAACATGGCAAGTTCGTACGTGTCTGTTGATAACAAGTTAATAATATGTCCCACGGTAGTATTATCAAGCGCTGTCCTGCTCAATCGTAATGATTTTCTGTATATTAGAGAAGAAAAAGCAATTCTAATTTTTAAAGCTATTTCTTGACCCTTTAAGGCAAAAGATTGTACTACGATTATATCTAAAAAGCTTGCTAGAACAATTACAGCTCCATAGATAATGGTGTCGTTTTTAGAGACTTTTGAGTTATCAGCTGAGTAGAATCCCATTAATTTTCCTAAAGCTATAGGACGAGACATCCTACAAGCAGTTAAAAATGATGAAAATATTTGTAAGCTTTATTTGAATATTTCTTACTTCATAATAAATTCTACTATAAAATATAAACCGGCAGTGAATATTAAATCCCATTTAAACAACTTCCAAATGGCTCTCCATACAGATGGTTTTACGGAAACATTTTGTTTGTCCAAATATTCTTCTAGTTTGTTAACTAATTGAGTTGCCTCATGAGATGAAACAGCTTGAAAAAAATCATTTTCAGAAAAATCTCTCTTCAAACCATTTCTGAATATTGGTATAGTCCAGCTAAAAATATTTTATTGTAATGGTTGATGTTCAACAATCATTTTATTTTAATTACCAAAAAAATATTTTTGATATAATACTGCTATTTTCTTCTGGATGAGGTAGTTTTGGTTTTTTAATATGTTTGACTTCCATTAGCAATATAATAAATTAATTTATACTTAAAAATATTATGAACGTAAATAATACTGCTGCAAGAAAAAAAAACATATAACATATAGCACTGTGAAAGTTTTTTTATACTAGCAATAAGTTATATTTTTAACCGACTTTGAAAAAAATATCTTTATCAATTCAACACGTAGGCATTTAGAATTATTGAAATTACTCAACATATTCACGTGATTATGATAATCCACTCGGGCTTCCAAACAAATCTTCAAATTTTTATAGGTGTGTGTATATTTGTGTTTGTATAAATCTTTGTCGACCATTGATATATTGTCTAAGCATTTCTTCAAATCTAAAGATTGTATTTTTTTTATTTTACATTTCCTTCAACTAAAAGAAGCAGTAACAGTTTTATCAAATTTGGTCAAAAATTTTTAACATTTAGACTCAGAAACATATAAATGTGCCGACCTGGCTTATTGATACAAATCAAGAGTGTGATTTGAGAAACAATTCAATACTTTGGTCAATTTTGAAATTGTTGCATATAATCAAACTGATTTCATGTACCAATCCGCGACAAAAACTGAAAATTAATGAGGTTGTCGAGATCTCATGTGGAATATTATTTAAGACATATTTCTAAATCTTACAATTTAAGACTACACTTCTAATTCTTACTATTAATTACAATAAACTGCTAGTTTCAACACAAAAATTTATAAATGCTTAGAACGAAATCTTCAAATATTTATAACAAATAACAAATATATCTCTTTACACCAAAGTCGAGAAAAAAGGGTTTTACATGTTGATGCTATAGGTTGTTCCTAATAACAGAAATCAATTTTGATAGAATTAATTTCAGCCTTTTGTATGAACGCAGATCTAAGAGATGTAAGCTTGAATAAATTTGCTTTAACATTATTTTAATAAAACTATTGAACACTTGTACGAATTCGCTTAGGATTAGAAAGAAATGCTCAAAACTAGTAATAAGCTAGTAAAATAATATATGCGCAATACTAGTTCTACTAGTATTGCCAGCATGCTATATAAATACTAGTTAAAAATGCTTTACAGTATACATTATAGTTAAAAACTAGATCGCTAAAATGTGTTTTAGTTTGGTCAAAACTAGTTCTGTTCATTTTACCGCGTTACCAAGCTGAGTGCGCTTGTCAAAATGCTGAAAATGTTAAATCAAGTTATATTATGTTTGACTGTATTTTAACTAGTGCCGTATGAGTATGAAGATCAATATATCTTTAAAAACTGCTAAATTAACAACTGAATACTAGGAAAAGCATGTACAAACTGAATCAGGGTTAACAATTATACATCAAAAATCGCTAAAAGCTGTTAACAATAGAACAATACAGAAGTTTAATGAGATACAATCGGCAATAATCAAATATTGATAGATCAAAACAATGCCAGTCCAGAAGATAACGTTATAAAGAACCAAATTATTCGACATTATCGATATTCGATATTACGCTCGTTTATCTTAAATATTTTTTTACACATTATTTAAATATTATCTATTAAGTTATTTTTTAATATTATGAAATGTATAACAATTACTCAGTTGCTGATTTTGCAAGGAAAGGTTTTTATTTCACGTTTTTTGTCAATACAACTACTCTTTTAGAATTCTTTTGGGCAATTTATGATGTTATAATACAATTCTAGATCTAAACCGAGACGTCGGGTATCGAATTTTATTAGTTCATTACTGGTTTTGACCATTTTTTTCGAGTATTGAGCGTACTCGCTTATTAACTCTAATGCCAGTATTCATAGTCGTATCTCAAGCTCAAGCTTGAGTTCAAGCTTGAGTGTCTCAAGCAAGGACTTCGGCAATGCTCGGGGGAAAGCGTTTGCCTGCGTCATCCAAAAGGCACAAAAGTAGTAATTTTTGTGTTGTTAGGTTTGACAATTGTGACGCATGAACGGCATTCTGCGTGTTTATATTTCCTTGAAAGTGACAGGTCGAGTAATAACTCGATGCCGCAAGGGTCATATCGAAAGTGTTTTGTGTTGTCGGGTGAGTACATGTCTACTGACAGAATACGTGTATGGTAACTTCATAAAATGTGCATTATAGACGAAAAAGCTGCGTATACAAAAACAGCAAAACCCTTGTAGTCCCGCATGGACAACTCCAATAATGTGGAAAGTAAAACGACGGATGCCGCAATAGTGAACGAAAAGCGAACGATCTGGACCATTGTTACATTCTCCTCAAAACACGAAAGCTGCAAAAGTGAGACCAAACAGAAGCTAGCTCACACTGCGCGCTTTTGAGAAGGACAATGTAAGTGCAACATTAATATAAATCTTACCAAATCTTTACCCACTTTTATTGCAGGAAATGTGATGCAGAAACGTTATCAGAGTAGTTAGTAGTAGGAGCTATTCAAGAAGTGTGTAAAGATAAAAGTTTTTGGCTGCCGTTTTGTCTACTGTGGCTCTGCAAACAATACCTTACACTTATAATGTAAACTAATAAAAATTTTACTTTTTTTATACTTACGTTTACCAGTAGAAGGTGTTACAAAATAAAAATACTACCCAATTAATAAATATCTGTGATTTTTATTATTATTCAATGCTTTCATTTTTTATTCAATGTTTTCATTTTTGCACAAAATGAGGCAAGCCCTTTAATTTTGTGTAAGTAATAATTGTCTTTCCACTAATTTGCAAGCAATCCTACATTCACTACACTGTCTTTTGCGACGCTCAAATTCAAAGTTGGAAAAAAATTCCAATGGGATTGCAACATCCCGCACATAACTCGTCCAACATGTCAATGTTCGTTGTTATGAAATGCAACACATAATATTCTTCAGTAATTTTGAACGTCAAATGATGACACAGCCTGCAAATGGCGTCTTGAGTCGGACTTGAGACAAGTCGAGGCCTTCCTTGAGTTTGACTTGAGATAGACCCAGTGCGCTTGCGCATCAAGCAAAAAGCGCCCTTATTCACACCGTAATTTGATAATTAAATCTTGAGATTTGTCTATGAATACCGATCCGGACTTGAGATCGACCTCAAGCTCAAGATATGAATATCAGATTTCACGAGCATTGCCGAAGTCCTTGCTTGAGATTGAATCAGCGATAAATCTATTTCAAAACGCATGCAAACGCTTTCCCGAGCATTGCCGGAGTCCTTGCTTGACTCCGGCAAAGAGCTATTTTTCCAGGCCAAGAGAAGATATGAACAGGCGTGCCTGGCCACTTCTCAAGACCTGGAAAACAACTTTGCGGCCGTGTTTTACAAATTATTTTTTGTCCTACAGAACATCACCTTATAATCGAGCACTGTCTTATAATTGGTTAGAGGTTATTACCGTCAATTGAAAATTTCAAACCTCGCCAGATGTTAGCAAATCATCGATTACTTTATTGTTGTAAATTTGGATTTACACAATTTATCTTGCATAAAACAAGTGGATTCAATTAATTTGTAGAAAAAAGTTTTTAAGGAAAAGCATATAGTGGGACGCATAGAGTGTCCTTGGTTTGTGACAACTGTTCAACTGTCTAGATTTCATTTGCTTTTGGCTTAATCTGATTTTTTTTTCTCGGCTAGCCGAGAAGTGGTCATCTTTCTCGGTTGTCAAAAGATGGTAAAATTTTATTTTGAGTTAGTGTAAGAAACAAGACAACGAAGATTAACAAACCCCAAACCAAGATTGCAGTTTATGCATTTTTTGTTATGTAGGTTGTACATCTGTTTGCAGAGTTTCTTAAACAGAATAAAATGTTTTTTCTATACCCATCCTCTGTAAACTTAAAGGCATTGGCAACTTATTTTACCCATATGTATTATTGAATAAAGTAAAGATATGGCTCATATTATGTAGCTAGGTCTTTATCGGAGTTTGATCAGATGTCGAATAAGTGAGCTACACGTTGTTGAAGTTAGAGCATGTGACGTCAGAAGTGCCGCATCTCTAGGTGAAGAATTGCATTTACCGCTACGTGCTGGTCTGCAATCGCTTTCGTTGATTCGTTTGTGGTAATAATTGAAAAAAATGACTAACTAGCTGTTGTTTTGTAAAGTGTTCTAATAATACTCATCGCAACAAGAGTTTATCGTATCATCATTTTCCTGACAAAAAGATATAGTTCTCTCACGTCTTGATCAAATAATTAATGTTAATTTATTTTTATCTGATAGGCATCGTGGTACCCGCCTTTTATTGAGAACAAAATTTAAACATATTGACCACCAGTTTGATGTATGGCACATGGTCAAAAATGTCTCAAAAAAGCTAAAAGCTGCTGCTGGAAAATCCAAGTTCGTAGATGCATGGAAATCTAGCTTGGTAAATCATCTATGGTGGTCGCCGTGTAAAACCAATAGAGAAGTGTTAGAAGAAAAGCATAAATCAGTTTTAAATCACATAGCTAGTATATATGAATGGCAAAATAATGGTACCTCCAAGTATGTACATAAATGTGAACATGAGACCCTATCACAAAAAAAATCGATAGTACTCTATGGATCACTAAAGAATCACCGGACTATCACAAATTACAGAAAATTGTTTTGAACAAAACTGTTCTGAAACATCTAAAACAAATCAACCAGTATTGTCATACAGGGGGTTTGGAATCGTATCACAATCTACGACTAAAATATACTCCAAAAAGGATTTATTACACGTATCAAGGAATGACTATCAGAACTTTGTTAGCAATTTTAGATCACAATAATGGCATGCGATTTAAATCAAGAAATAGCAAGCCAAGAAGAGATGGCCAGCGTTTTTCTAAATCACAAAAGAAATGGATTTACGTATCTATTCGCCAAGACTTTGACAAATCATGAAGGCATAATTTAATGGACAGCATATTTTCTGTGCTTACAGGCGAAATTGTTATTTCATCAATTAAAGCAGTGGAAAAAGACATTTCAGAAAATATTGCAACAATTCCGCGTCCTCTTATTGAAGTTACCAAGGAATTGCATTTTTCACGCATGGAGCAAACAACTATGTGAATGTGATTTTTTTAATCGATTATTTACATAATATTTTTATACACCGTGTTTAAAAATGATTTTATTATGAAATACAAATTATTATGGTCTTATAATTTACTTATCACACACGTGCAATTTTATTATTCTAGTCAAAATATTCAGCATCTTTGCCTTCTGCTGCCACAAATCCACGGTAAGTATTATTTTGATCAAAATATTTTTTCCTTATTTTCGTGACAACTACACTACACGCCGCTCTCGTTTACCCAGAGGTACCCAGGCATTCATCCAGTATATAAACTGAGTGTATGCTACATGTCTCCATACCCTGTTCTTTTCATTTTCCAATAATTTGCGTTTAATTGCATCCCCTCTAAGTGACATGTGATATTTGGATGTTTTTAAGGAATCCATGTTTAAAACAAGAAAATCGAATGAATCGTGGAAAGTAATGCAGTCGTTATTACTCCTCAAGTTATTAAAAGCCTCTGACTCGCAACAGCAATAACACTCCGTTTCTAACATCATTTTTGCACACTGTGTACACTTGTTCTTCGTTTTGTTCAAATTCTGTCTTGTAGGCTCATACATTATATGGGGATACACTAGCCATTGTGGTCTTAGGTAACTATCGGCAATAGAATGTACGAACAGCGGCACAATCGTTGCAATTGCACTAGCAGCCATATACAAGTTGAAACTGCAACGGCACTAATGACGTCACAAGCAGAAGTACTTAGCACTATATCTCGAGATAGCGACCAGATATCAAAGTGCGGTTTTCGGTGTTGGTATTAACGCACTTAGCTTAATTAATTAAGAAATTGTTGTTTTTTAAGTTGCCAATGCCTTTAACAAGCAATAAGAAAATTTTAGGAAAAAAAATAGAAAACTTTCAACTGAACTGAAAAGGGGTACACTTTATAGATACCACTAATTTATGTAAGCAAATGGTTTGATTTGCAACATTTTGATTTGATTATAAAATAAATGGAAACAATAATAAAGTTGACTGTAGCTGACAAATTTTTTTTTGTCAACAGTAATAGTACAAGAGTATCTTTTTCATCAGATAAATTTCTTTTTGTAATGAAACAGTTTTGCCAATCAACAATTTTACGAGAAACACTGATATAATAAAATCGCAATACCGAAGGTATAGTGATTTTTTACGAGAAACACTGATATGCTAAAATCGCAATGCTGAAGGTATAGCGATTTTTTCTAATGTCAGTTTTATGAGTGAACTTAGTGATGTGCAAAACTTTGAGTTGAAGAGAAATTTATCGGATAAAAGAAAAGCTCGAGTGTTTTTTGGCAAGATAAATAAACGACAGAAAAAAATTTACTAGAAGTAGTCAAGTTAGGTATGAAGAACAGGCGTTTTAATCAGTGATAAAGAAGAATGCATCTTTTTTATTGCTGCCAAACTGACAAAAATGTCATCGTTAAATAGTACATTTTATATAGGAGTTAATTCATCTGAGATAAAAAATGGTTAATTCTAAAGCCGAATTCTTATTAAACCATTGGCTGTAAGAATGGAAATTTTTTTTTTCAACTTAAGAATAAACAAGTTCCAAAATATTTTTTTTTTCTAAAATTTTTTGCTAGTATTGCACTTCCGGCAAGAAAAAGCATTATTAAATTGGTTTTATAGACCAGTGATTCTGCCACTATTCAATCGACTTTGTATCGGTGTTGATCTCCAAAATCTCTACTAAAAAAGTTTTGCGCTGTGTAAAATTTGTGAATAGGATAAAGTGAAATAATATAAAATATTGCGGTATTGTAAATACAATAAATACAATAGGGTGAAAGATAATAAAGTTTTCCACTGAAATTTTTTTTTTATTTAAACAATGTAAAATTAAAAAATAAATTTATATTTTTACTATTTATTTTTTATTGTAGATAAGTAATAAGATGAAACAAAGTAATTAAAATAACAGCAATTATGATTAGTTACAAGAAAAAACATTTTATTTTTTACTTGATTCAGTTACTAAAATAATAATATTAATTATTAAATAGACTTTGCAATAAACAGATACCTAAGTAATTATACGTTCCAATTTTAGATTTTAATAAAAAATATAAGTAGGTATATATATATATTAAATAATATAATTTACTTAATATAAAGGTACCTAATATAATAAAATTACACATTTTATGGTTTTCACTTACCGGTTACACAATATATTTTTTTTTGTAGTATTTAAGCTACTTTAAAATCTAGCTGATCACAGACTAATGCAAAACTTTTAGCTCCGATAGCCTTTCTAAAACTAAAATAAATAACTACCGCAATTCATTGTTTTGTCACTTTTGTCGGCATACCTAACTCAACATTGTGAAATACCATGAAATCTGCTCAACGTTCCATGCTTCCCACTCTTCTAATATTTTGACATTTTAATATTAAAGTTCCAAAAGAAAATAAATGTAAATTAATGAATAAAATCACCAAAGCTTCATTTCAATTCATTATTTGTCAACTTTATTTCGGGTAATTAGTTTGACAATCAATACATAATATGGGAGGAATATTATGAGGTACGCAGAGTATTTTGGGAAGTATATATTAAGCTCTGTTTTACAAAATATTGGAAAAGATTTATTAAGAACTTTTTTAATATTTTCAACTAACTTTAAAAAAAATGAGAAAGCAACTTTGAAAAAAACTTTGTAAACTTTCTTAAAGAGTTCACTTTTTATAAAGTCTAAACGGCTTTAAACTAGTGAAATGCAATGAAAGAAAGAGAAATAGTTAAACAGATACATGCAGATACATCTCTGCCTTCATTGGCATACTTGTTTTTTTTAAAGCATGGAGATTATTTGTCAAAATTGACACTGTTGTTATTGTTTATTATTGCTCTTTATGTAAAATGATTAAAAATGAAAACCTACACTATAAAACTTGTTCTGTGCTTGAGCCGGTCTTTACTACTACAAACAATGCTACTACTACTACTATTAATATTCATTATTTGGCACTCGACGCCGATTAAGACTAATCGTGTTTTTCGGTTGATATCTAGCTTCTCAGATTTCTTAAAAAAATTGTCTGCCGTCAAGGCTGGTGCCTTGTGGCTGAAAAAGATTGTGGGGGATTTCCTATTGCGGAAATGAAAAGTTACAGTGTTCTTACTTTTCAATTCCTTCAACTCTCCTGCCGAAAACGCTGTAGTCAATAGATTTCTAGATTCTTGTATCTGGGTGCAGGCTTGAGAAGGTCTTTAGGACTTTTCTTAAATACCGTAAACAGAAAATAGGTAGAAGAATAAAAAAGCAGAGGGAAATCGTCAAAGTTCATAGAGCTCGATCAATATGATAGAAACATCAAAGCCACTGTAGCAGAAAATAGAGGGCATTCGCTGCTACATGACTGGGATGGAGAAAGATTGGTTTGAGGAAATAAGCCCTCGGTAAGTTATTTGATAACTATTATTGACAGTTATTATTGTAAGTATTATTGACAGGCACATTATGTGTGAATGTGTTTTATGTATGGTCAATCTAATCCGTTCAATTCGTTTGAACGGCGGCCACAAAGAAGGTGAAATGTAGTAGATCGTTGATAATAAGGTAGTTTGTTAATTTTGTATTTATGCAGTACTTAAGTTGTATTCATAATCAGAAAAAGAATATGGTATAACAATCCGACAATTAATGTATTTTAATGAAACTAGGTAATTTAATAATTTAATAATATTATTATAATTTTCACGGCGCTTTCACCATTATTCTTATGCAAATTGCATAAAAAAAATACCCTTCGCATAATTGTTGAAAATTTGTATAGATTTTTCCGAAAATAATTGAAAAATTGATTAACAGTACCAATTGAAGAACACCAACAATTCTTACAAAAAAACTTTTATAAACTATAAGACTTTCTATAGATGATAGCTTCTAACACACTATAGAAGTCACTAAAGTTGCTAAATATGGCTATTTACGCCATGAAAAAATCAAAAGTATCAGAGTAACTTTAGTAAGACTTGGCTTCTATAAGTTGTGTAATTAAAGTCGGTTTATTGTTGTTATTAAATGTGTGCATCAGAGGCTCAAATCAATTTTATTCAATCAGTCAGATTCTACAAATAAAACTATTGAAAATAGAACGTTTTTAAATAAAAGATATTGTATAGATTTTAGATATAACTGTGTTTGGTTAGTTGCATTGAAATTTAAAAAATGTTTGAAACGCTCACACAGATGACTTCCCAAGGTTCGGAGTGCAAATCTTTATTCAAAATATAGAAATATAGAAATATTTGCAAAATAAACCAGCAATGGCAATGAATGCATATGCAGAACACCAATATATAGGACAACATAACTTTGTTAATTGTAAAGAACTGTCGATGTTTTTCTGGATTCGTAATGTGTACAGCTAGGAATGCGATTATTTTAGAAAAAAAATTAAATTGTTCTAAAGACCAGTGTGTTATTGAAAAGTGCTGGAAAGGTTTTTTTTCACTAACGGTATCTACTATTACATCCCGACTTGATTTACAAAAGTACTCAATAAAAACGCTAAGCTGATAAGCGTTTTTTTTTTAAATTTAAACTATTTGTTAAATTTGCCGAAATCAAATGCACCTAATTAATGTTACTTGTATTAACTACAAAACGAGCAAACAATGATGATTTAAAACTGTAAAGGTTTATGACTATAAGGTCATACATTTTTTATTTAATTTTTAGGGTCTTAAACATCGCACTCAAACTTTAAGGCTAGTTTCGCATCATCCAAAACGTTTTGTTTTTGATGGTGCAACTTTTGTCTTTAGTTTTCAACGGATTTTATTCATTTGAACTGTTCATATAAACCAAGTACTGATCGGGGTTCATGGGAGTACTTTTTCAAAAAAAGGTTTAAATAAAAAAATAGCAACGCTTTTTTATTGATTTAACAAAAAATGAAACCTTCAGATGTTTTTTTTTAATTGTTTTTTTAATATTTTTGTATATATTGCGAATTATAATCCAAAAAAGTTAATAAAGCGATATTAATAAAGTTTAATGTTTTTACAGAATCTTAAAGTCTTAGTTAACAGACAGATTCACAATTATGATATTAATTAGTATAGTCAGATTTACCTGAAAATCATGTATTTTGAAATCTATGTAAATACAAATAATTTGTATAAATAATATAGCAATATATTGATTATTGTATCATTTATCTTCTATTTATTTATTATTTACTATATTAGCTAAGCCTTATATACATTTTATGTAAATAAAATATTAAATATCAAATGTATATTAGTCCCACTGAAATAACGTTATATGGCCGTACTTGTAACAAGTGTAAAATTTAGTTTTTGCATTACTTTTAGATACATAGCTATTTCCTTTTAATAAATATTAACAATTTTTATCAATACATAACATATTTTGGGGTCAACTGTCATACCGTGCAAGATACGGAGAACTATTAATTTAAACTAAACCGTTTGTTTGAAAGCATCGATTTATAGTGTTTTTGGTAGTAATTCATTGTCACTGTCATGGTATTAGTTTTTGCAACAAAGAAAGGGCCACATAAGGCCATTCCATTTGGAATACTATAATTCTGTTGCTCTTATGACGGAGGGATTTATAAATGAGAATAACGTTAACAAATTTAATGTCATTATTAGACGCTCTATTTATTTAAAAATTAATATCTAAAGCTTTTGGAGAAGAAAGGCTTTTACGGCCTGAAGTCATTAAAATATTGACATCTTTCGGAAAAACCGTGTCGAAAGGTTTAATAAATTAAGGAAATAAAAGTGAAACAAGCACGGTAACTTGACGTGTGAACCACGGTAGCGACAAAACTTATTCTGGCAAGACCTCGTTGCTGCGTGGGCTTATATTGGTAAGCAAGGAAGAGAAAACGGTGAGAGGGGCAGAAGCAATACTGGCGGGGGTTTGTGTTGATGACGACAGAGTGTTTGTGAACAAGGACTTCCAAACGTTTGTTGAGAGATAATAACCCGAATCTCTATCAAACTTGTTTGGAGGTTTTACAATTTCTATTGCTTCTCTGAGTTTTCTGTCATAGAAAGATTCTGATTTACACAAATTTTGTGACCGGTGTCTAGATGATGTTCAACTAGTGATGACTGTATCCCTAAACCCAAATTTATGCATCTTTTATGTTCAGAAACTCGAAGTTTAATTGAACGTTCTGTTTCCCCAATGTAAACTTTGCCGCAGGAGCACGGAATTTTATCCGTTTACACCTTTAGACAAAAGTGAGTCAAATCTGTCTTTTAGAGATGGTAAGATTTTCAAGATTTTAGTAGGTGGTTTGAAGACCGTTCTCAATCCTGTTTACGAAGAATCTTTCCGATTCTGTAAACAAATGGAAGAAAAGCAGTTCCAGTATTATTTTTCGAATCTCTCGTTTTTGTGCGAGGATATTGATGGTGGTTTATAATCCGTTGAATATCCAGTTTCTTATATCCATTATTCATTAGGCTAGTTGTTAACCGATCTAATTCTGTTTGAAGACTTGAAGTTGAATGACAAATTGAAAAAGCGCGATGTACCAAAGATTTAATGACAGACAATTTTTGGGCAGGATGATGATGTGATGTCACATGAAGATAGCGATCTGTATGAATATATTGAATGGCCCAAAGACCCGTTAGGAAGACTGTTACTAAGACATCAAAAAATGAAAGAGAACATTGGTTCTCAAGTTCCATTGTAAATTGAATATGTTTATTTAAACCATTTAGATGATTTAAAAAAGCTGGCAGACTGTCTTTACCGTGAGGCCAAACAATATGATGACGCCTCCACCGATGGAGTGCAAAACGTCAACAATTTCGACACGGTCTTTTCCAAAAGATGTCAATATTTTTAAAACCTTTGAGTGGATAAATTGATTTTAATTTTTTTTTTTTCAATTAAAAGCTGAAGCCTTTTATGTGGTCCCATATTAACTCGATCAGGATCTGAAGAGTAGTTTTTAAATTATTTTTAATTACCTAATAATTTTTTTATCATATATTTTTGACACTTATAACTAATTATCAAATCGGTGTGAGAAATAAAAACAAAAAATAATTTTAATATATTTAAATAGTAGTTTGTTTATTTAAGAATTTTAAACAAATCAAACAAAATATAGTTTAAATTAATTAAACAAATAAAATAATAATTAATCATATTGAAGTCGGTTTTTTTCAAATTCTTAATTTGTTCAATTATTTGTTTGACTTTTGACTCCGATTTTGATTATGATAGTGTCTTTAACAATCTTACAAATTTTGAGCTAAAAAAAATTATAAAAATTAAAGAATTATTAAAAAAAATTATTAAAAAATTAAAAATTATTTTAAAAACTTTTGCAGAAATATAGAAAGCACCATTATTATGTTCATATCATATTGTTGAAATGTTTTCAAATCTTAAATCCAACAATTCAGATAAAATGATCGCAGATGAGTGGAACAATAGTGATTTAGCTTGATTCTTCATTAAACTAATTGAAAATTAAAAGCTTGTTTTTCAACAATTATTATATTATTGAAAAAGTAAAATTCTTGGATCCAGCAAAATTGCTGCGCCTCTGAGATATGGAGGGTTAAACTTAACAATTTTTGTGTTTGTATAATATAGTTTATTATACCTACATTGGAACAACATTATATAAAGTGCAGTTTAGAAATGCAGAAATGTATTTTTGATTGTTTAGCTAGATACTTCTCGTAGAAGCAAGTAAAATGATCAAATTATTATTATAATAGGAAAAGCGAAGGATGAAGGTTTTAGTGCTTGTTTAAAAAATAATCTGATGATTGACAGCTGTTAAGTTAAAACCTATCTTACTGTTGTAGTGTTGTAGTAGTTGCATTTACAAAAAAATTAAAAATTTTTGCCAAAATGAAAAAATGGAAATAAAAAAAATGAAAGTTTTTTTATAGTTTGAATCATGATTTGCACTCGGAGCGCTCAGCCTTAAGAACTTTCAAATATTTTTTACATTTCAATGCAACTAACCAAACACAATTCTGATACTTTGGATATTGCTACAATTTGCGGGCGACTGTACATCTCAAATTTAGAAGGACTTCATAAAATGTCATAGTTGTTTTTTTGTCAAATTCTGTTTAAAATTATATATGCTGCTTAAATGGCCTATTCTTGCATTTGATAACAACATGGGTGGGTAGCTGATGGCTGAACAAAATCATATAGAGTGTAACTGATTAAAGTGCACTATTTTATCAATCGACGAAAAAAAGGTTTTTAATTCATGTAATCAGTATGCATTTTTTAAATATAACCGGACATAGTTTATTTCAGAAGCGTCCGATTTGTTCTTTTATTGGATTAGGCAATAAAATTCTTTTTCTAACGATAAAAAAATGAGGACGGATGATTCAGCATTCACAAAATTTTCAGCTCTAAATCTATACTACTACGTATAATTGTTTACAAAAAATTTTTATTTTAACAAACTTTCTTTTACTGGTTAAAGTAGTTTTTAAAATTGATACTACATATATAAATTTGACAATAAAATTTTGATTGAAAAAAATAGCAATGTTCATCTACAAAATTTTCTGCTCTAAATCAATTTTTCTAAAATTTGACACTAATAATTTGTAAATCAATCTAGTGACCCTATAACATAACAAGAATTTAAATGCTTAGTAGGTTGTGGCTATAAAAAAATAGAAAAAAAAAATTTTAATAAAAAAAAAACAAAAAATATAAAACAAAACTAAAGATCAAAAATAAAAACTTTTGAACAAAAATTAAATCTCCGAAAAGAAACAAAACTGAAAAGCAAAAAATAATAAAAATCTCTTAGTTTAAGCTTTAGACTAATCTAAACATATAAATAATTTTGAGTCTGCGTCAAATAAACAAATAAGCACATATTTACCTTAGATTGCTTAAAAATATAGAGGCTTAGAAATATAAACAAAAAAGTACTTGATCTTTGTGACTGGAAAACCCTAACTTAGAAAATAAACATGACAAAGTTTGTTTTTATGACTTAAACTATTATATAATTACTACTATTATATAAAACTATTTATATAATTACATTAGTGTAAGATTTGAACTGAAAGGGTGTTTATTATTTTTTGCTTTTCAGTTTCGTTTCTTTTCGAAAGTTTAATTTTTTGAAAAAAACAATTTTTTTTAAATGGTTTATGATAAACTATTAAATAAAATTATAAGTTGAAGTCTTATTGATTGTTTTTATATTTGTCTAAGATATTAAATAAGTACATCAGTTTGACAGCCTAATTGTATTTGAATAATTAAGCAGTAATGAGTAGGTAGGGTTTACCACAAAATTAATATTTAGATGCTGGCAATTTATCTTATCTTGACTATATAATTTTTAAAGCTGTCAACAAAAGCAATTAAAACGTTTTTATCATATGACACTTTATTATGGTTTCAATCCTGTAACGTCTTCAATCCAATCCAGATATTCAAATATTTTTGTATATCCAGAAGGATCAGTGCTTTCACATCCGTTTGCACTTATAAAACTTGCAATAGCTACTACCCAATAAAACACCCCTAGTTTTTCAACCATTGGACCACCAATATCACCCTAAAATATAAAAATATTAGTTTTTTAAAATATATTATATGTGTTTATCTAACAGACACAAGAAACAATATCATTTGTAAAGTGTATATTGCGACTAATCGTTGATAACTTACTAACATGCCCACTCTTCTATTTTGAAGCTTATTAAATCACAAAAACAAGAACGGTTAATCAGCAATTTCAGTACAGGCAATAGAGAAGCGAGTTACTCTAGTCCATAATGCATAATTCTAGGTAAGCTATTTTTTTTACAAATAGGTGCAGTAGACGTAATAATCTTAAAAACACAAAATTCTTACAAATAAAGCGAGTGGAAGTGCCGCCATTTTGCAAAAAACCGTTTGGGTTTGTATCTTTGTAACCATGCACTTGAGACTTATAATTAAATAAAACTTTCATTTAGACAATAAAATTTTCTATTTTTTTTGTTCGATAATTTTTTTTATATCGCTCACCGTTCATAATTTATAATATTATTACTGTTTATTTATTAAATTTTTTACCAATATCTTTTCTAATAATTGTTTAAATAATAAATTGCCAATAATCGAACTTTTAAACCAATAAATTTCCTACAACTTTTAATTTTATCTTGTTTTTTTAAAATTAATATTTTCGAAGTTATAATATAAAAAATATTACATTATTTTATAAAAGTGATTTTTTGTTACATCTGCTTATAATTGTTCAGCCATTCAATCGAAATTTACGAATTTGGTAGATGAGATAAATTTTTATTTAAAAAAAATTAAAATTAAAATTTTTTATTCTAGATTTTTTTAAATATATTATTGAATTAGCCTGAGCACCTTCATTTTTAAAACTATTGCGATCATTTTGGTTTGTTTATTATACTATTTCCAAACATTAATTATTACGAGTATTTAGAAGAAATGGAAACTTTTGATTTAAAATTATAACTTACTGTACACGTTCCCTCATTATAGTTGCTTTGAAAGCACGCCATATTATTTGTAATTGCGTTGCCATAGAACGTCTTGCAAACACCATTATACATGACACTGCCCTCCACATACTGAAGATTATTTGAAAGTCTAGCTTCAGCTAAAACAAATAAAACTGTAAACATAAAAGTTTTCAAAGCTAAAGAAAAACTTAACAATCGCTAGTTTGACCCCAGCCAACTGCATACACAGGCGTATCGTTGTATAATGTAACCCAAGGTAATTGGATGGGCTGTATATAAGCTAAAATAGTTCTAAATAATTAAATATTTTGTCGCAGATTTCAGATACAAACTGTTCAATTCAATAGGCATTCGAAGTTTTATAAGACCCAAATCGTGTTCAATTGTGTCCGGGTTGAAAGATGGATGAAGAAAATATTCAGACGAAGCAAGAGTAATCCTTTGACTATCAACACCTTCTAATAATAGTGAGCCTAATTGTATTGTAAATGTAGTAGCACTGTAGTATAAAACCATTAAAATTATTAAAGTTATAAAAAGTAAATTTAAAGCTTTTTTCTATGTGAGAAGCATATCTAATTTAAGATTGCTGCTATTCTTTCAACAATAAAGCATTTTTTTTGTAAATTAACATTTATGCTACATTTGGGAAACTTGTATATTAGAAAAGTTATTGATATTTGTTAAAAAACCGATTTATATCACATGAAAAACAATAATTGATTGATTTGGAATCTTTGGCACTATAAACTATCTACTACAGCTCTCGAGATCTAAAATAAACCTTTTTGGCAAGTGGTAGAACTGTGTTAATGAAAAACAATGGCTATCATTTTCCAAAAAAAAGTAATATGAAACTATCGACAAAAGTTTGCCAACCAACAAAGAACTTACGTCAAATAAATGAAGCATTTTAAAACAACTGGAAAAAACAGAGTCCTAATATCGTATTTGGCAAAATATTTGCGATTTTTAATAATAAGTGAAAACTAACTAACCAAAAACATATTACATGTAAGAATTTAAGCTAAATAAAAAAACTTAAAAAGATAATATAAACAATAATCTATATGTAGAAAAAGTATGTATTTGCAAAAAAACATTAAAAAAAATATTTATGAATCACTAATTTGTTGAAAGAAGTGGCAAACTCTTAACAGAATCATTTACCGAATTATATAAAAAAGTCAGTAAACATAAAACAAACTTTTTCAATGTACATTTTTTATGAAGAAAAATATACCGGTTAGATAAGAAGGACAAATTGGTCGACTTAACTTTGTTGTGCTACGACAAAAATTATTTTATTTCTTAAATGTCAGTGAAACCTAAACCTAGTCCTAAACTTAAAGCTAAACCTAAACTTAAACCTAAACCTAGACTCAAACCTAAACCAAACCTAAACTTAAAATGTATTTTAACAGCAACTATATCTCTATACATCAATTACCATCAACAAAATTTTCAGGTTTCTATATAGATGATAAATTGATCTGGGGTAATTACACTTACACAATATTACACAATTGTGTAATAAACTAAGCTCCTCGTGTTATCTGCTTATTAGAGTTCTGATAGACACAGTATCACTTGATATTATAATGCATGTATACTATAGCTTGTTTCAAACACACTTAACCTATGGCTTAAGTTTCTGGGGATCTTCATATTACCTTGAAGATGTCTTTATTATACAAAAAAGCAATTAGGATCATTACAAACTCTAAATCCAGAGCACACTGCAAAAGTCTATTCAGGTCTTTAAAAATTTTAACATTACCTTGCTTATATATATATATATATATATATATATATATATATATATATATATATATAAATATTAGCATAATTGTTATGTTTATCAGAATTAATGTTTAAACTATTTTCTCTTAGTTTAGTGTATTTTATTAAATCTATATATATATATGTATATATATATGTATATATATATAGGTATATATATGATTTAATAAAATACACTAAACTAAGAGAAAATAGTTTAAACATTAATTCTGATAAACATAACAATTAGAACCTTCGAAATAACTCTCTTCTTAACCTACCATTTCATCGCTTGACGACTACTCAAAACAGTGCTCTTTATAAAGGCATTCAATGTTTCAATACGATGATATAAAATCTATCACTAATTTCACCATATTCAAACGCAAAGTTTTTGAATTTTTAAACAGTAAATGTTACTACTCGGTCAGAGAGTTTTTGTGTGACACTCAATGATTGTCTTTGTTTTTTGTGTTTCTGTGTTTGTACATAACAATTCAAATACATAATGTAATTGATAAAATAATTTAAATTTAATTATTTTATGAAACATGCACATTATTTTATCAGTTTATTATTGTTATTCTTTTTGACATATCCAATAAAATGTTTCACACATTGTATGTAAGCATCTTGAAGGATGAAATAAACATTATTATAGTTCAGTTTACAATATCGTCATATTTTCTAGTTTTAGTTAAAAATCTGAAGCAATTATTTTTATCTTCTTGCGGCAAGCTGCGTTAATCATTTGAAGCCGAATTTATTTTAAACACTGATTAAGTATTCTTCTGTATGGGATATTGTTCCTGAGCTTAATTCTTGTGAAAAAAAAAACTTATCTATTTTTTCTATTGTCTATAGTCTTGTGTGGTTTTTTCGTGTACTACATACTGCCCACCTCTGTGAGTTGCCGTAAACAGGTAAATGTGCACAATTGTCAAATCTAATTTCTGATGATACAGTAACTTTGCAGCTATTTAGGGTTTTTTTGGTGCTTGGTTTTCTTGTTTTTGTTTTACTTAACCTGTACCAATAAGTCCCTTAATTACCGACAATCTGGAATATTTAAGGTTTTTAATTTTTTTATTGCTTCAATTCTTAAAATTTATAAAAGAATGGTCTAAAATCATGCCAACAAAATAGAAGATTATTAAATGCCACCATTTCATCGACTTGCGATCTATCTCGTAAGCTTTTTAGTATGTTTATCTTATCAACAACAATTTATTGTAGTCTTTGACTAATTTGGGACTAGTTATTTCTTCTTGAGTAGTATCTATCTTTGTTTTTTTAGATGTTGATTCAAGTACAGACCGGTCGTGCTACTTAAGAATAATACTTCTTTTTAATCTTTCCATTTCAAAAAGTTAATCTACAAGTTGATACTCTCCAGCCATTTTCTTCTTTTCTCATGGTTTTGTCTTCTTCCAAATCTTTTGGTTTTTCTTTTCTTCTTTTTCTAGAGATCTCGCAGGTAAGAATAGCTTCGTCTTGTAAATCTTTTATAAATTGAATTGAAGAAGCAATCAAAATATAAACTGTGACTTTTGCTATCTAAATCTCGTGTCAAGTCTTTTACTACTTGAGTGCCTAAATTTTTCTCAAAATTATTACCCGCTTTTTCCACATAAGTTTGGAATTGGTGAATGTAGCCTCTTTCATCTGCTTTGATTCACACTTTGCATCCCCGTTTTATTGGCTTTAGTGGCATATAATGCCGCAAACTACTTCTGATTTTGAACCTGATTATCGATTCTTCAATAACTTAGTTTTTTTAGGTACAATAAGACATACTGAAAGTTTGTTCAAATGTGGTCTAACTTTATAAAATTTGTCGTAAGCTGGTGATCCATAATATATTATCATTCAAACGTAACCAAAAAAACCGTTTTTGAACGTATTATTGAATTTTTAAAATTAAATATAAAAAGTTTAATGAAATTTTTTAAAAGTTATTAAAAAATTGTTAAAAAATTTTAAAAAGCTTTTAAAACTTATTGAAAATATAAACTAAACCTTAAAAAATTATTAAAAATGCTTAAAACTATTTTTAAAGACGTTTAAAGCTTTTTAAAATAAAAATTATTGAAAATAGTTCAAATTTTGTTGTTATTTCGATTAATAACGGATCGGGTTCAACCAATAAAATGTAAAGAAATAACTACTAAACTAATATATATTTAAGATTTAAGAATGTGAGTAAAAGACTATTTGACGAATCGAGTGATCGTAGCGGAATGTGTCCTACAGAACTTCCTCAAGCTCAGGAAAGCTTTTGTAAAACTACCCTTTCTTATTTAGTTCTTGGTGGGGCAGTTAGGTCTGTTACGTTTGTCGTAACATACTCCCGACCAAAACATTTAGATAATAATTATACAAAATAAATTGATTACAATTGATGTTATATAAGAATTAAGGGAACAAATTCAAGATTAAATAATAATAAAGAATTGACAAAATTATGAATTAAGTGATTAATTTAGAACATTGAAGATTAAATTATTCACACATAAAGTAATTTAATCACTGTCATGAACAGGCACTACACTTATTTTATTGACTCCTCTTCTATATACACCATTGGGTGTCTTCACCGTTACCACTCGGGCTAACCCATCCTGTCCTAGATGCACGTCCTGGATTCGGCCTAGGTTCCAACGTAGGGGAGGCACATTGTCTTCATGCAGAAGGACTAGCGCGCCTATCTTAACTGATGGTTTTATGGAGGTCCATTTATTGCGTCCTTGAAGTTGTGATAAGTATTCTGAATGCCATCTTTTCCAAAAGTGTTGTTTTATTTGCTGTATTAGCTGCCATCGTGATAACTTGTTTAATTTCAGAGGTAAAAGATCATGTTCTAAAGGTGCAGTTATGTTCTCTCCAATTATAAAATGGGACGGAGATAGAGCGTTGAGATCATTTGGGTCGTTAGATAAAGGAATAAGGGGTCTGGAATTTAAGCAAGCCTCTATGCAAGTTAAAAGTGTGTACATTTCCTCGTATGTTAAAATAGTTTCACCAATAACTCTTCGTAAATGATATTTAACAGATTTGACTGCGGCTTCGTGGAGTCCGCCAAAATTTGGAGTTCGCGGTGGAATAAACTTCCAAATTATATCATTTTCCGTGAGTTGATTTTTAATAAAGCCTTGATTGATTTTATTTTGAAAAAACATGTATATTTCCTTTAATTGTTTATGAGCGCCTCTAAAATTGGTTGCGTTATCAGAAATTATAAATTTTACGTTTCCACGTCGTGCTATTAGTCTTTTTAAAGCGTTAATAAATGCTTCAGTTGATAGATCCCCGACAAGTTCTAGATGAATAGCTTTGGTGCTTAGACAGATAAATAGGCAAATATATGCTTTGTACGACCTTTTTCCGCGTCCTTTTGAATCTTTTAAAAATATAGGGCCACAGAAGTCTATGCTAATGTTTAAAAATGGTCTTGCGGGTTCTATTCTTTTTAGTGGTAAGTCACCCATTTTTTGTTGCTCCAATCTTGGTTTTACGCGAAAGCATTTGACACATTTATAAATTAACTGTTTGACTCTACTTCGTCCTGATAAAGGCCAGAAGTTTTGTCTTATTGCTGCTAAAGTAGCTTGTGGAGGAGCGTGTAGATGTTTTTTGTGGTAATATTGAATAATAATGTCAGTTACGTGATTGTTTTTTGGTAGTATGATTGGAAATTTATGATCGTATTGTATGTTAGCTTGGCATAACCGTCCACCTACTCTTAAAAGACCATTTGAGTCTATAAAAGGACTTAGTTTAAAAATACAATTCTTTTTATTTAAGTTATTATTTTTTAATTCCGAGATTTCCTCAGAAAATGTTTGTTGCTGAATTGATTTAAGAATTGTAATGTTTGCGTTATTTAGTTCCGTGCTTGTTATAGGACCAACACGCTTTAATGGACTATTTACGCAATTATAAATAAACCTTTGTAACAATGCGATAATTCTTTTTAATTTGGTATAACTTGAGTATTTTAAAAATATTTCTCCGTTTTGATTTGATATAGCAGTATTACAAAAAAGAACTCTTCGTTTTTCTGGTATTTGATCGATGTTTAAAGTTATTTTACTATTTTGTATAGTGTTTTCTAACGGTTGCTTAAACCAATCATTACCGTGCCACCATTGTTTTGATTTAATTATTTGCGAAGGTGATAAACCCCTTGAAACTATGTCAGCTGGGTTTTCGCAGCCTTTAATGTGGTACCAATCGGTTACGTTTGTCAATTTTTGTATTACTGATACCCTGTGCGCTACATATGATTGCCAGTTTTCCGGCCTTTTTTGTAACCACGCTAAAACTACTTGAGAATCTGTAAATAGGTAAGTCTTATCGATTTGATATGATATTATATCTTTAACTTTAGTGGTTAATTGCGCTAGTAGTTGTGCGGCTAATAATTCAAGTTTTGGAATAGATAATTGTTTTAACGGTGCTACTCGTGATTTGGCAACAAATAATTGTACGTTATTGTCATTAATTTTATTGTAAGATTTTAAATATATTACAGCTCCGTACGCTGTTTGCGATGCATCAGCGCATCCGATTAGTTCGATTCTTATAGATTTATCTAGCAGAATTTTTCTTGGTATTTTAATGTTTTTTAGTGATTCTAATTCATTTATTAATAATATCCACTGAGTATTGATTGGATCTGGTATTGGATCATTCCAGTCTAAAGAGATACTCCACAACTGCTGGAATAATATTTTCATTTTAATAATGACAGGACTGATAAGACCCAATGGATCATACACACTGGCTAGTTTAGACAACATTTCTCGTTTTGTTGTTACTGAGAATGACTCTATTGGTTTGATTTTATATGAGAGACTATCGTCCCCGCAATTCCAATAAATTCCTAATGTTTTTTGAGAGTTATCTTTATTGAAAGAAATATCCAATGTTTCATTTTCGTTACTATTAATTGCATCAGGTAGACATCCTATATTATTTGATGTCCACTTTGTTAATTGAAAACCGCCTGACTTTAATATTTGTATTAACTGGTTTGCTATTGTTTTTAAATGTTCGATTGAATCACCTCCAGTTAGTAAATCGTCAACGAAAAAATCGCGATTTATTATAAGACATGCTTCTGGATGTTTCTCCACGTTTTCTAAAGCTAATTGTTTTAAACATCTAAGAGCAATGAATGGCGCTGAATTTATACCGTATGTTAACGTAGTTAATTTATATTCTTGTAATTCGTTACACGGATTATCGCGCCAAAAAATTCGATGAAAATTTGTATCTTCTTCTGCTAATTTAATTTGCCGGTACATTATTTTAATATCACTATTGATTATGTATGAATGTGTTCTGAATCTAGTTAAAATGTTAAATAAATCGTGATGTAATTTTGAACCAATTAAAAGATTGTCGTTAAGACTTTTATTATTGGATGATTTAGCACTAGCGTCAAACGCAACTTTTAATTTACCGTTTTTAAATATTGGGTGATGCGGCAAATAATAATTATATGTTTTATTTATAACGTAATTGTTAACTAGTTTCATATGTCCTAGTTCTATATATTCATCCATAAACGCTTTATATTTTAATTTTAATTCGTGATTATGTTTGAATTTCTTTTCTAGATTGATGAATCTTTGTTTAGCTACTAAATCCGATTTTCCTAAAATAAATTTGTCATCTTTTTTCGGTAATGTTATCACAAAGTGACCGTTCAAATCCCTTTTATGATCATTCACAAATTTATTTTCGCATATTATTTCATCTTCCGTAAAAGGTGGGTTTTTTGATTCTGTAAGAATGTCTCTACTGAGAAAATCCTTTACTTTTACCTGGGTATTTAACATTTCTAAAGATAAAAAGGATTTGCAAGATGGTTTTTCCGTATTATAATGATTTAAGATTTCAACCTTTCCACCCAAAAGATAACCAAATAAGGTGTTTTGTAACATTAAGTTATCAGTTAGACGTACCTGACCATTTTTCAAAACTTTAAAAGCAACCTCTGTTCCGAGAAGTAATTCAATGGGAGATGATTTAAAGAAATTTTTGTTTGCTAATGCTAATTTGTTAGGAATTTTAATTTTTTGAGGATTAAACGAAATCTCAGGTAGATTTCCGGTAATTTTTTCTAAGACAATACATGGAATTTTGCTTTGGAATTCATTGATTTTTGATTTTATTGTAACTTCGGTTTTTTGATATGCGGTACTTGTTGAATTATTTATTCCATTTATTTTGTGATTCGTGTGAACCATTTTTAAATTTAATTTTTTGCTTAAATCCTTACTGATAAAATTTAGTTGGCTACCTGTATCAATTAATGCCACAACTGTAAAATATTTGTTTTGATGATTCTTGATTTTGATTTCAGCGGTTGGTAATAAATATTCAGTTAATTTAAAGGTTTTATACTCACAAAGATTAGCGCTTGATGTACTCGGGGTTTGAATATCAATCTGTGAATTTTGGATTGCAAAGTGCAGTAAAGTATTGTGATTTTCTGAACATTGCCTACATTTATTAATTGATTTGCAAAACGTTGTTGCATGACCTGTTTTCAAACAATTCAAACATATATTTAATTTTTTCACTTCGGATAATTTTTCTTTGTTTGATAATTTTTGAAAATCATTACATTGATTTGAAAAGTGATTATTTCTTTTACAAAAAACACAAAACATAATTTTTTTTACTTGATTATTATTCGACAACGTTAGTGACTTGAAATTATGATTAATTGCTTTAATGTTTGGTGTATTACTACTTATTTTATTTTGAGAATAATTGTATACGATTGACTCAAAATATTGAGTTCGCGATTCTAGAAATTGGATTAGATTTGATAAAGGAGGCAAATCATCGGATTTAGATAGTATGGCTTGCCAATCTCGCGCAGTGGAAAAATCTAATTTATCGGTTATAATTGTAATTAAAATTGAGTCCCAATGCTTAGTAGGTTGCCCTAATGAATCTAAAGCTGCTATATTATTTCTAACTTCATCTATTATTTGTCTAAGGTTGCTGGAATTAGCCTTACTGATTGCGGGCATGTTAATGATTTTTCGTATGTGGGCTTGAATAATTAATTTAGTGTTATTAAATCGCTCATGGAGTAATAACCAAGCCGCTTCGTAATTACCAGCAGAAATAGACAAGCTCTCTATTGTTCGTTTTGCTTCCCCTTTAAGCGAGGAATTTAAATAGTGCATTTTTTCTATATTTGTTAATTCTGCATTTTCGTGTATTAATGATTTGAATGTGTCTCTGAATTGGAGCCATTTATCGATTGAGCCGTTATAATCCGCAATGTTAATTGATGGTAAGCTAATTTTTGATTTAGCACAGACTGCTGAGTTTTTGGAATTATTACCATGGTTGTTGATTTCATTTTTATTTTGTTTAATAAGGAAATTAATTGTTGATAACGTTTTAAAATAAATGCTTTCAAAAACTGCCAATTTATCTGTTTCCGCTTGTAGTTTATCTAGACTTACGTTATCTTCTATTTCTGAATGTACTTTATTAAATTCATTGTATATATTTTTTAAGTAGTCGATTCGCGTCTCTAATTCGGTAATGTCGTTTAGATCTGAGTTAAACTCGAAAACAAATTTCTCATGTCTTAATAAAGATTTTTCAATCTTTTCGCGCTTACTTTGGAGTAAAATAAAATCGTTATTATTCATTTTTTTTGCAAGTAATCTTTTAAAAAGGAAAAAAAAAAAATGCTATTCGTTAACAAGTATAGAGGCTTGATAAATAAACTTTAAGGAATAGAGATAGGACTGACCTTTTATCGCTCTTGCTGTATGTTGATGTGTGAAATGAGATTTTTCGACGTGGTGATGATTTTTCTTTTGAAATCAAAGCTGCCCACAATTGTTTCGATGGTAGGTAGTTCTGCAGTGATGATTATTCGATGTTTTCGTAATCAAAGCTTCCTACAGTTTCTTTACTTCTTCCCACGTGGTTGGACTCGGAATTGATGAATTTTCAATTAATTAAGTTGTATGCTTAATTAATTAATAAAATCCGGCTCGAAGGACCATATGTTATTTCGATTAATAACGGATCGGGTTCAACCAATAAAATGTAAAGAAATAACTACTAAACTAATATATATTTAAGATTTAAGAATGTGAGTAAAAGACTATTTGACGAATCGAGTGATCGTAGCGGAATGTGTCCTACAGAACTTCCTCAAGCTCAGGAAAGCTCTTGTAAAACTACCCTTTCTTATTTAGTTCTTGGTGGGGCAGTTAGGTCTGTTACGTTTGTCGTAACATTTGTGTTGAAAATGTTTTCAACCATTTTAAAGCATTTAAATAATATTTTTAAGCACTTTTCAGTAATTCATTTGACTTTTAAAAATTTTTGAACGTATTATTGAATTTTAAAAATTAAATGTAAAAAGTTTAATAAAATTTTTAAAAGTAATTGAAAAATACTTAAAAATTTTTAAAAAGCTTTTAAAACTTATTCAAAATATAAATTAAACTTAAAAAAGTTATTAAAAATGCTTGAAACTATTTTTAAAGACGTTTAAATATTTTTAAATAGAAAATTATTGAAAATAATTCAAATTTTGTGTTGAAAATGTTTTAAACCAGTTCAAAGCACTTAAATAATCATTTTAAACAGTTTTTAGTAATTCAATTGTACTTTTAAAAATTTTTAAACGTATTATTGAACTTTAGTTTTAAAACACTTTTAAAACTTATTAAAAATATAAATTAAACCTTAAAAAATTATTAAAAATCCTTGAAACAATTTTTAAAGGCGTTTAAATATTTTTAAATGGAAAATTATTAAAAATAATTCAAATTTTGTGTTGAAAATGTTTTAAACCAGTTCAAAGCATTTAAATAATCCTTTTAAGCAGTTTTTAGTAATTTATTTGTACTTTTAAAAATTTTTAAACGTATTATTAAATTTTAAAAATTAAATTTAAAAAGATTAATAAAATTTTTTAAAAGTTATTAAAAAGTTCTTAAAATATTCTAAAAAGCTTTAAAATTTTATTAAAAATATAAATTAAACCTTTAAAAATTAATAAAAATGTTTAAAACATTTTTTTAAAACGATTAAATATTTTTAAATGAAAAATTATTGAAAATAATTCAAATTTTGTGTTGAAAATGTTTTAAACCAGTTCAAAGCATTTAAATAATCTTTTTAAGCAGTTTTTAGTAATTTATTTGTACTTTTAAAAATTTTTAAAAGTATTATTAAATTTTAAAAATTAAATATAAAAAGATTAATAAAATTTTTTAAAAGTTATTAAAAAATTTTTAAAAAATTTTAAAAAGTTTTAAAATTTTATTAAAAATATAAAGTAAACCTTTAAAAATTAATAAAAATGTTTAAAACCTTTTTTTAAAACGATTAAATATTTTTAAATTGAAAATTATTGAAAATGATTCAAATTTTGTGTTGGAATGTTTTCAACTATTTCAAAGCATTTAAATAATCTTTTTAAGCACTTTTAAGTAATTCATTGTACTGTTAAAAATTTTTGAACATATTATTGAATTTTTAAAATTAAATATAAAAAGTTTAATTAAATTTTTTAAAAGTTGTTAAGTAATTCTTAAAAAACTTTAAAAAGATTTTAAAACTTATTAAAAATATAAATTAATCTTTAAAAAATTATTAAAAACCTCTGGGTTTTTCTCTCTCCTGCTTTCAGACAAACTGCTTGCCATACATCTATTCAATCAATATTTATTAGCAATATGTAGTTATTCTAGCTATAATAGGGTATAATACTACTTTTAAAATTTGAATATTTGAGCTATCCATTCCAAGCACTGATGGCACTAGCTCGATAATTTACACTTTTTACTTTGAAGAATCTCGTGGTTTTTATATCTGTTTTTGTTTTATACCTGTTCAAACAGTCATGCAGAGTAACACTCTAGTTTGAAAGTAGAACTTTAAATTATCTGTCATCGAGAAGCAAGTCGAGCTTACTTGGCAACGCTGCGTGCACATGTGTTTTGTTCTGTATCGGATGACAGAAGTCAGCTGTAATTTTTTTTCCAAAGTAAGCTTTTTATTTCAATTTTTGTTGTTCACGTGTGAGTTGCGTATGCGACTTGCGGCAGAAGCTAGCTTATACCATACAGATAAGCTCATACATATGAAAGCAATGACACTGACAGTACAGATTGGAAAAACAAGTATGTAATGTTGCCAGATGGTGCACTGACGTAGAAAGCACTTTGACGTCATAGTTACTTGGGACAACAGGGAGGCGTTGCCTTTATGCAAATTTTAACATTTTTTTACTATTTCTATATAAAAAATTCAGCGAAAAAAACATATCAGATGTGTGAAAAAGTGTTGAGGTATGTAAAAAAAAAGTATTTTACCCCATTACACAAAGTCAAAAAAAACAATTCTTTAGGTCATGCTCACTACATGCAAGTGTACACCTTCCAGAACGTTGCATACTAATTATAAAAACATTGCATTGTTGCTAATGCATCTGTAGGAGACGTTTGTATGGGTCTCAGTTTTGCTCCTCCTACTGTGGTTACCGCGTAAAGACACAAGAAATATAGTAATAAATTTATAAAACTGTGGTTTTTTGGTCAAACCACTAGGAAGCAAAAGGTTAAACATGTAAAAATATAAAATAGTAGATAATAATAGTAAAAATGATAGTAAAAAACACTACCATAATTAAAAGTTGACCTTTGATAAATATTAAAAAAATTAAAATATTTTTTGCTGGCATATAGTAGTTTTAACCTCAGATAAAAAAAACATTTAGAAGTTCCTACATGATTATCAATATTTAAATGTTAATCAATAATTAATAAACCAAATCTTTTCTATGCTGTTTTAGAACGAATTAATTGTTGTTTCCAATAAATTTACAAATTTGGGTTTAAACAGTTTTAACAAAATTATGTTTAAAAGAGAATATCATCTTGCAGTCTCCAAAGCAACATCTAAAGCTTACATTTCTTACATCACTATAATTAAAAAGTTTATATATCTAGATGTCATTTGCAAACAATTGAATTTGAAAGTCATATAACCATTTTGTAGTAATCAAACGTATAAATTATAAAAAGCGAAAGTTTTAAAATAGGTCTTTACAGTATTCCTGATTTTACAGCAGAGGTAATAAGCAGTTTCCACTTTATTAACGACAGCATGATCAAATAGGACTGTTTAAGTTGGCAATCCTACATTTTATTTTAAAATGGTACAACTGCAACCACTTCCTGTTGTTGACGGGTGACACTTACGACACTGACAACATCATTGACTGATGCCAATTGACTTTCTAAAGTTTTTGTAAATCTATAAGAAAGCTTTCTCTTCACACAGGTTTGGTTCCTATGCTTTCCGTAGAACCATATAACTCTTGATTTTCCGTGTTCCAATTCACTATTTTACAGGTTTATCATATATTGAATTAAAATACCATCTCTACAAAATTTTCGTTGTCTAAATATTAACTTCATTTGACCAACCACAGAAAGTGTTATTCTGCAATTAGTCTAATAACGTCAAATCATAATAAAACCCTTGACAATACCTTTTTCTCTGATGAAGCCTGGTTTTATTTTAATGGCTATGTAAATAAACAAAATTACAGAATTAGGTCAGGTAAAAACTCTCACGTGATCAAAGAGGCAGATTAACATCCAGTTAAGCTGATGCTTGGCTGGCGCTTTTAAAGCAGGGGATTTATGGGCTAATACTTTTTAATTTAGAGAGATATAATCAGTATCTATTAGAGTTTTTCCTAAATCAGCTAACAGACCAAAAAGGGCAAATTGAATATTTTGAACCAGACTCTACAAGGGCACATACGGCTGGTGCTACTCTGAGATATCTAATGCTGGTATTCATAGTCGTAGCTCAAGATCAAGCTTAAGCTTAGACTCAAGCAAGGCCTCGGGCAATGATGAGGAAAGCGTTTGCAAGCGTTTTGAAATCGATTTATCGCTGATTCCGTCTCAAGCAAGGACTTCGGAAATGCTCGTGAAATCTGATATTCATATCTTGAGTCTGAGGTCAAGCTCAAGACCGGACGGTATTCATAGACAAATCTCAAGATTTAAATATCAAATTACGGTGTGAATAAGGGCTATTTTTGCTTAATGAGCAAGCGCACTGGGTTCGTCTCAAGTCAGACTTGAGCAAAGCCCCGATTTGTCTCAAGTCCGACTCAGCCGCCATTCGCCGGTTATGGCATCGTTTGACGTTGGAAAATACTGAAGAGTATTATGTGTTGCATTTCATAACAACGAACCCTGACATGGTGGACGAGATATGCGCGGGATGCTGCGAACCCATTGAGATTTTTTTCCAACTTTGAATGTAAGCGTCGCTACAGCTTCACAAAAGACAATGTAGTGAATGTAGGATTGCTTGCAAATTAGTGGAAAGACAATTATTACTTACACAAAATTAAAGAGCCCAGATTTTCTGCAAAAATGAAAGCATTGAATAAAAAATGAAAGCATTGAATAATAATAAAAGTCACAGATATTTATTAATTGGATAGTATTTTTATTTTGTAACACCCTCTACTAGTAAAAATAAGTACAAAAAAAGTAAATTTTTTTTTAGTTTACATTATAAGTGTAAGGTATTGTTTGCAGAAGCATAGTAGACAAAACGACAGCCGAAAACTTTCATCTTTACACACTTCTTGAATAGCTCCTACTACTCACTACTCTGATAACTTTTCTGCATCACATTTACTGCAATAAAAGTGGATAAAGATCTGGTTAGATTTATATTAATGTTGCACTTACATTGTCCTTCTCAAAAGCGCGCAGTGTGAGCTAGCTTCTATTTGGGTCTTATTTTTGCAGCTTTCGTGTTTTCAGGAGAATGTAATAATGGTCCAGATTGGTCACTATCGCGGCATCCATCGTTTTTGCAAAAACAACACAAAACACTTTCGATATAATCCCTGCGGCATCGAGTTATTCCTTGACCTGTCACTTTATATAAACACGGAGAATGACTGTCATGCGTCAAAATGTTAAATTTTAAACCTAACAACACAAAAATGACTACTTTGGTGACTTTTGCAAGACGCACGTTTTCCCGAGCATTGTCAAAGTCCTTGCGAGCATTGCCGGAGTCCTTGCTTGAGACGGCGTCTCAAGCTTCAATTCAAGGTTGATTTTGAGCTACGCGACTATGAATACCGGCATAAGTGATAATTTTAGCTACAGAGTAATTGACAAGTATAATTGGCCAAGCAGGTCACCAGATCTCACCCTGCTAGACTTTTTGGTATATGGGTTCTTGAAAGACAGTGTCTTTAGTAACACATTGCATACCGCGGAAGAACTGCAAGAGGAAATAGTGCGAGAAGTTACAAACATTACACCAAACATGCTGGTCAATATATTTGAAAGCCTAACAAGAAGAGTTAATTGGTGTCTGAAGCACAACGGGGGCCATTGTGAGCATTACTTTTAATTAAATTATTGCTTGCGTTTCTAGTTTATTTCTTTAAAAAGTTAGTCGTTGTGACATAACCTACATTTTTTTTATGAGTGTTATGTCAAATATTTGGCAAAAAAAACCAGCGTATACGGTTACCGTGTTGCAACTAAGCAAATAAAAAAAGTCTTTTAAAAGTGTGGCCAACTAAAACAGTCATTGTTGATCACGCTGTAGGTATTTTCTATTGTTTTTAAAACTGGCTAGTGTTTATTTTTATAATGTTCTTATTCATATATGTGTTGCGCCTCTCAATCATCAAAAATTAGTAACTAAAATTATAAAAAAATTTATCTCTAACTGTTTTTATTCTCAAGTCTTGTTCTCATTGTGGCTGAAAGCTGAGCTTCTAACAGTGCTTTTAGGGTCGTGTCAACTGGACTAAATGTTCAGAACTCTTCACTTAACCAGCAAGCAGTAATTTGTGAAAAAAAATGTACAAACAGCTGCTGCAATTGTTATGCTTTGTTTGTTTGTCTATGAAGAAGATTATTTTCTCCTGCTTTTCTACTATTTTTGTGCTGTAAGTTCAATGTAAAATGTTTTTCTTTTAACATAATTTTAATATTCTGTGTCGCTTATTTAGTGACTTTTGCTCCAATTTTCCGAATTGTTGTTTTCTGCAAATCTAAATCATTTTGTATTTTTTGTTTTAGTACATATAAAACCTTTTCCATGATGGTTGAACTTTTACAACAATAAAAATGTGAAAACCGGTGAAACCACTAAAACGATGTGCATTTAAAAGAGATTCAAACGATTGAGGTTTTTTGCAAAAAAGAATTAAATGCAAATTTGTAGAAAAACAAAAAAAATTAAAATGATTGATAATATAAAGAAAATAAATTGTATAGAATCTGTGTTACGTAGCTATTATAATTTGCAAGTGTTTTAATTTTTAAAAACATTTATTTTGGAGTTTTCTGTTGGCTCATTACGCACAAATGCAGCGTTTATTGAAACAGTAGCAGCTAATTAATTATTGTATTTATTATGTTGGCTTATAAAAAAGTTTTTCTCACCCATCTACACAGAATCCTGATGTGATAATCCATTCATCATTAAGCAAAGCACCACCGCAGAAAAACCTGCTGTTTATTGTTTGTACGTTAATAGCAGCGGTAAATGGAAATTGACCAGCATAAGCTGGATTTCCTCCTATAATGCGACCTAAAATAACTCTAGGTTTGTAAAGATATTTTATTATTATTTTTTCTTATTTACTATTTGCATAGGAAAATGCTTGTGTCTAAAAAGTAATGGTTTGTTAGAAAACTTAAATACCTAATAATTGTATCCAAATTATGATTTACCTGGCCTTCATGGTAAATCCACAAGAAAAGAACACAGGCATACGATATAAACCAATTCATTTTTCTAAAAGGAAATAAGTACTAGGACAAATAGCAATTTACAATTGATATCTATTATATGAAGCTATAAAATTTATAGTCTTATTATCTTAAAAAAATACTTTAATAATAGATTATATAATAATAGAGATAATAATGTGGTTTAAAGCCTACTCAAAACTTTATACTTATTGATGATACAGTTATAAAGTTTTTTCATAGACACAACACAGTGGTATCGTTAGGTTTCATTTTGTCTTAGGTCTTGTCTAATAGGCATATGAAAACAAGATGCCAGTGCAGGCTGCCAACTTTGGATCTAGCTTGCGAGCACAACTATTCTTATTATTTTTCATTAGCATTTTATGATAAATCAAACTGATACTATAAATTACGGCTTTAAAAGCGGTCTGAATGGGTAATTAATTGCTAAGCTTAATTCTTTAACAATTTTGACATTTTTCGAACCCTCTGTTTGGCACAACACGCAAATTGAGCAAATACGTTTAATTTTTGGCGTTTTCAATATTTACAATTTTAAATGTTCTTAGTTAAGTAAATAAGTAATATTAAATATACATTAGTCAAAAAATAAGGAAAACACAGGCAAAAAGCAGTAAAGAAATAAATCAGTCGAGTCGGTTCCAGCTATGGACCATGTCGTAGAATTTTTAAGGCCCAGTTGTACGAACGCGAGTTAAACCAGAGTCAACCTTGAACCTGGTTCAAGCCAAAATTTGAGTTGTACACGCTCGCTCCACGAGTTAACTAGTCTATGCTACGAGTAAACTCGAGGATCACCAACCCACCGATTTCGATGGGTTAAACCTCGAGTCAAGAAATTGTAGGCAACTCCTGTCACAACTTGTCTGTATCTAACCTAACTTTTTGTTTCCTATCAACGCGAAAATAATTATAATAGCGATTTTGTAAAAGTGATTTTTGGGTTAAAACATAATAATAAAACATGAACAATTGGAATCTCGCCGAATTGACTGATGGTGAAGACTTTGTAGAGCTTATCCTACTACAGCTATTTTTAATGGTTTTTTTTTGAAGGAATAACAGTCTTTAGGTGTTGGTACATTTGGGAGTAGTATTGTATGAAAAATGTGTGATAAATCACATGTGTTTTCGTGAGATTTGAAGCTGTCAGTTTTGTGGACTTGTAGAAAAAAATGAATTCAACTTATGAATGTGTTTTTTTTGTTAAATGAAGACTTTCTGAACTTGTAATTTCTTTCAAAAAAAAGTAAAATTTTCGGCTCGTGATCAACCGAGCGAACCCTTCGGGACGCTTAACCACGAGCCGAAAATTTTACTTTTTTTTGAAAGAAATTACAAGTTCGGGAAGGATATTAACAACATACATAATAGAAAAAACATATCTTCCCTTAACATTCGACAAAAAAAACTTAATTAAACATACATTCCCTTAGCATTAAAGGAAAAAAAACATATTTAAACATACACTTTCTTAACATTTTTCCTCTCTCATTAAAAATACATTCCCATAACATTTTTCCAACCCCTAAAAATTCTAGAAAAACCTAATTAAACATACACTCTCTTAACATTTTTTCTCCCTTAATTAAACATACACTCTCTTAACATTTTTCTTTATTGAACATACATTCCTTTATCATTTTTTTTCCCAAATTAAACATACATTCCCTTAACATTCCAGAAAAAAAAAACATAACTAAACATTCAACATACATTCCCCCAACATTCAACAAAAAAAACATAATTAAACATACATTTCCCTAACATTCTTACATTTTTCTCCCTAATTAAACATACACTCTCTTAACATTTTTCCTCCCTTACTGAACATACATTCCCTTAACATTCTAGAGAAAAAACATAACTAAACATACCTTAACATTTTTTCTCCCTTAAAATTTCAGAAAAAAACATAACTAAACATACACTCTCTTAACATTCCAGAAAAAAAACATTACTAAACATACATTCTAGAAAAAAACAATAATTAAACATACATTTCCTTAACATTCTCTATATTAAATATCACTACACTTATAATAAAATTCAAATGAAAAATTTATGGCGTTTGACGTTGAAATTTGACAGTTAACAGTTACTTTTTTGAAATTTAGTTACTTTAAGGGATTTTCGTGTTACCAACCCTACTGAATCGCGAGTCAGCTGAACCAGCGATAGCACGACTTCGTACAACACATTTTACTTGATTCGAGGATCAATTCTTGAACCTGGTTCAGCTGAACCAAGAGTTAACTCACGTTCGTACAACTGGGCCTTAAAAGAAATTCTATAAGCGGGTAAATTTCTAGTTGTTGTAAATGAGATTAAAAGCAAAAAGGCGCTTTATTGTAAGTTGGTACTAAATAGAGGCAAAAAGGTTTTATTGTATGAGCACGCTTAGACGGACGCCCAAAAACATTCCAAACCCTCATTCTGAGAATTATATACAAAGTAAAACTAAGAAAAATCCCAGAATCTTAAATTTTGGGAAAGGGAAAGAAATAATCAATAAAAATCTAAAGGGAGTTAATGTTAGTTTGAGTGGCAGTGAGAAAAGATGTCCAAATTCAGTTGTGTAAATTAAGAACCAAGTGCAATTCAGAAAAAAAACTGTGAGTAATTGACCTCACAGAATTTGTATAAAACTATTCCGTATTAATGGTGTTGATGAGTTATCTATCAGTTGAATAGTTTCAAAATTACTTCATTAACCAGTTAATAAAATTAATATAAAATCTTAAATAGTTCAAAGGACAAAAACCAAAGCTTTAACCATTATACTATATTTGAATAATGCAATTAAAATAAAATATTATTATTTCAGTCTCATCAAAGTTATTAAATTACGAATTAAAATATCACTAATTAAATTGTAAATGATGGTTTTGTTATTATGTTGTTTTGTAAATTCACCAATATTGATTTACATCTCGTATCGTCAGATGATGTAGTTTATTAAGTAATTAATAATTCAGTTATCAAAATAATTATATCACAGTTTAAATTATGTAATTGACTTAATTTAGCAGTCTTCAGAGAACTAATAATCTCAAAGAACTAAAATACTGGCCAATCTAAACAATCTAGTTTTCTTAATTACCTCAATTGTTGTAAGTTTAACTTAATGCACATAATAACTAATAATTCAATTAATAAGAAAGAGCTCACAGTTTTGTCAGGGCAATATTGATTGTAGATAAATTAATATATCTATCAGATCACTTTGCGTTTTGAGATATTTCAGAATTATGTTACTGTTAGAAAATTAATACTAATTATTAATTTAATTCAAATTAATTCAGTTTGAATTAATTCAATGAGATTACTCTTCAGTAGACTAGAATTGATACAAACATACATTGATGAAATTCCTCAGTTCAAAATTAAAATATAAGTTATTGCAATTATATTACTAATTAAAGTACCAATTAGTAAAACGTTAATGAACGTAAAACGTTAAACGTTTTATGAAATAATTTTAAAAGCCTACACAAACGACGGTACGATGTTCCCTGTTCTGTTGTAACAATTCAGAATTCCTAACAAATATTCTGTTTCGGCAGAATACACCCAATCATATTCTAAACATAAATACACACAATTCCTTCCGCCCTCATTTTGTTGTAGCAGGTGAGATTCCTAAACTCGAGTACAAAAATTTTTATAACGTTATATAAGGTAACAAAGCCTCTGCGTTTGATGTTTTAATAATCACGCAAACGTTAGAAGTGCGTCTTTGTACAACGCACTGGCGTAGTTTGCGTTGTAGCGCTTACTACATTATCGCTTTGTAGAGTGATTGCTAGCCTCCTTGTTACAAGTCCCACAGGGTGGTTTACTTTTATTTGTGATTTATATCACTTGTTGTGCAGTTTGTTGGAGCAGCTGCGGTGGGTTATTAAAATTAAAATAGGGTTTCAATCAGTAAACTCTTGGTGTGTTTTTAAAGATCAAGGTCTTTTAAAGACTTGTAATTCAATTAAAGAAGTTCTATGTTGATAATAGAATTTGAGTTTGTTTGTGAAGTTCTAAGTCATACCAAAGTCTATAGTTTGATATTTTGATAGTCATGGAAATGTTGAAGTGCGTACACGTACTAGACAACAGTTTAATTAGCGTTGGAACGCTATTTATATTATGATCGCTTTACAAAGTGATCTATAGTTCTTTCTACTTTTTAGAACAGGCAGCTGACTTTCAATTGTTAATTAACTGTGATTAATTTCACGAGTTATGCAGTTTGTTGTAGCAGCTGCAATGAGTTCTAAAATTGAGTTTATCAATAGAATTTTGAATTGTTTGTAAAATTCAAAGTAATCCAGTAAATGCCAATTTATGAAATTCCAATTGGATTATGGAATTTCAGATTATTTGTGAAGTGGTGCCATTCTAATTTACTTACAGCACTCTAGTTTGATTATAAGATTCCAGTTTGTGTAAAGTTCTGACTCAATCATTAAAATTCTAATTTAATTACAGCATTCTAATTAGATTATAAACTCACATAACCACTTATAGGATTGATTTTCATGTGCTTATGAGATTCTAATTGGTCAATAGAATTTGATTTTATTATATAGTTCTACACTAGTTGTTAAGTTGTAAAGCTTTTAAGTCAGTTACTGATCAAAGGTAATAAGTCATTTACGATTGGTTACGAATTGATGAAAACAGCAAATTCAGTTTGTTTCTTTTAGTTTCAGAAATCATTGTTAAATGTGAGATATTTATTATTGATATGAAGGCGACATCGTAGTTCCTCTTGTGACAGTAAGTGGTAGGTAAGTCGACGAATGACTCCAGGTATTTATATTTAAACTTTAGCATAGAGGTTGTAGACTCGATTAAATATATAAATCATTGTTATATATAAAATAAAATGCGTCATAAATTCTTTGGTTCAGTTATACATCTAAGCTTTTAGTAAATCAGCAGTCTTTTTTTCTGAGAATTGGTTTTGTTCTGTAGAAACAATTATTGGTAAAATTCCCTGCTTTTAAGCTTATATATAATTTCACAACAACAGTAATTCTAAAGAATTTGCAACTAAACGCTTTGAATTTTAAAATTTTTTGAAGCTGTAAACAGAGATAAACGTGCACAATTCTTTTGTTTTTTTATTGTAATTTCAAAGATGGTAATTATAGTAATTATTATAAAAAACATGCTACTTATAAGAACTAGAAAAATTTTATGTTAAAGCTTATTAATCTAACAATAATAATAAGTTTTTTAGAACCAGGCAAGAAATGAATGTTTATAACCGATCAGTACTAATAGGATTAAATATGTATTTTCAGTTATTTTTTTCTTTCAGGATAATTATTTTAAAGACTGTTATTTGTCTATAAAAGTGTTTTGATATATGTTTTATTGAACAGTTTTTGCAGATCGAATAAACAAGCGTTTTTGTATTAGAATCCCTATGCGTCTTCAGTTTATTTGTTATCGGAGCATTTATTTGCTTGCTTAAATACGCTCTACGTAATCGATCTAAGCAAAGAGTTTGACTGGGGTGGTACACATTATCTCGAGGAAAGCAGATTTTGTGTATTTTACAAGTAAACAGAATAGATCTTTATTTGTCATAATAATTATTAAATTGCTTTAATGTTTTATTTTCAAAACTTTTCTAATAATTATAAGCTAATAATCAGATCTGAATCAATCTTCTTAAATTTTAATTTTGGAAAGTTTTTTTTTAACTTTTGCTTTATACGTTATGTATGATTCAAAAACTTTATGAAAAATGTGTTATAAGCTCTCTAACAATAAATCTATTGTCAACATTTTTAATTCAATTTTGTTTTGCTGTCTGAACTGTAGATATAAAATTTTCCTATATAACATTAAAAGCATCTGTGCCAAGACAATCCACACTTTTTTTAGTCTCTTTTTTATGATGAGATCTTTAATTTTGTAATGTGTACCAAACATTTCTTGCTAATAATGAAAGGCCCGAGTGGGTAAACCTGCAAGATTGCATTTTTTTAAAACGATTGTTTTGAATAAATAAAGGTGTCATCTTTTACATAGCACAAACAAAACTTGCAGAAATTCAAAAATATTTATATTTTATGGATATATAAATAGGTTACGTTATAATACTTGTGAGATCAAAAATGAAAAAAGGTGTCATTTACCAAAATATCACTAACGCTGTTTATAATAATTATCATATTTTTAAAAACTTATTATAGTTGTTGAAATGTTATGTAACAAACAAAACTCTTCAATCCGCGGCAACTAAAATCAATTTGGTTTAAAGCAACGTAAAACAATAGAATTCTGAGTCATTAAAGCCTAGAAAAATCAAAAGATTTTTAGAGAAAAACACAAATATTAGCTTAAAATTTACATTAGAAAAGTCTAAGAATGTGTTAAAAATGTACTTATATAAGCGACATAAAAAACATAAGAATATAATACACAAATAGAAAACAAGTTTAAGTACAGAACGAGATTTTGGAAGAATAGAAAAAGTTTTAAAAGAGCACGCCGTGTAGATATGTAGCAAACAAGTACCCATCGACAAATCATTGTAATAATCAGCAAAAAAAAAAAGATAAATATGTCTCCGCATTTAAAAAAAAATAGACTTTGACTTGAAAAAAACTATCTAAATAAAACTGTGAGATGCATGGATAGAATTAATAGTTATTTGAATCACAAGGCCGGAAACAAGAATTTTGCAAAGCGAGTGATTTCGGGGGCCAAAGCCGAAGGCCGAGACCCCCAATCTACGAGCCTTTGCAAAAGCGTTTTCGGAAGTGTGATTTACAAAATTTTTTGTGCCGCTGCCGATTTTTTATTTTAAAAAATATAAAAAAATTTGTATTAAAAAAAGTTTTTTCCATGTTATGGTAACGCTAAGTAAAAGATCCAGATGTTCTTTTTATTAAAAAAAAATATTTGTTTTGACATTTTAAAAGTTACCTATTTGCGTTCTTAAAAAGTAAAATTGCTGTTTTCTGAAAAAATCGATACTCCAGCACACATTACGGCTTAGAATTTTTGGGAGGCTATACATTAATTGTAACATTATACAATACAAACTGTTAGTTGTCGTTGATAAATGTCTGATAATTCACAATTACAGCAAATGTCATAGTAATTATTTTCTAGCCTAGGCTCGCTAGACGGCGTTTCAGGCCGCTTAGGACACGTTGAAAGTTATGTTTTGCAGGCGCAAGGCACAAAAAAAAAATTGTTATTACTTAAAATCAATTCTAGGAAAGTAATAGTAAATTTTTGTAAATTCAGTATTTGATTCAATAAACCTTTTTTCTCCTTGTCAATTTTAAACATCCAGTGGTGAAAGAAAGTGCCTACGTAAATAAAGATGTACGTAGCATGTTTTTCACACCATGTTTTTTTTGTTTTTGATAAATGAATGTTTAATTAGTAAAACTCGGTGATTTTTAACTCCAAACTTTTACTCAGCCACAACATCGTTGGCAATGATCTAAGCTGAGAAAAATTACTATTTACTTTCGAAAATAATTTAATTTATTTAAAATTTGAGTTTTTCTTATAAATTTTGTTAAATATTTGTATCACATTTTGTAAAACTTAAGGCATTTGTTTATACAGACATTTTTGAAGAGTTAGTCTATAACAATATTGCCTTCTCTAACTGCGAATCTTTTTATATCTTAAAAAAGCAAGAAAAATGCCAGAGTGTAATTAACAATTTATTAAATGCTAAAATTAATAATTTTAAATCTTTTTTGCTTATGTTTTGGAAAGGTACAATAAAGTTAAACTATTGAATAAATTATAGTAAATGTAGTCTTTTGTCTCGTATAAAAAAGTAGAGTGTAAAAAAGTAAACAATATCAAATTCTTTTCATTCCAGAATGTGGATAGTTGAGAACTGCACTTTTTTAAACAGACCCAGTTAATTTTAAAACTACGTTGTATAAATGTGCAATTACTGACAAGATATTATTTAACCTTGTGATAGATGACCTAGATTTTAGCAGTGCTGAAATATTTGATCTCTAAACGTAAATTTAGTATTTTATATCAATGTTCCACATAATTTTGGATGATAAAATAAATTGAAATTGGGTGACACAATTTATTTAAAACATAAATATGTAAACAGTAAAGCTAAATATTTCACTTGTTAAACATCAACCAAAAAACTGGTTTTTACTTTATCCTTAAATGCTGTTACATGGCATTGTATAATAATTAAAAAACGCCTTTATATTTTGTTATTCGATCACTACTGCAATGAACTTACTACTGCAAAAAACAAATGGGATGTTTAATTTTGCATATTTTTTTGTTATTGTTTGTTTTTTTTTTTTAATATATTTGTGTTTGAAATCATTGAAAAATACTTATTCTGGATTTTATACCACGCTTCCTCACATACCGACTCGGCCAATAATTGGAAACGCGTGGGAAATCAGAAATCCAATTAGTGAGTATTATTTTTCTAAAATATAATATTTTAACATTTTCTGTTTTTAGTTTTTATGAAAACTGCCTCAATGTATCTAAAACAATATGGGGACACTTTTGTTGTAAAAATTGGTCCTTTTCGAAAAGTAATACTCACCGCTGATTGTAAGCTAGTAGAAGCGGTTTTGAACAGTACCAAAATTTTAACAAAATCTGAAGACTACATAAGAATGAATTCTTGGCTTGGAACGGGTCTGTTAACGAGCGATGGTATTCAATATAACGTATTTTTTCATATTATATCAATTATCTTTAGGTGATAAATGGAAAAAACATCGACGACTCTTAACACCAGCTTTCCATTTTCAAATTTTGGAAGCCTTTATTCACGTTTTTAACTCTTGCGGTAATGTGTTGGTAGATAAATTACAGAAAAGACTTGAGCATGAAAATGTTGATATCTACCCCTTAGTAACCTTATATGCATTGGATTTGATTTGTGGTAAGTAACATAACATCAGTAAAAAGATAATATGAGAAATCAAATTAATGAAAACGTTTTAACTCTTATACATCCTTGTTATTGCTTGTATCTGAATCACTGATGATTAATTCTTTAACCTGTAATAAATCAAGTCTATTTTTTTTTCTGAAACAGGAGCAATAATATCTTCTACAAGATTGATATATATTTCTTCCAAAAGAGACTTTAACCCAATACTGCTTGCCATGCCGCGTGATTGTTTTGAGCGAAATCTTTTTTGATACATTTTATTTGACGATTTCCCAAATGTAGTCTTTAATTGATTTTGATAGGTAAAATGCTTTTTTAATATAAAAAATTAATTTACAAAAAATTAAATTTGGAATTGAATGTATACCACTACATTTTTTTTCATCTTAGACAGTATTTTTTATAAAATGTAAAATAAAAGTTGATTATAAAATAAAAGCTAAAAAGCTCAATCTTAACCACATTTGGGTATAGTCTATAAGGAGGGATACAATGCTGTGCATATAACGGTTTTGTTTAATTGTTATTTGAAGTTTGATATTTTTTTTTTAAATGAAATAATGTTTTAATTTGTAGCTGATCAAATCCTTAAGAATTTTAAAGCAAAACGTTTTAATAGTTGACGCTTAAAATCCTGTATTTAGCAGAATGAAGATTGAAATAAAAAAATAGCACTTTTTATTAGAAGCCAACTTCTTCCGTAATTTTTTTTTATATATAATATAACAAAACTTTTTTTTTTTTGGAAAAGTTTGATCATGCTAAGCAACAAACCTTTTTTTGATTTGTTTAAAGCAACAAGTTTTAAGTCTATTATAAGCAACATTTTTCGTAAAAGAAAGGAAGTTGTATTATATTCATCTAGATCAATTCTCAATTTTACCTTCAGATTCGGTGCTAAACCGATTTTCTTCATTTTAAATCAGTTTTGTAAAATGTCAATTTCTTTAGTTTTCAATAAGTTATCTATTTTACTTAACAACATAAACAAATGGCATAGAAACGTGATTCAGTTTTGAAGACGACATATTATTTTTGGGATATTCGGTATGCTATTGGTATTATTGGTACTGTTTTTATAGTGTGTGGAAATTTGTCAGTTAAAAAAACTAAAAAAAAAAACATTTTACCTTAAAACGTCATAAAAGTGACAACGTTTGTAACTAAAATGACAAGGTAAAAATAGCATTTTGTGTGTTTAGGTACTTTTTTATTTTTATGAGTTTAGACAAACACGCTGTCAAAACATTACATCGTACAGTTTCAATAGTCATCTAAACTTGACGTTTTGAATTATATTAAAAAATGTACTTTACAAATACATGCTGACTTTAAGTTTTCTCGTTGATTAAATTTGTTTTCTTGGATCACTAATTGAAAGTTTTTAATTAATGAATTGCATCTGCCAAATTTTATCGCTGAATTTTACAGTTTTGTATCGGTTTAACATAATATCTTTTCATAATAATGAAAGAAAAATTAGTTTTCAGCTTAGAAAAAGTGTAAGAACTATTTGAATGTTATTAATTAAAACATAGAAACAATTAAAATTCAAATCTCACAAAATTTGTACTTGTCAAAATCAAAAGTTAAACTTATTTTAATTTTTTTTTCGGATTATACGGGATTTTATGAAAAATCAACAAATATTAATAAAATATTTTGCAAGAAAGCGCGAAACTCTTCTAAGAAATCGAGAATAAAATTTAGCATTTACTTGTTGTATAAAAAATGCTTTTTTAAAGTTAAAATCATTATTTATTATTATATAAATAAAACAGGCGCTGTGAGCAATAATGTTTTCACTTTTATACTACAAGGTATTTCTAACCTTTTTTAGAATCTGAAAATTAATTGCTAACTTGTTATGTTATCATGATCTTAGATGGCGTTGCATAAAAACTTTTACTCGTTGCTAGTCGTTATAAGCTATCAGTTGAAAATGAAAAATATAAAAAAAAATATTAAAATTATGAAAAATGTATGTATATATGATTTTTGAGAACAGGGGAAATAATATAATATATATATTATATATATATATTTGTACCTAGTTTGATTTTTTGACATGTATGATACACCGAATAAAACCAATTTTATGATAGATTTTAAAATAGATGACCGAAAGTTGCCTAAATTGCAACTGTATTTAGTAGTCATTATAACAATTTTGCAATGTTTTTATAATTTTTTTAATATAATTTTTATTGTTTTTTGTTTTGCACCGCTGTAGCAAATACCATTTAATTCTTATCAGATTTGGTTGTAATAAATATTATTATTTTTATATTTAGTAAATTTATTTTGTTTAACATGATAATTTAAAAGTAAACAAAAAGCGACATTGACCCAGCAAGGACACTTGACTCAGCTATTGACTTAATTTAATAAGAAAAATTATTTTTTTGACTGTTTTAGATTAATTTTTTTGTTTAGAGAACAAATAAAAAAGTTTTGCATTTAAATTATTAATTTATTTTTATATTTTGCGGGATAAGCTGTTATTTATAAATTATTATTGTTGATTGATATAATAACAAGAGAAATCGTGACGGCGCCAATCGAATAAGAGCGGAGTTATTCGCCATTATAATAGTTTTCTTTGTATAGGAAAAGTTTAAACTGAGCTAAAAACTTTAATTTTTTTTATTACTGAAATGCAATATTATTGCATTTCCTGGGGTGAAATTTGGCTGTCTTAATATGTATTAGTGTTTGTATAGGAAAAGTTTGTACAGTTAAGCTAAAAGCTTTGTTTTTTCTTATATAAATGCAGTAAAACTGCGATAATATAGAACTATGTAGAATGTTAATTTAAAATAATAACAAACTTTTGACCGTTTATCAGCTAATCAGCGTCAAAAGAGAATAGAAATAGACGGACGGTATGTGAAACAGCATTACACTGTTTATTCGACAATGCCTAGATATTAATTATTATAAATTACAGATTATGCCAATTATCAATAGAAATAATTATATTTAATGCGTGAAGCAAAAAAATAAAAATTCGGCAAAGTTGCAAAAAAAAACCGATACGATAATTTGAGCACAACCACAACGAACAACACACTATAGATCTATTAGACTATTTTTTCTACAAGCCAACGCTTTGTAAATAGCTTTATAAATTGCAAAAAAAAATTGAACCGTTTTTTTTTTTGCTAAAATCAAATATGTTAATAGAACATAATTATATCAATATAAATTGTTTAAGTGTATATTAACAAAAACTGCTTATTAACATAAACATATAATTTGTTTCAGCAATATTATATTTGTGTAAAATTTAAGAAAATAGAAAAAAAAGTTTAAAAGAGCACAACCTGAAAAAAAACATTTTTTTTTATTATGTTTATCAAAACATCACAAATACTTATCAACTATGTCAATTTTCAAAATTTCGTGAATTATTTTGACTGATCCACGATTTTTACTTTAACTTTGCTAGCATCAACTCTTCCACACCATCTTTCACTCCAGTTAAGGCAACTTTTTTACAGTACCACCAACTTTATCAACAACTTCTTTGTCATAAGATACCGCAAAGAAAAAACATCTAGCATTGGTTATGTTTGAGTTTTCTTTATTAGTTTGAAACTGTGACTCGGTTTTTGGGTTGTGTGGAACAGCCCTCAAAAAATAATAATATGATGTTCTTTAAACCATGACGTAACTGTTGTTCTTTTTTTAATAAAAGTATAATCAGATTAATAACTTTGAGTTATGTAAATTTATTAGAGTAGAGTATATCTTCTGAAAAAAATTAAAAGCCATGAAACCGTGTGTTTGTTGTACAATTGGTTTCAAATGTTGACTTTGTACGGCCTATTATAGTGGTAGTTTATACTGACACTGATTGGTAGCTTATTTTGTAACTAATAAATTAATGAAATTTGAAATAAAACTACGTTCAAGCTCTCAACTTGTAGGTTTAAACAAATTAAAAAAAAATATCATAACATTGATTAGTTTGGCTTATTGTTGACAGCGAATGTGATTAAATTGACCAGTTTAAAAAATAAAATATAGATTTTAAAACAATCTAAATCTACTAATAAAAACAAAGTCGTAAGGATTCTTGTGAAAGATACGCCGGGTATAAAAGTACAAAACTTAATAAAATCAATCACGTACCCAACACGTTATGTGCTGTGTAGCTGACTCAAGAATGTAAAATAGCAAAAGTAGCAAAACGTTGTAAACTTTCATACAATTTAATTCAAAAAGTGGATGACTCGTTGCTGAATTTGTTGGTTGTAGGATACAATAATAACAGCTTTTAATGTAAATATGGCTACACTACAGATGGTTCTTTCGTTATTCGTGTAGAAAAAATGTTACTTAAAAAAAGAAATAATTGGTAACAAGTTTGATTTTTCGACCCGGGGTATGATACACCGAATAAAACCGATTTTATGATAGATTTTAAGATAGATGACCGAAAGTTGCCTGAATTGCATTTATTTCTTGTGCGAAAAAAAGCTGTATTTAGCGGTCATTATAATAATTTAGCAATGTTTCTATTATTTTTTTAATATAATTTATATTTGTCAGTATCAAGTAGATTTGCAAAATTGGTTTTTTTCAAAATGTGTGCTATCCTACTTACTGTAGTTAAATTTTTTTTTCTAAGGCGATAGAATTTGAACGATTTAAGTACCTACTTGCTTTCGATACACATAAATTAAACATCTGATGCTTGAAGGTGAGAAATGTAATTATTGCTCTCTCTAATGCAAGACCTAGACCTATTATGAACTAATACAGATGCAGATAATGGATACATTAACTACTAATGTCCGGCTTTGACCTCAAATCTTAATAAACGATTAGGATTTGCATTATCGCAGGGTAGTATCTAGTTTTTGTTTGTTTGAAAAAAATTTAATTACATTTGAACTATTTGAACAACATTGGTCATTAGTAGCGTATGATGCAACACATTTTTGTCTTATTATACTGGATGTATATGTTTAATGATTATTACTTTTTTTTCAAGACTCGTAATAGCAATGATGTTTATCTACTGACAACGGCAACACAATAAATATCTGATTCTCTTGAATCAGCGCTTTATAGTTTAGCCATTTATTCAATAGTACAAAATTTATTGTGAGATTTAAACATTTGGTACTTGGATGGTGATACGCAAGGCGGATCTTTTCCTGATGTTTTAAGTGAATTCATTAAAATTCTTGTTGGTTTTAGAAAACTTGGTTTGGAGATAAATTTTTCCAAATGTAAACTTTTCTTTTGTAAGAGTTTCTCTGCCATACGTAAAAAAGCAACATTAAACAAATTTGAACGATTGGCATTAAAATTTTAAACAGAAATATTTTTTTTCTTGGTTTTTTGATTTTTGAAGATGCTCTACCTCTTCTGCTGTCAACTATTTTAAGCAATTTTACTACCTTCACCAATAATCTTCTTAATATTAATTCTCAAATGACTCTCTTTATTTTAAAAAATAGTTTTTGAAACTCAAAATTTATATATTACATGAGAACGTGCCCTTTTTGAAAATTAACTAATATGTGCCTACAGTTTGATAACGCTTTGAAGTTGGCGTTAGAACACATTGCTCATATTAAATTTTTAGATTTTTTTTAAAAGCCAGTTTTATTAGGTGGTTTAGGAATTTTCTTTCGTTTATCATTTGGCATTACCAGCTACTTTTGAGTCAATTTATTTTACGCGTAACCTTGTTGGTTTAATTCTTTTCCCATCAGGTATTGTTTTTGAGATTTTGTATTTAAACGAAGCTTTGATAGAATGGTCAGCTAGATGTCCAAATACCGATACACCTTTTAAATTCTTGGCACAAACTAGTTGAGGTTTTCCTACTGCTAAGAACGTTTTTAGCTCTATTTTTTCTTAATCTAATTCTTTCTAAAAAGCAATACTACTTACTTCTTCAGAAATCAAATCCGGTGCTTGGCATAATGGTTTTTTTTTCATTCAACTTGGTACTTTACTAGACGCTAACACCTTACGTACTTCTATTTCTTTACATTGAATTATTATGATTTTGAATGATTAAAAAATGTATGCAAATTTTTTTGTGTAATGTAAAACTAAAAAAGTAAATGCAATAAATCCCGCTGGCCTACGTTTTGAACTTTTTTTTCACCCGCGTTTTGGTGGAGGAAGATTGAAGAGGTAACATAAAGATTTTGTAAATTTTTCAAATTTGGCAAATTATTTTTGTGTTTAAGGAAAAAGTCTGACAAAATCAAATAAAAAATGAGAACATTTTATCTGTAGAATAAATGGCAAACTTTTTTTAGAAGTTAACTAAAATATTTTTTGGATAAAGTTGTGGTAGCATGATATGACTGAAATTTGTGTTTCTTTAACCAGAGACGATTTTACCGATTCTGCAAAAAGTCTTCTTTTAGAGTTTTCACTTCAACCCCTACAATGTATTTAAGAATTATACTACTATTAACTTAAAAAATAAACGGTTTTTAACGGAAAATGTACAAGACAAGTTGTTAGAATACGTATCATCAAGAAAATTCAAAAAAATGTGCAAACTTTCAAAAGTGATAAATCAACTACTTTATATTGGTCATTTATTTTAAAGATACTACTACTACTATTGTACAAAATAATCTAAGCTGTTATCAGTAAATAAAACTAAAAAATCAAACATAAATAAGTTCTACAAAATGATACTAGTTGTTCTAGTAGTTGTAATTTATATGTACAGTATAATGAGTAAAAAATAATTCTTTTGTTATAATATTTAACACTCTCGGCATTACAAACAATTTCAAACGTCACACAGTCGACCTAGCAAAAAAAAAACTCGGTTGGTTATAAATCTGGGCTATCGCCTGGGTTTACCAACTACAATCTCGTCTGTTAATTGCAATGTATCGGCCTCATAATGTTAATAGCTATTATTTTTAATTTGCACTACTTGTCAACAATCTATCTGTTTCAACTCGATTAGATATGACAATCTGGTGTACTACATTACTTAAAAATCTTTAATCACTTACGAGGTTAAATAACTGAATTAGTCTTTTAGCTTTCAAGAAAAACCTAAAATCTTTTCTGGGAACTGAATGTTTTTATACAATAGACAAAATCTTAAGAAATAAAACGTAATTATTGATTCAATGTTTTGTGCGTCTGTTTTTTTTTTACTCTGTTTTTACTCTTAAAGTTTTTTTTACTTTGTACTTGTAAATTTGTATGTATACCGACTGTTTTTGTATACATATGGTTTTTGATTTTTTTTTGTTACATCTTGGCAAAGTCTTATATATAATTAATGTATCTCAAAGATAAATAAATTTTTAAAATGTTTAACATTTAACATTAATAATAATGTTAAACGTAATCAATAATACTTAAGGTTTTTGAATACATTGCGCTCGCTCTATTTGTACGGTAATGCATTAAATATGATGATTTGTTAATAATAACGTTATTAAATAGAGGCCTGCAATGCTTTATATTGTGCGTATATAACATAATTAAACTTTTACGGCGCAATTTCACTTTATACATTTTTATTGTGGTTGATAATATAATCATGTTGTCAAACGTCAAAGCTCATCTAATAATACACAACACTCCTGTATCTGCGTATGAACTAATCAAAAAAAGTGAATCCTATTCACATGTTTAAAATTGTATAGCAGGAGTTGATGAAATGATTTATAAACGCACCGTACAAAAAAGTGTTTTTAGGTTACAATCAAGCTAATACATTTGCAACACAATTTTAATATCAAGTCTATCAATTAATATTAAATTTATTGTTTATTTAAACCACAGAAAATTGGTTAAACATTAAACGTTAAAAACACATCAGATGTTAAAATGCAAAATCTTTAAGCTTTATTTTGCCACTATTATAGAGAATCACTTACGCATTACATTTTTATAGCTTAATAACTATTATAGGTGAAATAATTAATAAAAGAAAAACTATGTATTTTTTAAACAACATTTTACGTGCTCTTTCTAATGATTTATTAAAAATTAAAAGACTTTTACAAGTCTTGTCTTTTTAAGAAGATTTAATTAGCAATTTAGTGTTTTATTTACACTTACAGCTACCCAACACTTTTTATAGTAGACTTAAGAATACTGGCGTTGGCTTTAGCTTTATAACCCTTGAAATAGTTTGTACTATTATCCGTCCTAGACTCTGTTTCTATTATTTTAAATCTTAAATAAATTTTAAATTTTTACTTGCAGAGACAGCAATGGGAATAAGTGTGAATGCTCAAATAAATGAAAACTCTGAATACGTTCGCAGTGTAAAAACAATGGGACACATTCTTATGCAAAGAAACCTTTCACCCATCAAAATGTATGATCTGTTATATCCTCTTACGATGGATTATTATCGAGAAAAAAAAGCTTTGAAGATACTTCACAACCAAACTAACAGTGTAATTAAAACTCGAAGACAAGCTCTACTAGAAGAAAATCTAAAACCAAGAAAAGAAGAAAATGAATTTTTTAAAGTAAAAAAACCGTTTTTGGATTTATTGTTAGAATATACAAAAGATGGAAGACCGCTTACAGATGAAGAAATACGTGAAGAAGTTGATACTTTTATGTTTGAGGTAAAACATGAATTATTACGTATTAAATAATAAACAATATTTTAGGGTCATGATACGTCGTCTTCCGCTATAAGTTTTGCATTGCATTGTTTGGCAAATCATCAAAATGTTCAGGTAATTTTTGTTTAAATATTTTTTGTGCAAATTTAGAAGTAGCTTTTTAAAAGTATATTTATCAAAATGTTTAATATGTTGATCAAAATATAGTCTTGAATAAGTTTGAATAATACTTACTTCAAGGCTTTATTGCAATAAAGTCTTAAATTCTCTAAATTGTTGTAGTTCTACCTACTCAGAAAAAGCGTTCTTTTATAGAGAGTGTTACTTTTGCATTATTACTAATCTTGTGCGAAAAAACAAATTACAATAATAAAACTTCTTCAAAATTTTGTAATTTAAAATATTTTAGTTTTGTCGATACATGCTTCATACTGGCAGAAAGATAACAGAAAAAAGAAAGTTATCAGTAGTTATTGCAGCTGCTCTTAACTTGCTTGCGTCCACGTCTTATGTAAAGTACATAATTTTTCTTTATCAAATAAATTTTAAGCAATTTATGTATTTATTTTGCTGCAAATTAATTTATGTTTTAACACTTTGTTGATAGTTTCCTAATATTATTGTTTTTTGTTACGTGCTTTTGGCTGTGGTTTTTTGTCTGTTATTCGACTTATAAATTTTTTAACAGTCTGGTTAAAAAATTTATGTATTTATTTTGCTACAAATTAATTTTTGTATTAACACTTTATTGATAGTTTTCTAATATTATTGATTTTTTTTTGTTACGTGCTTTTGGCTGTTATTTTTTGTTTGTTATTCGACTTATACATTTTTAACAGACTTTAAAAAAAGGAGGAGGTTTTCAATTCGACTGTATTTTTATTTTATTTGTGCTACCTCATAACATGCTTTTTAGTGAACTAATTTTGATTTTCTTTTATTTGAAATCTGATGCTTTCTATTTGGCCCTATCAAATTTTGAACAACATCTGATCAGTAGTTTTTGAGTTAATCTTTTTTTTTGACATATATTTTTGACACAATTAATTGAATATAAAAATAAGTAAAAAATAAATATTGTTTTTAATATAATTAAATATTAGTTGATACGCAATTTAAGTCAAATAAATAAATAAAATATAAATTAAGTAATTATATTGAAAACGGTTTTTTCTAAATTTTTAATTTATTTAATAATTTTGTTTTTACTATTATTTTTAACCGACTCTAAAAACGAAGGAGGTTATCAATTTAACTGTTTTTTTTGACATATAGATAACAGATTTTGATGATTTCTTTCTTTCATTTGAAAACTAATGTTTTCCAATTGGTCCTATTTAAATTTGATCAAGATCTGATTAGTAGTTTATAAGTTATTCTAATTAATGCTTTTTTGACATATATTTTTGAAACTTTGAAACAATAATTTGTTATAAAAATTTGTGAAAAATCAAAAAAATATATTTCAATTAATTTAAACAATTTGAATGTTATTAAATATGTTGTTTTATGTGTTTGATAGTGCATTACAATTTCAAGAAAAATGTCCTCTTGATAAATTGCGCTTATATAAGCAAAAATCATAAAAAAATTCATATTAAATAGTATTAATTAATTAAATTAAGAAAACGGTAGATTTTCTATTTTGAGATGAATGTTTCTCTCGTTTTTCGTTTGTCTGATTCCAACGACGTTATAGCATTTTAGCAGCGCGTTTAGTAGGTCTATATACACTAAAAATCAAGAAATAAAAAAAAATTATTATAAAAAAAGAACCAACTTCAAAAAATAGAAAAATTTACTAAAAACTATAAAATAATTGCGTAGACTTGTATGCTTAGAAAACAATCAAATTATTTGTATACTATGATGTACAATTATTGTTATTTTTGGAGTCGGTGTCAGTCAAGATAGGATAAGCGCTCGCGTCGGCTCGCCTGTGCGCCGCGTGTAGTTAGTTTAAATATGTTAATATTAAAATTAGTATATCATAATATATACAACCTCATACAAACCTACCTTAACTGACACCGACTCCAAAAATAGCAATAATTGTACATTATGGTATACAAATAATTGAATTGTTTTTAAAGCATACAAGTCTACGCGATTATTTTATACTTTTTAGTAATTTTTTTCTTTTTGAAGTTGGTTTTTTTTTTTGTTAAAAATTTTGTTATTTTTATTCTCGGAATCTTTTATCTAATTTTATCAAGTTTTTTCATAAAGTTTTTATGCTTTTTTCCAGCAATTGCATTTTTGAAATTTTATATTTTTACTATCCAAAAATTATAACATTGTTTATATTTCTTAATTTTTAATTTTTTTAATGGTGATCTTGCCATGCAATATTTCGCCTACATTAAAGAAACCGCAAATCTTTTTTTGGCGTTGAAGAAGTAACCCTTGTCTTGGCTTACTTCACTTACATCGTTTTTTTGTTTTCTCTCATTGGACTCATTTAATTCTTTGTAATAAGCGTCTCTGGATTTCTTGAGTAGCAAACTCGATGTGACTTCTTCAACATCTATTTTTTTTTCATTTTCAACAATGTTACAAGCGCCGAAACTGTTTGTTTACAAAATTTTTCTAAAATAATAAACTTGCTGTCAACAACAACATGGCAACCAAATCAAGGACTACTACTAATCTTTGTAGATACAAAATTTTTGGGTTTTGATAATTTTTTAAGAACTTTTACAGAGAGGTGTTGATAACACTATGTATTGTAGTCGTGTCTTAACGGAAAATAAGTCACTCGAGAAAAATTAGACCACTCAAGCAAGCTCTCGCGACTAAACATTTCTTTTGTGACTTATTTATCAGTCTTATATGACACTTGTATAATAAATAGTTATTAATTTTTTTTTATTATTTTTTTTTTATTATTTTTTTCTTAAAGAATTTTTTGATTTTCACTTTATACCAATTTTGTTTTTTTATTGTTTATTTTTATAACATTATAAAATAACATTTTTTTTCAAAATTGTCCGTAAAGTTTGACAATGTATTACTTTTAAGACTCAAACGCCGTATTTTTTGACTTATATTTTACAATTTTCACGTATTTTGGATTGAAACCATATATATTATTTTTAACGGCTCCAATTTGTTTTTTTAAATGAATATAAAATGAGAACAAATTTTGAGAATGAGAATAAAAACTCATTTAAGAAGAGATTTAATTTTTATATTTTAAATCTATAAATTAATAATTAATTTTTCAATTTTAGAAAAAAAATGATCATCAACACTAAACGTTATTGTTTTATGACTCTTATAGGTTTTTGTGTTTTTGGGCTAATAAATTTAGGCAAATAATCAATAATTGTCGCAAAAAAAAACATCTTTAGCATCTTGATATACAAGTAAATAATTTATGCTTTTTTAAGTTTTTTTTTAAGTATTTGTTGTGGTTTCAATTCTTTACTGCTATTGTTATAATTTATCTCTTTTATTAAAATAGATTTTATAAACTTTTCAACGTAAAACATTAGTAAGAAGCTTGATTGTTAAATAATAGAAGACAAGAAATTTAGATCGCTGTATATTCTCATACTGTAAAGTTATAACAATGTTTTATTCTATTTTAGGCAAAAGCTTTGGAAGAGCTAACACAAATATTTTATAATAGAACTGATAAAACAGCTACTTACACTGATCTGCAAAACATGAAGTATTTAGAATTAGTGATTAAAGAAACTCTCCGGCTATTTCCCTCAGTTCCAGTATTTGGCAGAAGAACAACTAGTAAAATTGAATTTAGTAAGTTTTCACTTAGTCTTTGCTATTTCTATTGAAACACCACGCCAAATCAGATTTAAGCTAGTAATTTTTTGTCTGTAGTGTTGTCATGTATTATTTTAAAAATTTTCAAACCGAATAATAATTATTTCATAGGTCTGATTTAGTCAAAACTCGATTTTACCGTTTTTTTGTAATATTTACAAAACACTTATTTTTCTCTCTCACCAACTTGCAGTAGAAATATTTTGTTTGAGTTTGTTGCCTAAACATACCTAACTCTAGTATAATTCTGACATTTTACAAACTATACGTATCAAAATTTTTATTTTTTACCAAAAGCCGTATCATTATTTATCAAGCAACCCGAAAGGCTAAATATTTCAATAGAAATATCAAAGACAATAATTATAAGATATTAAAAAGACATAATTTTTTGTTTTGTTCAGATCGTTATCCATTACCAGATGGAGACACTATGCTTATATATAGCTATGGAATTCATAGAAATCCAAAATATTTTTCAAATCCTGATGAATTCAATCCTGATAGAACAGAGCTAGTTGACGGAACGTTCTCTTTTGCGTACATACCTTTTAGTGCTGGTCCAAGAAATTGCATAGGTTGGTGTATAATTGTCTGCTTTAATAATTTATCAACGGTTCTTTTTTGCAGGTCAAAAGTTTGCAATGCTTTCGATAAAATGTATTATTTCAAAAATTCTTCTCGAATTTGAACTGAAGCCTGCTTTTCCAAATGATGATTTAATTCTATCTTCAGAATTAATTATAAAATCAGCAAACGGTGTTAGAATTAATTTTCAACCACGCAATGGATGTTAATTTTATTTCTTTGCTACTTTTAAAAGCACTTTTAGTTATAAATATAGTATTATTATAATTGGGATAATAAAAACAGTTAAAAAAGTAAAAACGTTTTTCTCTAACCGCTTTAAAAGTATGACATTTTTTTAGTAAACAAAAAAAAACAAGTATCTTAGCAACAACAATATTCACTTTCAGTCCTAGGAGCAAAATTTGCACAAACGGCATGTTCTAATCAAATCAACATCAAATATAGATTATCGAGTGCACTATTCAAAAAGAGATCATCTTCCTTCTTTGTAAATATGTACTCGAGCTTTTTTCGGTTTATGTCCCTTACTTTATCGGTTTATCTCTTCAGAAAAGCGTAGCTTTGAATATTTACTGTAGCCAAAACAGTAGCCAATAATGTAGCACTATTATGGATATATAACCCAATCGTTGACAGTCAGTGGCCAAAAATGTGGCACCAATATAGAGAGCCACTAATCTTATTATAAATATATAACCTAATCGGCAGTTTTACAGTCAGTGGCCATAAATGTGTATTAATTAACGTTTAAAATTTTCTTGACCAAAATTTGAGTAATTAATAAATTACTCAAAAGCAGTCTCAATAGGAACAGCTTTTGATCTTGGTTGACAAGTTATTAGACAATTTAGGTACCAATAGATTTATTCAGTTATTTATTAAATTGAATTGAATTTAATATCTAAAGATAAAATTGAAAAAAAAAAATCAGATTTCCTTAATGGTTTCGATAATAAAGCATTTGATATAAGCAATAAATTCTTACGCTACAACTTCTACTAATAGGTTTATTTTTGTCTGTACAGGCTTAAAATATCTACATTATTACACAACTATACAAAATTCTATCTATCCTTTCCCTCCTGTTCTTCTTTTGGGTTCTCTTCCCTTTGTCCTGGTTTCTCTTTTTTCCTATACCTATTTCATCCACTTTATCTCCCTTTCATTTTCTTTGAGTATTTTCTCTCTTTCCGCTCTGCATTCATCTCCCTGCATTCATTCCACATGTGCTCTATTAGTCTCTCTCATAAAATATCCTACACAGTATCTTTTCATTTTCCGCCTAATAACTATTCTCTCTCTCTTCATTTCCGTACCTAAACCTTGCCATTATCTTTCTTTCTTTTGCACTTCCTTTTCTCTGGTACAGCAGGATTTCCTCTGTTATACATTTCTCATAATTCCTGTTGTAGCTGGATTCTTGGATTATTTCTCTTTTTTCTTGCTTATTTATATTCTTGTCTCTGTCACACGTCACTCTGTTTATCCAACTGCTTTCTGTTTTTAATCTTTTCACTTTACTCATTTATCCATTTATTCTCTTTTCTTACCAACATTTATTTAATATTTTCCATTGTTTCTCTCCATTCATTCTATCTTCAAACTTAGTATTCTTCTCTTACTTTATACCTAGAGGCTTTTCTGTCCACCCCTAGCACCCATCTCAGATACTTTTCTTGCCCCCTCTCTATTTCCTCTTATTGTTTTCACCCCTGGGTTTCTGCTTCATACATCAATACGTTCTCTACCATGCTCTCAAACATCATCATTGTCTTCTTAAAATCCCTTCTCAACTTTTTCTTTCTTATTCCCCATACACATCCCACTATCGTGTTAGCCTTCCTCGTCATCTTTCTAACATACGCTTTATCCGTTGCTCTTTCATTAAATGTATACCCTAAATACTTGAGCTCTCTTACTCTCTCTATTTTCTCTTTTTCTCATTCCCAATCATTCTTTTCTTCCTTCCTCTTCTTTTTGTTAAATACCATCATCTTTGTTTTATTTACATTCACATTTAGCCTTTTCTTCCTCACATACTTTCTTAGGTTCTTTATCATTTCTCCCATCTTCTTTTCACTCTTTTATTACCACAGCATCCAAAGGCCAGGCTCCATATGTTTTTTTTTCTTACCATACATCCTCCTGCTTGCGTCTTTCTAAACATTTCCTCCATGTCTGCCATGGGAATTGTAAATAACAAGGGGCTGAACGGACATCCTTATCTTCCTTCTTTTATTCTTGCAAACCATTCACTCTCTTTCTCTCTACATCTTACTTTGCTTTTGATCTTTACGTATATCTCTTCTACCTCTCTCACCAGCAAATCTATGAATGGTGCATACAGCCTTCTTGCGCTTTTTTTCATTTTTCTCTCAGCTAAGTGGTCTAGAATGTATGCATTATCTATAGTTCCCCGCCCTTCTCTGACTCCCGCCTGGCTGTCTGGTATTGCACTTTTTTTCTAAATTTTTTTTCTTACCTTCTCATTCAGAATTGACGCATACAATTTATAGCCTGTGTTTAACAGAGTTATTCTTCAGTAGTTTTTTACTTTACTTTTATCACCCTTTTTGTAGGTACGGCATATTATGCCTTGTCTTCAACCTGCCGGGAATCCCTCTCCTCTCCTCGCTCTATTCATTACTTCTACCAATCTTTCTATCACTTCTCTCGTTCCATATATCCACGTGTTTATTCTGTATTTTATTCTTCAGCTTTTTTATCGGTCTCTCTACCTCCTCCAACGTAATTTATTGTCCTAATAGAGCTGTCTGGCTTGTTTCTTTTGCTGGTTTTCCTTTCTTCTTCCTTCTAGCAGTTTTTTGAAAAATGCTTCCTATTTCTTTATCGTTATCTCTTTGCTCGCCGCTTTTTTTTTCGATTTCTCCTTGTTTATGTACTTCCACACCTCTCTCTCTGTTTTAATGGCTTTTTTTTTCTTTTTTCTGTTTTTGTATTTTTTATTCATCTCTTTCTATATTTTCTTTTTGCGTCTAGGACCACTCTTTTATTAACTTGGGTTTTTTCAAATTCTCTTAGAGCTTTTGTAGATCAGCTGGTAGCATTTTTTGTCCCATTATTTGTTTTTTTTTCTGTTTTCTTATATTGTTTGCTTATTTTTATTTTTTTTGTTGTTTTTTTTAAAATTTCTTTTAGTTCTACTTCCATCTTCTCTACCTCTTGCTTCTCAAAACTGACGTTTTTTAGCTGTCTTCTCCATTCTTCCACGCCTTGCTCGTCTCATATGTCAATTATTACCTTCCCCTGATCTGCTTTTATTTTCCTTTTTTTTTCTTTTTGGTGTTTTTTGTCTTCTATGTTTATCTCTATTGGAAGATGATCTGACTCTATTCTGTCTCCTATTCTGAAGTCTTTTACTTTCATCCACGCCTCCTCATTTGTTATTCCTTAGTCTATCATTGATTTCCCTATACTGTCTACATACATCCACTCTCTCTCTTCATCCTCTTGCTTATTACCATTCGATATCTCACATCCTTTTTTGTCTATCCATTCCATGAACTTTTTCTCTTCTTTATTTTTTCTGTTATCTTTAGTTTTTTTTCCATCTCTTCTTTTTTCCTTTTATTTTCTAGGTTTTTTTCACCTATTTTACTGTTTCTTTTACTGTTTCTTCTATGCTTCTTATTGTCTTTTTTATCTCTTGGCTGTATGGTGTCATTATTTCTCACCACCTTATGTCTACTTCGATATTTCTCTCCATCAGTCCTTCTTGCTCTTTCCCCACATAATTTTTTTTATCTATTTTTTCACCCTCGTAACTATACCCTCTGCTGCTTTTTCAAAATAGTACTTTCTTTTTGACATTGCTTATTTACTCATTTGCTTTTGCTCTGTTAGTCTTTTTAGTTTTCATTGTACATTTGTCGTGTCTTCTTCATTGTTTTTTATTTGCTTTTCTTTTTTTCCTTAATCCTGCAGTTTTAGGTTTTTCTTGTTCTATTTGTATGTTTTTCCCTCCATGAATATCTTTCCATATCCGACTTTTGCTTTTTTTACTCTTTGCCCTCTCTTTTCTTTTGCGATTTCTCTCAATTTCTTTTAATTCTCTCTCTTCCTCTTTGTTAAATCATCATCTATGTAGATGTTTTTAGGTGAATTTTTTTTTCTTAGTTTTTTTTTATTTATTATAACTCTTTTTTTCTTTTTTCAGTCATGAAGTTCCACTAGCACTTTTCTTTTCCCTATTTTGTTCTATTTTTTTCATCTTCGTTTTTTCCAACTTTTTGTTCAATTTCTTCTTTTACCTCTCTTCCTACGTTAATTTTTAGTATTACTATATTGTTTTACTTCTTTTTGTTTTCTGCTATTTTTGTTTTTTTTTTCAAGATTTTTATCTTCTTCAGCATTTTATCTTTCTCTTCTTTCCATCTATTTTCTTTCTTTTTAAATATATCGATTTATTATTTTATTTCTTTTTTAACTTATCTGTTCTCTTGTCTCAACATTTTAATCTCTTGTATTAATGTATCTAGTTTCTTCAACTAACTCTAACTTTGTCTTCTTATCTGTTTCTTCCCTGTTTTTTGCGTTTTTCGATGATCTTGGTATTCTTTTGCTGCTCGCAAAAACTTCAGCTTCTTCAAGCTTTACGTCTTCTTTTTTTCTTTTTTTTTAATTTTTTTCTCTTCCTTCTTGGATTTGCGCTCCTTCTCTCAGACTATGACAAAACTAATGCACAAGACAAGGCAGACGGCCCTGTCTTGTGCATTAGCTTTGCTCTCCGTAATAAGTTCTTGAGCTGTTTCTTTTTTATTTTATTCCTTTGGTGTAATCAAATGGACCGCAACAAATATTAATAATATTAACATAATAATTCGAACATCATTTACTAAATTTAACAAACATTATCCAAAATCTTCAATTGAACGATTTTTAATTACTAGAGACACCGGAGGCAGAGGCATTTTGAACATATCAGTATTGTTAAATAAAAATATCTAAGATGCAAAATTATTTTTATAATTATAAAACGAATAATAAATTAGTAAAATTGATTCGTAACACAGATCAAACTTTACTAACTGCTTCAAAAATTGAAGCCAATAACCCGGATATTGTTATAGTATTTAAAAAAATTTAAATTGCATATTTTATAGATATTGCTGTTCCAAATTTTTGTAATATTATTCATACTTTTACTACAAAAATGGCTAAAAATTTGCTGCTTTTGGTGGTCATTAGGGATCTTTAGAATTTAAAACTGGTAAAAATTGTGCTTTTAGTTATTTAAAATGTGGGTATTGTACCCATATCATTAAATAAAAATTTCAAAATTTTAGATTTGTTTTTAAAAATCTTTGCGGGAAAAAAAAAAACAGCATTATTATGTTCATGTTATATTGTTCGAATGTTTTTAAATGTTAAATCAAACAATCTATATAATATGATCGCAGATGCGTAGAGAGATAGTAATATAACCACAATTTGTGGTTTTTGATTGAAATTTAATTTTTAAATAAAATTTTAAACTAATTGAAAATTAAAAGCTTGTTTTTCCACATTTTTTATATTATTTGATAAATAATATAGTCATTATCATTACTTGTTAAAGACCGTAATGATTTTTGAATCCAGCAAAATTGCTGTGCTTCCGAGACAGGAAGGGTTGAACATGAACATAATAATGTAGCAAAAATAAATGATTGTAAATGGTGGTTGTAAATTGATGTTAATTCGGCTTTGTATGATGATAAAAAAAACAAAAATTAAAGTTCTATTATAAATATTTGTGCTGTTTCGGCATAATTTAACTTTATTTACAACAAGTACGATATTACAACACATCAGTGATGTTGAAAATATCATTGATATTATCTCTAAAAGAACACTGTTAACAATTTAGCAGTTTATAACAAAACTTAACTAAAGTCATATATTATAGTAATTGATGTTATTATTTTTATTGCTGTTTGCGTAGGTTATAAAACCTCTTATAAATTAAAGTGCTTCTTGTACAAAACATTAATGATTGCCAAACAGGATTTAAACTTTAAACTTTCCTTGCGGCTAAGATATCCTATCATCAATCTTGCACTTTGTAATGTTTGCGTGTTTCAAACTAATAATAGTAAAATGTAATTAAAACTACATACATACTGTTTTTATCAAACGATATGTTTTGCTACATTATTATGTTCAACCCTCTCTATTCCGGAGCCACAACAATTTTGGTGGATTGAAAAACCATTACGGTCTTTAACAAGTACTGATAATGACAATATTATTACATATTTCAATAATATAAAAATTGTTGAAAAACAAGTTTTCAATTTTCCATTAGTTTAAAAACTAATTTATAGTTATTTACATAAAAGTCAGGAAAATTTCACATTACTGAAGAGGAAGCTCCGAGTCAAGTAAGAGATTTTACTGACGTGTTTTGTATTAAATTTTTCCGAAAATCGTAAAAAAAGACAAAATTTACAAATTTTACAATTTTTTTTACAAGTTCCACAAAAATTAAGTTTGACAATTTTGTTGGCAACTATAGTTACTAGAGTATCTTTTTTATTTTGCGTCTTGTAAAGTTTTTACAGTACTAGTCTGGAAAACTCAATTTTCCTGCGCGCAAATAAGCAGGAAAATGTTGTTTCCAAGACGATTAGCGAAAAAAAAATTAATTAAAAACAAAAACTATAAATTGGGTTTTGAGCCAAATAGAAAAGATAAGTTTTAAAAATATTTAATAGTTTTTTGAATCACAAGGCCGGAAACAGGCATTTTGCAAGGCGAGTAATTTTGGGCCAAAGGCCGAGGCCCTCAAACTACGAGCCCTTGCAAAAGCGTTTTCGAAGGTGTGATTTACAAAAATTTTTGTGCCGCTGCCGATTTTTTATTTTAAAAAATAAAAAGAATTTTATATTAAAAAAAGTTTTTTCCATATTATGGCAACGCTAAATAAAAAATCTAGATTATTATAACAAAATATAAATAATAACAAAATCGACCTACCTTCAATATCAAATATTTTTATTGGGTATTTTATTTCTGTTAGAAAATGTTGAATAAGCTCTATTTCAAGAATTTTTTTGATTCGTTTTTCAAAAAATCGTTTAACTTACCATATTGTAAAATATCTGTATTTTTTTTTAATTTAAAATAAATTTAAGTTTTATTAAAACATTCAAATTTTATATTAAATGATTAAATTTATTAAACATTTTGAATCTTATAAAAATTATCTGAAAATAATTCAAATTTACATTAAGCGTTTGATATTTTTAAAAGATTTTTAATAAAAATTTTATTTTACTTTTGATAATTTTATAAATTTTTTAAAAAACTATTAAAAATTCTTGTAGATATTGTAGATTGTAGATTGAGAAGGGGTCGTTTGGCGCTTTCCACCTTACAGAACCGCGACTAATTTGATCTATTGTTTTTGAACCCTACGCTCATTGTTTCCCTAGAAATTGTAGACTTTTTGTAAAGCCAAGTATATTCCTAAGTGGCTTGTTTTTGACTTCGGCAGACGTTAGTCTCGCACTGTATAAGTAGGTCAGCCTTTGGGACGCTAACGCACCGCAATTACAGAGTATGTGCTCAGCGGTTTCACTGTCCGATTCACATAGTCTGCAGTTCTCATTGTCCACCAGACTCAGCTCTTTAAGGTGATACCTTACTGAGCAGTGTCCAGTAAACAGGCCTGCAATGATTCTTATATCATTCTTCGATAGAAGAAGAAGCTTTTTTGCATTCTCTGGCGAATATTCGATGAATTTCTTCGCCTGTCTTTGCTCAGGAGTATTCTTCTAGTAGCGCATTTTAGTTGCCAATTTCTACCTAAGGATCTGCGTCCGTTCATGCAATTTCGTTAGTCCACAGAACGGTTCGGGGCCTATTGGAGGAGCTTTTGAACCTGCTCTCGCTAGTTCGTCGGCAATTTCGTTTCCTCCAATTCCTTTATGACTTGGTACCCAAATGAGGGCAATCTTGTTGTCCATTGCCAAGTTTTTGAGGGACTGTCTGCATTCCCAGACCATTTGAGACCCATTATTTGTACCATTTGTGTTATTTGCACTGACAGCTCTTATCGTCGCTTGACTGTCAGACAGAATACAGATCTTTTTGCCTTTCATACGCCTTCGCAGTTCGCAGACATTCTTGGGCAGTTAGATCTATAGCAAGTGTCTCAGCTTGCATAATTGAAGGTGTGCTACCTAGCGCTATTGTTGCCCGGTATTTTGGACTATAGATCCCTATGCCTGTTCCTTTAGTTGTTTTTGATCCATCTGTGTACCAGATGGATCAAGTCACGCCAATTTGTGCGATTTGACTTCGAGCCGCATGAGATTTCGGTCAGTAATGACTGTTTCAAACGGGGTTTCAAAGTCATGCATTATTGACATGACGTCCCTTGGTTGTCCAAGAGAGCCCGGCTGCAGAAAGTCAAGTATCTTGAGGTGACCTGTCCGGTCTCCTAATTTGAATTTCTTTAATTGGGCCAGCCTCAGAGATGCTTGCAAACTCTCCCTTTGCACATGTAGATGAAAGAGCGTTAAGTTTAGCAGCACCTCTAGAGCAGTAGTAGGAACCTTGCACATGACTCCTGTAATGCCCAGGCACGCAAGCCGCTGCAATTTCTGCAGCTTGTAGATTGAGAAGGGGTCGTTTGGCGCTTTCCACCTTACAGAACTGCAGCTTGCTTTGTGTCGTTGTTTCTCTGGTTTTCGTCCACCATACAAGAGATGCGTATGTGACGATGAGTCTTATTACCGTAATGTACAACCAGTGTATCATTTTTGGCTTTAGACCTCATGTCTTGCCAAAAAGCTTTCGACATGCCCAAAAGCAGCCCGTTGCTTTGGCAAGAGTCTTGTCGACGTGGGTGTTCCATTTAAGTTTACTATCTAGGGTTACTCCTAGATATTTCACTTCGTTAGAAAATTGAATCGATAATCCTTCCAGTTGCGGAGCTTTAAGGTTTAGCTTTTTGCGTCTGGTAAATGGGACTATGGTGGTCTTTTAGAGTTAACACAAAGTTCCTCCTTATCACACCATCTTTTGATTGTGTTCAGGGCGTTCTGCATTAGGCTGGAAATGACACCTTCATGCTTGCCTCTGACTAGAATTGTGAGATCATCTGCATACCCTAGTACGCAGTGACCCCTTTGCGTTAACTCACAGAGTAGATCATTCACCACTATTGACCACAGCAAAGGCGATAACACTCTAGCTTGTGGACAACCTTTAACCGTGGTCAGCGAGTGTTTTCTTCTCCCAATGAGGCCGTTATTATGCGGCTTACAAGCATTGATTCAACCCAGCTTGTTGCAGCTGGTTCAATGCCGTGTTTTTCTGCTGCCAGCTTTATAGATCTAAAGGAGGTGTTATCGAATGCACTCTCTATATCTATGAATATGCCAGCAACTATTTCTTTTGCCTCGATGGTTTTTTCCACTTCTCTAACAATATAGTGAAGTGCGTCTATCGTGGATTTGCCGGGTTGGTACGCAAACTGTTTGGAGTGTTACTGTGCTCCGTTGTGGAGCACGTTCCTCATGTGGTTATCCACAATTTTCTCCATTGCTTTGAGGATTGGGCGATATAATTTGGCCTCGTCCAAAGGCCGTCTGCCCGTCTTTGGTATAAAAACCACCTTTACTTTCCTCCAGGACTGGGGAATATACACTAATGCAAAATTTGCCTTAAAAATGCTAGTAAGGCAAGGGGCAATGACGTTCAGCCCTTTTTGCAGTAAGGCTGGAAATATTCCATCGCCTCTGGGTGATTTATAGGGCTTAAAGCTGTTTATCACCTTCACTGCATTTCACCTTCTCAAGGGACAAGATTTTTCCTGCCAGACGTCTGCTTTCTCTGTTTGAGTGTTGGTGTATAACACTTGCAAGAGCGGGGCTTGTCTGACCAATGTTGTTTGTCTCTATAGAACCCGGAAAGTGGGTTGACATTAACACCTGTAGACTTTCTCGGGTATCCTCGGCGAATTTACCATTAGGTTTCTTAATAAGCCCTATTGTGTTTGAGTGGTCCTTAGACAGCACTTTTTGAAGACGCACCGCTGGGGCAAGCTCGTCGATCCTCTCGCAAAAACGCTTTCAGGACTGCCTGTTAAACCTCCTCAATTCTTTGTTGTATCGTGTTAGGGCTTCCTTAGAGGGCAGCTGGTTTCGTATGAGGATATTATGTGTTGCCTCATATGTTCAGAGGCAGCTTCTAACTCTTCTAACGTGGATATTCCGTAGTGAAGGCTTTCGAATTCAGTTCTCAGTGTCTCTGTGAAGAGGCATCAATCCGTCATCTTTTGCACAGCACTTTCACCACTTTGGCTGTTTCTAGTTCAAACGCTATGGTCGCGTGATCCGAAAACGATGGTTCATCCATCACTTGCCAGTTTTTGACAAATTGCGTCATGAACGGACTTGCCAGCGTAAGGTCTAAAACCTCTTGGCGAATCGCGCTCATAAAAGTTGGTTTATTACCACAATTAATAATGTCTACATTGTTAGCACAAATAAAATCTAGCAAATGCTTACCTCTTTGATTATTGTCTGAGCTGCCCTATACTGTATGGTGCGCGTTGGCATCGCAGCCCAGAATAAGTTGTTTGTTCCCCTTCCGGCACCATTCAGTGAGGCGTTGTACTATCGGCAGCTCGACTATAGCCTTTCGACCTACCTTCATTATCAAATATTTTTATTGGGTATTTTATTTCTGTTAGAAAGTGTTGAATAAGCTCTATTTCAAGAACTTTTGAGTTTTTTCAATTGTAATTTTTTTGATTCGTTTTTCAAAAAAGCGGTTAATATGCCATATTGTAAAATATCTGTATTTTTTTTTTAATTTAAAATAAATTTAAGTTTTATTAAAACATTCAAATTTTCTATTTAAATGATTAAACTTATTAAACATTTTGAATCTTATAAAAATTATCTGAAAATAATTTAAATTTACATTAAGCATTAAGCGTTTTTGATATTTTTAAAAGATTTTTAATAAAAATTTTATATTATTTTTGATAATTTTATAAATTTTTTAAAAAACAATTATAAATTCATGTAGATATTAATAACATGTTTCTATGTTTTCAAATATAATTATAAATCCTGACAATTGTTTTTAAAATAATTTAAATTTTTATTAGTAATTTTCAAAAAGATTTTTAAAAAATAATTAAAAATTTTAAAAACAACAAAAATATTGAAACTCAAGTTAAATATATTATCACTTTTTTCTAAATTTGTTTTAAAACAGCTAAGAACATTTTTAAAACATGTTATAACAATTTTAAAAAAATTAAAAATTTTAAAAAAGGTTTAATATTAGTTTGAATTTTTTTCAGATAATTTTTATAAAATTCAAAAATGTTTAATAAGTCTAATTATGTTAATACAAAAAAAATAAAACAATGTTTTCTTAAATCAACATTGTTTTTAAATTTTTTTTAAAAAAGCTTTAAAAATTTTTGAAAATAGAGGGCGCTTCTTTGAGAGATTTACGCCACATTGTGCAGCATAATGACATTTTTTTAGAAAAACATTATAATGTTTTAAAAAAAAGCACCCCAAAAATATTTCTATTTATAAAAGATATTTTGACAACAGGGTATTGAATGCCGGCAATTGTTCTAAAAAAGTATGGAATGTTTTTAGAGAAAATCTGGAAAACTCAAAAGTCGAAAATCATTTTCCAAATTTTCTAGTTGAGGGTGATGCGATTGTTAAAAATGCCGTTGATATGCCAAACATCCTCAACAATAAATTTGTAGACCAGTTAACCGTTTAACATTAAAACGCAGTGATGACATTAGTAGTCTTGCAGGTAATTCTGTTAATTTTAATAGAAAATCAATTTTTCTAGCTCCACTAACTTCAGAAAAGGTTTTTACTGTGATGGTTGCTGCAAGTAAAAAAAATCTAGTGGCTAAGACGAAATACCCTGTTATATCATTCAGCATGCGGCTACATATTATATCGTAGAGCCTTTTGCTTACCTAATAAAATCTGTTGAAGCCACATATTTTTCTCAGGGATGAAAACAGCTCATGTTATTTCAATCCATAAAAAAAGTTGTCTTGACAACATAAAAAACTGTAGGCCTGTAGCGCTTTTATCAGCGTTTTCAAAAATTTTCGAAAAAATGTATCACAAAATATTTATAGAATTTATGACCAATACAGACTACTTTCTTTAAGTCAGTATGGGTTTTGTCAAGACAAGATCCCGCAACAAGAGTATATTAAAAGCTACTTAAGAAACCTGATAGATAACAAAGAAAAATCGCTTGGCATATTTTTTGATTTTTCTTAGGCATTTGATACTATCTACCACCGCTCATTGCTGAATAAATCATGTCAATGTACAATGTCAATGTTGACCGAAAGGCAACAATAAGTTAGTCTTAACGTTGGAGAAAAAAGATATCTTCCAGACACTAGAAAAGTTTCTACCGGAGTGCCTCAATAAAGTATATTGGAACCAATACTGTTTCTTATATACATATAAATAACCTAGTTGACAGCGTAGACAACTGCATTGTTACTTTGTTTGCTGACGATTTGTCTACAATTATAAAAAGTGCATCATATAATCAACTTTGTTCCATGGCTAATACCACAGTCCAACAAGTTTTAGCATTGGGTAAAAAAAAACGATTAATTTTTAACCCGTCTAAAACATCCCAACTTCTTTTTGGTTCTTGTTGCGTAAACAACAGGTTTATTGGTAAGGTGTGAAAACAGCTCCACTGTACAGCGTGAATCTGTAAAATTTTTGGGAATAAATTTTGATGAAGGTTTAACTTGGTACTGTCATATAACACAGTTAATAAACACTTTAACATCTAAAAATGTTTGCATAAGACAGCTTGCTACCAGTGTTAGTAAGTCAACTCTAATTTCATTTTATTATGGCTGTGTTTACTCAATATACTCGTCAAAAACAGATACTCTTCAGTTTCTTTAATTTAAACTTTTTTGCCACTTGTCGTCCTTTTTTTCAAAAATTTAAAATATTGACGATATATTCAATTTATATTTTTCAATGTGTGTGCTGATAAGAAAAATAATTCTACTTTTAAACGTATCTGCAATGTCAATAATTGCAAGACAAGACACACAAACGAGCTCTATATACCGTTTTTTAAATCATCTAAAGTAGGCAATGGCTGTCAAATAATGTCACCAAGGATGTTCAACAGCTTACCGAGCTGAATCAAAAACATAAGCAAATTTAAATCCTTCAAAAATGTGGTGCTTAAATTTATGCAGATAAATCTTTTTCATTCTTATAAGGAGTACCTTGACAAAGATAAGTTGCTATTAAAAAATATCTGGTTATTTGTGTTTTGTTTTTTATGTGTTGTGTGTTAGTAAACATACAAGTTAGTGTGTAGTTATATGTATTTTATTAATATGTTTATATAGCTCTGATGCGTTCTTTATTATTCTGTATATTTTGACTCATTGTTATTTTAATATACATGCCTATTTGCTATTTGTATATACCCAACGTACTGTACATAAACTGTTTTTTTAATATTTATTATAATTATTACCATAAATTTTATACTCAGATTTATTAAACTTTATTGTTACAATGTATGGTGCCTGCTCAGTAGGGTGCAGCGCAGTTATGCCAAAAGATCATTGAGACCATTTCGATCGCCAGCACACTTTTGCCATTCTTATCATTATGAGCACACAGGAACTGATGTGTCCGTCCGACCGTGAGCGGTGCTATAAAGAGTGAGTTGTAGTAGATTACTGATAATTATGTAGTAATGAAGCTAACTTCTGTCATCGTGTTAATCCTTTTTCTGTCTTAAAAAGTGTAAAAGAGTATTTTATGTGAATGGTTGCCTCTTGAGAAATGATTGATCGCTGAGCCAAAAACAACTAATTGCAATTTAATTTTTTCAATTTCTACACATCTATTGATTCTTGTTAGACAAATGTAAATAAGCCTATAAGTTATAATATCAAAGGTGAGTGTAAGATAACTTTGTGATGACATATACGAGAGAAAACCTGACGTAACCTTGATAACCTTATGTATGATAGTAGCAGAAAGTAGGCATTTTTTTTTATCTAAACAATAACACTTGAATATTACAATTATTTTCCCATTTATTTATATAAATCAAAAAACAAAATTTATTTTGTTTTAAATTTACGCCACATTTTCTTTAAAAAAATATTACCTAAAAATTTTACCAGATTGCTTGTTGATCAACAAAACGAATTCAAACTTTGACCACTTGTTGCGTGGTATCGGACAATTATTATAGAATTTTTGGGTGCTGTATATATTGCTCATAGTTCATAACTACTTTATTGCTACCGCAATTTACAAGATACTACCAACGAGAAATGATTTCTTTAGAAATTTTATTAGTTTTTATAATTGTACTATTTTTAACATACTTGTGTTCAAAGATATTAATAAAAGAAGATGATTTTTATACCACAATACCACACATACCGACTCTGCCGATTATTGGAAATGCATGGGCTATAAGAAATCCAATTAGTGAGTATTAATATCGTTTTACCTTTTATTAAATATTGCTTTACAAAATTTTTATTATTTTCAGTTTTCATAAAATCAATAGCAATGTATCTGAAACAATACGGTGATACATTTGTGGTAAAAATTGGGCCATTTCGAAGATTAATACTTACCACAGACTGTAAATTAGTTGAAGCTGTTTTAAACAGTACCAAAATTTTGACAAAATCAGAAGATTACGCAAGAATGAATTCTTGGCTTGGAACTGGTCTGTTAACAAGCGATGGTATATTGAATTAAAGGTGTATTATTTAAATAAATTATACAAATATTTTTTAGGAGACAAATGGAAAAAACATCGACGAATATTAACACCAGCTTTCCATTTTCAAATTTTAGAGTCCTTCATTAGTGTTTTCAATTCCTGTGGAAATGTGCTGCAGAATAAATTGATGAAAAAAGTTGGTCAAAAAAATGTGGATATTTATCCTTTAGTAACCTTATATACCTTGGATTTAATTTGTGGTAATTAACATAACTTTTATATTGAAAGTTACAAAACCTTAAATTAGCATTTGATTATTCTTGTGCAAATCGCAGAATACAACAGATGATAATAATTAGGGATCGTGTACACGCTTACATAACTAACGTTGCAAGGTTCAACAATAGCTAATACAAAGTGCACTATTTTTTTTTCGATTAGATTAAAAAGATCTAAGGTTTACAAAAAAAAGTTTTGAAGAAAATTAATTATTACAAAATATTACATACACATCTGGATAAATAGTATTTTATAAAAAAAAAACAATCTCTTTATTATGAATTAAGCAGTCGCTTCATAAAATTTAATAAACCACAAAAAGTGCTTTCTCTAAATAATTTTTTTTTCTCTGACGTTGACCTCGAACTATATATTTGCGTATTATGCTATGATAAATATTGTTGAATTGTTATTATTGTCAACAATAGCATTGTTTATGATTAAAAAGCAATGAGAAATTATAATTAGTCACAACATAGATTCAGAGTCTAATTATTTTTAAATAATTTGAATTTTTATTAATAAAGTTTAAAAAGTTACTATATAAATTTAAAAAAAATCTATTTTTAAAAATTCTTAAAACACAAAAACGTATTGAAATAAAAGTTAATTTTTTAAAAATTAAATTGCCTAAAAAAGCTTTGAAAATTTTTAAAACATGTTATATTAATTTTGAAAATTAAAAACGTAAGAAAAATGCTTAATATTAATTTCAACTATTTTCAGATATTTTTTATAAGATTCAGAATAGTTTAATAAGCCTAATTATTTTAATAGAAAAATTGAAACAATGTTTTAATAAAACTTAAGTAAATTTCAAATTTTTTTAAAAATTATTAAAAAATTTTAATAACCTTAATAATTTTCTACAAAATTTATAAATATTTTTTAAATGTTTTAAAAACTTTCCATAAAAATTTAATTTTATTTTTTAAAGATACAACTGTTTGCAAAAAATAATTAAAAAAACTTAATTATTACAAAATGTTACACATTTAAAAAAATTGTAAGTACATTGTTTTGTAAGAAAAAAATCTTTTTTTAACAAAATTAACCAAGCTACAAAAAGTGGTTTTTCTAAATAAAAAATTTTTTTTTCGTCTGACGTTAACTAAAATCTGGAAAATTTTAATAAAATATTGTGTTATAAAATATTTAAAACATGTTATAATAATTAAAAAAAAATTAAAAACTTTAGAAAAAAATGCCTAATAATAATTTGAATTATTTTCAGATAATTTTTATAAGATACATAAATGTTTAATTATTTTAATAAAAATATTGAAACAATGTTCTCATAAAATTTAAATCTATTTTAAAAATTTGTTAACAAAATTAAACAAGCCACAAAAAGTGCTTTTTCCAACTAAAATAAAATAATTTTTTCTTCTGACGTTAACTAAAAGCGTCAAAAATATTAAAATAGTCTCAATTAAATTTGAACAGTAGTTGCCAAGCATTTCACCTTTCTTGCTAATGAAAAATTGCATAAAACTCTTGTTTTTAACAAGTAAATGTCAATAAATTAAAACTTGAATTTTTTAATATCTGCTTGAAAATGTCACAATGTTTGATGTCTAAAAAAATTATGGTTTGTTTGTTTTAATTAATAGCTTTATTGTGTTTGGCTGCTAAACTTCACAAGCTCGTCACTAAAAGTGATTATTTTTTTTATATAGAATAACGTACTATTTTTCTAATAGATATCAAGCTAAGCATTAATACCACAGAGTGTAGAATATTAACATGAATCAGAAACGGCTGTGTTTTTTTGGCAGCAGGTCTTAGATTGGTTTGTACTAAAACTAGGTAAAATAACTTAAAAACATTGATTTTTCTCATATTACAATTTTACTTTGCTTTAGAATTTACAATATTTAGCAACTTTTTAAGTATTTAAAAAACATTTTTCTATGATCAATACAGAAAATAGGCATTTCCGCTTGCATTTGACAACGCAAAAATAAACTTTAGCAACAAATGTCACTTGGTCACTCACGTGCAACTAAATGTACAATACCCAATTAATTATAGAAGTTTATTTGATAACAACAGGTAAACAAACTTTTGTTTGTACACAAACGTTTTAAATGATTTTGTAACAATGTAAATTTTTCAATAATTGTAGAAAAAATCTGGTGTGCGGTGCAAGCGCCAAATTTATTGCCGACTTTAAGACAATGCCGCAAGAATTTTTTTAAATTGCTAGTTTTGTATTTTGCGCTAGTATACACAAACTGCTTTGAGAAGCAATTATTTTTATAAATTTCTGTCTAGCTTTAGTAATAATTGAACTATTTTGAGATACAAATAGTATTTTTTAATCTTTTAGCAATCTAACTATACAAAGCAAAATTAAACAAGAACTGAAAGAGGGTTATACTATCATACGTGTTTATAGGTCACTTTGTTCATTTACAATAGAAAGACAACGTTTACTAGTTATACAACAATTTAACAGTGTCAAAAAATCAAAATAATAATACATATTTTACAAACTTATAATAAACTTTACATCAACTTTTTATGCACACTGCAGTGTTTTCGAATTTTATTAAGAGACATCTTTTTATGTATTGTTATTTGATTTTTGCTTATTTCTTTTGCCTGCCGTAGCCTGCCTAAGTATCTATCAATTTATTTTAAGAATTCAAAAATTTTTACTTCTAAAAAAATTGGTTGATTTTTATTAATCTATAAATAAATAAACAAAGTCAAACCAAAACAATTAGGTACTATTTTCTCTTATGTTTGTCAATCAGTTTTTGTTTCGTTTTGTTCGGCTGAGTAGCTATTGACAAAATTTTTTTACGTGGTTATAAAAAATAGTCTGTATTATATTTTCTCTGCTCTCAAAATTTGCTACAATCGGTAAAATAAAAGTTTAACAAAGTTAAATAGAATGATTGAGTCATAACCATAACAGTGTGGATCCTAGTAGTGTGTGTCACTGTCTAGATATTATCAGTCATTACTCTGTAATAATAAATGAATTTTAGTTCAACAATCCTTTTATTGAAAAACACTTTAGAACGTGATATATAATGATGATAAACTTTAAATTAGTTAATCTAGTATTGTTTATAATGAATTACTAATTAAAAGCAGGTTTTACACTTCAACTATCATCTTGTGGTAAACATTCTCTGGTACCTTTATCTTATTTTTTTTACGCATTTTAAGTGCTCTTTGGTAAACACTTTATCAGTAAAATCTAATTTGTATCAATGTAAATTTTTCAATAATTGTAAAATAAGATTTTGTACGGATTTGCATCTATAAGCTTTTTGTATGGTGATCTGCCAATAATACATTGAAGTAAGGTATTTTAAGACTGCTAAGCAAAGTAACATTTAAGTCTTCATCTTAGTTTGCTTTTTCTACACAACTCTGGCTTTAAAATAATGTTTTAAATTTTTTTTAACATTTTTCAAATGCAGTGATTTTGTTAAGGTTTTTTTTTTTTACAAACGCAAATGACAAATTTGCCGTCAATTTAATTGGGTTGCTAAGAATCTCTATTACTTTGATCTTTACAAACTTTCTGGCAACATTTATTTGTTAAGGTCGCAAACCAGGAATTCTAAAACTGTTTACCTCAAACTTAAAAACCTACTGTCAAACCCAAAATTTTTTCAATTATGTATTGGAAAAACATCTTTACCAATCTTTAACTTTAAAAAAAGTAGTAAATCTACCATGCGTTTATAAATTATTTGGATTAATGTTTGCTATAAAGTTAACGTTAATTGTTGTATAATATGTTAATTTCTTACAAATAGTATATACAAATATATAACCTTCTTTTGTTAATTAAATTTTGCTAGTTTTGTAACGAAATCAAAAATAACACGTTTTTTTAAAGTTTAGCGTAGTTTAAACAGGTTACAAGAACTACTCAACATATTAGTTGTTATCCTTAATTAATGATATCGAAGAATGCACAAACTATTACTTTCAATGTGCACTACACAATAATGCTCTCAAGATATTAATACATAAATTATGCTAAAAAAAAATTGCTAAGCAGTTAACATATAAACTCTCTCGTGGGCTAATGAAAGTCATAGTTATTTCTGCCTTTTACATTTATTTTTATACTTTTTACCACAACATTTAAAGCTTTGAGCACAAATCACTTTGTTAACTTAATTTGTTAACATTTTTTTAGTGCACGTGGATAATACAGCATTGAAGGTTTAAAGGAAATTGTTTTCATCAGCTCTTTTTATGGAGTTACCGCTTATTCTAGTCATACAGTATTTTTCTATAGTGTAATTTTGATTTTCGTGCTTTGTAGTAGCATTTTTGTTGGTTTATGAGATCCTGCTTGATGTAATTTTTAATTCATTCAATACATATCTGTTGACTTTTGAACCGATATCTTTTTTTTTTGAAGTGTTTATTAAATTTTATAGAAAGTGCGTATTTACTGTCAAAATTTTTAAAAGACTCTTTTTTTGGTGATTTCTTCAGATTTAGAAAAATATTCTGCATCAAGAAGTTTTGCAAAAATGTGTTATTCTTGAATTATTATTACAAATTAAAATATTTCAATAATGATCAGTGTACACTGTTTTTACTGTTCAAAATATTTCAATTTATTACTTGAATTTAAATTAAAATTTTTTAAAAAACTGTAGCAAAATCACTACATGAAATAATGAACCAATGTCTCCTTTATTAGTGCTTAAAACACAAATTTTTGGTTAGTGTTAATATATAACAAAATTATTAATATCTATTTATAAGTCTTCTTTTTTGATTGTACTAGAAAATTATACAAAAGAACAATTTTAATAAACCAACAGCTTAAGGGGCTATAACTATAACTTTTTTTTGTTAAACTAACAACGTCTTGTGTCTACTTCAGCTCCATAAATCGTAGATTTATATTTATTTGTTGGTTGAATTATTTTTAAAAGCATCATGTAATTTATGATTTATTGTAACATTTCAATTTATTTTTTTACAAATTGTGCTTTGACTTATTATTACTTAACAGTATTCATTATCTACAACCTCCTGTGTCATGTTTGTGTTAAACGCTTTATTTTAATAAAGTAGATTGTCATTCGGACACTTTAAAGGTTAGACTAAAGTCTCTTTCGTAGTCTAACCTTTAAAGTTATGTCAAACTACAAACGGTTTACAGTGGTCAATTTTAAACTAATAATTGTAAACACCAACTAATCTTAAAACTTTTACTCGCAGAGAGTGCAATGGGAATAAGCGTAAATGCTCAAGTGGATGAAAATTCCGAATACGTTCGCAGTGTAAAAACAATGGGACACATTCTTATGCAAAGAAACCTTTCACCCATCAAAATGTATGATCTGTTATATCCTTTAACAATGGATTATTATCGAGAAAAAAAAGCTTTGAAGATTCTTCACAATCAAACTAATACTGTGATTAAAACTCGAAGACAGGCTATACTCAAAGAAAACTGTAAACAGACAGAAGATACCGAATTTTTCAAAGTAAAAAAACCTTTTTTGGATTTGCTATTAGAATGTACAAAAGATGGAAATCCGCTCACTGATGAAGAAATACGCGAAGAAGTTGATACTTTTATGTTTGAGGTAAACCAAATATGATTGAAATATTAAAAAATACTTAATTTTGTAGGGCCATGATACGTCGTCTTCTGCTATAAGTTTTGCGATGTACTGCTTAGCTAATCATAAAGATGTTCAGGTAAATATTGGCTAACATATCGCTTTGCAACATAAAAATTCCAACATTTAATTATAATATTTTTTCAAATTTGAGTCTGTGATAACTTTATTAATGTTTTAATTTTGAGTTTTTTATATCATTGGAGTTGATTTTTAATTTTTTACTTACGAATTATAATTGTATCTTTGAAAAAAATTACATTATCACTTTAAAACGAGAGTATTTTAAAAAGTGATTTAATGGTTTAAATTAGAAGACAAAGTGGTTTAAGGCAAGGCTGCAAAACTTTGCTTGCAAAAAAGAGCCCGTTACATTTAGAATTGTTGATAACATTCTGTAAACGTTTAAATAACAATTACACTAATTAAAATCTGAACTTATTTGCTTTAAGGTATGAGAAGATAGCAACTTATTATCTTCAATAAAAATGGATCATAACTTTGATCCCAATTTTTTACCAGATTTGTACTTTTGGCGCTGCATCCCCAAGTACCCCAAAAGAACCTTATCAGAAATTGACATTTTGTTCTTCTTTTGCCAATTCTTTAAACGCTGAAATTGCTTTCTGTAAGCTATTTTACATTTATCACGTAAGAAATTTTTAGTAGTTCGGTTGTCTCGGTTAGTTTTTGAATTTTGTGTGGAATGCATAAATTAAATTTTTGTCTATTATATTAATTTATTGTTAAAAATTAAACAAGCTATGTCAAACAATAGTATATTGTAATCCTAGGCGGCAAAGTGGTATTTTTCCAGGCCGAGAGAAGATATGGACAGGTGAGCCAAAGGCGAGCCTGGCCACTTCTCAAGGCCTGGAAAATCACTTTGCGGCCGTGGTTTACACATTATTTTTTATCCTACACAAATTACCTTCTAATCGAGCATTATCTTAAAATTGATTTGAGGTTATTACCGCCAATCGCCAATTCAAAATGTCAAACTTTGACAGATGTCAAAAATTTATGGATTAGTTTACTGTCGTGATTTACACAATTTATCTTGCACAAAAATAGTTTTTTAAAATAAGATTGATGTTCATAAACAGTAAATGTGATTTAAAATTTCAACACCCTTCATAAATAGTGAGACGTTTAGAGTTTAGAGTAATTTTTCCTGGAAATGATGTACTTTCACGGCTGTCGAGAGACGAGAAAATTTTATTTTGAGTTGGTGTAGGATAAAAAAGATTTAAATTAAATTTTAAATTAAATGGCTTATTTTTGTTACCAATTGTTAGCAAAAAAATTACCAAATGTTTAAAAATATATTTTTTTTTATATAAAATAAGAAAAAGACGCAAACTCAAAAATAAACTAAAGAACACGTTTTATAAGGGGTATTAACGCACCTGTGAAAACTGTTTCATAGAAAACTTACCTGCGCCTCATTACGTAATTTTTTTTATATACATTTCTTTCTTTAAAAGGTTATTTTATTATACAGGGTGTATAATATTAACATAAATCTAAGATGGTTGTGCGTTTTTGACAGCCGGCCTTAGATCGGTTTGCAAAAAAACTTGTAACAATCAGTAAACATAAAGTCGCTCACACAATGGCGCCGATATTTTTGTGAATTTAAATATGTCAATTCAATTAGTTTGCGTTATTGTTTTCGTTATCGTTCAATTTAAACGCTGTAAAATAAGAAATACATAATATTATCGTGTTAGATAATTTTTCTTTTAGTTTTAATAATAAAAATTTTTTTTTACATATAGAAAATGACGCAAGTGTTTGCGGCGTAACATTTAATCAATGTTATTTTTAAAATAGAATAAGGCAAGAAAATAGAGAGTGGGAATATTTAATTAATCTGTCTTTAAGAAATGCAAACTGAGTATCTACAGCGCATCGCTTTTGATTACCAGTGTTTTCAAATTATTTTACCAAATTTTAGTACGAACCGATCTAATAACTTGCTGATAAAAATAGACAGCCATCTTTGATTTATTTCAATATTATACACTTTCTACTTACATAAGACCATTTTATTGTACATTTGCTTAGTAATCAAAGAAATCAAACTTTTGGTGGCTACTTATGCTAACAGATATGTTAATTATAACAAATATAATAAATATGCACTAATTAATTAATGGTTCATTTGGATAAAAAGAAACAAATCTATTTTAGTTGTGTACATTTTGGCTCTATTTGACTTTTTTCTTAAGTTATTATAAGTTAATACAATATAAAAAATATAATAAAATAAGTTAATTTAAAAAATCTGACTAAAAAATGTATTAATAGCACAAAGTTATGCTTTCGGATCAATTTTAAAAAAGGAAAAAAAGATTTACTACTAATTTTACGGCAAAAAGTAATTCTTAATGAAAGAATTACTTTTATTAAAAATTAATTCACATTTGCCAAAAAATAATATTGTCTATATAAATTAAGAAAATATAAAAACGTTAAGGCAATATCATTATGTCTAGTTTTGGACAAAACAAAGTTGTTTATAATCAAGACTAAACCTCAACTACAGTTTTTTAAATAAAGTTCTAAGACAAAAACTTTAGAAAAAAATTTTTTTTTATCTGGTTTTTATTTTCGATTATAAAAATTTTTTTTCAATAAAAAATACGTTTAAAATTATAAATAGGAGTACATCTCTTTTGAAGCATTTTCATGTTTTTTAATTTATTAACATTTTGTATTTTTTTTAATGCTCACATTTCAATACGACAAAGTGAATTTCTTGAAACAAAAATTGTTATAAAAATTTTTTTTTTGAAAAATTTTAATTATTTTTTTTTTGTAAACTTTATATATTATATTTTTACGTAATATGTGAAAATAAAATAATATAAAAGACGTTTCATTTAAGTTGGCTGTGTTCAGGCATTAGTTTACAGTTACAATGTTTATCTAATATTATAAAAAAGCACGTATTGCCAAATTTCGACCATATCAATTCTGTTAAAAATAATTACATACATTTTTTAATCAAAAAAAAACTTATAATTTTTAAACAGCTGAACCAACATTTTTGAATTATGATTAGATTTTGAATTAAAATTAGATCAAAATCAATCGAGATAAAATTGTACACAACCGTTGGGTCAAAGGGAAAGCGGTTCCTATTCCGAAATCCGGCAGCGAATAAACACAATATTGAATACTAGTTCAAAATAAAAAATATCAAATTTTGATTTATAAGCATTTTTACAAAAATTATTAAATTTATCATCAACAAAAAGAATCATCATGTTTATTGTTTAGTAACAAAAAACAAATAAATGAGTTAGTCGTAACAATAACTATCACACTTTAACGACTTATAGGCAAAAGCTGTAGAAGAGCAGCAACAAATATTTTGCAACAGAACTGATAAAACAGCGACTTATACTGATTTACAAAACATGAAATACTTGGAATTAGTAATTAAAGAAACTCTCCGATTATTTCCTTCAGTTCCAGTTTTTGGACGAAAAACTACAAGCAAAATTGAATACAGTAAGTTTCCAAGTTATTGCTTTTCAAATCACTTAATTTTTCATTTGATTAGATGGCGTTCGTTTACCAGATGGAGACACTATTGCTATATACACTTATGGAATACATAGAAACCCAAAATATTTTGCAAATCCTGAAGAGTTTAATCCTGATAGACCAGAATTAATCGATGGAAAACTACCATTTGCGTACATACCTTTTAGTGCTGGTCCAAGAAACTGCATAGGTAGGTATAATGTAATTGATTGATATTTTAGCAACAATTTTTTGTAGGTCAAAAATTTGCAATGCTTTCAATGAAATGTATTCTTTCAAAAATTCTCCTCAAATTTGAATTAAAACCTGCAATTCCAAATGACGATTTAATTCTATCATCAGAATTAATTATTAAATCAGCAAATGGTGTTAGAATTATGATTCAATCACGAAAAACTTGTTAATTTTTGTATATATTTTAAATTTACTTAATTAAAGATATTTTATTAAAATGTGTGTAACTGGTGAGTTAAGTCAAAGTTCAAACCCAAATCTATATCATTTCTTTGATATAATTTATTACTTTACAATTTAATTTAATTTACAACTTGCACCATTATCTTCAGCTTCCACTTGGTTTTTGTCTTTCTGCTTCGTCTTTTACTACAACAGTTTATATGGATTAAAATTTTAGTATAGTTTTCTATACTGGAAATAATGTAAAAAGTCTTATGTCACATTAGACAGTGGCGCTAATGCTTCTGTAAGTACATTCAAAACCAAAATTATTGTGAGTTAATAATTTGTGTGGTTGTTATTTAACACATCAAGCAGTTCAAAGTGTTCAGACAAATTTAAAAAAGAATATGGAGAACGAGAACTATTCATATATCAAATATCGAAAGTTATTGAACAAAATAGAAAAATAAAAATTGAATTAATCTAAATCATACATAACTAATATCAGAATCTATATTTATAACAATTTCGTCAATCATCTGATCTAAAAGTCCTTTTAGAATTCATGCTTTCTTATTTATTTTTCGTACATGCTTGACATCTTCAGTTCATTGCTTAGATGTAATTAATTCTATTGTTTCTAAAAGGAGCTTTATTAGTGCAGTTTAATGTTATATTCTTTATTATGTAAAACTACATATTTTTTATTTGTGTTCAAATTAGTTCAATAGGATTAAAATGACAATGGTAAGGTAGAAGACGAATAATTTTGAGATCATACTCTGCCAAAACATCATTTGAATTTTTTATTTCTGGTTTATGCTTCTTTAAATTCTAAAAATATACATTAAAAAGTTTCAGTGAAATTGATATTCATTGTTTTTTAACACGAAATAATTTAATTTTTCTGTTGCTTGCATAAGGGGGTTTATTTATTTGTACAGAATGATATTTTGCGTTATTTATTACAATAATAGATTTTCCAGGAACATTGAGAGTAAGTTAAGTCTCAACGATTGACATGAAATGAAACGATTTACATCCATTTCATTATGAATGTAAATCTTCTTTTTGACTGAAAAACAGGAGAGCATTTGAAACAAACCCGCTACTTGAACCTTTATGAAGAATTACTAGACGGATAATTTTCTCACAAGGTACTTTAAGACCACACTTTTTAGTCTATTTAGGATAGTGTGTGGTTAACATTTAACTAAGTTTCAATAAAAAATATTATTTCATTACAATTTTCTTCTCGAATTTGTTTTAAAAACCAGCATCTCCAAGCAGCAATATAGCTTTTTTTAATCGCAAATAATGTACCATTAGACTTTTTAAATGTAAATTTTATTTTGTTTAAAACAGTTTTAAGAGATTCTATTGATCTAATTGACCCATTAAACAATTTGCAAACATTAAACTTAGTGTAACTGTAATTTTTTTTAAATAAAATTTTTTTTTTTTAATGCATTACGCATATATATGTTTTCTAATTAAAGCAGTCTCAAAAACATCAGTCAAAATAAGAAAATTTTCTTTTTTTGGCTTTATCAGGACTTTGTAAAATACCTGTTTCCCGTTTTTTTTGTCATTCTTGTCACTGTTTTTATAGAGATTTGTAAGACTTCAGCTGTGGCTTTTGTTAACTGTATTGAGGGTTCATGATCTCTTTCTCAAACAAAAAATGATCTCAAATTTAAAATAAAATTTCGTGCCATTAAAGTTATGAATTTTCCTCTAAAAACACTATGTTGGAGCAAAATACTTGAAAAAAGAAAAGAATAAAGTAAAGGTAAAAGATGAAACAACTAAAAAAATATTGAAAAAAGATAAAATTAACGAGAAACATAGTGACTGAAAAGCTAGTGTCACAAAAAGTAAAAAATGAAAAAAGAGTAGGAAAATAGCTAGAAGAGAAAATAAGAACAGTAGTGAACGTCAGAAAGATATACAAAGTGACTAGGAAAAAAATGATAGAAGTTAAATTAAACAAGTGGGAAGAGAAGGAAGCAATAATTAAAAAAAAATAAAAATTGCAAAAAAAAAAGAGGAAAAAGTATTTATAGACAACAATATACCTAAAAAAAAGAACAATGCTGAAAAAATTCAAAGAGTTAGCAGCGGAAGAAAGAAACAAGGAAAATAATATAAAAATTAATTACAGATAAATTTAGATAGAAAAAAAATGTAGGAAGTAAGAAAAAATTCTTTAAAAAAAGATTGAAATAGAAAACAATAAACAAAACGAAAAACACAAAAAACAAAAAAATATTAGATAAGATGTAAAAATATTGAAACATATAAGTAAAGAAATACGTGTTATTGATATAATTAACATAAGAAATAACAAAAAAAAAAGTTTTAAATATGCAAAAAATTAAAAAATATATAAAGAAAGTATAAAAAGAGAAAAAAGAAACCGAAAAAAACACACAGAAGAAAGAAAGAAAAACATTAGAATATAAAAATAGAACAAAAGAGCTGAAAATACAGCAAAAGTACTTAATGGTTTATTTTTCAATGTGGCAGAGATCAAACAAAAGATGGAGTTCTAAAAATACAGAGTCTGTCAATATGACAGTACATTCTGTATAAATTCCAGTCTTTAAAAGGTAAAATGTTAATCTAGTCTTGTAATTGTACAGTTTTAGTACTAAAGATCTAAAATCAAAACTCATTTTAGAATTTCAAATAGCGTAAATGAAAAGCAGTGTTGTCAGGTCTAACATTATAAAATCTTAACCTAATCGGATTAAAAAAAAAACAGGTTGTGTAAAAAATAAATTTAAGAATTGCTTTATTTTGTTATCTTTATATACATACAAAAAATAGTAGATTGAAACCTAAAGTTTTCTCTGTTGCAACGTGCTCAGATATCCCTGAGATCACATTGAACCAACATTTGATGCCCGTATTTTGACGTCTTTTACTCCGTAGAGTGGCGGTGTTTTTAATAATATATTATTATTAGAGACATTAATAATCAATTATTATTAAAAACATAATATTATTTGCCAAAGGTGTACACGTCAAACTTATAGTGCCATAATAATAATACGCAAAACAATATAATTTTGCTTGGCGTTGCTAAAGAACGAATGTTTCTAGGATAGAAAATTTTCTGTTTTTTTCCTGGCTTGAAAATTTGGCTTTATTAGGCCTTTCCCTTTCATGATTTTACTTTGCTTGTCCGTTCTCATAGCTTCAGGTTGAATTTGGCGGCTTGATTGTTTCATTACAAAAAAGAAAAGCGTCTGCTAGAAATTATATACTAAAATTGGTTTGGCGGTAAACTCCTTAGGTTTATTTGACCAAAAGCCAAAAAGAAAATCATAAAAATATTAAACTTTTACATTCCGCAGTTTAGGGTGGCAACTTATTTTTGTTACAATTTTTGTGATAGTTACCGTAGCTACACAATAGACGTTTAGATTTGTCACACGGTACTAAATGTGAAAATAATATTATTTATTTATTTTATTAAAAATGTTTTATTTAAAAAAAAAATTAAATTTCATTTGTTTAGAATGCAATCTATTTGCAAATAAACACACTTTGGCTAGTTTGAATTTAATCTCTTTTAGCGGTCTGGTCACATGGTGGTAATCCAAATGAATAGTCCAAATATACATAATTTAATATTTTTAGATAATTTTACAAAGTATTCAATTTCTTGATTTACAATGTTGTTTACAAAGAAAATTTATTTATGTTACTTATACTAAGTTATTTTATACAAAATCTCTCAAAAAAATGCTCTAATAAAATAAGTGGATTAGAATACACATCTTTACTTTTAATTATTTAACATTTTATTAAAATATAGGTATTTGTTACATAAATATTTCTACAGTTGCATTTAAACAACTTTCAACATCATTTGAAAACGCATTGTAAAATATTATTTTTGACCTTACAAAACCAGGAACCAATGGAAGACGTAAGCTTTGAAATGCAATCTCATAGTTTTTGACATTTATTCGGCCCTAAAAATATTTGATTAATAAGTAGTTTTATTATTGCTCTACCAGACTCTCTCAACTTCATGATAGGTTGAGAGAGAGAAAAGGTAGTAAATTAGACTTAAAGCTAACTTAATTGTAATTAAATACAAAATTGAGATTTGTGTTTGTTTCAATCAAAGACCTAGCGAATATAAAGCCATCCGTTTGAAAATTATCAAAAATCAAACTTTTTATTAAAACTTTGTTTTTTTAATTTTCTCGCCGTAATTCTTGTTGGAGATTTTACCTAGCCTAATATTAAATAAAGATAACATTTATACAGCAGCAAAAAATTTTCAAAAAAACAATTTATTTCAACTCTTAATAATAACACAATTCTTCATATAAATAATGAATCTATACGTCATGCAATGTTAAACTTAATTACGAATTTTACTATTGATGCGTTTATTGCTTTTACAGGCCACAGCAGAATATTTTCAAGGTTCTGTTCAAGTCTGCGTACAAATAATATAAAATTATTAATTATCAACATTTAAACAATAGTAAAAAACATGGCTCCGCCCAGTTTTGTTAACAACGTTTGACCTTGACTTGATTTTATTAGATATTTCTCTAGCCGAAGCAACATGATGTTGTTCAGTAAGTGTTAAAATACACGAAAAACGTGTCATTTTTTTGAAAAATACAATACCCAGCTATGTGATGTGAGTGATAACAATACAACAAATTTATCATGATGTTCATAAAAATGCAATTTTCAGGAGATAAATATTACAATAAATGCAGCGTGTAACTCACCCACAATGTCTTTTTACATATTATTGTAGGTTATATTATCAAATTCGACCAAAATAGACCAATATTTTAGTATTTTAATAGGTTCAAATCTAAAACATTTTTAAAAAAACTGATTACTCTAACCCCAAATGATTATCGTTATTTGTAACTAAGAATTAGATTGTAGACAAAATAAACAAGGTATGCTTAGGCACGTCTCTAAAATCCTTTACAATTTTGTTTGTTACATTTAATGAATTATTTGAACTTTATTTTATATTGCCTAAAATGCTTATTTTTTAAAACAATCTTAAAATATTTAAAATAAATGCAAATCTACAAAATATGTTTGTTAAAACATTTTCTTACAGTTAGACATAGAAATAATGTACAAACAAACGCGCAACAACTTGTTTTAACTCGCTCAGAAACGTGGTTTATGCTGCAGTATTTTACAGCAAACGTTTTAAGTGCGAGTATTAATTGTTTTTAATTGTGTTTTACGACAAAGAGATAAGTGAGTTTGCTTTTTAAAAAATCAAGCTAAATTACTATCTCTCTACGCATCTGCGATCATATTACTGATATTGTTAGATTTAACATATAAAAACATTCGGACAATATAACGTAAACATAATAATGCTGCTTAGTATTATGTTTAACCCTCCTTGTAACCGTTTCCGAGGCACAGCATACTTTGCCCACAACTTTTAGCGTTTGATCTGGGGCTTTATTAATTGTCATAGTCATCATGTCATTGTCACTCGTTTAAAACGAAAAATTGTTTAAAAACACTATCACGTATTTCCCGCCATGTTGAAATCTCTGCTTAAAAAATAACCTTTATAATTTTATACAGTTTATTATTATGAAGTTTAGTAAAGTTTCAGTCAACGCTACTGAACAGAAACAGAATAGATATACATATATAGATAGTTTAACAAATGTTCGACGTGATTGTTTAACATGGCATAACTTTTTTATTATTTATTATTATAAACCGATTAACATGAAACAAACACTAAATGTTAAGTGAAGCTTACTAAAATATATTGGTAAAAACCACATTTAAATCGAAACCGCCGTTTCTAAAATTAGCGTAGACAAACAGACTAAAATTTTAACAATTACTGTTTTGAGTGCTATTGTATTGCGTTGATAGAAGTTCTAAAAATATTTTACTCATATATCTTTCACATACAGACAGCGATTTGTCATACAGCGTGGAAAATAAGTAAGGAATAAATTCAATAACTCTATTAGTACTTGCGCTAGAAATTAAACTTAAAAAGCATATTAGTTATAGCGCATACGAAAAACGTAGGTTAAGTTTTTTTTATTAATTTTTTTGACAGTTATGATGTCATCAATATATTGTTTTTAATAACAACTCATGTTCTTTATTTGACATTTGTGTAAGGTTTTTTATTCTGATTTCCATGGTATTAAACACCTAATAGCTTACTTAATAAAAAAACTAAAAAATAAACAGCTCTACAGTTTAAAATAGTAAAATTTAAAAAAGAATAGAGTAGTCTATTTCATCGGAATTTAAACAAAACACGCAAAAAAGACAAAAAAACAATGTTGACAAAAGCAAACAATAAGAAATATAACAAAAACAACCCTAGATTTTAAAGTAGAGTTAAGAAATTAGCAAAATTAACAAAAACAAAACTTTTCATGTAGCGTTGACAACTCAAAGATATTACACCAAAAGTTGAAACTGATGACCCTGCATCATATGACCGTATCCAAGACGATCAATGAAAGCAGCCAATATTTTTAATAATTCGGTGAGTTATTAAATTGCACAAATTGCACTTATGTCGTATTCTTGCTTTAAGATTATTTAATTTGTTGGGTCGGTTTTGATACACTTCCTTCGTTGTTTGTCTCTCAGAGATGTCATGTTAAAGGTAAAATTAAAATACGCAATGTTGCTCAGCAGAAAATAGTTTGCTACAATTATTTAGTAACCGATTTAGAATTGTGTTCTGTCAATTTTTATCTTTTGTTTTCTCAATTTTTTTTTTGTTTAAACTTTAATAAAGTAGACTACTCAGTTTTTGTTTTAATTATTGTAATTTAAACTCTACAGACGATTTTTTTTGATTTTCTTATGTAAGCTATTAAGTATTTTAATACTATAATCAAAACAACAAAGTTTCGACTCAAAATCAAAATAAAAAACATGAGTTGCTATTAAAAAAAATATTGATGACGTCATAACTGTCAAAAAAAATAGATGAAGAAAACTTAACATAGGTTCCTCGTATGTACTATAATTTAACCCTACTACATGTTTTTGTAGTTTTATCTCTAGCGGAAGTAATAATGGAGTTATTGAATTTATTCCCTACTTATTTTTCACGCTGTATGTGTTAATATATTAATAATCATATTTTATGTCATTCATAAACATAAAGTAACTAATAATTTAAAAATTAATGCTTTGGTAAAAAAATTGAGTTTAAGTTGACATAAAATTTTTATTAACATCAATGAAGAAAAAAAGAACAAAATTACCTACAACCTTTTTTATAATTGATGAAAACAGTGTAGATGTTACGTTTATTTATTCTACCACCACCGAATCAACAATTAATTGAACTGCTAAAATCAACAAAAAGACTATTGGTTAGATTTTGATGAAATTCAAATAAAACCACATGAAAAGCATCAGCTTTCAATAAAAAACATTATTGTAAACGGTTTACCTAGATAAAAGTTCTGAGATACATAAATAACACACATAAAAAACCTCTTTCTTTTTGAAGTCTGTAAAAAAGATTGTCAGAAACCTTATACCATTCTTTTTTTATAGTTGTTTAAACAGTGCGGGCTTAAAGTAAATAATATAATCAGTAAATGTAAACCTCTCTAGAAGTACACTAATTAGTTGTTTATTTTGTGTATTCACTTGTTCAGATGATCTAATGCCGGTATTCATAGTCGTATCTCAAACTCAAGCTTGAGTCCGTCTCAGACAAGGACTTCGGCAATGCTCAGAAGAAAGCGTTTGCCTGCGTCATCCAAAAGTAGTAATTTTTGTGTTGTTACGTTTGAAAATTGTGACGCATGAACGTCATTCTGCGTGTTTATATTTACTTTAAAGTGACAGGTTGAGTAATAACTCGATGCTGCAGGAGTCATATCGAAAGTCGTTTTGTGTTGTCGGGTGAGCACATGTCTACTGACATAATACATGGATGGTAACTTCATAAAATGTGCACTATAGACGAAAAAACGGCGTATACAAAAACAGCAAAACCAATGTAGTCCCGCATGGACAACTCCAATAATGTAAAAAGTAATACGACGAATGCCGCAATAGTGACCGATCTGGACCATTATTACATTCTCTGCAAAACACAAAAGCTGCAAAAGTGAGACCAAACAGAAGCTAGCTCACACTGCGCGACAATGTAAGTGCAACATTAATATAAAGCTTACCAAACGTTTCCCACTTTTATTGCAGGAAATGTGATGCAGAAAAGTTATCAGTTAGTGGTAGGAGCTATTCAAGAAGTGTGTAAAGATGAACGTTTTCGACTGCCGTTTTGTCTACTATGCTTCTGCAAACAATACCTTACACTTATAATGTAAACTAATAAAAATTTTACTATTTTTGTACTTATTTTTACCAGTAGAAAGTGTTACAAAATAAAAATACTACCCAATTAATAAATATCTGTGACTTTTATTATTATTCAATGCTTTCATTTTTGCACAAAATGTGGCAAGCTCTTTAATTTGGTGTAAGTAATAATTGTCTTTCCACTAATTTGCAAGCAATCCTACATTCACTACATAGTCTTTTGTGAAGCTGTAGCGCCGCTTACATTTAAAGTTGGAAAAAAATTCCAATGGGTTTGCAACACCCCGCACATAACTCGTCCAGCATGTCAATGTTCGTTGTTATAAACTGCAACACATAATACTCTTCAGTATTTTCCAACGCGATGCCATAACCGGCGAATGGCGTCTTGAGTCAGACTTGAGACAAGTCGAGGCCTTGCTTGAGTCTGACTTGAGATGGACCTAGTGCGCTTGCTCATCAAGCAAAAATCACTCTTATTTACACCGTAATTTGATTTGTAAATCTTGAGTTTTGTCTTTGAATACCGATCCGGACTTGAGGTCGACCTCAAGCTCAAGATATGAATATCAGATTTCACGAGCATTGCCGAAGTCCTTGCTTGAGATGGAATCAGCGATAAATCTATTTCAAAACGCATGCAAACGCTTTCCCGAGCATTGCCGTAGTCCTTGCTTGAGTCCAAGCTTAAGCTTGAACTTGAGATACAACTATGAATACCGAGATAAGTCATGTTATTAATAAAGTAGGTCATTTTATCTTATTTCAAATTATTTTTATAATTTCTGAATTGGGTTAAGTTTTTTCATATGTTTATGACGCCTCTATCGGCTTGTTAACTCAAAAAAGTTTTTAGCCAACTAAAAGGTCCTATGATTATCGTTAAAAATAACAATCTCGATCTCTTATTTTTTTTATAAAATGACCCTTTACAGAGTCATTTTTAGTAAAAAGTAAACGTAGCTACGATTTAATATTTTAATTTAAAAAAAAAACAAGATTCTATATTATGTTATTTGCGCAAACTGTCAGAGTTAGTCATGTTGAGCTTTTTTTATATTAACAATAACAATAATATATAAATAAACCCTACATGCAAAGCGTTTTATCTGCTTATTGAATAATATTTTGTATTTTTTATTCCAAAATCATATTTGTTGCTGGACCAAACATAGCGTTTCCAAAAATAACCCCACTTACTGGTGAAAAACCAAATTACCAAATCTAGTAACAGATTTGTGGTTTTTTATATAAATCTGCATTTTATGTGGTAGATTAAAAGCAAACCTACAGCTGGCAGCGGGCATGTCCTTGGCGGAAACCCAGCATTTGCTTCCAAAGCAGTCCAAAATGGTCCTAGTTTATTATTTAGAAAACCACACACCTCTTGCTTAACTATAGAAAACAGTGGGTTGAATTTTTTTCCATTTCCAGAGAATTCTAAACTTATATTTACCTAAAATTGCATTGTTTATCATACAATAGTTCAACGTTACATACAGTGTTTTAGAAATGATAATTAAGAAAAACTGTAAGAAAGTGAGCGCTTTTCCAAAAATTACATTCACTACGTAAGTTAGAGTATTTTTGTTTAAATTCAACTTGGGATAGAATTACATAATGGATTGATAAATCACATAAAAGCTCATTATTACGCATGTGTCACAACTTTGCAACTTCGATATAATTTTCTGGTTTTTTGTTTACTAAACGTCAAAGTTATAATTTTTGAAAGCGCACTTATTATTTTGTTTGGCTTCTTGACTACGTCTATCTTTAATAAGATATTATTTATAAAACACTCTGTATAATATTGATAAAATATATAGTTACGAGCTGATTTTGTCCCAGTGGTTTATTGAGAAATCCTTGAATATCTAAGTATTGAATTCCATCACGAATTTTAGTACTTGCTTTAAATTTTATTGGATACTCTCCATTATTTTCGCACATTGCAATGTGTCTTATAAACATTTTAGAGCCCATTTGAATTGTTTGTTGCAATAACTTTAAGAAATCTTTGTAAAGCTTTTATGTCATCTACACATTCACTTACCAACAATATAATAAAGTAACAAACTTTGGTTACTGTCTTCATTGTTTAATAGAACAGCAGGAAGTGACTGAATAGACAAAACTAACTTTGTACAAACATTAACATTATTGTTATCAAAATCAAAAAACAAATTATGTGCTAATTACACTATAATAATGAAATTCACTTGCAGCACGAACGCTAACGCTCTCTCTGCATTATCTAGTATATATGTTTGTTTTTGAAATGCACTTTTTATTATAAAGAACACTATTGTTTTAAAATATAGATTTCATTATTGGTTCTAAAATTATTATATTTTTTGTAGTTTTAATATAGGCTTAAATTAATTAAGATTATGTGATATGATTGTTACATAGGTGATGAGCTGATGACTAACAAAAATGTTAAATTATGTATGTTGTAACAAACTGATGAGGTCAGTCAAAAAAGCTCTAGGCTTGACAATAAAAAAAAATTACAGAATTAAAATATAGTTTTTTATTATATTGTTTTAAAGTTCTTATACAGTACGTAGATTTAACAATATAACTAACAACTATTATAGGTTATCGAAGAAGAAAGACTTTTACGGCCTTTCGGAAAAGATCATATCATACTTTTGAACAAAAATTAGGTTTTGCCTAAATGGCTTAACTTTTACAATTTTTTTGTGTTCAATTTTTGATCTTTTTCTTATTAATGACAATATGAGTTACAAGAGTAGACATTAGTGAGAAAACCGGTCTCTTTGCCGACAACGTTTGTATTGGAGTACGTCTTATAGTCAGTTATTACCTACGTCCAAGATTACATTGAAATAAAAACGTGGTACGGTTCAAATAAACTTCTTTTCCTCATACACAAAAGTCACTACTACTGTCATGTAAAACCTCATTACATCTAATTATTTTCAAAACTAATGCAATAAAATAAGCTTTCAATTTTGTTAAGTTTCTAAGACTTACTACTGACTGCAAACTGAAATAAACTTCAAATAGTTTAAAAAAAATTAAACTATTTTCGATAATTTTTGATTAAGAAATTTTTAAACGTTTTTAAAAATAGTTTTGAACCTTTTAATTATATTTTAAATTTTAACATATATTTTTAAATAATTTTAAAAATTTTTTAAAAATTTTAAAAAATTTTTAGAATTTTTTAAAACATTTTAATAATTTTTAAAAAAATTTATAAATATAAACTTAAAATTTTTATATTTAATTTTTAAAATTTATTAATACGTTCAAAAATTACTAAAAGTAAAAATAAATTATTAAAAAATATTAAAAAAAAATATTTAAACGCTTTGAAATAGTTTAAAAAAAATTTTAAAAACAAATTTAGATTATTTTCAATGATTTTTAATTTAAAATTTTTTAAACGTCTTTAAAAATGGTTTTGAACATTATTAAATATATTTTAAACTCAAACATAGTTTTTTAAATAATTTTAAAATTTTTTAAAAATTTTTAAAAAAATTTATTAAAATAAAATTGAAATTTTTTTTTATTTTTCAAACTAGCTGGCCCGGCGAACTTTGTTCCGCCTTAGTTTTGTTATTTTATTTTTTATTTTTATTTTTTTTGTCATTTGTTTTGTTATTATATGTCAGATGCGTTTACGTTTTATATTGTATGTCACGTCACACGGAATGGGATAAAAAATATTCTTTGTTAGGCTACTGGTTCTAAACAACCACTTCACCAATTTTCAGCCAAATCGGTCATAAATAGATATAGATTTTTAAAATAAATGACCCCAAAAACTATAAAAATGATACCCAAATTAATTATTCACATTTATTACCTTTATCACATTCATTTTACAACCCTCTTTAACTTAAATATCATTCTGAAATTCCTTGAAAATACCCATATCGTTTTCTTACATTTTTATCCCTAGAACACTCTCTTTTCATCCTCCTAAGAGTAATTTTTTAGAAAGCAGGAAACATACCTATTTATTTTTTTTTGAGAACTTAGGCAATTTATGGGAAAAATTATGAAAACGACATCAATCTTTAGACATTTTGCCCTCTTTCCGCCCTATCAAGGAATGATAATATTTTACTTCTAAAATTTCGGATTTAAACATAGATATTATTTTTAAAATAAACAATCCAAAATTTTTGAAAATCATACTAATATTGGTACTTGTCATTTTTTGTTCCTATCCCACCTCTTTTTATCTCTTTGTTAATAAACAGTATTCAATTTTTTTCATTCAAATCCAGTCATCATAATTTTCCATACAAACTTTCACCCAAAGTTGTTATATGAAAAGTTGTCTCATGGAAGACGATTAAAGACGGCCACTGACGATCCAAATCCGTTGAATCGTCAGTGGCCGGCTTTACACACGCTTTACATGTAAACGCACGGTCCGACTTTGGTTGGTGGTGGGGGAGTGGATCGATTTATTTGGAACGGTAATTTGCCGAGCCTCACCGAACGTTTCCGACATCGCAATTCTAATTTTGTTTTAACCCTTCTTTTAGAGGGTGGTTTCTGGAATAAAAAGTATTCTATGTCCGTCTCCTGGCTCTAAGCTACCACCTCACCAATTTTCAACCATATCGGTAAAGCCGTTCTTGAGTTATAAGTGAAGTAACATAAAAGACGACTTTCTTTTATATATATAGATTTATAAATTTGCTTAAGATTATTGAATAATAAAAATATATTATTAAAAAGTATTTAAAAAGAATACTTAATTAAGTATTCTTTTTAAATACTTTTTATCAAACTATTTTAAACCATTGCTTTAAAATTGTTTAATAAAAAATTTAGATTGTTTTTGATAATCTTTAATTTAATAGTTATTTACAAAAAAGTCAGGGAAATTTCACATTACTGAAGAGGAGCTAAATTGAAATACGAGGCACTTTGTGCCGAGTATTTTAAAGCTCCGAGTCGATTTGGAAATAACATTTCCAAATCGTCTTGGAAACAACATTTTCCTGCTTATTTACGCGCAGGAAAATTGAGTTTTCCGGACTAGTACTGTAAAAACTTTACAAGACGCAAAATAAAAAAGATACTCTAGTAACTATAGTCGCCAAAATTGACAAACTTGATTTTTGTAAAATTTGTAAAAAAAATTCTAAAATTTGTTAATTTCGTCTTTTTTTACGATTTCCGGAAAAATTTAATACAAACACGTCAATAAAATCTCTTATTTGACTCGGAGCTTTAAAATACTGGGCACAAAGTGCCGAGTATTTCAATTTAGCTCCTCTTCAGTAATGTGAAATTTTCCTGACTTTCATGTAAATAACTATTAAACGACTTTAAAAATTGTTTTGATCTTTTTTTAAAATATTTTAAATTCTAACATAATTTTTTAAATAATTTTAAAAATTTTTAAGAATTTTTTGGTAATTTTTAAAAAAAATTATAAAATTAAACTTGAAGTTTTTATATTTAATTTTTAAAATTTATTAAGACGTTCAAAAATGACTTGTGTAATGTAAAATGTAAATGATTAATTTTTACAAAAATGTAAAAATTAATTATTAAAAACTAATTAAACAGAATATTTAAATGTTTTGAAATGGTTTATAAAAAATTTCATAAGAAATTTTAATAATTTTTGATAATTTTAATTTAAAATTTTTTAAACGTTTTTCAAAATTTTTTTAAAGTTTTTTAAATACTATTTTAAATCTAATATAATTGGATCACTTTGGAAAAAGCTTTGCAATCAGATCTGTTTCTAAAAACCTTAATCTTTTTACTACAAGATTAGTCTTGTTAAATTGTACTAACGTTAATATGAGTGCAATTGATAGAAAATGAACAGTGAGTTCTTAGGCAATTCTATTTGTCAATAGGTTTTAGTCAATCACTCTGTAGCTGGTATTGGTAAGCTACGCTTCAGTATGCCAACTATTAAAACAAACAAAAATAGAAACCTTGATCTTCGATGTTAATTAAGCGTAGCGTATTTCAAAAAATTGTGAACTATTAAATTTATTCTAGTATAAACAATTTTTTTTTAAATAAATTGAGCTGTATCAAAAAAGTCAAATTTAATATCAATGTTGTTATTATGATTATATCACTCATAGTGCTTGTTTCAAACGATAATCAGAACTGACTAATAAGTGATAATCACGCGTGGTTGTCCGTAAATCTGGTATGCCATGATGTCAACTGAAATGTCATAAAAAAATGTCGCTTTCGGTGATTTTTTTTTGAAAAGTATTGAACAAAGTAAATCATAAGCGCTGTAATACAGAATTTTGCAACACACGAAATTCGGAGAATTTCACGGTGGAGCAACTGGCCCAGGATCATGCAAGACTGAGCATTTGAGGCAGAAAAACGGGGCAGATTACAAGGAGGCAGTGATTAAGCTGTTATGAAACGTGAATATTTAGCATTACTGCATACTGCAAGAAAAATATTTCAAAGAGTTTAACTGCAAATTTAACCCATTCAGTGAATTTGTTTTTGAAGAAGCGAGATATGCCAAAACACCAAGAGAAAGTTATTGCAAAAATTGCCAGAGAAACGTAAACTATGTGCTGAACCTCTATCAGTTAACGAAATTGAAGCAATTGCAAGGAGTTATGACGAGAATACTACAGAAAATTTGCAGATTTTTTTTTCAAATGGCTGCAACGGGTTAGCTTGGCGCGGTAACAAAGGTACGGTTTATTTAATCGACTATTTTGAGAACGAAACATAGAAGGATGGTTCTGAGACGTATCATATATAACCCGATATTTACAAAAACGACTTAAGGAGGTAGCAAAAGCTTGTGCCGAAATAAATGGCTAACTCCCAACAAACAAAATGATAACATGTGTCTTGTTAGATTATTGTTTAATAAAATGATCTCTAAACCATTCAAACAGTCACCAATTTGTGTAATTCAGGCTCCAATGTGCAAGAGATTATTAAAATAACAGGCCACACCCTATTTAAAATAAACAACAAACATCATTTTAGAATCATATCTGGTTTGAGACACTGCAATCCAACGTCATCAATTGCAGCGAATGAAAAATTAACAGAGAATTCGAGTGTAGCAGACGCCGCCGACACAAATCAATCTTCATCAGTTTTAATTAACGAAAAATCTGCAAAATGCTAATGTAACCTACAATAACTGTGTGTTTAATTTTTACAGCAAATAGACAATGTTCTTATGTCCATTGTTCTGTCATAATAAATAACATTTATTTATTATCACAGAACTGTTAACAGAAATTTATTAAATAAATTTCTGTTGACTGTTCTGTGATAATAAATAAATGTCTATTTGCAAAAGTATAAAATTGTTCATTCGTGATATAATCTTCCGAATACAACTTGTGGAGTTATGGCTATTATTGATCATCACATGTATTGATGCACTCTACTCGTTGATTTTGAGACATAGGGATTCAATATGGGAAATTAAAAATTTGTGAATATGGTTCTCCTAATTATTTTACTGTAAAATGTTAAATACAAAAGTTGTAGATTAATTAAAAGCTTATCCAAACTCATTTTTCTTTATTTTGTTAAGTTTATAACACGAGAAATAAAACAAAAAAATCAGCATAAAATATAGCACTAGCTTTGAAAATGTCAAAATAAAAGTAAGGAAAATTTGACAATAAAAAGTGTCACAGTTTCTATTTGTTATAAACTGGTCTTGCACAAAAACTTAATATAAATGTTTACAACATAGAAGAAAAAATTAACCCAAAAAAATGTTGGTCGTTTCTCAGTTCTAAAAATAGCTTCAGTTGTATACCTGCATCTATAGACTTTAACAATTCTACAATAACTGATCCTCAGGCTATAGTTGACAGTTTTGCTGCCTACTTCTCCCAATCTTTTATGAAAAATGTGATTGATAATCAGCCATCCGCTTTTTCTTCTGTATCGATTGATATTTTTAATTTGCCGCATGTTACAGAAGATGATGTGTGTGCAGCTATTAGACGCTTAAAACCTACCATGAGCAGTGGACCAGATAAAATTCCTGCTTTTATAATCAAAGATTGTGCGAATGTATTTGTTAAACCTTTGAGAACTATATTCAGCTTAATATTAAAAACCAGCTGTTTTCCAACCAAATGGAAATCATCCATTAAACGCCCGGTGCATAAAAAAGGCTGCCGGTCTGTTATTTCTAATTACAGGTCTATTGCATTAATTAATACTTTTGCGAAGTTTTTTGAGTACGTCTTCTATAATTCCTCAATTCATTGCATCTCTCGTATGTTATCTCCCAGCCAGCATGGCTTTACAAAAGGTAACTGCACAAAAGGTAAAGGTACTGTAACAAATCTTGAATCAATGTGTCAGTGTTTATGTGATGCACTTGATAACCATTCCCAAGTAGATGTAATTTACACAGATTTCTCGAAAGCTTTCGACAAAATTCACCACAATCTTCTCTTGACCAAGTTAGATTTATTTGGCTTAGCCGACGATCTGGTCAAAATGTTAAAATCGTACTTGTGCGATCGATATATGTATGTTAGCGTTAGGGGGTATAAATCTAAAGCTTTTAAACAAGAGTCTGGTGTTTCTCAAGGATCTGTCCCTAGACCACTGTTTTTTAACATTTATACTAACGATCTGGAGAATGATTTAGACATACCGTGTTTCTTATTTGCTGATGATATGAAAATCTATCTATCAATAGATACAGTCAACGATTCTCACCGACTTCAAAACTGCATTAAAGTAATCTCTGCAAGATGTATGTCAAATAAACTAGTCCTCAATCTTCCAAAGTCTAGCATTTACATAAAAAACTAAACTACTTTTATCTGATTATAAAATCAATGGCGTCATTCTCTCCAGACGTGAGTCTGTCTGTGGTCTTAGAGTTATCTTTGACTAAAAACTATCATTTAGTGAGCATATAAAAACTATTTCAAATAATACTTTTAGATCCCTGAGCTTTATCCTACGCATTGGCAAAGAATTTTTAGATGTAGAAACCTTGAAACTTTTTATATAAGTTATGTTAGATCAAAGCTTGAATATGCTTCTCTTGTTTGATCGCCGTTGTATACTATTTATATTTCTATATTAGAGCGCATACAGCGCAGATTCCTTAAAAATACAGGTTTTATGTTGAATCCGCTCCAGTGATATCCTCATGAGCTTCTTCTCAATGGAGTAGGTCTACAACTTCTTCTAAACAGACGCAATGAGCACTCTGGAATGTTCTTGTTCAAGCTCTTTAATGGGCTGTTGGAATGTCCTCAAACCCTTGAGCGCATTAGTCTGAAAATTAACTATTTGGGTTCTCGTTCAAAAAAAACGTTTTACATCGGCGGCGAGTGTCACACTGACATTGGGCGTCGATCCCTTGTTACCCAAATGCTTCGTAACCACAAGAGTATTGAGAGTTACATCGATCTTTTTGCTTGTAATACACCGCAAATAAACCAATTCTGTAACATGCGCAGGTAATATACTGGGGTGATCCAACTCTAACGAGACCACAGTGAAATAATGCTGTTGTGTGTAGATCCTCCATGTCTACTTAACACTCATATTACAACTTGTTCGTATTCCAAACAATTTTTGCTTATACCGGGACTTATAATTGGGTTTTTTGCCTGTTAGTCCGACACAATAATAATAAGAAAAAGTTAATTTTGTAAATAGTAGAAAATTTTGAAAACAAAGACCGCAGCGTTAACAAGTAAAAGTTATGCAAATCCCAGGGGCATAATGCCATTGGCCCGACAGAAAGAACTGAGGCTGTACTCTTAAGCATAGCAGAAAATAAAAATGTATTCTTACAAGAAATAGGTGAAAATTTGGAAATACATTTTACAACAGCACAAAAAATTTTGAAACCACAATTCAAAAAAAAACAATTTTTTTGAAATAAATATATAGAAAGTGTTTTTTGGAATGACAAAAAAATATCTTAAAAGTATGAGTCTACAATAATATGCAATAAGGTCTATCAATCCTGTTTTCTTTTTTAGTTCAAATCTTATTTTAGCGTCAAAACTGTTGAACCATTGATTCAAAAAGATTTATTGAAAAATATTTATGTAGGAAATCATTTTTTTCTTAAACAGGCTTGATTGGAAATTTTAGTCAGTCTAACCATTTCAAATAACACTTCTTCATAAAGTACTTTTTCCAAAAATTATTTGCAATTAAAATAAAAAAAAAAATTAAAAAATTGCAAAAACGTTTGAAGGAAGTAAGAAGTGCTTTATAAAAAAGTATTATCAAACTTATTTGCAGAACATTTTCAAAAAATTTTTTTTGCAATTTTTAAAATACTTATTAATTTGTTTGTTAATTAATTAATGCTAAAGTAAAATTAAAAAATATATTAGTTTTTAAAGCTTTATAACTCGGATACGGTAAGACCGACAATAGTTATTTACATAAAAGTCAGGAAAATTTCACATTACTGAAGAGAAGCTAAATTGAAATACGAGGCACTTTGTGCTGAGTATTTTAAAGCTCCGAGTCAAGTAAGAGATTTTACTGACGTGTTTTGTATTAAATTTTACCGGAAATCGTAAAAAAAGACGAAATTTACAAATTTTAGAATTTTTTTTACAAATTTCACAAAAATCAAGTTTGTCAATTTTGTTGGCAACTATAGTTACTAGAGTATCTTTTTTATTTTGCGTCTTGTAAAGTTTTTACAGTACTAGTCCGGAAAACTTAATTTTCCTGCGCGTAAATAAGCAGGAAAATGTTGTTTCCAAGACGATTTCCGGAAAAAGCTTTTAATCAGACTTTTCTTGCAGAAAATTTAATTTTCTACAAAAATGTTTGTCAATAAATTTTTTTGACTCAATGGTTCAACAGTTTTGACGGTAAAGTAAAAAAAAAACATAGTTGATAAACTTCTTCTAATTATTATTAAGAGCTTAAACTTTCAAAGTATTTTTTTTGTCATTCCAAAAAAAATTTTCAATATACGTATTTAAAAAATATATACTAATTTTTTTTTTTGGATCAGTTTAATATTGTATAATCATAGAAAGTATACAAACATAGAGATATAATTTGTATTTAGAAGAGCATGACGCGCCATCTAAAAAAATCATCTAGGGCCGTTATTGGTTGCACTACTGGTTCACTGAATCAACATCGGAGTTCAATAATTGAACAAGTTAGTCAGTAAACAAACTGTGATGAGTAATATGATCGATTTAAGAAACATTGGTTGGTTCTACAGCCGGAGAATACACGGACTGTATATTCCTTACAATAACAAAACTATTTTTATATAAATGCGATAATAGGTACATCACATGCAGTTTAAAGTACATCAAAACGTATCTTTCATAAATATCCTTCTCATCTGCATAAGTATTTAATTGCACTATCTTTGCTGCCATAGCATCAATCAGACAATCAGAGCAATCAGACAACGATAAAATTTTACGTTTATAACTTTCTTAGTCAATTTTTTAATAATGTGCCAAATAATTAAAATAAAATAAATAAACATCTTGTTTTTACTTTTAACCAACTTGAAAAAAAAATCTGGAAAAACCGATTTCGGTGATTCTTCTTTTATTTGAAAGCTGGTGCTTTCGATTTAGTCCCATTTAAATTTAATCAAGATCTGATCAGTAGTTTTTAATTTATTTTTATTAATCCTTTTTTGACATAAATTTTTGACACTTACAATTAATTAATTATAAAAATACGTGAGAAATTGCTTTCAATATAATTAAATATTAATTTATAAGCAATTTGAATCAAATAAATAAATAAAATAATAATTAAGAAATCATATTAAAGTCGTTTTTTTTAAATTTTATATTTGTTTAATTACTATAGATTGGTTCAATAGTTAAAAAGCTTGAAATTACAGTTTTGTAATTTATTTTTAATAATAATAATAATTAATAAAAAAAATATGCAAGAAATATGCTTAAGAATAATAATAACTAAGATATGTAGTTGGTGTGCAAAAATATTAAACTTAATACATAAACTTTTACTTCCATTATGCAAAAAATCATCTTAGATTTTACAGACTTATGAGAAGCCACAACTTGTGTTACTTTACTACAATTTACAGTTCTTACATAACAATTCTGTACTTAGTGAAAGTCATAAACACTAATGCTGACAACAAGTTTTTAAATAAGAAGGGCTTTCACGACGCAGTCATTGAAATATTGACATTTATTGTGGTGAAAAGTTTAATAAAACTGTTGACGTTTTGCACTCCATCGATCACGACAGGGAAATAAAAGTGAGAATAAGCACGGTAACTCGACGAGTAAACCACTAGAGGCAAAACTTGTTCTCCTAGACCTTTTCGTTCTTTCCTAGTTGGTTAACGTCGTCAGACCGTACGCCTTTTATTTACAGCCATTATATAAATTAAGAAAAATAAATAAATTATCGAAAATAAAATAAAATTCTTATTAAAATTTTTTGAAAAATCTTTAAAGCTTTTTTTAAAAAAAATTAAAGTTGATTTAAGTTTTATTAAAACATTGTTTAATTTTTTCTATTAAAATAATTAGACTTATTAAACATTTTTGAATCTGTTGAAATATTGACATCTTTCGGAAAAGACCGTGTCAAAAAATTTGATGAAATTGTCGGAGAAATATAAGTGAGAACAAGCACGGTAAGTCTACGTGTGAACAACCCTAGAAGCAAAACTTATTCTGGCTAGACCTGCTGCTTGAGCTTATATTGGTAAGCGGGAAAAAGAAAGCGGCGGAAAGGGCAGTAGAGAAACTGGCGGAGGGCTTGGAAGAGAAAACTGCGGAGAAAGCAGAAGCGCTTTGTGTTGATGACAAAGGAGTGTTTGTGAACAAGGACTTCCAAACGTTTGAGAGAAAATAACCTGAATCTCTATTAAATTTCGACACGGTTTTTGTCGAGTCAAAAGTCAGTATTTCAACAAGTTAATAATCAGAATTAATGTTAGCAAAAATTTTTTCGATTAATTATTATGTGTCTACTATAAATATTAGACTTAGTTTAATAATTTTTTTTGTTAAAAAAACAACTTAGTTGCTTATCTACACTTTTATAAATGTCTTGTTATAAAAAAAATAGCGTTTGATCATTCATTGTGTTTATTGTTGTGTCAAAGCATTTTAATAGAACAATGTTTTTTTTTTATTTGAACTAATTCTAGAATTTTACATCAACTTGCGTCATTGATTTGTAAAATTGTCTTTAGCAAGCTGTAATTTTCTGTTAATTTGATGTGACGTCAGGGATCTAATTTTTTCTGCGGCCAGATGCTCGTCATACGAATTGTGTAAATAAACAAAAAAAATTGTTTAAATAAAATATAAAAAGAGATTAAAAAATATACTATTTTGTTAATATGTTTTTTTTTCTAAACATATCTCCGTTTACCCGGTATAGCTGGTGTGTTCAGTTATTACATCGAAGCGTTTATTTTACTTCAAATCATTTGGTAATACTAATTCAAGACATTTAAGTAAAGTCGCAAACGTTTGATCACAACCGACTCAAGCCGTAAGCAGCAAGATGTGGCAACGTTGCCAGTAGGCCTATTGGCATTGACTAGTTCAAGTTTCAAGTGTGTTTATTCAATTTTTCCGGTGGCAATACTTTTGTTTCAAATTTCAAATAAGTAAAACTGTTTGTGGTTTATGTTTATTTTGTCTTTTACTGTTTTTCCAAGTGTTTGATTTGCTACGTTATTCATTATAACAAATTGCGGCTTGTTAAATAGAGACGGCTGTGGTTTGGTTAGTATCAGATAGATTTTCAAAAAACTCGATATGTTTGTAGGTTTTTGATCAAAATCACAGCTGGCGTTTAGCATGCACATGCCACAATTGCTCTTTTATGCCGACAGGATATAATTTGACATTGTCAAGTAAACGTTTATTACAGCGTGCTCAACAATAACTGTTTGAGTTGGAAATCTTAACTAAAGCTGCAACCACTCTCTGTTGTTGACGGGTGATAGTTTTAACACTGATAACATAATTGACAAATGTCAATTAAAAAGTTAGTTGTTGTGACATAACCTACAATTTTATAATATCAACTATTAACAACTAAGAAAATTTTAATTGTAAATTAAAAAAAACACAATATTTTCCCATAGATGCCCATAGGGCATCTTCCCATAGGGCATCTATGGGAAGATATTGTGTTTTTTTTAATTTACAATTAATTATTACAATCCCCTTTTGTGTCAAAAAGATGGAACACCTTCACAAGTTTAAGAAAATTTTATAAATTTACAATTAAGTTAAGTCAGGTCAAATCAACTTTTAGAGCGCAAACCTGCTGTGTTTGTTTTTGTTTGTTTATTTTTAAGCGTATTGCTTTTGTCTGATATTAATTAAGTCCCCTACATCTGTTTTGCCTACGTTTGCATTTAATATGAAATTACCGAACGCACTATCTATTTTATTAAATCTATGATCCCACGTTTGACGTTTGTTGACAGCGTGACAGCTGTTGGTTGCGCGAAAAATGTTGATGTTTGTCATGTTTGTCATTGCTACTGACTTATGTCAAAACAGTTTTGAATTCAAACATTAAGAAATTCGTTAACAAATAAAAAAAAATATTTTGTATACATATTATGCTGTTTTCAAAATACATTTTTTTGTATTTCTTTAAAGTAATTCTTGCGAATGAAAATATTCTAAATCGGTAGTTTTGGACCTGAAGAAGCTAACCATTCAACCTAATCACAATGGTCCGCTACAATGAGTTGAGGGGTTTTTATGAAGTTGAAAAAACTATAGGCTGTGGTGGTTTTGCTAAGGTAAAATTAGCCACGCATGTGGCCACTGGGGAAAAAGTGGCTATCAAGATTATGAATAAAATTGGTCTTGGTGACGATTTGCATCGAGTTAAGCTTGAACTAAATGCTCTAAAGTCGTTATCCCATCAACATATTTGTAAATTATATCAGGTATACTTCATTTATAACATTTGTAACCATTTGCTTGAGGTGCCTCTGTCTTTTTAGGTTATTGAAACCGAAACGCATTTCTTTATTGTAATTGAATATTGTTCTGGAGGTGAACTTTTTGATCACATTGTTGAAAAGACCCGGTTAACAGAAGCAGAAAGCAGGACCTTTTTTAGGCAAATTATTTCGGGAGTTGCTTATCTTCATAGTCTTGGTTATGCTCATCGAGATTTGAAACCGGTAAGTTCTACAGAAATCTCTAGATTAATCTTATTAAGTATAAAAAGTTGTAGAAAAATTTATTATAGAAAGCAATCTTATTAGACTTTGCTTCAATTATACTATTTATTCAATTCAAAACTCAGTACAGTGGGTCATTTACCTTAAAAAGCAGCTGTTTATTACCCTTGTTTGATAAAAAATACATAACTTAACTGTTCAAATACGCCAAGGCTGGATTAAGGTTTTTTAGCTAGTCTGCTAGTCTTGCCACTGAAAGTTGCCCGTGAAATATGTGTGCAATTATTACAATATTATTGTCCATTTGTAACATCTTGTATCGGTTTAAACAGCTGGCACTTAATTCATACATCACGGCAAGTGTAACAAAAATTACACTTAATAATTACTTAAAAAACACAAACAACACTTAAAACTGATAAATATTAAAATTACAATTTTTTAAGGAGTTTATTCTGGTTATATGTTTTTTAATGTCAACTAAACTATCGGTCACAAAACAAAACGAATTAAGTACTGAAAAGCTAAGCATGAAAATCCTGAAAAAAATATTGCCAGAGGTGGCTTCTCACACAAAACTGACAACGTTGTGAAGAATATAGTATAAGATTCCGCCTTAGAACAATTTTTACCTATCGAGTTTCCTAATACAACTATAATTTACAATACAGTGTAGCTAAGCCTAATTTTTAATAAGACGTTGAAAATGTTAATTTTATTTGATAATTTTGACAGAGTAGTGATGGGACTATTGAAAAGTCTCTTAACTAGGTTTGGAAAACCAATCACCAAACTTGTTTTTTTTTTTTTGGAGTAAGAATAAAAATTATTGACATTATTCTTACTGCTATTGCTTAAAGTTATGAATAAAATGAGATTTTGAATATGAATACACCTGCTTAAAAATGGCTTGTGTGCATTTGCATTAATGTGCTTTAGGTATCATGTTGCATTTAAAACTTCTCTCCTACTAATTCATCGCACCATTTATAAAACACTTAGTACTATTTTTTATTTCAGAATTTATTTTACTTTTTAACACAAGCAATTTAATATGATGAAAATTTTAGGTTTTTGACTATACTATATGCTTCGGCTACTGGCAAGGCGAATTGGGCATTTTCGGAATCGCAATTTAAGACACTCCCTTTTTATTGGTTAAAGCAATGTCCCGTTTACACACCAGAATTTTATGAAACAGCGGTGTCAGCACTGTCAGCAGGACTTGTCAATTTACTCAAACCTTACTTTTGACTGTCGAACAGAATTATTCCTCAATGGCGTGCAAACCCTGTTTCGTCTAAGTAGGTTTTTTAGGATATCTGCGCATTTGCCTTTGCCGAAAAAATAGAGTATAATTAGAATATACAATTTGTAGGCTCTTCAAAGTTGATTTATTAATGTTTGTAATAGTACCCATTTTCACATTTGTCTAATTTAAAGTTTTAGATTTAGCATTCCCTTTGTTGGAAATGTTTCACATTATATTTCTACTTTTTGTTTTGTTTAAACGACAATCGGTTTAAGGTTCTATAAAATCTGTATAATGTATAGGGTCTTAAGCTAAACTTTTGTCGTTTCAGCTAGTAATTAATCTAGTGATTTCATTATTTCATTATTCGCATATTAAAGGTGGAAAAAGTTTTCCTAAATTAAAAAAAATATATTTGTATAGTTTGCATGAAATATGAGACAAATTATGTATACTCAAAAAACATACTGGCACAATTTGTTCTATGTTTTGTTTTACCCAAAACGATTTATCAGCTAAAATATCTTTATTTTGAAAATTCAAACTTTCACATGGTTAAGGTTACTTCAAAGAAAAACTATAAATGATGTTTTTTTTTTAGGAAAATGTTTTGTTGGATAGTGATCAAAACTTGAAATTAATTGATTTTGGATTATGTGCACGTCCAGATGGTGGCATAAAAAATTTACTTTTCACATCATGTGGGTCTCCGACCTATGCAGCTCCAGAATTAGTTTTAGGCAAAGAATATGTAGGACCGGAAGTTGATGTTTGGGCTATGGGAGTTCTTCTCTACGCTTTATTAGTTGGTGCTTTACCGTTTGATGACGTCAATATTGATAGCCTGTATAAGAAAATTTTGGTAGGTTTGTATTTTATTTTTGCTATCATTAGTTTAAAATCTAAACCTTAGGCATTTTAAAAAGCCAACTAAATGTTTATCCTGATTTTTTCTACCGTTTAATCCATACAGAGTTAAGAATGTTGACTAATAGGATTCGTTTTATACTGAATAAACCCTTAGGGTTTTATTAAACACATGTAAGAGTGCATATTCAACAACTTCTTATGTACGTTATAGCATTGTGCGTTTTACGAAAAAGGAATTATTTACACAATTCTTCTGGCCTGCCCTGATACTATGTTGTGATTTTGACCTGCCTATTTTTTTCGGGTGTATACCTCCAATAGAGCCCGTATTGCATGAAAATCATGGCTATATTTTTATTTTCTTTGTTAATTTTGAGAGGACTGTTGCTAAAAATTTTATTTTGCTTTACTTAAAAAAGTACAACACATCTTTAAAATAAACAAAATTCAAATCACGGCAATTTCCCGTTACATGCACAAACCTTTATTGATCAGTTTTTATTTAGAATGTTTATTCAAAAATAGTTGATTTGTTATATTATTTGTTGATGGTAATGTTAAAAATTTATTAATATTAAAATTTAACGATTTTCTTTATTAATTGCAGAGTGGAAAATATGAAGAGCCTTTTTTTTTGTCAGCGGAAAGTTGTCGTCTGATTAAATCCATGCTGCAGGTAGATCCAAAAAAGAGGATCACTGTAGAGGAACTACTTTCTCATCCATGGCTCACTCTAGGAATTTTAGATTCAGTCACGTTTAATTCTGCGGATCGTAGTAACTATGACAAAGAGTGCATATCGATTATGGCCGTTTTCTTTAATGCAGCGCCTGAAAGAATTTTGAAACACATAAAAGAGTGGAAATATGACTATTACACAGCAACATATTTATTACTTCTCAATAAAAAGAAAAGAGGTTCTGTTCCCAAGTTGAACTTACTATCTACATCAATTTTATTACAATTGAAATTGAGTGACAAGTCCAAGAAACAAACCCAAACTTTAAGATCAGTGAAGATTGATCACAAAATTGAAAATCAACAGGAGGGAACCACAGCTAAGTTTTTTTCTACTGTGCCTACAACTTGTTCGGATTCTACAGATGACTCTGAAAATATAACACCAATAAAAAAAACTGGATTGTTTATTGAACCTGCGAAGTCATTACCTTCTAGAAAGCGTTTGAAAAGAACTAGAAGTCGCACCTTAAGTGGTACTAATTCTCCAGGTAAGTCTGGTAAATGTGATGTATTAAAAAAATCAAGTAGCTAAAGTTTGCAACTGAAAAGTTGGGTTTCCTAAAAAAATATTTCAGCGTACATTTCATCTGTTTGCTGAGCTTGGGACTTCGGCAAGCAAACGCATTTTTTGACTTTTCTAATGAAGTGTTTAAAAATTGGGCCCAAAATTTGGTGGTTTTACTGCTATATCTGGCCAACGGACAGAATATAGATCTCTTGATTTATAAAAAATATTGGTTTATCGAACGTCTTTCCGAAGGTGTAATTTATTTAATGCTTAATGATATAGTAGGCATTATCTGGGGTAATTTAAGTCGAAATAATTCAATGAAATTTAATTCATCTAGTATTTTTAAAGCCTATTTGACCTGGTATTAATTTTCACTATGAATTAAAAATCAAGTTTTTATTCATTGAGTAGCACTCAAAAGTGGGTTAAGCACAAAAATATTAGCGTTTTATTGTTATTGTACTCAAATATTAAAGAATATTATCATTTGTCATGGTGAGCGATAGCTTGCCTCGCTTTAAAGTAACCATTACAAGTCTACTGTATTTTGAGTTTATGCTGCAAGTAGGTGCCTATAAACATTTAATAACAAATATATTGCAATAATTGGGTCACTGATTATTGAAAATTAACATCTTTCCAAAAAACTGTTTCGAAGAATAGGGAAAAATGTTCCAATGTGTTTGACAATTTTTTCAAATTATTTTACACAGTCTATCTATTACGTCAATAAAACGCGCTCATAGCTTCTTATCTAAATTTATCTTAAACATACAGCTTTGATGTGAAATTTATATACAAACAAAGAAATAATACAGCGTTACTTATAGAATTGCTCAGTATTTGCAACAGTACCTAATACTGTATTCTGGTTTTTTGATGCTTTTGACGAGAATATTCACTTGACTAAAGCAATGTCAAGGCTTTACTTTACTATTTTAAACCCTATAAACCTTAAACAACGCTCTACTTCAAACCCTATAAATCCTCAACACACATTTGCAAATGGCCGATTGACTATAGCTAATTTATATTTTTTCACAAACACTAACTTGGAGGCATTTAGTATAGGCTCAAGAGTCTATGCAATATCCACTAATTTGAAAAAGGCTTCTTAATCGGTAAAATTCACCAAGCTCGTGGAAGTTTTGAAATTGAAGGAGTTGGAATAAACGAACTTAAATCTCCACCATATAAAGCTGAAGTGGGTTCCCCCAGGGTTTTCACTTCAGAGACAAAAATTCATAACTACATATATACTTAACTTAAGATATTAAGTATAACTAACTATATGTATACTTAATATCAATGGCTTGGAAGACATCTTAGTATCTAATTTTAAACTGTTTTTAAATGAGGGGGAAAGAGATTAATCAATGCTTTAATGATGTTTGAAAATAGTTTATTCAAAATTGTAAACATTATTTATTACAAACGATATTTTCCTATTTCTTTCTATTCAAAGTTCTTTGTTTAGCTCCATAAGTGACTACTTGCTCTTCCACGCTTAATCCTTTCCTCTTCCTGATAGTTTTTCTTAACTTGGTAGCTCTGATAGCTGCTTCAATATCTGCATCATCTAAATTTTCATTTTCTTCCTCATCCTCAGCATTATAAAAAGGATCTCCATCAATGATCCCAAAGTGACTGAATTTTAATGTAGGCATTGCTTGTCCAGACGTAGTTTTTCGCATTTCGTTTGCAAAGCCTGTGCTTTCAACAACTGGAATTTGTGCTTTGACAAAAAAGCTTTTTTCTTGCTCATCCATACCAACGGCATCTATTACTTTCCCGTGTCGCCTATTTACCACAGAATAAACTTTGCCAAGAATAGTGGTGTTCACTTGTATAGATGTGGTAAACATTGGTTCCATGAGTCTTGTCTGCTGTTTTTCGAAAGCTTCTCGAAATGCATTGCACAATGTAGACTCAATGTTCGCATTTGACTTCATAGTGCCATCAAGATTTTCGGTTGGTATTATTTCAAAATTTCTAATAAAAAACGCACAATTTTTTAGAGGCTCTTCACAAAGTGGACCCGATTTGCAACAAGAGTTAAATGCATTTACAATCAAATAATCAAAACACGATCTCTGATCAGTTTCATCTAAAGTTTGGAATAAGTTTCGCTTGTAATCATGTGTGTAATTGATTAATAAATTAATGCTGTTACTCATATTTCCAATACTCCAAATACTGTTTTCAATACGTGACCAAATACCTTGGTTTGTTTTAAAAGCGATGTTCAATTGATCTTTTGTGTACTTGAGTTGAACATTTGTCGCGTCGCTTTTAAATGTTTTTAAATGTGGTGCTTTTAACTGTTCTGTTTTTGATTCTTGTTTTTTGAATAATTCAAACCCGGTAATTTGTGCAAATTCTTCAATGGATTTTAGTAGTTTATAGTTCTTTTCAATTGCATTGACTATTGTATTTGGTAAATGAACTACAGAGACGCTTAGTTTAAATTGAGGTAGTTCTACAATAATCGTGTTATCTAACCCTTTTTTTACATCAGTTATTACAGTTTCACGCAGCGAAACCATAGGACTGGACACATTCAGTTCAATTTTTGCAAACTTTGTGGTTAAGTCTTCTAAGCATTTAGCAAGATGCACATCACCTGCAGTAATCAAGACATGTTCTCCTGTTTCTTGTACCATTACTTGAACACATGAATCACTTTGTATTAATGTTTTTAAACCTTGTCGTAGAATAGGCATTTCTTTCGGATTTACTGGTTCTAAAGTATTTCGTACAATTGGCGGTTGTGATGGATGCTCAATAAACGGTACGCTTTCAAGAGTAGATGATAATGTAGCTGTTCTAAGCACTACTGATTCTAACCCAGATATTCCACAGACATTTCCAGCGGGAACTGATTCTACTGATAATAAATCTCGGCCAAATAACATGTAAAGTTCTTTGATTTTTACTTTTTGATAATGCTTCTCATTTTTCTCGTTTGGTAAATATTGTGGCAATAATACGTAAAGTTCTTGACCAATATTTAAAGTTCCACTGAATACTCTGGCTAAAGCAATTATGGAAAAGTCCAATTGATTCTCTTGAGAGTCGCTGTTGTCGCTTAATTTCTCTTCACTATTTATAGGACGACCAATTTCAACTGTAGCAGCAGTTTCTTCTTTATTTTTATCTCTTGGTTTTGGAATGAATACTTTTGGTTTATTCTGGGACAAATTTTTATTATCAGTACAAAACATTTTTGATACGCAGACGATAATGGGAGCATTACTATCTGATGAGCACTGTTGAAAATTTTTTACCATATTATTGAGACAAGGCTTATATATGTCACTCTCACACAATCTTTCATAATCTAACAAATATTTAACTTTGTCTATAGTAAGTTCGGATGGAGCGTTTATTACTTTTATACATTGCAGTAAAATTACTTCGGCCAATGGACACCATGCTTGCATAATTGCTTTAAGTTGTATTTTTGGGTCGTTGTGTTGAATTTCGCGTGTATTGACTACTATATTCAATTTTTCAGCTATTTGACTCGCCTTATCTTTCTGCATGTTGAGTACAATAGTATTATAAATGTGATACACAGTCTTTAAAATAAGTTGAGTAAATAAATTTGTTTTTCCTTTCTCGATTGCTCCATTTTTAATCGTTTTTGATTTTGAATCTAAGTACGCATCAAAATTCCATAGCTTTTCATTAAGACTATGTGTTGTTTCATTATTTGTTAAATTCAAAAACATTTTCGATAATTGTTTCGTCGTAAAACCCCAACCATCGAGAGCACTACAAAAAATCACATTACCTTGATCTGGAGAAAATAATAATCCAGTGTTTTCAATATCAACATCAGATTTACCATATTCATATTGGTACAATTCTGCGATAATGGCATTGCAATTTTCAATTGTGTGTATAATTGTCTGGAAAACTTCATCTACTCCTTTATGCAACTCAACAATAAGTTTATCCACTTTATTCAATAATAGTATCATTTTGCATCTCTCGGAGAAAGCTAATTTAATAGCTTCTCTACTTTGAACACAAACTCCTTCTACTAAATCCACCGCAATTAGAGCTCCATCACATATTCTGAGGGCTGCCCCAACTTCAGATGAAAAGTCAATATGTCCTGGCGTATCTATTAAATTTAACAATAGAGGAAATTCGGCATCTGTGTCATCGTCCTCCACTAAATTCAATAAAGACACTGCACTACTTTTCATAGTAATTCCACGTTCCTGTTCATCCGGTCGATCGTCTAAATAACGAATTAAACCGGCCATTCTTTTACTAACGAGACGGTTTTTAACCAACAGTGAATCAGCTATTGTAGTTTTTCCATGATCCACATGCGCTAAGATACATACATTGCGAATTGAAGAAGTCTTTTTCATGCACTCTTCCAGTATCTCAGGAGGGGGTTTTATGCAAGCCATTCTGTAAATCAATTAATTATTATTACTAGCACTAATTGACTCTTGAATAAGATTCCAAATGAGCAAAACGAGCTCCTTACTCACATAGTTTTGAAAAATTTCAATTTAAATAAGTGTTATTCACATATGTTTTTCTTAGGTTATGTTAATTGTCCATGTCCTGTCACTTGTCAACGGTTTTTTGGAACAGATGACAGCAGATTCGTTTTTTTTTGACTGAAGCTCAATTAGAAGCTTTTCTTGATTGTACCGTGAGATCATTCTGTTGTTTTCGGGCTGATTTTTCAGTTGTCAGATAATACGTTGAATAATAATTATTTATTTGGGTCATTTTGCAGAATATGTATTATGCTGTTAACGTTAAAAAATACTTATTTTAAGTGTCCCCTTTACAAATAAAATTGGCATGTTTTTTAGATTTTTCATGTTCTTAACTGCAAGAAAGATATTAAGGATGGGAAGTTTTCGAATTGACACCCTGTATGTAAGAATTTTGTTATTATTTACAAAATTTGAATTTTTTGTGCATAACGAAAGGAAGGTTAGAAGTACCATTTGTGATTTTTATTTTTTTATTTCAATGTATTGTTTTTCAGAAAAAAAATATTTTAACTTGTCTGCGTTGTCAAAACTTTATTTTGCGAATGAAACCCTTTGTAGTTTTTCAATATAAAAAGATTAAAAGAAATAAAGACAACTGATTTTGATCTAACATTTTTTATTTGAAAGCTGAGGTAATCGAGAGTCTTCTTAGCCATAATTTATAAAAATTGGTTCAGTAGCTTAAGAATTATCTGTTTTTTTCTGGTTAACAATTTGATGGACCTAAGTAGATATCTTTCACAGCTCTGATGTGGTTGAAATTTGATGTTACGTTTCTTCTGAATCAAAACACTATACTTATCCACTAACTTCAAGTAGAAGTGTTTTGTTTGAGCTCATTGCAACAGTATCAATCGGAATTTTTATAAATTTTGAACAATTTTAGCAGTTATTTCTTATAAATTGAACAATATTTGCACATTTTTTTGAAGCCTATAACGTTTCAGCAGTATATGCTCTAAGAATGTAAGATTTTGTGGTTCTTTTAGTTATTTTGGCTATTATTTTTTCAGAAAGTACTTAAAATAAATCACTTTTTACCACGTTTGTTTTTCTGGATCAATAGTGTCATGTATTATAGACCCCTGTGTGTTCGCGAATAAGTTTTTTTATTTATAAACCGATTTTGATAATTCTCTTTTTGTTGAAAAGGAGATATCTCAAGGGTAGTACTATGATAAGGAAATTATAATCTGATAATGACAGCTTAGAGAAATCAAGAAAATCTTTTGTAAGTTGTAGTGGCGACTAGTGTGTTTGTTAATGCGTGGTCGCTGATGACTTTGTTGTTTATAAATCGATATTGATAATTCTTTTTTTGTTAGAAAGGAGAAAGCTGGTATCATGATAAGGAAATTGAAATCTGATGATGACATTTTAGTTAAATCGAGAGAAACTTTCAAAAATTGTAGTGGCGACTAATGCGTTCGTTAATGCGTGTTCGCTTTTACTTGTCAATTTCCTCTTTGAAGTCAGTTTTTTTTTGTTAAAAGTTTTTTTAAATACACATTTGGTATTTATTATTACTTTTATTATTAATACATTGGCTAGCAGGCTTAAAAACTCAATTAGAAGCCAACTCAAAAAGCATGTAATAGCTTAGTACAACAGCGCAAAATACCTAAAACCTTTTATAAATATGTAAGTGGTAATCGTTTGTTATTGAGAATTGCTTTAACTTTAAGTTGTTCTTATCAGTATTTTCATTCTGGTTAAGAGTGTTACCATTCATTTTGGAGCAAATCGATATAAAAGTTTGCGAAATCAGCTTTGCAAAAGTTAAAAAAAGTGGTTTAAATTGTAGGGACGTCGGAACTGGGAGATCATACATCAAATGTGTTTGAAAACACAGGGCGATCAGAAACTTCTAGTATAACAGCAAGTTTTTTTGTTTGCGACATCTTTTGCGATTATATTAAAATTGTTGGTTTTCCTAGAAATGTTTGAAGATGCTTGTAAAAATCATGGATTCTTGATTTGTTTATCTATATGGAGGACACCCTATGTTTTTTAAATATTTTTAGAGTTTGAAGATTATTTTTTGTTGCACCATTTCAGGTGAGTTAGCATCGGTCAATTAAGTTATACCGGTTCGGTTAAATAAGTCAGGTTAAATCTACCGAGATAATGGAAGAAACCGGTTGTTGAAGCATAGGGCTTTCAGCTTTCAGACAATTTATTTTGTTGATACAATCGGCGGCTGATAAAAAGTGTAAGTCAATAAGCAAATACGTGAGAATTGCTTGATTTTTATAAGACGCTTTCATCTCGCCGGTTAAGCAATCTGTGATTGCTTTAGCTTTCTTGTACCAGTATGGTCCAGTAACTATTTTATAAACTACTCTCTCGTTTTTTTGTATAAACTTTTCGCAAACAAAAATATCATTCATGGGAAATAGAGATGTTACTACTACAAATCTAGACTTTTTATAACCTACTAGATAAATATTACTTTGAAACAAGTATGTGCACCTGGGATTTTTGATTCGGAAGATATCACTACAACAAACTCTGCGGTAAACTCCAATTAGTGAAAGTTGGGTAGTCTGTTGCAAAATATTGAAGAAAGCAAGGTCATACTCGCGTTAAACAAACTAAACTAACAACATTGTGAGGTTTAATATCTAGTTAGCTAGTTGTTATTTAATTTGGGTGTGTTTTAAAAGCTAACTTTTTTTTGATAAAAAGTAGTTTTAAAAAAACTGTTGGTGTGAAGTAGATTATGACTCTTAAAGTCTGCTAATGATTTTTGTTTTTTATTACAGTTCCTGCAAAAAAGTTAATGGTGGACCACGCTACACCTCAAACTCCTGAAAGGTAGCTATTTATGTCTCGTACGCAATAACACATTATTCTACATGTTTTGACAAGTAATACTTTTTTAGCAGAGGTAAATGTTTAATTTGCATCTGTTAATGGAACGACAAAAGCGGTAGGAATGGAATAAATCTACACGAATACATTGATAAATCAGTTTCCGACTTTTGTTGTGTATTTTACGAAAATTTGTTATAAAAGCGAAACATAACAGTTTGTCAAACGCAGTGTTTTAATAATGGATTGACTGTTAATAAGGTTTTATATGAGCAGCATTTTCATTACTGAGAAATGTGAAAAATGAAGCAACGCTGACTTACCCCACAACGCGACAAAAGAACCTATGCACACTAAGGATAGCGTAATACATATTTATTATGTTCATGTGTATTTTTTTGTTATTATGCTTTATTTTACCAAAAATTACAACCGAAACATATTAAATATAGAAAAAATTATTATTTTTTAAATGAATAATACAATTTCTAATAAACATTCTAATTTAAAGAATTGTAATATGTATTATGCTTTCTTAATATGGTTTTTAGCCATTAGAAATTGCCAAAGCTTTTTGAACCTCGAAAGTTAAAGTCGCCCATCAGTACTAATATGTCTTTGTGAGGAATTGTGGATATGATATTTTCTATTTATGTTTAAACGGCTTGACCGTCTTCGTCCGAAGAAGCCGAAGTAGGTAGATATACTTGAACAAGCTATAGTTTAGTCGGTCTACAGTCTAGCGCGATTCTGATGATCCGATGATTGCTTCATATCCAACAACATATTGTATCAGTCGCATATTAACAAGGAAGGCCACTCCATTTGTGCCTCTTGTTGTAGCAGCTCCTGAAATGTAATCTCAGTGGTCCGCCGGGTTGAAATGTCCGCAATCTTTTCAATGTGTTTCAGATATTCCACATACTGCTAATACTAAGCTAATACCACGTAATACCAAGTGACTATAAAGGATTGAAGCAAAAAATACAACGACAAGACTGAGTAAGCTGGTAGCGCAACCTGTCAGATGTCAATCGTTTTTAGTTAGTTATGTCACAACGTAAAACAACGGAAAGTCAAGACATTTTTGACATTTGTTTTGAATTTTTGTTCATATGGCACTTTGTTACAAAATGTTGAGGAAATTATGTCATTGTTGATGTTTTTTTTTGTTTGCTACGCTGGTATTTTTTTCACTCGAAATTTATTGTTTTTGTCTATATAAGTTAGGTTTGACCAAATAGGTTGAGACGATTTTACTTGGACATTAACGTTTTTCTGCATTTTTTATTGTCCGCGCCTACTCTTTTTATGGTCGGTTAATCTCTTACATTTATATAAATAAATAAAATGTTTAAATTTTTGTGAATACTAACCGTTACGAGTCAGGGCTATTTATAAATGAGCGTCAAAATAAGATCATTTTATCTCAATTGTTACTACAACTTTAATGTAGCATACAAAATAAAGTGTTAACGGAGTAAGCTCTCTGGAACTAGGATTTACGGAAATTTATACTTAAATAAATTTTCAGACCTGTTGCAACGAAAAACATTTATTTTACTGCCTACAGTATATCGAGTTTCCAGAACAAACCAGATATTTTGTTTCTAGCAACAAAATCATTTCTCACAATGCTTCTCTTGGATCAGCACGGAAAGTGATAGGAAGTCTTGAGAAGTCTCTCCACAAAATGTGTAATGCATTAACACCAAAAAGGTCAACTAAACGGGATTGTTCTCAGCCAGTATGTTTAAACGCCAAGGTATGTTTTTAATTTTCAATTGTTTTCTCTTTCAATTTTTAAAAGTGTATTTGTTTGTTGGAACAGTTGGAAAATAATCGTTACATACAATTAAAAACTTTGTATGTTTATATATATTTTACGTAAATTGTTATCAAAATAAAGTTACTTTTTATACTTCTTAAGCTTTGGTTGTTATCATCTAACAACGGATTTGTATATCAGCTAATAGCAAATTCGCCTGTACAAGATACTATAGATGGCGCAGCAAAGAACTGAAATTATTGGATACTGTATATGAGATCGATCACAAGAGTAAAGTTGTCGATTTGATAGTTGTTGTTGTCATGTATTTGCTTTGCTCAAAATAAATGTGATTTTGGTTATTTAGCGTTCTTAAAAATGAAAATAAAGAAAAACTACTTCATTGTAATCCTTCAAGGGTTTGACCTCAATCTTTACGTTAACAGCTAGTTAGTCCGCGTCCGGTAGAAATGAATTTTATCAATGAAGCTGGTAGATAATTATAATTATTATTACATACTTTTTGGTACTCTACAAGTGGTTTGCTTATCTTTTAGTCGTAATTGCGGGTTTGTGATTTATTTTTTAAAGTGCTAAAAAAAGATAAAGGTTTATATTTAATTATTTTTTACACGTTTTTATGTTTTTCAGGATTTATGTAATGTTTCCACTACGCAATGCAGTGATCCTGAGAAAGTTGTAAATGAACTTTCATTGTCCTTTCAGCGAAAAGGTTTTCAATGTGTTAGGAAAGGGTAAGTTATTCATCAATAACTTTGCAAAGTACCTAAGTGTTGAAGAATTTTGAAGAAATTTTTCTTACTAAATTTTTGCATGGCAAGTAGTGAAGGAATCTTGCCGGTCTACCACTTTATTAAAACTAATTAAAATTAACTTCATTTTGAAGAACCACTAGTCAAAACGTTGAAATTAAGCAAAATTGGCTTAATTTCAGTTTTATTTACTGTTTTTAATAGTATTAATAAATTAAATATTAGTTAGAACTTATTTTAAGTGCGACAATGGGAGTAAGTAAGTATATATCCTTACTCCGAAGTAGGAGTAAGTTCCAATATGGGCTGGAGAGGGATGTCTAATCGCAGATGCTATTTATACTATCTGTTTTATTATTGAATCAAAATATTTTTATTTAAAAACACCTTCTAGGAATATGTAGACTAGTTTGGCTTATTGATTCATTATCTTTTTTCAGTTTCATGAATTTCACTATAAGTGTTTATTGTTTTAGGTTTATATTACGAGGGAAGGTTGGTGCTAATGTTCTTCATTCTTGCAATGGATGTTCATTTGAATTAGAAATTTGCTACCTACCGTCTATTGGCCCTACTAGCTCAAATTTACAGCTTATAAACACTCCTACTAAATCAATTCTAAAGAATTCGCAGTTTCGAACGCCGGACAACTCACCAAAACTCAGTTTGGCAACGAAGAAGGTAACGAACAACGAAGATATGCCACTGAAAAAAAAAGATGAACATTTTGCTTTCGTGGGTATTAGACGAAAACGATTGAAGGGTGATTCTTGGTGCTATAAAAAAGTTTGTGAAGAAGTTTTAGCTTTTAATACGAACTATTCGAACGTAAATTTAGAATCGACAGTGTAGATAGATTTCAATATTTTAACATGAGATACTATTTTTTTGAGTGTAGATGGTTTAGAAAACATTTAACGGTTTCGGTATATATTTTATAATTCAGCATCACATATTATATTCTTTTTTTTTACGCAAGTAGAATACAGTTTTAAGAGATAATTTATTTTTTTGAGATCATTTTTGACGTCTTTTCTTTCTGAGTTTATTTATAAAAGTTTAATTTTCAGTGTAGAAAGATCAATGCAGTGTTAAAACGTTGGAATAAAATTTGGTCATTTAGAGAAGAGCTGTAGATTTTGTTACAAAAGTGGCTATGTTCTAAAATGTGCAATTTGTTTTACATTAGTATCCTGCTTCTATTACTTTGACTTGTAATATTATAAGAAAACTTTATACACAATTTTACAAATTTTATTAATCCTTTTCTTTTAATTCCTATTTGGTTAGTTTGCTTGCTTGAGATCCCGATCTACTGTGATAAGTCTTACAGGTAAATGTCGGTTTTCACGTGGGTTGAACAATGTACTGTGGACGTGAGAGCCAATGTACGTACCGTGTTATCTTTAGCCGTCCCAAAAAAGACATGTAATCTAACATTGTACAAATATGTAAACACGCAGATTTAGTTTGACACTTTCCAAATTTAAGAAATTTTGTTAATGTAATAAGTTTCTTTGTATAACTATACATAATACAACCTGGTATTTGTCTTCATTCATAACAAAAATCAATCTATTCAAGTTTTTATTTCAGTGGGATTGTCGATAAAATAGCTCGAGAGCACATTTGATGTAGTAGCTACAATAGATATAAGATTTGTCATTTTGGCTTAAAATCGCATATCACGTTTAGTAACAATTGAATTGTTGCAATTACAGACTAAATTCAAATTATTTGTGCATTGCAAGACGAAGGTTAGAGGTATTGTAAATGATTTTTTTGTTGAAGTCAAGATTTAAATTATTTTTTTTAGCATCTAGTAGTTGAAATAGTAATTTATGTTCCCGCACACTTTAAAACAATATAGCCTTTAACTTTTGCAGTTTTTTTGAGCGGGTTTTCAATTTTCTTTGTAGTGTTTATCATTTTATTATTTTTTTATCTTTTTACAGCTAAAACATTGTCTACTTTTCTTTACGCTACAATTCTTATTTCCCATTCGTTCTTCTGTCACTTTTGATTATCTTTTTTTTTACTGTCGCTTCTTTTACGGTCTTTCTCCGATTTTCTTACTTTTCTTTGTTTGATACTTCTTTCAGATTTGTCTTTTGATATGGTTTCTTCGGTCTATCTGTCTATTTTTACTTCTCTGCACTTTCTCAATTTTTTTTTCTCTGCTATTATTTATTTCCCGCTTCCCTTTCTACATATGTATTCTCCATCTTTATTGAAGAACCTGTAATTTGGTTAAAGTAAAACATTGTTTTCAGCTAGGTATGCATTAGGTAGTGTAACATGTCTTGAGATAGTGTATTTAGGTGCAGTGGGGGACAAGGCATTTTGAAAGCAAAAAAACTAAGCTCAAGACGTTAACAATTGGCACTAATTATATTAAAGGTTAACGGATTTAAGTAGGGTCATTTTTATTTTATTTACAAGCAACAAACTGTCTTATTGTACACTTAGGACTCTTAGGAGCGTTGACCGACTCGTTTTTATTGCTTTCTAAATACTTTGTTCCTTACTCCGACTATACACGCATACTTTGTATTCAATAATTAGAGTTGAATAAGTATTACTTATTTGCCTCAAATTTAATCTTTGGCTAAAAACACTAGTGTATAATAATCTTTATTTCCCCACTATACAGTGTTTTAATACATAATATAAAAAATAAAAATCAAAAAAACACTAATTTAATCTGTCTTGTTTTTTTTCTCTGATTTTTCTTCTCTGTTCCCTGCATTTTTTCTTTTCTTCTTCTCTCATTCTTCCTCATTCACCAAGTCTAATCTTTTTCTTTCTCTTTCTATCATTTTCATCCATTATATTCCCTTTTTCTTTCCTTTCATTATGTTTTCTCTCGCTACCATATTTTCTTTCACCTCCACGCTTTCCTTCATCATGTGCTCTAGTGTTCCTTTCTCTTTCACACATCCTGAATTTTCTTTCACTTTCCTCCATCCAAAATCTATTTTCTCCCTCTTCATTTCCACATCTGAATCTTGCAATCATTTTTCGCTCTCTCGCATTTCTTCTTTTTAGATATCTAAGTAGTTCTTCTATAACCAGTCTCTCATATTTTCCGTTATATCTGCTCTCTTTAATTTTTTCCCTCCTTTCTTGTTTTTCTATGTTCCTATCTGTGTCTTTCATTTCTCCATTCACCCATTGCTTCGCTTTTCTTTTTCTCTCAATCTCTTCTAAACTGAACTCTTTTCTTTCACAGTATTTCTTTCTCTTTTCTTATTCCCTTGTCTGCCTTTCTGTTCATAACTTACTGTTCATATTTAATTATAGCATTGTAAGAACTATAATAGCTTCAACAAAATATAATTCTATTTCAAGCAAGTATATAAATAAAGTAGGTAGCTATGTACGACGCACACAGCGCTGGCTTTTTATATCAAAATTATACCATATATTATCATAATTGCCATCAAAGTTACCTCTGAAGAAAAAAGTCATTGCCTTCGGTTTGATATGTCATTTTATTAATAAAAAAAAGAATGTGAGATTGATCACATTCACACCAAATTATTTGGTAGTTATTATTAAATATTAAAGGCAAACCTCACGTACAAAAGATTTATTGAAATGTCAAAAAAAAAATGTTTGTGAAGTCATTAAGATTTGGCCCCATTCATTAATTTTAATGTTTTTTTAAAAATACGATTAATGAGGCATGAATTTTTTATGGTCAACATTTTTAAATAAAAAAACACAGTAATGTCATTCTTTAATGCTTAATTCAAAGTTTTAAATGACAGAAATGGCAATTTAATCCTGAGGCATGATTTTTGATAATTATAAGCAACTTTCATTGTAACTTTTTTTATTCGTTTGGTACTTTATTTTATTTATAGTTACTTTATCTTTGATTATTAATCAACAGTCTTTTATCTATGACGATTTTGTCAGCCGTTGTCTGTCAGCTGTCATTTCATATTTTATCTGTCAATTTTTCACTTAATCAGTAAAATATAAATTTTAAAAAGCAATAAATTCACTTTAATTTACCAAAAAAAGTTGTTTTAAATATTTGAGTAAAATTATGAGATAGAAAAAAGTACTTTCCAGCAAGCAAATACCTAATTTGGACGTCATCTGTTGCAGGTTATGTCCCTAATTTCGTAAGTAAATACCTGATTAAAGTCGCACTCTGCCACATGTTGTAATTAATTAAAATCACTCTAATTATCATATTTTTATCACTATATACATTAGTATTTTCTAAAATAGTTGTTATAAGAAAAAAAAGTCATTTTAGCGTGGGATTTTGAAAAATAGCGATGTCAGCACCAAGCGCAGATAAAAACGATGAGATTGAAACGAATGTTAAACCATCCCCAAAAAAGCGAGGGCGAAAACGAAAGTCTGAAATTTTAGCTCAAAAAATTGAGGACATTATAGAAAAATCACCTGAAGTTGCAACTGTGTCGAGAAGAGGACGTCCAAGAAAAAAAGTTAATTATTTCGAACTTGCGAATCCTGACAATGTGGAAGATTTTCCTTTACAACAAATTAGGGAGCAGGAAAGATATTTCAGTCTTCTCAAAGAAGAAAATATAGAAAAGAAAAAGAGGAAACGGGTGGAAAAGGATTTTCAAGAAGAAAATATTACTAAAAAAATACAAATTGATAAAGTTATTGTTGAGGAAGAAACGAATGAGGACGAAAATAATGTGGAGGCCGAGACTAGTGCTAATGGTATGTTTGGAAATTTTATTATGTTCTTTAACTAGTAGGTTCAAACAATGAAAAGAAAATTAAGCGAATTAATGTAGAACAACTAATATACAGAGTGATCTAACGGGTGTTTTTTAAAATTTGGCATCATAGTCGGCCGTGCCTATGACGTTGTAAGTTTTAAAACAATTGCTTCAAATGTCAAAATTATAAGTGTAGTATATGTAGTATAACAAGCTGCTATAATGGCTTTCATCTGTGGTAGTGCTCCTTGTTTTCTTCTATCTGTCTGCTTGTAATTGGGCCTTGCCTGTTAGCAGACTAACTAATAATAATAATAATAATAAAATCATTACAAAACTTTTCAATTTCTTTGTTTTTGAATTTAAAATGGTTTTCTCACAATATCAGAAAATTTTTGTGGTGGAATCTTATTTTCGTAACGGTCACCGAGTTGATGGTGAATGGTAAATTATTGAGCCAAATTTTTCTATGAAAAAATTTTACATTTTTTAGGTTTTTACATTTTTAGAGATTTTACAGATTTTACAGACGTTTTTTGCATAGCTTCATAACGAACACATTGTGGACGAGTACTGTCAGCAAGACCTCTGCAATGTCCGCAAATGCCTTAATGTCGATGGACGACATATTGATTATTTGTTATAAACCTTATTTTTTCATTTAAGTTTATTTTTTTGTTTCGTCATAATAACACCACAAGTGCTTTTAATTTAATCTCATTAACGTGTTGAACTATCAATTCATTAAATTAAAAGTGAAGTTAGGTTCAGATAATAGCTGTCACTTCGATTTGATGGTAAAGGTACGTTCACAGTTCAAAGTTAAACATTTATGGCACGCTTCGACGCAAAATTTAAAAAAACACTTTACAACACCGAGAAACTGACGGATAACAACTAATACATTCTTCGGAAAAATTATAGGTATTTAAACATGTCTGTTTTCACTTATTATGTACTTTAGTGACTTTTATATTGTATTAAGACCTTCTAAACTGTAGAAGGTTTTGTAAAAGGGATATTATTTGAGGGTATATTGCCCTTAATTGAAATGTTACAAAAATATCCCAAATCCTGGTCACAAATAACTTTTTTTTGCTTTAAGCTTTGTAATGTTTTGTAAATAAGTTGTTTTGTATCAAGTCTAAAATAGTGTTGCAACTATTGGACAAAGGCACAAAGGATCCCCCATCTATTGATACAAAGATGAATTAACTTCTTATGGAATACAAGGAAATTACTATATATCTCTGTAGTGTAATTTTGGTAAATAAATATTTTATATCGCAATTTTAAAGATGCTCAGTTAATCAAAATCTTATTGTTCGGTGTGGTCTCTCAGTGCAATAACTACGTGAGGAAAAGTGTTAGCATACATCATTTTTCTCAGGATAAAAAGTTAAAGGAAAACTAGCAAATTGCCTTAGAAATAGGAAAACTAATAGTAGGTATTTATCTGTGCGCAGCGCACATTTCGTGTCATCAGATTTCTTGCCGTGTACGTACGTACTTACGGAGTCAAAACACCGAAAAAAATATGGTCTGCGTTCACAATTTATTTCTCTTCTCCAGGTTTTTTTTCTTATGCCGAAATAAGCTAAATATCTAACAAAAACAATTCAATTTGTGGCATTATGATATAATAATTTGAAAACCTTATTAACAAAACAACGAAGCTCACACTGATGACGGCAGAATTGACAGTGATAGTGAGTCAGAAACAGCTGACCATTGTTTTCTTTAGCATTTAACAGCTGCATCTATTTCATTTGGTGTTGTCGAGTTTTTACTCATTTTCTCTAATATATTCAACAATATGTACAAACGAAAGAATTTTTGCTGCCAAATGTAGAATGTTAACATTAATCAAGGATGGCTATGCTTTTTTGATAGCAGGTCTTAGATCGGACGATCGGTTCGTACTATAGCCGGTAACAATCTGTAACTATAACGTCAAAAAGTAAATATTAATAATAGTAATTATTAATCAATGTGGATTTGATTAATATGAATTAATCTTACACAAAGTGAGGTTCGAGGTTAGATAAAAAATTCCGGTAAGCGCCGGTATTGCAGGTGTCTATTCACAACTGACAATTTAGCACAATGTCGTGCTCAAATGCGTGGTCGCAGGCATTTGCGCCATTTTCTGAATGTGAAATGAATTTTTAATAATTTACAAAGAAAACGGGAAATTTTCAAACAGGATATAATTATGTATTTTTGATTTTACAGTGCTCAAAAACAATAACGGAAAGTAATTAAATTGATATATTTAAATTAAAAAAATATCTGCGTCGTTGCGTAAGCGACTTTATGCTTACAGGCTTTAGTACAAACCGATCTAAGACCTGCTGCTAAAAAAGCATACCCATCTATGATTAATGTTAATATTATACACCCTGTAGTTACTCATATACTTTTACTATTAGTTTTAAGGTAGGTCTAAACTGAAAAACAGACATGTCAGTTAAGTTAAGGTTAGCTTCAATTTGGCAGTTTACTGGATCTGTCATCAGTTGATCTGGATATCAACTGATTTTGCGTGGTAATTTGCTTATGATAGTTGTTTCATATGCTTTTATGAGAAGATATCCAGATTGATTAAATAAGGGAAATGCGATGGCTATGCAATTAGGTCAGCATTGCCAATCTGTCTATTTCCAAAATGTTCCTTTAATCAGTCGACAACCACTCTTGCGATTAGGTGAGGCACCAGCGTGCTGGTACCACATATCTGAATTTGATTTAAGTTTTTTATAAAATTCGTCACAAATTGACGACCTACAGCTACTTTACTATTAAAAACCAACATTGAAAAAAGTATTCCAAATTTAAAATAGGAGCTATAAAATTTCAGCACTAAAATATGAAGATTTGTTTGTACCGGTAAAATATCTGTAGTAACAAGCGTTGATCATGCTATTTTTTTAAGACTTTATGCCCTAAACAAAGTCTCAGTTATTTTTTCTATTTTGACTACTGATAAATTTCTATAAATCTATTTTTGTTGTTTTACTGTGAAGTATTTTAGTTCAGAACCAACCTCTATACTCCAATATTTGATCTTTTATTTCTCCTAAACCAGAAGAGTTAGATATATATGCTCTCGCCAGTTTTTTTTTGCTATTTGGAAAAGTTGAATGTATATCGCTACGTCATCGCCGAAAGCTTAAAAATGTGATAATTTAACCACCTCTTGTTGCTATTTTGGAGTAGTTTTGTTATTCTATAATTTTAAACTGCGTATAGCATTACACATTATTACATATTATAACACATTATAAGAATTCTACTGTGTCTAGTTTTCTTTTCATGTTAAAGTGAATATCTTTTCTGTAAAAGTGTGAGATACGCTTGTATGGCAAACCAGAGAAGAAATAATTTACTGACGGCTAGGATTTCTATTTATCTTCATTTTTAGATATAAATGTATCTGCTGAAGCAACTGAGACTAAGGCTGTTGATGATGATGATGATGATGCTGTTGATGAACCATCGACAAGTACACCGAGAAACAAAATTAAGGACAAAAAATATAATTATACTGGAGAAACCGTAAAAATGATGAACACTTTATTCAACTTTTTTTCGGAGAAATCCGATAGGAATGATGAAGCGGACGACAGCACCAATTTAAATAGTACAAATAATAGTGATAATCAATTACATTCCCAACCAAAAAATGGCAAAAGGTAAGTTTTATTTTATATTTATTTTGAATCTGTCAAATAATTATTGATTGGAATGATTGGTGATGCATTTCTGGTATTAATTCTAGTGCGTTGATGGTATTATTCTTGTCAGAAGCTTTTGTGCAAGTGTTAACTACAGATAGTTTTATCGTTATCGGATGAATGATAGCTTAGTTAATGATTACAAAATTTGCGCTACTTATTTTGCGTTTAAAGATCCTAGTACGTTTTATTTAATAAGGTTACTAATAATTATTGTATAGTAGGCAACGTGAAATGCTGGAAATTGGTTCTAATTATTGTTTTAAAGCACAATGATTGTAACAAAATTATCTTTCTATTTAAAATAAGTAAGGGATTTTGTAAGAGTACCATGGCAGAATTTTATTGTGAACACCTAACTTTATCATATATATACGCAAACGTATTCAATTTTGGTTGGTCTTTTGTTGAAGTGACCTAGTTCGTAAAACAGATAGGTTATATACTAGTCCTAAATGGAATAACGGTATATGATATTTTCTTTGTTGCAAAAGCTAATAACCCAACAATAATCATTACATAAAACACTATAAATCGTTAGTTTTTACCCTTCACACAACGGCACAGGTTTGGCTCAAGTAATATTTGTTCTAACTAATTGTGTACTATTAGGTAATGGAAAACACGGTGCGATTACTTTTTTATGTTCAGATTTTTTTTATGAACATTTTATTTCACCTTTTGCTAACAAATCTCGTATGTCTCTGGATAATTTGTCGCCCCCTGTTTGAAAGTTGAAGAAGAAAGGCTTTCACGGCCCGAAGTCATTGAAATATTGACATCTTTCGGAAAAGAGCGTGTCGAAAGGTTTAATAAAATTGGCGACGATTCGTTCTCCATCGGTGGAGGCGTCATCAGGACAGGGAAATAAAAATGAGAACAAGCACGGTAACTCGACGTGGGAAACACGCTAGAGGCGAAACTTGTTCTGGCTAGACCTTGTTGCTGCTTGGGCTTATATTGGTAAGCGAGGAAGAGAAAGCAGAAGTTATTAGTTAATTATTTACAAATGGTTAACAAATAAAACGTTGAACAATACACGCATTGTAACGGGTTTTGACTGGCTCAAGGACTTGTTAGTTATATTCTCTATTGGATAATGGACCGGTCATCAACTACTTGGAAAACTTAACAGTTTTATATAGGGTGCTAAGTTTGTAAAATTTTACTAGCTTTTATTTAGCTTGTCGCATCTTTCTATTTATTCCGCAAAAATATTTGCATTTTGCACACGATCTTGCGACCAAAAACATCTTAAATGAGGAAGATTTTTCTATCATGTAGTGCAATTTGGTAATGATATTTAAGAGGCTGGATAAATGATTATGGCAATGCAAAAGTAATAAAAAAGTGTCATTCACATTTTGATATTTATGGTGTAGCTCAAATGATAAGATGGAACATGGCGACGCCGATGTGTTGATTGATAAATGACTGAATATAAGCTTTTGAAAACTCTATTTTGAAGTAAAAATTTACACTCTTTAATAAAATTGTTACTAGTTTTTGTTACTTTTACCGATTATATTTGAGTTATATAACTATATTAATTATGTAACTTTGTTTTATACAATTTTATTATTTTAGACGATACACAAAACATAAAGCCATTGTAGAAAAACAAGATGAGGAATTAGATGACAGCGTTCGAAACGTAACTTGCGCCATATGTAATGCAATAATAGACAAACAATCGTGGCGACATCACAAACAAAAATTTCACAATAACTTGGCATGGCGAATAGGAGATTCTCCCTTGGTAGCAAACATGTGTAAAGCTAAATTAATATGATTAATTATTATCATCTTTATTTACAGAACTTAAACGATCAAACTTTAGTAATGAAGATTTTAAACTCATTGTATAGGGAGAAGAAGTCTTTCAAATGTTATATTTGTGGAAAAGCAAAAAAATCGGTGGTTGGATTCTTGTCTCATCGGTCGCAATGCTCAAAATCGGAAAATCAATTGGAATCTGTAAAAATATCTTGCGAAATTTGTGGACGAAAAATGTTACCTGTTAGTTTAAGTACCCATATGAAAATCCACTTAAATCCTTCACCAAAAGAGACAAAAATTGAAAACAGTACGGATTTTACACCGTTGCCTTCAAAAAGGAGTGCAGCCAAAAAGTATACGCCATTGCATTAAAAAAAAACATATTAATCAAAAATGTTTTAGGGCTATAAGAATTATAGAAAATGCAACAAATCTTCAAGCAGATAATGTAAAGTATTAAAAATTGTTATAAGATAAAAGTTAATTTTTGTTTGTAGGAGGAGTACTTTACAACAAATCTAGACTTTAGTAACCAAGAATTTGTGATAGAAATTTTTCAAAAAGAATTAGTAGATAGTCAGCTTATTGAATGTAAATTCAACTGTAATCAAAGTTTTACAGATTTAGAAGATGCTTTGAAGCATTTTCAAGAGTGTTCTGAAAAAATTACTGAAGTACGTTTTTTCTGTTTTTCTTTTCTATAAACGGGCTAAGTTCTGTTTTGGGACAAAGTAGCTCATATATTATTCCCATTGAAATACTATCAAGCTGTATTTGACATTTTTTAATTTTTGTATCATTGTTTTAGGGATTTGCTTGCAAAAAATGTTTGTTAATAGTAACTAATCAGGAGGAAATAGTTTCTCATCTCGACGATGTTCATAGGATAAGCCTCACAGTTTCTGATGGTAATAGACAGTCTCCAGAAAGATCTCATGGTATTATAGATATTCTCAACTAAGTCTTTTGTAAATTAGCTGGTTTTAGGCACTATTGTTTTTTTAAAATCTAATGTAAGACAGACTGAAAGAAAGTTATTTGGTTATGCTTTCCAATGGACGTGGAAATTGTAAGTTTTTTTTTAGTATTTATAAAGTTGTGTGCTAAAATTGTAGTCCGTATATACAACGTACAGGATGTATACTATTAGCATCAAGGGCGGCTGTGCTTTTTTGGCAGCAGGTCTTAGATCGGTTTGTACTAAAACTGACAACAATCTGTAATCATAAAGTCGCTTACGCAATGGCTTTGAGATTTTTGTGAGTTTGCATATACATCAATTTAATTAGTTCGCGTTACTGTTTTTGAGTGCTGTAAAGTAAGAAATACTAAAGCCACTCTTGATTAATGGTAATGTTGTATACCTTATATTATATATTCTCTTGAAAAGAAATACTTGTCTGTTTGTATTTAAATTGCGCGTTAGGAGGCTTTGGGAGTTTTGTGAAAAACAATTGTTTCAATTGATGGCTAATTTATAAATATTGTAAAATTAAAATAAAAACCGATGAACGTCATTGTTTTGAATAAGATTACGCTTAGTACACTGTTGCAAACTTGTTAGGTATTGGTTGAGTCTTTTTATGAAAAAGCTAGGTTTTACCTATAAAGCTAACTAGTACAACACTATCTATTGCTTGTACTATTTTTTTTAATAGTATATAACTAGGTTTGAAAGTGCCATTTTTCCAAGCCGAGAGAAAATATGGACAAACAAGCCGAAGGCAATGCTGGACACTTTTCAAGGTCTGGAAAACTACTTTGCGACAACATTACTTTATAATCGAGAATTATCTTAAAATTGGTTATAGGTTATTACCGCCAATTGAGAATCTCAAACCTTGACCGTTGTCAAAAATTCATGAATTACTTTACTATCGTGATTTACACAATTTATTTTGCACAAAACAAGGGGCTTCAATTAATCTGTAGGAAATTTTTTTAAGGAGAAGCAAATAGTTGGTTGCATAGAGTGTCCTTGGTTCGTGACGTCATTCTATCATGACGACTATTCAACCGTCTAGATTTTATTCATTTTCATTTGCTTGTGTCATATGGCAGCGACGACGTCTGGCGAAGAAAATCAGATTTTTTTTCTCGGCTAGCCCAGATATGATCAACTTTCGCGTCTGTCGGCAGATGAGAAAATTTTATTTTGAGTTAGTGTAGGATAAACACTAAATTATTTTTATTGCAAAATCATCAATTTAAAGTTATAAGTTGTATCAACCTTAAAAAATTTAGTAAGAAAATAATAACAATATATAAATACATATTTTAAATCACTATGTCAAAAGCTCAACTTGGGAAATACGAATTCACTTATCAGAAACAGTCTGATAAGTGAGTATAGGTACAGATAAATAATAGGCCTGAAAAGTAAGTGCAGAAGTGAGTAACTTCTAACGAGTTTTGTATAACTGCAATTTGTAAAAACTTTTTAACTTTGTTTTGAGATTTAAGGCTAAGTTGGCAGGAAGAAAAATAACTTTGACTTTATGTACCCACAAAGACGTATTTTAACTTAACTCTAAAGATTAAACAATGTTGTTTTGAATGTTTTATCTTAAAAACGAACAGAATATTGCGAAATTTCTGAATTACCTGATCATTAGAACAGAAAAATGGAGTAGAAAAATATGATAGAATTTTTTTATGATAAGGTGAACTGCGGCAGGTTGACGTTGAACCACCCTAGAAGCGAAACTCAATCTGCACCGTAGACACAATTTCCAAAATGTTTGCAAGTTTTTTTTAAATAAGTTTTACAATATTTTTAACCGTGAAAAATTTTTTATTTACGAACATATTATCTTTCAACTAACATTTTTTTTATGTGTACTGCAATTTTAAGCATTTTTCGATGAATATGATATGTTTCATAAAGATATTATTTTTTAGTCATGAAGAAAACGACTCAAAATTACTATTCGAAAAATTATTGGTCAATAGTTTACATTGGCGTGTACTACCTCAAAGTCTTGTCTGTAATTACTTACCTAAATTGAATGAATCATGTCAGGTAGCTCGACGTCAAATTAGGTCTTTTATTAATCCTCTAACCGATAGTTACACTTTTAAAACGTACAAACTTTTTGAATCAGAACTCCACGATGACAATAAAACTACAATTTTTTGTGGAGGTCCTGTATCTTCATTAGCATGGCTACCAACACCGTTTGACCGAAAAAATGAAAATCAAATTTTAGCTGTATCGGTATTAAGTTCTCCTGATAATAAATACGTAACTAGTGATAATTTTTTTGAAAAAGGAGCAATACAGTTTTGGGATTTTGGTTGTTTGAAAAATACGGAAAAATCTTTGAAAGAAGCTGAATTTCTTTTTGGACTGGCTGTGGACTTTGGACCTATTTGGCATATGGAATGGTGTCCTTCAGGGTGTTATAGTACGGAATCGGATGGTAGAATGGGATTATTGGCTGTGACGGGATCCGATTCGATTGTTTACATCTATGCTGTTCCACGCTTCAATGAAGGAAATAGGTAAGTCACATCTTATTTATTCTTATTTTGAAGGTCTTATATCAAAACGGGTGATTGATACTGCATGGACCAAGGTAGCTTAATTCATATGGTATGTAGCAATCAAAAGTTGTTTTACTTAAAACTGCACAAAATCTCTCTCTAAGTATTCATAGAAAATTACTAGAGTTATGATAGAAGACATAACAACACAATTTAAGCAACGAAAATGTGAAATGCAACGTAAATAGTAAATATTAAATGATTTGTGTCCTCGACTTTTTTTTTGATGGGGCGTAATTATAAATATTTTTTGATTTGATTTTCTTGAGGATTTCTACGACTGATACACTTACAACTGCGCTTTTTCTTATCCGTCTACCTAAGTGGCGATGAGCAACAAGTTGCGTATAATAGATACTTAAGCGAAATGCTAGGTACAAAATGCTGTTTAGAATCTCATGAACAAAAGAAGTAAGAGGAACGTCAAGGGCAATTTACATTTGATTTTGCGCAAATCTAACAAACTTTGGTCACTTAGCTTTCGAAGAGCTCACTTTCTTCACAAAGTAAGAAATTTCCAGCTAGATATAATTTAGACTTAATGATTCTTTACATTGTTTACACAATAATATCTTATATCAAGGTTGTTACTGTAAGCGCCAAACGTGGTGGCGAGAGAGCGTCTTGCGCACAAACTTAATTTTACTTTTACACCCACTGCTTTAGTTACTCATGTTTTAGACTTTTTTGGTAATTATAATATAAAATATTTTATATTCTTACCTAATAAACTATTGTACTAATGAAATTCATATTTGCCAACCGCATTTATACTGTCGGCGTACGTCATTGGCCGATCATCAGTGATCCTTGAGTAGGGAACACTTCCAGCTGCGCATTTTCTCGCCATCACGTTTGGCGCTTCCTGTAAATTGATGTACTTGATTATTTACGACTTTTAACACTTTATCAATGGTGGGCAGTTTGTTTTGTAAGTGAAATTTAAAAGCATTTGACAACTTTTCATAAAGTTTTGACAATCGAGCTATTAAACAACTATTAAACGGGTGTAACGTAAGCCCAATTATAGGTGAAGGGTGCGAAACACCGAGTCGTAAATATCACCCATCCAAGTACAAGCGGCTCGCACTATAAACCTCATCTTTACCTAAACTACTTTATTGAAAATGTAATGAGCTAAAACACGAACAGTGGACATTTGTTTACTTAATCAAAACATTTGGAACTAAGTTTTTTGTTTATTTTTGCTTGATAACTTGGTTTGGGGCAAAATTCTTAGACTAATAACACTGATGTACTTTTGGGATACAGTTAGGGGGTAAACTTTACAAATGCATTTGATGAATACTTGCTGAGTCGAAGCGATCTTCGCTAATAAACTTTTTTTGTCAAAATTTTTTTTTTCTTTTAAATTACATCGTAAAATTTTTTTTTAGCGATTTTAGCACTCTGATTGTGCGGTTGGCAATTTTTGCACTTGTGAGAGTAAAAGTTGAGTCTAATAAAAACATCCAGCCACCAAAAACAACCTGTCGATCAGCTATATTCCCATGTTTTGGACGGTGGAGCTAATTCAAATCTGAAAACGAAAATGATTCTCTCAATTGTATTTAAAACTGTAAACAGATTTTTGAGCGCAATATTGGTCGTTCTGGTACCAGTCTACACTAACTCTAGCTTTGGCTTTCTAGATTTATACACTTGGTACATCTTTGGATTTATATATACATTAAAGTTTAATGTATAAATAATGTATATTGGTTAATGATTAAACCAATTATTAAACTTAATTTTACCAATTTATTTTGACTACCAATAATAACTATTTTTGTTATATTGTCAATTTTGATGTGATTTTGTTTTGCAACACTAACGTTTTTCTACTATTACGTCTCTTATTTTCCAATATGGAAAACGGATGCTTTCCATATGGTCTCATATAAGTTTGGTGAAGATCTGAACAGTAATTTTTATTAATGCGTTTTTTGACACATTATAAAAACAACAAATCGAAAATATAAAAAATAGACTTCCAAATAATAAACTATTGGTTTATTTATTTAATCAAATTAAACAAATTTCAATAAATAACTTAATAATTTATAATTGTATTGAAGTCGGTTTTTTCAAAGTATTTATGTGTTCATTGTTCATGTGTTCATTTATGTGTTGTTCATTTTTTGCACTCATCGCTAAGATCGGTAGTTTTCGATCGTTCTCAATGCATCGAAAAGCGATTTTTTCGCACCCCGGTGTTTCTTACTTTGCAGCTGAAACTAGGCGAAATTTTTGAAAAGAAAATTTTTTTATTTCAATAAAATCATAGCAACCAAACAACGAGCCCATTTTAAATTCAAAAAAGCAGTTAATTGGCGGGGGCAACGCAACCGAGAAATAAGTAAAAACTAAATCATTTATTATTAAAAAATTAAAGTTATTTGTTGCGGAAAGAATTGTACGTAACTTTTTTCTCCATTTGCATTAATACAGCACTCCTGTCAGTCGTGCTGCAAACAAAGTGCTCATGTGAGAAATTTCACTTTCCGAATTTGTAAGGTAAATAACTATTAACACGTTTTTGCACATTTTAACGACAAATAACTTGTTGTTTGTCTTTAAAAATTTGTTGGTATTGTTGCTGTAGTACTCGCGGCAATCTTTGTGCATTTTAAGTGGTAAAATGTCATTTTTGTTTTGTGATTTATTAAAATTTGGAGATTTATTAGTGCTGCAAAAAATCTTGTAGACAACTCATGTTTTACAGTTTAAAACTTCTGTTGATTTCAAAATTCTTTTTAAAATAAAGAAATTTGTTATTTTAAAGCTTTGTTGATAAAATTTATAATTTTTAGTGACAATGAAGCTATCTACAATCTATCTACTAGTTAGCACTCTTTCTCATTTTACTCTCTCTTTTACTTAACCACTTTTTTCATCTTGTGTTCTAGTGTTTTTCTATCTAAAGTCTGTTTCTTTCTTGCTTTATTTTTTTTATATAAATTTTGAAATCTTTTTTTTTCATATTTTTTTTTACATAAATACTGATTACTCTTGTGTAATTAGCTCATTATATTTTTTGTTATATCTGTTTTCTATAATTCCTTCTCTATTTTTCTCAATTTTTTCTAGCTTCATAATATCTATTTTTCTTTTCTCATTTCTCTGCCTATCTGTTTTTCTGTTTACCACTTTTTAGCACTCTTGCAATATCTTACGCTTTTTTCTTTCTTTCATTTTATGTCTAAACTTTACCGCTATTTTTCTGGGTTTTATTTGTTTATTTTTTCTTTTCTTCTTTTTTTCTTCTCTTATCATGTATCTTTTCTGCTTAACTCTAACAGGTCGCTCGTATATTTCTTTTGAACTCTTTCTACCTCTGAAATTTTTGACTTATCTGTTATTAACATGTTACTAGCATGTCAAACATTGTCATTCTTAATTCATACTCATTGCTAAACGTTCTACTATTTTCCGCACTATCGCACATATTTGATTGCTTTTTTTACCAATTCTTTCTTTTGTGCTTGACATCTATTTCTTTTTTCTAACTGTATCCTATGTACATACTTCTACTCTTTTACTTGTTATATGTTTTTTTTACCACAGCGTTTTTACTAAACTTTTTCTTCTTACTTTCTTACTAAATACTTCTCACAATTTTTTTTTCAACTGCTTTCTTTTTCTTCTCGAATGTATGGGTAAGCAGCACTTTCAGTTTTAAGGTTTCATGCAAACAAATGGAACGATACAGTTGAATGCTTTTTAGCTTAATACTAGCTGACCCGGAGAACTTCCTACCGCCTAACAGTCAATGAATGTTGTGTTACTTTTTAGCTGAACTAATTTAGACTTTGATGAACGTAAAACAATTATACAAAATAGTATATTTATATAGATAGAAACAAAAAAGTATTTTATTATTATGAATGATGATGAAAACATACATACAGAATGAGAATAAAAATAATAAAAAATAATAATTAAACTCATGTCAGAAAAAAATGTTTGAAAACTATGTTGTGCAGATAGGGGAAAAAAAATAAAACTCGGATTAATTCATTAATAGGATTTTCATTCAAGCACTTTGTGGTAAACGACATTTTTTGTTTTTTGGTCAGGCGCAAGAACAAATAAAGCGGATGGTTTGCCGACACATGAGCATGCCACGTACAATTGACCATGAGAAAAACATGCATTTTCTAGATTGAGGCCACAAATAGTCAAGTATTGGCCCTGTGATGTGTTGATCGTCATGGGGAAGGCAAGACGAATCGGGAATTGAATTCGTTTAAACTCAAAGGGCATATCCGTTGGGATCATCGGAATCCTTGGAATAAGAACTTCCTCATCTTTAAATTTTCCTTTAAGTATCGACGCGTGCAATTTCTCGCAGATAATTGACTCGCGATATTCCGTTGCCTAATTGCATTACGGCTTCGCTGGGAAAGATTAGATCTTCTAGGACGCGGCATTGTTATTAAAATGTGCACTCGCATAAAACCACCAAATATAATAACAGTGTTTGAACTTTCGAGACATAGACAATAGCTCAAAGATTATCTAACCACTACGTATGAATAGCTTATCAAGAAAAATCATAGACAACCTATAAAAAGACATTTACATTTTTTTTAACCTGTAGATTTTTTTTCCTCAATCTTATAACCTTTACCAACTGATTTTTTATTCCCTAAATTCCGTTCCTTTCCGATGATTTTATGTTTTTACTGTAGAATAAATCTTAGGTATTATTTTCGGGAATTAAAAACAAATATAACAGTACCTGAACTTTGTAGACATTTTACAAAAAATAAATTTCTGAACGCACACATGATGTCTTCAGAAAAAAATAAAGTTGTGGCTTAAAGGTCTTAGCAACCAGGCCATAAGCTCCAAAAAAAAAATAGTTGTTACACTATTTGACAGGATTGGACAACAAATGTTTGACATGTAATAAACAAATCAGCATCTATTGAAATGATTAAGTATTCATTACACATATTGAGTTTTTATTGTTTTTAAGATGTATTCTGCTATTCGGGGCGGAAACAAATCCAACAAATCAAAAACCATGGCAATCGGTCCAGCCGTTCTCGAGTTATAAGTAACAAACACGACTTTCTTTTATAAATATAGATGTGCATTGGAACACACAGCAATAGTAATTTGCAAAAGTCTGTAACTAAACGGTTTTAAGTCTTAAAAATAAAATATAACTATGTATAAAAACACACCTAGTTCTCAAAAGTTAGCTTTATGAAGAGAGTGATGGCGTGATTCATCACTATCCCTAAGTGCATGTGCTTCAGTTAAATAATTTACGTTTATATTATTAGTCACACGTTTTATAATGCTGAGCAAAAAAGAGCTTAATACTCTTTAGTGCAATGAGAAATCATCAAAATTGAAGAAGATTCCGGTACAGTTTTAACTGCACACGAATCAATCTTTTCGACAAACCAATGGATTGACTATTTCTCGGGCAAATACGTCAATCTACTCTTGCCATGAAATTTCGAACGTATGTTCAATTTTTGATTTGTTCACTTGGAGAAACGTACGATATTATAGAAGAGCTTTGACGTTTGTTTGACATTTGTCGGGAATCATACTATCAATGACAATAAAAATTGGTCAAGCTAAATTGCAAGAGTCGATCTATAGTATATTAAAAAACAAGCTTCATAAAACATGACTTAAAGCACGCATTCAAGTTTAAAAACGAGTGGCCAAGCCATGGGTTTTTTTAAAGATTAAGTGCTTTAAGGTCTTATGAAACGAGTTTTTTATACTATTTTTTGTAATTTGACCTTTTTATGCTGTTTTTAAGCATTTTTTCTTTAATTTGATTGGCTTATGGATTTTTGGAGTGGGTTGGCAATATCTTGATTTTAAAAGTGAGAATTTTATCTGTTTGTCTTTTCTTTAATTCTAATCATGTCAGCCTCAAAATACGAAAATGGAAGAAAACTTAACATGTAGGCTTTCGGAAATCCGTGAAATAGCAAAAATTATTTAGGTTTTTTATTATTATTATTGTAAGATACCTACTTTTTTAGGTTATATTTTCATTATATGCCATATTTCACATAAATATAATTTCCATTAATTGTTCATTGCACTTTGTTGTTCGAAAATTGCAATTTCAAATTACAATATTATTGACAGACAGGTAAAAAGTCAAATTAAGTTTTACCAATCTAAAAATTTTGTAGAAAAAAAAGTTCGGTGCTCTATTGGCTTATAACCGCACCGAAACCTATGACATAGCGTTCTCTAATGAGTCTATTTGAGTATCAAAATGGAGGCAAATTGCAAAAAATAATTTATGAAGCGCAAAGTTGCCCGAAATTACAAAAAATGAAAGAGTGTGAGAGAATGAATCATCTAGACAAAGCTATAGCGTAATATCGGTTCTGGGCTTGCTGGCCTTTGTCAGTTGCACATAAAAACGACTCCGTCCGAATGACTCACTACTTCTTTTTTGCCGCTAAAGCCGGAGAAAGTGACAATATTTGAACAAAAAACAGCATAATACTTTTGCTTATATACTTTTAGTGAAATTTCGCTGCATATGGCAACACCTCGTACAAATATTTTTGTATTTTTATTGCGTTGTTTAATATGGTCCATTTGAACACAACACAAACTAGTGACAAATTCAAAATTTGGAAAACCGACTTAAATGTAAACTAATTATTAATTAATTTAATTAACTAATTTACATACATTTTGTGTTGTTCAATTTCTATGAACTAATTAAGTAGATAAATTTAAACAGTTAACAAACGCACTAGCCGCTACTACATTTTTCAAAGGTATCTCTTGATTCTTCTGGAGTCTCATTATCAGATTTTTCTGGGAAGCCATTATCAGATCTCAAATCCATATCTTGGTACCACCCTTATTTCCTTTCCAACAACAAAAGAATTATCAAAATTGGTTAATAAACAATGAAGTTATACCCAAAGTTACACACTTAAAAAAATAAATATATACGGTCGAATTGAGAAACCTTCTCCTTTTTTGAAGTCGGTTAAAAAACACATATCAACTGCTGATTCATTTTAATAGTTATTTGTATTAGGATTCAAAATTATTTTGTTTACATTTATGGTTTTTAAAAATATTTTGTGGATGAGTTTGTATGCTTATTATTTATTTTGTTTTAAATTTTATTTTGTATTTATACTCTTTTGTTGTCTCCCAAGAACTGTTGAGTAATAAAGTATTATTATTATTATCATAAACACAAGCAACTTTTACATAATGAAACAATGAACTTTAAATTGGACACCCGGTGTATTGGTTTACCTGTTGTATTGCGTTTTGGCCAAATCAGATAAATAGCTGATAAGATACTGATTTCGTGATCAAGCATCCTATTTTACTATTTATCTAATAAATTACGTTACGTAATTTCTAGGCATATGTTTCGTTTGTTGGCTATAAATAAATGTCTACTAATAAATACCGTTTCCAGTCGACGCCATGCAATAACGGACCGTTAAACATGCTCATAACCTTGATGAAGCCTCCGCATGGTTAGCGTTAACGGAAAAGTCAAAAATAGCAACAGGCTAGCATGCTATATTTAATTTGTATCTAACATAACAACAGTTTAACGTTGCTTTTTTGTTATTTGTTGACTAGTGATAGTTACACAAGTTGTTTAAACGCAGAAAGTTTACAACGGAAGTTTAATTTTGAGTTTGAATTCGTTGAAAATGGAAGTAGTTAACCGATTACGTTTTACAATTGAGGATGATATTATTGTTCTGCAAGAAGTTGTCAACCAAAATTCTTTTAAACATAGACAAAAGTGGAAATTAGTTCACGAAAATGTGGTACGAAGGACAAAGAAAAATTATTCGATTAGATCAGTGAGAGAACATGTTGTCTATTTGTTAAAATTATATACAAATGGTAGTAATGAGAAGCGAAGGTGAGTCCCAACTACGATAAATGTCTCCGAAAAAATTTTACCTATTAGTAAATAGAATTATATATTTTTAATGCGATTTGATCAGGCCAATATGTAGCAATTTTTGTAATTTAAAGTTTTTTTTGTAATTTATTACGTTTCAAGCCAAATACTCAAATGGCTAATAAATATACACTTTCTAATTTTTATTATAACAATTTCTAGTGTTTTACGGGATGATCATATACAAGATGTTTCAAAAATAATGTAATTTTAATCTAACATAAAGTTAAGCCGATTGCCGGTACTTAAGTCTACCCTAAAAAGGTTAGCTGCTTAAAACCTTCATAATAACGTTTTTTTGTAGCATTTGATACCAGTTGAAATTGTTTAATAGGAGTAATTTTTATGTATTTTATATGTGTGTTTCACGTTCACAGCAGACAATTTGTTGGTGATCAGTACACACAAATTGGTTGCACTGTGTTGCTGTCTAAATTCCTAGCACATTTGAAGCATGAACAGCTTCTGTTGGGAACCCGCTTTATTTTCCTCCAATATTTATTTCCTCTCAGTTTTTCTTTTGTTATGCGTCCATATAGTCTTAATAATAGCTGTTACACTAAAGTTTCTGTAGTTTTTAATTTTTTTTTTAGACCATACATATTATGTTACTTTCTATCTGTTGTGTGTGAATATTCTCCTGTTAGTGGACATCTGCTAAATATAGTAGTCCATTTTTTAATTGATACTTCTGGTGCGTTTTATAACTATGGTATATTTATGGTAATACTTCTAGAAACTATGGATTTACCGTTTTTTATTTTCTTTATCAGTGAATTGGATTACTTTTGTTTTGGTGTTTTTTTTTTCATGTTGTACTGTTTGCTTTTCTTTTGCATATTGTTACGATATTTTGGGTCATTTGTGCTTTTATTATAATATTTTTCCATTTCTTGTTCAAGTGCTTCAAAAGTTGCTTCATGCATGGCATAATGTAGGGGTAGGTCCTTTACATTTCTTTCTATGTTTTGTCTATGTTTGTTTACGAGCCGCAGCTCTTAAAGATATCTAATTAAAAATGATTCTCAGTTATTTAATGATTCTAAGTCATCACTTTCTCCTTGCTCTGCTTTTTTGTTTCCGTATGCAGTATGCACCTATACTAAGAAAATATTTTAGTATAAAAAAGGTAAAATATAAATAGTTGAAAGAATTCGGCGGGCTAATTAGGCCATGTCTGTCTGTTAAAGTAAGTTGTGTACTTTTAAAAAACATGAACTTGCATCTATTTTTTGGTTTTATCAAATTGTCATTGAATTGCTTTGAAATATATTTTTTTATTTATCTATAAATCAGCCTGATAACTGTTTCTTTACACAAGCATTTATTTATTTTAAATTTAAACAGCTTCATATAATAGCTTTAACTGTATGTTAATATTTATTGGTCTTTTTTGTTTTGGAAGAAACATTAGAAAAGGATTTGAGTCATTATATGAAGAAAAAGATCGTCTTCTCTCTGAATTAAGCTTTTCTTATTACCATTATCAGCACCAAACTCCATCAAAAATTCAATCTAAAACTGATATACGTTCTACCCAATTTAAGAATATATATGACAATGAATCATCTTCAGAATTTGATAAGGAGGTACTACTAGTGAAACAAGAAGAAGTAGAAATAGAGGACACTTTAAGTATTCCAATAGTACCAGACTTCATAGAAAATTTAGCATCTAATTGTGATAGTTCAAACACTACTCCATTGTTGGAAGAGAAGAAAAGTATGAAATACCGTTTTTTTTATATAGCTCAAAACATTTTTAATTTTTAGAAGCAACGACGAGAAAAAGTACGAGAAAACCTCGTTTTGCGATCAACAACTGGGAGCAAAATTTTAAAAACAAAGAGTTAAGATTACAGAACCAGCGAGTGATCCTAGAAAAGAAGCGTCTTTTGTTAGAAGAAAAAAAATTTGCACTGGAAAAAATGGAACGCGAAAAAAGATTGGAAGTGGAAATTAAAGAAAGAGAAAATAATATACTAATTTCACAACAACAGCAACGTATTATAGATTTTTTTGTAGATCATTTTCATAACACAAGTAATAAAGTTTAATGAGGCAGCTATTTTAATAAACAAAATCTGCATTATTATCCCACTTCCTTGAGCAGAAACTATAAGTTCACAATTTTTATTCGCTTGATGCGGAAAATTTGTCATTATAATTAAATCTTCTTCATCGGGTGAAGAGCGCTGTCTAACGAAAACTTTTTATTTGACTTGAACCGGCAATTATAAAAAAAGTGGTGGTAGAACTGTTTCCTTTGTCAAACGTCTCAAAATCACTCTAGGTGGATTAAATGAACAAATATTATTTGAAATTTTAGACACTTCTAAAAGTTAATACCTGCTTGCAGGTTTTCAGTTTTGCTTCAGATAATTGATTTTCAATTATTTTTTTAATGAATTTTGTATTTTTGTTAAAATAAAGGAACCGTTTTTGTGGATTATGCTAACTACATAAGTAATTTAATTAGTGAAATTCTTAAAGAAAAACATAAAAATGTGAAAGCTTAATGGTGGGAAGTAACAGGCACTTGCGAAAATATAAGCTCAAATATGTCACTGCAAATTTATTCAAATCTGAATCTGTTGCGACTTGCTGAAGAGTTCCAAATAGAAAGAAACATGGTTAAGTTTACGGATATATTTTGAATGAATTTCCATTGATCTTTTTACATATTCTATTTGTGAACAGTTTGCTATAATATTTTTAGCGCATGGATCATTGCTTATCACACTTGCTGACTTTTTTTATTAATTTAAACACAAGCGGCGCTTATCTATTTTTGCAAAAATTGGCTTGGATCATCTAATTTGAATAGTTTATACAATTTTATTATCAATTAGCTGTATGATCTCGGCCAGTAGTTCGTCGGGTCCATCCGATTCTTGCTACTTGTTTTTGTTTGCTGTTAATTTTTGTCTTACATTATGGAAAGATATGTTTTTTTGTATACAGTGGTTCTAGAGATTTTTCGTATCTTTTTTAACATGATAACGTCATATAATCGATATATAACGCAGACGGCACGCATAAAACACTATGCTGATTAGGCTGAAATAACGTTCAACCTTAGTCGAGTGTAAAAGCGCAAGCGCGCAATTTGAGGCGCACGATCGGCTGCGAGTAATTCTGATGTACCAATTTTAAAAAAGAAATATTAAATTATTTATAAATTTGTTCTATTTTAAAGTAATAATTAACGAGCTCAAATAAATAAATGTTAATTTATCGAAAAAATTGTATATTTCAATTAACTCCTTCTTTGTATTATACAAAATAATGATCATTCAGGGATAATAATTCAATTTCTAAAAATATGCAATGTTTTCTTATGGCGTTATCACGTAAAATTATCGTCTGTAAACCGACTTTACAAGACAATTTTTATCTGTTTCTATTTTATTCAGTTTTAAAAATATAGAAATTTTTTCCTGTTAGAGAAGAGTAAAAAACAATGTGGCAATGCGTGGAAATTATGAACAAGAAATTAATTGAAAGAGTGAAGTCGTAGCTCGTTTCAACGCACCAAGAAAGTTATGGTGTCAAAATAACCGCTTGTGTGCTGGACATGAGAGTTTTAATGATTTTTCCGGAAATCGTTTTGGAAACAACATTTTCCTGCTTATTTACGCGCAGGAAAATTGAGTTTTCCGGACTAGTACTGTAAAAACTTTACAAGACGCAAAATAAAAAAGGTACTCTAGTAACTATAGTTGCCAACAAAATTAACAAACTTGATTATTGTGGAATTTGTAAAAAGAATTCTAAAATTTGTAAATTTCGTCTTTTTTTACGATTTCCGGAAAAATTTAATACAAAACACGTCAGTAAAATCTCTTACTTGACTCGGAGCTTTAAAATACTCGGCACAAAGTGTCTCGTATTTCAATTTAGCTCCTCTTCAGTAATATGCAATTTTCCTGACTTTCATGTAAATAACTATAAAATGAACTGCAGGAAATGCAGCTGCAGACGCTCTACGCCGCTCGTTTTGATATTTAATTGCTCCTGTATCTTGCAAATCTGAAAAGCTAATGTCTTTTCGATACTTTGGAAAATATTCTAGAGAGAATAGAAATCCCATATGGAGAATTTTTATGATTAGGATTTATAAATTCAATAACGAAAATAAAAAGTAAAATTAGAATAGAATCAGAAATTATACAATGTGAAGTTTACTTTGGACAAACTTTTTGTCCAAAGTGTAAAACCTAAAGTGTCTGAATAGGAGACTAGTGCTTAAACCCATTGAGTTATGCTACCTCTGTTTAAATGTATGTTTTGTGTTGATAACTTATATTTATTTATTTAATTTTAGTGGTTTATTCTACAAAGCTAAGCCATCAGTCAAACTTATTTTGCAGCAACAAAAGTGCACTTTGTTGGGTGGCTATCAATATTATCCAACTAAATTATCCTGGAGCAAAGTATGCAGATTACGTTTACACTGGGAAAACATTAATCACTAATTAGTTTTTTTATTATTTCAGGCTTTAGGTCATGATTACATTGCCGTGGGTTATAGTAATGGACTAGTCGCCTTGTATAATTTAAATTCGAACTCCAAGCTTTTGTTTCATGTAAATAATGAAGTCGAATGCATTTTTCCAACGAAGTGTTTTCAAGCTCATTCTCATGCCATATCTGGTGTGTTATTTAAAAAATGTATATATATTATTTTTAGTAATGTTGATTTCAGCATTAACTTTATATCATTTGAATGGAGGCTGCCGGTGGTTATTGACTGCTTCTTTTGATAGAGATGTTTGTATTTGGGATTTACAAAATTATAGTTATCCAGTTCATAGCAGTAGGAAAAATATAGTCACCGATGGAGTTTGGTTAACAAATTGGCTGTGTAATCTTGTGTCATCCGATGAAGGTTCTACGGGATGTGCGTTATGAATCGAATAAAAATCTTCCAAACTAATCCATTTTTTTTAGTGTTTGGGTCAACTGTCTTGAGTCAGATACGCGATTTTGGAACTGATCCTAATTATGCTGTGTTTCCATCACATTGTACTGTATCTGCCGTATCAGCTAGTGATTGGTTAAATGGACTGTTACACGTAAATACTACAGGAGAAATTTTGGCTATGTTTCCACACCAAATTCTTCGAAACTTCGAAAGAAATAAAGCGCTCAAAGCTAAGAGAATGGTGAGTTTTAATTTATATAAATATGTTTACATGGGCGCGTTGCTGGTTAGGCTCACAAACATAATCGCTTCCTGAGCAATCAAAATAGGTTATGCAGTAGCAGCGTGGGGAAAGACATAGCCATTAAACTGAAGGGTCTCTGATTGCCACAGGCGGCCACTCATCTAATGTGTACCGCCAGAAAAGTTGCTTATCGTCGACCATTGACAGTTGGATTTTTTGACTTTGCAGCCAGGTGTTCCCCATTATTTTATGCGTTTATAACAATCAACTCAAAGAAAAATTCATTCAAGACAAAGATTACTAGACTTAGACATATTTACGTGCTTATTAGCACTCTTCAGTTAGACTGAACAATTAAGATTTAAAAATCTGTGCATAATGAACTCCAGATCGGCATATTAGTGTCTTTCTGGATTGAAGTGTGAGAGCATGTCTTTCGGACCTAAATATATCAAGCGTCCGATAGCTGGATGTTACTACGTATTATAGTTAACATTATAACGAACCTTTTAAGACTGCTGATTTATAGTTTTATGGATTAGGAATATTGAAGGTTGTAAGATGGTATATAAAAGACTCTTGCTGCTCAAAAATGTGGGCTCGATGTACCTTGGCAGACAGATGTACTTTATGTAATTCTGAACAAGATGGTCTATCGCAATACTTAACCCTGCAGGGTGACCGCCAAGACGCCAAGACTAAACCCCCAACGGCAGCGTGAAGGTCGAGATTCACGACTGTAAAAAAATGCGTGTTGAGAATAAAAAATTATAGATAAATATTAGCAATTCAATTATATAAGTCTCAAAAACTAGTATACAAAATAAGTCTGATTCACTGGTTTCAATCAGTTTATTGTCTAATTTGCGATTTATAATAATTCATAATCAATTAGCAAAAAAAGGAAATCGTTAATTTATGATGTGCATAATGTAAATGAAATATAATACCAAAGCCCGGACTAAAATAATGCCCAGAAGAACGTTTTCAAGATCCTAATGTGAGAAATTGTAATTTGATCCCGTAAAGCTTTTAATTGCCGCCGTTCATCTACACTTTTATCTACAATAATTGATAACAACTAAATAACTTTCTTTACCTTGTCTCCAAATGACGGCAAACGGATCTGCAAAGAGCTGTTTCTCGGTGACGTGACTTTCCGTGGCTTCCAGATGCGTCATTTTCAGGTAAAACGACGAGTTTTTATCTTGCTTTGCTCGTTTGTCTTGCTTGGATTGATGCTGCTAGTTGCGGCTCAAAGATATTAGTGGTGGCCCACGGTGTTTCTAACGTGTACTATGACTCCAAGGTCTTTCGTATTATAGCTCTACAAGTGGAAAAAATTGTCCCAAGTTGATACAGTCGACTCTCGTTAATTCGAAACTTGAGGGACTCTTAAAATATTACGAATTATCGAATGTTTGAAATATCAAATGGTTCGAAATTTGTGAGAGAAAATAAATAAAACTTCGAATTACTAAGTATTGATCAATAATTATTTATTAACTGCTATTTTATAACAATGAAAAAAGTTTAGAGTGTACACACATACATGTATGTACCTACATTCGTATACTATTCATCATGTAAATTAATTAATGTTTCGAAAGAACTCTGTTATACTGGTTATACTAATCATAACAAAAACAAAGGCTCGTGTATGTTGATACAAGTTTGAACTTGTCGCAAAATGTACTTACATTACACTACACTAATCATAACAAAAACAAAAACTTGGAATTGTCGAGTGTTGGACGCCGATGAGTTCGAATTAACGCGTCATTTTATTATATAGCAATGATTTTTTCGTTCGAATTACCAAGTGCATAAAAATGTACTGATTTAGTTCGAAATATAAAGAGATTTTGTAGGGAACTCGTGATAACTTTGAATTATAGAAAGGTTCGAATTATCGCAGGTTGGAATTAACGAGAGTCGACTGTAATATAAAATATTATCAACCCACTCACTTTATTGTTTTGTATTACTCTCCTATTGGTTGCTTTTTTTGGATTTGATAAATAGGTTAAAGACAAGTCGCTTTTGTCAGCGGAAGAGAAATACAACATGTAGCCTCAAAAAAAACCACAGTAATAATTAGGAGCTTGACATACAAGTCACTTGGCAGTAGACTGCTTTTTTTTGCTTGTTTTCAGTCCAGTACTTTGTATAGGCTACCCCATTCTTTAGCAGTTAATGTTTACAATTATCATTTACACTTTTGGGTAATTATAATCCCATACAAACCAGTGAGAAGTGCCTACCGACTGTACGCAACAATTTTTTGAATCAAACTTTCTTGAAAACAGCAGAACTTTTTATATGTTTTATGGGAAATGTTTAAGCCACAAACTTGATCTTTACCACCTTTTTGATCAAAATCACCGTCAACTAGATTTTTGTGAAGAACTAGTTACCGTGATGTTTGACCTTACGTAACATGTCTAGCGGGAAATGGATCGGTGGCGATTTTTTGGGTTGTTATTTAGAACCACAAAAGAAAGGTTTATGCAAGAATTTAGCTTTTTTCTATTGTGAAATGTCTCTCATTGTTCGTACTGTTACACGTTAAGTGTTATTCAGAGATATATAATAAAATTCGTTCAATAATTCTTACGAGAAAAAATGTACCTCTTTCGTATGTGTGAATTCATATTTGTAAAAAACCTGTCTTTGCTTTATCTCCTAATTCCTATCTGGGGGTTTCGTGTTTACTAAATGCGCCTCCCATTTCGACCAATCGTCTACACTTGGTGGCGGGGTCCAGTGGCAACTGAAAAGTGGGCTCCTTCGAGAGTCGACGAGCATGTTAACTATGGCAGACCCTCATTGCTTAATATACTATCTTATTCATATTTATCTTTTTAGAATAATAGGATAGTTTTTTTTCTATTTTCAGTTATTTGGATATACATATTTAATAGAAAAAGGTAAAACGCCGGATCAACTTGTAAAGGACCATGATGACAAAAAAAAAATTCTTTCTACTATATTTGCTCCAAAGCGAACACAGGCAACCTTTGTAAAAGTTAAACTTGACTCAGGGCAAACGAAGCTTTTTACTCAGGAGCCTCTCAATTATGAGGACGCTAATGAGAAATATAGTGTTCTTTTCTGTGATAATCCATTGGTAAGATGATTACAACAAAATCTCAAAAAGTAAACAATTTTCACTCAATAATTTTTAGGAATCGTATAACGACTTTCCTAAAGCAACAGCCAGTCAGCTTTCCGCTTTCTCTAAGAGTTTTGGCACGACGGCTCCCAACCAGTATCCCTTAATTGCTATAAACAAAGTGGCTTTCAATCCCAACAGACAAGCTAGCTTGTATTTTGCTACTGGGTATCAAGCAGGTTTCGTTAGGGTCATGTGGTTGGAGTTTCTTAAAAATGATGAACAAATTAAATAATTTTTTCTACATGTTATATTATATAGTCAGTTTTTTTAAACAATAATTTATTTTCAGCAAAAATGTATTTGTTTGTTTTCTCCTTTTATCATTTATTAAAGATACCATCTACTTCTGATGTTGCTTGAATCTGCGCGTCTAGCTCTTCGCACTTCATAATGAGTTGGGCATTGGCTTGGATCTCTTTTTGTAAAGTCTCATGCAGAAGAACATACGAAGCACTGATGACTTCATGTTTCTCTTCAAGTTGTTTGCACCGGCTTTCGAACTGAAAAGACAATAAATTAACCAAGAATAAATCGGGAACAAGCAGGGAACGCGTGGGCAATTAGATTTGTCTAAACAAACCGCAAACTGCATTTACACTTCTTAAAGTAAGCGAGTTGTATTATCGTAATCATTGAAATAAGCTTTGTGGCACACGAGCTGCGCAAAGTATTTCACTTCTTGCCCACGCATTTTCATACTGCAAAGAATTTATTTTTGCATTCAATTAGGTAGAGTAACGTGAACAAAAAATTTAATTTTTGGTAAATTTTCGACTGTTTAATTCCTAGTATTAGTACATTTTGAACCAAGGTAATAGTTACTATTTTAAGTATTACTGCCGTTCACGAACCATTCCTAACCTATCTTCCGCCGTGAGAAAAATTTTGCACTTGGTTTCTAGAAAAACTTTGTTTTCTGACGAAGCTTGGTTTCATTTATCGGGGTACGTCAACTTCCAAAACACACAAACTTTTGTCGAATTTTCTACTTACCCCTAAAAAATTTATCGTCTGGCTCGGCCTCAGTAAAAGAAAACTGGTTGGTGCAATTTTTTTTAATGGGACGTTGACAGGACGCAGGTATTGAAAAAAAATTGTTATCTTTTATCAATCGGCTCCATGACGAATACACTTTTAAGCACCTACTTCAAGCAAAACGGAGCTTTTTCTTATGCCGCAACAGACATCATAAGAGTACTTCGAGAGCTTTTTGATTAACAAATAATTCGTAGAAATACTTCAAAAATATGGTTGAATCTGAAAATTATTTTCTCACGTATTATGCAATGCCCACTTTTCCAGAAGACAGAGAGAATAATATATTTACGTTCAACTGATTAATAATGAAAGTATTGTGGCTACTGGTGTACTACAATGCTTCCTAAAATTCTAAAAAGTGATAGTCTCGTCCTTTCGACAGAAATAGAGTACTTCTTGCCTAGGTTATCTACTAAATAATTTATTTAAGTAAAAATTAAAAAGCGTTTGCTGCTTCACAAAAAAATTGTTTCCGTTTACATTTGTGATGTCAACAGACTTGCGTTGGCGGTGAAAACATCTAATTCAGACCTAATGTGATTAATAACTTAGTTGTTCGAACAGCGATATCGTTTTATCAACTTTATAACCCGGAGCAATTTAAACGCACCTTGCCGGCATGATAAGAATCCACTCGGGATCCGTTCCACTTCGCTCTTGTGTATTTGATCAACACGAGCAAAGATATTTGTTCCTTCATGAACACTCTTTTTTATCTGACCGCAACTTTTAATTGTATTACACGCATGCTTTTCCTTTGTTTCCTTCTACTCAATTTTTGAAAAATAATAATACGCGTGGCTTGATGCAATGATATGAAGTGCTAAGACAATATGAATTGAATATATCGCACAGCTAATAATTTTAAGCACTTCTTAGAATAGGTTGTCTTTACGATGTTCATCGCTTCAGTGAGTGGTCGTATAAAAAAATATTTTGAGCAAGGCTCAAACACAGATCTCGGTCACACGTGCTCGCGTGTCTCCAAAATTTCGTTAAACAGACCCAAGAGACTGAACACACACACTCTATGCAATCATTTTCTGCAAGCCATGACAAAAAAAACAAAGAAGAAGAAACATTTAAGAACAAAGATTAAGCAATAACGACATGAATAATGAACATACAACTATGACTATGTCATTTGGTTTTTTCTGAAGCCAGTGTTGTTAACGCATTAATTGTTTGATTATATATTAGCTTTATATAAATATATTCTAAAAGAATATTATTTCATTTTCTGTTAGAAAAACAATTTCTGAATTGTTTTCTTACAGAATTTTAAATGAATTCTGAAGAAGGGAATTCTGTTAGAATATTAGTTCTGTTTTCCGTTACAATTATTGTAGCGGAAACGCAGATTCGACAAGGATCAAAGCTGCAAGACGGTTTTCTAGTGGGTTTCAGACTGTCGATACCGGATGTGATACATATAAGCGAGCAGCAAGCGAGAGTGTCAGTTAGTTCAAGATCAGTTTGAGTTGATATACAACCGAGTAAACGTCACGTGTCCAAAGCAATATAAATGTACAGAGTGTTTTAACCTAACTCATATAAAAGTAGTGTATTATTAGTTTACAAATAAATTAGTGTAAAAAGTAGTGTTTTTAACTATTTAAATAAGTTATATAAATCAACTGTACAGCTATAACGTTACATTATGTTGAATTTCATCAACAACAAAATTTTATAAGAACCTAATTAATAAAATTGAAATAAATTACCTGCAGGTATTTAATTTTTGTTACAATATCCTCTTGGGGTCTGCTGGTATATCTGTGAGTAAACATAAGGGTGTGCAATGTTTCTAATTTAGTAGTTTTTTCTTGTAACAAATTCTCCAATTTGACAATTTGTTTCTTAAGCTGAATATTGTTCTTGGCTAGAACATCACTCAGGTTTATATAGTCTTGATTTCCTTTAAGTCCTTTGTGTAAGTCGACTAATTCAGAGTGAACTGCTTCCAATTTCAATGCACCTCTGGTTTATAAAAAAAACATAAGTACATTTTAAAAAGAACTTGAAAACTGCACATGAAGCTGCTACTACAATAATAATTATTTCATATCAGCAATAACACGAACGTATTAAATTGGATGATTTAATTAGGGGGTCTGAATTGACTGCAATGCATATCTATTCAGATATGAATATTATTACACTTATATAATGTAATACTTAAATATTTTATTGAGCCAATATAGTTTATTATACTAGTTTGTAAAAAACTATAGTATGATAAAGCACAAGCCTAAGGCAAGCACTTTAATCACAAAAAGTGCATAAAAGGCTTTCACATACGTGTACGATACAATATTTTATTTTCAATATAATCAAAAAAATTTTGTTTCACATCCTATTAGAAATAAAATTAATGGGTAATTTTTTTCAAACTTACAGTTATTTCCAATTTTCCAAATTTAGTGTTTAATTTGTACAGTTATTTCCGACAATATTTCTTAGGTAGCTTAACGCTGGTTTTATTCACTTACGCGATATTTTGTGTAATATAGCACACTTTAAATTATTAATTTGATTGGTTTGTTTATTATAGGATAATCGTATATAATAGTTATTTATGTGTTTAGTGTATAAAGAAAGGTATTTTGGTATAAAATGCGGAAAAAGCGACCGTATACCAAAATGGCTCTTTACACTTGAAATACATACAACATTTTTTTTCATCGTCCAAGATAAGTGACAAAATTGTTACTCTCTGGCGAGATGGTGGATGCGTCGTCAATCGTCATCCAATCGCATTACATCCACACGTTATTGCAATGTTAAAATGGTTACCAGGGAAAAAATGTGTGAAACGCTAAATTTTTGCATTGACGGTAAGCCTTTAGTCAGTTCTAGAAGTGATCGTACAAAAAAAATTATAAGACATGTTATTGTCACTTTAGGTTTTGTTTAAATCTCAAATCATAAAACATCTACAACTTTTAGTAATTATGGGTTTTTACATAGTAACTGTTTAATAATATTAAGTAAAATGTTAATTCTTTGAAAATTGTAATATTGTCAATAATATTGAACGATCTCGTGTTTAGCAATTTATACATAAAGGTATTTAGTTACTGTCCGTCCTTTTGACGCCAGTTTGGAAATACTTATTTTATAATTTTTCCCTTTCTCCGAAGATTTTGCCTCTCTTTATATATTAAAGCTGGCCGAATAGTGCATTTTTAAAGGGTTTTTCCCCGGTTCACAAAATTTTGGTAAAACTACATAGCAACACTTGTGCCCTTCGGGTTTTAGGCCAAGAGAACAAGTGTAGACCATCAGTTGAAATCAGTACATAGTTGAGATAATAAGATCGTGCCGGAAAAATTATCAATCCGATATTCCGTCCTCACCGTTGATACGATACCGGTATTCAAATCGTTGCATTTTCTTGACATCCGTAATGTTAATTACTTTTTATCGTTTATATTAATTGTTTTATAATGAGAATAATAAGTGTTAGTTTCATCATATCCATAAATTCTATTAGTGTACATTATTGGGTTTATTAAATTATTAATTCGACATTAGTTTGTCTTATTAAATTTATTGCGTTAATTAAATACCCTAAACTATTAGGAAAGTGTAACATAATTCAATGAAAAAACAGTAACTTTTCATTTATTGAATTTGGATTTTTTTTTGCATGTATGTCGGAGAAGCAGAATAAGTGCAATAAAATAGTAAAGATCAAATAAAAAAAAAGTAAAATCTCCAAAATTTTCAAAATAAAAAATACGGTTTTCAGGATTATATATAAGGTATATGAAATGCCGCCAAAGAGAAGTAAAACGCACAATTTACTCAAGAACGAGTGAAATACAACGTAAATACTTATAGCAAAATAATAAAAAAAAAACATTCTTTATAAGTAACTACAGTATCCTGAAAAAAGATCTTTACATTTTTTTTCAAAAATTTATTATATAAGGTGAGACTCTTTAACGGGTTAGGCAATGAATTTTAGATTTTTAACTATTATAGATTATAATTTGCCCTTTTTTTTAGACAATTTTTTCTTAAGTTTCTAAAGCGATATTATCTGGAATCTTGATAATGCAATAAAATGTTTTGTTTTTTATTATTTTTGTCTTACGAAAAAATATTTTTATCCTACACCAACTCAAAATAAAATTTTCTCGTCTCTCGACAGCCGTGAAAGTACATCATTTCCAGGCTAGCCGAGAAAAGATGTACTTTCTCGGCTAGCCGAGAAAAAAATACTGATTTTCTCCCTCAGGAGTCGCTGTTATAAGAAAAATTACTGTAAACGTCTCACTATTTATGAAGGGTGTTGAAATTTTAAATCATATTTACTGTTTATGAACATCAATCTTATTTTAAAAAACTACTTTTGTGCAAGATAAATTGTGTAAATCACAACAGTAAAATAATCCATAAATTTTTGACATCTGTCAAAGTTTGACATTTTGAATTGGCGATTGGCGGTAATAACCTCAAATCAATTTTAAGATAATGCTCCATTATAAGGTAATTTGTGTAGGATAAAAAATAATATGTAAACCACGGCCGCAAAGTGATTTTCCAGGCCTTGAGAAGTGGCTAGGCTCGCCTGTCCATATCTTCTCTCGGCCTGAAAAAATACCACTTTGCCGCCTAGGACTACAATATACTATTATTTTTATTCATTAACGCGGTTAGCCGTTTACGCTCGCGCCACGTTGAAGACCGTGGCTTATCGGTAAGCTGTTCGAGTCAGGTCAGACCAAAATCAACCATGTCAATTGTAACACACTGACTTTCATTTATTATATGTGTATATATTTTATACACATATTTTATTAAATTATTAAGTTCAGCAGCACATATCAAGTTTTATTGCTGAACCATTCAGCACTTTCTCGAACCTCAACACAAGTAATGTGAGTTTTTATACGAAGCAACTTTTTCAGTCCTAAAGGGAACTCCCCTAAGCACACTACGTAATTTCCCAGAGGTATTATTAAAAATGTTATCTATGTTTCATAACATTTTGGAAAGTGTCGTGCCGTGCAATAAAACGCTGTATTTCAATCGGTATTGTGTAAATTGAGCTTTTTTCTTCACTTGTGAGCTTTAAACGCTTTGTTTCACTAGTGATATAAAACGCCAATTCACACAGGAACTCGTAAAATAAATAACTATAGTTAAAAGATTTTAAAGATAAGCATCAAGAAATAACTGAATAATTAATAACTAAGTAACGAAATCCATGAATTATATCTAAGAGTGAAATAAAATTGTAGCCAGAGTATCCAAAAACGTTGGAATACAATTTCAAGTCACCATTCTACACCTAGTACCTATCCAAAAAAATAACAATAGGACAATAATTAATGACATTTTTACAAAGTATAACATGTATAAATTATTAATTCATTTTGCATTTGCTGTGAATATTAAATTATTTATGTTAAATAGTATTTTTATATTATATATCATTTCATTTCTTTAGAAAATATGTTGGTTTGACTTAGGCATTTCTGACAGTTAACATGTACAAAAAAAAACAAAAATTATCAATGGTAATATTCCAAATGCACGCTAATTCAGTTTCAGTAATCATCCAAAATCAGTAATTTTGTTGAGTGCACGAGACGAAATTAGAATTAAAAAAAAGTATTCTGTGGACGAGACAACATAGTCCAAAAACTTTCTTAGCAAAATTCTCACCCAAGTTTATCATAAGTACTAAAAACATTGTTATTGTAATTGGCACTCACAAAAACTAAGTGTTTGCTGTCTAAGCCAACATATGAATAGTCAAATAAGAGCTAACAACAAGAACTCTACACTCATCTGTTTCACCATTAAAACTGCGTCAAATTCACTGGCTGTGGCTGTTATTAAAGAATTAAAGACTTAGTGACTCAGAAAATTTTGAAAAATTGTACAAGGTATTAAAAAAATATGTGTCCGTCTTTAAATTACCAACAGTCATAAGATTGATAATCTCCTGGAAAAAATCGTGTCAAAAATTTGAAAAAACTTATCGACGCTTTGCACTTTAACTGTAAAAGCGTTACCAAACAAGAAAATAATAAAGAGATTAAGCACGATAACTTGACGTGCGAATCAAGCAAACTTTATTCTAATTACACCTCGTTGCTGCTGGGGTTTATACTGCTAAGAAGCGGTAAGAAAATCGGAAGCGCCCGGTTGTAGACAACAAAGAGAAAGGTACTGGTAAACATAGCTTTCCAAATATTGTAAAGATAATAACCTAAATCTCGATTAAATTTTGTAATTTCTATATACTTGTTGTTGAAAAAGCCTATACTGGCTCATAGGTTTGATGTTTGATACTACTGACTGCGCTCGGGCCAAATTCAGCCGCATACGGTATTAAAATAAACTATCAAAGAAGATTTTAAATAAAAGTAAAGTATTGTTTCCAAATAAAATTATATTTATGTACTTACTCTCTGGTTTCAGCGATTTCCTTGTTCATAACATTCTGCTTCTCTTCTAATTCATGTTGAAAAATTGATAAATATTTGAGTTTTTCTTTTAATTCAGCGGCTTCATGAGATAATTGATGTTTCGCTGTCAATAGTTTACCATTTTCTCGAGTTAACGTTTCAATTTCGGCAATCTATCAACGAAACAAAAAGATAAAAGGTAAAAATCTAATATATTTACTGTTCGCTTTTTAATCATAAAATCAGCATTTGTTGCTTTAAGTTGGCAACAAATCTAAAGTTAGAGATGTATTGTTGTCTGGTTGGCTATACTCTGTCAGCATTATCCTACTCCTGTCATTCACAATGTGGTTACATTTTGATTTAACAAAGTAACACGTAAACTCCCGGTTTAAAATGAGGATCCTACTAATGTTTTCCATCTTATCAAATAGCAATGTTTGACTAATCTTGAAATATTTTAACAATTTTAGTCACAGTCTGACATGACACATCAACTTGTCTACATAATCTCATTTACATTTTTTTACACCAAGTCAAACGCAATGCATTTGTTTTTTTGATTAAAAACGGATTGATACGGGGTGTTTCTAATTCAGTGCAAAATATTTAACGTACACTATGACAAACATTCTATGGATTTAAAAAAATCAACTGCATGTTTGTTAGCTACAAATACCTATGTGTGCTGTGTTTAAATATGTTAAAGTATATATTTCCAAATGAATTTCAAAAGATAAAAAGTTGTGCTACTACCCCAATAATGTGAAGACTGACGGTATAAAAGAGAAATTACATAGAATGGTAGATGCGACCAAAACGTGACCACAATATCAAATTAAAATTCTTAAAAGTTATGGTAAGTATTTTTTTTATAAACCCCAATACATGAACAGATCAGATACTAAGGCCCAATTGCATATGCGTCCATCAAATTTATTAAGGGATCTCTACAGTTATTAAGGAAAAATGTTCATCTTACTGAAACATATATATGCGGTCGTCCGGCTTAATTTAAAAAGAGCAGAGGACACACTTCTTATTTAGAATGTACGGAGAAGCAGCAGAAAAGAAAAAGAAAAATAAATAAAATTTATACGCAAGAAACTTCTTCTAGTTCCTCTGAAGACGAACCAAGTAGAGCCCCAAAAGCTAGGAAGCAGCAAAATTTCAATGAGTACCCAGCTTTTCCTGAACCCATCCAAAATGATATAAAAAGAGTTTTGGAAGATAATAATATAATGGAATCTGATATATTTTTGAATGTGGGAGTAGGTTCAAAAGTTGATTTCACAACTGATCAAATTTTAATGTCTCTTCCATCTTGCTCTAGCCAGTCCTCAGTGGCACACACAAATTGATCGGAGCTGTTGCAGGTCGTCGTAGATGATGTGCATGACTTGCCTAACAACATTTTTACAAAACAGAAAAACCTTGCTCTTTTGCTGATCAAACACAATATTACTAAATTGTTCAGCTGGTAAATATTTCTACAAAGTTCTTCTTTAGTGTATATTTATTGTTTATTAGATCACAAATTTTAATTTATTGTTGTAGGTTGTGCTGTAAGCACAATTTGCAATACAGCAAACCCATTTGATTCAGGTTGTTACTGACTTATCTACCCAGATCAGTGAGATTAATAAAATGGTAGACATAAAATTTTTATCGGCCATTGAGGGGAGGAACCTTAGATCTCTATCACAAACATTTTGAGACAAATAAATAATGCTAGGCGAAGTAGCGGAGCAATATTCCTTAACAGGAAAACAAATGAAAAGTTCTTCTAAAAAATTTTTCCTAGCGACAGAAATTTTTTCAATAATCTGTCTTAAGTATGTTTTATATTTTGTTCAAAGTGATCTATAATTTCAACAAAATCATTGATACTTAAAATTTTATCAACAGAATGTTGAATTTACAAATTAAATGTGTATAACTAAAGAAAATTCATCTTCAACCTTTAATAACTGAAAAAAATACTTATCAAAACTTTAGAAGGGAAATTTAATTTATGTTTTTACTTTTTCAAAAATTTCCAGAAACTTATTTGGAAACTCGACAGACGAAATTCGAAAAATAATAAGTGACTGGTTGAAAGAAGGTAAGAATTTACGAAGTGAGAAAGTTCTGAAATTAGAGCAAGTTTTGCAAATTATTGATCGTATTATAGTTTAATCAGGTACATTAGTACACTAAAATGTGTACCTGATGTTAACATTTGTTCTGATGAAAATATTTAAATCATTTCGAGGGCGAAGTCAGAAGATTCTTTGTCGAAAAAATTTGTTACCTTTATCCTTTTATGTAGGCTAAAACGTCAGTTGATTTTATTTATTTATTTGCTTTATAAAATAAATAGCAGTAAATGCTCTTCTAGACTATAAGTTATTATTTATAAAAAAAATGTGAGACGTTTTTATCAACAAATATTGTTCTAATTATATTCTTTGAATTAGTTTTACATGTTCTGTCTTTTAAAAACTAATTTAATTTTAAGAAGCTTCCATTATGTATTTTTTTTAAATTGACAGCTGACATATTTTAGCCTGTTAGAACTGATAGTGGCAAGAAAGCGCTTATAAAAAACTATTTTGAATTGTGATTTATCTGATAGTTATCTCTTCCAAGTGTGTTCCAAAAAGGTTTCAATATTTTTATGAGAACAAAAGTTAACACGAGGTATAATTTTTACCATACAACTCCCTATGACAACAGCTAAAAACGCATTATGTACTATAAGATTCTGTGTTTATTTTTTATTATATCATACAATTAATTTGCAACTAATACTAATTTTTTTTTTAGAAATGATAGATAGAGGCTTTGGATTCCGTAGAATAACTGGTGCCAAAAAGCAAAAAGCTTAGATTAATTTGTTAATAAACTATGTAATAAATACATAGTACCAAAATTGATAATGAAAAGTGTGTTTGATTAAATGCCTTACATTAAAAATAGTTTTTAATTTTACAGCCTATTTCACAAAATCAAAATAAGTAACTTGTGCAAACTTAACTTACACTTTGACCCTAGTATATCCGTTTATTCTTATTATACTGAAAGTATTTCTATTTTGAATGGATGGGTATAAGCATCTCTTCTAAATTGAGAAAATTAAAATGAGCGGTCACTTTAGTTTTGATTGAGATAATTAGATAAAAAAAATTCAGTATAGAAGTGTACAAATGCTTATATAATAGACTGAAAATCCGCCTTTTGAAATTTGCTTAATAACAATAATAGCAAAAATAATCGGTCCTAATAAAAGTTCGAAGTGCATTATCGATCTTACATAAGTTTCATATAAGAATATTTTTTAAAAACTATTATTTTTTTGATAAAAATAAATTTTAGAATATAAATTAAATAAAGAAAAAAAACAAAATTTTTTTACACTTCGCATTTCGCCAAGCGTAACTAGCCCAAAAATTTTGTCTTTTTGGTCAATAAACAAAATTTTTGTTATTGTATCGGATTTTTGGTTTGTCATTGTCTTAATGTATAGTAGGGTCATAGTGTGAGTAAAGTTATACGGCTTCTATTACTGTTACTTTGTGAACAAGCATGCTGCAAGTTTTTCGTGACAAATTTGCAGTGTGCTTGCAAAGACAAACTCCCTGCAAGTTTGATAAAACAAACTTGCCACAGGCTTACGAAAACAAACTTGCCACAGGCTTACGGAAACAAACTTGCCACAGGCTTACGAAAACAAACATGTCGCAAGCTTACAAAAATAAACTTGCCCCTTGTTTGACGAAACAAACTTTACGCAAGTTTACGCATGTAAACTAGAAAGTTTGATTCAAACTTACTACAAGTATACACACTTGCCATATCAAACTTGTAGCAAGTTTCCACGTTTGACGGTTCAAACTTACTGCATGTTTGATGCAAGTTTAAAATGCCATCTGGGTTGTCATATGAATTATTAAAAATGTGAGCTGAAAAGCTCTGTTTATTTAAAAACTTGTTTTTTTTAAATTTCTGTAAATTAAGTACATATCTACATTTAAAGATAAAAATCAAACATATTTTTTGCGCTGCAGCATTATTTCATAAATTATTAATTCAAAAGTTGAATAATGACCACCGCCTACAAAAGTCCATTTGTTTTTTTCCTTAAAAAGCACTTGCTTTATACAAAATAATAAAAGAGACAAAAAACTTTTAAGTAAATTGAGCCTTAAAACTGTTAAGGCTTAAAACTAATAATAAAAAAAAAATTTTATATTGTAAATTTATAGTGAATTGCTGAATCAGAATTGTATGTTTCACCTCCTTACTAATTAAAACTCAAACTAATTATAAAAATAATGCGAATGCCCCACTTATTGGTAAAATGAATGAATGGTTAAGTACGAAGCTTCCAAGAAGATAACTGCATATAACTAAATTATTTAACTTCGTTTTTAAATTAAAAGTGGTTTAATTGCTTGAGTTGGACGGCCAACACTTCAGAGGCATTGTGGGCGTGTTGACAGAACAATTGAATTCACTAGCAATTTTAAGCAATTACCAGCAAACAGCGTTACAATACAGTCTATTCGATGTGCTAAAGCATTTAGAATCAATTGTCTGAAAAAAAAACTACTAAATTAAACTACTACCTCATTTTGTAGCAAAAAAAAAGTTGAATAGTTGGCAGTATATTTACAACTTAAACGCTCACTTATAATAACAAGCAAAAACAAGCGAATTGCTTGTTTTTGAAAAGTTAATTTTCTTAATCATTTATTGAAGACTTAATAAATAGCAAATGTGCCAATTTTAATAATAGTTTTGTTTAAAACTTACTTGTAATTTGTCGCTTATAGACAGTTTCATGTGCAAACCAGTTACTTCTTTCAATTTGGCTTCTAAAGTATGCTGTTTCTTTATTGATAATTGTCTATTAAACTCACTTTCTTTTAACTCAGATTTATGTTTTTCCAGTTTTCTAGATAATGTAAAATTCTCTAATTGTGCATTATCTAGATCTTTTTGTAGTTGGTTTACTTGACTCTAGAAAAATAAACTTTAACATGATTCAATCTTTTATTAAACTCTAATAATACTTGTTTTAGCAAAATTTCGTTTTTCATTTCTCGTAATATTTGTTCATCATTTCCAGCACTGTCAGAATGTGCGTCGTATATTTTCTCTTTTAAATTTTCAATTTCTTTTCTGTAATTCATAGTTACGCCTACTGCTGGAATTTATAAAAGAAACCTTATAATCCTTCAATATTAAAATTTGAAAGGAATTTGAATAATCCTATTACAGGGCTGCACTGCGCTTGTCAATATTCTAGCTATAATTACATTTACACAGTTTGCGACTTATAACAAAGTACAAAAGAATGGAATGGTTTTATCAGTCACATTCCATAAAACGATCGTTACAAAATTTATTTTTCAGAAGAAAATATGACACTGATTTCGAAACATTTTTAGTACCAACTGAAGAAATCTATTCAAACGTACAAAAAGCTCCATCAGAAGTAAATAATAGTAATCAACCTATCGAACAGAAAATTTGGCGCCGTTTAAGTTTCCAAAGTTTTCGAAAGTCCAAGCAGAAACGCAATGAAAACAAAACTAAAGTGGTGATACCAGAAGTAGTAAGAACGTATGATAAACAAAGCCGAAAATCAAACTTTTAAATGTGTTTATTTGTTGGTTAACTGAATAAAATTTTAAAATTAAGTCTGCGCACATTTAATTTAATAATTTTTGACGCTTTTCCCTTTTCAGATGTGGGATTTTAAGCATTTTTTCCACGTAAATATTGACAGTTTTCATAAGACGAGGCAAATTATTTTATTAACTTTGACTGTTTATTGGCTTTTAAAGATGGTGGAAGAATTTCTAATTTATTTGAACAGTATATAAACGGTTGCTGCTTACAAAGGAGCTCTAGTAGTTTGGTGCTTGCAACAACATAATCTTTAAAGAACATATACACGTAAGAATATTAATGAATATAATCCAGCTAAAATTTTATTACGTATTGTATCTTTTATTTAATAATATTTTATATAGAATGAATAAAGGTTTTGCAAAATTTTAATACCTAATAACTTCATACAATATTAGGTACATTCATTTAAAGTTATTTACATAAAAGTCAGGAAAATTTCATATTACTGAAGAGGAACTAAATTTGTGCCGAGTATTTTAAAGCTCCGAGTCAAGTAAGAGATTTTACTGACGTGTTCATATTAAATTTTTCCGGACATCGTAAAAAAAGACAAAATTTACAAATTTTAGAATTTTTTTTACAAATTCCACAAAAGTCAATTTTGTTGGCAACTATAGTTACTAGAGTATCTTTTTTATTTTGCGTCTTGTAAAGTTTTTGCAGTACTAGTCCGGAAAACTCAATTTTCCTGCGCGTAAATAAGCAGGAAAATGTTGTTTCCAAGACGATTTCCGGAAAAATAATTTAAAAATAAAATAATGTAGCGTTTTTATTAGTTTTACAATTATGTAAATTGTAAGACTAATTGCAAGACTAATTGTAAGACTAATTCGCTTTGCATTAGCAAAGCGAATAATCGTTTTAAATATTTTCATGTTTTTTAGACTGAAACAACAATAATTTTTATTGTTGTCTACAATGGTCTATATTGACAGTTTGTCCCCGAAAATGATGATTGTTTATTTAATAATCACTTATTTTCATTAAATACCAAAATTTAAAAAAACTGTTTTCAATTCCAACACAATTGGTTTAATCAGTGACTCACTAATAGTTACATTCAATGTTGCCTCTGACGGTATTACTGTGACAATATTGGTCGATCATAACTGAACGTCTGAATATTCAAGCTCAGTCGCTCGGTGTCGCGAGCCCTAACCGACTTAACCAAGGAATGTGTCGCCACGGAATGCGGTGGGTTTACCCGCGGTATTTTGGCGTTAAAATATTCCCTTAAACAAAATTTGCCCGCGATTATAGATAATGTTTGCAAAAGTATGATCGAAACAAGCCATGTTAGTGAAGGTCAATCTCGTTCTCAGTTTCATTTAATAAAATAAACATTACTTTTTACTACATTTATTACTTTTGGTAATAAATGTTTAGCGAAAATTTAGTACTTCTCTCGTAAAGGAATGATCTTTGAAATAGAGTGAGCTGTTCAGTTCTCAATAAAAGCGAAACAGCACAGTCCTCATGGTTTTCAGAGAAGATGAAACTTTTATGATATAACCTTTCATGTATTGTGAATTTAATTTTCAATTATGAGTAGTTAAAACTTATTTAAAATCTTAAAAAGACTCTGTTTAGTGTTTAAGGTTTTACATCAATATCTTTTGCTATTTTCTCATATTTGGGTGCGAAAGGTCAGAAAATAAGTATTATCAGATCTCATATCAATGCCTGTACATGCCGCGCTAATTCTAGTTTAGCTGCTGTATAATAACAAGGATTTTCTCATAACATTGACTAACTCTATGGTGCTTCTTGTTTTTAACTACTGCGATTTCATCTATGGCTCCTGCTTAGATTTTGAATGTAAAAGAAGAAACTCCAAAACTCCCGCATAAGATTTATTCACGGAATCTCAAGACACTCTCGCGTTTCTGTTAAACTCAGACTCTTAAATTGGTTAACCATGCAGCACCGACGACTTCTACATGCAGCTTGCTTTTTTTTATAAAATTCTGAAGAATCGTTCTCCAAAATATTCAACGTGCAGAATAACTTACAGGACGGATGTATAATGTCAATATCACGCAAAAAAGCAACCTTCTTGATATCCCTAAACATAAAACAGCACTCTATCAGAGATCCTTCTCATACTGTATTGTTAAAGTCTTGAGCAATTCAGATTTAAAAATAAATTTAAACAATTTAAACACCATCTGCGTAATAACATCTTATGATTATCACACAACCTCGCCTTTTTCCTCTCTAGGTTTTCTTCTGTCTGTTCCCCGGACTTGTGCAATCACCTGTGCGATCATTTATGTAATCAACGCGCTCTTATACACTCATTTTGCTTTATTTGGTTGGTAACGGCAATATCTGAATTAATGACAACACCTTAATATGTACTTTAACAATTTTATTTTATGTTTGCCTCCGTCTCTATTTTCTCCTTTGTCGTAGTTCTTGTGTCGATCATCAATCATAACATTTTATGGTTATCTGTTGTTCAGTAACCCAAAATGTACTCCTAACTCTTCTGTCGCGTAATTCCACTGTAGTCATTCAGTAATTCTTTTACTTTTTGAGCTACTTAGTAACCTCTTATAAATTGTTGTTTTGCAACTCCTTTTAAGATATTTCAATTATATTCATGTTTATGTTTGCCTTAAGCATATTTTTGTTTTTTTGGTTTTTTTTTTCCTCTTTTAAAATTGTATTTACTCATTCAATGGATTAAGCACCATACACTGTAAGCAAGGCTGACATTGAAGACCAGACTTCCACTCCTAGTGCTCCTAGTGGAACAATTGAATGTTGTGATCCATCATTTCTGCTTTGTAGGCTATATACTATAGACTTAGTATACCAGGTATACATCTATAATTAGTCAATGACTATACTTAATACTCCATTACCTGTGTATCAGATTGCTGATACAAGAGTATCTGATCTGCTTACTGAAAAATAACCTTTCTAAAAGCTATAACTCCAAAGAGTTAAAACTCCAAAACCAATGTCCTAATATTAAAAACATTTTGTAGGGTATTCCAGCAGCTTTAATTTTTATAAAAAACCAATATTTGTGCTATAAACAAAAAAATTAAAAAACGTAATTTTTAAAACCTCTCCCTCTCCCTTCTTTCACTCCAACTCACCCCTTAAACCCACTAATTCTATATTCTCTAGGTTTACTGTGGTTTGATCAAAGAATCACAGGGACTTCTAGTTTCTTTCAACCATCAACCAGTGACGTAGCTAGGTAACCAACGGCCCTGGGGCAAAAAATAAACTAAAGTACTGAATTAAACTATAGTAGTGCAAATTTAATAACGTTACACATGACGTATAATGGGACTACACAAAACATCATAAATCTTCAGTTTTCACCCTTCAGACAACCGGCATAGGTTAAATGATTAGGTGTATTGTCCAGTAATAGAAAAGGATAAAGGCAGAATATTATGTACCGCCATATAACGATACTTCACTGGAAGTAGTATATTTAAAAACGCTTATTTCGTATTTGTCGTATTTTGAATTCGACGTACTCCATATTTCTAATAATCTAAATTAATCGTAATAAGCCGACTCCATAATAAACTTAAAAGCCAAAGCAAATTGTAACTTATTGTAATAAAAAATTAAAACTTAAAAAAAAATAAAAAAAATACGAGGTGTTCAATATTAAGGGGCATCATAGACGGCTGTGCGTTTTTGTCATCAGGTCTTAGATCGATCCGTACTAGAATTAGGTAAAATACCTACTCAACCTGCATTTTTTTTGAAGACACAGATTAATCAAATATTTTCATTCTTTATTTTCTCGCTTTATTCCATTTCGAAAATAAAATTGATTAATTACTTATTGGTGTCTTAATCACGTCTTTATTTACAACTGCTCATTGACATTTGAGTCCAGTGGCTTACCGATGCATTTGCGAATTTTCTGAATATGAAATAAATAATTTAAAAAGAAAACAGAAAATTCTCAAACAGGATAAAAATATGTATTTCTTATTTTACAGCGTTCAAAAACAATAACGCAAACGAATTAAATTGATATATTCAAATTGACAAAGCCATTGCGTAAGCAACTTTATATTTACAGATTGTTATCGGCTTTATTACAAAACGATTTAAGCCCTACTGCCAAAAAGGCACATCCGCCCTTAATTTCTTTTAATGCTGTACACCCTATATCTACCTGTTACCGCTCAGAAAATAGAGTCCTGTGACGGACACACAGGACTAAAAATGATGACTGTGTGTAATGAATTACTTTCTTGACCTGACTTAAGACAGCGACTGTGAAACCAGCTTAAGAATACAGGGGAGTTCCCCACAAGTTTCAAACACAGATGTTTGAGGTTTGTTGGAAATTCTTCTGTATTTTTTTCAATCAATTGCCATTATTAAAGTCGCGTTTCTGTAATCTGTTTATTTAATAAGCCTGACATCACAACCCTCGGAGTGAAGAACTGATCCTTTCAATAAACAAGATAGGGTAAGGCGGACAGTGATTGCCGCTTAAGGTCTCGGCTTGTAAAATAAATTGTTTTTTGATAAGTCATTTACCTTTAAATATGACTAGGTAACAGCACTGACAGTTGCAGGCGAAGTTAGCTTTTAGTACTTGTTTTGGTGAACTGGGCTCTAGACTACACTATCACAAAAATATTGCTGTCAACATTTTGATTCCATGACATAATCTAACTTTTGTTGTTGAAAACATTTAAGCTTCTCATCATACGTATACGTCATCACTTAAGTGGTCCATTATTAGACAGGGTTTTATGTCTTGTGGAATAAGAGGGCGGGAGTCAAGAATAAATAATGACCCAATAAACAAAAATTCATTGAGTTTTCGTATGTCTACTTTGAATGGGTTTATAGTTTAAGTTTAGACTTTAGATAATACACACCAATGACACCGTCAGAAAGGAATTTCGCTGTAATTATGTAATTACTTGCTATGCTATATCGACATTACCCCCATTGAGGTTATGTTAAATTTCAAAAACAACTGATGTAAAATTAAATTAATTTAGTTTAAAATGGCTTAAACTTAGAAATAACACTAGTTCGGGAAGTAAATTTACTTACAACTTATGTTAATTGCTTCTAAATCATTTATTTAAGTAATTACACAAATTAGGTACAAACTTTCAACACATCGATTTTTTTAAGAGCACTCCATTATTTGACATAGGCCAAGCCTACTTTGTCGATAAAAGTTTTGAAGTAAATAACAGAATTAACAAAACTGTAAAAAATATAATTTACAAAAATATTGAAAATAAAATATGCTATTAAATTGAAATTGTTGGTTTATGTGTTCAAAGCAGAAAGAAAATTCTTGAATGGACCACCAAAGTTATGACGTATAGGGTGAAGTTTAAATATAATGCAAAAATTAGGTTATGTCATGGAAACTTTAGGACTGTCAACAGCAAAATTTGTGTGTTACTGTAGACATGCTCACCAAAAACAAGTACTAAAACTTAACCGAATGCTAAGCGTTAACCTCGTGTCCAACTGTAACTACTTTCGCCTGTTGATTCGACTACGTTGCTTTGTCAACATCATGGGCTGTGACATCAGGCTTAGGCTTATTAGGTAATCTATTAGTAATTAATTTTTATTGAAAAACGTAATGATGATTTTTGGACCAGCCAGATGTCACAATTCTCCTTCTTTAATATGTTAACTTTATTTATAATTATTTTCTGTTGATAGGTCGTGTAGATCGACAGCAGGATTGTTTTATTACTAGGATTTTGAAGGATTCGTTTTTCCACACAATACTCAACTTTACTTCTCAACGTATATTGTACAACTTTTCTTCCTTGTGAAATTTCTTCCCATAGCTTTGTTGATGCTTGTGGTAAGAGGGTTTAACGGCGAATGCGGACGTGGTCGCTTGTTCTTCCTTTTCCATGTGACACCTCTTCATTTCGTAATCAAGAAGTTTTCCTTTCACGAACTCCAATGTCAGCTTTCCTGGTTCTAGTGTCTCCAGTGCAGTCACAATCGGATCAAATGACTTCGATAGCGTCAGGAGTAAGTGACAGATAATGTCCAGTTTCTCAAGTTTGGCACCAACAGAGATCAATTCTCTTATTGTTTCATCAAACAAGTTGAAATGTGTTTCTAACTTCGTTCCAGCCTTCAGCTTCATAGCTAGCAATTTTCTACGTAAATACAATTGAGATGCAATACCTTTTCGCTGGAAAACTGCTTCCAAGGCTTGCCAAATTTGATAAGACGTCTTCTTGTCCTTGATGTGTTGTAGTTGTGAGTTGCTGATGCATTGTACAAGAATTGCCTTGCATTTCTTGTCTGCCTTGATGAAAGTTGCATCAGGATTTTCTTCCTCAGATTCGATACAGTGTAATACCTCATAATGGTCTAGCATGATTCCAACCCTGTATTTCCAGTTATCGAATCCAGTTCCGTTGAATTGAGTTATTCCAAACCTTTCAGCTTGTTTTTCGTCCATAATTAATGTTCCAGACGAACAGTACTTGATAAACGACTAACCTAGCTTTCACCACGTGACGATTTCAATGAAGAATTCCGATTTTCACGTTTTTCCATAAATCAGCATAAATCTCGGGATCTGGGCCCATAACTTGTTGATAGGTCGTGTAGATCGACAGCAGGATTGTTTTATTACTAGGATTTTGAAGAATTCGTTTTTCCACACAATACTCAACTTTACTTCTCAACGTATATTGTACAACTTTTTCAATATATTTTCCTCATCTTTTGACAGACGGAGAACAAATAAGCGAAACCTCTGACTAATCTGTTACATCAAAAAATAGTTATTTTCCTAACAAATGTCGAAAGTAGCAAATACCGTGCAAGTGTTGAGTGTGGCCCGAAGCGAAGAACGAGTGAATCTATAACACACGCGTAATATTGCACTTTTAAACGCGTTAGGAATACTATTTTTTAGACGACCACACAAATTAAATTTAGTTTTTTAGAATTGTTTTTCATAATTCATAAAAAATTTGATTGAACGCAAATTCATAACGCTATTTTGACTTTGTTGGTAAAAAGTCCAAAGTATTTTTTTTGCGGCTTCTAAAATTTATGGCGGAGTACAGTCCAAGTCTGCGTTAACTTCATCGAAACTTTCTATCATTTACGAGTACACTATACTTATTTACAAATGTTTACACTTTAATGAATTATTTTAATATATTCATGCTATTGAAAACCCAGTAACATGCATTTTTCCACCAGCGCTCAATTTATATGATGAGGAAATAAATTAACTTTTAGATCACTTAAACTTAAATAAAATTATTCCTCCAATATATGTAGGTTTCAGAAGGTTGTACAGTACGGGCACAGCATTGATGAACTTCTGTAGTGAAATAAAGCGATAGATTTTTCGGCTTCGGGATCAAGCGTCCCGAAGGGACGGTTGATCACGTAAGCCGAAAATTTTACTTTTTTTCGAAACAAATTACAAGTTCGGGGTCAAAGTGTGTTTATAGACTACAGCAAGGCTTTTGATACTTTACATCACGATATGCAATTGGCAAAACTAAAACATTTTGGAGTAGACAAAATAGCTCTGAATTGGTGTAGAAACTACATAAGTGAACGTACTCAAACAACACTAATTGCAAATATCTCTGAGAAAAAACCCGTAACCAAGGGTGTTCCACAAGGAAGCATTCTTGGCCCTCTCTTGTTCACAATATATTCTGCAGATCAATTCCGAGCTGTTGGTACTAATGATGTATAATTGCATATATTCACACGGACGACACACAGTAGTATAGAAGGATGCGTGTTGACGAATTCCTCTCACAATTGAATGGAACTCTAAAATCGCTTTTAGACTGGTCGGAGAATTAAGGTCTCATAATCAATAAAATCAAAATTAAAGCAATAGCTTTAGTTTTGAAATTACTACCTTTAGGTAGTAAAACATCTATCACTAATAAATGTAAGGAAGCCATGAAACTGGATATCCTACTAGAAATCAAATTGTTGAGTTGTCAAAAATCTTGGAGTAAACTTTGATAGTGAGCTAAAATTTGAAAAGTGCATTTGATGTCTATGTTTTATTTTAATCTTAAATCGCTCTACAGATAAAGACACTCTATCGTCTCAAATTAAATGGAACCTGTGCAACTCTTTTATACTCAGTAATATTGACTATTGTAGTAGTGTATATTATAGCTTTCTTAACCAGCATGTTAAATATAAGCTGCAAATGTTACAAAATTCTTGTCTGCGCGTTTTTCTTCCAATATTCCGTATTTTGCTCAAAGATCGATAGTTTCCAGAAAAACGATTTTCCCGCACAGCGGTGTTTTACTTGGCTACCAAAACTAGGGGAAAATTTTCGAAACTGTTCTTTTATTTCAATAAAACCATAGCATAGCGGAGGGCAACGCCAACAACCGAAAAATAAGTAGAAAACTAAATCATTTATTATTAAAAAATTAAAGTTAATCGTTACAAAAAAAAATGTACCTAGCTTTTTTAGAAAGAAATTTCCCCCATTAGCACTAATGCAGCACTTCTTTCTCGTCGTGCTGCAAACAAAGTGCTCATGTGGGAAATTTTACTTTCTGAACTCGTTAGGTAACGAACTATTATGGGCAGGTAAAGTACTCAAAACTGTAAAGAAGGCTCTGTACAGTTTAGGGTTAACTAGTTAAAATTTTACTTATGATGGATTTGTACACAGCTTGTTACCTTTAAGTCAATTGCTATTGCACTGTCATACATAACTATATTCTTGAAACAACCCGACTTTAGAAAGTCTCTGAATCTTTAATGGCTTATTTTACCAAATTCTATGTAAAATAAAAACAATTAGTACTTAAATAAAAAATATTGATCTCAATGCATTATCCATCACGTAAGCCGAAGGAAATTTATTTTCAATTTCTGAACCATACTGTTGTTATTTTCAGAACACAATGGGAAAGAACAACGTTATGACATGTTTCTTTTTATTTTCAACTCTTTATCTCTTGTTCGTCCACCAGTTCTACAATACATCTGCGCTCAATAGTCCAGACAAGGTTGAATCTCACAGACGAAATCGTCCATTTGCCCGATTTCCATCCAGAATGCCCTATATTAAAATCAAGAGTGAACCATTCAACGACCTCATCGGTAACACTTTTCGGTATCTTATAAGTAATTTATGTAGAATATATTTATTACAGTTGACGATGATGATCTTTTCGAACTTTCCAAGCGCCAAACTTCTGACGATTATGGCCATTTGCGATTTGGAAAAAGAGGAGAAGAAGGAATTGATGATTATGGGTATATGAGACTCGGAAGAAGTGGAGCTAAAAACTAAAATCTTGGAATGTTGTAGTAACTGTATATTTATCTCAATAAAACAAAAAAGGTAAATGAATGATGAAAGCAGATTCAATAATTAGTAATCTATTTATTTCTAAATACATTTTTTGTTATATGGCATTAATTTGATATATTACCTCATTTTGATTAAAGAACATTTTGACGAGTTAAACTATCTTTGTACTATTATAACAAGTAAACTGAAAATAATTAAAATACTACAGACCCAGAGAAAATGCATTGTTTATAAGTATTGTTAGCAAGCTGTTGCACGTAGCTGTTGTCTAACTTAACTATAAATTATAATGATTTATTATACAGTTTAGGATCCTTAGTACCCTGCTTTTTCTAATATCTTTGATTATGCAGACACTTGTTATTGAACATGATGTACAATTAAAAATCAACAATAAATTATTTGTCTCTCACAGCAAAGTAACTAAAGAATCCACCGATACCTTGCTTTTGCAAATTACAATCCCAACAAGGACCAGCAGAATGTTCGCGTAATCAGTGAACATGCAAATATTCACAATATTTAAAGCACTTCACTTTCCTATAGATTAAAATGAAATGTTTTGTAAAATGAAAATAAAAACACTTAGTGTTATTCAAAAATTATATACAGGGTGATATAAATTACGAGAACTAAAATTACAACTAAAAAATATAAGAAAAGACTAGTTAATAAATTTTTGCGGCATCATTTCCTTTTAAGTGTTTTTTTATACTGCATGCTGGACACAAAAAGTGTGGTGTGATGCGATATTAAATCCTCCTTCTTTTTTATGGTTTATACAATGTTGGGTTTAATGCCACTCGATGTTAACACTTTATTGACAAAATTTACAATTGCAATGGCTGGCTGTTCAGGTTCTAATTCTGCAAAAAGATGGCACTGATTATCCGGATTGTTGACGTTGGGCTTGCGGGCTATAAAGCCAAATATTCTGTAAAGAAAGATACAAGTAAAAACACAAATCACACAAAGAGAAGCTACAACAACAAAATTAGAAAACTTTCATTTACTCAACAATATTATAATACTAAAAAAAAATGTATTGCAATATGTGCAATATTTTAAACGTTTCAAAGTCGACAAAAACGTACAGTTAGTATAAAGTAATAGTTCATTCTAGTGAACTAAACTTAGACGTAAAACCAAGAGTTACAAAACATAGTGCATTTTGTAGCAACTACAACCTGCTAGATATAATATTGTTATATACAGTCTGTTAAAAGCTGTACAAAATCTTTTAAAAACCTTGTGTTAACTTGGCTTGAAACAAGTTGATCAGGCGCCTATAACTGTTAATAGTATTTATTAAAATTAGGAAAGATGTTATTTATAAAAATTTAAAAGTTTGTTTTTTCAAGATAGTATATATTTTACATTTAATTTTGTCAGAGATTGACTAGTAGTTGCTGAAATCCAAAACCCAAAAGTATGCACAGTTGCAGCCTCTACAAACTCTCTACAAACTTCGATAATGTGTAAAAGTGACACACAGTTTGAAAAGAGTTTCAGAATTAAAATTCAAAGGCCACTTGATGCATAACTTTTAATTGTAAGTCCGATTTAAATTCGAGAAAAATATCCGATAGAGCATAAAATATAGTTAATTTTATAGATATCTTGTTTTCTAAGAAAACAAATTAGCTTCCACTCACTTGGAACTGGTACTACTTCCAGAATCTTCCGCAGCCAAACTCCATCTGTGTTCCTCAGGATCAAGTCCACAGTGTGATATTGTATTTGTTGGATAGTGTCTTCTGAAGAATAATTTGCGCTTGTTGTCTGTCAAAGTTATTCCTTGACCATTCACTTTAAAATGAACAACAGCTGTATCAACATTAGGCCTTTGCAGTAATTGTGTAACTGCTTTCTTAACCGCTTCAGGTCCAGTCAAAGACTCCATGTCTAAGCTAAACAAATATAGAACATTACAAGCTGCGCCTTGAGTCAATAATTGTTGTGCCGGACTATGCACACCGTCGTTGTATTTCAAGTCAACTTGTGGAAGAATTAACCTACAGGGTAAAGCCAATGGAGTGACAGAATGTTGATATACTAAAGCTGATAGTGAACTGAACACTGGTTCTGTAGGGCATCCTTTAAGGCGAACACCACGAGAAGTGGGCTCAATAAGAAAATGACGAATAAGTTCATCGCCTTGAGTTGATTTTGATTGCAGATTTGTAGGTACTGTTAGTACCTTTAAAGCCATCCCAAAAGCACCAAGGAATGAATTAGAATCTCTAACAACAAATGTCCCCGGGGGTTGATCACGAAGCATTCTAATAGCTGCAAAACATAATTATCTTATACAAAGTTTTGGGTTAATTTAAATACAAACCTTCCTCGCGTGATATTGTTGGCTTATACCAATACTTTGAGGTATCTCTTACAAATTTAACATTCGCTGCTGATACTTCATGTGGAGGCTCACTATTTGAGTGCACAGAACTTCTTCTAGAATTACCAAAATAAACGGTTGGAGATGTTGAACCATTTCGTGTCGGACTTTTAGGGCTATGCTGATAGTTCTCAGAGTATGAGTCCTTGTAGCCTGGAGGAGTAGCAGAAATACTACGTTGTGTTGTAGCATGTATATATTCTGTTGTGCCATTTGTTAAATCTGGAGAAGTCGGTCGGTCCTTTCTGTTTTTATGATACAAAAAATATTAAAGCAAGATAGATTTTATTAATTATGACATGCTAAGAACAATGCTAATGCAGTGATAAAACAGTTTTTCAATCGAGTACAGTACAAAGTGTAAAGTAGCGGCTTGTTGATCAGATAATTACAAAATAGTCTGCTACGTAACAAATCCAAAAAAAATCCTTAGATTTCAGAAAGAGAACAACCAAAATAAATGATGTAGTTCCATACCAATAACACAAACATATCAATTAATAACAAAATCACTACACCAGAATAGAAAAGTCATAGTTAGACAAACAAACTTAAAACGTTTCAACCATCTTATATATAGAATGCGTATAGTAGGATCATAAATAACACCAAGAATTCTAGTTGATACGTTACAGATATATGCGCAACAAATAAAAACAGAACAGAAGGAAGTTTTATTTTGTACTGCTGTTTTGTGGGTATCTCATCCAAAACAATAAACCAGAACCATTATGAAGATTTCAATAAGAAGAACCATCAATGCAAAAATTGGTACATAAAAAGTACAAAACAATAAATACTTGAACTGAGAAACAAGCTACAAACAGACATGCACTGACACAGTTCAGTTGATATTACCATGTACAAACTTAATATTGAAAAATTACCAGCTAAACACAAAAAGGGAATATATATTTAGTCAAAACAATGACTATATATAAAAAAAAAATCTGATAGATTTCTTGAGACCGATGTGTATGATATATCCTATTTGAACTATATGTACCTATTCTTGTTCGACATAGTTAAACTATGACAATTAATTTTGCTTATCAAGATGTTAAGATAGTGTGTGAAAGGTTCCTAAAATGGAAAAAAATGTAGAGTCTGTTTTCTTCATTTTTAACAGATTAAATTTCATAATATTTCATCAAGTTATATTTTGTTAAAAATACGAAAACAAAAATGTCACTCAAAATCAGTCTTACAAGCCGCCACAGAAAGACACCGTTTCATTCGTGTCAAACACCAAACTCTAACAACAAGTGCAAATATTCTAAAATGCAATTTATTAGTGTAAATGTCACAGAAACTTTTATTTCTCCTGTTCATGTTGCAGTTATAGAAAGAGAAGAAAACAAATGTAAATGACATGCGTTTCGGGCAACATGATATTACTTTACCTTTCAGGAGAAAGCGACCACTTCTTTGCAACTTTATTAGAAGATGGACAACTCAAACGTCTATAAATAAATGCTAAGTCAAAATCTGCTCGTAGCAACGATTTCCTTTAAAAAATTACCATACATACATATATTTACTCACCGCTGGGTTGTAGGACTTTTAGGCGGTAATCGTTCGGAAGGAAGATCAAATTGTACTGTTGGAGTTGAAGGGTTCGTATATGGGGTTCGAACATGAACAGGAAAAGCTGGCGTTTGTGGTCTCGGCGATGAGTTGTGAGATGGACTAGTTTCAATATCCCGCCATGTTTGAATTTCTTCACGGTACTGTAATATTTTATAAAATAAGCATTGTTTAAAAAATATATAAAGTGTGAAAAAATCAAACGATCGTGCTAAAAGCTGATAGATGTGTGTTAGTACCTGCCATGCAGATGTGGTGTTAGGACTATTACTAGACTTATCCGAACCACTTGATAAGCTAGCAATCAGATCATTGAGTGCATCAATGCGAATACTATCATTCCTGATATCAGCTGGTGAACTATCAACACTAGAGTCATTTTCAATACCCACCAAACCGCTTTGGTTATATCTCGGACTGGTTTTATATTCTTGTCCTACCAAAGAGAGTAGACCGCTGTCAGTAGTATCACCCCCTCGTGATGGTGGTCGCACAATTTGACCCATAGGATTAGCTGCCAAAATTGCAGCAGAAGAATCTGAACTCTGAAAGTGTGAGATTTTAAATGATTAATAACAAAAAAACATAAAATCTATTTGTTTTTAAACCTACCTGAGCATACCTCTCGTGAGCTCTTTTAACTGTCATAAAAGGTCTTTCGTTCTTCACGCTGTACGCAGTTTTGCCTGCACTGTAGGTTCTTTGTAAAGATCTAGGCGAATCTTCAGATATAGTACTCTTTTGTGTGGTGTTAATGTGTAAAGGAATTGTATAGTCATCGTCATCATCTGCAAATGCAGTAGTATCACTTGTGTAGCCATCAAGACGATGACTTGCTGTAGGTTTCATATGTCTTGATTGTATGTGACGCAACTCCGATAATAGCCGAGTTTCGTGAGGATGACGTTCTTCACGTAGTTGCACTTCTCGGCGTTCTTTAAGTTTCAGTTGTTGTTTTTGAAGCCATGTTAAATTCTTGCTGGTGTACCTAAAACAATATATATTTTTTTTAAATCATAAAAATACTTACAGAAATATTTTAATCATTCCTTTAGAAATAACTGATAGACTTTAAAACAATTTTGTAAAATTATAAGTCTAACCATCTGAGCTTCCTGGATTGGTTAGATAAACCTTAGATTATAGAAAATTTGGGTTTAGAATTTTAACGAAACGGAAGTAGAAGCTGACCACATCTCTTTACAACTCTTCACCACTAACAGGACTCCTACAGACTCTTTTGTATGTTCCGACAGACAGTTCTCCTACCACAAATGGTAATAAAAAGTCACACCACCTTCTTAATTTTCATAATTTCTTTATTTCATTCTTTTATTCATAATTGCACGTTTTGAAATCTAAAGCATTTGTACTTTACCCTTGGTGAAAGATAATAAGAAGAGTATCTAAGACTCTAAGTCCGTAATTACGTCAAAAGAAAGTAGTGAAAAAAACAAAAAAGAACACAATGTCTCAAGTAAATTTTGCTAGTTTCTAAATTAATCAAAAAACATTTGCATACCAGACTAGAAACAAATGCCTTTCACATAGGTGCGACGTGCTCTTCAGATACTAGTAAACCTGAGGTTCAAATTCAGGAAAAAGATACTAAACTCTAAAAATACTGCCTCACCTGCCCTGCTAAAAAAAATTTTATGCTTGCATTACTATCAGAAAACAAATATTCCTCAAGTGTGCAGTTTTCAAAAAGCTGCCTGGTCTGCTGTCTTCAATCAACCAAATATTGTGTGCTTACTGGTTGTCAATTTTCTTATTTTAGGTCATTAAATGTAGCAGTTATTTTACTTAATCAACATTTATATGTTTACAATAAAAAAATTCTTTTTATAAATGTATCATTTGTTCAGGTACTAAATTTTTTCAATAAAAAATCACATGCGTATTGATAAGTATGGAGCTTTATCAGTTTATGTACATTTAAAGCGGTTGCTGCTAAAAAGCAAAGTTGGTTGGTTGCAAAGCTAAAAAAAATTATGTTCTCAAATTAAAATACTTGCTATTACAAAAAAGCAATTATAATTCTTAGCATTCTAGATTCGTTTTGTAATAAATAAGTATTAAAAAAAGTTAGAAGACACACATGTAAAGACGACGAGTGGAATAACTGCAAAGTTGCGCTATCAGAGTTAATATTTATCTTAGGCACTAAGCACTAAAGCAAAACCGCAAAACTTTGGTGCATTTGGTCCAGCGCAAAGCAGTCACGCTGCGGCACATATAAACAGACAAAATCGATGGTTTACATTAAATTTTTACAAAACTTTCTAGTTCACAACGAGTTCAGATTAACAATAATAAATACTTTAGCAATGTGTTTTGCTGCATTGTTGAAATTATCTATTTCTGTGTAGTATAAAAGTGGTTTTCAATGCAATTATGATAAATTAAGCAAAAAAAGAAAAGACCACTATAGTTTGATCAACTCCACACGGAAAAATAATTAATTAAAAGAAAAAGCAGATGATTAACAGATAAAGCTGAACTCTGGTGTAAGTGAAAAGAAAAGCCACACCAATATGCATGCATGCCAACGTTCATGCAGCAGTAAATTTAGTCAGCAGTTTTCTGCTTTAGAAAGATGTGATGTTATTAAAATTGTAGAAAAAATTTATATTCTAAAGAGCATTTTTTTTTAGAAAGCATTTAGAGAGCTTTTCCGCAAATTTCCTGAGAGTAAAAATAGTTCTGTATCATTTTTATCCCTTGATAAAGAACTTTTATGAACTAAACTGTTTTCTTTTTCATGCTTAATTCATGACACTGCGTATTTAGATAATACAACAAGTAGTCCAACTTCCCTATTTTCGTATTTTAACAAAAGTAAGGCAACAAGAGTAAAAAAACTTTTATAATTCAAAACATTTCCCATCAATTGCATCAAATGTGTCACAAGTGTTAGAGTACGTAATAAACTGTATAATAAGAGCAAAATGCTGTTGCTCACAAAACAGAATTACCCAATAACTTATCGCTTGAGTGGATAATAGGCACGAATTCAATATAAAGGATACAAAACCTATAAATTGCAAAACATATTATTTCACACAGATCAATTAGCAAAATAGATTTTCGTTTAAATGTTGCTTTTTATATTGATGCGTTACTAAAAAAATTGATAGATAACTGGCATATGCAGTGGTTAAAATGTGTAAATCCCCATTAAGCACGTAATTCAGCAAATTTGGAAACGAAAAGCAAAAAGGGCTACTAAAGTCTGCTTCACTTTTTGTAATGTCTTTATTTTATTTATTTATTCAACGAAAAACTCCTTTTACAAAATCAAGACAATAATGGAGAAGTAAATACAATAGTATATAACTAAATACATATAAGTATATAAATTTCTGCGTGGTAAAGCAAGAAATAACACATAATAAAAAAAAACATAACTACAAAGAGAGCAAATAATTTTTTATAAAAATTGAAGATCTGCTGTTTAAATTTCCTTCTTTATGACTCAAAAATAGAAATTTGGCTTAGACAAGCATAAAAGTCGCTGGCCTGGACCTAAAGCTAATGACACTGCAAGTGTTGTGACTGTTTACATATGGAACAGCAAGTGTTAAATTTTTATAATAAGAAATCATTATCTATACTGTTGTTAAAAAAACTATTAAGTACATAGGCGTCTACGAACGCTAAGAGGTTCAATCTTGACCGCATTCATAACCCAGCTGTATTCACCTTGAATATGCCGACTAACAAACTTGAATTTTCGCAGAAATTTCTTCTAAACGGACTCCAACAAATCGCAGTCAACATTATATATGGGTTATGTGATACCAGACCGAAAAACAGTGATCTAAATTTACAGCACACCTAATATAAGCAATAAAGAACTTTTAGAGCAAAGAGAGAAATGTCTGCAATTACGCCAAATAATAAAGCCTTACATGTCCAACGATTTTTTATATATATAATAAAAATGACGTTTAAAACATAAAGTTGAATCAAACATCACTCCCAAGTCCCCAAGTCGTTTGTTTCCTTAGCCCTTGCTACAAGGTTATCAGCCAGTTTTAATCAAAGATACTTTGCGATTTAATATAGAAAAATGAGATCGATTAACTTTTCTTGTGTTATAATATGTAATAAGCTTTAACAAAAATGTAAAAAACTTGCCCGTGTATGAATTATTTTACATTTATTTTGTATATTTGCAGTTACGCTGCTAGATAATTTATGCTTTCTACAAAATTTAGGAAAATCAAGAGCATTAATTTCATTTGATGGCTTTTTCAAGTATTCTATATAAGTTATTTTAAAATCTTTAGCAAAATTAAAAACCTCATTTTCTTCCAAAGGGTGTTCCAAACATTTTAGAAGTATATCTGCACAATTACTACACTTAAATCTCGCAACTAGAATTATTAAGACATAATAATTTATTAAATGAGAGTGTTGCAATTTTTGAAATTTTTATATTTTCTTTAGTTTAGGTTTTCCACAAAGTTTAATAAATAAAGAAACAAAGATTTAGTATGTCTTGCTAAATAGATCCGACTACTTGTTATTTACAATTAAACTTTAGCAAAGCCTAAGAAAAAACGTCAATTCAAATTTGAATATTTTTGGCACATACACAGGGTGAGTTATTGGTGTGAGATTGGTCTTGTGTTTTTGCTGATGATAGAATGATGAAACAAAATGAAAGAAAGTAGTGATAAAAAGTATCATAGAGAATTGAGAAAACATAAAAACACAAAGACAAATTAAAAACTGCAAAAAATAAAAGTAGTATAAAGAAAGTTTAGCAATGTATACTAATAATAAATAGGTAAGCACAATGTCACAAATAATAAATAAGACCACAAAGACGAAACATAATATTACGAAGATACTTCAACGCAAGAATCCGAAATAAAAAATTGACAAAAGAATAATAAATCCATAAAAAATATTAAAAAAAAGCAAGCAAAATTAAGTAAAGAAGATTTGTTCTAAATTATTAAAGAATATATTATTTTGTAAGCGAATCACAAATAAGTATCGAAATCTATTCAAGACTCTATATTTACGAACACTATTAATAAAAAGATTTTAGAAAAATAGATGAGCAAAATTGAGACGAGTCTATGCCAGTGGCTCCCGCTTTGTGGCGGATTTTTAAGTGTCTTTCTTAAGTGACTGTACATCTTTATCTTTGTGTAAAAAATACAAAAACAACATAATAATAAACAAACAATTTTAGAAAATAATTCGATAAACAGTAGATATTTTTCATACCTATTTAATCAGAAAAAAATGATGTAGATATCTAAAAAATATATTTGTTTATAACAATTTTTTATTAAGTAGCATATTTTCTAAAAACCTTTAAAGAATAGACTTAAAAAGTTGAAAATACATTCAGATTTTTTGTTCTTAGGTACTTAATTATTATAGTTTTTGAGTAAACTTTAATTTTTTTTAAATTACTCAATTATCAAAATCAAAAACAGAGAGTTTTAAAATGGTGGCAAAAATCTTTATCAACAGTTTTTTTTTTATTTTTAGCAAATATTTACCTACACATATAGCAAATAATATTATTAATATATAAAAATATTACTTGGAAATTTAAAAACAAATATTCCACAATTTTTGCTGAATATATTATATGTAACATTTTACAACGTGCAGGTCATTCTAGAACTGATACCAATATGCATCGTTCGAACTAAACACTCGCATTGCTTGTCAAAGATTCGCTAGTTAGAAGACGATTGGCACAAAGCATTCGAAATAAAATTTCAATTTTCCAAAAAAATCGGGACGGATTTCTAGCCGTAGCGTCAAATCGAGACGGATTTGTTGTTACAAAACTCTCCATAAAGGTGCATGCATTTCTTTACGATTTTAGTAATCAATGGTATTATGCATTATTTGTTCAACACTAGAATTAACCTCATGATTGAAAAATTAATTTTAGACTTGTTAGACACCCAATCAATTTTATGAGATAATAAAATTCTCAAGATATACGAATACCAAATCAATAAAAATTTAAACAGTCTTATATGGTCAGCCTACTATAAAAATATGACGCAAGATGAATTTTCAACTTTGGCTATCTCTCGATATAAAACGTAGGTTTTTCATTGTAGGTAGAAGGGTCAGCATTTAGTTGCAGGCGTCGGTTTTATTATATTCAATTTGGATTACTGTAAATTCATTGTAGAAATGATACTGTATAAAAACAAGTTTATATTAGTTTCTTATAATAACACCTAATGGTTTATGGTTCATAATAATGGGTGGCTGAACATCAGATGTCTCAATTGGTGTCTAATTATTTCAACAACTATTTTTTTTAATTAAACAAGCCATAAATGTAGTTCTTTTATTAAAAAATCTATAGTTGTTTTTTATCTATCAGTAAATAGAATGATATTTTTTTGTGTTTTAATTTGGCATCATTATAGCTGGCTAGGGCAATAAATATTAAATTGAAAAGATTCATTACAAGTCTATAAATATTTATTATCCAACAGTGGAGCCTTGTGAGACTAGAGGTCAAGCTAGCAGCGACAATTTGATCCTACGCTTCAATCAAAATAATTGTGCACAATTATTGAGAAGAGCAAAACGATTTATAAATTTATGAGCTAAATTTTGACAAAATTGTTTTAAAATTGGTTCAACTTCTACTACTATATGACGAGTATCATGGCCAATATGCGCGCCAACGCCGAGTAGAGTGGAAAATTCTTGAGGCTTAGTTTTTTTTAATTACTGTGATATCAAAAAAACTAAATGAAATAAATATAATCAAGAAAGAAAAAAATCAATGTCTTTAAAAAATAAAGGTATGTTTGTAACTTAGAAGTGAAACAAAATATGTTGCTATATAATGATTACTGTAATTTGCATTTTATTTTCCTATAAAAGGTACATGCTTATTAAAAAAAAAAACTAAAACTGTTTAAAGTCCAGCCCACCCGCATTTTAATAACTTGCAAAAACAAAATCCTAAATGTTAGCTTCAATCAACTGTGCAAATATTTAAATTAAAAACTATAGATTTTATCAAAAAAAGTTTTTTCAACCATTTCAACCATGCATTGCTTCTTTTATTTATAAAAATAAGAAAGTTAGAGCTGAAGGAAAAATAAGAAAACGAGAATTTTCCAAATCCAATCAAAACCTTCAAATTAAACAATTTGTCTGCGTTACTGTAACAACAATTAATATTATTCGATAAGTGTCATAAAGCGTCCCATACAAATTTCTCAAGATAAACTTGTTAAAATTGATAAAAATTGCATTTATTTAAAATATGCATTTCCATAGCTAGTACAATATTCGCTGCAATTTTTTTGTAACTAAAGTTTTTCTACTGGTTAATAGACATTCAATGACCGATGAACTAAATACATAGTTACTTATTAATTTTAGTCATGTTGGGTAAGCTATTCACAGTTTTACCACTTTCCAAAAAGTCAGTCTATTAGATCTCATCTCAAGAGTTCTTTCGACCACAATATGGTCATCATCAGGAGATAAATAAAAGAGTTTTATTCCATCTCGCGATGCTGACCACATGAATGTGGGGTAAGGAGAAAACATTACCGGAATAATTTTGTGGCTACCATGGAAAAGTCTACGTCATAAGGTTCTTGAGAAAATTAATTATTGTATTCTAATGTAAAAGTTTATTTGATCACATTCGATAAACTCTTGCAGAAAATTTGGATTAACGTTTTATTTTACTTAATTTACTTCTTATTTAACAATTTTATTCCTAAAAACTACTTTATTAACTCAAGCATAAATAATTAACAAAATCGTAATTTTTTTCCCAGCGGATTATTATTGGCTGCTATATATAAATTTAGCACCTGAATTTTTTGTTTTATTGATAAGCTTAAACTTGTCGTTCTCGCATAAACCGTGGCACTCGTTTTTAACTGACTAAAGTCAGTTCTTAATTACAAAGTTGAACTCATTTATTTTTCCAATTGAAATATGGATACAAATTTTTTTAGTTAGATCTTTACCACAAATAATATGGTTTGAACAAACATATGGCTACTTTTAATCTTTTTTTAAAGCATAAATTTTTAAAGCATAAAGCATCTAACCATTTATTCGGCTGCATGAACGCAAATCAAATCTCCAATTAAGTTATTGGCATAAAATATTTAATTATCAATACGCATTTTAGGACTTGATGATTAGTAACTGCATTTAACCGTTATCAATTTTTAATGCAACTTTTATAAGGTTTTACAAAAAATGATACAAGAAACACATTTTCCACTGTATATCGACTATCCAATTTACAAAACCCAAAACTACGTTTCTTAGCATTATGATAATTAAAAAAAATTAATATTGATTTACAGAATAATTAAACAAAATCATTTAAAATAACATTGTTTTAAAAAGGGAAAATTTGATGGTTGTCCCTACCACTAACGCTGCGCCTTAAACCGTTCTCTAAAATTTGGCAAGCCATCTTCAAGAAAAAAACTCATTTAGCAGAATATAGTGGTTTTTTGACAAAACAAATGCTTACGAAACGCCATGGATGCATTGAAAATATAACCCATTTCTGCATTCAACAAAACCAGCATTAGGTGAAACAAACAAGTCCTCAAGCTAAATTTGCACTTAACGTTTGGTGTATGGAAATCAATTCAATAATTCTTGATTTATCCATTTATGATGGTATTTTAATTAGTGACCGTTATCTAAATTTTCTCCTCACGATTATACAAAAATACTGGAAGAGTTTTGTTTCCTAATACCCGCTATATTCTAATAGTATCAATACAATGTCAAATACCACCACATAATCAGCTTGTAGATTAAAATTATTCAAGCCAAATATTTCCGAATTTGTAGACAGACAGAATCAATTCGGGGCTATTTCAATTATGTTGGAACAAAAAAAGATACTGTACTACATTCATCTGCTAATATTGCTAAACGGTTCAAAGAGCAAATACTGTTCTGTTTTCTCTTGAGCATACTACGTGATTAAAAAATTCTTCCCAGAGTAAAAAAACTAACTAACCCAAAACGCGTTGTAAATAAGAATATATATAACATCCCTCAACCTCCCAACTGTCTATCATATCTAAATTATTTTATAAAAAAATCTGGTGAAATGTAAAAACTTATAATAAGAGAGCTCACAATGCTAAATGTGTAGTAAGTAACTCGAGTGTTCTCAAATCTATTAGATTTTGTAACTTAAAAAAGTTTAAAAAAAAATGCAGTTCTATTGAATGCATCTAAGTTTTAATTTGACCGCGTGCGACTTTCTACAGGAAACGGTTTTTTTGTAAGCTTGCAAGCCTTTTATTTCCTTACGTCACGTTTAAATCGATAGATTATTGCAAAATCATACTGACAACTATTATTCAATAAAGATATTAAAAAAATCTAAAAAACCCTGTATATCTTAATCTAACGCGCTCAAGTTGCTCCAAAAATCCCCTCATTAAGCTGCCCTACTATTATTAATTTCTGACAAATTTGACGTTTTCATTCTCGCTTCTCATGTTCAGTATTATTCAACAATAATGATGCGCTTCTTATTGCAATACGTTTATTCTTGATGTTATATTTTTTATAGAATTTAGTTGTTGCTATTTTAATTTACAATTTACAAAAAATAATTTTTAAAATATAAATAAAGTTGTTCAAGTCTATAGAATTTTTTTTTATCTTTACTAATATAATAAAGAGAAAACATTTGTAATTTTGTAAAAATGTTAAAACTTCTAGACCGATTTCAAAAATTCTTTAGCTATTTACAGCTACATTATAACTGAGTAACATAGACTATGTTAGAGATCCTTAGAAATTTCAACTAAGATCAAGACAAGATGTAAAGAAATTGCCCATAAAATGACAATCCTCGCATACGCTGCAAAAAGTCTTAGCACTTATGATAAAAAAAAATTCTAAATAATTTAGAAAATACTCTATAATACTATAAAACATATCACATCAACATCTACAAAAAACTTCACGTGACCATATTTCCAACTATTGCAGTTATGTCACTATAACTAGTTTTTTTACATTTTAAAAGATGATTATAATGCCGATAAAAATCAGACCATGTAACACGGAGTTTGTATTAATTCTTATGCTAATAAACTATTTCGTATTCAAGACAGTTTCAAATCCTGTTGATTACTTTTTAGATTATTGAAATTGATTATTCTATTTAAAAAATTTTACAAAATAAAAAAAACCACGCGACGCGACGGTGTGGTTCCCGTGTGAAGCCGGTACGAACCGCTAGTATCAATTTAAAATAACATTAAACTATTAATAACAATTTTTCATTACTAGAGAAAACGGAGGCAGGGGAATTTTAAAACTATCAGTATTATTAAATAACCAAATTTCTAAGATTAATTTGAAAAGTAAAAATATCAAAAATACATTAGATAAACAAAATAATAATTTGTTATTAAAAATTAAACAAAAAACATTACACAGTAGATTTTTTAAACAAACAAGTTGGATGGGATAAAGAGCTGTCATTTTTATGGATCAAGAAAGGACAACTTTTTCCAGAGACTGAAATTTGTTTTTGCTATTCAAGATAGGCTAATTAACACTAAAAATTATCGCAAGTTCATAATTAAGGAACAATTAGTGAATGACGTTTGTAGAATGTGTTTTAATTCGTCGGAAACAATTAAACACATTTTATCTTCTTGTTCAGTGCTAATTAATCAACAATATAAAAAAAGACATGACGCGACTGCAAAAAGTTTATTCAAATTTGGCTTTTAAATTTTGTTTGACCAAAAATGTAGAGCCGTATTATAATTATAATCCAGAAAATTTCTTAGAAAATAATATTTACAAATTATATTGGTATCTAACTTTGCTAACTGCTTCAAAAATTGAAGACAATAGGCCGGATAATGTTATCGGTCTGAAAAAAATTTAAGTTGAAGATTGTATAGATATTGCTGTTCCAAATTATTGTAATATTATTGATATCTTTAAAACAAAAATGGATAAATATTCACTGCTTTCGGTAGCCATTAGGAGGCTTTGACGTAACCCTCGCGGAAATATAGAAAGCAGCATTAGGTTCATGTCATATTGTTGAAATGTTTTTAAATGCGAAATCTAACAATTGAAATAATATGATTGCTTAATGCTTATGTATGCGTGAGGAGATAGTAATTTAGCTTGATTTTTCAAAAAGCAAACTTGTGTAGTTTCTTTAGATTATAACATGATTTGTTGTCTTTGTTTGTAATTCAAATATTTATTAGATTCGTAAAATATAAAAACACTTAGCACGTAACACCTAGTCACCTAGAGTATATAACAGTAAAACCAAAACATTAGCTACACTGTAGTATGCTTTTCATATAAATATTCAGATAAACGACTCTTGAACAATTTGCCAGACTTGATGTTTTTTTACTGTCATCCTGTTGCACATGTCTGTTGTGCATTTTGACTACCCCATGTTCCATCTAGTCTCCCTGGCCAGATGGTATTTTTACAAATACCTTTTCAGGATCCTTATTTGACCGTGAAACTTGCCTTCATGCAAGTTAGAATAGCGTGTAAAAGCTCACCTTACCAGATCGCGCAAAATAAAATATTACTGTAATAATCATTATTTATTTATTTATTCCAATAGAAAATAAAGTAAAAAAACACATTGATGCTTACAATAAAATAATGTTTCTATGTATCCTGATGATCATTTTCCAAATTACAAGTTGCTTATAACTATAAAATTTAATAATGGGGTTATAAGAAAAAAAGCCCCTGTACTTCATCTGATAAATGTGCAGACTGTAATAAATATTTCGGCTGTTTCTTAGTATCTTGTGAATGTAATGCCACAAAATGAACGTGAAATTTTATTTGAGCGACGTCTCGGTACACCAATTTATGAGTGACAGACGACAACGGCACGAATTCTTCTGTTTACCGCCTCCTGTTTTTCTGATGTTGATTTTGCTGTGTAATCAACAAAATATAAGCTCAACAATTGCTTGAGTAAAACATTCGGAACGCAAATAATGATCGTTCTGCAGAAAGAGTTTAGCGACACGTCCGATGACTGTTGCCGTTTGACTCGATTCTTTGATAAAAAAATATTTACGTCAAAACTAAATGTTTCTAACGTGACATATTACCCTACTAGTCAAATTTAAGTGATGCTGTGTATGTCAGTCAGAATAAGCGAAAGTGTCTAAAAAGCGCAAATTATGACATCAGCACCTTATAAACAAGACGTGAAGTTTGAACAGACACCCGAAGAAGAAAAGCCAAAGCGTCTAGTAAAACCAAAAAATATTTATAATCTTTAGAGCAAGTCAAATGCTTTTGAAGCTTCAATATTTTCCAATGTCGAATAATAGTAGCACAAAACTTGTGGAGAATATATTGTCAAAAATATGATTCACCACAAAACGAGTCGAGAGTAAGTACACACATTGTGTCTTTTTTAAAGAAATAATTACATAACTTGTGATCTTTGTTCTGCGTACAACATTTTGATGATTAATCTAGTTAGGTGTTCATTTCAAGTTCATTTATTTATTCAGTCCAAAACACCTTTCAACCCACCGCTACTATGATGAAAAAATGTTGCATTGCTAGTGTACTGAGGTAGAGTTCGAATACTCTAAGATAGGGACAAACTTGTATCTTTGTATTTGATGCTTAGTCGGACAGCAACAGTTAAAAACGTCTGTTTTGCTTAGACGGTTAAGAATAGGACTAGATGAGATAATGAAAATCCACCCCACATAAGCATTTATTATTAAAAATTATAGAACTTAGAGACAATTACAGTTAGCTACACAACAAAAGCATTTTACATAAATAAAAAAATATTGAGATCATAGCAAGTATTCTATCTTTCAAGCTGAACCAAACTGCACACAGAGTGCAAATTGTGATGACAACTTCCTCCTATTTTAAAGTGGTTTAAAAAAATAATGATTACAAATTCAAAGTTATAATTAAATTTCTCTGATAAATTAAGCAATTAAATAAGTTTAACTATCTGTCTATCTATAGAAAGTCACGTTTCAAGCAAATAATTTTCAATGCAGAAAACATTAGGTTCAATGCAGAATCCATGACCTGCCAAATCTAATGTAAAAACCGGTCAAACACCAATTCCAGCTACGTAAATGTCAATACTATTTTATTCGGAGGCCATCAATGCTAATGATCTTTATCTGAATGCATTTAGATATGAGTTAAAATTATATCGCAAATATTGTCCACACTGGCACAAAAACGATTCTATGAAACTTTGAATCTTAATGTTAACATTTATCCATGCATTGCGATTTTCTATTTCCCCTTTAAATAAATATGCTTACAGGCTACACCTGGACGGTAGATGTCCTGACGTAAATGTCTTGTTAAAAACAGAATACTTATATAAGATAACCATAGTCTTATTATATTTACTAAAAAAAATCCAATCCTTTTTTACGTTGAAAAGACACAGTACATTAGAACTAATAAATATAGTGTTAAAAATATCACTTTTCTGAAATGTCTCATGCATCCTAGAAATCCTTCATGTAATATAAGAAAAATTGACAAATAAAAATTTATTACCTTGTGATGTCATTAAAGATACAAGAAAGAATTTGCTACAGACATAAAACTATAATTTCAAAAGATGGCATGACAACTTTAACTTAAAAATGAAATACAATTGTTGGCTGGATGATCATGTGTGGCTCTAAACTAGAGTAATCATGTGAAAATTAAATAAATATAAGTAAAACACAACATCCAAAATAGTTCTCGTAGAAACCGTAATAGTTTGAATGATAAAAAAAATGACTCAAAAACAATTACAGACTTTTTTTTTTATCATAGTATGCAAAATTGATTTAATGTTTATCACTAAACTAGAAGATCAGATGGTTGCACAACATTTTGGATAAAAGGGTAAATGCTAAAAAAGAAGATAAGTGATAAAGAATAAATTTATGAATCCCCTTTTCTATAATCATTTTCGTTTGTATGATAGACTTCGGTTTGTTTGTGTTCACACTATCGCAATTCTACAGTAATTCATAGCAACTGTGACAAACAGTGTCTTTTGAAACCAACTGGCAATTTTGACATTAGATGATAAAATGAGTCTGTATATACTTTATCAGATGTCAATATTCAACATAAACAAACATAAGATAGAAGCGCGTTAAATTTCACTCATTCTGTCTTTTCATTTGTAAAAAAGCTAAATTTGCCAAAATAATCTAGTTATCTGAAAAAGTTTTATGGCAAAGGTGGAAAGTATATATGTATAAAAAACTGCGTATGTAGCACCCTCAACGTTCCTAATATAAAATCAATAATGCAAACCAATAAATCCCTATTTACCCCATTACAATGTTTACTTGATCTCTGTGTATATTTGAAAGAATCTCGGGTCTCTCACCATATTGTTGTACAAATAAAGAAACAGTTGAAAAAATACATAAAAATTTATTATTATTTTAGAAACAGCCAGTTTCCAAATACAGAGCTTTTAAATCAACATTAGCACCCATCAGCACATACAAAAGCTCATTTCCAATCTTTCTCGCAATTACAGAAATAAACAACAGGTAAATAAGACGATCATTGAACTCGGTAGCACCTCTAACATTCTTGGTTTTCTTAATTTGGAAAGACAAGTAATTCGACCTCGTTGTTACAAATGAAAAGAGTCAAAAGAAAATATGATTCGCTGGAAAAAATGCAGTCCAACATCTAAATTCATAATTTCTTCATAATTCTTTCACCATTATTTAAAAACAATCATTTTATCCATAAAAAAATACAAACATCAACATAAACACGTCTTATTCATGGCTTTTAAACGTGTGGGTGCATAATTTCGTTTATGTGCAGTTTCAATGTAAGCTAGTGCCTGCACATTAATAAAACCGTAATTGTTAGCTGCTGGCTTAATAATAAGACGTACTATATTATTCAATGTAAAATTAGTTTTGTCACTTAGAAATTAGATACTATTTACTATTGTCAAGGATCAGTACTTGAAACCTTAAGATAAAGCAAAAACTATTTTATTAGAAAAGTACGTAAAGGTACAATATACCAAAGATCCCTTGATTCTTTAATGTGATTCGCTTTTAAAGAAATACATTTTGCAAAATAATTAGAATAGCGGCTAGCATAGCTGCTGACCTTTGATCTGCGAATACGAATTGACCATAAATATTGCTGGTCGTTCTACATCAAAAAGATTTATTATTTATTTCTTTCATCTCCTGTTGAAGACTACATAGTAGTCGAAAGAGCTTTTGAGATCAAATGAAAATTTGAACCTCAGCATCAATTAAATACAATTTGTTAATTGTAAATAATTTTGTATTGTCAATAATAACAAAGCTCCCAAAGTAAACATTTAACTTAGATGATCCTGTATACACAACCTCAATAAACAAAAATATTAATAACAATTTTTTTCACTTTAGCAGATTGCTATTATTAATATTTTGGTATCACACTTCTATACTTTATGTTTGTATATTACACGAAGATTAATTTAAATATTATTTAAAAAAAATCCATTTAATTAATTTTGTTTAAAAATTTTAGAAATATACAGAGCCGCTAAAAAGTACTGTTTACATTTTACCATCTAAAACTTTGTCAATTTTAAATTTCTATTATCATTACTTTCATTTTCTACTATCTTGCTTTGTTATTTTGAAAATGCAAAGCTAATGTGTTTTTTTAATAGCACTAACGATCAAATATAATAATTTTCAAAAAACTATTTTTTTCTGAATTTAGCGATGCAAATATGTATCCTCACAACAAACAAAAATTGAAATTTGATAAACATTTAAGACGATAAAATTTAAATATTTTGAAGCATAAATACACTAAATTTCAGTAAATGTTGATGAGTAGTTTCTATAATATTCAACTGTATTTATACTTTTTCGTAACCTTGTATGCTTAACTTACAATAGAACAGATTAAGAATTTCTATTCGCTAATCAATTGATCTGTTCTAAGTCAAATAATTACAGAATAAGAAAACAATTCTGTAAAGACTATTCAGCAATATATCAGTGTCATTCAATCTAGAATTGTTTCGTTAAAAATAAAGCAAGAAACTAAATGAGAAAAAAATTCCAAAGTTGTGTCTCAATAAGATAGCTTTTGTCCAGAGCAATCCGAGCAGTGATTGCTCGGATGGTAGAAATACTGTAATTTTGTTCCCTGGTTTAAAATTTAATTCTAAACGCGAATGCTTTAAGAAGATACTGTTTAAAGAATGCTTAGTTAAAACATTTGTGGTTGATGCTTTGTGAAAAACTGGTTTTTGATACATGATAAAAAAAACAGCGAAAGGTTCTATCATCTCACAGAAATACCCCAAATCAAAAGCTAAAAAAACCCATTTAACTGCTCCAAATAACACGCAAAATAGAAAACCATTTCAAATACAAAATTTTTTGTAATATTTAAATATTAAAACAATTATGTATTTAGATTCACAAAAAATCATCAAATAAGGACAAAAGCCATAAACGGCAAAGTTTTAATTGATTTGTTAACTGCTCTAATTCTTTGTCAATTTACATTCAAAGTTAGCTTAACAATTAGTATGTTAGAGTGACAGACTCAGTTGTAACTTGTAATGTTTTTCATTATACTCACGCTTAAAATATTATTCATTTATTAAATAATACACTTTAATTTGAGAATCCTTCCCAAGAGAAGTTGTGTTTAATTCTTATGCAGTTGGTTGCTCGGCTTGGTTACTAGGAGTTGGTGTTAAAGTTTTTAGAAATAGGTATCAATCAAAATTTGTTTGGTGGAAAATGACGTTTAGAAAAGATAATGTAAACAATATTCAAACAATAAATCTTGCATTCCCTCACGTCCAACATTGCATAATCCTGTCAAGTTTTATGAATCAGCCGGCAATTTGCCAACCCTATCCAACTATTTTTACCAACAGCACCTTGATTCCACCGCAAACCATGTTTTTCTAAGAAATTTTCTCAACCGCTTTATGGAATTCATTAGACAAACATAAATGAAATGCTTCCCGTAAAAGGAAATATGTAGTCCGTATTCCACGCATTCAAGTGAAATCCTTATTACTGAAACATTTAGTACTTTCATGCCCATTCCTGATCAAACACGTCTCCTTTTATTAAAGCCTGCATAGCGGGAGAAAAAATTGAAAACAGCCGCAAATGATAAATAAGCATTCGAGAATTCATCAAGGCCATGTGAGAAGTAGGTTAACTTGTCCATATGCTCGTTAAAATGCAAATAAAAGTCGTAAAATGACGATTTGTTGCAATTATAGAAACGACAATGTGTCGTATCATACGTTAAAGTCTCTGTAATGTAAATACTATAACGTTCCTTTTTGCTTTACTAAAGACAGGAGGAAATTTGGCGGTTTTAGCGAACAGATGGCGATAAAACGACCGGAAGGTCAAGGCTAGAACATAGAACCTCATTGTTGAAATTTTTATTTGGTTTTTTGGGAAGAGAAGGATTTTAGCTAGGTATTTAGACTATTAGATACTATTCCTATTCAGGTTGCCACCGTTCTGTAGCCATTCACAACTAATTAGAGAAATGTTTATAATTTATGCTTCTTAATGACCTTTTCTTCACGAATTTGTGCAAATACCTACTCTGTTGCAAACATAATCTAGAGATTTTTGTAACTTTTTATTACTATGTAGACATAATGTGACAATTTACCTTAAAAATACTAACGTATTAGATATATTGTATTTAATAGCTTTTTTCAAGTTTATTTTTAATTTCGGCAGGCTTCATGCCAATACTTCGATGTTTGGTTTTATTATATATATTTGTGTAGAATATTATCTAATAGATAAATCCAAACCTTAAAAATTAACTCTTTCCATATTAAATTTAGATTTAATTTTTTAAGTTAGCAGTAAATAGTGTGCTGTGAAATCAAAAATGACAACTTAGAAGACAGTAGAATATTAGTGTAAAATAATAATAATTAAAATAGCTCGTTTTTTTTTTGAAATGTTTCGCTAACTTTCAACAAAAAGAATAATAGTTTTTTTTTTGAATGGTTTCGATAAGTTTCAATTAAAATAAATATTTTTTTTTCACACAATAAATTACATAGTTGACACTTTTTTGTAGACTTCAAAAAAAAAGTAAGGACTGTATTTTTTTATGTGTGTTTTGCTTATTACTTTTTCTGGATGAACTGATTTTGATGATTTTTCTATTATTAGGAAGTCGGTGCTTTCCATTTGGTCTCATTTAAATTTGATCATGATCGAAATAGAAGTTTTCAAGTTATTAATGCTTTTTTTGACATATATTTTTGCCACTTATAATTAATAGATTATAAAGTACAAGTGAGAAATTGAAAATTTAACAAATGGCTTCCAATATAATTAAATAAATAAAATAATAATTAAGTAATCATATTGAACTCGGTTTTTTCAAAATTTTTTATTTGTTTAATTATTACTAAGCATAACTAAAACTTTTAAAATCAAATTTTACGATAATATGATACTATCGTGTATGTTAACAATTATGATTCTATGTCACAATCGTAGAACCAAATTCAATTTGAAGAAAAGTTTCCATAATTCAAAATCGCGTAAGTTCAAGTATAGTTGATGCTTAATAATAAAAAAAAAGTTAAAAAAAATTAATTCCTTGAAAACTACAAGATGTTCGTTCGATTTGAGAAAACCAATTTTTTACAAAAGCAAAAATTTTTATAAGTTATTATAGATATAATTAAAAAAATAAGAATCATATGATACCCCTTTAACCTTTCTTACGCTCAGCACTAAAAAATTGCATTTTGTGAAAAAGACTTGTATGTATTTGGAAAAATCTTATAAGATTTTTAAAAAACTGTTTTTAAAGATTTTATAGAAAAAAAAATTTTAACATTTTTTTGTCAATGCTTATTTAAAACAATTCTATATTAATTAATACGGTAAACGTCAAAATAAAAAAAAAACATAAAATGCTCTATTTGAAAATAAGTTGAGTCCGACTCAAGAAAATTTTTACACAATAGAGTTTTTGCAGTATAAATTTATTCCAAACAGCATTTATATTAAATTAATAACAACGACATAAGAGATCAATACCACACTAATGCTATCCTGTAATTGCAAATTTAAAAGCGAGAAAGAATTCTAAAAATTAGAGGACAAATATTACAAGCTAAATAAGTTGAAAAATTCATTAAAATTAAAACTAATTGGTTGACTAGACCATTTATCCTTTGACTATGTCTTACATTTTTTGTTACACTAAGTTTTATATAAAATAATCAGCATATCAATAATGAATCATGTACTTTAACACTTTTAACACTATTTTATAGTGTTAAAATGTTAATAAATAAATAGTGAGTATATTGACAAAATATGTAGATCTAGTTTTATTGACCGGATTCAAGGGGGTGACAACAAAGCGATTAAAAGAAAAAATAAATAAGCAATTTGAAACAAATTCCATTTAAAAAAAGTTGACCATTCTTCCCACCCTTGATTAAAAGTTGTTTTTGTTTTTAATTTAAACAATATCCCTTCTAAACTATAAGCGTTCCAATAACAAAAACGCAGGAGTTTTAAGGTATTTTTTATAAACATTAGATTTCAAATTTTAACACAAAAATAGATTGGATTTAAATGTAAGAGATAAACCCCGTTATAACATCTATTAAAAGCAGCTCTATTTCCACCTTTCCCCCAGAAGATTGCCCTTTCAGTTTAATCAGTCTATTAAAATAAACTCATTTATAATATATATCCCAAAAATCATTTCCTATATTGTATTGAAGAACAATTTTTTCTTTAAGTTTAAAATTACATTTAACCTTGAGATACAACCTTTACAAGAAAAAATTTCATTCTATCTAATTTTAAAAAACATTCCTTACTTCCCCCTCTTGAGTTTTGAACCTTTTTTACTCGACACATTTGTATAAGACTATTTTAGGATAAACGAGAGAGTTCGAAAATCTTAAATATACTATGGTGCGGACACTTATTCAAAATCACCCGGTATATTAGAACAGGCATAACAAAACATAAAACAATGTATTTTACTAATTTAAATAAAAATAAACAAATCTAATTTAAAAATTCGATTTTTTTGCTAGAGTTGTAGAACTAAAGAAAAATGTTATCAAGGCTTTGAATATTTATAAATAGAAAAGCGTATTCCGCAATATTTACTTGAAAAATGACGAGTAAATAATTGTGGTAATATAGGAAAGAATTGAAACACTCACGATTCATGAAACTCTGGCGACTTTGTCCTGAAAGCTCCCGGTGGTGAAAGGCTTTCAGAGTCCGAGTAAGGACTCGAAACTTTAAAGTCCCCATTTTTCTCTTCTTGTAAAGCTCCTTCAGTAATGCTTCTTTTAAGCGGCATATAACGTTTAATTTCATCCTTGTAATATTCTTCACAAAATTCTCTCTTGATTGGCTGAGAATTTAGTGCACTTGTGGTGAAGATATCGTCAATAGAATCTCTTCTTCGAAGTATGTCGTTAGAGTACTTTCGTTCTAATGTCGCATAGTTGTTTTTGTTTTCTGATGGGTTTCGCTCTAAAGTGTTATAATTTGAGGCAAAAGTGCTGGATATTGTTTTGGTGCTGTAGTCAGGGTAGACTTGAGTTTGCACTTTTTTAAGGGTATCTCCAGAACTTTTATTGATGCTGGCTTTGCGAACTAAGCTGGGGCTATTAAGGCCTTTTGATTCCTGAAACAATCAAAAGTTGTTTTACATATTTGATAGAATCACCGATCCATATGCATAATGTGTAGGTGGGTCCCCAAAAAATGCACATTTAGGCACTAAATTGCGTGAAAGAATGAAAGAACTTACGTGTATCATATTAGAGTTGACTCCGTAGCTAAACGGTCTACTGTCTTGTCTAGCATGATACGGAATGTTTTTGTCTTCGTCGTCATCTATAAAGCGAGCATTCTCCAAACCAAAATTGGAGTTGTCCTGGTGGGGCTTAAGGTCGGGAATACTCTGAACAGTAAGCATCATGTCAGATACAAGTTCGTCCAGTTCGCGATGTTGTTCTTCTGGAGTCAGTGGAGACGGTTGAGCAGTCAGAGGAGGGCTGGCGGAGGTGGTGGTGTTGGCGTTTTGTTGATGTCCTACACCAACAAAGAATGTAGAATGTTTATATTAGATTTAATGAACAGTTTTATTTTTATTAAGAAAGCTACATCTCAAAGATGGTCTTATTTAAATTTTAAAAAAGTAATAAAAACAAGAAACTTTATATGTAGACTTTATCTTCAAAATGATCTCGTTTAAATTGTTTATAGAGCAAAATTTTTATTAGTAAAAAGTCCTTATACATCTATTAATGATACATGTATATACCTATTCACTATATTTTTCAGGTCCTTCTAACAAAATATACTCGGTCTCCTGTAAGCGCTGAAAATTTGTGAACAAAATTTCAAAATACACCACTTTTGGTTTTGAAAAGAAAGAAATTTGACCTTCAGTTAATCCTACAAACTCCAACTCGGTGCATTTGACAGCAATCATACAAAAAATGTGAAATAGGACCAATAGTTAAATGAGACACCAATTTAAAAAAACATTTTGTGACAAAAGAGGATTAGAAAATGTTAATAAGTTATACAAGAATAATTCGAAATTAAAAAAAAAATAAAATAAGAGAAATCAGGAATATTCTGAGAATAAACTATAAACCTGAAAAAGCCTGGAACTACAGAGGTATAATAAAAGAATATAAATGAAGCGAACGCTAGTAAAAACAATTCATTTAACCAAGTCCGACGATATGGATAAGATGTATTAATATAAGGCTTCCCAAATATAAATCAATAAAAAATTAACATTTTTCAAAATTTGAGAACTTTCGACCCAGAGAAAACCGTACAAGCACGGTAACTCGACAAATGAACTACGCTACAGAAAAAACTTAATGTTATAAGATTCAGAATAGTTAGTATTTAGCATGGGTTATGTTCAGAGTTAAAAAAATGTCCCTCAATAAATAAATGTGTATTAAAGTTATTACATTAGGTAATAAGCTAGCTGCCTTATTGTTTGAGTTCAACGTACCCGCTACTTCCCAGTAGCGTAGCCCGTGGTAAAGCTAAACATAGCGACAATTTCAGGTCAGTTGAGAAGATTAAATAAAAAAAAGCAAGATGTGTGAATAATATCAATTAAAGACAGCCAATCTCAAAAAAGCCCTAAAAAACAAAAACCTTGCTGCTTCAGAAAAAAACTCTACATTAAAAATTAAGAGTTAGACAAGTTTTGATTGATGACTTGTTGAAAATCAGCTCAGTGTTGTAACAAGTTGAAAGAAAAAGAGTTAAAAGTATCCGAAATTTGAGTTAAAAGTCATACAAAAGTTGTAGAGTTAAAATTAGAAAATTAAAACTAAATAAAGCATTAAATGATAAATATAGTAACCGTGACATAGTTGAAAGCTCTTGTAGAAAAAAGATTCAAAAAACTTATAATTAAGCATAAATCGAAGAAAACAAAAATTAACAACCATACAATAAAACAATAAATTGCCTTAACAAAAATTCTAAAATCTGGATAAAACCAGCGTAGTTTAACAGAAAATCGTCACCGACAAATGATTTTCTGCAAATCGGCCACAGAAGTAAATGGCTGCAGAACTTCCAAAAATACTACTACCTTAACCTAAAACTGAAAAAAAACAAATTTAAAAATTTGTTTTGTCTCTAGCTCTTCAAAAAAAGAAAAAAATATTTATATCAATTCTAGTCAAAGCAACGCTATGAGTTACGGATGTTTCTATGTCATATTTTTTTTATAAACGTATTTTATGGCATTTTGAGAGCGGAACTTCAGAACAGTGTTTTAAAAAACACGTATCTGAAGATAAGTCACTTCTTGACAGTAATAATTTAAACACAACAAATATCGGTTAAAAACACATTACGACTGAGATGTTTATGCATATTTAGTATAGTTATAAATTAGAATATATCACTTTTTATACAGCGCAGTTATGTGATCTGTTGGTCTAATCTACTATTGAAGAATTTTTATACAAATTAAAAAAAAATCCCTGATTGCATGAATAGGAAAAGGATGACACTAGAAACCTTTATATCTTAAGCTTTTAAGAGCTTTGAACAAAATTATAAAAATACCACTATACCGGCTTGCAGTTTAGAACTCGCTCTTAAAAACTCTATAAAAATTTGAAACAATAAATCGGTGGCTGCTATGTTTTCTTTGGTAAATTTTGTAAATAATTTTTTTAATAATAGAATTCAACATAGTAAACAAAAACCATCAGTAGGTACACAACATGATGCTTCTTAGAGAACAACTATCTTTAGTTTAATTTTACTAAACGGTTTTTATTAAAAGCAGCTTTTGATTAAAATTAATAAATTCCTCACTGTTAAAAAATAAAGAAGAAATACTTTATTCAATATTTCTGTAAAACTCTTATTAAGATTAGAAATCCTAAAATTTATGAGCATTAATTATTGTGTTAAATGCATCACTATGTTTTATTATAATATAAAAACGTGTATTAATAAACTCGTTGAGACTTTTCTAAAAACTCGTATGATTAAATGACAAATTCTAGGTCAGTGGACTTACATACACTTATACACACTATGCTACACTGAACACAATTTAATATTGTTTAATTAATTAATAATACACACTCAAAAGCCTTATATACACTAGTTTTGTTACCAAAAACAAGATTGATAAGCTCTATGTGTTGTGTCACGAATTATTTAACCTCACGCTACATGGTTAACTACTAATAATACCATACGCGAAATGATAATATTTGGAGACGGAGTTCTGTCTGAATATAAAAAAAAACAAAAAGTTTTGCATATTATACTTACTGTAGACATTCGTAATACAGTCAAAAAATATCTTGTCTAAATTTCAAAACGCAATGTTGAAACATTAAAGACTTGTAAACATCCTTAAAAATTACAAATAATTAATTTACCAATATTACCAATATTTAGTCAAACAAATAGGTGTCCAACCACAACACCGTTTTAATATTCTAAATTATTTAGCAGTAATTTACAGATTTTTAAAAAAAAACTCGCATAAACAGTTGAATCTTTAGTTTCATGCTTAAAGTCTAATGCCACAGAAAGCGACAATATTTTCTCAAAAATGTTACAGTTGAAACGCTAAAACTTTACAATTACGTGCTCGTCAATTAAACAAAACGTTTATTAGGCTCTGGCAAGTAATTATGTCTCGTGTTAAGTGTTGCTACAGCATCTTCCTTTTTTTTAGATCTCTTTTTAGTTTAGACATCTTGCCTGTTCTTTCATCGTCACCATGTTTTAAAACTCCGCCAATGGTTATGTTGTCAATCTTTCACTGGATATCTCAGTGCTGATTGTCCCAGATTTGTCCCTTGTTATTTTCATCACTCTGCCGTTCATTCGATCTGGATGCTCAATCTATTCATGTCCCGCTTAAAGCTTTCAATTTTGCCTTCCCTTACAATATTTTTACTACTCATTTTCTCTGTTTACCACTCCGACCAGGTCATTCTATGGAACACTTTCAATTTCTGTTGCTAATGACGTTTCCTTGTGTTGAGCCAGGTTTTAGCGGTGTAAGTCGTTACTGGTTTCATAATAGCCTTGCAAATTTTGGCTTCTATTGCTATATTTTTGTTTTTTCATATCGGGTTGTTTACGCACGCTGTTTTTTTGACCTTTTCAATAATACGTGTCTGATCTCCATTTTGACGTTCCCTAAAAATTCTATCCATAGATATTTACATTTAATCTTTCGCTGTATCAACTTATCATCTACCGCTAATTTATATCTGAAAGAAATAAAAGTAGCAGTTGGACAAAATACTGCAAGCTTTTAGAGATTTTCAGTTTCTTGTGCTTGCAGTTCTAGATGATGAACTTCTTATGTGCAAATGATCTCTAGTTATTATTTCTGGTTATTTTTGGTAAACTTGGCCTCTACCAGTTGGTTTACTTTATTTTTTTAGGCTGACATATAAAACTGTTTGCCATAAGCGCTATACTCCCAGCAACCATTTTGGAAATTAGTCTGACCAAACAAAGCCGTTGTTCGTGTGCATCTTTGTACACCGTTGTTTTAAAAGATTTTAAAAGCTTAATATCGTTTAGTTGCAAATCCTTGCAAATTAGTATTGTTGCAAGTCCCAATTCCTATTTCAAGCTAAAACGCTTTCGACTTGAAGATAGAGAAAAAGTGTTTAGAATATAAATAGAGAAAAAGAGCGCTCCCTACGCTTTAAAATTACAGATTTTTATCATAGAGGTGAAAACTTGACTTTAATTTTGGGTCTTTATTTGTGTTTGAAAGATTTCAAAATTTTGTTAAAAAGGTTAAGGGTCGATGATAAAAACCTTATCGTTCCATGTGTTTTCACGAAAGAGAAAACAACGTGCTGTTTTCAAACACAAAAAAAAAGACAAAAAGACAATCTAAAAGTTGAAAAATCATCAAAATCGGATCACCCAGTCAAAAGATCTGAAGTAACAAACATAAAAAAAACCGTCAAATTAAGAGCCTTCTTCTTTTTTTCAAGTAGCTTGAAAATAGAATAAAACATTTCTAGCTGATAAAGATGTTGCTGATAAAGAACGTACTTTCTACGATCTAAAAATTTAGATTTTTATTCTAAAAGTGAGAGTTTGACTTTAGTTTTAAGAATTTATTTGACGCTACCAAATTTCGAGTCCGAATTTAAAAATTATAATAAAAGAAAATCAAAAGATCAATGCTCTGCTCTTTCTCAATTTGTTTATTGTGTCAAAAAAAAAAAGGTTTTTAAAGTTAATCAGTGAAACAAACAAAAGCGAGCTGTTGCTGAGATGGGTAAAGATGCAAATAAAATCAAAAATTTACGATATATTATATAATTATTAAACAAACAAAAAAAACTTTTGTTAATTAGCCACTCAAACTGGTTTTATAATTTTAATTTCTATTACTAGTTTATTTTACAATGAAATTCGAATGACAATTATAGTGGCAATAACTCTAGCTAACAAATTCCAAAATTAGCCGCAGCGGCGGTGGCATCTTATTTTTGCTCGCCAATTAATAACTTGTAGATCAAGAAACAAAAACATTTTAAGCACTCAAGAGAAGAAAAAAACAAACTGTTTTTTAGGAATAAAGTCGATAACTGATACAATAATATTAAAACACATCATTTTCAGCAAAACATAGCGTTAACAAAATAGATATCAAACATTCAAACGTAATATAAATTGCCACAATACAAGTAAATAAAAACCAAGTCGCTATTAAAATAACCCACAAACACCAACATCTTCGAGAAAATAATTATGTAATAAAGATCAAAACACTTTTATATGGATACCAAATCATAAGAGAAAAAACACGTACCTGCTGATGAAATCCCAGAGTCCATGGACACCGTCAATGGACTAGAAACAGCGCCGGGTGACAACTCCGGCTTCTTAGCAATTGTAGCGTAGATACTGCCGTCAAGAGGACCAAAAGTGTGATTGACGTCGTCTAAAAAAAAAGAAAGTTTTTTGTATATACTATATTTCAATCAATGTATGTTAACAAAAATCAAAATTCAGTTTGTTCAACAAATGTGTGCAAAACTCACTCTGAAATAATAAATCGTGGTTAAGTCGAAGCTTAGCCACTAAAAAGGTTTTAAAGCAATAAACCACAAATTGTTTAATAAATAAAACTGAGTGGAAAAACTTTATAAAACATACTACAGAAAATATTACCGAATAACTCATCAGATACATATTTAGATAATGAGCAGCACAAAGTAAATACCATAGTTTTGTGTCTGAATCTAAACTTTATTTTGCATAACAACAGTAGCAAATCTAGTGGAAAATTGTAAAATATGTACATAATATGTTTGCGAATAATAAATATAATTACATATATCGTGTTGTGACATTTATAATCTATATGGTAGCAATTATTGTAAATCGAAAGTTTTCAAAAAACTTTGAATATCTAGTAATAATATTTATATAAATCTAAAAAAGACAGAACAGATGTGCATCCAGTTCCAAAAGATAATTATATTGCTATAACCGTAGCTGTAATAAGTGACTATGAAAAAAGTACATAATAAGAGTCGAAGGGTTTTATTAAAAATAGTCAAAATAAATTATTTCTATCATTAGTATTGCCTTGTTTCAAATAATTCTGCTCAAGAGTTTTATTTATGACTAAAAAAAGTGACATTAAACAAGGCTATGCTAGCAGCATTGAACAACAACGATATGCAGTGGTTTAATTAAGTAGATTTTGTATTAGAAATAGTAAAATTCATAGTTATTAATCATTGTAGGTATGTGACAATTCGAATGTTTTCATAAAATTAGAAAAAACACCTTTGGTACAAATCAGTATTATTTTCTGAAAAGAAAGAGGGATAAGTGTGAAAATTCAAGTAATGATGCTAAAGTATGTCTTTAATAATCTTTTAAAATTAGTATTGAAAAATAATAAAATGCAAATATCGTGAACAACCTGAGGTCTTTCATGTTACAAACGCTTTGATGTAAGCCGTTTACATTCCTTACTGCATAATCACAAGCTATTTTCTTGTTTTTCTCACATTTATTCATTCAAACTATTAAGAGTTAAATATACTTGTTAATTATGCACTTTTTTATTATCAGTCACTGTGATTCTATTATTATGAACTTATGATAATAACATTTTATATAATCTTCCAACAAATGTATATTTTCTAAACGATTTTAAGTCTAGAATTTGTAGATCAAAGCTTTAGATTGCTTCCACTTCTTGCAAAGTAGCAATTATTTCACGAAACATGAGTCACACAGCAGGAACAATCAATTTCTTCAAGATATCATAAATCAAGATATCAAAAGAGGAGTCTTATAACAAGATGACCAGTATAGATTAAAATATTCAGAAGTGTTGAAAGCTTTCCGTATTTGGTAATCAATTAGCAAGCCGTAACACACAAACGATCAATTTTAATACGAAGCGGTATGTAAATGAATAATAATCATCAATGTCAATATTTTATGAAAAGAAACATCATAGGCGAAGTTAAGACCTATTCTGATAAAACAAATGGTTTTGTTTTTAAAATGTTTATTGATATTTCAATAAACATTTTATTAATAATTAATATCAATAAACATTAATATTTAATGTAAAATTATTTATGACAATCTTAATCTTCATCATATATTTATCATTCAAAGGCCTAAGCCAATAGTATTTTGTATGAGATACCAATCTTACTACTCATTAATTTAATAATGCAAATAACTATTTTATAATGAGATAGAAAACACTGTACGGAACGAAGCAAAATATTTCCAATTTATTAAATGAAGAGCTATTTAACAACACACTATTGGTCACCTACTCAATTGATCCGATAACAGCTACAAACATAATTTTTATCAAAATGTAAAGTACAGGAACAAGTAACAAATTAAGAATTGTGATGAGAACCGATTTCAATGTAATTAAATTATTCAAACTATTTGAGCAAAAAAAAAAAAACTGAAAAGATGGTTTTTGCTTTAGTACCGCTTAATTACCTATCCAAACAAGCAAAGCAATGGAACGTTGCATATACGTAAACACTATTTGACTGCGTGCTGTTGCACTAGTTAATATCGGAGGCTAACCAGTTGAACAAGTTAGTCAGTGAACAAATTGTGATGAGTAATGTAGTCGATATAAGATAAACAAACTGGGAGGTTGTAAAGACGTAATATGCGCCAGGCGTATATGTCTTGCATCTACAATATATTAATCTAAAGAGAAGTTTTATGATAAGATGATGGTTCCCATACACTATAAATCTATATTTATAATAGATGTTTTTTCTAATTGTAATGCTTATTAAAACAGTTTCATTTCTGGGAATTAAAAAATGACCAATTTGCTACACTCTAAAAATTTAAAGTTTAACTAAAGTTTCTCGTCCAATTATAAACAAATTTTTATAAAAGCATTTAAAAAATATCTTCATTTTAGAAAAAACTCAATAATCTTAATTGGTATATAAACAAACAAGTTACGCGCTAACCCAGTAATAAAGATTTATTTATATAATATTTATTCAAGCTTTTTTGTATTCAAGTATAAAAAAATATTTTAAAAAGCAATAGACCACCACTAGTTAAAAATATGTACGTAAAATTTTTTTTCCTTTTTGTTAGCCATTAACCAAACTTTCAAACACTACATAAGTTTAAAGTTTTATAACATTTTAACACGGAAGATAAATGACATTAAAAATAACAAAAAAAGACGACAAAATATATTTATAAAAAAATTTTTTTTCGATACATATTTTGTTTTAAAGATATTAATTTAGAGCCTAATTTCTATTAATATATTAAATTCTATGCTATTCAAGAGTAAATTATGTGAGTTTCTGACATTTTTAAATTTTTTCTCCATTTTTAAAATTTATTGTTTAGCATGATCCATTTTTTGAATCAATTCAATGCTAACAAGAATTATATTTTATTTTAAAAATCTGGCCAATTTTGAATAACACTACAGGCGAAAAATTACTAAAGGCAATCAGCTACTTTCACCTGAAACCCAGAGTTGCCAAAATAGTAGTGTTTTAACAGAAATGGCAAAGACTATACTAAATTCGGATCCTAAAATGTATAAGCAATTAGTGAAAGAAAACACACAAAATAATATAGTCTAAAAAAGTCAAAGAAAGATAAGTAAAAATATCGGTTTACAGATTACATGATGTGTATGTTAAAAGCGTATGTTATACTAAAGCAGCGTAATAAATCATCATCAATCCAGAAACAAAAAGATAATGTAGATTTCTATACCACTGCGTTTTCATTAGTCAACTGCAAGCCGATAGTAAGAAAAGTAGAAGTTAGTCAACTCCGCTGTTGCAATTTTGATTCTCGTGACTATTTGGAGAAACGTTTGAGATATAGCCGACAGTAAACTTTATTGCTCATAATGAGAGATACAAGCAACAAAGATGGAAAAGATTTACAATAAAAAGTGTAGCATCCATTGGGTCTATAAATAGAACCAACCACGTATCTAAGTATCTACTATCCTGAATAGAAAACGAGGTCTTCTTTAATTTATGACTATAGTTTCGGGTGTCAAAATTTCTGATAGATTAGTGCTAAAAAGTTTACTGCGGAGTGTCTCAAACGTTTTTACTATACTACTGACTATAAAGTATACTACAAAACTCTCCAACCTTTAGGATCAGTCGCTGCGACATACTGCGTTATATATAGATAGATAGATAGATAGATAGATAGATAAATGCTTTGTCTTAAAAATTACAAAATTTTTATGGACAAAGCAATACACATAAAAATAAGAACATGAAATCACAACAAAACAAAAGGAAAGGAACCAATAACATTACAAATTATTGAAAGTTGACAAAAGTTAATATAAAAAACCAGGAGAAACAACAAATATAAAAAACAAATAAAAACAATAAAAAACAAAAACAAAGATATATATATATCAAAAGTCTACGACGTCCAGAGATATTCATCGCAATTCATATGTGTAAATAAAAAAAGAAAAAAAAGTTAAAAGGAAGTTAAAATGTTAAAATATGCTATAATATTTTTGTAACTTTGGATTTGATAATTAATATTTCTGTTATACCTGGCAAACATAAACCCCGAAAAATATGCAAAACAAATAATGTTATACAATGATTTTAGCAAATATTTTTTTAACTACACAATTCATTATAATTAAACAGAAACCAAATATAAATAATTAATATTGTTCACAAACAGAATGGGTGAAGTTAGTAAGTTTTTTTTTTATATAAATAAAATTTAGGCATTTCATAAATGTTATTGGTAATGTTTACTTACTTACCTAAAACAAATTTAATGTAAGTAGAAACTACTACAAAGAATATTTGATTTATAGACTAATAAAACACAAAGTATGTTTTATACACTTAAATTTTTATTGACCAATTCACAATGTTTAATTAATATTACTATTATTTATTAATTAGTATCATTACAACTGATGCAATCAAATTCGATTGCTAAAACGTTTTACAAAACATTGATCGTGCGATTTAAAGCACACATTTTTTTTTCTTCGACAGTCCGCTCATGAATTGCTGCCTTAACCGTACAATCCGGACATGGATATTTGTCAGTTAATTATTGTTAATAGATTTTATCTAGTTCTGCTGAAAAGACGACTTTCACAAGTAATTAATTTACTGGTTCTGTGTTCTTTCACATAAAGTAAAACAGTCATTCAGCTTTATAAAGCAGTGCGACTAGCTCATTGAATGTCATATTTACACGTAATTAATTAATCCATCTATAACAACTGAAGAAATACTATACCTTTTATGTTCGGTGGCATTAATAATGCTTTGCAAGAATAGTATATTGTAGGTGTGTCCGCTTTATTATCTTCCGCTTAATTTCATCCAACTACCTACTCTAGCTTTAATAATTCTATAGTTTCGTTCAAACAGAAAGGAAAGACTATTTAGATAAAAAAAAACTGCAATTGTATGCAATAAATTACTTTAAGGTAAAAAACTAATTAATGTAAACGTCCAATTTAAAGTAGAGTGCTTTGCGTAATGAGGAAGGTTAAAGATGAATTTTTGAGGTAAACCACTCCTTAAAGGGTCAAGGCGTTTTGCAAATTTTACCTTACCTTGAAAGTGTTTTATGGATGAATGTACTCTATTTAATTGGATCAAATAAAATATATTATTTTAAATTGGTTTGCAAATTATCGACTCGAATGTGTCGATACACGAATGTGTGCAAAAAAGTTAAATAAAATGGTTTACTATTTATAACCTTCAAAAAAATTTGTGATTTTTATGTAATATATTATTTTCATTTAACTGCTACGTTAAAAAATTATGAAAAAAGCTTGAAACAACTTTTTAATAATATAAATGATATCTTTTCAGAGACCTATTAAATAAGAAAAGCTTCAAAAAGTATTAAACCCTTCTGCTGTAACTGCTGTGTATTTGATTTTTTAGAACACATTTTTGTAAAACTCAGAAGAAATTAATTGTTTTCTTATTTTTGTTAGCATATTACAAGATCATGTACAGATATTCAGCATTAACAAGTTGTATACAGAGTACATCACGACAGCAGAAGCAGAAATAAACCATTTCAGTTACAAATTTGTATTTTATTATATCTGAACTATCTATATGTTATCATTATATAAAAAAAAATGGTTTTCTTACGACAGAAACTTAAACTTTTTAACAAATTGGTTAAAGAGTAGTCCTTTTTCAAATAGTTTATTTAAATGATAGACGTCAAACTATTTCATAAACTACTGATTGAAATATTTTAAAACAAAGAGTATGCTAATTGTTAAAGCCTCAATTTGATTATGGTCTATCTACTATAAAAAAATATATATAAAGCATAATAGCTCAAAATCTTACAATTTAGCTATAAGACATAGTAAATCAATAGAAAAAGCATTAAATTTTGCAATGACTAAAACAGATCAAAAAACTGATTTAGAAAAAATACTTTTTTACAATTTCACATTTTTACACTATGACTTACCTTAGAATTGAATTTCAAAAATGTTTAATACTAACTATATTGTACAATGTCATGTCAAAGTATACCTATCTAAGAAGACTTTTGTAAAATTATTTATTTTTTAGTATTTTAGTATTTCTGTTGGTTAAAGTATAATATTTTCAACTCCTGGCAAAAAAAACAGTAATATAAAATTTTAATATGTATGTGTGTGTGTTTCTGGCTGTCGCCTTGTGGCTACCAAATCTAGAGTGTTAATTACTTAATTAAAAAAAATTAAGTTCGCCGTTTAAAAATTATCAATTCATGGTGATAAATAGATTCATAGATCGGATTTAGTAAACATTGAGCACAAAATTTTTTCCATAAAAAGATTTAAACTCTAAAATAATGCTGAAACACCATCCTAAGTTTGTAAAACAACAAACTCCCTCACCAACTTACAACAGAAGTTGTATTTTGTTTGGGCTCAATAAAATAATCTCAATCAAAGTTTTATTTATTTTGCAAAATTCAGCGGTTAAATCTTTCAATAATGGTAGAAGATGGGTATTATAGATCCTAATATTAAAAGTTGTAGAATTTTCTATGAAATCAAATGTTTAAGTAAAAATTGTGCTATTTTTTTGTTTAAAATAAAATAACAAAGTTAAAGTCAACTTCCGGTCTGACCAAAAATATCCTAAAAATATTTTCAGAGGATCGACTATATTTAGTTAAGGTAAAGAATCGACTAGGCTTTTTTATTTGCCTAATATGTCATTGTCGTAAAACACGCTGAACATAACGCAAATAGTAAATTACATACCTAGGCCAGTAAAATAAGAAAAGTCTCAGAGCACATGTAATTGTTGGCCGAGGCGAAGCCGAGGATGACAAACATGTGCTCTGAGGCTTTCTTTTTTACTGGTCGAGGTGCGTATACTATTTTTCTGCTCGACGAAGCCGGAAAGTTGCAAGTTTCGGGCCGCGCAGCGGCCCGAAAGTTGCCACTTTCCGGCCGGAGGGCAGAAAAATAATTTGATAGCGTCTCGATGTATTGCAGAAAACAAGAATGATGCGTTGTTCTTGGTAATTTTAAGGTTGCTAAAAAAGTAATATTTGGTTAAGCGTTCTGTCATACTTTGTTTACATCCGTAGTCGGTTATATAAGCCTTGTTTAATAATTAAAACGGTATCAAAAGCCGCAAGTAGACCAGCAAAACACTTATTTAATAGACATTAATAATGAAGAAAAAAAAAACAGTAATCGACAATGTCTAATTGAGACTACTTGATGCTATGAGCTATACACGCGTTTAGGCTTCTCTATCAGTATTGGTCTTAAAAAAATACTTATAAAGCAAAATAAACTATCACGTATCTTTAAACATGTATAAAAAACAAAAGAAATACATGGAGTATTATAAAGTAAGTATGTACTTATTAGATTTAATAAAAACTAAAGCAATTTATATTTATTTATTAATACGGTTTGCAGCTTTTTCTTGCATTAAACTCGAGTAAAATATTTTGTTTGAAGTTTTTAGCATAATATCTGACTCTATATTATAATATTGATAAAACATAGAGCCCTCTGTGCAACATCCTCGTCATTTATTAATTTTTCATTATTTTACTTCAAAAAAGTTTGATCTGCTAAACAGTTTGATAACATCAGGCATAAAAATATTCGCCATATTAGAAAACGCTGATTGTATTTTAGTATAGTGTATTATTTTGTCAAATTGTGCGTGAGTTTGATGTGAACTTGTGCGAAGCAAATCACTTGGACTTATTTTTTTCATAATACAAATATGAATGAAACTGTTGACTTTACCCGTCTAGCCCCCTTTCATGTGCTAGGAAATTCTTAGTGGCGTTTCTGGTGCTCCCTAAGACGTGATAACTTATTAAGCAATTGTCTAATTGGTTTTTAAATAATTCGGCAATAATAATGGACAGTTATTACCATTGACAGCCGTTTGCAAGATTAGGTTATAGTACTTTTTCTTTTTAGATTATTTATAATAATTCATTTTGTTTATGAAGAGAGTAGCAGCTGCCCTAAATATAAATATATCGAGTTTTGATATCACTAGCACCAGGTAAAGATTTTACGCGCCCCAACAACAGCCACACAACCCATAACTGATTAAGACAATCACTACAAAATAGAAATTAGAAATGAGATTTTTATGGAAGATATGACTGCAAACAGAAAGATGTAAACTTTATTTTCAAAAAAAAAACCTGACAATTTTAAATAACCTATGGAGAAGGTAGCTATAGGAACGTAAGAGAAAACAATGTTTAAACATATTCATTACGATGTCATCGTGCAAATCTCCGCCAAGCCGTTCTTAAACACGACATTAGTGGGACTTTATGGTAACGTAAATTGGTTGAATTGCTGTCGTTACATTACAAGCTTATTATTCAGCTGGGTACAGTGTAAACGCTATAGGAGGTGACACCTATATCATAGCTGCTTAGATATTATTTGATATCTTGGCGAGATTCTACAACGTGTCTGTTAGATAGTAGCAAAGCGTAAGTGTCACTTTTATGCGTCATTCAGTTAAGAATGTTAGAAACATCGGCCAAGAAAGTGTTCGAGAGAAAACAAATCAGAGAAAAATGTATTTACATTTTCTACAATTTATGAAGTACGAAAGCAAACTGGCGTTACAAGTAACTCTTATAATTTTATAAAATTTTAAAATAGATAAGCATTTTTAATAAATCTGCTCATTAAGAAGAGAACTTGATCTCAATAATAATTTAAACATCTATACTTTGTAACTAAAAATTTTGTATTTTTGCAATTGAGTAACTGTCACATTTTTGTATTATAAGTAATTTGCAGAGGATCGAAGAGAGAGAAAAGTGAGATTGATGGGCGCAATAACATTCGACAAACTTCTACCAACAATAGTATTTAAATAGTGACAAAAATTGTTTTATAGATGAGAAGCAACAAGCCATAATCCCAACGACAATTCAAAAAAAAGATTATTAGAAAGAGAATAGAATAGTAGAAAAGATCATGCATAATATTGAAAGATGGGTAAAACATTGATTACACAGACTAAATTTAAACCAATTCTAGTCACACGCAGTTTGACTCGAATAATCAAAAGAAAATCAAAAGATTGATGAGATCTAAGAAAAACAGTTGAAGGGTCCAGTGTTGCAAAGGAACAAAACATTTTTTTTTTCTAAATGCATTAATAATATTCAAACTAATTAATATTATTTAAGCCTTGTTCCTGTTTATAAAATTTTAATATACTATTCATATGGGCCAACTTATAGATAGCTGAGGAGGTATTATTGCGTGAAGTGGTTAAATTAAAATGACTATTTAGAACTCCAATTACTCCATAATGAATAAACAACAACAAAAAACCAATAATAATGTCATAAAAGAGAAAAGAAAAATAAAAAAAATGTATTGATTTGGTTGAAACTTTATTAAAACTGTGCTTAATTCTAATTTGAGCGTTGCCTCATTTGGTAAATGTTTAAGCTGTTACCCTGTGAACAACTTTGCCAAGCTTTCAGGATGTAATCCCAATACATAAAACTAAAAGATAAAAAAATCTATTCCAACTGCTGGCAATAAAACTAATTCAAAAAAAACTTACCATAAATCAATTGATTAATCCGAGCATTTTGGCAATTAATTTTGCCTTGAGTTTCATGAAAACCATAAACAATTCTACCACCCACGTCTTTTTTGTTGCACATTTACTAAAGTACTAAGCCAAATGAATTCTTGAATTCTGTAGAAATTACAGATCAATCCTTTTTTAGGTGGGAGAACGGTTTCCCCACTTATCTCAAGTGTAAGATTGCAAGAGAAATTCACATTGTTTATTGTCATAAATAAATAAGGTCCTTTATTATGAAAATAATCTATGATGATTATCATAATAAACCATGTTAAATTGATCGAGAAAATAGGTTTGGTACCTATATCATGTTGACAATTCACAGAAGGTAGGTACCCAGGTAGGTATTAGAAACTATATAATTGCGTGAGCTTGCTACCAATTGTAATCTTATTTCCAAAATAAATTATTCTAGAGTGAAAACCCAGCCTTATTGCATTAGGGAATGCTTTTAAGAAGACCAAATATTCAATTTAAATTAAAAGTAACTCGTTACGTGATTGGATGAATTTAAGGAAACAACTAATCTCAAAACTATTGTTTTTAAAATTTCTTTCATGCGACCGTATAATAGTTATTTGGGTCACCTAAAATACGTAGTTGCTATCTACGGGCGAGCTAGAAGGTTTTTCAGACGAGCGACAAAGGAACGAGTCTTCACAATCCAATGAGTTCAAAAATTAATTTCTAAGTAAGACGCCTATAAAATTTGCTTTTATTTCCACTGCCAGCTTTTAAACACAGTTTTGTAATTAGTATTCATATTTAAAAACACGATATTTGGTAATCAAAAGCGGTTGAAACATTATACCTACATTGTCATGATGTTTATAATAATAAGAAAAATACTGTCAAAAAAGTTTTTAAAAATTGAAGCAAAAATAAAAACAAGTTTGTAAAGTATTACAGTTCTCCTCAACAAGCCTATATAACATTACAGAACTCTGTCCGTGAACATTCATTTACTTAATTATCAGGAAGAGCTGTAAAGTGTTACTTACTTAGAAAGATGAAATAGAATTATCTATGGAACTTTAAAAAAAATACCATTTATATTAAAAAAAAAAATTGATAAACATTTTTGTTTAACATTTTGGAATCAATAAAGAAATTGAACTTATAAGTTTGTTAATTGAAACGTACATAACTCAATTTGTACAAATATTCAAAGTTAAAAACGAAGACAAATTTTCAATAAAGTTAATTAAAATTATATTTTTCTAAGCGTTAACACTTTTACCATAAACCCATTTTTTATACTTTTACATTTTCTTCAAATTCTTTGTTGTTTATGTAGTTTTAACATTTTTATTCTGTAATATTTTTACTTTAAAGCTTCACTTCACTACACTATGTTGGCAGTGGTATTTGCAAGTACCAACAAAACATATTAATAATTAGAAAATAATTAAAAGGTCTTCAAAAAATGTCATAATAATTTGATTTATTATTTTCAGATAATTTTTATAAGATTTAAAAGTATTTCAAAAAGATTAAAATAATGGTTTAATAAAAATTATAATGATTGTATAAGTTTTAAAATTTCTTTGAATAGTTAAAAAAAATAATTAAAAATTCTTCAAATAATTTTTCTAAGCTTAAGTCTCTTTTTTAAATATGTAATAATAAAATATATTTATATGTTTCAAATTTTTTACAAGAATTTAAGATTATTTTCGGAAATTTTGTGAATTTTTTAAAAAACAATTTAAATTTTTTTATGCATCTTTAAAAGCTGTTTCAAATCTTTTTAAATATATTTAAAATTCTAACAAATGTTTTTAAGTTAATTCAAGAATTTATTAGTAATTTTTAAAAAATTTTTTTATAGAAACAAAAAAAAATTATATTCAATTTTTAATACATTCAAAGGTTATTGAAAGTAAAAATAAACATAAAAGTTATTCAAAATTAGTTTTTAAAAAACTCATAAAATTGATTATAATAATTTTAAAAAAATTTAAAAGTTTTTTATAAGATTTAAAAATGTTTTAAAAAGAATAAAACATTTTCAGGTCATTGTTTAAACTAAAAACATAAATAAATCTTCTCAGATTGTTACCGGCTTTAGCACGAACCGATCGAAGACCTGCTGCCAAAAAAACATAACCACAACATTAATGTTAACATTAATTAGTATATAGTTCGATATAAACAATATCAAGCAAACTTTAAATTACTCTAACCGTTTTTCTGCAGTAATTGAAAATGGTTTTTTAATTTGAAAGGAGTTAACTAATTATACGATCACAAATATGTAATTAAATAGTCCAAACATTTATCGTGACTTTAGGCAACTGAAGAAATGTAAAAAAACCCATTCTGTAGACAACTTTGAATCTACCTTGATTCAACATAACCACATAGAAAAACAAATCTACAATATTTTAGATCTAAAAGTAACAACATAATTACGTTTAATAACGAGCGATTAGAGAAATAAGAAGTTGGCTTGGCCCCATTTAATACTACCTACACTACTGATTAATGAATAAATGTTCATGTTAATGATATATAATAATCGACCTTCAAGTACGGATTTAAAGTCTCGTCACTGTCGATCTGATAAATTCCAGATTTTTGAACACGTTGTATATAAATTCTTTTTTTATATATATTTATAATTGTTATTCTATTGTAAATTTGAAAAAAAAATTGTAACAAGTTTAATTTCCTGCATGTTACGATATGATTTATTAAGTGTTTAATATAATTTAATTGAAAAGATACTGTTTACCAATCAAAAATAGGATTTGATTTGACCTTGTATACAAAAATGCCTACATTGTATATTATAGTGCTTACAAAAAAAAATAGTACATATAGTACTTAAAAACTTATTGTGTAGATATTAGTTTTAACCCGCAGTTACCGGTCTAAAAAGACAGCTTCTAATATACAGATAGTTTAAAACTCATCGTAACACACCCTGTATAGTAAGAATATATCCGTAAGTGAATCATTTGGCAACAAATTTTGTTATGTCGTATTGCTGTAAGGCATATATAAGTCCTGTTTATAAGTTTGTACATAAAACAATTTCAGTAGTTCAGAATAATATTAGTTTGATAATATTTGAAAGCAATTTTTTCGTACCCTTCTTTTGATAATTTGCTCAAAGATAGGAACAACAGGAATTGATAAATATAAAATAAACATTTTCTGCAAAATTGACCTTAAATTAGGTAACAATCTTAATTTTAATAATGACTTACATGTGTTAGCATTGCAATCACAATAGTAAGAAAATAGTAATCACTTTTTATGCTGAAGACACAAGTTATCAAACACACCACCGTCTCGACGCTCTTCCGTTCGGCGGTCGATCTCGGACTTCTGAATTCTGATTTTATTTTCAACACTGAAATAGACTCGGCTAGAAATACCATGAGGCCAGGATTGCACCTAGATTATTTTTAGTTGATTACCGGCAATTTCAAAAAGACCGGATAGATTAAACAAATATTTAAAATATTTAATCACAGTGGGATGATGTTGATAGTAAAATAGTAAAACTAGTTCAAGAATGTTCCAATATTTTACAAGTATTTTTAAATATAATCGTATTTTAAAAACTCAGTTTTGTCTATCTCCAGAGTTTCCTGTGGAAACCGATATTTTTTTGTTCTTAATCTTGCGTCATTTTTTTTTGTACAAACTTCTAAAAACAAGAAATACTGTTCATCGACTTGGCAATCGAAAACCAGGTGTATATTTATAAATAGATCTTTGTGATTTTAATAAAGTGTTTTCCTCAGTTACGGTTAAACGTTCCGTTTCAGAAAATAATGTAAAGTCTCTTAAATTAAAGTGATTAGGTAACCTCCGTTACGGAGGTAACACGCGGGTTAAGATCTAAAAACGAGGTGTTGTGCAAACTCGTGTTACCTATTAGAAGCACAATAAATCAAAATTAGGTTAAAAAACAAAACAAATAGCTATAAATCGTTAATAAAATTATCTATATAAATTTAATTTTGAAGCTAATAAAATATACTACATCATATTATATTTATTGACAAATTTTCGCATACTATGAAAACAGTGAAAACTAACTAGTAACGTTTTGAATATTGCGCCTCTTCAAAAGTGTCTCCCTGGGAATAACAACGTTCAGCTTTTCGGCAAAAAATTGCATCATTAACAGATTTGCATATGTTGTTAAATAAAATAAACAACTAATTAATAACTAAAAAAATGGCGTTTTACAAAAAAATTTTAAAAAAATAAAAAATTAATGTTTATGACGAATGTTTCGTTTGGGAGTTTGCCTAGATGGATATAGCTTAACTTCTTTTTATATTTACGGAAGGTTTTAGTCCTAATAGACTTTTTTAGACAAAATCTTGTGATTGCACAGCAAAAATCTTCGGACGGCGAATTCAATTAGACATAAGTCTCATATGTTCCTACTAAACATACTAGCTGCCAAAATTTGACTTTTGACTAACTTAATTTAGCCATGTCGCGAAATGGCTAAACACGCCGTTCCAGACATATTTCTGAAGAAAAACTTATTAAATTGAAAAAATAGTGGTGATAATTTTACCACCGTATTGACTACTGAGCAATTCTATTAATATTATAAACGCAAAAGTTTGTATGTATGGATAGATATTTGTTACTAGGTATTTCACGCAAAAATTACTAAATATAGTTTAATGAAGTTTTACAATAATATAGCTTATACATCAGAATAGCACGTAAGCTATAATTTATAAAGATATTGTGTCAATTGTCCAAAATATAACAATTAGTATCAAAAACTTTTACCATCTGCGAACTAGTCTGGCGTGCGCTGTATCACCGTTTCTGCATTTGACATGTTAGTCCAGTCATTTCGTCCGAAAAAAAGGCAAATAAAAGAAAATGAATTTGCGCTTCTAATTTTTTAATATGTTGTAGGGGATACCTAGAAAAGCTTAACTTGAGATTGTCGACCAAGCTTTCCTAGGAGCTTTCGCCGCCATCTTGGAAAAGCTTAAAATTTGTTTTTCGGCAATAACTCGGCTATCCGATGAGATTCGAAAATTTGTGTAGGACACTTTTTGTAGCTTTCTTTGTGCTCTACAATAACGCTCCAACCATTTTTAGCGTATCATGCATCGTTATTGAGATATCGATCGATACAGTCAAAAATTTAGGACACAATTTTCGTTTTTTGCTTTTTTTTTCTTTGGGTCTTATTAAATATGAAAAATTGTGAAATTCAAACTTGTAGAGCATATTTAGACCTACAATTTCCTTCTTGGATTTTTTTATGTTGGACAAAAATTACGATCTCCAGCGCGCCGCAAAGTCGGTGAATCCACGCTCAGCGTCAAGCGCGCTCAAGTTAGTATATCGTATTGTAGGAGCGCAAAAAAATTGAGAGATTGTGGGTGTGTGTGAGTGTGTATGTATTAACAAATGAAGGGTGAATGAAAAAAAAAGACAAGCTGACGAGGCTAGCAGCGGTCGTTATGAAAAAATAACAGTCAGTCGTTGTTTGGTTCGCTAAAAGAAACATTGTTCCTCTGTTCTCCATTAATCCCGTTAATAAAAAAATGCAAACCTTTAATCATAATATTGAACAGAGTCGACATTTTGCTTGACGACGACGACGATGTCTGTAACGATGATGATGACGATGCTCTCATCGAATCAGCATCATTTCCAACGTTTCAACATACACAACAACTCGAAGAGTTTACGGAAGACAAAGATCTTCAGCCTGGACCATCCAAGCGAAAAAAAACATAAAAAAAGTCCATCGTTCGTGTCTCGAGTGCAGAAAAAAATATTTTTCTTTCCGTTTATTTTGTTTTGTTTATTTCGTATTGTAAAAAAATATTTTTTTTTACTGCACAAACATATTATTTGTTTAACAAATTACTATTGTGTGATTTTTAATTTGTTGCTCTATGTACTTATTTTTTATCCCATCAATTTCCTGAACAATTTCCCATTCGATTCGACATCCAGACACAACCGAGCGAGCAGCTCGCTCGACGCTGAGTGTGGATTCACCGACTTTGCGGCGCGCTGGAGATCGTAATTTTTGTTCAACATAAAAAAATCCAAGAAGGAAATTGTAGGTCTGAATATGCTCTACAAGTTTGAATTCTACAATTTTTCATATTTATTAAGACCCACAGAAAAAAAAAGCAAAAAACAAAAATTGTGTCCTAAATTTCTGACTTTATCGATCGATATCTCGATAACGATGCATGATACGCTAAAAATAATTCAAGCGTTATTGTAGAGCACAAAGAAAGCTACAAAAAGTGTCCTACAAAATTTTTCGAAATCTCATCGGATAGCCGAGTTATTGCCGAGAAACAAATTTTACTCCTTTTTTCAAGATGGCGGCGAAAGCTCCTAGGAAAGCTTGGTCGACAATCTCAAGTTAAGCTTTTCTAGGTATCCCCTACAACATATTAAAAAATTAGAAGCGCAAATTCATTTTCTTTTTTGAATGTATGGCTAATTTCAAAAAAAACTGATACAATTCTTGCTTTTAGCTCTTTGTTCGTGTGCGGAGCCATTTAAAGATTATTATTTTTGCGCGGTTATTTGTTTCTAATCGACAATTCTGACAAGTTTTTTAATTTGACAGTGACGGCGACTGGTGCCCTAGAATACACTGCTCAAATATTTAAAAAACGTGCTTTAAGAGTCGTATCAGTTTTTTTTGAAATTAGCCGTACGTAATGACTGGACTATGTCTAGTATGGACATATGAGTATAATTATGTCTAATTAAATCGGCCATATGCCGAATTCTTCATCTGATTCCAACATATATGAAAACAATACAGAATTCATAAAAAGTCGAAGAATGCTTTAAATAAAAAAGTTCACAAAACTAGGCTTAAATTAAACTGCGTGGAAGACAATCTTGGCCACTGTCATTCATTATCGTTTCTATTTTCCCTCTTTTTGTGTATCTTTTAGCACATTCTTGATTTAAAGCACTCTACATCTTTAAATTGTATAAAACCAACCGCTTTCTACGTATATCTCTCGATTCATTCTAAAATGACAAACATTGGAAAATACTTCAAATAATACACTAAAAAATAGTAGTTGCTCTAAAATTAAAAAAAAAACTCCGCAAGGGTATAATTGTATTTGTTCCAATTATCCCATAATTTCTTTCATTTAAACTTTATGTGTCACCTGAGATGCTATTTTCTTCTTATTCCGTATCAATTCTTATCCAAATAATTATGATTGTATTCTAGGGGATTATATGTAGATTGTAACTGTCTTTTACAGCATACCATTTAAATAAATAAATACTTTAGAAAAAATCAAAGAATGAATCAACCGAAAACAATCAACCGTTTTCTAGTGACATAAATTGTTGCCTTTGAAATTGATAGACAACCTTAACATGGGTTGATTTAGAAGGTTAGTATTTTAACTTGTTTTAATAATAATACTCGACATATAAGAAACTTATATTAATCTTCTTTCAATCTAGTTTTTTTCTTTGAATGCTAAGATAATAAAGAGTGTTCTTAACCATAATGCAAAAAATCGGTTGAGCCGCTTAACCATTATCAGTTGTTTTCTGGTTTCTTTTCTAATCTAAACTTCGAGTTCAAAATTAGAATAACATTGTAACTCAAAAATAATGCTGAAATATCACCCAAAATTTAAAAACGCTTAACTCTCTCACTAACTTACTTAATTCAAGTTCATTGGATTAGAATATATTTGAACAGAAATTTTTTAAATTTTGAATAAATTGAGGAGTCAATATATGCTTGCTTTAAGCTGTGCTTAAAATCAAAAGTTTGTGATTTAATGTATAATAAAAAATACTATTCAGAAATTTAGTTGAAATAATCCGTAACAATTGTTTGAAAACCATAGAAAATAATGAGTTTTCTCTGATTATGCCAAAAAAAATCTGTAAATTCTAACATGGTAACAGTGTATGAAACCCAAAAAAAGTTCTCTTCTATAGAAATTTTCCTTACAGTACACCAACTTTAATGTGAACAGCAAACGTTTGATATAAGACATGCAAAGCTTTTCTTCCATGAAAAATCTTTCTAGGCAAGCAGACAGGGTCTTATGTGTAAATGTCATGTTTTCTTAAATCTCTCTCTACCTAACTAGAGAACCCGATAAACGGTTCCGCTCAACTTGTCATAGAGAATCGCCACATTTGCAATTTTTTAACGAAATTGAATAAATGCATTTCTTATCGTCTAGATCCAAGCAAGCACCATTGATTTTCAAGTCTTTCAATAAATCTCTAGAAAACATCAACAATAATTGACAAACTGTAACCTAAAACAATGTTACTTTCTTTACAGACTTTATCAATGATCAAGCTTAAAATTATTTTCAATCACATTAATAAACCAGAATTACGACTAAAGTATTTCAAATAAAATAAGTAAAAATGACAACGTTCGACCAACTATCTTCTGGGTCTGTACTTTTGCTTATGTTCAAACTTTCCGTTTATATTCATCTTTGTCTTCCACGGTCCAACAGCATAAATCTAATCAGACAACCATGTTATCACATTAACGCCTTTTGTCTGAAAGTGTTCAGTGTTCGCTTTCATTTGAAGTGACGTATAGTATCAACATGTAGAAACCTGGTTGTTCGACTTTGATGAAAGAAGCTTCTAACAGATGTCGCTATTTTTGCATATTATCTATATTCAGCATATTACTAAAGTAATAGGTACTTGGAAAAGACCCGATTGTCGCTGCAAATTAATAGGAATCTGTTGCAACTCGCTGAAGAGTTTCGAAAAGAACGACCATTGTTCAAGTGTTAGAATCTAGCTTGAATTTTTTAAATTTATTTTTACAAGAGTAATAATTAAACAATTGACACAATAACGTAATGGATTGATATATTATGTAGTGCTCAGTCACCTATTACAGTCTTTTTAAAACACAAAATGAAAGTTAGATCATGTACTTGCCATAGCTCCAACGTTACCTTTTGCAGCAAGTTAAATTTTCAACAATCTCATTATGTGATGATGATAAATTTTAGTAAATCATAAATCAAGAATATGATTAAAAAATCGTTCTAAATTATTTAGCCACTAGTGATTTAAGCCTTTATTTTATAATTTAAAAAAAAATTGACTGATTCATAAAAATAAATTTCCAAAATCACATCGCGAGATATCAATAGTGTTTCACGTTGTCACATAAACAAATTAATAAGCTGTAAACAATAGAAATCGATAAATTTGAGCTTCTTCCCAGCACGAAAGGTCAAATTATACGCAAATGGTTTTTTACATTACAGAAAAAACTAATGAGCTAAAAATTTATTAGAGGTGTGAGCAATGGAGAAAGACCGGATGCAATTGTCGGGTTGTTCAGCTCGAAGATAACAAAATTATACAGAAGAACGACCAAAGCCAACTGCACCAGCGCCTCTTCGATCCGTAATATGTCTCGAACAAAATGCAGGACATTCGGTACCATTGAAAGTAAAAGATTTGATACAGCCTGAAAATAACCGCAAAACAAAAAAAAAACGAAAAATTTTTAATTTACGATGGAGAAGGCAACGATAGAATTAAAATTTTTGCGACGCGAAGAAATTTGGAATTATTGCAAAAAAGTGAAAACTGTTGATTTCAATTTTTTTTTATATAAGCGAAACATTTGTTTCAACGTTATATATTATAACGGGTCTAAACCTGATTTAAGTCTGCAAAAACCAAACACGTATCTTTAAGAATAGAACACAAACTTTTTCTTTAAAAACTGTAATTCAGTGTTAACGGACAATAAACGTATGTGCCGCAGAAAAATAAAATGTTATAAATTCAACAATTTCTCCAATAACAAGAAAAATTAATTAAACTTATGCAAGTTTGTAGAGAATTGAGAAATAAATAATTTCATAAATTTATGACTAAAGTCAGTATGGGATGACTGACAAAATTTACATGTAAATACAGTTTAAGACGATTAAAAGTTTGAAAACCAAATGTATCACAAGATACAGTTAAATGTTATGCTTATTTATTATCAGCAATTCCTTACTTGGGTGAACAACTTGTACATTAAATTTGGGAAGGTTTTGCCGTTGATAATCTGACATGGTCAGAATCGTGTTATCTCTGATATGGGGCCATCTCGCATGTGATTCCATGCGAGAGATGAGTTATACCAGATCGCTCACTTAGAAAAGAAAGCTTAAAAAAGAGAGAGATAGAATATTAACCAGTTTAAAGGTCCAGCTGACGCATGCCCAGTAGAAGTTTATTTCACTGTAAGCAAAGATACACTCGGAACGCTTCGAGATGATTGTATGCAGTGTCTAAATTCACGATTTGGTCCGATGTCTGTCCGATCCAGTTTTATTTGCCTCGTGGTTTTATCTACCAATTATAAAACGGCCCACCCTTAATATCTTTCTTGCTGTTGAAAATATAAAAAATCGAAAAGGCACGTCAATGTACCATTTTAAAACGTGACTATTTGGAAACCTCTAGACAAAAAGCAAAAAAATCTATTTTAATGCATTTGTAATTATGTGAATAAAGTAGGATCTTTCTTAAAAACCAAACGATTACCTCCTAATTATGCTTAATTAGTAAAATTAATGTGGATTACACAAGTTTTCTTCAGAAAACCTATGATGTGTCAAGTAGCTCCAGGACGACACTTCTTGGCAACAGGGCATTTTCTGTAGTAATTCTGACAAAAAACTGCGCGCGGCAACACTGCTATTAACCAATTTAAAGGGACGATAGACGCCAAGGTCATAGAAACGATGCGCAAAAGATCAAACGTTTCGAGGCAAGTGAGCAATCTAGTATAACTAATCTGTGGTATAACCTCAAATAAAAGTGATAATGATGGTTTCACATGTCTGGTAACTTTTTTAACATAACATAATGCTCCACTTAGATAATCAACGCCTACCGCGATGTCACTTATTGTGAATTTAACTATATATGTGATTTAATAGAAACTCTCATTTCATTTAAAAGAAACTTAAATCAGCAGTTTTTAAGAAAATTTTGCCTGACAAAACTGTGGTAGGTTTCCATGAATGAAATGCTTCAACTTTTAGGAAGAACTAATATCTTTTTGTTGTGTACATGTCTACATAAAATATAGTCTCCAAGACGAATGAATAAAAAAATTAAAAAATTTTTTTTTTCGGGAATCGTCTTGGAAACATTTTTCTGCTTATTTACGCGCAGGAAAATTGAGTTTTCCGGACTAGTATTGTAAAAACTTTACATGACGCAAAATAAAAAAGATACTCTAGTAACTATAATTGCCAACAAAATTGACAAACGTGATATTTGTGGAATTTGTAAAAAAAATTCTAAAATTTGTAAATTTCGTTTTTTTTTACGATTTCCGGAAAAATTTAATACAAAACACGTCAGTAAAATCTCTTACTTGACTCGGAGCTTTAAAATACTCGGCACAAAGTGCCTCGAATTTCAATTTAGCTCCTCTTCAGTAATGTGAAATTTTCCTAACTTTTGTGTAAATAACTATAAAACGTAAGTTTACCTATCTTTTAAAAACTTTTTTAACGCTTGGAAGCTACCGTCAGATGTCTTCTGCACATAGAAAATTTGTGTAAAACGAGTATTTTGATGTTTTCAAAAAAGTAGGCAATCTGATAAAAACCTTATTACTGATAGATAAAACAAAATGCTTCCTCCAGTCAAAGAAAAGAAAAAAAATTGTCACAGACAAGAAAGCAAAAATTACAATTCTGCTTCTCCCTTCAAACATAACCGCCATTGTTCCGCTTGTTGATCCAAACTTTTTCACTTATAATAAAGCTTATAAAAAAAAATTATTTCCAAAAGGTTACATGCCATTTGAGCATGCACTAAAAAGTTTTTTTCTATGGTAAAATTCTAGAGAAAAAAGAAAGGAGTTTGTAACATCAACAAAGAAATATTATTGACGTATTTTGATAAAATTAGGAAAAAATGTAATTAACTTATAGTGTATAAGACAATACACACGAGTGACTTACAGTTTATAACTTACTAGTGATTTATGGGTCACTTTACATTCCTATAATCATCATAGTTGTCCGCTTAATCACTCACGGCGTTAGACAAAAGTATATTTTATACCTAGTGTCAAAAGTAGCAAACATTGTGTAAGTGTTGATTAGTCACACTAGGGCAAAGTAGAACAAGGTCCGAGTGAATCTGATAAAAAAAAATTGCAATTTTGAACGAGTTATAAACACAAATTTTACTTGCAAACTATCAAACTCGACAATTTTACATGCTTTTGTTTCAAATCTATTTTTTAAAAAGAAATGCGCGGTTTGATACTGTGTTGAAGGTCGTTGCTACGTGTCGTTAATAGGAAAAAAATGTAAACTGTTACAACGATAAGAATTTACCGCACGGGTATTAATATTAAATTACTTTTAAATATATATATTGATTACGTAAATGACCGTATAAAAATTATTTTCAAAATATATACAATGGATCACATTAATACGATTTTGATATCTGAGTTTTTCGAATATTGAAAACTATTTCCCCTGTCACAATATATAAAACAAAAACAAACATTTTTAATGATTGAAATAAATATAAAAAAACCTTTTACTTTCAGTAATCACAAACAATTTCTAAAAAAAAATTAGTCCAGCTGGTTTTTTTCTATGATACATCAACTTATAGAAAGAAATTTGACAGAAGCTGATATAAAGCAAAAATTGAAGTCATGAAAATCTACTTCTCTTAGAAGAGAACACTCATAGTTAAAGCATGAAAAGACAATAACGTACGTACCATTATCAAGAAAGCTTGAGAACAGTAACTATAATGATTCTACAAGAAAAAAACTTCAAAAGAAAGAATTTTTTATAAAAAGTTGTATGAAACTAAATTTACCAACTTTTTAAATATGTTATATGCACAACAATGTCGCTGGAATTTCTATTTTAATTATATTGATAAGACGTAAATAATGTTGATTTTTGTAGAAATATCAAGACGAATATAACCTTGTTTTAATTAATCGCAATTAACGATATATAACTGTGTCTGATTAGATTTATGCGTATCCTAATCATAGCCAAGACAAAAATCTTCAGCCATCTTAGAAAGCATGACGCTGTTGGTTTTAAACGATATTGTTTATGTACACTTCTTCTTACCATTAATTCTGTTAGTGCGATGCAAATTGAATTTATGACTACAAATGTGGAACAAATCAAGACATCCACATCATGCTGTTTTTCATGCTTGGTTAAACATTATTTTTGAATTTCATTTGAAAATACAGTGCTGTATTTTAGCATTAGGGCAATATTTTTGCATTGATAAAACAATAGTTTTTTATTTTAGGAATGCCTATGTAAATTGGCGTTTTATACCACTAGTGAGCCATCATTACAAACGAGGTGTTTAAAGTTTACGAGTGAAGTAAAACGCACAATTTACACAAGAACGAATGAAATACAACGCTATATTGCAGGACACAACCGACACATCCTAAGTTCCAAAATGTTTCAAAACCCATAAAAATAATTTGACAATTCGTTTGACAAAGTTGCTTCTGGCGTATTTCTTGCGGTTTAGCATATTTTATAGAACCCTCAGTAGTCATCACCTGTACACAAAACAAATCCAAAAAGTCGATTTTTCCACAAACAAAAATATTTGGGAGTATTGTCAGCCATATATCAAGTAAGGTGACGCAAAACCACCAACTATTTCTTTTAAAAAATCAAGTAAACAGCCCTGCTAGATGAGATTCTAATAATTGGACTTAAACAAAGAAAAAAATAACCGACAACAATATGAGCTTGGAAGGCGGAAGAAGTCAATGCCGGTGCAACGGTAGCCAGCGCAAAAAAACGTAAGAAAATAGAATTCTGATTCCAAAAGTCTGACAAAATCAAAAAATTTAGTACCTACTGCAACTAACAGACCAACCTATAAAAATAACAGCCTGTATAAAAAAAAGAGAGATAAACAGTACAAACATTTTTTTTAAATACCATTGAAACGCAAAATAAAATATGTAGTTAGAACACAAAAAAATATATAAAAAAGTGAAAAAAGAATGAAATTTGTTGGTACGTATTGTTACCAATTATATAGTTGTAGCGACATCTATAACAATATTTATTAATAAGTTAACACAGTTTTACCACTTGAAAAAAAGTTTTTTTAGTAGATTTCGAGAGCGCTTTCGCCCACCATATAGTCATCATCAGGAGATGAAGAAAACTAAATGATGATGACCACACGGAAAAAGCTGTTGAAATCTAATAAACTAACTTTTTGGCAACTGTTAAAACTCTGTTAATAGTTTATAGTGGAAAAGATTCCAAAGCAATCAATTAATTTATTAATCCATCCAGCATATTATACTAAATCAGCATGCATTACCGTAAAGTTTTTAAAAAGTGAAATGGTTTTGTGTTATTTCTTGTGTAAATCGTGAATAATTATATAACATGTTGAAAAACATTTTATTTAGTTTATGTTTGCAACTGATTTCAGATATCATGCTTCGTAATAAAAAATTGCTTTGTTCATTTTGGCAAAACATAAAGTTGAAACATGAAAATACTGTAGTACCTATTATATACAAAAAATATTTTTTATGCCTTGCGCCTGTAAAACGTAGCTTTCAAAGTGTCTTAAATTTACTTACACTTCACTCTTCAAGACTGGAAAATAACATTTGCAGAACTAAGTTGGGAGACTCTTTTAGGCAATGCAATTATAACATCAAGCCACCCTTTTTCCGAAAAAAACTGTAAACTAAACAAAATAAAAGCTTTGCCCTCACTTTATGTTCATTAATTGCATAAGTAATTAATTAGAATTAAAAAGACAAAGACATTCCTTTTCAAAGTTTTGTACGTTAAAAGGTTAATACAAATATTCAAGAAAAGAAAAACACAACAAAAAATATTAAGAAGCAACCAGCTTTTACACCATATAATAAATCGTAAAACAGCAAATCAATGTAGAAATTATAAAAATATTCTCAAAAAACTAATGAAAAAGTATAATAAAGGCAGCAAAAAGACACATAAGCAATGGCTTCAACAATGTAAATCAGTTTTTGAGACCAAATGTCTAAATGTGTAATTTGTGAGTGGTAATCATTTCAAATGTCTAAAGTGTAATTCGATAGATTATCTTATAATTTGAAGACTAAATGTTAAAAATGACTCCCAATGGTAGATTTGACGGCATTAGATTAGCGACCATCCGATGCTTTGCAACAAATGTCTCTGCCCAATCAGCATAAAAGTTATGAAAGAATAAATTCAATTAAAAAAAAAGATTGATTATGCTTAAAACCGCAAAATACTCAAAATTATTATAGAAAAATTAATAAAACATATAGAATAGAAATACATTATAGAATAAAAAACTGGTAAAATACAATAAAAAAAACTTTTACAAGTAGAAACAATACTCTTCATGTATTATTTGTTGCACTTATCTTTTTATTGTACTTGTTGGTAATTAAACCAAAGAAAATAGATTACATTGTATAATTATCATTGATATACGTTAGAGACAAAACACGCTAACGTGTATCTATTAACATTGATATCGATCGAGTAAAACATGTTAAAATTTTGTTTCTCAAAAAAACTTTTGAAGCAAGGTAGCTTCTAATAGATGTCGCTTGCTTTACCATTTTACGAAAGTAAGAAGCACTTAGGTAAATATAACCCTAAAATTGTCACTGCAGATTTATTCAAATCTAAATGTGTTGCAACACTTGCGACGTGCTGAGAAGTTCCGATCAGAACGAATCAAGTCTAAGTTTACAGAAATAGTTTGAATAAATTTGCATTGATCTTTCTATCAAAATCTTGTTATAACTTAACTTAAAAGTCTTTTTTATGTTGTAATAATTATTTTTGTAACAGAAAATAAATTAGTTGCTGAAAGGAAGTCCGAGTCTCCAAACCACAACCTAATTTTTCATTTTTTAGAATGTTATATAATAATGCACCGAATCAGTAATTACCTACCTGAGTCTGAATCTTCGTTCTCATCATACTCCTCCACAGAGAACGGACTGTCCGCCCTTGTTATAGGATCGTCCGCTAAAGTAAATGGTACAGCAGGCGTAGGTGCTGGAGCCGGATGACGGCCCTCTGGACGAGGAGAAAAATGTAGTTCAATAGCTCCATCAACCGGAAATCGAGAGTCTACAAATATAAAAATGAGTTTAGACTATCGAATCCCACTGTCAATTAAAGTATTTTGTTGTATCAGTCATCTACGACAAACTGCTACCAATTTTAACAACTCCAGTCAAAATGTAGATCTTAAAACAATAACAAATTAAACCCATAATTAAGTACAAAATCGAGTACTTTTGCAATAAGATGTCTTATAACTATGCAAACAGCCTAAACTACTTACAATAATAATTAATGTCGTTACAAAATTGCCCAAAGGCATTTTCAGCTTCATTTCATCTATATTATCTAATGCGCTAAAAGTTCTACAATGATATAGATATTCTCACACTTACTATTCGTTTTCATAGTCAGAAATAATGTATGTACAACTAGCATTATTGAACACTTAATAAGTTGATACCGCAAAACTAGTTGATTAATTAGCAAAAAACAAAACTAGTTAATGCTCTTTTCTAAACAAAAACAAAAATTGAAACAATTTTGGTTTTATACAGGGTGGCGCCGCGCGGCAAACCACATTTGCAAAAAGTGAAATTAGCGCAGAGGAGGTAGCAGAAAATCAACCCACGTAAGCGTTCACGATCGACCGACGTGTTCTGTGGACACTGGGATAGAAACTTTTGCTCTAAATGCATTTGCTCTTAAACCTGTTTCAAGAATAATAAGGGTTTTGAAAATACGCTTATATGAGCTTTGTGTACTCAAAAAGTTAGCTTCAAAGCGCAAAAAAATAGGTCAACCAACAATCGTCACCCTTAAAAATCTCTGTAGAACCAAACTCCCGACAAATATCCCAACCCTCTGCACATGCTCTTGACATTTCGCAACGTAATTTTGAAAGAAATGTGCGGGCTTATCTCTGAAAAATAATTAAATTCCACAAGTTTTTTGCAAAAGATTACATACAACGGTACCAATTTCTTAAACAAATGTTAAACATTTAACAAGACCTTTTTTATTTTAATCGTAACCTTAAACAAAATTCATTTACGCCTAGGAGGCTAGAGAAACAAACAGATTTGCAGTCATTGCGTACTTGAAACTAGAAAGTTCTAGAAACAGCAATTTTTTAGTGAAAAACTTAACACGACAGCACATCGGTTGTACAAGTCTAAAGTGTTCCAAAATCGCGTGCGTCAAATTTGGCCCAGTTGTGTGATTGTCGACGTTCCGTAGCCGTCAAGCTCGCCCGACTTCACACCGTGTAATTCTTTCATTAGGATATTTAAACCCCTAAGTTTATACCGACAAACCACATCCCACTGCCGAATTAAACAACTCAATTCGCCATGAAATCGCCCGGTTGCCTGACGCGACATTAGAGAATGTAATGCGCACCTTCCATAGTTAAACAATTCAACTTATATGCAATAAACTTCCACAATGTTGCTAGAAACGCGCTTTAAGCCTATAGTAGCCATTTAAAGTATGGTCAGCCGCGCTGCGCCATGCCGTGGCATTGCCGATAAGTATAAATTAGTAAAATTACTTGGTTTATTGAACATTTTCAAAGCTAATTATCTCCTAATTCAGTACCTTAAAAGAAAATTGAGAACCATATGCCCTTAGAAAAAACTTCTATTTTACTGACATTTTTAAATTATCAATTTCTGCTAGGTTTAGAAGTCGTTAATTTTTCCAGCAAAAATTTTCGCGTATATTTCAAGATTAATAATTTACAAAAAAAATTATTAGTATAATAGCAGCACTTACCATTGCAGGCGACATCTAACTCCTGTCTTGTAAAACTAAGCGTATAATCGGCCACCGCACAAGTGTGAAATTGACATGAAAATATTGTTTCTCTCCCCACATCTCCTCGATGATAACATTTTATCAGAATGTCACCCCTCAGTTGAAGGCCTCTTCGTTGCTCTCCTGCCACATTTACGGTGAATTGACTCACACCACTTGAGACATTGTATACGCCTGGAAAGTAAAACTGGTTTTATTGTTTTGAAATTAATCTAAGAGGAAAAGTATATTTACAATGATACAACAAGACAATCAACACCAAAAATTTAAATTAAAAAAAAATGTTGCTGATTTTTCATCACCTTGCACTTTCAAAGACGACATCTTTGTTAAAAAACCTGTTCACGTCCTAAACAATTTGCGTTTAAAAAATACTTTTTCTTGCTAGTTTTATTTACTTTCTTTTCAAACAGAAGATAATTTCTAAGGTTTCATAATAAGATTTTCTTGCTACTCCAGTCGAAAGTACGTGGTTTCGGCTGCGATTCCACGGCAGAAACTGTATCTTTCATGCACTGGTAGAGCTATGCGCGCGCCTTCTTTTAGCGGGAGTAAATAGCCGAGGGCATCATGGCGCGCAGTGCAGGTCCTGCACTTTCTGTCGTGGAATCGCAGCCGACACTACGTACTGTCGACTGGAGTAGCAAGAAAACTAGTATACACTACACGGGCAGAAAGTTGAGAGCCCTGAACTGCGCGCCAGAATCTCAACTTTCTGCCCTTGTAGTGTGATATACTATTTCTTATGTAACATTAGTTAATAATAGATAACCAATGCTAACTTCTGCAAATGCCTCCTTATTTTTAAAAGTATGAAAGATTACTACAAAAGAATTATCAAATTTGACAAAGCTATACCTTGAAAAGTATTACAGATACAACAATTGATAAAAATGTGTATAAACAAAAAATTATGTTTAAAACTCGCGCATGGCAAGGCCGTGTATTAGTGCTTGTTCAGAATAGACTTAAACAGTATAAATACATAACACAGCAAGTCGTTATAAAACAAAGTTTTTACGGAAAGCATAAGAAAGTTCACAATGAGCGTAATTTGTCAAAAAAACCGTAATAGTTTGTGCAAACGCATTATTTTTTTACACAGCGTCAAATAGCAACAACATAACGTACAAAGCAAATGTAATACTCTATAAAATAAAAATAAACAATGCCTTCTAACACTGTATCGTCGGTGTTTATTAGTATTGTTAGCACTCAGAATGAAGAAGAAACAATGAAAGAAAAATAAAAGTTGATGGGTAAGACCTTCAAATAGAAACAGAGAGAAAACAAGAGAATTCAAGCAATTAGTCTTTAATAACTTAACTTAACCCAACAAAATCCAAAAACAAATACGTTTTTAGTATTTCTAGTAGCCAGTTTATCCTTGATGTTTACATCATTGAAGTATTTTCCACACATATGTGTTTTCACAAAGCTGAATCTCCTTCGGTTCTCTGTAGATTCGTTGCAAAGTTAAAATTCCAACTTTACGATATTTTTATGTACGTACGTAAAAGATACATAACCATAACGTAACCATAAAAATTGTGTAGGTATTTTAAGAACGTTTCATTAAAGCAGTTTGGTTCAACTTTAGGAATTATGTATTCGTTACGTATTTATTTCGTGTACGTCCATTTTAAACAGGTAGTCAGAGTACATACAAAACTAATTTTTCAGGTCCAAACACATTCTGAAATGGTATCGCCACCTCCAGACCAAAGTTGTACTTATCAAACGTATTTAATAAACGTGTCGGAAGACAACGAGTACCTAACGCAACAGTGTAGGCGGCTAGACAATGTTTCGTGCGTTTGCTACATTAGTACATCAGTAACGCAGTTAGTATTCTGCCACAAACAGTATGAAGCGATTTGAACCGTACCGTATAAGGTTTGTAAAATATATAATGTACCGATAGTAAATATGTTGTTTTGTAGTAAAATGTAAAAAGACAACAAATTAGCTAAATTAGGCTACTTTGACGTTTAGCAACCTTTTGTTTAAGTGGCAAGATAAACCGTCATAAGATTAAAATTCAGGACACCGACAACCTTCCTGATCTTGTTCAACATGGAAACGCTTCCGAATAACTAAAAAGATCAATTTTAAAAGTGCTGATACATTTCTGGAACAATGTGTCCTGTGCCGTATACTTTAGTGGTGAACTAAAGACTATAAGCTCGTAAACTTTCGTTAAAAAAACTTATTTCAACGGCTTTATAAACCACTAAGATAGAGCTCCTCCGTCTTACTTGCACAATGAAGTGCGACCCGTACCTACAAAAAACTCCTCCATCTTTAGAGAGCATTTGTCCAGAAAAAAATTTGACACCTTTGTAACACTATGCGCTAAACGTTGTCAATTTTCCTTGTCTAAGTGTCATGTACATTTAATATAGCTTTCTCAAATCGTAAACATTTTGAAGTAACTTTGATCTAATATTATCAAACAGAATCACTAAAGTGGAAAGCTTCCACTTCACAAAACAACGCAATTTCTAGATTACGATCTTCCATAGACCGTGATCAAGTGGTATACTATTCCCATTTACTTGATTTTCTTTAACTTCGTTCAACATACATATGTGATAATTTGAAGGAACAATTTGGGTGGCACTATAGTACTATGTTGGTAAATTTAGATTTTAGTGTTTTTACCATTATATTCATTGAATATTATTTAAATCTTTTAATAAAGTGGTTGTGCTTTTTACAAGGCTTATTCAGTGGTAGTTTTTGTTTTGTTTTCAGACGTTTGACAATTTTACTTACCGGACGTATAAACTGGTGTTTGACCTTCGTAAAGTTTCAGAAAAGCTTTGCATCCTCCTCTTTGAAAATTAGGAGCCCCAACAACAGTGACATGTGTTAGATATAATGGAGCTGCATTAATTTTGATGTTGTGAGAAAGAAGTCCGGCAAAATAGTCCACGTATCTGAAAAAACAAGTTAAGAAAAAAAAATAAGTTGCTGTCAAAGACATCTGACATCCTTAATATTACAAAAATAGTGGATTAAGGTAGTACATAGTTAGTTACTACAGTAGGTGTAACTAAACTATATTATAGATAGTAAACCGAAAAACTCAAGACAAAATAATGAGATCTTATTTTATAAAACAAAAACAAGGAAACTGTATTATAAAAAAGAAATGATTACATTAACACCCAAAAATTGAGTTCTATTGAGAAGATTAATAAATTTTAAAAATATTAAGATAAAAAAATACATGAGTATGAACACAACACTTCTTAAACAAAAAAACATTATACTCTTTTCATTTTGCAACAAGTTATTACTAGCACTGAAAAAAAATCGATTCAGTTTGCATCACAAGTGGAAAAGTTGCAATGGTCTGCACACTGATAATCAACCCTTATTGTTTCAGTTTAGTGACAAACCAATTATCTAGAAACTACAATTCAAACATTGAATTATACCAGTTTCATTCTTGCATTAAACTAATATGAACGAGTCTTGATTCTAGGTGTGCCAAGTGCCACCTGTTAATGCATTAAAATCTTTTTCACTTTTTGGTAATATTTCACTGTACTCTTATGAGCGTTATGATTCTTTTTGCTCCTCTAATACATATTGCCACTCCCGCTGACGTTAAGTCAAAGAAAGACAAGATGAGTCACTCTTAGTTCTTACTATGTGCCACTGACAAAAACTATTATTTAAATAAATGAGTCATCCTCTCACACTTTTTTATCCATATTTCTTGTTGATTGAAACACACTTGGTGTACAACACCATTCTATGAATATTTATGCAAACAGTTACAAAGTACAACACACTACTCAAGACACCGGCATAGAAAATGCTAAAAAAACAACTATCTCCAAAAATTCTTTTCTAAAATTTTACAAAAAAAAAGATGAGATATATTTGTGATAGACATTTGTGTCAATAACAAAAAACACTTTACCTGTTTCTGTTTTCAAATCAAACTGTTTTCAATGATTTTTTACACGAATGAAAAAAACATACACATGTAACAAATCAAAATTTCAAAACGTGCTTAAAAAATTAATTAAAAATATAATATAGTTATCTTACCGTTTGTTCGATGGTAATGCCAACGGTCCTACGTTATCCTCCAGAAATCTTCTCATAGAAAATCTATCAAGAGCTTGTTCTGCACTACCACATATGCTAGAGTAATGCATGTACGCTGCCACAATAACCCCCAGCTTATCCTTGTTTCCCCTAAAAAAAAAGTAAACAAAATCGTTTTTTTACGGTGTTACAGTGTTATAAGTGGACGTTCACAATTAGAGACAGCTGTAATTAATCTTGTTACACTGAAAGAATCGAAAACTGACAAAAAGTTTGTAAAAGTGCGCTTAAGTATCATGGGTGCGTTTGATTGTTCTCATTCTGTAGCCACCCCTATTTTAGTTCATGTTATAAGTATTTGCAATAGATACTTCATATATAACAATTGTTTCACTGGAGACTGAAACACAAGCTATATTGCTTTACATTTCAATTTAACAAATGATAAGAAAATCCGTGGCAAATAAAGTAAAAATATAACGCACACATAATAATTATTAGCTTTTTCAATTTTAAATTTGAAACATTTATTTATGATCTATTGTATGTCGACTGATAAAGTTGTGAGAAAAATGACCTCGACTTCTTGATCTTAAACGTAACTTTTATTATTAATCCACAGGAAATAAATGCATTATCAAAACTAATAAAACATTTTTGAAAAAAGAAAATGGTTATTGATTAAAAATAGTTATTTACCTAACAAGTTCGGGAAGTAAAATTTTTCACATGAGTACTTTGTTTGCAGCTGAATTAGTGCGAATAGAAAAAATTTCTTTCCGAAAAAGTTAGCTACAATTGTTTGTGCAAGAAATAACTCTATTTTTTTAATAATAATTAGCTATAGCTTTTTAATAATAAACAATTAAGTTTTTAACTTATTTTTCGGTGGTAGTGTTGCCCTTGCTTATTATCTAATTTTTGAAATTCAAAATGGTCTTATTGTTTAGTTGCTATGGTTTAATTGAATGTTTTGTGAATTTTTCCCTAATTCCGATTGCAAAGTTAAAAACACCGCGGTGCGGAAAAATTGTTTTTTGATGCATTGGAGACGATCGGAAACTACCAATCTCTGAGCATGAGTGCAAAAAATAATATTAATAATATGAGATCATAATATAACCATAAGATCAACAAATTGAAAAAAAATGCAAAATAACAATAACAGTGCGATGTGTACGAGCCATTTCTATAAAAACTCAGAAAAGCAAATTTTAAGCCATATCAATTTTTTTGAATAACCACCTTTTTGTTTTATCAATCAAAAATAATTGAAAACTTCTCTGAACAAATTAAAAGCAATTATAATAATTGATGGCAATTCTGATACTGGATTCCAGTATACTATCTATTCAGATCCTATTGAAGCGATATTCCAGAAATGTATGTTGCGTTGATTTGGTAATATTTTGCAAAAAGGTTTAAGAAAGAAAGTTTGAACAAAAAAGATGAGTTAAAAATTAAATGTCACTCAAAAAAAATATATAGTCAACAAATTGAAAAAAAATGCAAAATAACAATAACAGTGCGATGTGTACGAGCCATTTCTATAAAAACTCAGAAAAGCAAATTTTAAGCCATATCAATTTTTTTGAATAACCACCTTTTTGTTTTATCAATCAAAAATAATTGAAAACTTCTCTGAACAAATTAAAAGCAATTATAATAATTGATGGCAATTCTGATACTGGATTCCAGTATACTATCTATTCAGATCCTATTGAAGCGATATTCCAGAAATGTATGTTGCGTTGATTTGGTAATATTTTGCAAAAAGGTTTAAGAAAGAAAGTTTGAACAAAAAAGATGAGTTAAAAATTAAATGTCACTCAAAAAAAATATATAGTTATTTTTAAATTAATTTATTATTGATGATGATCAAACGTTTAGCAAATTTTATTTAGTCAGAATACCTTAATAATTTTTCATTATTTAATCTTAGCAGTAGTGACTATCAAAATGTAAAAGAGAAACTTGCTGTTGAAGAACACGCAAAGGCACGTATTGAGCTATTTCAAAAATGATAATAGACTTTTTTGTGTTCAAAATTGCGGGAGTAAATTACTAAAGTTTTTGTATTAAAAATAAAATAAAAAAATATGTTAGTCACAAAGAGGAGATTTATGAAGGCCTGCCTCATCAGAATGTTATCAAAATGTGCTGAATGGTAGAGGTAAACTCATTCTTGTAGACAAAGAGTTTATATTTATCTCCCTTGTTGAGGACCTAGCAAAATAAAGTTTCTTGGTCTTGTTAGATCCTTCAAATGGCTACACATTTTTTAGCAAGTTTGTATCAAAACCATCGTTTATCGTAAAAAAAAGAGAAAATAAGAATAAAAGCAAAGCAGCTTGGGTCATTAGCAGTTATCTTTTAGCAAAAAAACGTTCATTTAAGTTTTTCTCATATGCATTCCATTACTAGACTGTTTCAAGTAATTTTGGAACTGTAAACTAACTAACCAAGACATAAAATCTAAAAACTAAAACAGCAAATACTAGTAGAAAAATCTAAATAGTAGAAGAATATAGAGTACAATATTCAACAAAACCAAAAAAAAATTAAGTTAACGGTAGTTAAAATTGAAAAAAATTGACGGACTCAAAAGCGGTCGGTGAGCTAATCAACAAGTACCATAAACATACATTGTGTGTAAATATGTTTCATGTGTGGGGACATCAATCTATCTGTTCCAAAACTTCTATAAAAAAATACATTTAAAATAAAATAAAGTAAAAGCAAATTCATTCGCCAAGATTTGTTCACAATTTACATTAAGACATAAGTTGTGCAGATTGCTGATGATAGAGTAGCTGGCTGTTATGCGTATACTCTTTCTCCCAGCATACTTAAAACTAATATGTAATTGTAAAATAAAGAGCACCCTGTCAATACACTATTAGAGTGAATACAAATTGTTATTTTTAACCTTTCTTGATTGGCGCATTCGCCAAAATTTCAACAAGACGTTAGTCTAAACATAAACAACACAACGCATGATCTTTAAAACAAATAAAAACAATTATCAAAATTTCAGTAAAATCAAATGTCGTAGATAAGATAATAATAATTAATTTTTTTATCAGTTTTCGATTTGCTCATTTTTATGTAAAGCACATCGTCTTTGCTGTAATGTCCGCTTAAGTTCAAAAGGTCACTAATAAAATATTTACCTGGCATGTAATACCGCAATCCTGTGCTGATCTCCAGAGAGCCAAGAGTCGATTTCCTTGCAAACACTACACAGCTTCTCCAACGGCGGTGCTAAGTTCTGGGCCCATCCTACTTCTTTTACATACTTGTGTTCGTTTCTTAACGCTCGTTTAGGTTCACTTAGATTAAATACCTGAAATCAAATGAAGGCAAAAGTTTGTAGGTAATTCTATCCTGCTTGGCGTATTTAAATTAAGATTAAATCAGAGGAAAGAACTGCCTAGGAATTCTAGACTAGACAATGAATCTGATGTAGGTGATCTCTACAAGTATCGTATTAATAGGTGCCCCTTTTGAAAAATGATGAAAATAAGGAGAGAAACTACTGGGAAGGCTTAAGATTTATTTTATTCATATTTGTGTTTTTGGTCTCAATATGAAATTTTAATTCGCCACTTGTCAGGTCTGAAGCAAAGTAGAGACAAGAAATGCCAGCGCAAGCAATAATTGACGCAGAGTAATGACAAAATGACAAATCTTTAAAGAGTAAAGAACCAATAACGCTCACTAATCATTCAAAAAAATTTGAATGTAAAGAACCAAAAATTAAATTTAAAAACCGACAAATAACTTTAAAATTAACTAGCCCAATAAATTGTTCGATCATAGGTGTTCAAATTACAAGCTCAAATGTAGTTGCAATGTGTGATCTATTGCAGTTTAAACAAGCGTACGAACGAGGTTGGGTCAGTCATAATTTGAACGTGTATTATGTCAACTTGCTGCGGTTTCAGTAATTCCGTGAAAATACTTTCGAATACTTAAGATTTCAGTAAATTCTTAACATCTGTTGGTACCCTGGTACCAATATTCGGTACCCTGATGCGTCGATTGTTTAATGAATTCTCCACTCTTTCTTCTTTTCAACTCTTTTGTTGGTGAGTATCTTCCAAAAACAACAACGCAATTTCTACAGCAGATATTGAAGTAGCGATTACTAAACTTCTGCTCAATCTCTACAAGACATTAACATTCATCATGAAGGAAAAACTGATAATATTCAAACGGCTAAATCACTGCTAAAACACTATTAATCAAGTTAAAAAACCACTTGAGTTTCTTGAGATCTATGATGCCACATGCAGACAGACTCACAGATACACCCGTCAAACTTCTACGAACCTTAACCAATAAATGTTTTTTAAACTGTTTCTTATCCATGACTTGATCGTAATTTACTCCTCAAGTTCCCTTTGGTGAACTTACCAAAACTAATTAAATGACCGCCGTCATATTATGATTCGTCTCACTGAGTTCAGGATATTAGTGTCGAAGTTCTGTTGTCAGAGCCAGAAGCCGGGTGGTGAATTTTTTTAAAGAGATTAGCAACCCGAAGTTTGTTTATTTTTCAACTGTTTAAGAATTATTTTGTTTCATCTACGCTTATATTTTCACAAACTTTTACTTTTTTTTTAGCGCTTATCAGTACCTACTCTTTCATATTTTTACGCATTTTTATAAATGTATATGTAGTTTATTTGATACATTTTTATCGTTCATGTTATAATTTTTCATTATTTTTGTATTTAGTTTTTTTTTCGACAAAACATTTTGTATATCTTTGCGGTTTGTTTTGTTCGGAAAAAATCAAACAAAATTACAAAAATAATTAAGTTTTTTTTTGTGAAATTGCCAGTTTATTTAGTACCTCTATAGTGCCTAAAGTATACTTTATGCTGATCTGAATGTTTGTTCATAACACCTCAGCCCGATGAGCACTTGCTTTTAATAGAAGTGTATTATTGTACATATTTTTTATTTTCAACTTCCCAATATCGGTACCTTTTTCGCTCGTTTTCATTACTTTCTTTTAGTCAGCCATTTTTCTACTACAATTTGTGCATCTATATTTTTAGTGTATTTGACTTATTGAAGATTGATGATAGGATGCAGACCTTCTCCCAAAAAAATCTTACTTATTTGTGCCTAGAAGTTAAGACTGGTTTATGATGTTTATGAGTGATTTTTGTTTTTTACGTTATAGTTCATACTGTAGTGTGTACAAGGGTCATTATCGTGTAGTCGAGCTTGCACAAGTATGTTTCCGGTAAGTTCTAATATACTGTTTATAGAGCTTGATCTGAATAATCTGGTCAGATCAGATCAGGTCACAGAGCTATATTTATTCTTGTCAGTTGGATTATTATTCCTGCGTTAATATAACTTTCCGATGCCGTTCTGTATGCTACTATTGCTCATATCTAGGTTTGAAAATCTCCTTTTTTGATAATAAGTATGCTATTAGCTAGTCCATATCTAACTTTGTATTAGTTCTTTGCATATTTGATGTAACGCTTTCTAATCTAGCTTTGATAGAATTAGCTCTTGGTAGGCGTTTGGCTTTAGCGTTTCTTATTTATTGTGCTCTAATGTTTTGTAGAAGTCGATTGCGGTACGCACTTCTCTTTTTCAATTATCTATATGATGTTCTCAGTTTACTTCAAAGTACTTGACCACGATAGTTTATTTCAGGGATTTGATATCTATTTTTCTTTCACTGATTTGTTCATTGTTTGCCCTCTGTCGTTATATATTAGATAAGTTTTCTCTCTCAAAAGATTGAAACTCGTTTTTCTGTTCCAAATTTCTATTGAATCTGGTCTTATTTTGTTGAGCTCTTTCGCGTCATGTAACTGCTATAATATTTTCACGTTAAAAATGAAGCAAAAATTAACAAAGCACAGCGCGTGATTATTACATGATTGGCATTTCATGGTTGGTGGTATAGATAGTAATGGATGCAAAGACTACATATTGTACCACAAAAAGCGTAGCCGACTTGACAAGACAGGGCCTGGGTAAGTACGTTTCCGTGATCGTTCGGTTTTGCTGTGAGAAACGTTATCACATGAAGCATAACATGAAGAGCATGCACTCCTTAAATACAACCCTGTAAGAACAGACACGTCTATTTTGTTGGGAGATCACGTAAACTGCACTTGATAGTGTTTGCTTCCACTTCATCTTTAACGTAAAAATAGTATAAATCATCTATTTTGTCTATGCCCATTTCAAATAAATAAAGTTTTCATGCATTACCACCGTGAAACAACATCCTACAATAAAATATAAAGTGTAAAATCGAGTTTTAGATAATTTCGTTCCACTCAAAACAATTTTTTTTAATCACACTTTTTTTCACTTACAAAGTGATGGGGTCTTTATAATCAAAAATTATAGCTGATTTCAAAAAAATTCAACTTATGGTTTTAAAACTGAACATTTCGAGTTTCGAGAACTTTTTTATACACGTTGCAGCGTTATAACAATATATCTAAAAATTAAAGTTTTTGTGTGTGTCACAGATTAAAAAAACTTTCCAGCGACTACTGCTAAAATGTTTCAAAAAATGTTTTAATTCGTAAATAAAAAGAAATTACAACATCCATTCTTTTAAAACTTATTTCGTGAACATTAAAAAATTAAAAATCTACCAGATTTTACGCTTCATAAATGTAAGGTTTTGCTTTACGCTGATGGAGCAAGCTTTGATCACGCACGTCTATCACGCTAGCCTATTGACTGTGCTCATTTGCGTAAAAAGCTCCTTTGATTGTTTCGATTAATTCACTTCATTAACAACTAAACAACGGCTAGACAAGTAAAAAAATAAAAAATTAAACTTACAATACTAACTTAAAATAGAATCAGGTAAAATTTTTTAGACCGTTGTCAACGGGTTGTTAAAATATATAAATTCAGATAAAGAGTAAAAGACTTTTATTTTTAAGAAAATCAAAAACTGCTATTAAAAAAAATTATGACAGTTGAAAACTACCTTCAGATATCTAATTACATCTAGCCATAATTAACATCAAGTTTAATTATTTGCACAATTTTATTAACTATATTTCGTATGTTTTATATAAAGATATTTTTCTGTAATTATTGATGTGTTCGTTTTATTTTCAGATTTCAAAGTATAAAAGATTATCAATTTTGTTTATAAATATCTGATTTGTTGATTTTTTATCTCTGCTTTGCTTTAATATGTAACAACTCAACGCCACTTGAAAGATTTCTTGAGACTTGAGAATAATCATTTAATTTAATCACATGTAATACATTATTGATATTTAAATTATTAACAGACTTCAAAAAAAAGAAATTCTCAATTTGACTGTATTTTTTTCATGTGTGTTACCTCATAACTTTTTTTTTAGACAAACCCATTTTTTGATTCTTCTTTTATTTGGAAGCTGATGCTTCCATTTAGTCCCATTTAGATCTGACCAGTAGTTTTTTTAATGCTTTTTTTGGCGTATATTTTTTACTTAAAATTGTTTATAAAATCAAGTGATAAATTGATAATTTAAAAAAATGCTTTCAATATAATTATTAGTTTATGAGCAATTTGAGTCCATTAGATAAATAAAATAATAATTAAATAATCACATTGAAGACGATTTTTTCTAAATTTTTAATTCGTTTAATTATTAATTTAATGTCATGTTTAAGGTTAAAATTCCATTTCTACTAAACCTATTTTTCATAATGCAGATAGGTGTAATTGAATGTCTGAATGTAGTTTTCAACTATAATTAACTTTTTTAACAAATTTTGATATTGTCAAAAATTAAGATGCATAATTTATATTTTTTAGTAATGCTTGTATATGAGTAAAAAAACTACGACTTGATAGTTTATTGTATTTTAGGTTTTACACCATGCATAATTTTCTATAACGAATAACTTTTTTTGTATAAATTTAACGTTCGTCATTTGTAGAAAAAATAATCGAACATACTGTAGATAAGTAAAACTGAAAGACTAAACGATGAACAAAATTTTATTCCAATTCTCATGCAACTAAGGGCATGGACTACAAAAAAAGTCAATTTCAAAAGTATGTTTTAAAGTTTGTAATGCCTTTTTTTTATTAATTAAAACCGTTCACCAAAACTCAAAATTAAAACATAATTTCTTTTTCTGTTTAAGGTAAGAAAGTGCTTTCTTGTAGACTGCGGGCTAAGTTTATAAACTAAGCCGTAGGCAAGGTTTGGTAATTGCCTAAGATGTGCAAGGCCATTTTTTACCATGATTTGAATACTATTTTTTTTCCTTTCGACACAGCTTCGTTGTAAAATTAAATAATTTAAAATAGATTACCGGGCCGTTTTGATAAAAATTTAAACCAAACTTATCACATACAATACATCACAAAAATGTGATGAATGACAGTTTGAACAAATTATCAAGCATACTAGATATTCAATTATTAAAAAGTTTGTTTTAAATTGTTAAGATATCTACCTATAAATATACAAATCTTAATCATGTTTGAAAAGTTTTTTCGAAGGATGTATGACAATAATTGTATGAAAATTGTACTGATTGTAGACTAATCCATTTAAAATTAATTTTTTTATAATATAGCTTAAAAGTTAATTTCAGTGCTCTAGTATGTTCGATAGATATTCCACACTACCTGAAATTCAACTGCGGCCGGTCACGTGATTTACTTTTGCACCTAGATAAAAAAGCTTTACTTTCGTACCGCAAATAAGGTACACGTTGTTTCTATTTCTGACCGGTTGAGAAAAAAATAATTTTTGCAGCTTTTTTTCTTTTGAAGTGTTTTTATTTTACGTGTTTAATTTTACATAATGCCAATCTCGATGTTAGAAACTTCCAATAGATAGACTAAACTATGAATAACATTATTGTGAGTAATAAGCTTTTGGGTAAATATAAGCCCATCACAGCCAAAACAAAATAATTCATAAAAGAATTATACAATTCTACACAGCCTGTTGTGATTGTTAGGCTCTACTGAAAAGAGATAATGAGCACAAAGCATGTCTGAGCTTACAAATCTTTGTGTTGAATGAGAGTATTGACTTTATTGCTTCATGTGATCATGACACGGTATTATAGGGTACATTCTATTGCTCTAATCAAATCACATTAATTCATATCTACACTTTTACATGTAGATATGACAACATTTGAAGACCAACGTTTTGTTAAGTTTTCCATTAGTAAAAACAGAATTTAATAAAACCTATTAGGCTTTGCTCTTGTTTTATATTTTATCTCAATTTAATTAAAGAAAATTGAAACAAAGTTCTAAAGATTCAGATTTAATTATAAAAAAAAAATTAATAAAAATATCTTACCATGTAATTATCACCATGTTTATTCCTTAACATATGAGCCGCCTGTCTGTGTCCCTGTCTGTACGAATGCAAATTTGTCGACGATGAAAACCACACAGAAATAATTCTTTCAGTAACGTAACTCAAATCCATGCCGCTCATAGAACTGGACCCGCCCCTGGATGATCTTGGCTGACTCGTGAGAGCTTCACCATTGTAAGATGTTGGAGTCAACATCTGCAAAAATAAGATCAAATGAAACTGAAAGTCACGTTTTAAGATTTGTGAACAAGTGAATTTTATTAGTGGCGGCAATCTATTATATGCGATACTATTGAAGATTTGTTTCTTGCTTAAGGCTTTGTTCAATGAATAGGAAAAGAGGTTGAACGAGATAAAAAGAAAAGATCTTTTGTGTATGTACCAGTAAGTACCTATGTAAAATGTAGATGCAAGAGTAACAAATAAGGTACAATGTTACTTTACATTTTTTTTACTTGCCGACTAACATGAACAAAATGCTTTGTAAAAATAGATATTGCTCAAGCAGCATTTTTTATAAAAAAAATCTTATAAAAAAATTATCATAGATGCGGCACCTATTCATGACATAATTGGGAATATTAGATTTCAGAATGCACTAGAATCTCTTCCAGAATTTTATATTGCATTTGTACCATTTATTTTATCGATATTTTTAAACGTTATGAAATCACAAGTAAGACGGTTGAGCTGGCAACAGCTCAATTGCACCAGAACTGTCACTTAACTTATCAGTAACAACATTAACATGTGACAAAAAAAATGAGTGGAATAAAAATTAGGTTAAAGTTATAGTGGTTGACACTCAATAGTCTTTATCTGCAAACAATTGTAGCTGAACAGCAGTATATATATATATAATTAATTATAAGCGACGTTGAGCGCAGTCAGTTATTCAATAAGTGACTAGTTACTCTGTGGTATGTAAAAGTATGGATAAAGCTAAATATTTTTAAAGCGATTTACCAGTCTACGTTGAAATTTTGAAAAACATTTAACAGGTGTCTAAAAACATTTTCAATTTTCTCTATTTTTTATTTTATTAAGTTTTATAAGTTTTTAGTAAAATGTGTTTTATTTCAGTTAAAATGTTATTTCAACAATTGTTACTAACTTTTAGACGCTAAAAAGCTAACGATGAATAAAATAAAATAATAAAAGCAGCATTTGCAAAAAAACAAAGACCAATGCAAATTCATTCAAATCACATCTGTAAACTTAGACTTTCTTATTGAAACTCATCAGCAAGTTGCAACTAATTTAAAAATTTAAATAAATTTCTATCTAATGAATTAATCTACCCCGATTCCTATCACTTCCGCATTACGTTGCATCAAACATTTTGTGACAAAAAAATTTTTTTACACGTTTATAATTGCAAATAGTTTATACTCAAACTGATCTCAGGTTGATAGGTACTACATATTTTGATTATAAACTATTTGCATTTATAAACATGTAAAAAAAATGATTGATGCAAGGTAGCTTCTAATAGATGGCGGTAACATTTACAAAGCCTACAAAATTTTTATTAAACAGACTGAATTTTTTTTTTAAGTTTTGATAAAAATAAGATAGCATGTGTTACATTACCAAAATTCAGAAAAAAAAAGATTTTTAGCTTTCTGTCCTCTGAACAAGTGATAGAAATTTGGTAAGCATCTAAAACGATAGAATTTAAAGAACTTTAATCATATACCAAATATGAATTATTAGTTTTCATCATCAATTGCCAACAGTATCCATACTTTTAAGCAACCCGGTATACATTTTTGCCATTATTTATTTATCAACTGGTTTATATTGTAAAGATGTCGTTTAAAGCTTTGTCTCTAAACGATCCAAACAGTGTCCGTTTCAGTTTTTGGTACTCGTATCTATCTTTGTAATTTGGTACTAGCGTTAACTACATAATTGACATTCCAAATTTTAATTTCAAGTGCTGAATCGTGAATAAGTTGTTCCAAAAGTTTATCTTTTCTAAAAAATGTATTTTTTTTGCTACATAAGACACAAATTTTAACATTGTGCATTGAAAGTTATTCTAAAAAACAAATTTTTCTATATATTTTTGTCATTGTCCAATTCCAATCAGGTTTAAAAAGTTTGTTGTTTTTTGGTTCCCAACCAACACCCGATGAAGAAATTCAGCTAAAATTTTCAAGCATTTTACAAAGTTTAGTAATAACCTAAAAAAACATAAATTGCTTAGCCACATAGATCAGCACCGTCCATTCCCTGTTTGGAAAGGGCATTGAAAAGATTGTCTTCGTTTATTACCGTCACACTTAACTGCTATTATTAAGTTTCTTATTATTCTTCACTTATTTTAATGTTTTGTTTTATTTTCTTTTTTACTTTACTGCATCATGCATTTCAAGCTTATATTGGCTAAAAATTCACTAGTGTAATTAGTAAAACATATTGAATACATTTTACAGTAACCAAATATACTCTGAATTAAATTGAACTCTTGCATAACTATTATAACGTGGTCTATAAAACATTTTTGAGAACGACGTATGGGACGACTGTCAGTGTCAGTTTCAACTTCTTGAGAATTTTCATGAGCGATCTATAGTGTCTTTAGTTTCCTAACCAATATTTAATATAGAAATGACATTATTCATCATTGTTTAAATTTGTCGTTTAAATCGTTAAATTATGCTTAAATTTAAACAAGCCCTTAAAAGATTATAACTTATTAGCTACTTTTTCTTTTAATTGTAACGTACAATTTAATTTACAATATTTAATAACGATAGTAATTTCATTTGTTGATTTAAACTTTTAAAAGTAATTATTGTATAATATAATAGTAGATTTCTAAAAGACTTGCAACCTTTGTATAGAAGGCAATACTTCTACAGAAGTTAAATAATTTTTTTTGACATCAATTTCTTTTAAATTTATTATTTATTGGAATTTTTTACATCTTTTATTTGTTCACTGGAGTATTGCCTCAATCATTATTAAAGATTGGTCTTGTAGTCCTAGCGTAACATCAAAAAAGTGTTACGCGGCGATTTTTCTCATCCCACCCTTTAGCTTCTTTCTAGTGATTCCCGACACACTAATATTTTTATTACGCAGTTTGACATCCTTCAACATTTAGTGTTACAAAACCACTGATACCCAATTTTGTGACACTCTGTAACTTGTTAAACCATAATTCAAATAAGTAATTATGTCGATATAATCTGATCAGTTAATCGCGTATTAATGCAGTATTTAAATTGTATTTATATAATTATTATCAATTGTATTTTAAACAAAATAAAATAACTTAATTATATTATGATTGCTTACATATAATTATTCTGGCGCCTTCACCATTATTTTTATAGAAATTCTGGCTAAAAATGCAAAAAAAGATTTTATACTCGTTTCTCCATTTAGCTTTGATAATAGCTTATTGTGAGAATACAAACCGATTAGTATAATTCTCTTCTCAGTTTAGCTAAGCCAGCGATATAGAGGCAGGTTTTCCAAACTATTAGAGCACTCCCGTAGCCTACTATTTCTTCAAATAATTGTCATGAATAATTTTGTAGACGTTTGTACAATTTCTTAAGACTTGCTTGCATTTTTTTGTACTCAGAATATATTAAATAAAAAACCCATTTCTTCATTCATAAGATTTCAATTCACTTTTAAATTGAACTCAAAAATTTAATGTTGGTATTTATCCAGTTTTAATTAATTAAAACTAGTTAAGTGGTAAATTGGTCAATGATTATGTGCCATTTACAGCTTGCATTGAAAACTAAAGCCAGTTTTTTCAAAATTGTATCCCCAAAATGTCAGTAACATTAGTCAAACCATCCATTTGAGTTCATGTCAAACCACAATGAGCACTAATTAATTAACACTGATAATAATATCATCTATCGATACAGCAGCAACGTTATATCTTTTCAAGCACATTATGAACAGACTAATATTTACAAACAATAATGAAATACATAGTTATTCAACTTTGGAGCGAAACATATTCCTCCTATATATTTTTATAAATATTACGCCATCAACTGACACAGAAAATTAAGTATAATTATTACGTTAGTAGAGGTTTTCAAACACTTGACACTCTGTTTTAATTTTTAATTACTAAGTAAGTTACTTCGCAAATAACGACTTGCTGGAAAATATTTGAAACCTTCATGCAGCAAATTGGATTTACCTCATTAGAATATAACAAACGGAGTTTTCGGTCTAACGACGCAAGGTTCAATCTCATAAATTATATACGTAAAATTTATATTTTAGACACATACCTTATTTATTTCACCTCCATTTTTGCCGAAGTTATCGTGGGTATGCTGCAACAAGAAAAATGTAATCAGTTTTGGTCTTAGGTTGGTGCAAACAGAAGATAAGAGAGAACATTATTAGCCTCGGTATAAGCCCTATTTCAAATATTGGAGAAAAATAATTATCTATTTCCCAAACGACAAATGACTTTATTAATAGCAGATTTTGTAGGATCTGTTGATTTTTTTATTGTTTATTCACAGTGTAAATAGTTTAAATTTAAGTAGATATACAAATTATTATTTAAATTAAAATTAGAATAATAGATTAAGGTATATAAAAACTAGTTAATATAATAAATGTATGCGAAACATTAGAATATCACAAACATATAACATACTATACAAGCTGGTTCAGATATAATCATGCCAAAAAAAGTTCAGTAATAGGTAACAAAACTTTGGTAGATCTTGTATTCATATTGTTCATTTGTTGTAAAGATAAAAGTAATTGAAAATTTGTTTAAAATGAATTGTATGCCAGTCAAGTCGAAACTTAAAAATCAAGATGTTTAGCAACATTAATTGCAATTTTTTCAGGAACCTTAGAAACGGTTTTAAAGTCACGATTAATAATATTAAATTTGTCACAATCAGTTTGCTTCAATTATCTAAGAAAGTATGAATTATACAACAAAATAATTTTGTATTTGCATGAGTTGTATTATACTCCTTATTTACTATCAGTTTATTTATTCTATTATTACTTATCACATATTACTAAATTGTTTTGCAAGGTTTTATCAACACCACCTGTATAAAAGAAATTAAATTCATGATATTCAAACAAAAAAAATAATTCAGTTTTTTCCTAAGTATCAGAAGGTATTTTTCAAAAAAATCGTCAAACCTTAGAAGCCGCACAAGGAAGCGACTTCAAATTTGTTCCCAAATAAGCCAAAATAAACTGATAAATGTTTTAAGCAGTTTTGTTCCCAAATAATCAAAGAAAAGGTTCAAGACATAAATAAAAATATTATGCGGCCATTCTTTTTTTAAGTAAAAAACTAATTTCTCTAAATTTTAAAATTTGTTATAGTGTAAACGTCTGAAGAAAGCATTTTTCTTATAACCGAAATGTTCAAAATATCAAATTGCCGTCATGAAGAAACATAAAAATTTAGAAAAAACCGACTTCAATATGAATAATTATTATTTAATTATATTAAAATATTTTTTTAATTTCTCTCAAAATTTCATAACCAAATGAAAAGTCAAAAATATGTCAAAAAACCAATATAAGAATAACCTCAAAAACTACTGATCAGATCTTGATCAAATTCAAATGAAACTCATTGGAAAGCTCCAGCTTTAAATAAAAGAAGAATCAGTCATCAAATTTACACATAAAAAAAATGCAGACAAATTGGAACCTCCTCCTTTTTTTTGAAGTCGGCTGTAAATTAAGAAAAATAGTTAAAAATTGTAATATAAATAAGTTCAAAATACGTTTAAACGTACTTGCGTATAAACATACTTACAGGTACCTGTAAGGTAAAAAAAATGGTTGGATTCTTAAAACTTCAAATCCAACCCATAATACAGATTAGTAGTTCGAGGCGATGAGTTGTAGTAGATCGTTGGTTGTATTGATATAGCATTATTTAAGTTGTATACGCATCACAAAGCAAATATTGTAGAGCAATCAATCATTGTATTTCAAATAAAATTGGGTGATCTAATAATTCTATTAATTATTATTATTTTAATTACCCCGGCGCCTTCACCATTGTATCTATATCCAAATTGCGTGAATGTTTATTAATAATAATAAGAATTCAATTAATCAGATAAATGTTGTCAGCGATCACTATATATGAATAATTTGAAAAAAACTTTGAAAATCCATTTTGTACAGTTCAAGCACACCTTAAATATGACGGTAATAAGTTTCTTCAGTGAATAATTTTCCACTACATTACAGAACGCCTTTATTACTTACAACTCCCTGTTGTAATAACACTTCATGTTTAATTTATCTGTTCCACTAACCGAATATTTATTTTCTCTTTGCTTAAAAATTTGGGATCAAGAAAATATAAAAGTAAACACTCTTTTAAAAATAAAAAACTGTTAATACAAACATTTTTGAATTATTTACTGAAAACCAATTTAACACTTATTTCAAACAAAAAGTAATATTTGAGGTTACAGTTACATAACTTCGGGCCTGGTCAAGTTTCGGGTCGCAGCATTGTCATTTAGATTTGAAATTTATATTGACAGTCTCAATTATACCAGCAACGATGCTCATCCAAAATAAGTGAAAAAAAACTCGATTTCATTTTAATTATTAAACAACTTTTAAATAATGAGAGTGATTAGAAAAAAAAGTCTTTAATATACAAGGTAAATTTATGCCTCAATTTTCAATTGAAGCAAACACCAAATAGACTTCAGTATACAGAAGAAGTAGCGGTTACGCACTCACTGCTTTATCTCAGTTATTTGTGTTATCAGAAAAATTAGGCAATTTTAAAAATGTAGAAAATCAGTCAGTCAGCTGTTTTTTACCCTGATTCTTTGTGAGCTATTCAATGTTTTCAAAAACCTTCTTAAAACGTCTAGAACTCTTGTACCCCGTCGATTTCAACAAATAAGTAATTTGCAAAAAGAACGCGTTATTAGTGTGAAAGAGACAAAGTTCAGTTTAAGAGAAATATACTATCAACTATAATGCGAATATAGACAAGATGATATGAAGAAAACGGCAAAGACATTCTGGTCGGACCAGGATTATACAGGGTAATCAAGAACGGTAACTAAGATTGCAAGTTTAAGATGCCTTTTTTACAGCAACAGAATGTGCGGTTTCAAGACAAACAGTTAATCGAAAAGTGCTTCATAGCGGTCTTCATTCTTCTTCAGAAGTCCCTTCTGTCTGAAAAAAGTTCAAAGCTTAGAATAATTTCTATCTAGATAAAACTGAGCTGTAGAGTAAACTTCTTCTGTTTCAGTGATGACTCCAGATTCTGCTTAGAATTCGATAATGAAAAGTTAACGTGTCCGACGATTTTATAGTGAAAAATAAAATGTTCAGTATATTTTAGCAAAGTTTTCTGCACACAGCAAATACCTTGTCACCCTAGTATGGGATGTTGTATGTCTTAGAAGTAGATTTCCTCTAGTATATATTAAGGATAGTTTAACAGCCCAAATATACATAGCTGATGCTCTACAACCGGTGGCAATACCATACACTAAAACTATTCTAATCGCCAGTTTTCAACAAGATAACGTCAAGCCGCATATAGACCATCAAACCATAGACTTTCTTCAAAATCCACAAACAGCATAGAAAAGTTGTAGATTGGGCTGCAAGATCCCCCGACTTGTCGCTAATATAACATGTTGTATGGAATAGCAACGACAGAACACTTCAGAGATTATCATAGCTAAAAGACTTTAGATTGATTGGAAATTTGTGCTCAATAGACCTGGAACCGCTTCCCCCAAGAAAACATCAACCACTTAAATCGATATAGCCGATTCAAAAAATGTTATAACGATCGCTATCGGGCAACCCTGTATTCAATTTTTGTTATTAGTTTTTGGTCAACCTCAATGAAATTGTAATCGCTGAAAATCTAACACGACACAAAATTAATATTAAAACGATTAAAATATTTTTCTTTTTGAGTGTGCATTTTTTTCGACTTCCAGTATAATTATTTGAAATGCATATTAATAATAGATGCAAATATTGTCAAAATTCTTAGAAAAATAGTTAGTTTAATTTATCAATAAAGGTCGTCTGTTGAAAGTTTATAGACAATTTTAAAGAATTCCAAAAATTTATTTTAATATTTTTTACATACTACAGACATTGTGCATAATTGATTAGCAATATTATTATTTGATACTAATTTAAAGTTAGATTGAAAAAAATAAATTAATATATGAATAATATGGGAACATATTCTTTCAAATGTGTCTCTTAGATTTATCGTTCCATAACTTCCTTATTATTGGTTTTAAAAAAATAAAAGTTGCTTCTGTTTGTACAGTGTGTATAATATTAACATTATTCAAAAGCAGCTGTACTTTTTTGACAGCAGGTCTTAGATCGGTTCGTAATAAACAACCTGTAAACAAAGTCGTTTACACAACAGTGTACAAATTTTTTTTATATTGAATATATCAATTGAATTAGTTTGTGTTATTGTTTTTGAGCGCTGTAAAATAAGAAACACATTATTTTATCATGTTTGAGAATTTTCCGATTTCTTTTTAAAATCAAAAATTTATTTGACATTCAGAAAATGGCGCAAATACCGGCATTTATGCACTGCACTGTGTTCAAATGTCAATATCAGTTGTAAATAAACACGTGCAATATCGGCTTAGTTTACCGGCACTAATAATTATAGAACCATTAACCATTAATCAATGTTGTTTTCGAAATGAACTAAGGCAAGAAAATCGAGAAGGGGAATATTCGATTAATCTGTGTCTTCAAGAAATGCAGGCTGAGTATCCTCAGCGCATTAGTCTTTATTACCAAAAAGTGTATCAGTGTTTTCAAGTTATTTTACCTAATTTTAGTACAAACCGATATAAAACCTGCGGCAAGAAAGCATAGCCGCCCTTGATTAATGTTAATATAGAATGCACCACATAAAAATTGTTCGAAACCAAAATTAAAAAAATTAAAGCATTAAATAGACACTTAAAAGAGCCACCAGAGATAAAATACTCTGTACAACCCATTTAATAAAAATAGTTTTAATTATGCAGAATGGTGAGTGAGTTGGTTCCTGTATTTATCTTAATGCTCATCATCCTTATATGCTAATCGCATTGTCAAAAGTGAATCCATCAAAATTACTCCAACCAACTACATTCTGTCGAGCATTGTAATCGCTCCATGAAAATAATTAAAAATAAATTTTCCAACACAGATAATCATACAACATAAAAAGTCATGGTAGTTAGTTTAACAAATTGGTAGTGGTCAATGCTTCTCAGCCTATTCAGTCACAAGTTTATTTCTTTACATTGTATAATTCCTGTATTGATTTTGATGGTATATTATAGAAAATAATACAGGGTTGGTCAAAAATATGAAATAGGGGGTTTATTTCGGTAAATATAAACTTAAAACTAAATGTCTTTAACAAAATTTTTTTTTGGTAATTCATTTCTTAGCCTACTCATTCTCATTGTTTTAGTATGTTAAGGCCTTTCTATGGAAACGTTTTTGTTTTTCTTAAATGGCAATCAAGTAATTTCTTTTTGTTGATTTTTAACCCTCTTTTTATTCTTGATAAGACTTAAAATTTTTTTTATATGCTTCAATAAGAAAACGTATTTGTATAAACATAATTTCCAATAAGTTTTAATAATTATTTTTTTAATAATCTTTACGTCAACTTGTTGAAATACTTTCCACTGACATAAAAATTGACATTAAAAAAACAGAGGTCACTATCATTTGTAGAACCATCCTCACATGAATAAAAAGGTGTATTAAAAACTGGAGAATCTGATTTGATATCACATTTTGCTGTTAAGTGGAAATTATTATATTACACAAAACTTTCTTATTAAAACCTATAAAAAATATCAAGTCATATCAATAAAAAAAAACTGCAAAAAAATCACTTGATTGTCATTAAAAAAAATGAAGAAAAATAATGCGTCTACATACAAAAACAACGAGTAGACCAAGAAATAGAAAAGAATTAGTAAAAAAACCTTAGTTTAAGGCAATTAGTTACAGCGTTTATATTTACGGAGGTAAACAGCCCATTTCGCACTTTTGACTAACCCCGTGTTTAGACGTAAGACGTTAGTGGGTGACTTTGTCACTGCAATTATTTTAATTTAACAATTAAAAGCAACTTGAATTTTAGAGTAGTAAACCCTGAAATATAAAAATTTCTTTCAAAATTAGAAGAGTTCAATATATTCTAAAAAATAAAAAACCTAAACAAAATTAAAATTCATCCCTGCGACAATAAAACAATTAACATAGCCAACTTAATAAAAATTTTGCATTTTTATTGAGTTAGTAAATCATAGTTAAAGGAAATGAAAATAAATAATTCAATTAGAAAAAATTGTAATATCTAACCTCTTTGAAAATAATCTTTTTCACAAACCTGGTTTTTAGAAGAAACATGTTCCAACATATTATTATTTAAACAGCACAGCAAGAAATTTTGCATCTGATCTAAGAAATGTTTACTAGAATTTTCATTATCAAAATATGCACTTGTCAAGAATATTTCAAAAAGACTACATTACACAAGTTCTATACCTAAATAAACTCGTAAAGTTCTACATATAATTCAAAAATAGTAATTTTCTGTATAATCAAAAGTAGCATGTCTTTTAACAAAAATAGTTTGTTAACATCGGGCATGATCCTGAATTTATGCCTGCAACATTCCACGAGTAGTTTCCAATTTATAAATGTCTAGTTTACGCTCACCAGTGACACACTCTGCATATTGTACTTTTGTTAAAAAAGTTTTTTAAAATGTAAAAATTTGCCAATCATTTGAATTATTCCTCAAATTATAAAATTATTTTATCTATATTAATTTTTTTTCACATTTTATATCAAACACGTACATAACAAAACACAGCACAACTGCTATTATAGCAGCTAGGGTCATATTAAAACAACCAACAATCAATTTATCACAAATCCAATCAAAAGTTCAGATCACTCAGTAAGATTCTTTAGCAAAGCTGGTTTTGCCCTCGCAAAAAAATTGGGTTTGACAAACGAAAGCGTGGTTACCCATATAGTAGAAATGGTTGAGATATACCCGGCAGTAAATTTTGTTTCAAAAGTTTGACATCCAAATCACAGTTATAAATTATCAAAAAGTTTGACACCCTGAACCCCATTTATAAATTAAAGAACACTGATTAAAGATTGTTTGGTTCTTTTCGTAAAACCAAAGAACCGGTCTTTTTAACCGTTATTGTTCTGTTCCAAACAGTAATGCAGAACTTACCTTCAGTAATAGAAAGCTGTGATCTGGGGACTCTTTTATAAATTTTTCAATTAGTGTTAGTTTAACATTTTTGATCTTTTTAGACGATAGCCTACATTTTTATTTTTTAAATAGGGTACCAGCTTTGAAAATTTTCCAATGTCTAGATTTTGCTTCACGTTCACTGTTTTTTTCAAGATGGAATAAATGGTCCAGAGCGTTGGCGGCCGAATCTTCTTTGCTTTTAAGTCCAGATATGCCAGTATCACACTTTCAGACACCTTTTTCAAATTTTTAGAGCCCACACCACTTCATGAAATCATTGTCGGAGATTCTTATTGTCTAGAAGACTTTTCCGGGATAAGACTAGAACCGCGTTACGTGCGTCTTCTGGTACATCCGGAGGCCGATCATTTTCATCACTTTCAGAACTCATGCTTTTTTTTCCACTTCAAACATTATTTTTTACAAAATTTCAAATAAAAGCCTTGCACATGCGTCGCAAAATTTTAAATTGAAATGTTTGTTTGATGGTTGCTATCATAACTAATTAGTTAAAACAGAGTAGATTTAACAACAAGATGTTGATATTCGACTGCGAAATTCTTTTGCATTCTCAAATGATCTTTTAAAGCTTTCATTCTCGAATGCAAAAGTATCATTTCGCAATCTAGAATCAAAAATAACTATTTAGTTTCTATCACATTATCAAAATTGCATAAGCTGTTTTCGAGTTATAGCCTTTCAAGTCCGTCTGTATAAATCTGCTCGTATTCCAATTATGTAATACCAATGTCTTAAGAAGTATTGTAAAGTTCTCTAATCAAGGTTTTGTTTGTACACCCTTACCGACATCCTTATATGCTTACTCTTGGTATTAGAGTTGATTGGTTTGACATTGACGATTTAAGTTTTGAAAAAGACCTCAAAATGTAGAAAAAAATATTATTTTATAGTCAATTGTTCCCTTCAAGAACAATTAAAATTATTATAAACAAATTAAGTTGTATAACTTCAGCAAAACAATCTTTCGTCTGCGCATCAGTCAAAACAAATGCACCAACCTGTTCGTTTTCAATGTGAAAAGCCACGTGCCAAATCGTAAAAGCAATTCTATAGAGCAATTTCGCCGTAACTTGCTCCAGAGTAGTATCTGCATTTTTTCGATACTGACAACAACAATTCACAGAACATTTTTCGGATTTCTTAACCGACATCCTTCCGGAACACGAAAAACACCAAAACTTGTAAAAATAATTTAACTCATAAGTGAAGAGCCGAAATTCGTTCTGCAATCATCAAACTCTAATTAACGGTCACTACATAAAAATCTACTATTGCGGGTGAGACACGCCCGCTGTCTGCATCCCGGAGTTCTTCCCCGCTTCCAGAATCACCCTCATCCCGGATCTTCCGCAGAAGATCGGAAGTGTTCGGAAGGAAACGCTCTGAGATTGAGCTTTCAGCGGAATAAACCGAACAAATTAGAGCTTTAAGTGGCATTGAATTGCTATGGCAACATGAAAACAGGAGCTTTACGTTGGAAGAGTCATGAATTTCAAAACAGGGAAGTTTTCAGATAGGGAGATTACAAATTAATTTCTAATTTGCTGTTTATGATTGCTTCCACTTTTGATTTCATAATTTTCTATTTATCAAACCGTTTACAATTTCGTTCTCTTTTAATTTCTTCTTTTTCATTGAATTTAATAATTGCACAGCACACACCACACAGCATAATACTTAATCTTCCAAATTTGCGATAAAATCTCACATTTAATTTTTGTTTATATTGGCTACTCTTGGTAAAGTTGACAGCATGACAGCATCCGAATGAAAGAAACCCTTCAAAACAAAAACTTTTCATCTGGTTATTAGATACATTTCTGAGAGGCACACACATTAGAGATTTCTGTAATTCAAAAGTGACAAACAGTGCCTACCCAACTAAATTAACATATTTTTTTCAAATCTATTTTATTTTATTTATTTAATTGTTGATTTATTAGCTATTAAATAATAAACTTTAAATTTTATAAAAAAAGTACATCAAAACATCGTGTGAAGTCAAAAACAAAGTCTTCCTCAGGGTAAACTATGCCTGGTCAGTATGGTCAGTAACACGACTAGTCGTTTAAAAATAGTAATTATTGTTAAAATTATTCATTTAATTTTGAATAAAAAAGTACTATGAAAAAAGTTAAATGTCCGAAAAAATATAAAAAAAGTCCGGCGACAACCTATGTGTAAAACAAACAAAAGTTTATTAAAACAATAATAAAAATTTTTTTAATTCAAAGATTATAAAAACTTTATTAAATAAATTCGTTTATTTTCAGAGTTAATTTCAGTATTTGTAATTTTTTTTGGTGCGTCTTGACTTTTTATAGCTCTCATGATTAGTTTTAATTCTATTTACCTATCAGTCGTCTTTCCGTTTTGTTTTAATTTTTGTGCTAGGTGAACTGGGTTAGCGCCGATTCTTAATTTGGTAGTCCGTTAACCGTCATGAAATTAGCGGTGATGTTACAAATTATTATTTATTGTCAAATGCGTTTAATAAATTAATATACTAAACTAAATTTAAACAATTTTAGCTGAATCTTCAATTCTCAGTGACTTTTTAAAAAGCCATACAAAATGGTTTAATTGGTAGCTTCATACACAAAATAAATGTGAAATATGCGAAAATTGAAACCTTTGTAATTTTATATAAATTGATAATTATAATTGATTTTATTGTAAATAATAAGTTTCTACAACCTCTGTAATATAGTACTATCGCGCACAAAAATTCATGAAATTCTTTTTAATGTAAGTCGAGTTTTTGCCAAATGTATTTACATTGCAAAAAATTACATTGATATTTATAAATATTAAAATGCAGCGACTCATAAAAAAACTTAAAACCAATTTAACTAATTTTTTTTTCAAAATGTTTAAAAACGTTTTTTTTTATTCATATAATAACCTAATTTTTTGTGCCAGACAATTAACTGACATTGAAATTTTTTTGGCTTATGTAAAATTTCGCATTTTGAAAGAAGCTATTCTAGAATGCTATACCACTATTCCTTTCAATTTAAAATCACTTTCATATTTGTTAAGAATATCCACGTAACGCTTAAAAAAAAAAAGAAAAAACGCAGGCTTAGGTATTCCATTGAGAGAATACTTGAACATAGCACTGATCATAGCATCAACTGATCAGTTTGTACAAAAACCATCATACATTAGAGCTTTAATGGTACCCACTGTGTATGTTGTCACTAGAGTAATTATAAAAAGTATCAATCTTATAGAAGTGTAGTGATTCCTCCAAGCCTAGATTAATAAATTTCTCAATAAAAACTAAACAGTTTGCAAGATTTGCAAAAAGCAATACTCTTTTATAAGTTTCTTCAAAGGTAAAACCCTTCAAGTATAATAAAATTTAAAAAAAATTATGTTTCTATAGTGATCTGAGTAGCTCCACTAGCGCAGTGGAAGCGTGCTGGTCTCATAACCTATAGGTCCGTGGTTCGAAACCACGCTTTGCTACCAGCAAAATTGGAGAAGGCAACGGGAAACCACTCCAATTAAAAATTTCCTAGAACAATCATTCATGACCGAAAACAATCAGCCAGAATGATCGCCAACGTCCGGACCGGATAAGGCGCTATAAGAAGAAGAAGTGATCTGTACATGATCATAACTTAAATAATCTCACATATTGTAATAATCCATCCAATTATCATTTAAAAAAAATAACAGTTCATCCCAATCTCCACCTACTTTAACTAGATAAACTTTTGCTGCCAATCGACATAAAAGTTGGTAGCAGCAAAGAATCAAAATCAGTAAAAGAATTCACTAACGCAAACGTAAAAGTAAGCTGTGAGTAAGGTATAAAACACAAGAATACAAGAGAGATAAAAGATGAGCCGACCAGCATCTCCAGAGCAAAAAAATCAAAACAATCCTACTATAAAAAAAACATGTCTGAGATCATATTTTTACCATCATCATTATGGGACACTGTAGATCACATTATTAGTTGTTAATTTTTAAAATAATAAAATAAATTAATATTGCATTGAACATCCAATAAATAATATATTCGTTAAATTAAAAAAAGAAGCAGTAGTTCCTAAACAATCAAAAAAAGTTTTTCAAAATTTCTCTATGCACTACTTACAAGGTGCGTTCATAAATTATTCAGATCTACTTTTGTTGTGTAAGTTAGCTTGACAGATTTTTATTGTCATTGATAGTACAATTGCCGACAAACGTCAAAGCTCGTCTATAATACCGTACGTTTCTCCGTGTGAACCAAACAAAAATTGAACATGAGTTCAAAATCCCCAGACAAGAGCAGATCTTAATAATTTATGAACGCACTCTATATAAATACTACTCTTTCATGACGTGTGATGTACATAAATAAACCGCTGATGTATTGCAAAACTTAGAAATTATAAATTACATCTACAAATTCTTTATATCCTTATTTTAGAGAGTTCCTACGTTTTATTTGATTAAAATGGTTTTCTGCAGGTTTTACCATATAAAAATTTTTAGAGAAGTTAATTTTATTACCAACTAAAATTTTAGTTATATGTCAATTTAATTTAACGTTAGAAATCGTTGAAGACACCTATTAAATTTTCCATGAGGTGCACACCGGATGATGATATTTATCAGAAGAAATAAAATCAAAGTGACAATTTCAATTTTATTAAATTGAAATCGGTTTTTAAAATAATATCGTCTGTTGACTGCTTTGTTGTTGTGAGAAATCTTGACTGCCATATATACATTTATTCAAACTCAAACGTTTTTTTTTGTTTTTGTTCTCAAATTAAAAAAAAATAAAATGCTTATTCTTATTAAATGTGTTGTACTGTTATACTTTTTTGGCGTTGAGACCTTTACAGCAGCGGGTACCTATCTGAAAGTTCAACCGTTTCTTTGAAACATTAAAACAAAGAAAAGTTATATTCTTGCACCAAGAAATGTGTAAAATTAATGAACGTAGATTAAGGGACGCAAACTGTATACATACAGAGCACTTCATAAGTTGTAATATTGCGAATTAAGATGTCCAAACATATAGCAACTTAAATTTTTGATTGCTATCCCAAGCCGCTGCACACATTACGTGGAGTAAATTGCTTTATTCAAATAGTTATATTTAGTGTATAAATTACTAAATATCTTGTCTTTATTAATGAAAAGCCTTCAAATTTTACTTAAATTCAATAGATTTATGCTAATAAAAAGTAAAAATCATTGGTTTACATTAATCAAATTTAATTAATCAGTTAACAGTTCCCCAAAATTAGAGCCAACACTTTGGAGAATTTATGTAGAAATCGACAAGTGTACTTTATAAACTGCGAGATTTTACTTTTGTTAAAATAGGTTGACACACATGACACAACTCTTTGCCAGAAATGGGTACCTTTGAAACTTAACGGGAATTTATTTATCAACAACTAAACTGAATCATAATAAACATAAAAAGAAATATTATAAACATTCTAATTTTTCACATAAGTCAACAAGAAGAAATTATTTATTTTTACTAACATTCTATGCATTGCGTATATGTTTCTTGTCGCGTTTGTTATGTAGTTGCGTTTTGATAAGAGCCTTAAAAATTGAATTTAAAACAATATTATGCATTCGATCGCAACCACAAAAATTGCAATTAAGATTATTGCATTAATAATTAATTAATTAATGCACATTACCAAGTAGTTAAGTGTTTGATTCTTTAAATCATTTAGAAGACTGGCAAACATCTTCTACATTCGAAAATATTATAAATTATTTGTTTACTTTGTTTCTGTCAAAAATCTCACTTGTGACTATGTATCTGAGTTGTTTTATAATATGACTAGAGGAGGAAATATGAATTCAGGGCTGACTCCCTGGATTTGAAGGAATAATAAGTAAAGTATTATTATATTCTCAGCGTAGAAACTTGGCTGTCAAAAAAATAAAATTCTTACAAAGTATAAGATGCACTTCGTTTGACCTGCTTTTGTTGCAGATGTCAGCAAAATCAGAGACGGATGCATTTTGATTCAACACGAGACAATATTATGTGCTTCAAATTATATTTGTATCGCAACCAATGGAATAACGCTCTACTACACCAAAGGATTGATGGTTATCGACAGCTCGTTTACATACTTTAAAAAAATCGGTTTATTTAAAACATTCCAGATGTCAAAGTGTTATACTAAGCTTTTTTTAAATTGGTTATAATGTGCACCCACACATCAAATCAATTATCCTTCACAACTCTGTTAACCAGGTTCGATCAAATGTTATAGTAATTATCGCCATACCTCTATTAATTAATAATAAGACCGGTTCCGTCAGAAGCATCTTTCATCCTCGAGCTGCTTATCAAACATGACCTGTACTGACATTTCTATTAATAAATTCCATTAGAAAACGTACTTTGAAAAGTATAAAAACAATCAATAGCTTCATTGTTCTAATAACCTGAATATCTATTTTTATGTAAATTGCAAACGTTTATAATTTTAAAATTTATGATATCAAGTGTAAGTAAAATGATTCCAATTTACACCAGCAAAAATGCTTTCAAGATTTGAGAAACTCGTAAAATAGACCCCCGATCCATAAATGTCTGGAGATTTTTTTAAGAGTTCGTTATAGCTTTGGGAAAATTTTATTAAAACGTTAATAAACTGCACTAGACAAAGCAGACAAGAAAACGATAAAATGTCGTTTCCCAAATCCAAATTTGTGCTAAATGCAAAGACGTAAAAAACAAGTTCAACATTACTATTACAACGACTCAATAAAAGTCAAATGGCTCTTTCACTTGTTAGTAAGTTGTAGTTTTATTCTTTATCCCTGAACTTTTTTCAAATGTCTTTGATGTTGTATAATATCAGCTTAAAAAAAGCAGAGATAGAAAATGGCTTAGTACGCTATTAAGATGATATTAAACACTCAAGATTGCTATCATTTTCAACGGAATCAAAAGATTGTAAAAAAGTATTATCTATTTACCTTCCGGTATCAATAAACATTGTGCCTGAGCTGAAATTCGAGAGGCACTATCCAAACAATGTCTGAGAACAGGCACTGTCAAAGACTCCGTGTTCCATATAAAAGAATACGGAACGCGTACAACAATCAACTGACAAGGTGGTAGATATTTGCTAGTTTTTTTTTATTCTTACAAACGCTGCTCCTGCGTTTACTCGCGCTCGAAATTTGATGTCGGGATCCAGGTTTTCACTTACAGTATTTAAAGTTACACACTTTAAATTGTTGCTCCAAATCTACGTGTATACATGTGTTAATTTTGATAATATAATTATTATTTTTCGAGTCCCGCATTCAAATAATATTTTCTTTTTGTACTTAAAAACATTTCAAATGTATACTAAGACAGACTAACTAAAAGAATGTTTTGACAATTTAGATAATATTACGATAGCCAGTAGACCATAATTATATAAAATAAAATGTAATCGCTCCTTGATAAAAGTTATTTCACTAGATTATTATTGTTATTATTCTGTTGACGGTATTTATTACTTCACTCAATAATTCAAGTTAAATAATGGTAGATTAAATGTAGTGAACTGATAAGACAAAATACTATAATAATTCTATATTGAAACATATTAAAAATAAATAATATTTTGATAACCAATTGAAAAGGTGAAAACCCAACCTACAACTACATAGATTCATGCTTAGGTACGTTGTACTACGCAAACCTTGTCATCTGCTTTATTAATTATCTTTATCAGTGTTTGTCGTATCTGATTTGAAATATTTTTAGTCTATTTAGATAATAGAATTTATCCGCAAAAGTGCAACTAAATGTCACAGGTATAACATTTACGATTAAGAGCAAAAATTTTTCTTTCAAGCCTAAGCATTTTCACTTTTACCAATTACGATACGGATGCGTAATGTTTGTTTATAAGCGTTGGCTAAGACTGCATGCTAAGCGTTTTGTTCATTTAATAGTGTTAATTTCTAATTGCTAATGTTCGATTTTCCGCATTTATAATTTATGAATCTGAATACGTTACGGATAAACTAGTATTCAGATAGATAAATACGGAGTATATATGTTATACCGTTGACTCTATGTAGGCTCAACTGAAAACAACGCACTTCGTTCAGAAAATAATCGTGCAGCTTTGCCACATAAATTATTACTTTTATTCCTAATAGCATAATCTACTATTATTATAAAATGTATTCCACCTAAAAGTACGAGCCTGAAGTAAAAATTTATAATTTAGATTTGTTAGATCTTTCATTTGCTCACACATAATAGATAAGACCAAAACTACTATTTTGTTGATAATTTTATTATATTTATTAATGCAAGACTAGTCAAATGTATTAATTTTATACTGTATTATTTTGCTCGTACTCTTAGGTGAAGCACATACATAGTATATTTTCTTATAATGTAGATTTTTTGTTATAATTTCGTTGAGAAATAATCAGTTTTCAATTATTTCCTTCAACGCATATTGCATTTTTGGCTGAAGTGAGAAACACAATTGCAAATATCAAGTTGGTTAAAAGCAAAACTCGCATTATTTTCTCTAAAAATTATTGTTTTGAATTATTCAATTGTAAATTAATATGCCCATGCCCACACGTATCAGTGCAAATTTATTCAAATCTAAATCAGTTCCAACTTGCTGATCAGCTCCAATAAGAGCAAAACATGTCCAAGTTTACAGATTTGAATGAATTTGCATTAGTCTCTCTTTGTAAATTAATAGTTATTGTTTAATATTATTAAACACAATTGTCATATTGCAATGTTTTAATCCATAACTTCCCCCCTCCCCCAATATTAAAACTAATAAAATATGTGTTAAAAGATTCACAACATTTTAATGTTGGTTGTATTGACAGTGAAACGAAAAACAATTAAGAGTGACAATTGATAAATAAATTATCATTTTTAGGCATCTTCCAACAGTTAAAAACCACCCCTAAATATATGTTTACGTACAATACCGTCAGGGTAAGCAGGTTAACTTTTAAATTCCAAAATTGTAGAAGATAAATGTGTTAATGCGCTCAAAAATGTTAGTATTAATGCTATTTCAACTCTAAAGCTTCTGTAATTTCAGGTTTTTTAATCGATTTAACAATTTCAAAAGTAATATCAAGAGTTAATAACCTGGTAAAATAAATTTTTTCTAGCACTTGAAAATTAAAAACTTTAAAGATTAATATGCTTGGACAACATGATTGTTGACTTAAAGTGTTAATTTCTTTCAGTAATATCTCGACAGGTTTCGATCTAAAAAATGTTAATTCGTAGTCATATAACCTTGGGCGTTTATTCAATAAATTTTTAAATGCTACGAAAAAGAATGTGTATAATATTTATGTGTAAAACAATATTTCAAGGGTTAATAGTGGAAACTTATAGCACGAGAACGTCAGGTAGAAGACTTTAATGTTTATATAATAATATAAATATAAAAACAATTTTAATATAAATTTTCAAATTTCAATTTGTCTGAGTTAAAATTACTAAATTTATTCGATAACTAAAACGATATATATGGTTAGGTTTGATAAAATTATTTTTGATTCGCTTAATAGATGCTTAAGATGTTAATAGCTTTTAATAAATAAGAGTGTTAATGAAGGCGATTAAAAATTCAAGTTATTTAAAGCTCAAGCGACCGTAGAGTACGAAACCCTTCAAACGTCGAGATTATTGTTCCTAAGTCTGGTTTGATTAGTTCGCATGTGTATTTAATTTTTGAGTATAATAAAATTTATAACGTATTTGTGTAAAGTTTAGCCTATGATTGCTTCTAACGAAAATCGGGCTGTGACGATTAAATAAACATGTTTACTTTAAGCTTTTACTAAAGAAGAATTCTTCAATAAAGCTAGTTCAGCTAAATCACAACACGGACCGCAAACTTTTCACAGTTGAATGTCATTAATGCCAATGACATTATTCAAAATCTTTCAAATATTTTTTGGCTATATGTTATTTTGAAGCTGTGCGAAAAATTAGCTTTCTCTGAATGAAACAAGACGAGCCGCCACTGTCTTCGGTTTCACATCAATCAGATGAATCTTTTTTTTAGACTTGAAATTAAGTACATACGTGAATTGAAACACAAACAATTGAAAATGAATTTAAGCACAAACAATAAAAAACAAATTGGAACACAAACAAATCTAAAATTAAAACCGCAGTCGCAGTTTTTTTATTACCATGCAACTTTTTCATGCGTACACAAAAAATCGTCCCAAATGCCGAACATATTTGCCAACTTTTGAGAAGATATGATATTTTTTGTTGTATATATTTACGTATTTGAAGGTGTTCAAAAAATTTATTTTTGTTTAAAACAAGCTATACCGCAATAACCGAATGCTAGTATTAAATGTCACGATACATGATTATCAAATTAATCGTGCTCGAATCCTATTAATAAACCAAACCAAAATCATAATTTATTATAAATAATTCGAGATTAGTCATTGATATAAGCCTGCGGTAAATCAAACCATGATTGCAATTATTTCCACGGCATTGTATTGTCAAGATTGATAAAACAATTTTAATTTCAATAGCCCACTGATTAACTGGGCGGTAATAAGTTAAGATAGGGTGTGTATCCTGATTTTTATCACAGAAATTCATCAACACTACTTTGATAATTAAAAGAAAAACCAACGCAAGGCTACTGTGTAAATACAACGCTTTAGAAGTAATTAACACCTCATAATTTGATTTTTCAAAACCAACAAAAAGCACTTAACTCACCCCTGACCAATAAGTGTAAAATAAATTTTGCGCCACTTGGGATGAGACTGTTTCCATTTTTTTTGTCCTTCACTTATCTTGTACATAAAATTCAACTAAACACTATTTTACAACAAGTTAAAATAATGATAGTTTAAAAAAATAAATTCTGAAGAAGATTTTCCAAAATGTTTGTATTGGTAGAGCTTTTGGAACGATCCGATATAGACTGAACGGCTCAATATCAACACTAACACTAATTGGTAGCGAATTTTTTAGATCTCGTCAGCGTCGAGCTTCGACGCTAGTCGCGAACACACATGAGGAGGCAGTGGTTCTCAACATACAACCTGGTGGATCATCGGCGGGGGTGGGCAAAACCAGAAGACGGGACAGGAGATATGCAGAATTATATATGCTAAATATAGGCTTCAAGTGAAGTAATTCAGATTGAAGAATATTTACCTTGCACATCTGAAATACTTGAGATGTTTCTTTCTCACAGTGCGCTTGATGAGAGGATGATTATGTTTGTTCAGAGTTTAAAGTTGTTCGGAAAAACCGACTTACTTATACTTATATGAAATCCTACTTATTATATGTACTTATAAAATCGAAATATCATATACATAATTATGTAGTAATCTGCAAACAAAATATTCATTTTTAGAGAAAATGCATAAAGAACGAATTATTTAAAATTTAGATAGGTATATTGGTAGTCTTGAATAACCAAATATCTAAGTTGCAAAATTATTTTCTAAAACAAATAATAAATTAGTGCAATTTATTGTTAACACTACAAATTTTTCAAAATAGATCTAAAAATTAAAATTATTGAAGATAAATTACATGAACTAAAAATAAAATAATAAAATAAAAACAAAAATTTTAAGTGACTTAGACTTGTTTTTCCTTTTCTGAATAGAGATTTAACACTGAAAAATAAAGTAAGCTTATTATTTAAGATCAATAATAATTAGATAATCGCATTTGTAAAATGTGTTTCAATTAGTCTAGTTAGCTAATAGAGAATATAGAAGAAAAACATGACAATGTTGCAAAAACAGTTTATTCAAATTTGGTATTCAGATTTAATTTATTAAGGGATGATGAACTATATTTTAACTATAATACTCAAATTCTTTTTTTGACCATTGTAATTACAAATTATATCAAGACAGCACTTGAGGTACTCTTTTTTAAATTAAAGCACACAGAGAGGAAATTGTAATATTGTTAAAAAAACTAAAATCGCATATTTTATAAAAAATTTCATATTTGTAATACAAAAATAGCTAAATATTTGCTGCTTTAGGTAATCATTGAAAACTTTTGAAATTAAAAGGATAGAAAACTGTTCCTTATCTTATTTAAAAATGCTGTAAAATCTCATCAACAAGCAATCGCAAAATTTTAAATTTAGTTTCTTTGAGGAGGCACATGAAATAGCTTTATTATGTTTATGTCATAGTGTTTTAATGTTTTCAAAGAATAAATCAGATAATTAAAAATATGATTGCAAATAATCTACCTTGATTTTTTTAAAGCGTTATTTTTATTTCTGTTTAGTTCAAAACACAATTGATAAGTTTGGTTTCAATTTAATTCTTAAATTAGTTTTAAACAAATTGAGAATTAAACATCTGTTTTCAACAACTTTTATGTTTTTGAAAAAAAGAAAATTGGCTTTAGTTTTACGTGTCAAAAGCACTAATGATTTTTATATCCAACAAATTGATTTTGTATCCGGGACAGATAGAGTTGAACATAATAATAATTTATAGCACCAAAAACAAACCGCTTTAACTATTGCAGAAATTAAGTGTTGGATACAAAAGTAATAAAATAAGAAAAAATACACAATCTAAAAAGAGATTCAGCGGTAAGTCTATATAGAGTCCTAGTTCCAAAGTTTATAAATCAACATTAATAACTGGGTTATAATTTATAATCAAAACTTAAACTCAAGTCTACCCCAAGTTCTAGTTCAAAATTTCTAAATCTACCTTAACATCTGAGTTAAGATTTACAAATTTTGAAACTAGATGTTGTGACAGGCTTGAGTTTATTTAAGTCTTGACTATAAATGCTTTTCTCATAACAATTCGACTATAAAAATGTTGAATAGTTTCACACACATGATAAAATTAAAAATACACCTATAAATTACCTGTTCCTAAAATTCACAAAAAAAGTTCGGAATAATATCTGCACGAATAATATTTATATACGAGAGTATGGTTTCGCACCCTCCGGGTGCTTACCTACTCTCTTGAGTAGAGGGTTGCCTACGGCAACGTGTATGAACCTAGAGGGGTTGCCTTCGGCAACCGTAAAATAGACGCACTTTTTTTTTATTATATTACTGTTTATTTATTTTTTTATTGTAATATATTTTTATTTATTTCTTTTTGTACTTTTTCTACTTTTTCATATCATGGTTTGCCTTTGAAAACATTTATATAAACCTAGCCCATTATTATTTATCTTGAAATTTATTATTATTTATTTAAAAAAAATTAATTTTATTAATTATACTTGTTTTTTTTTTATCTTTCTTATCTTTTTTTATAATAAAGCAAGAATATTAGCATTTACTAATATTTTTTTATTTTTTTTTTTTGTACTCACTCGTATTGAATGTTGCCTGCGGCAACATATATAAATCTATTATTATTTATTTTTAAAAATAATTTTACTATTCATTATTTTAAATTTTTTTCTCATTATTTAGGTGGCGGGCAGTCATTTTCTGTTATAAAAATTCTCGTTATAACATTTGAGATCAGATTTTGACATAACGTTTTCATATTAATATTACTTTAATATTTAAAAATAGTATTACTATCTATCATTGTTTTATATTATTTTTTTCAATCATTATGTATATACTTTTTTTTATTCCTTCTTGTTCTTACCATACTCTCTTATATGTAAAAAGTTGCCAATTTTGGAAGACCTATTAACCCAAAGCTTTTCTTTTCGCTCCAAAATACTCTTTAAACGTCGTTTCATTTAAATATTCATTCTAATTTCTATTATATTCGCTTCATCCCTTCGACATTTCCGGAGGCATGCTCTATCAATATAAGATTTTAGTATTTAATAAAAAAAAGTCAACAGACACACCCAGGACTTTTCTTTCTATTATTTCCTCTCTCTTTTCCAATATAAAAAAGCATTTTAATTAATTTAAGGCTCAATGTTAGAAGATCTATTACCCAAAGAGCTTTTCTTTCAGCCATAATAACCTTCTCGACTTTTTAATCTTTACATCTAACTTTTAAGGTTATGTTTTCTTATACTTCTTCTATCTTTTCCAATATAAAAAAGCATTTCAATTAATTTGGGGCTCAATTTTGGAAGACCTATTAACCCAAAGCTTTTCTTTTCGCTCCAAAATACTCTTTAAACGTCGTTTCATTTAAATATTCATTGTAATTTCTATTATATTCGCTTCATCCCTTCGACATTTCCGGGGGCATGCTCTATCAATATAAGATTTTAGTATTTAATAAAAAAAAGTCAACAAACATACCCAGGACTTTTCTTTCTATTATTTCCTCTCTCTTTTCCAATATAAAAAAGCATTTTAATTAATTTAAGGCTCAATGTTAGAAGATCTATTACCCAAAGAGCTTTTCTTTTCAATAAATTTTAGAAAATTTGTAAATCAATAACATTTATGACACATGTCAATTTTTTTTTGACATTTGACATTATTGATTTTTTAATTCTAAAAATTCAAGTGGTACAGAATTTAAAGAATTAGGTCAAAAGGTCATTGACCTTAATACTTTAAATTTATATTACATTAATGTTAATTCGTTATTCCATTTCAAAACCCTAAAACAAAATATTATTTATATATTATATCTCATTGTTATTTCTATCAATCAATACGCAGATTTGAGTGTACACTTATCACATTCAAGCCATTTGACTTAAAAAGATTAAGCGTTTAGTTTTACAAATCATTTATATTTAAAGTAAAAATAATATAGATTATAATAATAATCTATGTACCTACATATCTCTTCCAAAAAAGCCTCTACTTTAGATTCTTAATCGCTGTTGAAAAATTTTAACCTCACTTTTATTTTTCATTAAAATTGAAAGGGCTTTCGTCTTTATTTTATTATACAATATCTCGCATAGCATTTCATAATCATTTTCATTGAAAAACCATTTAAAAAAATGTACATATCCTTTCCAATCTTGTAAAGATTTGTAAAATTCTGGAAAGTCAATTTTTCTAGAAAAACTTTTTAAATAAACCATCAAAACACTTTTCCATTTATCTGAGTAGCATTGGGATGTTCAAAAAATCGATTTCCATCTCATAGGTCTTATTTATTATATTGCAGCTTTATTTAGTTATGACTCGTGAAAGAGCCCCATCGAAAAAATGTTGTCGACAATACGATGCACTTTTTCATCAAGAAAACAAAACAAATCACTACTCCATCATATCCCATCGACATTTTAGCCACATTAAAAGCTTTATTTTCATTATTTTTCACAATTATAAATATAAATATTTTCTGGACATAACCTAACCTATTCTGGAAGGTCAATTTTTCTAGAAAAACTTTCTAAATAAACCATCAAAACACTTTTCCATTTATCTGAGTAGCATTGGGATGTTCAAAAAATCGATTTCCATCTCATAGGTCTTATTTATTATATTGCAGCTTTATTTAGTTATGACTCGTGAAAGAGCCTCATCGAAAAAATTTTGTCGACAATACGATGCACTTTCCCATCAAGAAAACTAAACAAATCACTACTCCATCATATCCCATCAACATTTTAGCCACATTAAAAGCTTTCGTTTCATTATTTTTCACAATTTTATAAAGATAAATATTTAAAATGACATAAACATAACCAAACAACTTGGAACTGTCACAATTTAGACAGTAAAATGACGAAGTGTCACAAAAAGCCCAGCTTTCAAAGTTTTCTATCTAGAGTGGTTTTTTGGCGAAATGTCCTATCCGTTTACTCTTTTTATCGGACATTTTTTTGAAAAATTTTTTTTACTAAAAATCCCTCCTGTCCCTTTATTCTAGCACAAAAAAATCCAATTCTTATCTCAAAACATCACACCGAAACTCTATTGATGCCGTTTTTTATCAAATTTCTTACAACATTTAACAATTTGTCATAATTAATAAATCTTTTTTACGCCGCACTTTTGCAAGAAAGAGACGCCGCTATCGCGTTTTATTTATATGTAATATCGGGTGTGTTTTTAAATTTCTCCTTAGAGTAAGCTGTGGCCAGCTGTTTGTGAACGCACCTTATTAACAAATGTCAATATCAAAAGTCAAAATCTTATTCGAACTTCGAAGACTATTTTATTTGTTGATCGTTATCGATAATAATTAATAGAGCAAATCTAAACTAGTAAGTAATTTATTTGTAAAGGTAAGCGATGTAAAATCAATAAAAAACATTCATAACCTAACATTTCCAGCTTGTGTGACGGTAGGTTTCTTATTCGAAACAAAATGGTTTTTCTTCAAGAACATAAGATTTTCATTGTCGAATCTTAGTTTCGTAAGAAGCGGCGAGTGGAAGGTGTTTGGCAGTACTCAATTCTAAACTGTTTTGTAGAATTTCAGCAGCAGTTTCCGGACATTGTGATTACTTACAACACTTTTAGAGAGATTATAATGATTATGAGAAAAAGTATTGTGTTGTCATTTCAGGCACACTAACCGCAGCAAGATATCGCAAAATTTTGCAACCCTTCTTTGAAGAGCTTCATGATGACGAACTGAGAATTGGTTATTTTCAACAGGATGGAGCTACTCCTCACACAACACATAAAACTTAAAATTTGATAGAGGAATTTTTCGACAGACGAATCATTAGTAGCAACACACAGAGACCTTACCCTTCAAGGTCCCCTGATATCACACCGTGTGATTTCTTTTTATGGCCGTACTTGAAGAACTCTATTTTCCAACGACCAATACATAACATGGATAAACTACAGCATCGAATTGTTAAAAAAAATAATAAAATTAATAACCAACCTAACGTGCTTTATATTATAATTTGTTTCAATAAAATTTACAATTATAAAGCGTAAGTGGAGCAGTTTCAGTTTTTATCACAAAAGTGAAGTTATGTCATTTTCTGGTTGGTTTACAAACAACAAGCCACAGCCTACTCTAAGGTGAAATTTGAAAAAACACCCGATATAATATAACAAAACTTCCTTTTTTTTTCGGAAAATTTTAATCAAATGACCAAAAATTTTGTTGGGTCGAGTGATTTTGCCCAAAGCAACAAATTTTGACACTATTATAAACAAAATTTTCCGTAAAAAAAGAAAGTCGAGTTATATTCATCTAGACAAATTCTCAATATCACCTGCAGATTTGGTTTCAAAGCAATTTTCTTGATTCATTTTGAATTAGTTTTGTAAAACGTCAATTTCTTTAGTTTTCAATCAGTTGTGTAAACCACTTACATCAACAACATATAAACAAATCCGTTTGTAACAGGATTTTTCGCCGGAAGGAGAAAATTTTTTCGCAGAAAGACGCAGTTGTATAGTGGGCGGAAATTTGTTGAGTAGAAAATCTTATGATGCTTTCTAGGGTTTAAGGAAATGTATAACATAGAATTTGAAGATCAGAACATTATCGAAATCGAGTAAGTTTATGCTGTTATACCGTAGCAAGCACAAATTAAACGTCAAAACAAACAAAAAATTATTCTTTTCATCAATTATGAATGGAAAAAACAACCAAATTCTCGATAAAGTGTAGATTTTAATTGCTGCAAAAAACTATCACTTATTAATTGCAGTCATGTCAGGTGAGAGAAAAAATCACTAGAATAATGTCGTGATTACCATAGAAAAGTCTTAAAATTGCAGTGTGTCTATTGGTTCATTATATACCATGGAACTCTCACCAAAATTTTTCTATTGAGTTTAATTTCTTATATCAAAGAGTTTTTGGGGAGTCATGGCAAGAAAAACGTTACCGTAACGTCTAGATGTGAGCTTGTACGCAAATAACAAGCACGATTGATTACAAGACTTTAACTTTGGTGTTGAGTTTACCGTTACAACAGCAATTTTACAGTTGACAAGCTAAGCACAACTGGTACACGATTAAAATTAAATAAATATACATGAAATACAACTAATTACCAAAGTTTTTGATACTCATAGCACGTGATAGACTACGCTGCTCATAGACTACCCTAACATAATAGTTGTTTACGTATTGAGAGTTGACCTGACCTGACATAACACGTCTTGAGTTAGACTTATTGCTGCTCATAGACTACTCTGACATAATAGTTGTTTTCGTATTGAGAATTGACCTGACCTGACATAACACGTCTTGAGTTGGACTTAGTGCCTAATAAGTATTAATTCAATGTTTACAGATGGTCAATGTACAAATTTAAATAAAAAAAAAATTCTCAAAGAAGATCTTACACTGTTGGTGGAATATTATTGCAAAGTATGTCTGCATTTTTCGGCAAATTTTCAGAAAAATATGTTTGCTACATAAAATTAATTAATTTATATCCTTGAAAACCAGACCCCATGGCCCTTCTTGAAGTGATATTCAGATGACTTCTGACAGCAAATTTTTGTTAATTTCATAAATTATTCAAATCAACTCTTGCTTTACAATTTGATTGATACATTTTTAATGTCTTTCATAGTATGATCGCTTTATTCGATTGTCAAACGACAAACGTACCAATAATACGTTACTTTATATGTATTAATCGTAAGAAATTCGTTCATACATTCAAAATTTACATAGAAAGAGTTGATCTAAATTCTAAATAATTCATAAACATATGTTGTAATTGTATTTAATTTTTTGTTCTTAAACATATGCCCTTTTTGTTCAAAGTAATTACTTAAAACTTGAAAAATTATTAAAAAAAAAGAATATTCAAGATAACCCATTATTTCGTCAGACACAATTATTGTATTTTGCGGTAAGAAAATATTAAAACTTTCTTGTTTTAAAAAAATACGTTGTAATTAACTTCATCACATCCAAACTATTATTAAAACCTTAAGCCTTTATTTCAGCGGTAAAGTTCCGCCAAACTGAAATCATTTTAATTGAAATTCTCCGAAGACCATCCAGCATTACTGAACCAGAACAAATTTTGTTAATGTCTCTATAGAGTATTCTACTAATACAAGCAAAGAAAAATCAGTTTTACCTTTCACACCTTTAGCTTTCCTTGAAATAAATCATAAAAATAACCATAAACATAATAATTTATGTATGCAAACTGATTGTAAAATGACTCCAAAAACAGCGCTGACGTAATCCTTTATTTGCCATTCTAAAAACAGATAGAAACTGGTTGTTGTCGCATAAATTCGTCTTCACCTTTAACCAGTGATTATTATATATCACTTCATTCAAAACACACACTATTAAATCACTGAAAAAAAAATCAAGAAATTTACAATACAGGAGCAATCAACTTATTTATCTCGTAATTTTTTTAATAGAATATTTAAAAAGTAGCAAACGCGAAAGAGAATTAATTTAAGTTTTTTTTTATCAATTTTTAATTACGAGTCACTGTACGTGAAAAACAAAATGCTAAATTCTACGTGTTCCCTCTAGAAGTTTCTGTGTGACATGTTTTTTTTTTCTTGATAAAATATTTTGATAAAATAGTGCTTATCTCTATTACGGTTGATGAGCGTTACAAGCTTAGTTCTAACAAAATAACGCTTTCCCGATCAATATTAATGCCGAAAACTCGGTATACGTATGACATTGTCCTTGAGAGTGTATTTAGACTTCTTGCAAAAGCGCAAAATTTGTACCACATTCCGATCAATGCTATTGAATTGAAATGATCTAATGATTTGGACTTTTATCAGCATGCGCGTCTCTGCAAAGAGAATCGTATGATGCAACTTACAAAACCATTAGTTTGTTAAAATAAAAACATTTGAGGTGGATTACAGTATCAATTCCTCCGAATTGAGAGATTGGGGACACAGGAGAATTCTTCATCAACATGAAAGCACTGGAGAACTGACCATAGTCGACCAGTCAAAATACACGGTGTCAAATTGAAAACTTCCACCCCTTATCTTTGTTATAAAATCGAAATATAAATAATATAAAAAATAGAAAAGAAATAATTGCGATTTTTTATATTTTCAACTGCAACAAAGATATTAAGAGAAGTTTTCAAATTGACATCCTGTACATAAAATAAACAAATTTTTTTTAGAGAAATCTTTTCATGCCAGATAAAATTCCAAGCACTTACTCAATTTTTTGAATTAATTTTGTTTGTTATAGAATTTATTTATTGCAACTTTTTTCTCAAAACTTTCCTTATGTAAAATAACAAAATTTTCATACTGTCGTTTAGACAATTGCAACAGCATTCAAAATAAAAAAAAGTTTCTTTTTAAAAAAAAATCTGACATCATAGCTCTAAAACAATCGACTGCGTGGAATTTTAATTAGCATAAAAATGTGTTTTTAGAAACAAAAATAGAAATTTCTTCAATTTTCATTACTTTTATATATATTGTATGCTATTGGTTGTGCCAAAAAGATAAAGATAATTAGTTGTATTATTTTAAATGTAGATGGATATGATATTTGAGTTTTTTAGCAGTAACTGGGTTTCAACTCTCAGTCGCTGTAAGAGTCTTGTTTCGGCATAACCTGTTGAGTTGAGTGTCGCGTTGTTCATTTAGGAATCAAACGTCTCTCCGCTGAGAAACATGTACACTATCCTTGGTATAATACATTTAATGATCCAGGCATTAATTAACCACCTGAAAAAAATCGTTATAGTTGTAAATTAATGTGAGAACTTCTGGTTTTATAGTGAGATTAGCGAAAAAATTTAATTTTTTAATGCTAATCATTTGCTCGACTTGAAGCTTGCTTATAAAGTGATTCTACTTTGTAAAGCTTTGTTTTTGAGTTCAGCAAATCTTTTCATGTTTTTTCGCATTTGCATCTGTATACCTAGTTGAAACTATGAAATTGTTTTACTCTCTCGTATGACTAAATTAAAACAAATGCGGTATATGTACCCTCTGACATAATTAGATACACTTTTTATTTACAATTCTTATATAAACAAAGAAATGTCAAGCAATTACAAAACAAAAACACCATAAACCAGACCAGTAACAAGCTCGCTAGCAGATTGTCAGCTAGTTGCTGACAACGTAATGATACAAACTGACTTCTGAAGAGAGTGACAGTCACATGAAAAAATCTTTATTATACGCTGTAGCTATGATAGGCTAAAAAGAAAAGAAGAGAAAAGACTGGTAGTCCTAAAACTTAAAAACAAACTTTCACTAAAAAAATAATATATCGACGTTAATTAAGCACAAAGTTTAGCCCACATGCTTTAAAAAATGTTATGTAAAAACTGTAAAGTTAAAAAAACAACAAAAATCCACAAACCCATTGGTATTGTTTAGTTATAAATTTTGGCTTTCTTCCTGCTCTGCTGCGGGTGTGCGTAGTAAGATATTTTTGCAGACGCTTTGTTTTAAACTTATTTGGTTGGCTGGACGTCTGTTTAACATCCAGCCTACCTGTCTCGCTAAACCACTAAAAAAATGTTGCACTTTGTGTTTCATCTTCAAATTTTATGAAATTTGTCTCTTGATTAAACAAATTCGGCTTGCTGAGAGACCATGCTTGTTGCATTTAGACACGTGTTAATGAAAACAAATTATGATAAAAACTTAAGTATTCTTAAACAATATAAGCTACAACTAAAAGGAAAAGTAATTTTTGTATGTACTGTTTAGGCACTCCTAAACAAGTAAACCGCTTATTTCAACAAAAAATACTTCATATAGTACTTGCAATTTATTTGTGCAAAAAAAACAAATAGCTTTTTTTAACACCCGACAAAAAAAAGGAAGGGTTTGATAAGATTGTTAGTGTGAATTTGTGTCGCCTTGTTGGTACTAAAAGACTCAACCGATTTAAATCTGGTATTTTTATTTGAACACCAAGTTTTTTTCTGATTGATAAATAAATTTATAGATCTGATCTAGTAGAAAATTGGTATTACGTTTCGTTGATGAAAAGATTGTAAAAATAACTTTTCAGATTTAATACTAGTTTATTGATTGCGATTGCGTTCATCAAGTAGATTATCTAAATTTATCTCCTGTAATTCAATTATATCCAGAACTCATCAAATAATTTGATAGATCTTTAAATCATTTATTAAAAAATGATGCAACTTCAGCGTAAGATATTAATTACAGAGTCTGCAACAATTTGCTATCATCAGATTTAAACATAGAAATAATGTAACTAATCTTCCACATTTAAAAAAAAATGCCATTCTTTATCAAAACATCAAATAAAGATTGCAAAATTGAAAAAACTGCACAATTCTTGTGAGAATGTTTAGAATATCATAAGGGCCCGACTTACACAAAGATTTTCATACGCCCATCCTTTAAACAGACACAATGTACTTATTATCAAAGACATTTTCATCTTTGCTCTCCCACCACAAATAGATCGTTTTTTCTTCAATTACAAGCCTTCTCTTCTTTTCTATTATTATTGAATTGTCAAATCAGCTTGATTTGACAATGCACAATTATTGAAGACAACTTTGCTTCAAACGTAAGGCACAGTCACAATGTGGCGCTATTTCTAGATGCTCTAAATATCAACGTCAGTAAGACTCGTCTGCTGAAGGTAAATCTCAACCAAAAAAGTTTTATGTTCTACAAGAAAAGCCAACTTTTCTAAGAATTAGAGAGTCTTTATTCAACAATCAAAACGCCTGTTTTGTACAGGATGGTAGTCTCATATAAATTATTGTAGAAAGTTTTTGTAGCAAATTAATCCGTTTTGATAGAATAAAGGCATTAAACTTTTGTTATATTGTCTACTTAAAATTTCCAAAGGCCATTGAGGTGAAAATATTTTTTATACGCTAGATATACAACATATCTAAATAATATGTAAGTACAAATTACTTAAGTAGGTACAGGAAAATAAAAATGATAGATTTCAATCAAACCCACATCTCTAATATGACAATCAATGTCATTTTTCAGTTTGCATTTAAAACATGTAAATGGTTTAATTATATTGCGACTGCGGCACGTGTTTGCGTTTGCCAATTGAGTTAATTGGATGCTTTCAGAATTTTAAGCATGGATCGTCGCCAAAAGAGAAACGTCGCAAATTAACACTTTTTAAATAATTCACTTTAATTAGATTGATACAAAATATTCCGTGTGTAATTATATAATAACATAATCACAATTAACCTTGAAGATTTTATCGTACGCAAAGGTTCATGTGTCAACACATTAAATTCTACATCATATGCGTTATTAGAGTTACACAAAGTATTTAATAATAAAAGTGAGTTATTCTTGGATATGATGTCAAGCAGATACTCTTCTTCAATCAATTATTATTACTGCAATGAAAACAGCTTGAGCAATCTCAGTGTTGGCATATATTGTAACCTTGGCATCAACCTACACATGATTGATAATAAAGATCAGGATACTGCAACTGCAGCACTTCAGCTAAAGATTCGGTAAAATTATACATACAAATCATTTTTTTTTGTTTGTTTGGCACCTTGGAAGTTCAAGTTTGATCATGAAGCAATTCTCCTGAATTATGAATGAATTTAAAGCTGAACCTTGGAGTACATCGAGTAGGCCGATTATCGTAAATCTCGTTTGACATTTTACTTCTCACCTAAAACATTTATTTTAATTTGTTGATTTAACATCACGTAGTCTTCTAATTTAATTGTCGTAGGTCCTACTTGCCGCAATGTGTATCAAATGATAACAATAACAAAAGTATAATTTTACACCAAGCAGAATTTATTGATCACAAAGCTTCTTAGTCAAAATGGTACAACTGAGATCTAGGGACTGGTATTCAGTAACGCAAAGTATATAATGTACTTAAGTATACTAGAAAAATTAAGCGCAAAGTGATCAGACTCAATCACAAACAAAGTTACCGGTAGAGAGACGAAAATATAATACAGATTTATTACTTAGTCAAAAAATATACGACTCGCCTAAGGGTATTCTTTAACATCGAACGGCTATACTTTGACACTACACTACAGTCGGCCATTACACTAGTGGTCGACATGTACCTTAAAAATTGGTGATGCTATATATTTCTTATGCTTATTTATGCAAAAGGAAATTTATAATTAAAGTATTCCATGCCTTTCTGAACATTAGATGTTGAATAAATTATACATTAAATTCAACGAGGCTGAAAGCACTGAATGTCGAATGAGTTACACGTTAAATATCAACAATGTGCTCTATGAAGTCACCTCAGATTTTAATTTTATCAGTAATACATAAACCATTTCGTGATTGTCTTATAAAAGTTTGATAAACCTTGAAAACCAATTTAAATTACAATTTGTCATTGCATTCATTGTGCCACCATAAATATAGAATTCTACACTTTTTAATAAGCAGCATGTAATTTGTGTCGTAACATAATTACATTAGTCACAATATAATGTTGATTTTTTTTTCTTCTTCTTCAAACTCTAAAAACACGCCTTCTATATGCGCAGGAACCAAAAATATAAGAAAAAAACTATTTTCTAAAAGCTCTAGGCAGGATATAGGCAATCTCATTAGTAAAATTATTAAATAAAATATCTCTTTGTGTGAAAAAATTTCTGCGCTAAATTGAACAGATTCTGTCAATGTTTCGAACGTAATGTTACTTGTAATAAATTACAAATTTTGGCAATGCTACCAAACTTGCTGTAACTGTCACAGACCACCCTGATTATGAATTTATTTGATGTCTCAGCAATTATTTTTTTTTTCAGAATATGAGGTTGATGTTTTCATAAATCTTGATAGATGCTGCGCAATATTAAATTTTATGTCAAATCTTGTCATTGATTTTTGTCACTTGAGATTTAATACAAATTGAATGATAGTTTTGGAAAATAAAAAACTTTTATCTGAAATAACTTGTGTAAACCTGTTCCGAATTCAAAAGTTTTGCCAACATATTGCGTTTTTAAGCATACTATTAAAACTTTAGAAAATGACTTAAAACTATAGATGAGACAGTGTAATTCAGGTAGTTGATGTTCCAATGTGGGTACTGTGGAATGGATTGAGATCGGATCTATTTGACAAGAATGAGTTTTTAATTTGCCTTTTAAAACATTATTATTTTAAAAAAACTTAAAAGTTTTAGTAGCTGCAAATGTCAAATTAGTACTGATAAGGAAAACGACTAAAAAATTTATAGCGAGTTTTGATAGAAAATGTATGTTTTGTCGCAATTGTTTTTACCAATCTTGTTACCGTGTTCCTAGCTTGTCTCCACCTAAGTTATAGCAAGACATATTTAAGAAAATACATTATGTATGACGTACTATCAGATTTTTTTTCTATTTCATAAACTTATATAAGCCAGAAAATAAATAAATATAGTTAAACTTAAAGTATAAGAGTTATTAGTGTATGTTATTAAAAAAATTAGTAAATCTGTTATTCACTTCATACCTTTGAATTGTTATTGAAGCATGATAAAGCAAACACGTACCTGGAAAAAAAACACACATTAGAAGTTGTATAATTAATCAAGTAAATTAAATTAAATATAAGCACAAACTTATCTATAGTGACTTTTTTCAAGTCAATTGTCAAACGGTATCAATGCTGGCAACGCCATATAAAACTATTTGTTAAGAGCGTAAAATTTTTGACATTGACAATTAATTATAAAAAAAAAAATTTTTATAGAGGATTTAGGGTATGTATCGAACTAGTGTGGATGTTTTTACATTTTTTTTATTACATCTATAAGCGACGTTTCGGTAAAAAGATTTTACTTTCTTCAGGCCTAAAAAAACAATTTAGACCAACTTAAAAGTCAGTTACATAGAACAAAAATGCACCAAAAACACTTACTGTTGATATACATAAATGTACTTTTGATCATTATCATTTTTTAATTTCTACTTTTATGTTTTATGTAACTGACTTTTAAGTTTGTCTATATTGTTTTTTTAGAGCTGAAGAAGGTAAAATCTTTTTACTGAAACGTCGCTTATAGATATAATTAAGAAATGTAAAAATATCTACATTTGTTCGATACCCTAAATCGTTCATAAAAAAATTTCTTTTAACATATTATTAAAACAAGAGTGATAATTTTTCTAATTGTATATGAAATGTCAATTGAAGTTTTTATGTTACCGCAATTATACTGGTGAAATTGATGTATTCTATACATCATTTGATGGTTATATTTACCAAATGATAAAGTATTATTTTGTTTATAATGCATGTCGGTGTCAGAACTATAAATTTTCTACTGGTATTATTTGGAATCCCTTCACGTTTTTTTATTTGTGCTTCTGGCTTCTAGTAACTATTTTCTAAGCCAGATTCTAGAGTTGACTAACAATGGAAGATTGTTCTTTTAAACATGAAAAGATCAGTAGTTTATTTTAGGAGCTTAACAGTTAGTGAAAATTACGCAAAGCAATAGTCTTTAGCTATATTAGTAAAAGAAAAACAAAATATATACAATGCTTAACTTCAAATTTTTAGTTGACGAAGAAAAGCTTTCACGGAACAAAATGATTGAAAAGACCGTGTCGAAATCTTTGAAGATACAAATCGCTATCTGCATGCGACATCACTCTGTCATTCTGCTCAAAAACTTCGCTTACCAATATAATCCCAAGCAGCAACGCAGTCTAGTTAGAATAAGTTTTGTCTCCAACGTAGTTCCCACGTCTAGTTACCGTGCTTGTTCTCATTCATATTTTTTCCGCTTCTACCGATAGAGTGCGAAACATCGACAATGTTTTCCAATTTTCTAAGTGACAGACCGACAGAATCTAGATTTATTATCGTTTAAAAAATATTGTCTAATCTTACAACAATATAACAAACATTATAAACAAAAGCATTCTGTAATTATGAGACCGCCAGTATCAAAAAATCAAAATAAGGTTAGGATAAAAGTCAAATATAAAAAAAATACATATTCTGTATCAAATATGTATTAACAAATCAAATTTCAATTACCTAGCCTAGGTCTCGCTTATCTTAAAAAACTAATATAATTTAAATTAAAAGGACAACTAAATTCAAATTAGAAGAAAAACTTTGTTCATGGTGCAACGCACAGGTCACACACAGATGTATAAAAAAATAATGTTTTTTTTTGTAATTAATTAATTCGAGCAATCGAGTCATTCAGACATTTTCAGAAAAATTTTGAACTTAAAAAATTGATTATGCAATTTTCTTAACAAATGACATGACCCTATAAAAACTAATCTGAATTTTACTATTTAATAATGATTACCACAACACGATATAATTTTGAACCTTTTCTTAAAAAATATTCACCAGCTAAAATTAATAATTAGTAGGTCAGCAATTCCCTTACCAAATGCCACTCACTCCGTCTGTCGATTGAATCCGGAAATTTCGTTCTCCCGATTATCAAAAACGATTAATTAATCCCTGCATAGTTTTCATTTTTGAAGTATAAACTAATTAATTTAAAATGTTTTCGAATAGTAAATACCATGTTTAAATAATCAAAACTTAAAATGCTTTAAAGACGATGTCTCTTTGACAGTAAATATCAACTGTTCTGTTTAAAACTAAAAGTGGTAATCCAGATCCCGTTTTAGAATTTAATACTTGTCCCGTAATGTCAACAGAATTAGCACACAAGCTCATGAGCTGGTTTTGTCCATTAAGGGTGGATCATTGAGAGTGAGGTACCAGAAGGGCAAACAAACAAAAATTAATTTTTTGCAAAGTCACTTGTTGATTTATGTTTTAAAGGAAATTTCAAATTAGGTAATAAATTTAGAAGAGTTAAAATACTTCTTAAGACGTTGTTTCTTTCAGCCTATAATATATTTCAAATTCCCTTCCTGAATGAAGCCATCGACTTGTTCCATAAAATGTATTTTCTAAAAAACTTTTTATAAAATTATTTAGAAAAATGAATTTTCTAGAAATATTTAAAGCAGCATTGCCACATCCGTTATTCCTAGATAAATGAAACACTTTATTTAAATTCAATAGATTTAGTAATTTTTATTTAATAAATAAATTCTCTGTCTCTGTTTAATTAAATTGAAATTTATTTTTGAGTCAAAAAGCTTAAATAATTTTGCATTAATTTTTTTAGCAGAGTATTCTAATATTATTTTTATAAGTTTGATTACATGCGTGAATTTATTTTAATTTTGATATAGATAACACCTTTGAACTTGTAAAATGCCCACAAGTTGCTTCGCCTAATTTATCATTTTTGAAACCGTTCTTCCAAAACATTTAAATTTTGGCACCGCGTCTTTTCATTCATCTTTCAGAGAAAGCCGCCGGTTAAATAAATTTTCACAATAATTAATTTACTCTATTATATCTGTACGATGGTTCGACAAACACATCCACCAAATCGGATTATAGCTACAAACTGATCTGTCATTTAATTGCAGGCGATATTTTAAAAGTTAAAATATAAGTTGTATTTGGGTGTTTGGAGTATGGATGCATTCCAGAAGGTGAATGTAAACACTCGAGATACCCACCGAGGATATTTTTGAGTGTTTAAAAGCTAAAAAGATTCACATTCTCAGCTTCCATTTGTAGTATCGTCCATTAGATAATTTATTGTAGGTAGCTAGCTGTGTTTGAAGATTGTCTTTTAAAGGAATCTTGACAGTTAGTTTCTTAGAGAGTTGCAAAAATTGGATGTACCGTACGTGCGACTGTTGAAGTCCCAGATAATATGGGAAATGCGGAAAAAACAACTTCAGCAATGCAAATAGATGTTTTTAAATGTTGAAGTTCACAAGATAAATCTCAGAATTTATAATTCTCAAAACTTTTGATTTATATTTGTTTATTTATAATTAAATTACATAGTTATAAATAGACAAATTAAAAACAAATGAAAACATGCTTCATATTACAACAAATTGAAAATTTCGAAAAACCGACTTCCATATAATTAATAATTCACATATTTATTTAATTGATTTAAACGAACTGCTTTGTTGCTTAATTGTTTTCAAATTTATATTAAATAAATAAACGAATTATATTGAATGAATTTTCCAAATTTTTAATTTTGTTTTTAAATAATTTGCTGTTGTGTCAAAAATTGATGTCAAAAAACCCTTAATAAAAGATAACTTATAAACTACTATTAATACTTTGATCAAATTTATATAAACCAACTACAAAACGTCAGCTTTCAAATATTTCAAATAAAGAAAAAATCATCAAAGATAGATGAAAAAGATTTGATGTTACATTAAAAAATAAATAAAAGAATAGTCGAATTCAAAACTTCATCTTTTTATTGAACACGGTTGAAAAAATTTTAACTGTCACCAGAAAAATTATATAATGATATAAAGCGGTTAAACCAATTAATTTGTGCCTAAATTAAAAAAAATTAGATCGCACAATACTTTGAACCTTGAGTAGTCTGAAACACTCTGAATTTGTAGCATGAGTTGAATTTGTAGCAAAAATGACGATAAATGTTATATAGGTCAAATGCGTCAATATTGACATCACACAGCCCTTCCAGAAAAGAGTGTTGATAAATATTGTTATAGTTATCCCAATGCTAGTTTGCGTTTATAAGGCTATCTATTGTATGAGTTATTGGTATTTACAATAAAGACTTACCGCTAACATTGAAATATAAGCCAACAAGTCATAAATAAAAGTCTGACCACAGATACGGTCTTGTACCAAACCGTATTTTATTATGCGATAAAGATTAGTCTTATATTGTATTTTTATTTTGTATAGAGCGTATCAATTTGTTTAATTGTGGGTCTGTAAAGCCTTAGTAACATAATTTAAAATGTAACATATTATTATTTGATTTGTATTAAATTTATGTTGTTTGAAATGTGCGTATTTATTATTCCATTAAAGAAAGCAAACAGCAAATCCAGGTAATAAAAAGCGTTGTACACTTTTGGGGTCAACTGATTGAAATTTTTTTATAACTTGCTACCTCTAAGTCAATTGTTATTACACTGTCATAAACGCAAACCAGCATTGGATAACTATAATGATGATGTATTGTAAGAAACGCCAACAAACATAAGCACCGGCTTTTTCAACCCGTCAATATTGAGGGCATTTTGCGTCTCCCCCACAGAACTTTTAATTAAGCCTCAATTATTATCCATACGCCCTTGTCGATTTATTAGCGCTTCCGTTTGATGTAAATCGGATTTATGTGCAAAATGTTTCTAAGCAGAAAGCTTCGGTTAAAAAACGAGTGTTCAATGGTTTAAATATAAAGTGTCTTCAAATTGAAAATCAGCAATTTTATAAAATATAATTTCCCTATGTACGAAATTACTTATTGATCAACCTGTAATAAATACTCTTATCACAACCGTCTCTACTTAACAAACCGTAAACATCAATTTGGCAACAGCGTTAGTGGGCTTATTATAGCAGTGGGCACAGCAAAGATCATAATAGAAGTAGATAGCAATGTCTTTCAGATCCCATAAACTAATTGGTAAGTTACCTAAGTCACTAGACAAATTTTGTAATCCCGCTTACACCACAAAATTGACACAAAACAATGCGACTAATTGCACCTAGCCTCCAAAAATTTGCGTCTGCTAAATAGCACTATTTGTCATAACACCCACTAATGAAATAACAAATTAAACACTTGGAAAAACAGCAGAAGACAAAATAAACAGATTCACTTATTTGAAGTTTGCGACAAAAGTATTTCCACCGGAAAAATTGAATAAACACACTTGAAATTTGAACTGGTGAATGCCAAGACCCACTGGCAGCGTTGCCACATTTCGCGGTTCACGGCTTGTTAAGTAGAAACGCCTGTACTCCTACAAAATATGTAACATAAAATATATTCATAGAAAAAAAAACAAGAATAGTTCCATTCCATTGAAAAACATGAGCTAATTTTTGAATATTTTAAATATAGATAAGTTGTAGTGTGTTAGTCAAATAACACAACACTATTTAAATACATAAAATCTGATTTTAAAAATTCTAAAAAATAAAGTGCACAAAAATAACAAGTTTTGATATTTGGTTATTGAGACAAATTCTGAAAGTCGTATATGGCCAAGTATTTTGAGAACATTGCTAAATCCCTAGCACCCTATGCTGTGTACCTTTATTCATACAACTATCCTGAATCTTCAACAAATTGATAATATTAGTGCAAGTCCTAACCGAGTATCAGCTTTCTAAATTAAATCATATGCTGTTTCTTTGAAATTCTACTTGTTACAGTATTCAATATATTTTTAAATCGTTCACACATAAACATATCAATTGTTTCTACAATTTCAATTTCTTTTTATTCAATTGTGTACGATAACTTGTATCTCACTGTTGGCAACTTTGTAGTTTTCAAAACTTAAGATGCAAAGTTTTCAAAATGAAAAATTTCTTTCTATCAATTTATAACCATCTACCATCTACCCTATACAATTTATACCAAGCTTGTACCAAAAGTACTCAGATTTAAAGTATAAAGATAATAGCAAAGCATTTGAACTAACTTAAATTTGCTTCTCAAAAATTATACACTTTTAGTTTTATTGAGCCAATTTTGTGTTAAACCCTATTTAGACAATCGTGTACAAGTGCCAAAAATTATTAGCTTCTGATTTTCCATTCCTAATAGCAATACTTCCGGTTTTCTTGAAGAGTTTTATTTAAAATCATTGCCATTTCATATTCACGTTGACGATTTGGAAAAAAATTCATCATTCTCGTTTTTTTTCTGTTTGCTAATGACTTCAAATTATTTTCCAAAAGTAATTTTTAAGACATTAGTGCTTAAGAAATGATTTAATTTTAAGATTATAAAATGTAAAACTATAATCTTTTCCAGAAGAAAACTTATTTAAAATTTCTAAAAAAGTTTTTATTCTTACCTGTACATTGAGTAATAAATAAACGCAACAAAATAATAGGTATGATTGTTAGTCTAACTAAAGAATATAAAACATTGTATTCTTCTATAAAAAGGTTTTTATTAAAATGTGCTCAACTGAACTCCTTTAAAAATGCTGCAGTTGGACTTGAAAATATAAACATACAATGCTAAAATATATTTTACACACACATCACAGCAATCACGTTCTATAATATTAATTATGGTGATTTATTGAACTACATTGGTTTGCTGTCTGTAGAAAAGGGAGAGCCTCGATATAGACTTATTTACGCTTCGCATTAAAAGCTCTCAACAATAATAATAATATAGATTCTCCCGATATATTTCCAGACTACGGACTACTCACCAACAGTCACGCAACCAGAGCCAAATATTTACGAGTCTCATGATGGAACAAATTACGGTAGAAATTTAGGGTCGAGATTATCCAAAGCACAAAACTTGACATATTCAATGTTTCTTCCAAGTTTCTAAAAATCTAACATTTTTATTTTTGAAAATGTATTGTAAATATTAGTTTTTTTGTCGATAGCAATGTTTTCTTTTCCCTCTTTTTTTTATATGTACAAAAAATGTATCCGTTGACTTTACTTTAGAAATTAAAGGAGTGAGTAACAACAAAAATACTAGTAAATAGATTAAATACTCTGTAAGAGCTTGTACTCGAACGAAATATAATTAAATAAAATGTCAGATACAATTAAAAATAAAAATTACTAATAAAAAAAATACATACGATTCAGTAGAAAATCTAAACCTAAACATAATATTTATTTATATTAAAACAAAGCGCATTAAAACAAAATAAAATAAAAGTTTTATAGACAAACTACAAAAACAAACTGTCTACCTTAAAAAATATTCTAAGAGCATGGAAAAAAATATAGCAAAAAAAAACGATCTCTGGAAAAGCAATTTCTGTATTCGGCTAAATACAATATAAAAAAACATAAAATTCCATTCGTAAAAATTTTTGGATAAAAACATGAAACAATGTGAGATTGTTCTAAGAAAAATTCCAAAACATGTTCACCAACTGAATTTATCAGTCCAGTTGTATTATATACCGTTGATAATAATAATAAGATAAAGTCTGTTCTTAGCAGGAAAAATTCCAAAAACAAGATCACGTTCATGCCATGTTTCAATACAACTACCAACTACACAGGTTACCGTTCTTCCCGAGATTTCTAAAAGAATTTGATGCAATGGTAAAATTCATCTAAAACAATTCACTACGGGGACGTTTTTTCCAATATATGCATTTGCAATAAATTTAAATCCACGTTCTACACTCCAAACACACAGTCAATGAAAGTAAATTTGATCCAAATATAGCTAATCTTCGATAAGCCAATGACTTAAGAAAATCATAAAAAAAATTAAATTAAAAAAACCAAATACAAAACTTTGGCATAATTGTTTTAGAAAAAAAACAGATGATAGCTAGCTACAAACCAGCTTTCTGTATACAATATTGTTATCAGGTAATGATAACAAATTATTATCATCGCCAATTAATCATCGCTACCTCACACGCTATTGAATACCAGAAATTGGTTTGTAGCTATGTTTTTTAGATTTTTATAAAGAAAATATATGGAAGTTTATTGTTCAGTGATGTAATGGAAGTTCTTTGTTGAGTGATGTAAGTGTTTTTAATTTTAACATAAAATGAATATATGTAGTTCCTTCTATTTGATTATAAAAATCCTTAGTTATTCATTAGCACATTATTTATTACATTTGTATATTTATTTCAACTAATCACCAAATAAATGCAACAAAAATTTTTTTTAAATTTTTGAAGTTGTTTGGTTTATTGACATTAAACTAGATAGTACAGAAGAATTCTGTAAAAATATGTTTAAGCAGTCGAGAAAAGAATAGTTAGAAAGCAATAATTGCAGAATTTTTAAAACATTGTTTTTCAGTCTTACCATATATAAGAAAATGTTGTTTTGCCGATGTCTACTGTTTTATTTAGATATTCTGTTTTATTCACTTATGGTATTTAATTCTGGACAATATTACAATAAAAACAAGAGATATCTAAAAAAAGGAATAAGCCGAATACAGTGTACCTATAAATATTTAAAATCAAGTGTTGTGTGTGCAAATAGTGATGTTTTATATAAAGGAACTATTATTTCAGATTACTAAACCCAACGCAATTATTCACCAAAAAATCATGTATACAAAAACTTTACTTCTAAAACTTGTGCTATTTAAACCATTTTTTTTGTAGAGTTGTGTTTTATATTTTGCAACATTTGAAACTTGAATGAAGACGAATTTCAAATGTCACATGTTTGAAAACATCTGATAAGCTTGAGGAGACTTATAAGAAAAACATTTTAAAAATAGAAGATTTCTTTGTCTTATTGCATTCTTTTTCAATTAAATATAAAAAACTAGCTAAAAAAATGTGCATTACCTCGATCTAACCATCAGAAATCTCATGTTTTCTTAAAGATGTTGAATTAGGCCATTGAAGGTCTCAATAATGAAAACATTAAGGTACATTATTACCAAAACAAACAATTACCACCAATCTTGCCCGAGCAAAAGCTGCCACAATATCCATCAAAGTCAACATAAACGGGAACAAACAGTTCTCAGAGCCATAAAGTAAAACTGGAGTTAATTCCAAAACATACTACACTAGAAAACCGACCGGAAATCGAGTATGTTTCACCATTTTAGTATCGCGACGCGATGCGCAGCCACAGGCTCGGCGTCCCGATGCCGTAGATGCCATCGAGTCACTGACTCTAGGAAAGCTGCTGCAACTTACACAGCTGTTTTGAAAGGTAGAGTAAGGTGTACGTACTACAAGTTCTTCGCTTCTTTAGTCTTACTCTTTACATCTTTCTTTGCGAACGTCTTATAACGGCAACGATCAAACGCTGCTGGTGCCAAGACGACCGCTAATTGCAGGACCGGTTCAAGGGGGAGGATGCAAACGGGTGGAGGAATTGAGGAATTTCACGCCTCGGAAGAGGAAAGAGCTTCGGGTAGGTCAAAGAGTTAACAAAACATCTGTTTAAATTTAATTAAAAGCTTTAGATATTTATCACGATTGTAAAAAAAAGTGTATTCAAAATTCTTTATTGATTTTCAAAATGTGGGAAAAAGTGCTAAATACAAATGAGAGAAAAAAAGAAAACACAACTTCTGACAAACTAAAATTCACAAAAAGATTTATTATATACAGGATTTGTCACAAATATGACCTAGTAGACAAATAATAAAAAGAAAAAATCAAAACATGCGACTATAATAGATACCTGAACGTGGTCTACAACTATATAGTATTATATTGCAAAATGTAACTGACACTAAAAATATTGTAATGGCAATAATACTTCCGGTTATACTAAATGAAATAATGCTACAATGCTATTTTTATATTAAATTTTGCAGAAAATTGTACAACCCCTATAATCGAGTTTCCCACACCAACCTCATACCATTATCAAAGCAAAGCACGCCATGACAACAAATAAATTGTTAAAAAACTGATATTTTGCTAAGCATAAACTGCAGGTAGTTATATAGTACTGAAACTAATATTAGCTATATAAAATGTATGTCAACAGGCATTATATATAAGATTTACGTATGGTTTGTTTTTTTTATTGTCCGTAGCAGAAGAAATGTAACTTTAACATTTAAATTTTAAAGTTAACAATTAGAGTTTATTTATTTTGGTTTAAGCAACAACAGTTAAAAATTATGTATGTGCCGTCGCTATTAAATAAGTTAAACTTTGTATTCGTTCTTTAATTTAATATTTAGCCTGACAGCTATCTAAATATTTGCAATATAGAGCAAGAGATTTTTGAGATCATTTTGCCAATCTTATCAGGTGAAAAATATCTTCTACGCAGTTTGAACACGGTCCAGTATTTTTTAACTTAAAAACTGAGGTAGTCAACGTTTTCTTAATCATAGTTCAATATGTTTAACCGTTTTACAAAAATCAGTTTTTTTTTGGTTCACGGAAGAATGTTAGCATCTTTCAAAGATCTGATCGAGTCAAAATTTGATATTACGTTGTTCTTCAATGATATCAGAGAAACATTTTAACCCTAAATTGATTCTAAAACATCAACATAATTAGCAAAACAAACACTCAACTCTCTCACCAACTTGCAGCCAGATGCATTTTGTTTGTGTGCTTTTTAGATAACACTAGTAATCCAGTGGACTTAAATGACATAGCCAACCTTTATCCACGTGGTAAAGGAACAAAACAAGTTTTTTTATAAAAGTGTGCAACTGAGTATACAATTAATTTAAATTTTAGTTTATCATTATTTTAGAAATAGAATTTAATAGAGACCAAAGGTATTAAATACTTTACCGGAAATCGTCTTGGAAACAACATTTTCCTGCTTATTTACGCGCAGGAAAATTGAGTTTTCCGGACTAGTACAGTAAAAACTTTAGGAGACGCAAAATAAAAAAGATACTCTAGTAACTATAGTTGTCAACAAAATTGACAAACTTGATTTTTGTGGAATTTGTCAAAAAAAATTCTAAAATTTGTAAATTTCGTCTTTTTATTTTAAGTGCCTCGTATTTCAATTTAGCTCCTCTTCAGTAATGTGAAATTTTCACGAGTTTTATGTAAATAACTATTGTTAAATTACTTTAAATTAAAGATTTTTACAAATATTTATATAGCATAGTAAAGTATGAATACTTCCTAGATAGTACCAAAACGCTATACAATTTCTACAGGAAAAAACTGAAGGCAGAAAAAATTCACCCGTAATCACTTCTTTTATTATAACAGTTTATAAACGTTCTAATCACGGTTAAATATTTAATTTTGCTGTGTAAATTGATCTACTATACTATATTCTTCGGCTATTGGCAAGAAAATTTGGGCATCTGTGGAATCGCATTTAAAACACACCTATTGGTTAAAGCTAAGTCCCGTTTAGACAACACAATTTTATGAAAAAACGATGTCAGCAAAACTTGTCAATTTATCCTAACCCCACTTTTGTCTGTCAAACAAGATTTTTCCTTAACAGCGTGCAAATCCTGTTTTGTTTAGAGCGCAAAGCTTGGTTTGCATAGCAACTGATGTCATATTTTCCGAGTCTTTAGAGATTCCGGTGTTTGTGTGGGGTTATGAAACCTAAACAATTTATTGACACTGACACCATTGACAGTTAAATTAGCAGCAGTTTCCTGAAAATACACCGAAAGTTGCTTTATTGTATGTAAAATTTTTTCCAATGCGCCCATCAGCCCAAAAAAATTAGAGTATAGAGTTGTATATCTTTTGAATGTTAAATAAATTTGTATTTTAAAGGTTAATTAGCTCATCCTTATTGATGGTTTTGATAAAATAATGGTTTAGTGAAAATTCATGATCAATTCTTGAAGTAATTGAATAATTATTGTCAAATAATGTTGTGTCAAAATTTTATCTTATTGTCGCAATCATTTACATAATTATTTACTCTAGTTTAATTAAATTGCATGTAAATTGTTATTTAAAGTATAAACTAAAATTAAAGAACAATAACTTCATTAAAGTAATCTTTGCATTTTGCTATTGTGTATTGTTAGATAAATATTCAAACAATATTTTTATCAATAAAACCACTCTTATAACGTAAAGGTAAAATATTTTTCTATTAATAATTCAACAATCTAATTACTCAATTACATATATAATAAACATAAACTTAAAGTTGTGACATTTTCCTATGTTTTTTTTGAATTGCCGTTAAGTACATCATCGGTAATTAATTTGCAGAAAAATCCTGTTTTGTAACCAGCGCATCGAAACAGCTTTGTTATAATCTGATAGTGGTCATATACCGACATTTTTACAAAATTTAATTTAGATGCAGTTGTGCAGATCAATAATGTTTTACTTATTGATTGTTGATAATTACTTTTGTAATACATTTCAGTTTAAATTTATTAGCTTCGTTTTATTATAATAATAATTACATACTCGAAACGCTCACAGAATGTTAATTCAAATTTATAAAACAGATATCAGTAGCCACTTTTGATTAACATTATTATAAACTCAGCTTAATAAAGAACAAAGAACAAATTCTTACATATCTTAGTTTCTGTGAAACCATCATTGAGATGAAAAGTTATATTAATAAGTATGAATTGTCTTAATTGAATTATGCATAGTTTGAAATTCTTCAATTGAACTAGTTCACACAGGAAAATGATATACAGTCTTTTGCCGTAACATAACAGTGATAATTAATAAAATCGGATCTGCAATTTTATTGAGTAGCGTGACCTCTGAGCTTACCAAAACACACTGTTGTACAATGAATAAAAAGCCTCTGAATTTTGTAAAACACGTTACGTAAAGTTCTAAGTAGTGTAACTTATGAGTTTAGTAAAACATGATACGTAAAGTTGTACATAGCGTAACCTCTAAATTTACAATTTACATCCCTTACGTATGGTAAACACGTTACGTAATGTTTAGGCTCTAAGTAGTCTAAAAATTCTTAATTTTTAGTTTATCTCGTGGTGTATTTTTATAGATTATTGTACTAAATAAAGAAAAAAAAATAGCTGAAATTTAAATTTTAATTTTAACTGGTCGCTCGAAAAAATCTAAAGTAATTTACTAATAAATTAAAAAAAGTTATGAGCGACCTTTCAAAATTAAAATTTTTAACTGAAACTTTCAGAAACCCCTTTTTTTGTTTATAAAATTACACCGTAACGAAAAAAACAATTAAAAAAAAATTCGATTTTCAAAGTTTTTCAAAATTTAAAAAAATTTGGAGCAACCTCTTAAAATTTTTTTTTTGAGCTGTCCTTTGGAGAGGGCTCTTAAAACATCAAAAACCAACATTTTTTTATTCGAGACTCAAAAAAAAATAGTCGGTTTTTTTGCGCCACCCTAACGTGTATAAATTTTGAATTTTTTACATTCATTGACTTAGATTCATAGAACGGTGTTCAGTTGGCTTGAGCATCAATTTTAAAACGTTTAATGCCTAAGCCCCTAATTGTTGTATAGTGTAATAACATATGATCCAAAATACCGCAACATTTGGAACAAGTGGTTATATGTATAAAGAAACGTTTTTATAAGTTCAAGAAGAGATTCAGAGTTAATAAAAAAAAATATAAGAAGTAATTCTTAATTATTTTAGATATATTTTCTAAAATCCTTGCTTCTTTATTATAATTTATTGAATTTATTGAATTTATTGTAATAAATTCATTCAATTTTAGTCAAAGTTTTATTTTTTAATTTTCAACATTACATTAAGTTCAAAAAAAAAACCTAGATTTGCAAGGATGAAACAAAAAGTCTTTTTATTCCTCAACGTTGGACGCAAGAAAACCCTTGGGTCTATATAAAGTCCTAAGCTAGAATTTATTGTCGAAGAATTACATAAATTCTTGAGATAAATTTGAAAATAGCGTTTGTAGGTATGTATTTCCTATTTTTTTTCAGCTATGGGACAATGGATTACATACTATTCAAACAAATAGACACAAAAGTATTTTTTTTATATGAAAAGATTTACTTTTGTATTTATTTATTTATTTGAATTCTGAATAATAGCGTTTATGAAGAAAATTCTGGAGGGTGAACTGAGGGAAAAGTAAATAAAAACTACTTATTTTATTAGCATGTTTGTGATCTTCTTCAGAAGAGAACACTTTTAAATAATACATTAAAAAGTTTTGTTTGGAATGAAATAAAATTATCCATAATTGTTCTTTTGTTGTCTTTAAATAGTATATCGTCAAGTTATACGTGTCTCCAATAATGGTTGGTTCTTAAAAAAACATGAAATGAACAGTTATTTGTTCCATTAACAGTATAAATATGAGCCTAAATAATACCGTATCCAATTTGTTAATACTGGTATAATTCCTCTTTATTTGAATGCTGGAACAAATTTCTTTATAAAAATGACAGAGAGATCTAAATAAACTAAATATCAATTACATAAAAATTGTCCTTTTGCATACAATTTACATATGTATTTTAAAAATTCGCTAGTAGTCTTAGCTCTTTAGAATTCGAGTGCTAATCCAAAAATAGCCTGCGGCTTTGACAGCTTTTTGTTGACTTTCCCCTTCGTTTAAAAAAGTTGTAAACAGCCGCCTATTGCACTGCGGTAGCTTGCAGATGTATTTAAAGCAAACCAGCTTCCGTATTACATCTGTTTTATCAAAAAGGGTTGGGGCGCCACCTTGTCAGGTCTTAGGGGGGCCATCTGCATACAAAAGCACGTGCTTCTGGTATTTAAATCGGAGCGGCGCCACCAACGGCTCCAATTTGTATTCAAAACTTGGAGCTTTTTTTGGTGCTGGGCAAGAGATTTTATCGGTTTTAACAGGATGTTTGCATCAAAAGTGCGTATCTGAATTCATATTAAATCAGTAGCGGTAAGCTATAGTAAAATGTAACAAAGAACAAGTCATCAAGATTATAGCGGCTCAAGCTCATATCGTGTAATTACTACTACACTACTATCAGATGAATGACACGGGAATGGGATTAGTTTCTTTTCTGACTTGAGCTTTTGGGATTAGTTTAGGGAAATATTCGTTTTACAACACATAATACTAATTAAAATTCAACTACAAGTTATAAGTACATCCAAATAGGGATTATAGATTGTGGAATACGCAACTGATTGTGGAACTGCTTGCTTTTTAAATTGAAAAAAACATTTCAAATTATTACAATAATACTGTCTTCTCTATTTAGATAATCTAACAAAAAATTTGAAAAAACGGAAAAAGCACAAATTAATAGACCAAAGCAAGAGTTAGGTGGACTCAAGAAGAAACATCTAATACCATTAAAGTACATCCAAATAGTTGGATTTTTAAATTCGACTGCACAATTTTGTTTAAAACTTTTTTTATAGATTCAATTCAGCATTTATCTTTAAAAGATACTAGAACTCTACACGTTTATAAAATAATGTTTTTATAACCAACCTTTTTCTATTTTTCCAGCAAGCGCTGTAACTTGCTGTAACATAAAAGAAATAATATTAAAAACAAAAATATTTACTTGTGCGATAATGACAAGCTAAATAATTTGTTAAGAAAATTATTTTTGGAAGAACGTAAAAATTATAAAAAAATGTTCGTGTGCAAATATACCACAAATACCCCAGTAACTAGTGATATCGCTTCTACTGCACTCAATTGTCACAATTATTACACAACTTCAATGATTAAATTTTGATGTTTTGAGATCTTGCCCTACTTTGTATTCGCTTTACAACTTTGTAAAGTCCTTCTTAAAAAACGGGAAATAAGAAAACGTCAATTCAACGCGTTCTATTGTAAAAAGTATACATAAATGCTTAAGATATACATAAAAAAATTTATTGATAATCTCAAATAATTAAGGTAAAAAATTATTGCAGATCAAATTTCAAAACTGTTTTCCAAAATTAATATACTTCTTCTGGTGTTTTAGACATTGCTATTTTGTGAGGTAACGCAACAATTTTACAATTTACAACAGACTTCTTACAATTTTGACATCTATAACAGCAAATTAAATTAAATCAAACCAATTAAAACATAAACAAAAGTGAAATATTAAATAACTTTAAATTTTAATAATAATTTTTCAGTTGCATTTAGAAAAAAATTCTGGTTCTTCAGTTTTTGCATATTTCTCTATTATTTGACTAAAACTATCTTTTTCACAGCTTATTGCTGTTCATTTTGGTCTTCTTTTTTTATTACTTCAATTCTTATTTTGTCTCAAGCGGCATTTGACTTGATTTAAGTTGTTCGTTAACCTTATAACTTTCTCCCATGCCCTCATATGTCAAAATAACAAAGTCCAGATCAGTTATACAATAATATATTACCGTTTTCCTGATTCTTTATCCAAATGTCCAAACGTTTTTTTTGTCCGGCTTCTTATTAAATTTAATACTGTCTATCTTTGATTATAATTATTATTATTATTATTATTGTATAAAACTCCCAACAGGCTGAGGGCCCAATTATTGGAGAGTTATAAAAGACAAATATATTAAAAATAAACACAAAAGGTAAGAAAAAAAGAAAAAATACACACAAATACATAACAAAAGCAGTTGAATACTACACAAACTTATGGAGCAAAACATTTTCTAATATCGGAGATAGAACAACTAAATATGTCGACGACTTTCTCCACACGACCATAATTTTGCAAAATTTGATAAAGTGGTGATGATCTCATAATGTTTGTTCTAGGAAAAGGTGTCTCAAAAATTGAATTGAATCGTAAAAAGGTTATTGGCGTTCTTAATTTAAAGAGAGACAACAACTCTTCACATTTTATGCTATGACTTAAAACATTGCGTAAAATGATGACTGAAATCATTTCTCGTCGGTATGTAAGACTCTGCAAAGAAAATCGTTCTAAAAGGTAGTCATTAGGAACGCCACGCGTTGGATACACTCCATCCGAACGATACACCAAGAATTTTAAGAATCTTCTCTGAATGCTCTCTATTGTTAACCTATGAACCTGATAGATCGGATTCCACACTACACATGCATATTCCAAACGAGATCTAACAAAAGTGAAAAATAACAAAGTGATGATATCAATTTCCTGAATACCTTGGGAATTCCTTATAACAAAACCCAAAGATTTGAACGCTGCAGCAGATATACTTTCAATGTGTTTTCTAAAGCTTAGCTTAGAATCAAATGTAACTCCAAGGTCGGAAATGTATTCTGGACGTTGCAATAATACATCATTTAGCAAATAGTCTTTCGTAATAAAAGACGTTTTGGTTGTATAAGATTTTACAACACATTTACTTGTGTTCAATATCAGTTTGTTGTTAACAGACCAAGCGTGAATATGATTCAAATTTTTTTGTAACTGTAAACAGTCTGTTGGTGTTTTAATTTCGCAAAATATTTTGAGATCATCTGCGTACAGTAGGTATTTGACATCAAGATCAGCAACTATGTCATTTATAAATAAATTAAACAGTAATGGACCCAGCACCGAGCCTTGAGGTACACCTGATTTCTGAAGGAAATTAAATGAAGATCGTCCCTGACAATCTACATATTGCTTTCTATCTGCCAGGTAAGATGAGAAAAGTTCAATCAGTGACTCTGAAAAACCGAAATGATTTAATTTATCCAACAAAATCTCATGGTCAATACGGTCGAATGCTTTAGAAAAATCGGTATATATACAATCGACTTGACTTCGATTGTCCAAATGTTCGGATAGATATTGTGTCATGATGACTAGGTTGGTCGTTGTAGACCTACCCTTCACAAATCCATGCTGTTCAGGAATCAAGAGATTTTTGACATGTGGATAAATCTTGTTATGGAGCACTATTTCCAAAACCTTAGAAAAATTGTTAATTAATGTAACTGGCCGATAATTAGAAATGTCGGAAATACAACCTTTCTTATGTATTGGTGTGACTCGAGAAATTTTCCATATTTCAGGAAAAACCGATGATTTTAATATTAAGTTAAAGATTTCTTATATATGTGGCGCGACTTCAAAAGACACCAAGTGAGGATCTAATAAACGTCTATTATAGTAATCAAGCAAAACTCTTTAGTTATAATTATACGTCATTTCTACGAGCTTAACTGTCTATGTCTGTTTCTACGGATTATTACCAACACTAGTTACAAGTGATCAATGTCATAGAGACCATTGTACTTAAACCTGTTAAATGCACCTTTAATCTCATTTTTTATTACAACCTTTAGTAAAGATTCTTCACATATTTTAGACAATATTAAAGCTAAGCTTTCATACTAAAATGCAGGTTATTTATGTAGTTGATGACTCTTATTATCAAATTACTTCTACTGACCTAATTTTAAAGTTAAAGAGAACCTAAAGGTGTGGTTATATACGAATATTATTAGGTTAAAACTCCTACTTAGTAATCTTACATTAAATCTTTTTTAATTTTCTTATATTGATTTCCTGTAACAAATTCTTCAGATCTTATTTAATATATTGCAATTGCAAAAAATATTGTTGTCAAGGTCGGTGTCGTTGATACACCTGTTTGTAGAGCGAACAGATGTTGTAATTGATTGGTTTCCCTGTTAGAATATCAGTTATTTATTATTTGAAAGAGATAGGCATTCTGAAAACGGGTTTTTGTCTTGGAAAAATCTTCAAAAATGTCTATATAGATATGTACAAAAGAAATTCGAAATCTTCTTAGAAGCGCGGCAAAAGCTTTTTAAATTGTAATCGTTCAGAAAATATGACAAAAACTGATTCGATTAAGTATGTACATATTTTTAAGTACAAAGTTAAAAAACAATAAAATGTATTATTTTTACAAAGAATTTACTATGCGCCTAAAGCTGGAAATAATTTTATGCAATTTCTCAAGGAAACACGTGCCAAACGACCTACTACTTTAGGTCATTCTAAGAGCTTTATGCAAAATATATCACATGTTTTTTTACAATGTTTCAACGCAACAATAGTGGAAATTAAAACCAAGCGTTATTTGCAAGCTGTTAATAATTTACTGAACTCGGCCCTATTTAGGAAACAAGTTACAATTTACTACAACCGCGTATTAAATTACCTACATGAGTAAAGTGATTGTATATTTAGCTACAGGCTACAGGCATGTCCAGCGTCAGCGGCGGTCTTGAAGAAGAGCGCGGTTGGAAGACCGCTCAAGGCACCACAATCATAAGACGCTTAGAGCTACAATAAAGCCAAAGAAAAGCATGCATTTAATTGAAGAAACAAATGAGATTCTAGATAAGCAACTTAAATTCACATATTTTTTTGTCTCAACACAAACGGAGTAACCCATGAAAGGGTCTATGTATCAAAACATTTAGCAATTGTTAGCATATATATGCGTTAACCCGTTAACGACGCTATAGTACAAGACAAAAACGATTACATAAAATATAGAGAACTTAAATACAATAATCTTCGACGTGATCTTTATTTTTATTAGAAAAGACTGAAATGCTAAAGTGCGAAGGCAAAGAAACAGTCAAATAGTGAAGATGCACAGAGAAGACCTATTAAATTAATGACAGCCAACGCAAAGAGTAACATATGATATAAAAACAATAAATGACTTTTCCGCCAACAAAGGAATAAACAAATACTACTTCAAATCAAAACACAATACAAATTAACTAAACTCAATAATAGATTACTTGATAATCAAACAATAGACTAGTCTGAGGATATAATGTGTTAAAATAAGCAGAAGAGAGATACGACAACAGTTTAGTTTCTACCAAAATCTACATACCATTTGCACAATTTATATCACAAAAAATATAGAATAAGCAAAAACAACAATCAAACTAGAGTCAATCTAAAAACCTCATATAATAAAATAAGAGTACTTTTAGACATTAGAAGCAAAAACTGTAACAAAAAAAAAAATAACGCGCTACAGAGAAAACGCTCAAACTAGAAAATTCAAAAACCAATTGATGACACAGAAACATTAAAAACATACAAAACAAAGTAGACATTCAAATATATATAAACATATGAGTAAAACAATATAAAAACAAAATTAAAAAAAAATTCTTAGAAAAAGCCAAGATGACAAAACTAAAAGAGAATATAAAATAATAAGTAGAAAAGTAAAACAATAAATAAAAAAATAATAAATAAAATTTAAGAAATGTTTAGTTCATAATTCAAATAACTGACTACTTATCATCAATGCGTTTTGCCTCTAATTTCAAATCTCAATAATTTTCTGTTATTAACCTTTGTGATATATTGGTATAAGAAACTATTTACTTTAGTACTAGTAAAAACACGTGAGACTATTGAAAAGTGTAATTGCTCGATCTTGGCTAACGTTTGTAGAAAAACAAGCCCCATAGAAATTGCAGTGTATGATCTAATTTGAAAAATGCCCTTTGACAGTGATAGCCTTGATTCTATTAGGGTTATACATGTTTAGCCAAATTTATAATTATTTAACTTGGTGTAAACAAAACTATTAAAATATTGATTAATAAATTTTTTTTTCAAATAACTGTGTAAAAGCATGGAATGTTAATTATTCTGATGTTCGTAGCCGTGAATCAAACATTCATCTATTTATTTATTTCTTTTTTTAATTTCAATTTAATACTAAATTATTTTTTTTAGTTTATTATTGTTAAATATTTGTTACTTTCTACAAATACATATTTCCAATTCCCAAGCAAAAAACCATTGTTCGTTGAAATGAATAATTATTACTATAAATGTCAATTATTCAGAAAATCAGTCGCAAATAAAACATTTAAAAAAAAAAGTTTTTTACTTGATTATTTTGTAAACTAAACATTTTTTAAATTTAGTCTTGTTTTACCCTTTTAGTAGCCAAAAAATCCGCATATAAATTTATATAATTCTTATAAAATATTAAAACAACAGAAATTAAAAAGAAAACTTACCCTAATAAATCAAAAATATTTTATTACATAAACCCGCCTATTTGTCTTTGCGTCAAATGCCGTCTACACTTTAACAAAGTTTCATTGTACTTGTGTTTTCTTTCAAATGACAACTTTATGAATAATAGTAAAAGTTATTGGCATTTGAACTTTCACCTGCTAATAAAATGAGCTATTTGCAAATTTTATTGCTGCAAGTAAACATTTTGTCTACAACCACATAATTCTTGTAAGTCATCAGCTCCAGTTTCAACTTTGTTTTTATAGTCTTTTTAAAAATTGAACAAGATTCTACTTATATCATGTTAATAAATCTAAAAAATAGAAGAAAAGTCATCTCTACAATCTACACAACTTTTCTACTATAATCCGTGCACTGTTAATGTAAATAATTCAAAGATTACGTGCAAACCCCGATGAGGTTAGTGTCACGATACATTAGCCTTGTTAGTGACATAAGTGACAGACCACACGTTTCGTATCTTACCAAAACAACTTCAACCTCGGTTTTGACCGGTTCGACACTGACTTCAGCAGTCTCAATTTGGATGACCTTCTCGGACGACAATGAGTTTTTAACACCATCATTAACTCCGTTAACAATAACAATATCGTCTTTTTTTGTTTCTGTGGCATTTGGTTTTTTCTTGCTTTGTCGGTGGATTTGCCAACTTGTGTCCGTGTATCTTTGGACCGCATCCTGAAAATATTTCAATTTGTTGGGTTAATCAAAGATATCAATTCTTATAATAAACTCCATGTTTTATTCAATAAAAAAGAAATCCAATCTTATAATTAAAAGATAATCTAAGATAATAAAAAACTAGATTTATCTGTGTAAGAATGTTATAAAAAAGTAAGCTTTGTAAACTAAGATACGAGCAGATTGTTCCTAAAACTACCATAAATATTTAGAATGGCCTTTCAAGGTGCACGTAAGCTATAAGATTATTATCCCGTTGAAATGAAGGGTTTTTCGTAGCATCAAAATAGTACATTTTGAGGAAAAAATATCGATACATTTTCGTTTTCACAATCCCTGCTTTAAGAGATATTTAAACGCTTTTTGAAGAACTCAAAATGTTTTATAGAAAAGCCACAACAGGATATGGAATTTACTTTTAGATTTAATACATCAATTGATAACATATGCCTTAATGCATAATTGTGATTTCAATCAGTTAAAAGTCATTTAAGTAGATAATGAATAATATAGATTTTTTCCAAAATAAATTGGTTTATCGTTGAAGACATTGCCATTTACAGAACAAGTACTTTATATTTTACGATCATGCTAAAAACGTTTTTAACATATAAAAAAATCAATAACAATGTATTTTTTAAATAAATATGCTACAATTTATTGTTGATATATTAGTCGCAAAAAAATAAATAAAAGAAACTATGCAAATATTGAGAATAAAATTATTATAATATATTGATACAGTAACAAAGTGAACACAGTTGAGTAACAAAAACTAATATTTATAAATCTACAAACTAATTAAATTAGGTTGTCTACAAGGTGAATATATGGTCGGTCTACAGAACACTTATTGTAACTCCAAATTTAACGTTTTTAGAATTTTAGTTTCAATCAATTTGCATTTTGATCTTCTTCATTGGGCACAGACATTGTAGCTCCAACTCACACAAAAGCATTATAAATTTGAATTTAAAACTGAGAATTAAAAAATTGGTTTTTGGAGATACAATAAGTGCGCTTTAGACCGACGATATAAGATTGTTAGTGTTTTAATCTGTGAATAAAATATTTGGATATACATTTGGAGAAAAATGTTTTTAATCTTCATTAAAAGTTGTAAAATTCAACAGTTGCATAAACGTTTAAAGATAGCTAAAGCCAGTTAACATTCAACAAATCAAAAAAATGCGTTTTGATAAGCAACTATTTGATGACATTCAATTGATTAGAAACTTGCGTTTATTTCATCTAAATAATAATGATGGTACAAGTTTTGATAATATTGAATAATTTCTTTTGCTTTTCGTTTTTATGGTATAAACGAAAACAATACATTCTTCTAATTATTTAGCACTCTAGAAAAGTTACAGAAGAGCTCTTATATACTCATTTTTCCAACTGTCGGTTGGCATCGAAGAACAGACATATTTTTAAGAAAATTAATTGGTCAATTTTTGATTTAAATCAAATTATTATCAACAAAACTTCTAATATAGCAAACATGTGATATGTATGTAAACGACGTGCGGCTTTTTTGCATGTCATTCTGGATTATAATAAATACTTGTATCAAATTCCAACAAGCTCAACATTAAATTAAAAAAAAAACCTGAGTAAAAATCGCGTTGCATGCAACTGATGAACTGGACCAGTTTTTAACGCCGAAAAGTGGTTGACAGTTGGTTAGCATGTTAATTCATCGAAGGAAAAAAGGTTTTAAAAAGCTTTAAATAAAGTTATTTCAAATATATGAGGCCATTTATTTTTGTTTTTCTTTTATAAACAAAAGTTTTATGTGTTCTTATACTTAAATATAAATGTACTCAAACATTCTTGTGCATTGTTTGAAAATAACTAAAACTTTACAACTTATTTTTGCTAAGACAAGCAATAATTTTATTAAACCTAAAAATGTGTGTTTTTGAGTTTTAGTAAACCGTTTTTACTGTGTAACATTTGAATAATGACTTTCTCACAAACAAACATGCATTTTATGAATAAAGTAATAGTTATTTCTGTATCAAGGAAATTATGACCGTCATAATTGCAAAAGGCAACGGTCCACGAAGCAAAAATGTAGATGAAATCATATTATTCGCTTACTTTCAAGATCTGGTACGTTTTATTATTTTAAGCTTTGCTATTAATAATTTTGGTTTCTATTTATTGCAGTCTTATCATATAGTCGTAATAGCTTATGAACCAAGTGATCACTGATGAAAACTATGCTGACAATATGTTTGCAAGTTTTAGACTAATTATTTTTACATGTTTCTATTTTACAGTTTTTATAAATAAATTATCTAATAAATCAGCATGTATAAATTAATACCCCAAAGGACAAGGAAAAATTCTCAACGAAAATAAGAGTGTCATAATTGTAACCATAATTACGATATTATTGATATATAATAGATCAGTTATGAATAAAAAAAATTAAACAACACTTACATGATAAGCTAAGAAAATTAGCCAGCAAAAAATTGAAAATTTGGTAATCACAACTTTTATAAATTGCTATTTGTTGTCTGTTATTCTAAGCACCCAATTTATTCCATTATACCGGGGGTTTTAACCTGGTACCTCTTACTTATTAAACCCGAATTGTACGCATCCTATAAGTAAAACACAACAATAATTTTTATTTTTAATGTTTGACGCAAAAACAGAGCAACGTGTGTATGGCATCGCTTGAAAACTATCAGTTCTTTTCTTTAGTTGATGAATGGATGTGAACACTTTTAACAGGTCTGGTAAACTAAAAAAAATAGTATTCGTATACTTCAAAAATATGGAAAGAGCATAATTATAATTTCGATAACTTTTTTTTTAGGCTTACTGATAAGATGTAGAACCTTGAAATATGAAAATCTATGTCCTTTGCTTTATGATTAATTTCTGAATTATCTAAATTAGGTACCTAGTTGTTTTTTTTTCTGACCCCCTTTTTAAACATATAAAATTGATTCTACATTCTTTATAATGCAGCCTATAAAGTTGTGCGCTATTTTTGGTTTAAGAGTGTTCACTTTAATGAAAAAACATTGAATAACTTTTTTGAATAATTAGATAACTTCCATAAAGGAAGATTTGGAAAAATACAAAACCAGCTGTCTATGAAAAGCTGTGAGTTTATATTTGTTTAGCGATTTATAAAAATTAATGTAAAATAAAAAAAGTATTTTTTGACAGAAACAAACTATTAAAAAAATAAGTTAAAAAAGAAGAGATCAACGAATGAACAAGTTGACTTTTTCATTGTATGTATTTTTTTTTAATTCATAAATACAGTAAAAAAAAATAACAAACATATGGAGCAGAGTAATTTACAATATTTTGGTTCTTAAAGGTATATTAGGGTAGACTGGTTCGGCACAAAGTACGCTCAGTTATGTTTTTTACCAATAGGAAACAAATAAGTCATTAATCCGACTTTATATTTGTTGTCAAAAAAAAAGCTGCATAAACTTTGATTAGTCGAATATAACTCCGTTACTTGCAGAGTACAGAGAGTATGTGAACCGAAGCTGTACTTTGACATAACTTTTATGCCTCCAAAACATACAATTTCTAAACATAATGTTATTCTCTATGGTCTATAAGATGCACTGTAAACCTGTCCTGTTGACTTGCCGTTATCATGTAACTATATCTCTATTTATCATGAGAGATGTTTTTTTACTACAGTAAAGACCCTGTCGTGGATGACCGCGTATTGGCAAATACTGATGCAACAGTTTAGCCCCTTATTTTCTGAAAGCGACAAACATTCATAATTCATTCTTACAGATGTAAGATTTTTATTTGGTCTCAGACCATCCATCTAAGAACACCTGTTGTAAATGTAGAACAAATAATTCAGATAAAGGTTTAAAAAAACCTTTTTACAACTTTTTTTTCTTCATTTAGAATTTCTTATAATGAGAACTTTATAAGAAAAAAAAATCGTTCTAGATTTTAAAGCAAAAAATCGTTTTAATAAAAGGTTCCTGTCAAAAAAAGAGAAGGCTTTTAGAAAATCTAACATCAGTTGTATAAAAGTATAAATAAATTAAGAATACATAAAAATACTTTAGAAGAGAGGTATATTATTATTTATAATTTCAGACAAAAAAAAATTATTGAACAAAAGTATGTTTTAAATCAAAAATGAAACTCAAATACCAAATTCAAAATAAAGTTTTTATGCTTTTTTAGAGTGAATTTATAAAGAGAAGGAAAAGTTGTGTCGGTTTTATCAAATAGCTATTTTTGACCTACATCGAATTTTGTATTTGGGTTTTATTCTTAATTATAAACATGTTTGGCTTAAACAGTTTGTCTAAAACTATAAAAATACATAATTCTCTCCTAAAGCATTTTCATATCCTAATTTATTATTACCCTGTACATCTGAAGTCAGCCTTTAATATGTCAAACTTTTTTTTATAACAAGCAAAAACATTTTATAAACAATAACTTTTACGGTTAAATTAATATTTGATCACAATCAAACCTTCACTTATATTTCTGTTTATATTATTAGAAGAATGCTTCTTCATTATCAATTTAAATAAACTTTTAGATTGCACTACCAAAACGTTTGTCGTAAATAAACTTGTCAAGATCTATATGGTAAAATTAGAATAAAAAATCAGTACATTATCATATTTATCTAGATGAACATCATGAAATATTCATAGTGCTTGAAAAACTGATAATGAATATCCATTAAAGATTTATCACTCAAAAAGCTTCTGCACAAAAAAAGATATTAATGGAAAATTATTGTTGATTTATCCAATTCAATGCTTAATTGACACTTTTTTAAACTCGTTTTTGAATTAAAAAATTTAAAAGTAAAATGAAACATATATCGGTTTACACTCTTGTTCTTCCAAAGATCGTCTTGTGGGGTCTGCTCAAAGCAAAGACTCAAAATGAATAATCGCATTGAGTCAAATAAATATCTTCTTGTGGACAATTAAATTGACACCATGGCATTAGATTTTATTTAATGACTTAATTGACCGCCGATTAAAGCAAATTTCAGGTAATAAGTATTCAAACGGAAATAATTTTAGAGAGCAATAATGATTAATTGAACAATAGATTTCCACCTGTATTCAGTTCAAGGATGTACATAACGTGTTTCTGGTTAGTGCGCACTAAAATAACATCCCCTGTTATTAATATTCGTCCAAGACAAATACAGGTCTGTGTGTACACTACATTTTAATAACCATATGCGGGGATTTTTTTTGCAATAAAATATACAAATGTTAGAACGCTTTCAGAAAGAGCCATCTGGTAGTGTTTATTTGCTGTTTTTGCAAATTCATTGGAATTTATATACATAGTGAGAAAAACCTTGATGCTAATAAAATATTGATGAGTGATCAGCTTCAGAAAAATGCCTCGACAGCTAAACCTATACAACTAAATCAAAACATAAGTTTTAATAAATATACAAGCTTTTACAGTCAGCAAGGTAAAAATAAGTGACAAATTAAAAACAACACCTGATTTGCTTGATTTCAAGAGCTAAAGTAATAATACATCATAATCTATTAATTTTTCAATGCAGCATAACCATCTGCATGCCCACGCCAAAAAAATAACAAAAAAATTGAATTGAAAATTAAAATATAAATAGATATATAGAGTGAGTCATTAGTGTAGGACTGAACTGATTTCTTAAGCATTTGAAATTAATTTAATGCATTTTGTGTTAACGGAATAAAAATTACAGCAATATTTATTTTTTAACAATATTTAGGGTTATGAAACAGGTTAAATTTTTTTTAGACTAACTATTTTTTTAAAATAAATCACCTTTAATATTTCATTATTTTATTGTTTGCCGTATTAATTGTTTCACAACTAGATATGTAATTGTTCTGAGTTTGTATTTTTTTCAAAGTTTATAAAAACATACAAAAAATGTTGCTAATATTTACAAAATTCTAATTTTAGGTGCATAGCCGAAGGAAGTTAGACTTATCGTATATGATCTTTATTTATTATTTTTAAGAATCATTTAGCAGAAATGAAAACCTAATTTCAAAAATGTTTGTGTTGTAATAGTACCCTGTAGGTTTTCAAGTCAAATTATTTTTTTAATCTCGGTCTTTTTCATAAGACATCATACATACTCAAAAAAGTTATTTAAACTTTTCTTAAAACTAAATTTTAGTAAATTTGACTCTATGATTGATTTAGCCGTCAATAGTGTGCTGTGAAAATAAAAATGTTTATATAGAAGACAAACAAAATGTGACAAATATTTTTTTTAAATGGCATGTTTTTTATGAATTGTTTTGTTTCATATGAAAACTTTTCATCAAAAAAAATACATAATAGTCTTTTTATACAATGAATGTGTTGACATCATATTTAGTTGACATCGCGCACTATTTCGGGCTAAATAATTACAGTCAAATTTTAGAATCAATTTTATGAAATGATTTAATAGGTATAGTTAATGTTCAATAAAAAAAAATGATTAAAATAAATGAACAAGTAATATGATTTCTTAAAAAACTTTAATACGTTCTATTTGAAAATACAACGTTTTGAGAACACAAAAACTTTTTGCGACCAATAACAAACATCCTAAATTCTTGTGAACAAGAAATAAAAAATCATACCTTTTTTGTTGTCAGTGCAAACTCAAAACAATTTTACAGTTGTTAAAGCAATTATCAGAACAAACAGTAAAATAAAAAAAATAAATTAATTGTGAATTTTCATATATTTTTTTTAATTATACAATTAAAGAAAATTAAGTATAGCAATCCAATCCAATAAGAATCCAATCCTGCGCTAATGAATCACTGTGTAATTTGATTTTTTATATAATATAGAAATAAAATAATATGAATTATGAATAAAAAACAATAACTTTAAATTCTTATTGCCGCTAAGATAATGAGCTGGATTGCTATATTGATAAAATAGATTTGCCATCATGTTACAGATAACACTTTTAAATATTCTTGTTTATTTTATTAAAAATATAAAATAATGTACCTATCCTATGTCTCTCTGGTTCTTGAAATAATCCTCCATTTAATTTTTCAAATAAATACGTATGTCACTTTGACATAGCTCACTCTGTATAATATGTATACAGAGTGTCATTGTAAAAATATATATCTTAAATTCTCATTGTCACTAAGATCATGTGTTGATTCGTTAAAATAATGAAATAAATCTATTATGTAAAAACTGACAATTTTTAAATAATGCTGTCTATTTTACTAAATCTATAAAATAATTTACCCAATTACTCTTTAGTTCTTAAAATAATTCATTTTAACGTTTAACTAGTTCACCAAATTATGTGTGTCACTTTGACATTATGTCACGCTTAATCTTTGTTGTTAAATTTTTCAGAACTTCGTAAAATAATCTGGTTTTATTCTTTATTTACTATTTATTTACAGTCTACTCGTTTTGACTTAATATGTCAGTTCAAAACTAAAGTCATGGTTGGTTTTTAATTAAAATAGTAGCAACACAATTAATACCTATTATTGATATTTAAAAAACACTTTTAATTTACCTACTTTTTATAAATTTTATTGAAATAATCTACCGAGTTACACTCTTCATTTTAAAATAGTTTATTTAAACATGGAACATTGTTATAAATTATGTCACTTTTGAGATATTTAATTTTACTTTCGGTCATCAAAAATTAAACATATTATGCCATTAGAAAATATTTCATGATTTAATAGTCGATTATTTTCAAGTTTCCGTGTAATTAAAAGTAGAAAAATTATAATAACAATTGAGAATGACGTGCTTGAGCCAAAAATCTATATCTCAGTAAGATTATAATGCCAATTTAATTTCTGCAATGCTCCTTATACTCAAGAATTTAATCAAAATATCAAAGACAATTATATGTTGAAAAACAAACGTCATAGCGCAATACCGGTTGCGACATTGCGCTCATGCTGCATTAAATGCAAAATGAAGATACCGACGTATTCGCACACGCACTAGGTGCTTCAATAATAAGAAATAAAGTTGGTTCTATTTCACAAATTACCTCAATGAAATAGACGGCATAAAGAACGATAGTTTGTCTACTGCTTTTGCAATCAATTGAAAATGAGCTATCTAATTCTAGTGTGGTGGCCATTTCGTTCAGTTAAAAAACTTTATTATTGACAGAATATCTGGTATTTATTTGATGATCGTTATCCTACTACTGTAGAGCTGGATAACATTAAATAGTTTTTTAAGATAGTGTTTTACAACTTTTGAAAGGATGATTGATCCAGGCTTGTTGCAACTGCATAAATGAACAAGAAAGATAATATTTGCTAAAAATAAAAAGCTCAAAAATGGATTTTATATATGGAAAGACGTTATGAGGCGGAAAATGTAAATACGTTGTTTATTTGACATTACCGAGTATGTATACAAGACATGCAATACCCTATGGGAATTGGTGTTATGGATATCAACAAAATGAGTAACAATAGAATTTTCTATTTTTCTTTACTTTAAGTTTTTCAGATTTGATAGTTCAAGAAATTTTATACCCAAAAAAAACGTACAGCTTCATTAGTCATGTTTTGTTGCTTTCATAAAAAAATTGAAAAATTTTCTTGTGTTTGCAAAATTGTTGCTATTGATGAATAGGTGACAATATTATAAAAGTACGCTTCCCCGTAAACAATTCATAAGAATTTAACGTCTGCGTTTTAGAATAAAACTATTTTGTGCTTGTCCAGGCAACCCAGATATACTTACGTATGTAAACATCCATACTTTAGAAAAATTATGGATCACATTCCAAGATCCCAAAATTTTGCATTTAAAATTGTAGTGTTTTTGTTTTAAAATTTAATAGATTAAAGTAGAAAAATAATAAATTTCCAGTTTTTAATTACCAGAATGTCTACAGAAACAGAACCTAATCTTTTTTGTAGGTAAACAATATAGGTGTGTATATAAAAAAATTATTCCCAATTTTATCCTATTATCTTTTTTCTTTTGTCTTCACAATAATATTTATATAAAAAACCAATTGTAAAAAAAATACGCGCACAAACCTTGGCATTCATTTTAAGATTATAGCGTGATACAAATTGAGCTGGAGGCAGAAGAATTGATTGTTTGACACAGTGGAACGTTACAATATGAATAGCTAAAGTGAACAAAAACAAACACACACTTTTTTCTCGTTTAGACTTTTTAAAATAAAGCAACAGCTTTTGTGAACTCTATAACCTACATTGGAAGTTAACTCATAAAACTTACCGCATTATGTGACTGTGGTGCTTAGTTTGCTTTCAAAAAAATTTTTATTTACTTCATAAAAGATATAAAGATGTACCTGCTTGGCTTCAAGGTTCAATTAAGCATCCGACAATAGTTGCAAAAATATCATATCTCTTTGTCGGTTGAAGTCATGTAAAACATGTTTGGCTTATAGAAGCAGCAGGAATTAAAGCGGGTAGTTCTTGAAAACGTGAGCAAACTGTTAAGAACCACATGTTTAGTGACTTCGGAATAAATTTTAACTAGCAATGGACAATTTAAAACACATGTCTGAATTAGCACGAGCGCCACGTGCTTACGACTTAATAAAATGTGTAGAGTTTAAATATTTATTGGCACGTCATCGGCTGAAAGTCTTCAGGCTATGTGCTTGGGACTGTTTAGTTATTGACCGGAAATTTTTCCTGAAAGCAAGCTTTGTTGATCAATGGATCGTTTCACGACAAATTGGGCGCTGAAAAGAAACTTGCTGTTTGCTTTTAAACCTACACGCACAAATTTTCTATATTTCAATATTAAAATCAAAACTTCTTTCGATCGTTTACCGTGGAGATTATTACCGGCCAATCTACTTTTTGTGATGTCGGAAGAACATGCATGGTTACCTCTATATGACTTACATACCTCAATTTGTATTATTATAGATGTTTGTAAATAAAGAATGATTATTATTGTTCACAAAATATTGCAAAAAATAAGCTGTTCTTCTAAATATAGTGCTGAGAAATTGTTTCTGCAACCTGGCAAAAGATTGTAAAACAAGTTCTAAAATTTTTAAAAATAACAAAAAATGGCTTTCATTAAAGGTTAAAAATATAAATCTGAAAAATACTATTTTGATCTTGCAACTACTTCACTTAGGTTATTCAAAAGATTAAACAAATTATTTTTCGTAAAAAAGAATGACATTCCCGCTGTCATGTTTCATCTAATAACAACACAGTTTATTGCAGACGTTAACCTTGTTTAGCTGCTCGTCCCGCATTTAAATACTCTGCCCATGGAGGCCTGTTCTTTTCAACGACTATGACTATGTCTTTTCACGTCTTTCAAAGTGACATTATGGAATATCCTCTCAGTAAATTTTTAATTTACACAAAAGATGTAAAACCACATCACCCCATCGAAATAGAAGCTTGGGCCAAGCCACAGCACAACATCAATGCACTGTTGGAAACATCTCAGATTTTGATAAAATGCGAGAAAATATACCACTCTCGCATAATGTAGTCGTCAAAAGTCTCTTTTATTCTTCAGCAAATTGACTTGTTAACTCTATCAAAAGCTGTTAACTCTACTATACAGGGCATTTAAAATCGCGGTTAAAGCATGCCTTTCTGGTGGGGTACACAAACTATTTGATCCCCATTAATATAGTCAAAAGAATTGAAAGAAGATTTTGAACTATATATTATTGGGTATAATCGGATGCAACGTTCCACAACAATAAAAATTTCCCCTAAAATTTCATTTTGAAAGTACTTAAACAAAGGTGTCTCAGACGCACATTCAAGTGATCAACGTCTACAGTGTTAGGCAGATCTTTGACATCGTTCTACAGCTTGCGATATTGAGTAAAAATAAACAACTTCGTCGCAGCCCATGTGTCTTTCATGAACCTATCCTATATTGCTCTCACGGCAGTAAGTCACATTTATTTTTGTAAATCAGTACATCAGATACTTTAAATTTTAGTAGAAAAGTAGATGTTTTTAAAGACTTATTAAAACAATATGAATAATGAGAAAGCCAGTAAATGAGCGCAGTTTCAAAATACAGAAAGTATATCATCTAAGACAGCCAAAGTTTTTGGCTTAGAAATCATGTAAAGTCAATTATGATAACTTTGGTCAATTATACTGACTTTGCATCTTAATTTATGTTATTTGTTGGATGTGAACACTTCTTCAGTGTTGAGAGTGTTCAGAAAATAAATGTATGACATAAATTTTTGGAAAAAAAAAATCATCCTGTATATACCGTGCAATCAACAATTTCGTAGCTAAGGAACAGCCATGACAATATAAAATTTCTTTAGTAGGAAAAACTATAATACGTACGCTTTGAGGAAGCGTAAAATAAAGAAGTTTTATAAAACAATGTGAAACACCTATCTGTTGCAATAATTAATACTCTAAGCTCTAAATATTAAGTAGCAGTAATTCATAAAAAAATTTGTAATAATGTAAGTTAAACAAAAGTAAATGTGACCACGTCAATTTAAGTTGAGAAATTGGGTTAAATACAGAAAATAATTCATTTAGGATAGATTTAGGAATTGCTCAACATTTAAGAAGAATACGTTCGAATTATCTTAACAAATTCATTCATAATATTTCAAATAAATATTTTATTTATGAACGTACCACAAAAACCGTTTCGTTTTCTTATATTCTAAACGCTTAAAGATTTATAAAAAGGCATTTTGAAGAAAATTTCAAAATAAACAATTTATAAAAGTGAGGAAAAAATATTATATCTCACATAACTTTTGTAGTGAGTGATGGTCCAATTATTTTAATTATAATTTTAATAATTCATCAAAAATAATTCAATCTTTTTCGAATAATATTAGATCTATAAAACAATATAAAATATCATTATAAATAATAAACAAAAATTTGTCAAATACTGGAAAAATTGGAAATCACTAGGAAGACAATACTCATAATTTTTGGTTTAAAAGGTTACTATTTTTCACAATATTTTTTACATCATGCTCACAAGAAAATTTAAATTTAATTTAGTAAAAAACGAGAGAGAATAGGTATTGGATGGAAAAGGAAAAGAGACTGTGCAGAATCTGTTATGAGGAAAGAGAGACAATAGAGCACATGTGGAATGAATGCAGTGAGATGAGAGAGAGAGAGAAAGAGCAGAAAGAAAAGAAATACTGAAAGAAAATGGAGTGGAGATAAAGTGGATGAAAGAAGTATGGAAGAAAAGAAAAATGAAAGACAAAGGAAGAACAGGGAGGGTAGAATAGAAAATGATATAAAATGAATTGTTAGAATATTTAAGCCGGTATAGCCAATAATAAATTTATTAGTAGTAAGTATCTTAAGTGCTTGTTTTTTTTTCTAAATATATCAATTTCTAAAAGTCTTCTAATTTAGTAAAAAACGTTGAACCTTATAACTAATAATGATTTTTATTAGAAAATCATAATTACAAATTATTATAATGCGATTGTACTTTACTAGCTGCTTCAAAAATTAAAGTCAATAGGTCGGATACTGTAACATTATTAAAAAAAAAACATTCCGTATTTTATACATGTTACTGTTCCAAATCTTTATAATACTTTTATTTAATAATCGCTAAATATTCGCTGCTTTCAGAAATGATTCAAATTAAACACCTTTAGAGTTTAAAATAGATAAAAAAAATTATTTATTTAAGTCCTCGCAAAAATATAGAGAGCAACATGTTTATGATCATGTTATATTGTTGAAACGTTCTTAAATTGTAAATCCGACAATTCAAATAATATGATAGCCGATACGTGAGAAAATAGTAGTTTGGCTTCATCTGTCAAAAACAAACTTATATTTTCTCTTTAGCTTAAAACACAAGTTTTGCTTTTAATTAAATTCTTAAATTAGTTTTTAAACTAATTGAAAATTGAAAACTTGTTTTTCAATAAAAATAATATTATCATTATCATTAAATACTTTTTTAATAATAAATTCTTATAAATCGTAATAATTTTTAAGAGTAGCAAAATTGTTGTGTCTCCAAGGCAGGGTGAGTTGAATATAATTATAGATATAATTTTATCAGGTAGAATAAAAATACAAATTCAATTTTTCACATATCTGGAACTATCCAAATATAGAAATATGTACATATAAATTTGAAACCTTGGCTTAAACCTGAAAAATAAGCAATTGTGTCAGTAAATAAAAATAATAATAGAATGTACATAATAATAGATAATAATAAATTAATGATAACATTGATTGATGATGATAACGATAATAATTACGGTTGTAAGCTCAATAAAAAAACAAAAAATGATATCAAGTCCTAAAATTACTATATCGGGGCTAATACTGACTTACGTATGGTGCCAAAAAAGTCATGGAATATATTATGAACATTTCTACAATATATATGAGCCATGATAATATCAGATACCAACACTCACTATTTACTTACTCACGAGGTGACCTCGCGAGTAAAACAGTAAGAGCTGTGTCACAGTAAAACGACAGTGAGTTATGGAAATTTTCCCTAAATATATGAATGCTAATTTTCCCCAATAATAAAACACAAGAAATTTTATTAAGATCCTTCGACAATTCAGTGACGAAAAATAAAATTTGTGTAAAAGAGTGGAATGCCTAAAGTCGCGGAGACGATAAATTAAACAATAGAAACTTCCGTGACTCAAGACGATAAATATATATTTATATATATTCCATAAACGAAGATACTATAGTATTAGACCCTAATCCAATTTATATTTAATACGAACAAAATATAGTGACTTGAAGCATTCTAGACTATTACACTGTCAAAAGTTTCTATAAATAAACTTCAATTTTTTAAACGTCGATGTTAAAATGTTGCAAATGTTGTAAGAAAAATTCAACTCACTGTCAAATATATTTTTTTTGTCTCGTCGATTGTAAACCGCATATTTACGTCTTGTCTGCTATAGTATCTATACTTTTTACATGCAGAGCTTTCATCTGTCACTTTGACTCACTGGCGTGTTGTAAAATACCATGAAAATTATCTGCTTTTAGAGACGCCAAAATAGTGTTGTTTTGTTATAAATATAGTTCGTTTATACCAGGACAATTTACCGCACTTAATAAGACCTATAGATTTCAAAAATAAAAACAATTTAATATTTTTGATGCAAATTTTAAGGCGCCCTCTTGTGGTGTATTACTTAGCTAACGATCGATCGAGCTCTAAACCACAAACTAATTGTACTTGAGCTGTCAACCTCAAGTCAATTCAAGTTTCAAAATTTTTAAACCGACCAAATTGAGTCTTCTGCTAAAAAGTTGAATACATTATTCGTGCGTTAATCATTTTACAGCCCGCGGTTTTATTGAAGCACTCCGCAGAGCGTCGTGCTTCAAAATTAAAATCTTGCACTGTAAAATAAAACTTATCGCACTAATAACGTAAATAACTATTCCCAAAGCATTGACACGATTAATTTTTTTCAGAACCCTATTGTTGAAATTATATTTGTGCATGAACGAATTTGTATTTCCGGGTAAAAAATGACTACGCGCGCATTTCTCAATATTAATATCTCAAAATTAAATTTTAAAATAATGTTATTAAAATTTATATTATTTTTATTTATTAAGTCTCAGAAAATTGTTACACATCATAATCATCATAAAATATACGAATATGAACAAGTTTTAACAAGTATTGAAATTTGCCGCATTTATAATATTTTTTGTCATAATTAAGTACCACAAATTATACTCTGATTCAGTTTATTTTTATAAGAGAAAACAACAATAACCCACTTAATATAAGGCAAGCTTGAGTTTTAAAATCTGGTCTCAAATATTAGACAAATTATGATTATTATCAACCTTTACACCAGTTCCTCCTCGTTACCTGCTCATGCAATTTTTATGATTTGTGATGCTCTATATATTTTTATTGTATAACTCAAACAAAACTTTCCTTAAGTGTCATTATATTTAGATTTTTACAAAGCAAAATAAAAACCTAATTTCATTAAATAATTTCATAATATTATGATGTGATAAAACTTGTTAATTATTTACTCAAATTAAAAGTTACCTTGACAGTAATTGCGAATTAAATTTGACGTCATTAGTTATAAATTTGTTAGAAACTCTCCAGCTACAGAATAGCTTTATAATTTAAATTGGAATTTTTGTGATAAAACATTAGCCATATTTAGAAGCTGCTTTAGAATTAAGAACTCTGAAATAATTATAGGGTCCCATTAGATTACAAAAAATTAACGACGTAAGGCATAATTACCTGTGCAATATGAAACAGTTTCAAGGTTTGTGTAATTTGAATTTTAAAGATAAGATATTTCGTCTAATTTATTTCATAGCAAAAAATATTTTATAACAAAAAGTGTGAGTGCTATTAGAATCACACAACTAAAATTGATAAATCTTTACCAAAAAAATTTTCAACAAAAAAAAACATCAAAAAATAAAAAAAATCACTAAGAAGTATAAAATAATTGCGTAGACTTGTATTCTTAAAAAACAATCAAAATATTTGGATAAGATTATGTACAATTATTGTTATTTTTGAACTCGGTGTCAGTCAAGGTAGAATAAGCGCCCGCGTCCGCTCGCCGCTTGGGGTTAGTTTAAATATTGTGTATGCTAATATTATTATTAGTATATCATAATATATTATGATCACTATGTATATATATATATATATATATATATATATATATTGATGATAATATATACCACCTTATACTAACCTACCTTGACTGACATCGACTCCAAAAATAACAATAATTATACACTATATTATCCAAATAATTTGATTGTTTTTCAAGCATACAAGTCTACGCAGTTATTCTACACTTTTTTGTTAATTTATTTATTTATTATTGACTTTTTTATTTTATTTCTTGATTTTTATTGAGTTCGATCACTATTATTTGTTCCAATAAAGGAATGCGCTGCTAATATGAAACTGCCTTTAGAATAAGACAAAGAAAAAAAGGGAGAAACATTTATCTCTAAAAAGAAAATCTATTGTTTATTTATTATTTAGTTAATTGATACTATTTTATCTGAAATTTTTTTTACGGTTTGCTTAAAACTTATTAAGAGGACATTTTCTTTCCATTATCAAACACATTAAACAACATAATTAATAATATTCAAATTACTTAAATAATTAAATAAATAAACTATTATTTAATTATATTAAAATATTTTTTTTTATTTTGTACAAATTTTTATAATCAATAATGTCAAAAGTGTCAAAAATATAGGTCAAAAAAGCAATAATAAAAATAACTTAAAAACTACTGATCAGATCTTGATCAAACTTAAATGGAATCAAACGTAAAGCATCAGCTTCCAAATAAAAAAAAACATCCAAATCTGTTATTAGGTAACACAAATAAAAAAAAATACAGACGATTTGAGAACCTCCTGCTTTTTTTTGAAGTCGGTTAAACATACATAGTACCAATTCAAACAAGCGTGGTTATTAAATAATATTAAAAGTATTACGAATAGTGATAATTATTCAATAATAATCGTATTTAAAATAACAAATAATTTTTTTTTAAATTTTATTATATAACAAAGAATTTATAAAATTGACCAAATGGATTTGTAATTATGTATAGTGAAATTGGGTTTTTGTATGATAATAACTAATTTGTTTTTCAAGTTTTATTATAATTTACAAAATCAAGTTTTAAATTTACAAAAACTGCGAAGCTCTGTAAATGTTCTATTTAAAACACGCCGAACAAACCCGAACGCAAGCGTGACGTCACAGTACCATAGCAGCTCGTATTGATACAATGTTTTTCTCCTTTAGTCAATAATATCGTGTTGTTATTGACATGTCGTCAAAATATTACTAGATTTAAATGTCAAACTTAAAAAGCTTTCACGAATGTTGAGAATTGTGCAAGACAAAATCCTCTATTTTCTGTACTAACTCCTATCGTCTATTTTCTGTACTAACTCCTCCGTCCGCGCAGTTTTCGTAAAAAGGGGTAAAAATGTTTTGCTTCACGTAATAATATAATGATTATTGATGACAGTTTAATATAGTAAAATTACGTCACGGTCGATGATAGATACTGCGTTAGTAGTCCTAATATAGATTTACATACTTTTAATTGCTTATAACTCATTAGAAAATAATTAATTCAAATTTTTTACATCAATCGTCAATACTACCTGTTATCAAGTTTTCAAATTTAATTAACAAAATGAAGAATATATTTTTCAAAACGCAAACTATGCAAATCGGTTACCTGTCCAATAAGTGCAGTTGTCTAATAGCTGTCCAATTTACTCTACATTTCTCTATCTGCTATTTCTGTTTTTTAATTTTTGTTTTAAGTTTTGGCTTATTATCCCGGAAACACACATGGTAAACGCACTGAAAACCTGATCAAATAATATCCATAAAATGCGTTTTAGTGCAAAAAAAAATTAAACAAGAAATATACCAATGATTTTTCCAATTATTTTCAAATTACTTCGATTTGTCTATACAAAAATAGAAATAAAATTGCTTATAAACACATAATTGATATTTTAGTATTCACAGTTAACAGTCAAGGTTAGTTATTGTATAAATAAAAACCGGCATTTAAAAGAGTTTATTTTTTTTTCTTTTTGAGCAAATCCATAAAAATAACTTTTCTTGTTCTAACATCTTGCAAAACAAAATGAAATAATTCATCCAGAAATAGAAAATTTATTAAATAATATTGATGTTTTTTATCACCGTCCTCTATTTCACAAAATTGAGTATTAGCTCTTATCTTATCGGTTTTACCCATTTTTTTAGATGTTGATTATAAACAAAGTTGACACAGTAAGTATACTGAACATTTATGAAATTTGTCAATAAACATGTGGATTAATTGAAAGTTATTTTAAACCGGAAAAAAAGCGGTGATGTATCAGATCAGAACAATAGCATCTGTTCCGTAGGTTTTGAGTAATTAATCAAGTGGCCAATTTTGCAATTTTCAAATGTCCTCAATAGGAATTGTTCTGAATAATTTTGTAGTTTAATGAACAAATAGACTTGACCTTAGTCTCGTATTACGTACTGGTTAACTAGATCCGTCATAATGTTTATTAACTAGTCAATAAACGAAAAGAATTTTTATTATAGGAGAACATCTGGATTATGTGTACCTTTTTGATTTTTGCCTTTTCCTCTCTCGTGACCATTAGCTTTTCCGTCGTAGGCATTTTCAAACATTTACACAGCACTCTTATCACACTTTTCCCGCCACATCTTTTAGTATTTGATATTTACATAGTGATGTAATCGAGAAAATCGCGATTTTGTAATGTTTAAAAATTGCTCGTTCGTGTCTTTAGATATTTATTGAAATCTCACGTTTTCGTATTGTGTGCGCGGAAAAAGCAGTGCTGCCAACCGTTGAACCCATGTTGAACGAAACTACTGAACGAGCACTTTTACCAACGCTCAACTCTCTGTTTATGTTTATGTTGGGGTACAGTAGCGTAGAAATGTGTGGGATGTATTCGACTCGATCGACGTTTGGCCGATTACGTAAACTTCGGCACGTGGTCTTTCATCGGCTTTTATTCATCATTATAATGACAATCATAAAAATTTTAATGACAGCTTTTTTATTTTAATTTGATATCATTTGGCACAAAATGACCTATTGTGTGCAAGGTGTACTTATTTATACTCACTGTAACCAAAGATCAAATTTTCAAATCTTCAATATTTTAAGCAATTTTTCAAGCTCTTATTTAAGACAATAAGCAAACAAAGAAAATAATATTGTTATTCTACGTGAAAATTTTGTAAAAATTTGAAAATTACAAAGGATTTCATAAATTAAGTAATAGGTAAAAAACGTTGGTGATTGCAAATTAAAGTTAAAGCAAAAAAAGCAATAGTATATGTGATTTGAAAAAATAAGTAAAAATACAAAAATATAGGCAGAAAACTAAATAGATCCAAGATAGCAAGATTAAGGCTTACATACAATAACAAAAAAAAATATGTATTATCTACTACCTAGGCATTAGAAAAAGTAAGAGACGGAAATATGATGGTTAAATTTAGATAAAAAAACAACAGAAAACAGGTTGAACAACAAAAAAAAATGTGCTGAAAGGGTGAGTTAAGAAAGATACAATGCACTACACTTTACACACTTTCTCTAGAGTTTGTAGAGATGAAAAATACTAACATAAAAAATAAAATCGAGTGGAAATCATAAGAAAACAAATATCCCAATAAAAAAAATTAAAGAAAAATAATTAATAGCAAAATAAAAATATAAAAACTCAACAACAAATTAGTATACAAGTTTTTAAAGAGAATCAGATTACAAAAAAAATTAAGTTAAATTTAAATAAAAAAAACCAACTATAATAGTAAGAAATTGAAAATTTAGAAGGCTGACTTCAATATAAATGCATAATAATTAATTTATTTAATTAAATAACTTAAAAAAACAATTAGGCAAAAAAGTTCCTAATATTTACGTTTCAACACGCTAAATCAATATAAGGAGAAGTTTTATGATAGACAAGTGGTTCAAATAACCTATCAATTTCTATTTGTATTTTTTTTAATTGTAATGTTTTCAATTAAAAATGACTCAATTGATAGAAATTGAAAACTGCTGAGTGCAAAACCCAATTCAGAATTGAGAGTGCATCGCTACAAAGATCACTGTCAGACTATTGCCAAATTTTTAGAACCACCCTTTTCAAAGAAAAACCAATTATCTAAATCGGTTAATGTACATGTCTTTACGGTTTTTTTATTGAACAGTTGAAATAAAAAGAAATAAAAGATAATTAAATTTAAAATAAAAAACAAAAATAAAATTTGATAAACAATCTGTAGAATAAAAAAATCATCCAACCAAAACAAAATGGTTCTTTAATTATCACAGAATACTAATCTCACTAATATCACAAAAAAGAGACACGCTATAGATGCAAAAAAATCAGAAAATAAATAAAATATACAACAACAGTGATAAACAAAACACAATAACAGAAAAACAAAAATTTAATAAAAACAAAAAAACTAAAGACAAAAAGAATAATGATTAGAGTAAATAAAACAATAAAAAAACAGACCAAAATTACGATTAAAAAAAAGAAATAAATCAATAAACGAAAACTTTTTTGAGAAAAAAACAAATAAAAACCGTCAATAAAATTTAAAAAAAAGTAAATATTCTAAGCGTGCTCACATTGAGGAAAAAAGGCCAAAAAAGCTGTAGCAATCCTTAAAACAAACAACAACTATAAAAAACAATTACATTCAGACATAATACCATATTCTACAAGCCTCCAAGCCTCTTCAAATAAGAAGGTCTGCAAACGCCACTAGTAAATATTGTACACAAATGTTAGAAATAAAATTACAAGCTAGAGTATATGTAGTAGGAAGAATATTGCATGCAATTTTTATTCCCAACAGAGTCGTCGATATACGACTCCGCAAAATTCGATGACTTCCACCCCCCAAATAGTTTAATTGTCATTAAATTAGCACCAGAATCTACCAACAGAGAAGCTGCCATCTTCGGAAGCAATGACCAAGAAATAGCTTAGGTGCTGGTAGTTTTAGAAACGCAGAAATTTCTGAAGGCTCCCTACCGAATGTATTTATGCCGACTAGCTGAACGGTGTATCTATTGTTGCAACATTTCAAGAAAAAGCAACAATGAGTGAGCGTAATGCAGAGTATTTACGACAATAATTAATATAACTGTCCACAATACAAAAACTAGAACTAAGATTGGTTTTAGTATTGGGAATACAAGCTTATAATGAATCTCCTAATTCTTCTAGATCGTCCACTGTCAGTACACAACTCTTCGCGACAAAAGCTGCCAAATTAGCCAAAAATGGTCACACCTTGCATCATCAGATATTTGGCATCTGGTCCTATATTCTAGATACCTGGTTTGCACGGTATCCAACATTTTTCCGTTTTAGAAATGGTATTAGTTTGTGATATTTTTCTATATCAACGTCGTTCTTGATGCGTAGACTAACTTTTATCATCACAAAAATCTGACCATAAAGTAGATGACTTCCAAATTTGTGGTTTATCTTTAAAGAACACTAGAAAAGCATTCTTGCTGAACTTGCCACCCTATTTTCTTAAGTTTAGAACCCGCTGTAGGCAATGTCGTGTTGTTGCCGGAATTTTGAGAGCAGCACATCCAAAGTTACTCTATTTGCCGCCTCCTCAATATCTGCGGGAAATCCGTCGTTGATACCGGCATCATCAAGTTCAAATTCGTTTTTTTTTGCATTCCATGTTTACGAATGCAATAATGTGAAACTTAAAGCGTTTTACAAAACGTAATAAAAACTTTTTTTTGTTTCTAGTAAACACCATTCAAATGTGAATAAATTAAACTGACTACCTACCTGATTCTGCCGCAGAAATTACAATAAATATCAAAAATACGAAAACGTTTTTTAATGCAATACAAACCAGTCGCATAAAAAATAGATGTATGATGGACGTGACGTATGATTGTGAACACTAATTGCAGTATTTTTTAATTTACATTACTTCACTAAAATAATAAAATATAAGTTTATTGTGAAATAATAAAACGTCGTAATTGAGTGAATTTATCTAAGCTATGGTTCCAAAATCTCAACCCAATAGATATTCATCGTACAAAAATTAAATAAAAATTCTTGAATTCATAAATTTAAATCTATCTTTTAAAATAGCAAGCAACGTTTTAGTACAATGTAAATGTTTGATTGATGACCCCACTTACAATATTTTATTCCAATCGTAAATATCTGAAGGAAACCGAGATCCTACACATAATAAGAAAAATGCCTTAGAAAGATTTGGAGAAACAACCGGAAGTGCGTGCTTTAAAAGGAATAGGAAGCATTTTACATTATACAGCAACTGTAATCAAGTCTACTATAATGTGTTTCCAAAACCTTTTTTGGTAAATGTATATCTCAATTACTCGGAGACTTTTATCACGCTATAGCGTATATTTATATATATATACGCTATAGCGTATAACTAAAAAATGAACACTCGTTGCTCTCAAATTATTGTAATCTTTGACAATCACCTGTATATAATATAATTAATGTAACACAACTTTGCAATTAAAAGATTCTTCACAAGCATTATTGCTTCAGAACTTTTATTCTTGATACAATTATTACTGTTTTTGCATAATTTGAATTACGTCAATGTTACATATTTTTCCCACAGATGTTACCATAATGCAGAATAGTACAAAAGCGGAAGCAAAAGTGAAATTTTTTATTGCTAAAAACAAAAACTAACAGCTACACTGTAGTACAGTTTATGACAAGACAAAAATAATGGTTAGCGATTACTTTAAACTGAGCTATTTAAAGTTTTATCTTATCACTTCTATAAACTATTCTTTCGTCTTTTTTTCAACTGTTACTAAAATAAAGACTATTATTAGGAACCCGAAAAACGTCATATTTGAGTAGCTTTTATGATGACCAAACTAAAACAAATGTTCGAATAAGCCTGTTGACACATTTTTGTTTATTTAGGATGGAGACTCTTCAAATTCTACCTACGTAGTCACAATCTCTGTAGGAAACGTACTCGATATAAGAATGATTCTAAATATGATGAATATGAGATTTATTTTTGCCGACTTTGATTTTATTATACAGGGTAGCCCAACGAAATGATTCCAATTTCAGTACATATTTTAAGTATAATTCAATATAAGTTTTTATAACAATGCAAAGTTCATCCCCGTAGAAAAAGAGTTACTTTCTTGCGTATCACAGCAGGAAGTCTGAGTCGAGTGATACATATTTTTGAATATATTTGAATCGTCATTGAATTTTCTTGTTATATTTACGTAGTGTTGGTAAATAAATAAATGATTTAAACAAAGAAATTCCAACTGACAAATGCTATAAAAAGCGTTTTTCCAGTACCATGAATAGTAAATAATACGAGACTTACGACTTTTGCGAAGAGACAGATCTTAATTTCTCGCATTCAGAATATTTTTAATTCCTTTAAATAATCTCGTCAATATGATTTTGTATCTTTGGAAACTAATAAAATTGTTTTTTTCTAAGAGATAAGTCTTCGTCGGTTTTTTGCATATATATTATTCAATAATGCATTAAATTACATTATTAAAGTTTTCAATTGAAAAAATCATCAAAATGTTATAGACCAATCTCTAAACCTACAGAAAAATTTTTACCATTTTCAGAATTTAAAAATAGTAAAATTTTTACTTTTACTTTTACTTATTTCAAATAAGGGTGTTTGTTGTACTCATATCATTGAGTAAAAATATCAACATTTTTAAATTTTTATTTAAAAACCCTTGCGGAAATGCAGAAAGCAGCATTATTATGTTCATGTCATATTGTTCGAATGTTTTTAAATGTTAAATTCAACAATTCAAGTAACATGATCGCAGATGCGTGAGGAGATAATGAGGCTTGAGGAGGCTTGACTCTTCAAAAAAACAAGCTGATGAGAAAAACACATTTTGAGATTTTTGTTTGTAATTTAATTGTTAAATTAGTTTTTGAACTAATTGGAAATTACAAACTTGGTATTCAATAATTTTTATATAATTTGAAAAATAAAATTGTCATTATCATGACTTGTCAATGATTTTGAAACAGGAAGGGTTGAACATAATAATAATTTTTCAGTCTTTAAGACATGCCATATAGATATGTAAGTGTAAATATAAGACGACACACGTAAACGAATACAATACATCAACAAGAAAAAAGCTTTACGACAAAAACTCATTAAATGAGTTAAATATCCCGGATGCAACAGTTTTTTAGAAAACTTTTATCATGTGGCGAGAGAAAATGCCGTCTCGCATCCCACTCGGCAGCATGTTAAATGTTGTTAAGCCAAGATATTATGAAGACTTCTTGTAAAAGTCATAGCTAGGTTTCAGCAGATGAAACTTATTGCTGATTCATATATTGCGTAAGTTTATCTATTTGGTGTGTAGCATCCTAAATAAATATTAACAGGAGCAAAATGAACAGCAAAGAAAACGATAAAATGTTTAATATTTTTAATAATTTTCTACAGTACGTTCCCAAAAAAACCCAAAATATTGACTTTACTATTCCTATCTATGCTTTGTATACCTAATAGATTCTATAAGGGAGAAGAGAGTGAACACTAGTATAATAGTACAACAACAACTGTTGTGTTTTAAAATTAGCAATACTTTTAGCAAACACAAAAAAAATTTTAATTTTTTTATTTGTGTCTGGGAAAATGTCATTTGAATTAAAATGTCACAATTTCACTGACAGGCCACGCCCATACGGATAATTCCATCATTGCATTTCATTATATTCCATATAGCCAAAAATAGCACCCTTGGGGCAGAAAAGATTGCAAAGATTTTTTTTAGAGAGGCTTACAGTAATTTGACTAATGTCATTGATCTAATTAAAACATTTTTCTAAGTAAAAGGTTGTGATCAACAATTCATAACTTACTAGGTAAAAAACTAGAAATAAAATTACCCTAAACAGCTTCTGCTTGTCTATTCAAAGGAAAGCAATTGCAACATGTTGAGTTTGTTAAAATTACAACATGCCATGTCTGCAAATTGCGCGTTGCAGAGTTTACGCTGACAAACTGATGGAAGTGAAATCACAAAGATAAAGTTTGTCGATGATGAAACCATCTTCTAGTCCAGACACTTAAAAAGCCTTCTTATCCTTATTTACCCATTTCCACTTTCATCCTCATTCATCAAGTCTTTTGTTGCCCTTTCTTTCTTTCTCATGTCTCTTTGTCTTTGCGATCTCCCATGTTTTCCTTTCTAAGATTACTTGCATTAATTAAAGCATTAGAATTTCAGGAAAAAAATTTGATTAAAACCAAAATATAAGCTCAGATTTTCCTTATTTCAATAAAGCAGGCACGGTTCATTTATACTTAATTAAATATAAGTAACTAAAAAGTATTATAACTTTTTCAATGTCCAGGTACTAGACTTAACACTGAAATGTGTTTGTACTAGCAAATACAAACATGAACATAAAAATTGTTTTTAAAAAACACCAATTACCTGACCTAATCAACCTTTAACAATTTTAATAAAAATGTCGAAGAATAAGCATTTTTTAAACACAAGTCTTTCACATCTCACTGCTTTCAATTAAAATTCTAGCAACCATGAAAACTTTCAATTTGCAGCAATTTAACTCTCCACAAAAAAAACATTTTTTCCAATAATGAAATGTAACTAGTTTGCGGCCGTTTGAGAAACGTGCCTCGTGGTTTGTGGCTTTTTAAATAAATTTGTCAATCAGTTTTTTAATTCTTAAAGGTATAGCCGTAGATCAACTCTTAATTGCACAAAGAGAAGAAAATAGCTGAAGTGAGATTTTCTTGCATGACCAGCTTTGAACCATTAGAAACAATAGATTTCAGTAGCATGCTCGCTTTTCGAATTAACTCTGCTTGTTGGATGTAGATAAGGCAATGAAAGTAAATTAATTATCTATATGTTGCAAATAAAAAAGACAAAATGTTGAACGGCAAATGTCGTAGGTGTATTCAGAAAAAAAAATCACAACCAAGAGCTAACTGATTCAAAGCTTCATTAATTTGCAATTTGACATCATTTGGTTCAATAATATTCAATCAAATTTAATGTTACTTTGTTTTTAATAAAATAGAGCACTTTGATTAAACTAAACACACTTTATATTAATAAATATGAGGTCAATAAATAAAGGAATTCCATAGATAATATGCTTATTGAGGCGCTTTTATTAAGGTTTGATATTTTTTTAAATTCCAAAAATCAGTTTCAAATCAATAAAAAGTGATTCAATGAGATTCAAGATTACCAGGGGATATTTCACTGCAACCTTTTTATATATTGCGCTCCCAACATTTACAAACATACAAGCACCCACAGTCAGACAAAAACCATCTTTTTTGTAGAAAAATACTGTCATCAAACCCAATCCTCTCGTTAGACCAGATTTCAAACCCACTATCATTAGCCACTTGATTACCGAGGGCTCTATCAATAAGATAATTTTTGCTTTGGTTTTTTGAGTAAGGTTTAGAAAAATTTATTAAAATATCACGTTTAATTCTCTGATGGTAGACACGGTTTCCTAACTGACAAGTCTACACAAACAGTAAAGATCTTCTGTGTTACAAGCAGATTTTTTAATTCTACAAACCTTATATATACTAAAACGTTAAGGTTTCTAAAGAAAAACCCTAGAGTTGCTGTTAGCAAAAAGGTCATTTAGGTGAAACTTGCAAATACCAACATAAAATTATTGCAACAATAGGCAATAATTAGGCATTAAGTTGTTTTGAATGCAAGTTTAAGAAAGTTTCGTGACTATGTCTAATTCAAACAATTGTGATAATGAGGGCACTACTAAGAAAGAAAACAATAGCGTAAAAAAGATGAATTCCACAAATATAGTTAAGGCAGCAGTTTGAAAGATACTACAAAACATTGTCTTATTAGTTAATATTAGTTATTAAAAGCATTAAAAAATATTTTACAAATATATATATAATTTAATTTATATGCTGATAAGGATAGAAAAACTTCAGTGCTAAGACACTTTTTGGGAGGTCTATAAAACTTTGTGGCATGTTGTACAAATTATAAAACACTAGTAGTTACAGAGCTCGAGTCACCTAAACAGCCCCTGTCAAGACGATTTTAAAAAATGCTTGTCAAAACGAAATGAGATTTTTTTTAATAAACTTACGGCGATTCTAATTAAAAATGGGTTATATAGAAAAAAATCGTTGTATTGCAAATTGTTTCAGTAACAATTTAGCCACACAAGAAAAATAAACACATTGTTCTTGTGTTTAAACATTCTTTTGTGGCTAAAATGCTTTCTAAGGTGAAGATCAAAAATGCCGAAATTCTAGGTTCAAAATTTATATATCGACCTTGATACCTAGATATTAGGCTCGACCTATACAATAATTAGTAATTAAGAATATGAGCAAAACTCATATTTTTTTATTTCTACTGTGCCAAATCGGTTAGTTAGCTTTGTTTGATCCATTATTTTTTAAACATCTTTAAACAATCATTCAAGCCAACTTTTTTTGTGCAAATAAACGCATTTTCTTTTTAATTAAAACTAAATGAAGAGAATTATTGTACTCCGCTCGAGGAGTGAAATACATAGTAGTTAGCATACATCATAGTTTAAAAAATAAGATATGTCAATTATTTACATAAAAGCAGAAGCGGATGAAAAAAATTAGTAATTAAGGCAATTTATATTGTTATATCGTGCGAAAAAGAAAGAGTATACCACTAAATAGGTTACTTGTATACCAAAACACTGAAAACTAATTTTTTATGATAATTACAAAGTATCTTTTTCGAGGACTTGGTTCGTCTTTCAAAAACGCGTTATCTCTAATTAACATTCAAATTTGAAACGAAGAAAACTGAAAATGGCTTTATCTAAAGATTGTCTTTTGTTAAATAATATATTTTTCAAAAATACAAGAAATATATAAAAGATAGGTAACAAATAGGTCCTAATTCTTGCATATAAAAAAATTATCTGAGTTTTAAAACCATGCACATTTAGTCAAACTTTACGGAAACATTTCGGTGCAATAAATTTAATTATATTTTAGCCTATGCATTATTCATGTTTGTATAAAATAGACGATGTATCAAGACAGATTGTATTCAAAACCAATCCCAACCCGTCGCAAATTTATGATTGTTGCAGAAAATAAAAAAGATGACCTTAGTCTCTACAAACCATTTTAAATTCAATTAAAATCTAAAAATACGTTCGAACTTACCTTAGCAAGAAAACAAAAAGCAAATAAAACCCCGTTCAATATGTGTGCAGATGTATGTCCAATCAGTTTTATTGTAAATTCTCAATTTATGACCGTTTCTATATAGCATAGCTTTCGTTTGAGACAATAGCACACAGTGTAAAAATGAAGAATTACCAGATGAATACGAGTTTATTTTGGTTTCTGGTTATGTTATGTGGAGCACGTGCGGAACTTGGTTCATACCGTATCCTGTATTTACTGTTCTGCAGTTAGAGCTTTTTTATCTCCATCAACATCTTTATTTGGATTATTCAACCTGAAGTTCAACTTATCAGTTTGTCTTGGTTTCGGGGAATTAACACCACATACCTTGTCACAATAAACAATCCTTTTCATTATTCTTTACAAAAACTGTTTTATCATTAAGCGACTGACGTGCCGCATTTAAATACTTTTTTCTCAGATTATAATATAACTTTGTCAAAAGCAGTGACAAAGTATTATTATTATTAAAATATGATAAAATTTATTACTCAAAAGCAGTGACAAAGTATTATTATTATTAAAATATGATAAAATTTATTACGAGTTAAATACCAATTGATCAATAAACACTATTGTAGAATTTCCGTAAAGAGCATTGAAATAAAATTGACAAAAATTATAAGATCATTATTAAATTGAATTTACTTACGATTTCGTGCTCTGTATGTGATAATTAGTTGTTAAAACATAACATTTTTTCTATGTTACCAAAAAGTTAATGAAAATTTTAGCTTTTTATAGAAGTTAGCTTAGTTACTTGGTATCATACAAAGTAGTGAAGAAATAAAAATTCGTTAAATCAGTGACTAATGTGACTAATTAGTTGCTAATTAGGTGCTTTGAAAGAGCCTAGTTCTCCAAGCTCAAAAAAAAACAGTAATTATACCTGATATAAGTCTGTGGTATATAATTCTTTATACTTGAGGAAGTCTCAAAACTGTATAGCTAAGAGAAAGCAGCGACCAATTGGTTTTCTGAAAGACACCGATTGCAGTTCTTTGTCTAAAGCTAAAAAAATTAGTAATTACGCTTAATGTAAGTTTCTAAAGTTCAAATTCTTTTGTAGAGATGATTGTGTTTATAGCAACATAGCAACTCTTGTATAGAGTTGTTGAACAACTCTTAAAGAAGCAGTGGCTCACAGAAAGTAGTGACTAGTCATTTTTAATTAGTTGCTCTAAAATAAAAACAAGTGAAATTTTTAATACGATTCCGGAATACAAAAAAATACTTTCTGAAAAACCTCGCTTAAGAAGAACTGTTAAAACAGAGGAAGCAATTATTGATGCAGTTGCCGAAAATCTAAGCATCAGACGTCAAGTTGATAGACTGTTTGTTAAACATTCCGTTGAAAACAGTTAACAGGGTAACGCTGATAAAATGCTACACCCATACCATTACACACAAAAGTTCCGTCTTTATTGCCAGATTATTACCAACCATTATTGCCTAGTGGATTCTTGATAAAAATGTAGACTTTTTAAGAAAAATTTCATGAACCGATGAATCTTTGTTTACCAACAACGAAATCTTCAACAGACACAATCACCATCATTACGCAATAAATGATCCATTTTTAAGTTTTGAAACAAGACGTCACCACAGATTTTGAAGACCAATTAAAAAGTTTTCATATTTTGCCAGATCGTCTGAGAGATAATCAATTTTTAAGTAACGACATTGTCTTTACTCTACCAATGCCGTAAAATCAAATAAAAGTTTTTGTAGACTTTAACTCAGTTATTCCAGATATGTTGGAACAGACTACCAATTCTGTTCAAAGACGTGCATAAACCTGCTTATTCGCAAATGGCAGAACATTTCAACATTTATTATAGATTACATTTTTTGCTTTTAATTTTTCTCCTATTTATTACATTGCTTTTTTTCCTAAATTGGTTTTCTTTTATTTATTGTAAAAATATCTATTTTGATTTCCAAGAAAACATTTGTACCTGATCATCGCTATTGAGGTAACATAGCCCAATGTTTACACTTTTGGTAATTACCTTTTAAATAATTACTAGCTACACAATGTCTGCACAATGAAAATTTCATCAAATTAGTGATCTCTGAGCCCCAGCTATGCTTAAAAGTTTATCCGACCTTTTTGACACGCCCGCTATATATATAAAAAACGATAACAGTCTTGTACACTATTGTGTTATTTACATAAGTAATAATATAGAGAGTAATAATTAGTTTATGTATTATAAAAAAAAACATAAATTGCTTTCAAAATATCGTAAATTGTTCAAATTACTAAAACTGTCATGTAAATCAAAGATCCTGAATATTCTTCTATAAACCGAAAAACTTTCTAGCAGCGCTAAAATATCTAAAAATTTGTTACAATTTACTCTAGAAATCGTTGCGCTTCTAAAAGAGAAGCAAAAACAAGTTTTATAAAGATGTGAAATAACCAGAAACTACGCAGAAAAAGAAGCAGAATTTTTTAGATTTATTAGATAAACAATAAATACGACCACAGGAGTATAGCAGTGTTGGAAGAAAGATGATCAATAAGTACTAATAAGCCAATCAAGTTACTAGTGATGAAAAGATGCTGATTGAAATAAAGTGTACGGAGTGCAGCTTAAAGTGAAGAAGTATTGTTTTAGTCTCAAGTCTGAAAGTGGTTTCTAGAAGAGTATTTCTACAGTCAATTCCAGTAAAAGTGATTAATTCAAATAATCAAAGTTCCCCTCTTCTTGAAGAAGTTTGATCGCTAAGAAACGATTAAAAAATCCATCTCCAAGCTGTAGATTGGGGCTAGATCCAGGCTACAGATTAGCTCTTATTTCAATCTTTTGAAAACCTTCAAGGCTACCGGCCAAGATTTTTAATAAACCAAAAAGCGAGCAACTCTTCAAGATCTCCAAAAATCCAACAGATCAAAAAAACGTCTACCAGCCATGTCTTAGTTTGTTAATCAATTACTTTATTTAATTCAACTTAAATTAGAATTCTAAGTAACTGTGAAATATAACAATCTTGACATCTTTAATTAATTTAATAAATATTTTAATTTTAGTAAATTGGTTTATAATTACCATCTCAAGCCTCTCCTTAAAAAAGTTATAATAATCCTCATTGCAGATTGATTCCTCTGCAAGTTTAACAGAAGTTGTTATAGAACTGTCAAAATCAGTTTCAAAATAGGTGTTTTTCGAAAAGTCCAATGGCTTTCTTTCCAAAAGAGAGAAAAAAGTAGATTGCAGCAGAGGTTCAGAGAGATTTGTCAAATGATTTTGAATGCAAAATGTATTAGAAGAAAAAATAAAATGTTCAATCAGGGATGTTTTGCAAGATACAAATTTTAAACAGCACCCAAACATTAGAGATGACGGTACAAAAAAACGACTGAAAGTTGGTTTTAATATCGAAGATAACGAAAACTAAAGAAAAATATTGTTACTAGTAAATAAGAAACTGATAAAATTATGAAATTAGTTGACCTGGTTCTTCAATATCTCTTTTTAATTATCCTCAATTTGAAAAATGAATAAAGACCTTCGTCATATTTTACCTTAAGCAAATTCGTTCTTTAGGGGCTTTTAAAATTATAAACCTAGCTTGCAGAATGTCTCACAAAACAATACTATGATATGCGCGTTGACGTCATAGTCACATATAAGTGAAAAATGTCATACTAATATGCTGCGTTGGCTATATAATACGAATCATTTAAATAGATAAAAAAAAAATTTTAGCATTTAATTATTAGTTTAATCCAGAAAATAAAACTTTGTAATTATTGAAACCGACGATGAATAAAATAATAAATTAGTTGCTATGTAAGCTTTATGTGATTGCTATGGCTTAGACATTGTAGACCACATGTTATTGACTGTAATAACCAAACTTTTTTTTCAATCTTATTGAAATTTCCTATTTTTTATAATAACAGCAAAAAAAAATAGATGTTTTAAACAATTTAGAAAAAAGTTTTTTTATTAGATACTAAACCACTTACTTTTGTGAAACTTCCAAAACAATCTACGTTCAGTACTTAAACACTTAATTGCAAGAAAAGCGTAAAGGATGAAAAAATAATATCCTTGCTGCTTTCCCCAACGTAACGTGTGTAATTTCCACCAGGATTTGTTCTTTTCATGGAAGTAATCTTTCAGATTCCAAAGTTGCAAAAGCATTTCTACATGTTTCCACACACATAAAAATAAATGACTCTTTTGTATACAAAAATGTTTGTTGTCTGTTCAAAGTTGTGAAGCCATTAAGGTTTTAGTTCACATCCTTGCGTGCCATAAACACAGAAGAACAAAACAGCTAATGGATTTCTATTGTAATTTTTACATAAAATACAAAAAACGCTTTAGTTTTTTTATATCAAGTTTGTGTAGGAATAAAAAGAATTTAAGAATGTAGGCGACCAGTTGAATATTTAATTTCGATAATAGGCTGGTATTAGAAATTTATTAAAGTAGTTGAGTTCTACTTGTGTGGCATAATTTTTCCAACATTTCCCAATTTATTGTATTAGCTGTATTAATTATAGAGTGATTCAGAATGATTGACATCCCAGTAGGTCTTAGAAATTAAAATTGATAGTGGTGGCTTTAGGCAGCATAATAGTAATGTTTAAAGAATAGTGAGTTTTGCTGTTACACAGTTTGACAGTAATAGTTTGATTTATTTGAAAGTCATTTTCAAAAAACTGTAAACATATATGCTTCATACAGTAAAAACGATCCGACCAGCTTCAAGCTCTATACTCCTCCACGTAACTAGCGGTCGTGTTCTGTTTTTATCGGTTGAACAGCTCTTGACTTTTCGGTAGTTTACATCAAAATTCAGTAAATTTGAATACTTGCTCATTTTCGCAAAAAAGATATGTAGTTTTTAAAGTGGTATTTATTCTCACAATTTTATTATACATGGTATATCTACCGTTTTTCTGGTTTTTAAACCTTGCAAACATTTTCAAGCTTTTTAATTTTAAAATGTGAAAACACTTTTAATTTTCTCGGGTAAATTACCGATTTCTATTTAAAGTCTTCTCTTAAAAGATCCAAGATTCAAAGTCCCCCAATATCATAGAATGTTTTTTATGATATTTGGTGAAATTGTGTCTACAATCGGCAAAACATTGTTAAACTCAGTAAGATCTCTTTATTATTTTGGATATTACTTATTGAATTGTCAGGAAAGAAAACTCACCTGTGGGAAAAAGTACCACGTTTTGCTTTCAACTGAATTTCACGTTTCTTAAAATTTTCATCACAAAAATATAATTTATAAAAAACTAACTTTGTCAGAACTTTATGAAATGATTTAAACTGGTCATCCTTCATATTGGTATTATTCATATTGCTATAATTTCTGCAATAAATTGAATAGTATTTTTGTATTACAGTTCAACTGATAAAATGTAAATTGTTGAAAATATTCTCTTTGGGTGACCAAAAAATTTATACGAAAAAAAACCCAACATTTTTTTAAAGTAATTTGGATTTGAGTTTTATTTTTAGAGCGACTAAGGTAGAAATCCTTAATTGAAAAGCAAATGTTCATTCGACCTTTAAACTGCATTTCCTAAATATTGGAAATACAATCAAATCTAATTGAAGTAAATTACTTAGTCTATTGTGCGTAGACATATAGTGTTTTCCGTTTTAGGTTATATTTTTTGACTAAGTATCTATCTCATTATTGCTGGATCTCTGATTAAATTATGGAAAAAAGACTAAAAAAATTTAACAAGTCAAACCAGAGTCAAAATCAAAAACTAAAGCATCAGAAAAGCATTTAGTGTAAGTCTTTATTGAATATTAAGAAACATGATATAGGAACAATAAAACTGTCAATACGATGAGAAAATTTTTTTGAATAAACAAGTACATAAAAAAACATTCACACCACTAAATCAGTGTGTTCCGTATGAAAATTCCTGTAGAAAACGGTGTTCTGTCACTCAGTTCTACAGATTGTCTACATCTACATGATGTTAAATTAGTATCAGACTCATGGTTGACACGGACCAGATACCCAGTTTCATTGTAAAAAAAACCGTTAAAATAAAACCCTATTACTGTGTTTTTTAAATCCAAATGTTTAATGTTGTAAATTAGAAAGTATATAAAAACAAGCTAAGATCAAACCAGTTATGATAAAAAGAGATTTATTGTTTATTCAGATCTACAGAACTATCTCAATTTTAGCCAATTTTTTAAAAACTTCTGTACAGGACAGTTTTGGCAGAACATAACAAATTACCCATAACAAATGTATTTTCCTTCAGCCAATTTTTACACAAATCTTTAGATCAAAATTGTCAAGTGTATGTCATCTTCACAGATTAGTGTGAAGATAAAATAGTAACGCCGTTGTGTGATTAATTTTATGTTTTGTGTCAGAAAATAGCAATTAATAGCTTATTTATGAAAAGATCAAGATAAATTTTAAATATATTAGACAAAGCATCTCTCTTCAAACCGTTTCTGTTTCAAATTTTCAAGATAATCCCTTGCAAGTGTTTTATGTCGACAGAAAAAATAGGTTTAAAATTATTTACTAATTATTTGAAAGTAACATCAGTAGACAAAGTACATAAGCATAATACATCATAGAATATTATTAAACTGTTTTAATAAGCTGACACGGTAACACCTTAGTTTCTATCATAAATAACGCAAATTATTTAAAACTGTCCTAAAAATACCACTTTGGTCGGAGATGTTATTAGGCTAACTGCACTTTATAAAAATAGGAGATTTAAAGATCGCAATTGATCAAGTTAAGATGTTTTATTACTACAAACAACCCAAAACTGCAAACTTTTTTCACTAAATCTCATTAAAGCTAATGTTAGAAAGTTAAAAGTGTTTAATTTTTTTATATAATAATATTTTACACTACATGTTAATCTTTACCATCTATGATTTGAGAGAAATTGCTTATAGTGAGTCAATAAAAAGATCTCTTCAACTTTCGTTAGAAGGGTAAATGAAGAAAAAGCTAAATTTAGTTAGATAAACAACTTAGTGTGAAATAACATGAATTGATTAATTTTGTAAATCAGACAATCTAAAATTCATTACAAAACAAATTCTTTGTATTTTTTATAAAAATACTAAGTGTTCAGAGAGTTAGTATTAAAATAGTTGGAAACGTGTTTATAATCATGTCCTCCTTTCTTATCTATCGAATTATAAAATAAACACCTGATAAAGGTAATATCTCGCGATAAACGTCAAATATTTCTTTAATCTTATGACTTATGGCCAAATAACTAGCATGCATTTTCTTCAGTTTCTCAGTACCTTCCGAGAATGCAGTGCTCAAGACATTATGTAATTTAGCACCTAAGAAATTAAAGACATCCGCCACAATATGTATAATGATTCGTTTTATCATTATTACCATCATAACTATAACTCTAAAGAAAAGGATTGGCCGATGTTGCGATTAACCAAAATTAATAACCAAGTTAACCTTGGAAAAACTGCAGGATTCTTTTTGTCTTTCGCAAGACAGTGCCGCAAAATTATTCAAAAATTTAATTGGGTTACTCCGTTTCACTGAATCGTAACATTCGTAAAGACCAAATTAAAATGTAATAAATGATGGGCTGTATGTCTTATTTAAAGTCAAGAAAAATAAAGAAAATCCAAAAGTGCAGGAAGCTTACATTTAAATTATGATCCATAATGGCAAGTCACTAAACACACTAAACTATTAACATTTTGCACTTTTCACTAATTCAACACGCGTCTGTCTATAAATTTGTAATAAAATACAAAGAAACTAACACGGTGACAAGCGAGCCGTCCGAAAGCTCTGCTAGGTCTGGGTGGTACAGGTACGGTACAGTATCGCGGGATTCTCGCGACTATACTCTTATCATATTCTATTTTGCTTATCGCATATTTCCATCTCTATTATGATTTTGTAGAACCGCTTTGTATGTTCTGTATACCCAGCCGGTATTTTTCAATAGACAATTCTGTGTAACTTTCATTCATGATCACAATAATCCTTGACATTGAGACCTCTTCTTTCAAAGTACATCAACACCAAGTTCATTAAAAAATCGCAAGTTCAATAAATTGTTGTGAGACAACTATCATCGGCTATTGTTGCCAGACAACTATTTGCGAAACTAATAAATTTGCTAAACTAAGTTTCTTCAACAGCAAAAACTAATATTTAATTGCAGCAGCTGGAATTTGATCTTATGCTAAGTAATGTTTCAGTCGCACTACTTAAAAGCATCTTTTTAAATCGTTTCACATATTTTTATTCTCGACAAAATATGCACCCTAATAAGTTTTTTCTAACAAAATAAGACATTAGGAAACTACTCACAATTTATTGACTTTCTCAATATAAGTTCATATTTAATTTGAAGGTTTGAATTATTATATAAGCAAAATCAATTAATTGATAAGCATATTCAAAACCGTTGATCTTGCAAACGTGTGCAATATTTCAATATCTTTATCATTAAATTCAAACCAAGATCATCTTAAGGTAGGAAAGTCTAAATTAGAAAACGAATAATATTATATTTTGATTCCTAGAAAACTATTTTTTTCCGGATGATAAGTACTCTATGGCCGTTTTCTGTATTCCTGACAACGTGCGTGCAAAAGAAACACTTTTTTTAAGCCCCAAAAACAGTGCTGAACTTTTCTGTATCTCTAAAAACCTGTTTGTAAAATCGTGTGATAATCAGTTGAGTAGTTAAGACGTTAATATTAATCAATTTAAAATAAAAAAATCAATTTGAATTAATAAATCATCTGCACGATATCTCAATTACTGTAATTAAAAATAAACCACATTTCTTGTGCTATTACTATTGATTATACCAAACATCAAAAAAAAACCTGACGTTTTTGATTCTAATCAGGTCCATGATATAGAGAACGTATGTCCAATGACAGTTTCTATTTATGTTAAAAAATAAATCACAAAAAAGTACTACTTTAAAGTTTGAAATTGTTTCAATTGTTAAAAATGGTCCTAACCAGTAACAAGTGAACACAAAGTGAAGCCTGAAGAGAACATCAACAAGATTTAAGATATCATGGAAGAACAAAAATTTCCTATTCCTTCAAAGTTGAACAGAAAACTATCCCAACAAGTTGATTTTTTTTTTAAAATTTGTGCATGAAGATTTTGGTCCAAAGATGAATTATTGCCGGTGGTTTAACACTAATTTAAGAAACAATAAAGGTCTTTTTGACCTCACTTTTTCTACAGATGGTTTCTATTTATTGATTCTCAAAATATGAGGTGGTGTGCTAATCCTCATAGATTTAACAAAGTGCCACTTCATTATCTGAGAATCAGGGTTTAGGTAAACGATTCTAGGAAAAAAAACTGATACTGTTTTTTTCAACGAGAACGTCAATGCTCATGTTTTTATCAATATTTTGACGTAATTCATAAAGCAATTGCATGATGATTTTGATAATAAAACTTTGGATGATTATTTTCAGTAAGACGGAGCCACATCCCAATGGGCTAAACTTTCAATAAATTTTATTCGTAAATGTTATGTATATACCAGGGTTATCAGCACAATTTTGTAGCCTGCTAGGTCGCCCGTCTGAACTTCTCCAGACTTCTTCCTGTTTGGTCACTTAAAATACCATTTACAAGAAAACTATCAATACCATCAACGTGCTAAAAGACGCTATTACCGCCGCTTATAGGGAAATAACTCCACAAACACTTGTTAATGTTGCTAATAACATAAAAAGGCGTGTTTCAAATGTTGCAATTTGTTTAGAGAATAGTAGCCAACAAGTTCAACATTTGTTAAAAAAAAATTTCACTTGTTGAAAATAATGAAATATACGGTTAAAAATAATTTGCTAATAATTGTTTTATTTATTTTAATATAATAAACAACACGATGTTAACTGTGAACCCCAAATTGCAGTACGTCAGATCCTTTGCTGACTTATGCAAGAAAGAATGGCGTCGTGGCCCATATTATAACTCTTCAAAGCTAGAATATTTTGAAATTTTATTAAAAAATATTTACCATTTAAATTTTGCTTTTTTAACTTTAAAACATAAATATGTTCTGTCAGTTTATCATCGACATACGTTCTTTATTTCAACGCCTACTTGATCGAAAAACTTTTTGACCGCACGGTGTCAGTGTCTGCAGGTATAAGATTAATGATTGAACTCTTTTTTAGCTATTTGAAAAAACTAAACCAATTTTTTTTGTATAATATACTTAATCAAGTAATTTAATCAGTGTGAGATAAACAAACATTTTTATTTGTCTTCTGAATCAGTTTAAATTTTCCTTATTTAAAATTTCTTTTTCCAAATCTATTAAGCAATTGTGTAACAAAGCGGTGTTTACGATTCTTTGCTCGTCTGATTCAGAATGTTTGCAAGTACTATACGCCAATATTTACAAGGCAAATATTTTAGAACAATGGGAGTCTTGAACTTTATTCTAGAATATAAAGCAAAGACAATGTCTAACTTAAAAATTAAATATAAAAGATTCTTCGACTCAAAAGTCAATATCCTGACTTTACCTAAAGCACTTATTAGGTAATATCACGAGACAACTTCAATTTTTTATAAAGTACTGCAATGCCATGCTGTCTGCACCGTTCAATAGAAGGTCGTACCGGTATTCATAACGTACCACTGCATTTTTTGACTTGTTTCAATTGATGTATTTCATCCAATTAAAAATAAAATTATACAATCATTATTTGCCACAAATTTAAATCCCTGAAAAGACTTAATACTTAGCATTTTTAATAAATATTCTTGTCGTGGAAGAATCAAGAACCACACAACGGTTCATGTTTCACTGTTTTGTACATATTTACTACTAAGTCGAGATCCGGTAGCTAGATTCTGCAGTAATGCGCAATGCAAATTAACTGTTAATAAAGTTGTGCTACATCATTTATTGCCTACAAACAATTAGCCGCCATTATCTTTAATTAAATATAATTAATTTTAAAAAAAAAACGATTTAATGTTTTTTAAGTGAATTATACGTCATTCAAAACAAAATAATGTGGAGCAGATAAGAAAAGAGTTGCAAGCTCTTATTAGGTGGAACCTCTAGTCACCCATAAATCTCTCAGGTATAAACAGGACCGGTCAGAACATTATTATTTATTTTCCACTCTCATTTAATTTGAATAAAATATTATACTAATTTAAAGTTTAATTTTGGCTGTTGGTACACGATGGTCTTAAAAGATTGTCGCTTGCAGCGGTAGCTAGAATTTGAAATAATATAAACAAAGAATAGGCGTTCTTAACAATGACACAACATGGCAGTATTGAAAACGAATTAAGTATAGTATTTGAGTATTTAATTTTGAAGAAAAAAAGTTTAAAAATGTTTATCCACTTTGCAGCCACAAAACCAGTCTTGTGATAGCAAAAATAGTTGTACAATAAAAACTTTAGGCACCTACTTTTTTAGTAAGTAATCATTAAAAAATAATTCAAACCGATTCAAACTCAAGTCTTTTGGGTGATAGTCAGACACGCTCCCACTAGACCGTAGCGGACCTAACTAAAAAAACTCGGTACACCATAAATACATATTCATAATAATAATAATAATTTTTGAAGAATATTTATATAATTGAAATGTTGACATCTTTCGGGAAAAACCGTGTCGAAAGGATTAATAAAATTGTCGACGTTCTGCACTCCATCTGTGGAGGCATCATCAGGACAGGGAAATAAAAGTGAAAAGAAGCACGATAACTTGACGTGGGAACCACGCTCGAGACAAAGCTTATTCTGGCTAGACCTCGTTGCTGCTTGGACTTATATTGGTAAGCGAGGAAGAGAAAGAAGGGGTGGAGCAGAAGAGAAACAGGCATAGGACTCGGAAAAAAAAGCTGCGGAAAAAGCAAAAGCGCATTGTGTTGATGACGAAGGAGTGTGTGTGAACAAGGACTTCCAAACGTTTGAGATAATAACCTAAATCTCTATTGAAATTGTTTGAGTGTTCTACACTTTCGATTGCTTCTTTGATTTTTCTGTCATAGAAAAATTCCGATTTACAAATCAAGGAAGATTCATCTAGACAAACTTTCTTCCTCCATCTAGATGATGTTCAGCTAGTGATGACTGTGGCCATAAACCCGAATTTATGCACCTTTTATGTTCAGAAACTCGAAGTGGTTACCAATACATTCAAAAATGGAAGAAAACATTGGTTCTCAATTTCCGTTGTAAATTGAATATCTTTATTTCAATCATTTAGATGATTTAAAAAAGCTAGCAAATTGTGTTCAGCATGAGACCAAATAATAAACGTGTCATCCACATATCGAAGCCATATTTTAGGTTTTAAAACCAATGTTTTAAGTACCTTTTGCTTTAAAAGGATTCCATGAAAATATTAGAAATGACATGAGATAGAAGAGAACCCATTAGAGTTCCTGTGACTTGTTTATAAAATTTATTAATGAATCAAAAATATGCTAAAGTTAAACATTTTTCTGTTAGATCTCCTAGGATTTGAGGAAAGTTATCATCACATAGCAACTCTCTGACAATAGTCACTGCTTCTGGAACAGGAACTTTTGTAAAGAGTGATACTACTTCAAAACTAACCAGCCAATCTGAAGGATCCAAAAAAAACGTGAATAACATTTGAACAAAATGGGAAGAATTTAGGACATAAGACGAAGTTTTTCCACTGTAAACTTTGAAAAATGAGGCAAGATAACGGGCCGTTTGAAAAGTGGGAGAATTAATGGTATTGACAATTGGTCACAATGGAAGGTCTGGTTTAAGAATTTTTGGAATTTTTCTTCTCTAATTTTTACATAAATTCATCCAAGTAGAAAAAATAGCTTGTTACACTTGTTTTTCAAGGCTTTTTGTCGCACTTATTTTTTCGAGCCACAGAGAGAACTTTTTCATAATTATCGGATATTTTTTTGTACGTCATATTAAGATCACATTGTGTAGATAAATGAAACGTTCTCAAATATCTCAAATCAAACTATAAAACACAAATATGTACTCTATGCGGGATTCGGCATGTTATACTAAAAGCTGTAGAAAAAACCGCACTGAGAATTAAAAAGTGATCAAGAAATAGGTTATCCAAAATGTAAAAAAAGTCTTTCTCGTAAAAAATATTAACAAAATTGCCCAAACCATCAACTACAGTGTTTTCATCTAAAATTGAAACAAAAAATTTGAGTGTTATAACAAAACACGTTTATAATTAAATAAAAAAATACTACAAAAAAATGTTGGCTGTCACGGGTCGCCTAACAGATAAAAACAAAAAAAATATTTTGTAGAAGTAATATGCATAAAAAACAGAACACATGCTAAATATGTATAGTTTATTGAAAAATAAAATATACAATTGCAACAACTCAATTTATTGTTTTATTTAGTAACTGAGTATAAGTTAAATTCAATGTTGCCTCTGACGGTGTAATTGCGACAATAATAACTACTGAAGAAGTATTCAAGTGATATTAAGTTAAGCCGAAATGTGTCAGCCAAAATATTTTTTAAAATTGAACATGTTTTTTTTAACTTAGAAATAAACAAAGTGTTAAATGTGAATTTACAGATAATATTTTGCTTTTTTACTCAGGCAATAATAGAAGTAAACTTTTTACTAAAATAAATTCTAAACTTGCATTGTTTTAAAGTCTGGTTGCAAAGACACAAATTATTATGCGTAAATATTAAAAGACTATAGCAGCTATCAATGTTGAAAACATGTTTTTCATAGTTTGCAAATCGAATTGCTTTACAGTAACAATGAGCTTGTACCTTAAAAAAAACTAAAATTTGATAAGTATGTTGACTATATTGGAACAAAAATTTCAAAAAGTTTCAGAGTAATTGAAAAGCTGAAATAATACTCTGAATAGAAAGAGTAATAAACTGCTATTTAAAACTGTCTTTCTTCATTTTATGTATTTTAGGTAATGTTTTTCTATGCTGTATTTACTGTTAGTGTTGTATTTTTTATTAGTTAGTGTTGAAAAAAATATTAACTATAAAAGTTGTAGATTTGAATAAACTTTAAATAGTTTTAGACATTCAGTTAATAAAAATGTAAATTTCTGCAATGTCTTGACTTTTCTGAACAAAGCACAAAATAAGATGTTAAATACACTACTTAAAAATTATTTAAGAAATATATTAAAAGAAGAATAAATCGTTAAAAACAAGAGACCCTGTCTACAACACGAAACAGCAGACACATTTCTTCTCTCACTCACTTTGCCCATCAAGAGCAAAAAGTAGCACTTTTTTAGTTTTCCCGCGATGTCATAAAAGTATACCGCACTCACTCTTACTGTATTAAACAAAAAAGAGTTAAACGATGAGTTTTCCAGCATCTGACTCTAACCCATTGCTTAGGTCTAGTTTGGTTATCTCTGTCTCTTGATTTATAACACATTTTTGACATTGTCTCAAACAAAAATCTTAGTACACACAGTTAATTATACCAGGGTATAATTAACTCTCATAAAAATTAATAAGAGGTAAATATCTTTCCTTAGAAAGTATTTAAAAAGACACAGTTGTACTCATCTAGAATCTAGAACAGCGAAACTATAATGTATAGATATAGATATAGAGAATCAAGATCATTTATCTTTCACGTTCTAACTACTTAACCGATCTCATTAAACTTACTACCCACGTTTTGCCAAAAATACAAAAATAAATCTATAATAACTAACACGCAAAAACATACTGTTTTTTGAGGTATAAATAATATTTGTTTTCTAATCTACTCATTGAATTTCATGTTGGTAATAACGTGGCGGTAAAGCCATTTCAAACTTTTGAGCAACGCATAGCAGTAACGCAAACTTAAAGTTTTTTTGAATCTAAATTTTGTACAACCCAACTGAAAAAGTTCACACTTCAATAAATATAAAAATTATGTATTTTATACACATTTTTAGCAGCCTGCCTTCTAAATAAATTTGCACAACTTTGGTTACATTCTCGGACCATTTACTTAAGTTGCTATCTTTTTATTTAAACTTTTTTTTAGAAAATACTACCAAAAAATTCTTCTAATTCTTAATCTATACAAACAGTTCAAAAATAAATAAAATCTGTTGAAAACTAACGAAGAAATGTTATCAAAACGTTTTGCTTGGTGTGAAGCAAGCCTTAAAATTTCAAACAATTTAAAAAAATGTATTAGAAATGAGATAATATAAACCAAACACCTTAAAGTGCTAGGTGTAAATTGTAAAAAGTACTCAAAAAAAAGCACAATTAATAATTAAATAAATGACTTTTCTGTCAAATGTACATCACAGACTTTTCTGTCATGGTTTACGAACTCTTATGGTAAAACTTTACGAGCAAGTTTGTGAAACCTAGAATTTGTAAAAAATAATTTACTGACAGTTACAGCAAAAATATAAATTTAAAAAAAAACAATTTTTATAAGACTTGTGTAAATGCACAACAATATTTTTTTGCAATTTGGTAGTTTGCTTTTTATACCCGTGCGGGACCGTAAAGTAATAATTTGTTTTGTAACTCCTCTTATTTTTTTTTCAACACAAGCTGGTGAAATTTATTTCACTTTGCTCATTTGAAACCGAGAGAGAAAGAGAAAGACCAACTTTACAACGTAAACCTTAGATTGTTCTCTACAACTTTATGATAGAGTTAAAAATAAAAAAAAACTTTATATGAATTCAAACTAGTTTTTACAGGCAACTATAAACTATTGTGTAAGTACATCTTGAGTTCAGTATAAAAGTTTTTGAAAAACATGAACATCAATTATCAACAATAATTTAATTGTTTATGCCTGGCGATCTTCAGGTTGTGATCAACTAAGAGCTGGTGATCCTTTTTTACATTCTCCACTTCATCTTTTTTTACATGACGTATAATTTATTCAAAAAATACATAAGTGCAAATTATAAAAACTAATTAATTACAATATAATTAATTAACGATAATAGCAGCTAGTTGTTTGTCGGCAGCCCAAAGGCAATGCAGTACATTTCCCCATTATTAATCATTCATTTGCATTTCGATTTCTTGAACAATAATTATTAGATACTTTCAGAGTATTGCTGCCGGATCTTAAGCAATTTGTTCTTTTTTTATTGCAATGCATTTTGTTCTCATCCGCATTTCAGATAAGAGTAAATATTATTAACTATTATTCTTAGTTTCTTGTAAATATGTCAACGAGATAATCCACATATTTGAAATAATTGAAAAAAAAAGTTAATACTAAGTTTATCAATAATTATAATTTATTATTCCTATAATCTTCAACTCCACTTTTTAAACTAAACAGTTTTTTCTAGTTTAGAAGCTTATAAGTTCTATCACAACAACTAATATAAAGTATCTTTTACTGATAATTACATTTCCAGTAGCTTACTAAACCTTAAAGCTTCTTTCATCTTGCAAAGACCTCATAATGGTCACGTTCTAAAATAACTCCATCTTAAGCCTCTTCAACTGTCTTATTTTCTTAATTAAGACGCTATTAACTGAAAGTATCGCATCTATATAATTTATTTACTTCATTAATGTTGTATACGGCGAAAGCTTTCCCCCGGGCATTAAAAATATGCCACACAAACTTGAAATTGAGTAGTTGAAAGCACTTGGAAGATCTTCAAATTAATTGAGTTTGAAATCGTTATTTAAAATCTGTCTGCTATTTAATTGTTTAGTGACACTCAGATTATTTATGTTCAGACAAAACGAATTGTTCTAGTTAAAAAATCAGCTTTTTCATAAATTAAAAATAATAAATTAATTATCTTAGTATGTGGAATAATAGATAGAGATACGTATTGCAGTTTTGTCAATAAATTGAGGCTGAGACAACAAAGTTTCCACATTTTTACAATTTAGCTATATAAGTGACCGAATAGCCGATAACAAAACAAATGACAGAAAATTATGTTTACACATTGCTGAAGCATGTTGCTACATTAATTTGCCATCTTTATCTGAAGCTGCACATCTAAGACGCAAACCTAAACTATGTAAACCCTCTATTTTGGTATTGTTACAAAAAAATTAAAAGTTATAAATCCAAAGCAATGTATATTAAATCAAAGATTTCCTGACTTAGACGTGAAAATCTGTCTTGTTTAAGATACATTTCCTATAACTTTAAAAGGGTTACATTCAGAAACAAATGTTCATTACCATTTGAGTAGTGTTAAATAGAAATATACTTTTTTTAAAACTTGGCCTCAAATTCAATCAAACATGAAAAAGACAGATTTTAAGCAAAAGACGAGAAGGCTCCACATAATTATATAGAACACTCTAAACAAAAGTTCTTAGACAATAAATAAATCTTATATAATATTATATAAACTATTTATTTCACCGATCAAAAAATATGTTTCCAAAAAACATTGTTGTCTACGAAAATATTTTGTAAGCGCAGCCATCAACCTTTTTTAAAATCCGAAAGGGAAGCTTGAAGATTTTAAAGTAGTTGGAGATGTTTGCGCAAAAAATATTTTGAGAAGCAACAAAGTTTGAGTAAACCTTGCAAATTTAATCGACTAAATGAACAGTTCGGATGAGATTCGGAGGATTAATCCATAAAACCCATCATCATGAGAACTATGGCGGTAACAGAATTTAGAAAAAAAATTTTTTTTGTGAAATGTTGGCGATTATCAGTTTGAGAGAAAAAACTCGCAACCAAATAAAATCCCAAACTTTTAGGACAAAAATTGCTGTGGTTGTGTTTTTTCCTATGTCTTTCTTATGAATTTGTAAGTGCCAGGAGACAGGTGTGGTAGTGCTGCAGTAGACGAAATCAAAGATTTCATCGATAAATCCAAGCCCTTTATTGTTTTGCAAACAAAGGGAATATGATATCTTGCTTTCAAAATATGATAATACCGTAGTTGTATCTTCTACAATGAACAACATCCTAAAAGACTAGGCAGGTCAGAATTAGAATATAGTATCAAAGCAGGTCAAAAAAACATTGTAAATAATTCCTCTTTGGTGAAAACAAACGTGATAACATATAATAATATAGCATATAATAATTGTACATTTCATTTCACTCACATTTATCATTATTGTTGCAAAAATAAAATTTCAGAATGAAAAATTTTAAAGACAAATTTTGTTTTCTTTTCATTTCTTTAACCAATATTTGTTAGACAGCCATGCTGCCCAAATTACCAAAAAAAAATTCTCCAAGCATTATAAATCTTTCTAAGTAAAACAAAACCAGTTAGAAACATTTTTAGATATAATTATAATTTAGAACAGCTTGTGTGAATTACCAAATGCGTAATGTGTAACTTTTAAATTATAATAAAAGTATCATTTAAAATAAACATTTTTCGACTACTTCTATTTATAGTTGCTGAGTAAAGCCACAAAAAGTAGTCACGTAGAAGAAAGTTGTAGGATCTTGAAGGATAAGTTATGGCTGGATTTCGGCTGATAAGTCGACGTTCATAAAGTTCTTGTATCATATGCAAGGAGTCGTAAGTGGTGTCTTGCTGAGAGCACCCGCCCACAATTTCATCGTCATAAAGCTGTGCAAAAAATTACTGTAATATCAACTCGGTGGCCCTTACGAAAATAAGGTTACACTACAAAAATAAATTGTCTGTTCTTGTGAGAAAATCATTTTATTTAGTAATTATTTTGACATTTGAAGCAATTGTTTTGAATATTATAATCCGTTCACACAAACTCATGACGCCAAATTTTATGAAATACTCGTTATTTAAAAAGTACATTTTATTTTGGATTGAAAATAGAATTTTGGACTACATTTCCGTGTAGTCCAAAATTTGCTCTATTATCTAAAATTGCCAGATATTCAATTTGGTTTAGGTACTCGGTCAATTGAGGTATTACTTATGTAATTCTTGCATTATAACTATTTATTGCATCCAAGAGCAATAAATACATTTATATGTACTAAATATACACACTTATAAGTATAAGAGTAAGATCTTTGTTGATTGTTTTACCATTCGTGTATCTTGTACGTCTGCGCCTGGTATAGTATCAATACCATTAATAATTACTCAAACAAATATTTAGACCAAACGCCTAAAAAATGATTAGGTACTTATAAAAGGATATTAAATAAAAAAACCAAATTCTCAATGACAAATTTTTGTTTTGAATTTAGTTAGATCCGCTTAAACTGGTGTTTCACAAGTGAAGGTTTTATGTCGCAAATACAGACAGACGTATGCCTGGTTGCCCGCATATAGGCGGAAAATTTCGTCTTCAAACACTATTTTATAATTTTATTATAAGTATAATAAAATAAACTATATAAAAAATCATGCTGAAGAAGTAGAAACAGCTCTCAATATTTGCAAAATCACGATTAACAAAATTTATTTATTTCATATTAAAACAACTTATTTTTATAAACATACTTTCAAACATAATTTCAATTTCCAAAATAAAAAAGTAAGACTCTAAAAAATATATAAAAGAAAATATAATTATGCCGTAAACCTGTTCCCTGAGCTCTAAATAGAGTATAAACAGAAGCAGTATTGAATACAATACATTATTAAATATAGAGGATGTTTTACTTACGTTATGTAGATATTTATGGTAGCCATAATTTAGTATGAGACTAACGCTGTAATAATAACTAATGCTACTTATTAGAAGAAAGCCGAGACATAATTAATACCTACCACCTACCAGAGATTTATCTATACAGTATAAATTTAATATATAGACGATAAAGTGAACAATCTCATTTAACAATATTTAGATAATGAATTAGTAATAATAGTAATTAATGCATGAGAGAATAAAAAACTTAATATTTGAATAGCAAATTAAAAAAAATATATATATGAATTATTTTTACAACGAACACATCATATAAGATCGGATAAAAAATGAGAAAATGCTCGAGAAGCAATTACCTCAACTTAATTTTTATTGACAACATTATATTCTATCTACCTTATTTATAAAATGTAAACCCTTAACCTTCCTTGTTTTTATAAAAAAAAATTGATCTTTTTTCTTGAATAGGTTCAAATCTAAATCAATTGGAAGTTTGTTGTAACAATCCATACCTTTATAAAAAAATTTACGTTTAAAGAAATTTAAATTTAGTCTGTTCATTTTGTACATTATTTATTTTTTGTTGCACTATGAATGTCCGGTCCGTTCCCAATGCATAAAAAACGCTTTTCCCGCACCGTGGTGTTTTTTACTTTGCTGCCGAAACAAGAAAAAAATTTTCGAGACGATGTTTTTTTATTTCAATTTTATTTCAAATTAATAAGTTCTAACTTATTAATTTAGTCTTGTTTTCTCTAGTTCCTTCAAGATTATCTTACTAAACTGCCATCTGCAAATAGGTTTAAAAAGATACAGTTATCGTTTGAAAATATATCATTTATGTATAAAAATAATAATAATAGACTAAAAACACTTCCTTGAGAAATGTCTAGTGTGTTTGAGACGTCTTCTGAGATTTAAGTACATTACTGTCCAGCTCAAATTTCTCAATAAGAACGCTCCTATCGATGGTCTTACTGCAATTACGTTGTATTTTGTTGTTGTCTACAGCAGTCTGGAATTTAAATATTGTTATTTGCGAAAATATCACTTTTTTAAATAATTTTTACAATGAGGGTAATGGGTCTAAAAACTCTAAATTCAGTTGCGATATTTGAACTTATCATCTATTTTTGCTACTGGTACTATAATGCTACTTGTAGTTTTATCTGGTAACTTTCCGTATTGAACAAAAATTTTAATTAAGTTTAACTACACGTAAGCTATCATTTTTACACAACTTTGAACAATTTTATTATGTAATCAATTTTTCGGGCTTAAACTTTCTTAATAAATATTTGAGATTGTAATTAGATCGTTGAGCGTTTGGTTTGTATTACAAAATAAATATTTTTGAGCTGTATTTAAGTTATCTTTACTTATATGAAGTATTATTATTTATTTAAAAACTTTATGCTTTGAGGTAATTCTTTTATGTTTAATTAATACATAATGGTTTTTCATTTGTGAAATTTAGGCATTTTTTGTTGAGTTTTTAAGACTGAAATCAATTATTCAATAATATTGAATTTTCGGTCTCAAACTGAACCTTCTCCAAGCAGGCAATTACAATAAACTGATTCAAATATTATTATAAATATTACTTACATCTAACATATTTATCAATTAAAATAAGTTAATAACATATTTGGTTGTCAAATGTCAATAATTACAATATTATAATATAGTTGGTTCCATTTCTTGTAATTACATGATTAATATTTTATGACTTGATAAAGAAAGTCTAGTTCAAATATATCATAAAAGATAAAACAATATTAATAAATAATTAATCTCCGCCCTAAAACACAAAAAAAAAAAAAAATCTTTGACACAATGAACTATTCTTAATTTTATACTTAGTTTTATTCATCTTCTGATGATGTCCACTTGGTGGTCAAAAGAGCTCTCGAGATCTATTAAGAAAAATTTTTGGCAAGTGGTAAAACTGTGTGATTAGATTTTGAGGATAACAAACAATATTTAAAATTATTTTTTTTAATGTTTTCCACATACTTCTTTCTACGATTATTTCAATTTGTATTTATTTCTTGGGTGTAATACCGATTGTCTTTTTTTTCTACGTTTGCATAGTTTTTACAGCAGTGCAATTTTGTTACTACAAATGCACTTTTCAAAGTTTTGTATGCTTTGTCCCTATTTTAATCGAAGGTTTATTATTACCATACCATGGTACAATATTATTTACAATAATAATTTTTTTAATAGAAGCTATACTGAATCCAATATTTTCCGATTTTTTAAGAGTGTCATGTAAATAACATAACATGAATGCTGTTTACCTTCCATGTCTGTATGTTTATTAAACTCAAATTAGTTCGAACAATTTTGTGATTTATTTTAGCAAGAGTTACATTATTACTAAAATTTATTGGTATTACATTGTGATTTGTTATTTTTGGCGTATTGTGAACCTAAACAATCGATCGATCTTTTGTTATTACACAATTAATCAGGTTTTCCGATTTTATAGTAATTTTCGTACAGTCATTAACAACTAGTTTGATACCGTTGATACTAATTATACTTTTTGTTTTGTTGAAATAAAAACCATGTTTTATGTATGTAGTATCTAAAATAAATCTATTATTTTAAATTTGTTAGCATACCACAGCAGTTATAAAATTTGTATTTAAATCGTCATTAATAATCGTTATGATAAGATTATTCACTTTTAAAATTAATAAATTTGATAATGATTATGTTGCAAATGAAACTTGTTTTACTTTCCGATGTGTTTCAAAATAATTTACACCTAATGGCTTATGTTCTGCATGTAAAACAACAATTGTCCGACACAATTGTACAAGTATACACTCACTAATCATAAAAATTTTTTGTCTGCTTGAAATCTCTCAAATGTTACAGGCTCAAAAACGGCGACAAATTGTCAGTTAAAAATATCTGTACAAGCATAAAGCAGATGCACTACAGATAATGCAGATCAATAACAATTATGACACTTCAAGAAGAATCAAAACGAAGTATTTGCTCTCTAGTCTAAAACGTGGTTGTACAGGCAAGTATGCATTCATTGTACAAACGTAAAATTATTGTATGCTGTATTTTTAAACTATTTTAATTTTAAACTTTTTATTTTTCTTGCTTGGTACTCTGCTTTCTGTATTTTATTAACCATTTCCATTCATTTCAATCCTTTCTACTCTTTAGTCATTCACTGTTGACTTATCATCTTGACTTATAATTATATTGTCTGTCATTATCTTTTCTTACGTTCATTTGTTATATTTACTTTCTGCAGTTTTTTTTAATCAATTTTGTCATATTGATCTTTCAACGCACTACCTAACTACTGGCCTGTTTTTCTTTCTTCTGATTTTTTGTATTCATTTCTTTTGTGAAATAATACAATCTCGTTTATTCAGACTAAATAGATTGACAGTGATTCAAATAAGTAAATAATCCAAGTCTCTAAGACGAGACCGTTTTTATACAATAAAGTCATCCGTATATCAAGATGTACCTAATAGATCAAAATGAGTTTAAAAACAGTTTTTCCAAGCGACCGAAAAATTCAATTCTACTATTAAATTCCAATACTAACAGTATAAAAATTATTCTTTTACATTTTAAAGATATGTAATTGTAAAAAAGAGTTTTCAGGGCTATTTTCATTCGGTTCAGATTTTTTTTTGGGATTTGCAAAAAGTTTAATAAAAATACTTAAGTTAGTTTTCTTAACTAGTATGGGTTTTTTTAACTAGAATCAAAGTACAAATGTACTTCGCCCTGTTCAAAATCTTCTAGTTGTTTTTCTGTGTTAAGTATCGCTAAATCAAAAAGATTTGTAATTGTAATTTTACAATGTTTTGTTATAAGTACTGGCTAATTGGTACCTTTTTTGACATGCAATGACTATTAGAGAAAACACTAAATAAGAACTCACCCTGCTTTCACAGACTTTGTGGCAGACGTATTTGCACACTGGAACAAACAGAAACTGTTAATTTTTTTTAATATCTAGGTATGTTGTTTGAAACCATTCAATAAAAATGTAATATTATAGCAAAAAATAAATAAATGCTGACTTTGGTTTTTCATTGAAAAATACAAAATTACAAAAAATAGTCCCTAAAATGTGATCGATTATTCGTTCAAGATGCTTGTCTGCTCATTCTTAAGTTTTGTTATAAATGTGAGCTATTTGTAGTTTCACGTCTGCAAAAAATATTTTCAAAAAATATTCAAAGATACATCTATAAAGTTTGGTCAGTTTGATAATGTCAACCAACATCTTGTCAACACAGCAAAGATCCCATAAAGCTTGGTTGCATCCCTTGGTTTCGTTGAAAAACAATTAGAGTACAATTGACAACCTGGTGCAATTGCTGTCAGTGTCAATTTCCTATAATTACCAAGTTGCTCTTAAGCTCTTATTGTACTAGTATTCTATTAAATGATAGAATAAAAAGTTTGTCCAAATACAAAAAAATATAAGTACGGTGTTTACCTGAAGCTTGCACAAATAATTTGTGGCTTATTTACAAGTTATTTTGATCCACAGCACAGTTAAGACATTTAAGTTGAAAATAAAAGTTCATAAAGACTCTAATGGAGGTGAATCGACTATATAAATATACCCTGTCCTGTTTTGCTCAAAAAATATATTCTGTTGCGGGTTTTATCCAAAGATAAGGCAAATGTGTTTTGTTTTATTTTTTTTGCCATGTTTATTTACGTTTTTGCCACATCAGCCTTTATGACGCTTTACTATAAAAATATTAGCTAACAAATTATTAATTAACAAAGTAGACGAGCGCTACATTTTAGCAACTTTTCATCACCTCTCTAAAAGAAAAAAAAACGTACACTCAGAAAAGTATGTTAAACATGTTGGTAAAATAAAGTTAAGATATTACGAAGACAAGTGCGTTTTATTTGCAAAGTCAAGCCGGGATTATGTCCAACAATTTATTTTTTGTGCTTTGCGCCAGCAAAACATAACTTTCAAGGTGTTTTAACCAGTTAGGAGAAAAGCTTCGCAGAACTATGTCAGCAAATACTTTTAGACAATTTAATTAAAATGTAGCTCAAAAATGTGAAAACAAATAGGTATTTAGACTTGATATGTCTTTAGTAACAAAAATAGGACAACCAACATTAAACAAAAATTAAAATAAAATACGTCCTACTTCTAGGTTATGTGTTAATGCCAACAAGAATTAATTGTCTATTATAGTGGTTGCCATTGCTATTGAAACAGCCATGTGATATATTTCAATTTAGCAGTTTGTATGCCTTTTGGTTGTGTTTATAGCAACTTTTAAGAGAAAATTTAAATTATGTCACTTTTAGCAGTTTGTATAATGTCAGAGCTAGAAAAAAATAAAGATAACTAAAATAATTTAGAAGCAAAGAATTAATGAGAACACTTTAGATGAAAAACTTTGTGCTACTAGCTGAAATCTAGCGTTGCCAAATAAATGGTCTTGCAATAGAAATGGCAAAAACTTTATAAATGCATTCAAATGTCCAGTAAATTTTTTTTTACTGCCGAGTTTTGTTTTTTTGAGTAAAAATCTAAAATTTTAAGTAAATCTAGCCAAAAAAAACAAGCCATAAAAAACTGTTAATTTCTCGGAAACCAAAATATTGCACGATTTAGAATTAATCAGAAAATCGCACAAATAAATTACGAATTAATTTCAAAATAAAAAAAAAATCACCCGAGTCTTGATTACCATGAGAACCTAAAATAAATACAAATTCAACTGCTACAAATTTATATCAAGTTTTTATAACTGGTTAAAATGATGAATTCGTCGGTTCCTGAGGCTAAATTCTCAACCAACTTCCAAGAAATAAAAGAATCAATCAAGAAGGCAACACTAGTGAATACAACTCCATATGGTATTAAATTTGTATAGATATATAATATATAAATGATTTCCACTCAATTTACACGTGGTGATCTCTGAAAATCACCAGCAGAAATATTTCTGATTGGTCACTACGCTAAAAATATTAAAATATGATTGTTTCAACAGTATGCAGTGCAATTTTCGGACAAAGTAAAAATAACGCCGCTTTAAAATTTTTTCATGAGCCTGGATTAACTTTTGTAGAAAATTACCTAAATGTAAAGAGAAACAAGAAGCTTTGTTTTTCTATTTTTAAAATTACTTATTAGTCTTAGTAATACTGTCAACAAGAAAATAAACAAAAACCTTATTTCACAAAAAAAAACCAAATTTTATTGTTACTTTGGCACAAAATGTCATGTTTATCACATATCTGAAGATTTGCAAAAACTTCAAGCTACAACCCCTAAAATCACTCTTTTTGCAAAATGGCAGTTTCTGAGCTTCTGAACACAAATAAATAGTACAAACATACCACAACGATATAATTTAAGTACTTTTTTAGGTAAATGAACATTTAACTAAATCCTCATTTAGTTTCATTAAAAAATGAGATATAACTTTTTTTTTATAATTCTTTGAAGAATAATAATTTGGATCTAGACAGGTTTCGCTTGTTATAACGTTATGAAAAAAGTAAAAAAATAATAACATAATTAATAGTTCTGGTCGCCATTCATTGCTAATATTCTGTCTTGTTTTTGAGGCAGGCAGGGCCAGGTGAGACAAACAGGTCATTTTAAAAATCAGCTGCTACATATTTGAAATGTACATCTCGATTTTTTTTCGATAGATGTTTATTATAATTTGTGGGAATTTGATTGAAATGTTTAGCATCCTTGATTGAATAATGTTTGTTTGTCGAGTGGTAACAGCAATGTATATTAATTTGCACCAAACAAAGCAAACACACCTCAACTTGGCCTAGTTAAATCTTTTAACTGTCAGTGACGTGCTAAACACCTCATACCATAATAAATAAATTTTATTTGAGAGCAATAAAATTAGTCAGCACGCCAATGCCTTGATTCTCCTGTACGAACAACAAAACCCATTGGACTATGATAATGTTACATTCATAGATGTGAATAATGTCCGCATTGTTCGTTGAGCACTGGCAGTAGACAATCTATACTCTATTCGATATGGTATTGCATTCATGACTAAAACGTTGTTTGTAAGATAATTAATCTAGTGTTACTCAAAATTCGTTGCGAGGAGAAGATGTGCTTTATGGGGTGCATTGTGCAAAGCAACCAATATGCTACAAAGTTATTTAACTGTTTTTGGGCACTTGTGATTTTTAACATAATTCGTTTAATAGACGGCAAACAGTTAATTTCTCAACGGAATTTTTGCAGACTTCAGTAAATAAACTTAACTGATTAGTAAAGGAGTCAAGTCTTGATTTCAAGGTGTAGTCCGACTATCAATATTTGGCTATTATGGCTTTAGTCAGCAATTAAGTTTTCCCAATTTTTGCAACACCCAGCCCCAGCTTTATTGGAGTGTGCAATAAAACACTTTCGCTGCTAGGCCTTTGTGTATCACAGAACCGTGCAATATTTCAGACTGAGACGCTTTGGAAAAAACTATGACCACAAGCTAAAAACCCAAGCCCTTTTTTATCTTACCTACATATCGAAATATTCATCACGGTTCATCTTTATGAAAATATCTAGATACAAACCTAAATATTTAGTTGGTATTGGTACTTGAGTGGAACATTCATAAATTAGTAGTAAAGTCAAAGCAAGATTTGCCAAATAGCGTTAGACAGACTATACCTTGAAATCAAGACTTGACTCCTTTACGAATTGGAAGAAATTATTGAAAATAAAGGTCCATTTTGTTTAATGTACCCAAAAACATAGAAAAACTTTAACCGTTTCCGAAAAAAATTCACGTCGTTTTGCTCTATATACGCATAGGGAAAATATTGGGTTCAAACAATTTACATTTTTATTGAATAATATTTTTCCTGTATAACACTCGCACTTTACAATTAACCAGATAGTTTCCGTTAAAATTTGACTGATTTCACCAGACATTCCAACTCGTGAAATTAATAACAAATTTTCATAAAAATACCGGTCATTTTCAAGTGTTCGTGGTTTTTGATGTTCTATTTCAAATCTATTGTCTAGGCAACGCAGAATTATCTCATTTTCGACTTATATCTGAAAAAAAGTCAACATAAAAATTCAAAAATTAAAATCACTTCTGTAACTAATTCCAAGTGATTATATTACAATAAAACCATTTTTTTACTTTACAAAAAAGATCGTTGATTTATTTCTTATAATTTTTTTACTCTTTCTTAGTAACAACGTTGTTTTGATAACTTCAGGTCTCAATGTGTGGAAGTCTAGGTATTCAAAATGTGGTAGTCTAGCTAAGTTTTCATAGTGTTATAATCAGACAGAAGTGGTTATTTTTTCACTGAGAAGTGACTTTCGTTACTTATGCATTTCTGTTTGCGGCTTGATGACTTCCCATCGCCGGCGCATCATGAGTATTTTTGTTGAGATTATGTGCATGTCAACAATAAATAACTCCCTAAATATAGAAATATTTGTTGATAGGTTGCCATAAATTTGAGATTAATATGCACTATGCTGTTTAAAAAAAAACTAAGTTTGTGCAATTAACTAACAACCGGGATAAGGAGTAAAAAAGGGGTGCTAGGTGGGAAACATAGGTAACATGTATATAAAATATGCGTATAAATAGCATAAACCATTTCAAAATAGTAAAAATTTTAACTTGTCTATAAAGCTTTTAGGACAAGGAACATCAACTAGAATGGTTTGAGAAGGATTGTTGGCATTTTGTTGTAGGAAAAACTATGAAAATAATTGTCGGTTCTCAAAATATTAAAAAATAAATTAAATATAAATGAACTATAATTACTAGGCATAAAGCATAACAGGATATAAATCAGCCGCATATGTCCAAAAATAAAACCCTCAATAAGAAACATTCGTTAAATAATATTAATGCACTATAACTAAGGTAAACGCTCAATGAGACCAACTCACTCCATTATTCACAAGACAGGAAAACAAACACTTCACACAAACTATTCGGAATCTCATCGACAATAGAATAAGGAAATAAGAGAATGAGCATCAATATACGGTTTGTAGAGGTTGGTACGTTTTTACACACAAAGAGATCATTTAAGTCGGTCAAAAATTATTTAATAAGAGAACAAAATCAAATTAAAAGATAGTAATTTCTCTTACAAAATATAGTGCTAATTAATTTATAAACATAATTTCGACGTGCTCATATGCAATAGCTTAAAAGTAAACGCTGTATTATGGAATTTACAGCGCTCCATGTAGGTATTTATAATTTTTGTTTACCCTCTAATACTGATTTGCACAAACTTTACATCTACTACACATATTCTAAAAAATTATTCTTTGAGCTAGCAGCATAGTGCATATTTGGCAAAATGACCTTATTTATTACTAAGTTTTACTCATAATTACCGTAAAATCATAAAAAATTTGTCATTCTAAAATGCAGTTAACCTAACTTAACCATCTTTGTAACAGCACATAACTCTACTTTTTTTATAAGGAGTTAAAATTAAAATATCAAAAAGTATATTTTCGTTTTTAATAAGCTATGTTAACCTGCGAAAAGTATTCACGTTAGTCTATTGATAATTTTAGATGTTGTTAAAGGTAATGCAAATTCCTTATAACATTTACAAATTGCTCATTTCTCGCTAACTGGTAAATGCTTTTGATTTCGCAACCAATTTTGGTTTCTGGCGACATATTGATTAGACTTGCGCAAAAAAATCTGTCAACTGTCAACATCAAATTTGACTCATATTAAGCATTGGAAATTCATTCGGAAAACCCCTGTTCCATGCAACATTAAAAAAGTAATTTTCCTAAAAAGTTCAAATTCTCGGAAATAATTTATATATTGTGGACATGCATATACATTAGTTTTAGTTATCCAATTTTTTAGGTGTATTAAAAATCACGTCAGAAAAAAAAGTTAATAAAGTCAAGATCGGTGTAAGCAAAAAAATTATTTTTACTTATATTTACATAACACTTACAGAGTTTGTAACACATGCAAAGTTCACTGACTGTGTTGTAGGTATTGTAATTTTAAGGTACCTAAATTAGTTATTATTATATTGGTTATAAAAGTCAGTAGTCATTATTATTGAGCCAGCAGTCTCTCATCTATAACATAAACAGAACAACTTTTTTTAGCACTTGTGTACTTTTGTCCTCAGTGCAACGTAACGAGTTCAGTCTTACTTTAGTCTTACCTCCCTTGATTATTCAACAAGAGCTAGTTGGGAGAACGTTTACCATTCCATAAATTATCATTGTCATTGGTTATAATTCTGTAGACAGAGTAACCCCTAACGTCTTGTACTCCCTCGGTAAGATTACAGCTCAAACAAACATTATTTGTTATAACGTGAAGCAGTGCTGATAATAATTGATATAATGAACAAGGGGAGCAAAGTAGACATCATTGTATTAGACACTTGTATTAAGGTATGAGAAACAATCTATAAAATATCTCAAAACTTTTGCTAATGATACCTGATTACAAAAATGTAAACCTTGTTAAAGAGTTTGAAGCAAACCTTAAGTTATTCAAAACTTGAAATAATTGCAATAAGGATATCGAGGTCTCAACATTGTAAAATTTTATAATCTAAAAAAAAAAAAATTAAAAAATCGAATATTTAGACGGGTAAAAAACTATTGTCAAACACTTGCAGAGTTATTTTTCAAAAACCAAAAAATATATTGTGTATTATAACCGAGAAAAGTGTGAGCAGACGTTTATTAAGAACTGTTTCAAAACAAGGCAAGCTACGATGTAATTGGCTGACGGAAAAAGCAGTTGAAACCGTTACAGTCAGATATTTGTCATATTAAAACTGTTATATATGTTCAATCTTAATCCTCCCGGCAGATAACACCTGCTTTTCTTATAGACAATCTATTCAATAAATACTATTGATTTTTGTATTTAGTAATAAATGAATCAAATTTCTTTAGCACTCTGACGTAGGAAGACATGTGATAGATCGTTGATAATAATGTAGTCTATACTCCTATTTGCATAGATGCGCAGCTGACTAAACAGCTTAGAACGCTATAGCGGCCGTGTTCTCGATTATAAATGTAAGTTAGATTTTTATTCTTTGCCCAAATTTGGCCTTAATTTAAACACATAAACCCAGAATTTTAAGCTTGTGCAACTTCTTAGCCCTTTAGGCAAATATATAAAAAAGTTGTCTTTCTTGAATATTATATAATAAAATGACCTAAACAGAAACCTAAAAATAAAATGACAATGTCACAAAGGGTTAAAGGATCAGTAAAGTTCTGATACTAAGTTCTCTTTTTACGTATGAATAAAAAAAACCTTTTTAAAATTTAAAATCTTACTGAATGTGTCCTCCTTTTTTTCATTAAAATTCTAAAGCTTCTTTTGCAAGAAGAATTTTATATTTTCCCTATCATTCCTAGCTAAGAGGTTTGTCACACCATCACGCTTTTTATCGACGTTGTAACAACCTCACTGACGATTTGTCTGACTATCATCAATTTCATGGCGTATTAAACTAATATAAATAAATGCCTCTTGAGTTTATTAAAATCTTCCGCTTTGTCATAGTTTAAATGCAATATTTTTCAATCTACTTTAATTATTACCTCTGCAACAAGATCCTTCGTTTAAGATTGGTTGGTGGCAAAGATGGCAAGGGCGCGGTTTCTTGAATGTTTTACATCGAAATGCATGACTTGGTCCCTGGTTTACATTAACCTCGTGCTGAAACAAACAAAACAGATTGTAGACATATTAAAAGCACTTAATTTGATACTATTTAAATTTAAAAAAAAATGCTCGAGATGGAGACTTTATTTTTTTATTTTATTTTTTTTATATAGCCGTTGTTAAAATATTTTTTTATAAAAATTTTTTTGATTAAAGTAGCACTTTAACAACAAGGACGAATACAATAGACAACTTCTTTATTAAATTAAATTTACAAATTCCAATCGATATAAAATAATAGTTTTACAATTTAAATTTCACAAGCAGAATACAGTTCATACGACTATAATGACGACGTCTTGTGTCTCAGAAGTACCTATTCTTTCATATTATTTATATTATTGATGTTTTTACGTTTTGATCTAGTTTTTCTTTCTACGTAAGGTCTTTTGATTACTTGGGCATTAATTTAGTTTCTGCGTATAACTTTACATCTTCTATATTTTATGACCGATTTTCTTCTTCTTTTCTTTCTTCTCTTCAGTGCATTTCGTATTCGCCTTGTACGCAAATCAAAAGTTTGCTTATATGTGGTATCTCATAGAGTAAAAACCAAACAATTGCGATTTTTGCGTCAAGAATTCTGACAACAAAGATTGCTTACCGACTAGTAAAGTAAGTCTACTCGTGACTTCAGCACTTGTAAACTGAAATCATTTTCACTGTAGATAAATCAACTTTTCATAGTCTTGTATAATAACTAATTTCTACTTATTTTCTTAAAATTTAGAAAAAAATTGTTAATGATTTGTAAAAGCGCTTGTGATAACACTGGCTTAGAATAATAAGCTTTGAGTTTAAGACGTTGGAAAAAAAATTTGGTGTGTTTAAAAAACAGTTGTTAGTTTGTATATCATGAAGTTTAAATTTTTAAAGCAAATTTCTTATCCATTTTTTATATTTTAAACTACTTTATATAACAGCTAGATTTTTAAGACACAAATGATTAGATTTGAATGTTATTATGTTTATTCAAATTATAATTAATCATTTGATGGATCCATCGTTTTCTTAATCGAGTGAACGTGCATACCTACGTGACGACAACAAATATGATTTTCTTTGCTAAAATACAAAGCTTTACATTTATTATTTACTTTATTATTCTCCCAAACACCAAATTGTCTTAACGTAGATTATTTTGGCATCTTTTTATTAACAAACAGTACCTTAGAGAATCCCTACTATATTCTTGGAACTAAATCATTAAACCTAAAAATACTTTTTCTGAAACTCGTATGTATTTTAACAAACATAATATGTTTGAAAACATGAAAAAAATAACCTGATTTGGAAAATGAAAGTTTGTTTGTTTGGCGCTCAAAGTTATTTAGATGTTTACATTTTTAATTTTTATAATTTACATATTGTAAGACTCCTGTTTTTTATTTTTGCTTTCAGTCTATTATTTTTTACTGTTTTTAACTGTAATCTGGTATTTTGTGTCTTCTCTTCTTTACTCTCTTGATTTTTTTTCTAGTTTTCTCAATTATCCATACTCGACTTTAGTTTCAATTACTTATTTTCCATTTTCGTTGATTATTTCTGTCATCTTTTTTGAAATTTACTTTTTTTCTGCAAAACATTCTCCTACATGTATGTAGATTTGTCTCTGTGTATTTTTCAACTTCTTTACTTCTATTATTATTTTCAGTTTTCTTCAAAAATCTTCCATCTCTATTAATATTTTTTTTCTTTGATTCACAAGATCTTCGATTTACAACAAAAATTTATATCATATTTACTGAGAACTGATCTTAAATGATAAAAAAAAATATATGTATTGCCACGTCCTCTTTAAAACAGCGTATCGACGTAGCGTATGCTCTATTTCCAGCATCAAATTAGCTACAATCAATGTAAAATAATATCTAGTTAAAAAAAACTAAAAAAACACATGTGCTTCACTAGCAACCACTAAAAACTTTCTGCCCCACCAATAAATCATTACGGCAGCGTAAATTGGTTTACATATATAAATATTCACAGTTGCAACTATCAAGTGTCCACAAGTATTGTGTGTGTAAGCTTATAACGATTGTTTTTTAAAATTTGACTTCATAGTCGACTATGCCTAGGAGTTTGACTGAGCGGTCCATAATTTTTAAAATCAAGTGTCCAATTTTCCCATTTCTTTAGTTTTAAAAATAAAATGGTTCTTTCACAAAAAAATTTTGGTGATGGAAACTTATTTTCGTAACGGCCCCCGAGTTGATGACGAATGGTGCATTATTAGGCCAACGTTTTTTAATGAAAGATTGACTGCTGCAGAATACCAAAAAGAGATTATACAGCCATTCTTTGCACAACTGCATGACGACAATATTGTGGACGGATACTTTATAATCGTCTATTTATCAGCAAAAATACAGCCATAACTTACCATTTGAGATCCTGCAAACTCACTCTATGTGACTTCTTTTTGTAGCCCTTTTCTTTAAATCAATTTTATAGCTTGATTTGTCAGCAACGCTTAAATAACGTCAAAGAGTTGCGTCAGGTCAGTCACGCAATTCTTTAAAAAGTCCGCAAATACCTTAAAGTTGATAGACGACATCCTGATTAAAGTTTATGTTTTCCTTTGTTATAACACTACAAGTGCTTTAAAGAGCTGTTAATTTACTATAAATAAATTACTTTTGGGATATGTACTGCAACCCTTTTTATTAAGGTTCTATGGTACTCCCACATGTACAGACATTTTTTACATTCACACACAACCATAAGTCAGACAAGAGCAATTCTCCTTGAAGGAAAAATGCTCTTGCCTGAGTTGGACTCGAGCCAACACCTCGTAGACCAGATACCAACCACTATCGCTTGGCCATCTCGTCTACCAAGCTGAAAGTAAAGTTAGGTTCAAATGTCAAATTAATATTTGCACTTCAATGCGATGGTAAAAGAACATTCACAGTTCAAAGTTAAACATTCATAACAAGCTTTAACGCCAAATTTAAAAAAACACTCATTATATGTAGGTATATCATTTTCAATTATTTAAAGTCCAAAAATCTCTAAAACAAGTTTTACTTTTCACCTAATTTTAAAAACTCAATTTTGGAGTTATTTCTTTCAATGTTTTCCATATTATTATTTTTTTCTATATTATCTGCAGAACATTTTTTGATAGCTTTTGATTCTTTTACTTTTTTAGTACAATTCATATGTAAGAGTCTAAGTAAACCGAGCAAATACTTTATTTTCTACTCATTTATATAATTTGTATACACACACACACACCTACTATAAATACCTCAATCACTTTATGAAAAATATCTATGCGCTAGCTCTCCGTCTGTCACTAGTTTACAAGCTCTATAGCAAAAAAAAATAAAACAAACTACACTTATATAAAGATTTATTTATAATTACATAAAAAAATTAGGTTGCTTAGGCATTTAAGTACTTCGTTAATTCACAATATAATAATTATAGTTATAGTCTTTATCATAATAATTTTTTGCTGACTGTAGCTGGTGAAAGCTTTGTCACAATAATGACTTGAAAATGTTCTACATAATTAAAAAGAGCTTAGATTGTAACCTGAATCTCCCAAGGGAACATCATTATCGGAACTCTTGTAAGCTTCCTGAGTATTCTCCAGGGCAAAAGGTTTGAAGAACACTTTTATTACTTTTTATGTAATATAACATAACCATAATACGAGTATGACCATTAGATTTATTTCTATAATTATCTAAATGTGTTTGGGGGTTATGCTTTCTAAACGGCTTGTTATATTGCGGGTTTTCCTCTGAGATTCAGATTTTACGATAGGTAATATTAAAAAGTTTATGATTTAAAATAGGATTTCAACTTTAAAAACTTTTTGTTAGTTTGGTTTAGCAAAAGCGAATTTCCCGAAAATGACGAAAGTTTGCGGTTTTTCTTACTTTTAAAGCTACAAGCTAGTTTAATATTGTTGCAAAGATATATAAAGCAAACTAGTTCTTGTGAAGTAGTAAAACGTTCATTTAAACAATAGAAGAAATAAAAGAAAAACGAATGTTCAACTTTTCTGCTGAAGAACTGCTTTATACAAGTTTGTTTTTTTGCATACATTTAAGTGATCTATTTTTAGTTTTAAGTATATATTTTTGTAGATATATAAATTTTCTAATAAATTTTATATTATTGTTCAAACAATACTGCAAAGGCTAGAAATAGTTGTTCTCCTAAAATTCTTTCTATCAACCGTATGTTATTATAATTAAAATAAACCTAGAAAGACTTGACCATCAATGAAGATAAATATTTTAAGTTGCCCTATTCTAGACTGTATTCACAAATAATTTCATTGATCAAAAAACATAGTAGGTTTGCAAATGCGATCTTACTTAAAGTATATTATTAAGTAAGTAATTGTAAAGACATCGTTCGAAATTTTACCATAACTCTTTCATTAGGTGTCAAAATTGTCAGTTAATATTAACAGACGTTTTATGCATGATACAAAGACATCGTTCAAAATTTTACCATCATTTGTATCATACATAAAACGTCTGTTAATATTAGTTGACAATTTTGACACCTAATGAACGAGTTAACCACTGCAACAGTTCAAAAACCACATAAGTCCAAATTTGAATTTACTGGTATAGTAATAATCAAAATAGAATAGAAATGTCTTCCAACAATGGAAAAGAACAATGTAAAACAAAAGCCCGTCTATTCAGATTTTTTTTTATTGACCAAAGAACATAGATCAACATAGATTGTGCTAAACTATGAATCAAATTTCATACTTATGTGTGCTTATGTTTCAAAACATTTCCGGTCAAGCCGTCAAGGAAAAACAAAAACATTGAAAATAATTGGTGTAATTTAAATTTTAAGGAAAAAATTGTTTCGAACTAACTGTTGTAAAATAACAATTTTAGGATTAGCTTGAAAACAGTTATTTTTCAAGAATTAAAACCCGTAAGAGAGTAAATCAAAATCAATCAGCCCTCACAATAGTGAGAGATTAAATCTTTATTTAGAGAAATAAAGTTAACTTTATTCCACTTGGTTAATTACACGCTCTATTTTCATCCTGGTGATCATTGCAAAAATAAGTTTCAAGCATATATTGTAAATCTTTTGTTCAGAATTAAGAACTAATTGTATTGATAAAATTTTGTGAAAATTATTGTGGTCTTTAATTATCGATGTCTGTGACAGCTCGATTATTATGTGCCAAACACAGAAATACGTTTTCAATACGTTTGTTTTTTACAGTTTGCTTCATCTGAAATATCTCAAATCAAATCAAATCAAATCAAATCAAATCAAAGCAAATCAAATCAAATCAAATCAAATCAAATCAAATCAAATCAAATCAAATCAAATCAAATCAAATCAAATCAAATCAAATCAAATCAAATCAAATCAAATCAAATCAAATCAAATCAAATCAAATCAAATCAAATCAAATCAAATCAAATCAAATCAAATCAAATCAAATCAAATCAAATCAAATCAAATCCAATCCAATCAAATCAAATCAAATCAAATCAAATCAAATCAAATCAAATCAAATCAAATCAAATCAAATCAAATCAAATCAAATCAAATCAAATCAAATCAAATCAAATCAAATCAAATCAAATCAAATCAAATCAAATCAAATCAAATCAAATCAAATCAAATCAAATCAAATCAAATCAAATCAAATCAAATCAAATCAAATCAAATCAAATCATATCAAATCAAATCAAATCAAATCAAATCAAATCAAATCAAATCAAATCAAATCAAATCAAATTAAATCAAATCATGTCTTGTTGGTAACGCCTAAGAAGCTATATTCAAAATTCTTTCGTTTCTATTCGCCACTTGTTTGTCTTTTCAAACTGGTCAAAATCCAGCAAAACCGTAGATGGGTTCACTGAGCATCCTGTGCTAATGTCTAGGTTTTAAATGTCAAAATTATCATTCATAAAATAATGTGTGTTTTATCTACATCTTAATATCCATTAACAAGTCCGGCTTACAAAACCGGTCAGTGGTTTTAATTAATAATGAAAGTTTTCTAGTGTTGGTACTGATAGAAAGTGTAACCTTCTAACCGTAAGTTCCTTAGACGTTTACGTCGCCCAGATCTCCTGATAACGTACATCATATCTACTGATAGGGTTACCTGTGAGCTTTCTCGGCACCAATTACCAATCGCGGTCATTTTATATTCCATTCCCTATATCCCAATTCCGCAAATTTTCCATCATTCTTTTAATGAATGATTAATTGCTATGTGTTTCTATTTTTTCATATATTTTGCAGTTACTTATGAACCATTTTAATTTCGTTAATTGTCTGAGTGTCACATTCTGTGTTGTTTCCATGTTAATTAATTCTTTTTCGCTGAGATAAAGCCCCTGCCTTGTGCCCATTAGTCATCACTGGTCTTATCATTGACTTAGATAAAGTCAGTTTGTTTTTTTTCCTTAGTTCGCTCTTTCTCGACAAAAGTGAATACAAATATCCGTTTATTTGTCTCGCCTGTTTGTTTCTGATAGCTATGTGCTTATTGAACTTCATTTGCTCATCGAAAGTCACACCAAGGTATTTGACTTCTCTTTTCCATTAGATTCCTTTTTCCTACAGTTGAATTCTCGCTTCTGAAAGTCTTCTATTTCTTGAGGTTCCAAAATTTCGAAGCCATTCTGCAGTTTTCTTTTTAGCCTTTTCGGAGCTAATACAATGATAGCGGTGTCATCAGCATACATTGCCAGTGTTGTTTTTTTTTTATTTTAAAATATCGTGTGTGTAGATGTTGTACAGCACAGGTCCTAAATCGATCCTTGAAGCACTCCAGCCTCTATGCCCTTTTTGAGGGACATTTCCTAATTAATACAAATTTGAAATTTTCTATTCGTCAAACATGACCTTATGAGGCTCATCATTGCATACTGGTACTTTTTCTTTCCCATTTTATAGATTAGACTTTCGTGCCATGCTCTGCCGAAAGCTTTGGAAACATTTGGAAAAACTCCTCCTGAGCCTTTGTTTTTATTTTTCAATATTAGATCAGTGATTCTAGAAAGTTAATTTCCGCATCCACGTTCTTCTCTGAAACCATATTGTTTATCAGGAAGAACTTTCTTCTCATCAGTCTCTCTTTTGAGAGGTGTGTATATTATTTTTTCGGCCATTTTGCTAAGGTTGGATAGTAAAGTTTAATGAATCATTTTTAGATTCACCAGATAACATTATGATTATTGCTTTTTTCCATCTTTCAAGAAAGTGATAAGGTTTTAATATTTCATTGCAAATGAAATATCTTGAAACATACGGCTTATATAATAAATCAAATGTGCGGTCAGTTTCCACACTGTAATGTTGCTGTTGTCCGACCTATAAAGTGTTGTCATCATTCAATCACTACCACAATTCAATAGGTAAGTACTGTTTTGATGGTTTTTCGTAGAATGACAGAAGATTCCGTATTTCTCAATATTATTCAAAATTTATACCATTTTTGAAAAATATCAGTTACTCCTCTTATTTTATAGTAAGTAAAAAAACTAATTAACAACGTAATCAAACATCAAGATAGTAAACGATTAAAAAGCAATTAATCATAATTAATAACAAAAATTAAAATAATTTGTTGCATGCTGCATGAAGGCTATTGTTGTACATACAAATGAGGTATAAACGTATCGGGAAAATCAGTTGCATCAAGCTACCTCAATTCACGGTATGAGAAGTACCTCCGCTTTAGATTTAAAAACTTGTTTACTCTTATTTTATAGTATTTTAAAAAACAAATTTCATAAGACATGTCTTAAAGCACGTAATCAAGTTTAAAGAGCAAGTGCCCTTTTTATGCCGTTTTTAGAAATTTTTTCTTTAATTTGATCGATTTAGGGGTTTTTATAGTGGTTGGCAATATCTTGATTTGAAACATGAAAACTTTATCTAGCCGTCTTTTCTTTGGTTTTACCCAAAAGTCTGTCAAAATAAAAGAAAACTTTACGTGTACGCTCCCTGAAATCCGTAAAATAGCGAAAATTATTATGGATATCATTATTATTATTGTAAGATACATACCTACTTTCTTAGGTTCAGTGACAGACTCTTTGCTATATTGGAATCGGTTGTTTTTTCCAGACCAGTGCATTTATTATTCACACGATCATATGCCATATTTCAGAAAAATATACTTTCTATTAATTGTTCACTTCATTTTGCTGTTTGAGTCTCTGCGTTTGCAAAATAAAAAACAATAATTAATTTAGCAGAGAGCACAAGCAACCTCATGAATTGTAAAAAATCTTATTATATAGACAGGATTCTTGAGAATAGTTATTTACATAAAAGTCAGCAAAATTTCACATTACTGAAGAGAAAAGATGACGATTTCTGGAAAAAAATTTTTCCGGAAATCATCTTGGAAACAACATTTTCCTGCTTATTTACGCGCAGGAAAATTGAGTTATCCGGACTAGTACTGTAAAAACTTTACAAGACGCAAAATAAAAAGATACCCAAGTAACTATAGTTGGCAACAAAATTGACAAGCTTGATGTTTGTAGAATTTGTCAAAAAAAAATCTAAAATTTGTAAATTTCGTCTTTTTTTACGATTTCCGGAAAAATTTAATACAAAACACGTCAGTAAAATCTCTTACTTGACTCGGAGCTTTAAAATATTATCAATTAATATCAATTTAGCTCCTCTTCAGTAATGTGACATTTTCCGGACTTTTATGTAAATAACTATTATGTTTATCCTTAAAAATTAACAAAAGGTTAATCAAAGACAAACATGTTATTTCTTACCACGCAAAACAATATGTTGTTGTAAAGAGGTGATTATTATTTTCATCTCAGAAATATAATTAGTGGTTATGCTTGCAATGTAGCAGATTTTAATAAATTAGAACCTTTAGAAATATAAAGTATTGTCTCATCAGAAAAAAATTAATTGAGGTTAAGCATGAGTTGGTCGTTAGGGCATACATACCATGAAATAAACCATAGCTATATCATTTTAAATGGTTATAAATTACTCTACTTGAGATGCTATTTTTCACAATGTATGAGTCTTAAAATCCGTAATAATACTGCCTTATAATTGAAATCCGATGGTAGCGCTTTGCCTTTCCTACATAAAAGACTCAAATGAAATGTACATCTTGATAGAAACTGTGGATAGGATAATTACTGTTATTATTGTACAGACCAAATGCAAATTGATAGTTCAGGAGTGGAACAAATGTAAGGTATTTTCCCCACGAGCTCACGATCAGGATTAAAGGTTTGTGAGATGATGCTTTTGGGGTTTTAAAGCCAGAAAAAAGCCACCAGCTTTGAGTTTTGTTTAATTTAAAAACACGGAATTATGTAATAATAGTAAAAACCTGCAATCAAGATAAGGTCAACGAAACAAACACAAGGGCCAAACACAAAGCGGTATTATCTTGTAGCAAGTATTGTACAATGAAAAAAACCCAAAATCAACTAATCACTTGCACAAAAAATTCAAATATTTGTGTTCTTTTCTGTGCGGAAATATTTCCATATTTTAATAAAATATGTTTACGTATTTGAGGTTTTCTATCTCACCCTAATTTATATTTTCATAAAAATTTTAACAGCGTAAATAAATGTCTTGATGTTTGTTGTTTATTTAACACAATAAAATGTTTTTATTAGTTAATTATTTTCAATAATAAAACAAACTTCTTTTTATTTCAATTCATTTGTTCCAAGTGAAACTGATACAAAAATTTATTTTTCAAATCAGAAAGATAGCGTTCATTTCAAGCTTTCAGCCAAAAAAGATCATACCCAGCTCTTGTCAAGTATAGTTAACTTCTAACTAAAGTACAAAACCACCCTGAAACGATTGTTTTTTCCGGTTAATTACCTATACAAACAAGCAATGGAACGTTGTATATACGTGTATATATAACAGTATTTGACTGCGCTGTTAGACTGGTCGACTGAGTCTATTATCTGAGGCCGATACGTAATAGAGTAATTCAGTAAACATATTGTGATAAGTAATGTGGTCGATATGAGATAAACAGACTGGGATGTTGTAGAGCCGTGAAATACGCCGGTATATATCTTGTATCAACTATACACGTTGATTTAAAAAATAAAATATTGCCTTAAATTAATATAAATGTGAAATTGGTTTATTTTATATAAAGCAATAAAAAACTTAAATTGCCGCGGAGTTTGTAAGCCAAGTAAATTCATTCAAAACTAAATCCGTACCAATAAGAACATGTTCTGTTCTTGAGAACCAATTGAAAGATCCAATAAAAAAAACATGTTCTTATTGAAACTTTCAGCAAGTTGCAACGAACTCTTATTTGAATAAATTTGCAGTGACCATTTGAGTCTTATGTTTATACAAGTGCCTATTATTTTCATAATATGGTAAAAATAGCAGCATGTATTAGAATTAAAAGATTCTTACATCAAAGTTGAGAAACTTTTCAAAACTAAAAAAAAATTGGGCGTCAACTTAAACAATCAAATGTATCTATCACAAGCTAAGATATGCATATAATATTGTGTGCATACAATTATATATATATAATATTTATATATAATTATTTAAGTACATTATTATTGTTTGTTATTATTTTCTGTATTTACTTTTAATTTTGTAAGTATTTGAAAACTTTAGAATCTCATAATATGAATCATTCTTTTCTACCTTGTTATCTCAGAGTTTTTGCACAGCTTTGTAAGCATAATTTACAACACATCGGATCAAAAACCACAGGAAATTGACGGCATGTGCCAAAATGTATATTATAGCCCAAGTTGTTTATTTGTAAAGAATTTAACTTCAAACAGTATATATTCATATAAAAGTCAAAATAAAACATTTTGACTAAAGCTATAATAATGATAGTAAATTAAAATCATCACGTATATATCGATCTATCGACTATACAGTATTCTTCGAATATTGGGAAGACGAATCGGGCATCTTCGTATTCGCAATTAAAATACTCCCTTTCTATTGGTTAAAGCAATGTCCCGTTTGCACAGCACAATTTTATAAAAAAGCGGTGTCAGCACTGTCAGACAGACTTGTCCATTTTTCCTAACCTGACTTTTGTCTGTCAAACAAGATTTTTCCTTGACAGCGTGCAAATCCTGTGTCGTTTAAAGCGCAAAACTTGGTTTTCATGGCAACTGATGTCACATTTTGCTCCACTATTAATTGCGATTCTTTAGAGATTCCGGTGCTTGTGTGACGTTATGTAAACCTAAACAATTTATGGACACTGACACTATTTACAGTTAAATTTGCAGCATTTTCGTGAAAATGCAGCAAAAGTTGCTATATTGTATCTAGGGTTTTTCCAATGCGCGCGCATCCGTCTCTGCCAATAAAATAGAGTTTTATCAGTACCAACGAAAATACTTCAAATGAGATGTTACAATAATTATGTTATGCATATGTTGTTCTTTATGTTGAGATAAATAAATGATTGTACAGAATAGCTTCTTCCGTCATCTTTTCAAAATTTATATAATAAATTAACAAACAATGCTTTGATTTCTACTAAACTTTTTATTAAAGTTCATTTCAATTTGTTTCATAAAAACAGTATTTTCAAAAAAAAATCTAATTATCAAATGACAATAAGGCTCAACGTACGACATTTGAATCTAAAATTTTACACGAAGCAAAAATGTCAAACAATAATAATTGGATACATTAGATTATTAAATTTGTACGTTTAAGCCATATTATTTTAAAGTTTAGTGTATAAATTTATAGTTTCAAAAACACTACAATTCCAAGTGCCTTGCGTCAAGCACAGAAGCAATAAAAGCGATTGCCGGGTATATCCCAAACGTTTTTACAATACGTGCGTGCTTTTTAACAAATTCAGATAATAAGCTTGTTCTTCCCAATACGATCTACTCACATATGCATGTAGAAACAGTTTTTACAGTGTTAAAGTAATTTTTATTGTTAGGGAAAGCCTCAGTTTTGCTAAAATGTTTCTGATTACGTTTGAGTATGTCGAAACAGCTTTATTAATGTTAACTTTTCCAAATGTTCTGTTTAGGCTAGAACGTATCAAACAAGTAACTAAACCTCTGCCTTGAGAAAATGTCTATTTGAAGACAAAGTAAATTGAATAGAAAGAGCTTGTCAAATGTACACAAAAACCCGACATCGGAGTAAATTTAATCAATCATTTAGGTGTATACGGTGGAGAGACAAGAAGCTCTTAAGCTAGGATAAAACGAAATCGAGATGCCGAGATCCGTTAGATTGCAACTTCAAGAGTTCTTTAAAAAAGATGTTTGAAAAGACTTGGTAAAATTTGAATTATTTTTTTTCAAGACTATTTTGACATAAGTAATTTTTTGTATAGTAACTTCTTGTTTATTCATCACTTTAGGAGATTGAGAGCCTTCTATTTATTCTGAAAAATCATTGAATGCTTTGTATTCAACTATCGAACACATATTGGCATCCAGCTGCTTCCACGACCAAAAGCTTCCAGAAGGATCAGATTGCCATCTGCATTACTAACAAAAGAGCCCAAAAAGTTGCGTAATAAGAAGCACGTGGCATACAATGCATCATTGATTGATTCCGACAGAATTGAATCGACACTCATTCATGAAACGTGTGGTTTGCCAAATGTTGAGTACGGAACCTTTACGTATTTTGAGACAATTTACTCTAATCTTCTCTAAGGGTAGAAAATCTTTGCGCATGAATAGAGATGACTTACGTTTACATCCTCCTAATTATAATTACCAATAATGCATATAATAAAGAATTTACATTACTGCTAGAATTAATCTATTTATTTAAAAATTATTGTTTATTTTGAAAAACCAACTTAGTTTTTGTTTAATAAGATTAATAAGTGTTTCTTTAATACAGTATAATCTCTTTAATTTAGAAATACTTTAATGTGGACACCCGATCACTCAAGTCATAGTCCGGACGCTCCTTTTTGTTAATTTGGCATTGCTTTCCCAAATTTGTCAAGCCAATGAAACCACAGCACTTTAGATATTTGAAAAATTAATATTTATATGAATTTGTGTGTACATAATTAGTATTGATAAATAACAAAATAACCATAAAGATTTCTACCTTCCAATCTGCGTACCAAAGTAGGCAGAGCAAAAGTGATATGTCAAAAAACAACTATAATTTTTCCTCTTTATTTAAAAAAAAAATTTATGTGTTGTTTGGTTTTAGTTTTTGTTAAAATGATTTGCTTTGTTTAGCACTAAAATATGTTTTATTTCTAAATATGTATAATTTCTGTGTCCCGTTAAGAAAGGTCACCAGCTATATCTCAGGAACCACTTGTCATAGAGCTTTGAAATAAAAAAATTTCTAACAAAAGTGGCAAAAAAAAAATGCTGGAAATTAGTTTCAAGTTTCTAGATTGGCCGCCAGAAGGCGAAATCGTCACAACTAACTAAAAAAACCGTTTTTTTTTCATTAAAAGTCTAGTAAACATTAATCAAAAATATGTTTATTGCAAAGATGAGACAATTTTGCACAAATTTGATCTGGCACTTGTTACTTTAATTTGTCAAATGTGAGTAGGAAGAGGGTGGGGATATGCAATGCGGAAAACGTCCATATCTTTGGCTTGCATCAACCAATTTTGACAAAATTGGTGTCAATGGAGAGATAACTTTTTGTTTTATATAATATGTAATAAATTAAACAATTTAACTTTGTTTTTCAAGTGATAAAAAGCACTGTGCAAAGAAAAATTAAACTTTTACAATTTACTTTGAAAATTTAAATAGAATGGTATATAAATCTTTACATAAATGTAAAGAAAATTAAAAAACAAGTTCAAATTCGAAAACCGCACGTCGATAGCTTTTTTGCATCAAAAGTTATAAGTGAAAAAGTGAAAGGAGTATGACAGGTATTACATTTTTAGCAATACGCTTGATACGGAGAATATTAGACTAACCCATTTACAAACCTGATTATAAAATAAACAAAGTATAAACAAAGTTTTAATTCTTAATTTAATGTTGTTTATCACACCAATATCAAAAATACACGTATTATACCAAAACACACAAAAATCAACCAATATACTATATCTAGTGGTTTGTCAAATGTTCAAACTGCTTTCCGTCATTTTGGATGCAAAGAAGCAATCTTTGTCGAGTGGAGTTTACAGCTGCTGAAATACTTTGAAGTGCATTTGTGATTCGTTGCACCATGTCTTCTTGTGTTGTTGGTCTAGTACCGTACACTAAATCTTTTACCCTTCCCCACAAATAAAAATCTAAGCACGTCAAGTCTGGCGATCGTGGTGGCCATGGAAATAAACTTCCTCTCCCAATCCATTTTTCAGGATACAGCTCATCTAAATGATGTCTAACATTTACTGCAAAATGTGCTGGGCATCCATCATGTTGGTACAACATAACTTGTCGAGTTTGTAAGGACACATTTTCTAACAAAAGAGGTAATATATTTATTAAAAACTCTAAATAAGTATGACCGTTAAACGGTTCGTTGAATATATATGGGCCTATGACTTTGTTTTCAACTAAACCACACCAAACATTAACGCTCCACCTGCCCCGATATTGTATTTCTCGCATCCAGTGTGGGTTTTCTGCAGACCAATAATGCATATTGTGCAAATTAATTGTTCCAGCGCTGCAAAATGTAGCCTCGTCGGTCCACAATATTCTGGACAAAAGTCTGGGTTCTTGTTCTAGCATACCTAGAAGCCAATGACAAAAGTCAAGTCTTGCGATAAAATCTCTTTCTACTAAGGTTTGATGAAGTACTATATGATACGGGTGCAATCTGAAAAACATATTTGAAAAAAATGCTATTTAAACAGTAGAAACACTAACTTGTGTTCTTTCAATATCTTGTGAATAATTGTGCGGCATATCCCCAGGTCTCTTGAAATCTGCCGTATACTCATATGCGGATAAATTTCAACATATGCAAGAACGTTGATAATATTTGCTTCAGAACGGCTTATACGACGTCTGTTATGGGGATGACGGTGAACGCTGCCGGTTTCTTGCAACCGCTTAGCAATGCGAGTGAAAACCCGTCTATCGTAGTGGTGTCGGTCTGGATATTTTTCGGCATATACTCTTGAGGCGATGGCCGCATTTTGAAAACATTCGAAATATACTGCAAGCATATCGAACGCTTCAGCATTTGAAATTGGCATATTAACAAAAAAACAATACTTTGAAATGAAAGATTAAAAAAATGAATAAATGAAATGATTGAAAAGTAAATAATTAAATTTTAACTGCGCTGGTTCAACGGGGTATGTTCACAATCGAAGCTGGTGAAAAACTATATCTTCTTCGTGTAGTTTTACCTAGAGATTCCCTTTTTATTTTTGGGAAAAACCCTGAAAATATCTTCAAACCTTTTGATGCGTATAGCTGGAGCGGTCCTTATGTTTGTCACGTTCTCTTGGGTTTTCTTTGTCTAGGTCTATTGCTTTGTCTATGTTTTATGATGGTGCGGTGCCAGCGCCAACATAACTTTTGATTATCTATGAGTTCTATAAACTACAGGAGCAATTTTGATATGCTGTATTATGAAATGCTGGGAAAAAAGTAAAATAAGAATATATTCTTAGGGGAGAGTGCGTAAGATACACTTAGACACGTTTATCTACTAAGTCATCAATTAAAATGCCTCTTGCAAGTGAGGTAGTACTAAGGTATTTATTGTTTTTTCCTGTCTAGAGATAAAAAAGCATTTCAGAACAAAATAACTTCTAAATGTAATTACATGAGTAAGGTTGAATTTTTACAATACATAATATGATTTATTTCTCATATCTCAACAACTATGGCGTTTAAAAACAATTGTGTTGGTTTAGAACATTATTAAATTAGATGGATTTGAGTTTTTAATAAATATACTGTTAGTTTAATATTCTCCGTATCAAGCGTATTGCTTAAAGTGTAATACCTGTCATACTCCATTCACTTTTTCACTTATAACTTTTGATGCAAAAAAGATATCGACGTGCGGTTTTTGAATCTGAACTTGTTTTTTAATTTTCTTTGCATTTATGTAAAGATTTATATACCATTCCATTTACATTTTTAAAGAAAATTGTAAAAGTTTAATTTTTCTTTAGACAGTGCTTTTTAGCACTTAAAAAACAAAGTTAAATTGTTTAATTTATTACATATTAAATAAAACAAAAAGTTATCTCTCCATTGACACCAATTTTGTCAAAATAGGTTGATGCAAGCCAAAGATATAGACGTTTTCCGCATTGCATATCCCCACCCTCTTCCTACTCACATTTGACAAATTAAAGTAACAAGTGCCATATCAAATTTGTGCAAAATTGTCTCATCTTTGCAATAAACATATTTTTGATTAACGTTTACTAGACTTTTAATGAAAAAAAAACGGTTTTTTTAGTTAGTTGTGACGATTTCGCCCTCTGGCGGCCAATCTAGAAACTTGAAACTAATTTCCAGCATTTTTTTTTTGCCACTTTTGTTAACAAATTTTTTATTTCAAAGCTCTATGACAAGTGGTTCCTGAGATATAGCCGGTGACCTTTCTTAACGGGACACCCGGTACTGACATCCTAGTTATTGTTTCCAATTATTATCCTTATAACCCTTACAATTATTAATTGTTCGTATTGTCGAGATCATACTGTATTGGGATAAAAAAATACTAGTGAAAGATGTTCTTGCACGTCAATATAATTCCCGTGCCTTCAAAATGCATAAGATCTGCTACGAGTAAATAATGAGCAGAACCATTCTGCATGCAATCATTGTTTTATGCAGAAACAAGCCAAGAAACAAGTACGATTTTATAAGCAATATAAAATCGACAACAAATTTATTATCTCAACTATTTTGTGAGGTTGCTTGTCGTAAAGAACAGATACAATTTTTAAACAAATCGAAAATGTTTGCGTGGAAAAAAATTTTAGCAGTGATCGATTGTTACTATCGTTTCTTAGTTACATATTTTTTTAGAACATTTGCTAAAAGCTCTTAATTTATAATAAACCCCCTGCATCTTTTTTCCTTGTTAAGAGTTTTCCGTGTTGACTTATGTTGCTCCAAAAAAAGCAATTTGATTTTTTTTCTTACTGCATTTCGGCCACATCAACTTGTTTATTTGCTTACTATGCAGTGTACAAAACAAAACTACCTAAATGTAGTTTAAATAAAAAAAAATTTTTTTTTTCTGTTTCGCCTTTTGTCCTCCTTTTAGTTTTTTCATCTTTTTTTTACTCTTTCCCATTCTCCTTTTTCCCTCTTCTTTTATCACTTTCTTTCATTTCATTATCTTTGCTTTTCCCATTTCACTTTCTTTTACCTTCTCACACTTTTGTTGTTCTTCTCATGCCACACAACCTGCATTTTTCTCTTGACTTTATTCAACCAAAATATATGCTCGCTTTTTTATTTCCACATTTAAATCTTGCAATCATCTTTCTCACATTTTTTGACAACTCTTGATATTATCTTTCCATTGTACCTGTTTTATCTCATTTCCTACTTCCTTTTTGGCCTGTCTTTTTCCATCCTGTTTGCTAAAATTGTATGCTGCTGCTAAACATGCCAATTGATGTTGCTTAGTTACATAGTCTATCCCCGTTCTCCGTCAGCATGTCTTCTGGCTTTATCTTCCACATGTTCTTCCCTCCCTATCTGTGCGTTATCAAAAAGTAGCTAGGCATAATAAAACCATTTACACAGTTTTACTACTTACCAAAAAGTTTGTTCAATCGATCTTGAAAGCTCTTTCAACCACCAAGTGATCATCATCAAGAGATGAATAAATAGGTTTTATTCATGTCATGATGATGACTTAACTATTTCAAAAGTATGGCTGATGATTGCAGCTGTATTATTAACACACAAATCATTTGACTGTCATGGACTTTTTCAAGATGATTCTTATCTTCCTTTATCCCGAGATCGTACATCAAGAATGGAAAAAAAACCTTAGACATCGATAAAATCCTCTGATTTCTTGCCTGAAATAAAATCCTAATTAATTTCATAATATGCTGTTTCTCCTAGGTTGTACGGTCTTTCAAAAATTTATAAACCAGACGTTCCACTGCGATCAATTGTCAACACACATAATTCTCCTACTTTTCAAACAACCTTTTATCTTGCCTCACTTTTTAAATGTTACAGTAGAAATTTCGTCTCATGTCCTAAATTTTCTCATTTCGTTCAAATGTTATCCACATTTTCTTTGAATCATTCAGATTTCTTGGTTAGTTTTGATGTAGTTTCACTTTTTACAAAAGTTCCTGTTGCAGAAGCAGTGGCTATCAATAATAAATTTTCTAAACAAGTTACAGGAACTCCAAAGGGCTCTCTTCTGTCTCCTTTCATTGCTAATATATTCATAGAATCCTTTGGAACGAAGGCAGTTGAATCATCGGTTTTGAAACTTAAAGTATAGCTTCAATATGTAGATGACACGCTCATCACTTGGCTTCACGGTAAAGACAGTTTCCTAGCTTTTTGAATTATCTAAATGGTTTGAATAAAGATATTTAATTTACAATAGAAATTGAGAACCAAAGTTCTTTTCCATTTTTCTTGGTAACACGTCTTCCTAACGGGTCTTTAGGCCATACAATATATCGAAAGCCAACTCATACAGATCACGACATCACATCATCATCCTGCCCCAAAAATATCTTTAGTTCATAGCGCTTTTTCGGTTTGTCAAACATCGAGCCTTCAAACAGAAATAGACCAATTAAAAACTAACCTAATAAATGACAGATTTAAGAGACAGGATATTCAACGTATTATATACCACCATCGACATCCTCACACAAAAACAAAAAGTCGAAAAATAATACTGGAACTGCTTTTCTTCCATTTGTTCATGGGGTTAAAGACAGAATCGGAAAAATTCTTCGTAAACAAGGATTGAGAACGGTCTTCAAACCACCTACAAAAATCTTGGAAATTTTACCATCTCCAAAAGACAGATTTGACTCACTTTTGTACAAAATTGTTTATAAAATTTCGTGCCCCTGTGGCAAAGTTTACATTGAGAAAAGAAGATGTTCAATTAAACTTCGAGTTTCTCAACATAAAAGATGCATAATTCGCGTTTATGGTCATAGTCGTCGCTAGCTGAACATCATCTAGACACCGGTCACAAAATTTGTCTAGATGAATCTTCTTTGATTTGTAAATCAAGATTCTTCTGTGATAGAAAAAATCAGAGAAGCAATCGAAATTGTAAGACACCCAAACAACTTTAATAGAGATTCAGGTTATTTTCTCTCAAACGTTTGTAAGTCCTTGTTCACAAACACTCCTTCGTTATCAACACAAAGCGCTTCCGCTTTCTCCACAGCTTTCTATTCCAAACTTCCCATCTCTTTCTCTTCTGCCCCTTCGACCGCTTTCTCTTCCTCACCTACCAATATAAACCCAAGCAGCAACGAGATCTAGCCAGAATAAGTTTCGCCTTTAGCGTGGTTCACACGTCAAGTCACCGTGCTTATTCTTCCTTTTATTTTCTTGTCCTGATGACGCCTCCGCCGATAGAGTGCTTCAACAATTTTATTAACCTTTTCGACACGATCTTTCTCGAAAGATGTCAATATTTCAAAAAAGATAATAACAAAAATTGTTTTTATCAATAATTCTCAGAGTGTTGGCTAATATGACTAACCCAAATAAATTTTTTAAACCGTACTTCGCACAACCACTTTAAGCTTCTATTAGCTTCTTTACTTTGAGGTTGAAATTTAAAAAAATTACAAAGCTTGCAAGTGTAAAGTTTATAAAATATTATTAAAGGCCCCACATCCGTCTGCATACACTTCAGTTTGCTCTGTTTAGTCTAATACTTAAACACTATACTAAATATACACAATAATCAACAACAAAAATATTCACAATTAGAGATATACGTTTTAGAGCAGCATTGATTATAAAATTAGTAGAAACTGTTCCATAAATAATATGACATCATTTTAAATTCTTGTAAGAAACGTTTTTTAACAATGATTATTGTTGCTAATTTTGACGTTTGACAATTAAAAACTTTATAATTTATCTGAATAAAATTTAAATACCATATGTATTAAATTTAGAAAAGATCGTTTTGTGTAAGAAAAAAATGTGTATAGAAAGAAAAGTTTATACGTTTTGCTGTACCTCCTGATGTACTTATGTTCATGTCTTTTTGTTAATTGTATTCCGATATTGAAAATTTCTTATCATTTGCAAGAATGTACTGTTGAAAGAATGTACCATTGTCATCAAATCTAGAGAAAATGCTTAGATCATGATAATTTTAATCATTTAATGTTAATTATTAAAAACAACAATTTTTTTTCATAGTTTCATTTAATGGGGCATTATTTCTAAACCATGCTGTATTTATGAATAGAACAGCTATATAAAATAATTGCTCAATGTTTAACAATGTAATTATAATATTAGATTAGGTACATATCATAATAGATTAAGAATCTATTATAATGCATTTGTAGGTCTTTATCAGCTTATATGATTAAAGTACTATTATAGGCTTTATTTTACTTTTACAACCTTTAATAACAAAAAATAAAAGATTATTCACGTTGAACAATGGCTTGACAGTTATTACAAGTATCTCTGTCATGTAGCATCTTGTATCCTCCAGTCACGAGCTTCATTGTTGTAAAATTTGCTCGTCAAAAGCTCATTAAGCATTTATCTTGACACAAATAATAAAAGTACAACCACCAACAAAATCAAACGAGTTTTGTTCTTCAACAGCATTTAATTATATTGGAAACTTAATGATGATTTTTTATGAACAGTAAAACGTAGCATTATACTATGTTAAGTTTAATTTAATAGATAAAATACACATAAATTCATTGTTCATAGATAAAACACACGCGCAATGCTAGCACGTCGTTAGCGAGTACAAAAATGTTTTTTTTAGTAATCAAATATTTTTTACTAGAACCACTTCAACAAACAGGTAACTGCCTGAAATATAAGTAGTATAATAAAACGTCAAAACTTCATTTTAAGTTGAGTGTGCTAAAATTTGCAACTAACAAACCTAGTTGTATAACGTCATTTTAATAATATGCCACCGACACTGTAAAATGTCGCCAATTGCAAATAAATTCAATCAACAACTAACTCTTTTAGATTAGATAATGACTTTTATGCAATAAGATAAACCGTCAGACGCCTAAATAGCTCTATTGAAATCATATTATATTACGTTTACATTTTTACAAAAATTAATGTTATATTTTTTCTAAATAATAGGTAAAATGTTGTTGCGTAAATGTCTTATGATATAATGTTGTACATCTTTTAATGTGTTTTCATAAAAAAAACGAAGTTGGGCAAGCTATAGAAATTATAAAGTTTATTTGGTTTTGAAACGTTACTTAAGCTACAGAAAAATATATAAACCTTGATAAAACGTCAAAAAACTTTTCGCTTGAAATGACGTTTATTTGCAACAGAGCTGAAGACAAATATAAATGAGAATGAAAATTAAAATATGTATTATTCTCAATAAGAATTTATATTTCTATCTGTCACTGTCAATCCAGCAGCAGTCAACAAACTTTGAATTATTGTGGCTAAAGTAACAGTACGGAGCCAAATAAATTGCATAATTCTTATAACTTGCTTAAATTGTGTTTTTTTTTATGAAAGCACGTTACATAGTGTAAAAAATTTTGAAAATCGTTTGAATACATAAGCGATGGAAATATTTGGTAATATGTCTATATGGTTTCCTAGATGGCATTGCAATTTGTTTGGACTGTTGACATAGAATTTTGATTTTTATCACATTAGCCAATCTCAGATCAATTCTTACTAAAGCCAGAACAACATAAAGTCGCTTGAGCAATGACGTAGAGATTTTTGAGAATTTAAATATATCAATTTAATTAGTTTACGTTATTGTTTTTGAGCTCTGGAAAATAAAAAACACATATTATTATTCTGTTTGAGAATTTCCCGTTTACAAAAATAGTAGTTTTACAAAAAGAATATATCGAAATGTTAACGTGAATAAAATATTAAAAAGACTTTATTAGCAATAAGTTATTTATATTTAATTAAGCGATTTTCTGCTGCTGCAAAAATCTAGAATCTAGATGTCTCTCTCAGCATTAGCTTGACGCCTCGCCTAACTTCAAATAAAATGCTTGTAAACCTTTTATTTATAAATATCAAAACGCAAGGGTATTTCCATTCTTATTTCAGGGTTGGTAAACCTATCTTTTGGTAGATAATTTAGACTAAGTGGTAAAGTGTAGCCTTCATTATTTTATATTTTAAGTCTGGATTCCAAACTAATCATTATTCTGACATAAATCATATAGTCCCTAGTAAAAATTTATCATTAACAAACATACAATTGTTCAGTTGAGAAAGTCTGTCTCTTTCAATTATTCATAAATAATTATAAATAAACGATTAATTTTCTGCAAATTTTATTAAAGTATGAATTAAATTTTACGGTGACAATCAGTATAACTGCGAAACTTACTTCCATCTGCATTGAAGAAACTATTAAAAATTGTAAAAATCATTTTGCATTTAGTGGTTTTAAAGTCGGTCCAAATTTATACGCTCAAGCGCTTTGTTTGCGATAGGCAGTTTAGATGGTATATATATATATACATCAGTTAATTAATAACTGATGTAAATTAATAATGTTAGGTGTTTACATTGCACAGAACTTGGTTTCACCCAATCCTATTACTACTCATTAGTTACCGCAAGTTAACCCACATGGCAGGAAGTAATAACAACAGCCTCACAATAAAATGCCTGTCATGAACAGCAAATTAGCGAAAGTCATAGCGATTATCGAATTAGTTCTTTTGGGTAATTGGATAATTGACCTACCATCAGGTCCATTAAACATTATAACTAAAATGTCATTCAGGCGATTGTATTGATGATGCTAAGATAAATGTATGTCTTTTAATAGTCGTGCACTTTGTTGACTATCTATTGTTATGTCTTGTTTTATTTTTATGCTTCCATTAGGGATAAGTTGAGTGCACTGCTCATAAATGTTGGATCTGCTCTTTGAAAACTCTTTCGTTTTAATCAAAGGTGAACGCAAAACGGTATTTTTTTGTGACTCATAATACTGTTCCTTCGGACTCTATAGAGCTTTGAAATTAAAAAAGTTTTCTCCTTGCTACACGCAAGTTTTGTTTTAAAAACTAACTGAGGCGTATCCAAACTTTTACTAAAGTTTATTATAAATTAAGTTCATAACGTAAGCTTCCATAATTTATTAATAATTCTACGTTATCTATGTCAAGCTGTCGGATTAATATGTAAAATCATTAAAAACACTTATAAAAAAACAGTTTTACAAACTTGGTTAGAGATCTCATTATGAAAAGAAACAAGTTTTGATAAGTACTGGGTATTACTTTTGGAACAAGACCATTGAATCTGCAAAGTCGGAGAAACGATTATCGTTTTATTTCTTCAAAACTACAAAATGAGGTTTTGTTGATTTGAAAAATAAACGGGTGCAAATTATGTGTTTAAATTGCTTTCCAAAATAAATGCTTTTATAACCAGAAGCGGATTTTAAGACATAATGTTTTTTGTGAGTGTTAATAGAAGCACAAAAATTTCAAAGCATAGTTTAAATTGAAAATCGCACTTCATACTGTTAGATCAATCATATTTTAATATTTTTTGCATGGTAACCAATCAGAAATTGATTTAACGAAAATCTTTACACGTGATGATTTCCAGAAATCATCATGCAAATTGGGTGGAAATCAATATTCTTATATAGAATTCCATTCACTGGTGTTGTCTTGCTGATTGATTTTTTTATTTCTTCTATAAATTTTGCCAAGAGACTAACCCCAGAAACCGACAAATTCATTATTTTAACCAGTTAAAAATGTTTAATTTGATATAAATTTGTAGCTGTTGAATTTGTTTGTTAATTTTATGGTAATCAGGGCCCTGATGATCTTTTTTTAATATTTTTTAATTAATGAATCTTATTTGGACGTTATTTTGATTTTTAGGAAATTAATAGTTCTTCATGGCTGGTTCTTTGTTTGGTTGAATAGAATTTTACGCAAAAAAGAACTTGACATGTCGAACTAATTTCCGAAAAATCATTAGATTATATATGAAAATCTTTTTTATCTGACTACTGTGTTATACTGCGTAGTAAGATGTTTTATGTTTAAGTTCAAATACATAATTTTCTCAATTTTTATGCTTTCTTTTAAAATTGTGTCTTCCATATTTCATTTATTCATGATAATTTTTTTGTTTTTATTAGACAATAAACTCCAATCCGTAGCATTTCGCCTGGTTTGCGAATGACAACATCGTTGTTAGACCTTCATGAAGCTCATGTACAATTGAGTGAATTGGAAAAGATGGTGTAGATTAACTGAATTTTCAAAAGCAAATTTTTGAAAACAGGCTTTTTATTTGTGAAAAATGGAAAAATCACCCAACATCTTGTTTTTGTCATAATAGCTAATTACTGATATGTGCGCAGACTTATTAGGCAAATAAAGCAACAAAAAGCTTCAACTTAAAATTGGTGAAAATTTAAATCAAATCTAGAGAATATTCAAAACTACGGAAAATATTGTGCCACAAAGCTTAGTGGAAAAAAACGAAAAAATATAGCCTTTACCATACTGTGGCACTGTGCAAGCTAACAATTTACAAATTTGCTACAAATGTTTCAAATTTGCAATAATAATAAATCTGAAATCAAGTGTAACTTATCTTCACAGAAGAATGTTGTCTGGTTTTTTGCATAATTTAAAACTTTTCTAACCACATATTTTGTGTTTCCTATCAAACATTTTTTTCGAATGTTTTTTTTACACATGTTTTCATGCAAATAGTTTATGCTCTAGATAATAAGATGTCAGTGTTGATAGATGCAATTTAAAATAATAAGTATATTGCTAGTTAGCGCTTTTTACTTCAAACATATTTTTCTAAAACAAAAAAAAAGTTTGAGCTACAAATTAAAAAGAATTCGTACAGAGAAATTGTGTGGAGAGTTTACCTAATTCTCAGCCAATAAAAGTATGCCAATACCTCCAATTTTCTGCATCTTTATGTTTAGAAATTTAAAGTTTGCACAATTTAAAAAATATATACGTTTTTTTCTTTCTAAGCGTCTTAAAAACAGTTTTCAATCGATTGTTTTCATAGAATATTTGCGATTCTGTCAGCAACCTTCTAAACAAAAATCAGTTTTCTTGTTTTTGACCGATCGTGTTGGTCCTGATTTATAATACATTAAAACCATGTTTTTCATTTATTACTGATTTTTACTTGTTAATCAGTTCAATTCTACTTAGAGATATGATAGTTAACAAACCAAAGAAAATCAAAACCCAACAACTTGATAACAAACAGTTTAACAGTAGTGTATTGGTTGCATGTATATAGCAAGTTGTATGTATACGTTATTGAATTATGGCACTTGTGAGAAAAAACACGTTTTATTGAGACAGCCAAAATTGAAGAAAACCTGAATTCTCTATTTTCAATGTGAAATAAATATTTTTATTTAAACTATTTAAATAGTTTACACAGGGTGGTAAACTGTTTTTACTATGCGGCAATGTAATAAGTGTCGAAGCCATACATTCGGTTTTATAACAAATGCTTTGGTTTCAAAAGATATTACAAAACTTTTGGCTTTGATATAGAGGATCTTGTTAAATGCATGAGATTTGTTTATAAAATGAATTATCAGAAAAGAAATAAATTGAAAGTTAACATTTTCTTGCCGAGTATCTCAAGATTAAAGAATAGTCTTCTTTAATTAGTAACTCCCTTACAGAAGCACATTAGATTAACAATCTAATGTGTCTGACTCAAATAAAAAGTAGACTACGTTTAATCAAAACAAAAAAAAACAAGTTGTGAGACAAAGTTTTAACATTGTAACTTTAAATAACTAACTGTTCACAAAAAAAAGTTAATTTCATATACCATTGGTGTCAGCAAGAAAATTCTTGTTTATAGATTTTAAGAAAAAACTTTAAATTCTTAGAAGTGTCAAAGGTTTGAAAATTAATTGTAATTTTATTTCAGAAGGAAAATTTGGAACTTTCCTTTCAACTCTTTAAAAAGGTCCTTAAAATAAAAAAAGCATTAAAAAACCAATGATTTGTGCGCAGTAAATGAGTTAATCGAAAATGACCGTAAAGTTCTTTTCATCAGCAAGCAAAACAACAATGCTGTAATTAGACAACTTCTCCAATGCTGTTCAATCATCTATCACACTCAAACTGTAGAAGTTTTTACAGTTCAACCGCTAAACAAATATAATAAAAAAAATTATTGAATATGTTTGTCCAATATTTTTTTACAACTCATTGGCAGTTATAAAAATAAATAAAAACCATCAGAAAACAAAATCGACCAAAATAAAAGCACTCAATAATTCAGACGTTCTGCTCTTCTTTTTTTTTTAAATTGGGTTTAATAATACAAAATTTTTACCATTTCTACATTATATGTTTATCAAAAATTATCAATTTCCCTGTATTTAGTGTTATAAGTTGCTTGTGCAAAAATACTTAAAGCACCAAACTCTTTAATCCAAACCACTAACGTTATGTCAGGCAGTTATTATAAACTCACTCAGTTATTTTTAAAATATTTCTTTTTTTTTAATCGTTTTTTTTTACATTTCAGACCAATTTCAGAAAAGAAAAAATATTTTTTTAAAATCAACAAACACTACATATACTGTTTTTATAAAAAATTACACTGTGGAGTAAAGTCATCGTAAAGGTCCAGATTTTACAAAGCCAACGTTTACTAATGATTAACTTATAATTATTTGCTTTCGCTGGTAATGACAAAAAGTTTACTCTTACTATTAAGAGCAAAACAAATTCAAATTAAATATTTAAAGTTATTCATTAAGTAGTTTTTAGCACATTCGTAGTTACATATAAGAATTTAATTTGATCCGAGATTTAGATATGTCATTATTTACAAAAAACTTAGTACCTGTATCATTGCAAATTGATTTCCAATATAATCATGTTTCAGCTGAAATCGTAATTAAATTAGCGCGTTATATATAAAACTTTTTAAAACGTCAAATAAAAATTGTTAAAAAACGCAGAAGTTTTATTTTTATTCAATCAAAGGTTAGAAAGAAACCAATCTGTTCTGACACTGCACTACAGTCAACTAGCTAAACATCTTCATGACAAGACAAGTAACGGAATATCCAGAGCATTTCTTTTCAAATCAATACAAAATGCAAGACAGCTGACAGAACACACAGTTATAAGAATGTACTTTAATGACGTTATGCGTTTTCAATAAGATACTTCAATAAATAATATTTTGAGTCTTTTTCTGGTTAACCTGCCAAAACTGTTTAAAATATAAAGATGTAGAACGTGTGAAAATACATCGTTTTATTCAACATTATATGATAGTGTGCAAAACATTGATCATTACTAATTGCTGTACTTTAAGTAGAAACAGATCTTTTCTTTCAGAGTTTAAGTTTTAGTTACTTAGCATATTTTTTTAGAACAAGCATCAACTTTGCTTAGAGCTACATCAATTATTTAAATACAAAATAAAAAAATGCATAGCTAATTTAATCATAATATCTAACAAATGAGTGCATATTGTTTAGATTGAGGAAGACACTGGAAATATTTTACAAGTTTTTGAATGAAACATTGAAACAATTGAAGTGTAAATGTCACTAATTCAAAATCTTGTTTAATATTTTGTTCGCCTTACACGGAATTTCAAAAACATGCAAAATATTTCTAGCGTCTTTTCAAAACTTTCACTTTTTGTACATTCTGTTTCTTACGAAAAAATGTCTATAAAAGTGCACGTAATAACCTTTACTAAAATTTGCTATTTTTTTAATGCATTGCACATATGCTTAATAACGTTAGAAGATTGTAGACCCAGAAACAGCAGATTTCTCTTCTTGTTTATTTGACAACAGAATGCGTATTCTTTCTTTTACATTGTAAAAAATTCTGTGCTTATTAGCCAAAGTAATTCTTTTGACTGCAATCATAATAATGCTTACCAGCTATGCGAGACCGTTTTGTAACTACGCTTGAATTCGGTTGTCATCATTTTGAACTTTTGGATGTGTTCAACACCATCCGCGGTTAGCGCTTCCTTTGATTGCAGAAAACCGTCGACAACGTTTGAACTAGTGCAGAAAGCGACAACGTAAGGAAGCAGAATGATATAATGTCGTATTCACCATTCTGTAGCAGCAAATAGTTGCTACAGAATAATAAAAGACAATCTTCAATACTTTGTCGCATTTCAACAGCACTTTGATATTTGATTATTGTAATTAAAAAAATAGAATTAACAAAAGTACCAATTTAATGCTAAATTAATTTATTTTAAAACAATTAACAAAAACTATCATTACATTTCAAAACTATTGGTAATATAATACAATATTGTTTCATGCTTATTAGCAATCATCAGTTATATTAGTTTCAATAAATTGATTAAATAAATATATAAAGATTAAATAATTAATTTCAATAAATTGATTAAATAAATATATAAAGGTTAAATATAACTGATGATTGCTAATAAGCATGAAACAATATTGTATTATATTACCAATAGTTTTGAAATGTAAAAACAATTTTAGTTTTAAAAGTAAAAACTAAAGGAGACTTTAAGTCAATAATAACTTAATTAAAATTAATGATAATGTTGATGCAATTTCAATCCAAATATAAAAGATTTAATTTTACATATCTATCACACAATTTTAATCCTTGCCAAAAACTCTCGACTTTTAATGTATACATGTAATTTTATTATAAACCGACACTGACTATTGCTTTGATGACGACATAATTGCCAAAGAAAATAAATAAATTTAGTTTAAAAAAGTAAAACCGTTAAATCTATACACTTTCCAACAAAAATTCAAATATTTAGTATAAATATATATTTTCTGTGAATTCAAATAGTTTTGAAAGTTTTATTAATGTTGTTCCTAGCGCATTGAGACCACAATAATAATTTTAATCAGTTTTCAAAAATACCAAGTTGTTCAGATACAGGATTATACTGTTTTGAACACATCATTTCAGCTTTTAGTAAATTTTCTATGGAAGCTTTTGCTGGTTCAATAATAACTGTGGACAAATATAATTCCAATTCAAAATCTGAGATGATTATTGTCTGGTTCTGTTTGAAATTATTTGGAAAATTTTCTAAATTTAGACCGTAACATTCTAAGTTGTTTTTAATTAATTTTTCCGGAAATCGTCTTAGAAACAACATTTTCCTGCTTATTTACGCGCAGGAAAATTGAGTTTTCGGGACTAGTACTGTAAAAACTTTACAAGACGCAAAATAAAAAAGATACTCTAGTAACTATAGTTGCCAACAAAATTGACAAACTTCATTTTTGTGGAATTTGTCAAAAAAATTTCTAAAATTTGTGAATTTCGTCTTTTTTTACGATTTCCGGAAAAATTTAATACAAAACACGTCAGTAAAATCTCTTACTTGACTCGTAGCTTTAAAATAATGTAAAATTTTCCTGACTTTATGTAAATAACTATTATTTTTGTTTACACTGTAATCACAAAAAACTTGTATGAGGTATTATAAACATTCAATCTGATCTGAGTTATTTAATCCTTACTGAATTAATACTTAATTCTGTAATATTTTTGTTACATGACAAGTATAGACGCATCATGTGCTACAAAAACAAATTTATGTTTGAGTTAAGACACTGCAATTAATGTCAAAAATTTATTATTGTACAATAAAAAAAAGCAGTAAACCTTGAGAGACTTCTAATGATTAATGATATTGACGCCAGATCTGAGCTAATAATTGTCAATTTATTATTTTTTAGGTGATTGATTATATCTTTTTTACAGTTCTGTGCAACTTTTTTTAAACCTAATATTTAAAAACAATGATAAAAGCAAAAAAAAAGAAAAAACCTTAAAAATTATTGTCTTTAGTTAAAAAATATATAAAGTTTTCTGGCGATTTTAAAATATTTTAATTTTAAAATTTTTAAATAGTTTTGATTTTTTCCTAAAGAGCAAATTTTATATTTTTTTTAATTATTTTTACATAACAAAAAATTTCTTCAGCTTTAAAATTTAAAGTTTTAAACTATCTTTTTCAAGCTCACATTACAGTTAAGAGTGCAAATTAAAAAATTTAAGCTATTTCGGATAAAGTGAATAAGGCGTATTCGCGTAAAATTACTTAATTGCTAAATTCGTCGAAGTGCACAAGTCTCAAGCCTTTTTATAAAAAATTTCAAACATTGACAAAACTCACACAAAGCATCAGGGTAGAAGAAGGAACTATATAGGCAACTGGATTGAATCACATTTATATTAAAAACCAGTGTTGCATTACTTTTGAGCACCAGTGTGATTCACGTCCGTTCATTAGCCAATTTTTGATATTTTTAATTCAAAGCTTTATGAAATTCAGCGCACGACCCAATAATTCCAAGCTTAAGTTAAATATTTTTTCCAGAAATCGTCTTGGAATCAACATTTTCCTGCTTATTTACGCGCAGGACAATTGAGTTTTCCGGACTAGTACTGTAAAAATTTTACAAGACGCAAAATAAAAAAGACGCAAAATAAAAAAGAAGACTATAGTGGGCAACAAAATTGACAAACTTGATTTTTGTGGAATTCGTCAAAAAAATTCAAAAATTTGTAAATTTCGTCTTTTTTTACGATTTCCGGAAAAATTTAATACAAAACACGTCAGTAAAATCTCTTACTTGACTCGGGGCTTTAAAATACACATTAATTTAGCTCCTCTTCAGTAATGTGAAATTTTCCTGACTTTTATGTCAATAACTATTAAAATTCTCAGAAAATTTTCAGAAAAACCGAATATTGACGCCATCTTTAATTAAAAAAAAAACCCCTTTTTGATTTCATATTTAGAAGCTCTTCTAAATGGTGAGCTTAGAACGTTAAAATGACAAATGGTATTTACTATAATTTATGACAATCGGCACATATTTTGCCTAAAAAATAAAAGCAAAACCCGATTAAATTTTTTTTTATTGATGTTCTTTTTTTAATTCAATTTTGAAAAATTTAGCAGATTTTTTGCATTATATACTGACTCTTTTGTTATGTCTGATAAGCCTACTGAGATTTAAGTGTCTCAGTATTTTTGCTCGCTTCAAACAATTGCTTTGATTATTTTCATCAATGCATTTTACATTTTTATCATTGAGGACAACAGCGAACATTTTGCAAAAATCATCCTTGCATATTTGCAATGATGATTAATGATAACGCTCTTCGCGTTATCATTAATCGGTAAATACAACAAACAGTGATAGAGACAATTAATAATGTAAACGACAGGGTTGCCTAACACATCTTAACTGATGATTGCCTAAGCATGAAACTATGTAGTAGTAAGATGAGTTAAATTGTTAAGAAGCATTTTCAATGTGTAAAAAATGTGACTTTCAAACTAAACACAAGTATTGCTCTGAAAACGACCTATTCAGGTCGAAACCAAAGAGCAATCCGTATACAAATAAAATTTAGTTTTGACAAAGTACAAATTGTATAATGTTGAAAATAAACCTTAAAACATAAATTAATACCGTTTTCAAAAATCATTTTTTTGATTTAATTTAAACCTTAGCATAATAGATGTAAAAACGAATTAAAAGAGTTATTTTTAACGACGTTCATTATCATCCACCCGGTATATTTTCATTTACATCAATAAGGAACAAATAGACTTTAGCTTGGTTTACAAAAGGTAAATAATTTTATTACAATTAAATTCAAAATCAAGAAAGATGTTTGAATGGTTGTTTTTGCAAATTTAATTCAACCAACCACGTATCAAATCATATTTAATTTTAATCAAATATTTATAATGGCTTTATCAGCTCACCCTTGAACTTAGAAGAGGGTTAAATTATGTTTTCAAGTATAAGAAATTTAAATCGCCACTTTTAAATGTAGAATCTAAAGCGTCACAAGTACGTAGCTTTTAAAACAGTTTAAGAACTCCATCCGTAACCAAATCTCCTCAAGTTCATACGAAAACAACGCACTCATCCTATTTTAGGACTGTTATTATTTACTAGTAACACTTGAAGTTTATAAAAATAATCCAATCGCACAGACCTAACCCTCCCTTATAAACCTTTTCAAATGATAAAAATAGAATAAAAATTAACTCCTTTGTCGGCTTGTTAATCGTGTTCTATTGAATAAGATGCAAATAAAAAATTAAACAAGGACAACAACAACACCATTGTTTAAATCAAACCAAACAAAGACTTTAAAATAACTCAAACGATTAAAATTCAAAGAAGTCTCTATATTTCTTGACCGATCAAATAAACCATTCGAAATGCATATAAATTGCAAAGTCACACCCATTTCTACGTAATGACGAGAAAAAGTCCTTACAAATATCTGTTTGTAGATAGAAAGAAGTATGCAAACCATGTTATACGTATTTATAGAGATTTTTTTGTTGTTAATTTTTTTTTGTACTAGATACGATTTAGTGTAGTTATTTCCAACCACACGAAATAACATTGTTGTTAGATTTTTCAGCAACAAATGTTTATTATTTTCGTAACGTGAAATTAAGAGCCAGATTTGAAAATAATTCTGCTATACATAGTAGAATTATTTTCAAATACTTATACTACATATAAAACAAAGTTAATTGCCGCGTATGTAGCAAACTTGTCCTAATCCACGCAACGGTTAATGAAGCGATTTATCAGTTATTTAACATGCGTTCATAAATTATTTAGATCTAGTCTTGCTGTGTAATTTAGCCTGACAGATTTTGATTGTCTTTTATAGTATGATTGCTAATAAATATCAAACAAACGTCAAAGCTCGTCTATAATATCGTACGTTTCTTCGTATAAACTAATCAGAGAATGAACATATGTTAAAGTTTGATCTAAATAATTGATAAACGCACTGTACTTTTGTCACAAAACATTTGATGTAAATGGAAAAAAATATATTATTATACGAGTTCAATAAGAGAACAATCTTATGTTTTACGAAAAAACCGAACATCAAAAACGAACGCCTAAATTTTGAGACTTATTACATCATCTTTAAGGACTTTTCACGCTAGGTAAATAATATTTGTATTATTTGCAGTAAATCTCACTGTTTTAGTTTTATTCAGTTTTTGTAATAATTTTGCTTTGGTTTATCAAATATTGTGATTTTTATGTGTGTAAATTTCGTTATGCTATTGCTGGTTATAGAATAATTATTCTTTTGTCGGATTATTTTAAGATCTGTTTGTATATTGTTGAAAACTCGTAGAATATATTTGTACATAAAATATATGTTTATTGTTTCCCATAGTACTGCAAACGAGCTCACACTACATTTAGAATCAAAGTTATTACAAAAACACAACGTAGGGATGAGTCAAATTAAATTTCAACTGTCAAACCAAATTTCAACTGTCAGACTAAATTTTCACTTGTCAAAATAAATGTCACTTTTCAACTAATGGCGTAAAATTCAAATATCATAAAATGAACCATTACAACTCTTAAAATATTATTGTTAATAGAGATCTTTCAAGTTAATCTAAAACTGCTTTCAATCATATTGTTACACTAGTAAAATGTTTTTTAATAATCAGTTGTAAAGAGCAACAATTTACCAGTTGGGAATGGTTTCGTGTTGTTTACGAGCATAATCTAGATAACGACATTTTGATCTCACCTCACTTCATAGAACAGTAGAGTTATCAAATGTCTAGAAAATCTTTTAATAATTACGTTAATACGAACCGTGAGTTTTGTAATGAGTTTGATGATTGCTAAACAAATCAATAAGTCAACAAGCAACGGCGAACAAATGCTTCTGGTTAGCCAAAATAAATAAACAAATCATCAAAAGCTTTTCTGATTACATTTGTACTAATTTGAAATACACCATTAGGTAATGATTGATTGCAAGGACAAGCCACCGAACCAAAGCCTTCTGTAAAACCGATTAAACAAATAAACATTTCGCCGATTTCATCCGCCAAATGTTCATGTAATTAACACGACAACGTTATTATGTAAATATTTTTCATCCTCTTCATGCTGAATCGTTTGACCTCTTTCAGATGTTAATTTTTTTTTCCTTCAATGACCACAATCAGATTACTAATTATAGTTAGTAAACTTGACTGTTGCATGATTTAGGTGACGTTTATTCACAAAAACTCATTTGTTGTGTGGGTGGGTTATGTAACTGATTGTATTTCGGGCTTGTCTAACGGTATCTTGAGTTTCAATGATACGTTTATAGAATCAATTCAATTCTCCTACATTATAAAGGACGAGACAGTTTATTAGAAAAGATAATTAATTGGAAATAAATAAAATTGGGAAACTTCATGGTGGTCAAAATGCAATTGTTAAACATAGAAAGATAAATCAATTGCAGTCGACGATATAAATTATTTTATTACTTTCTACGTAATCAATAGAAAGCTCAATGGAAAAAAACTTTGCTTGCATTGCATTTAAATTGTAAAAATCTTTTTAAAACGCTGTTGACAATTCAAGCAATTAAAAAAAATGTAACTACAAACTCTGACGCCTAATAGCAAAAACGAAACCACACATTATTGTATTAAAATAAAATAAAAAAAAAATTCAAGTGTACTAAAGACAAAACTCTCCCTTCCTCATCATTAAGTTCTAAACTAAAATTGACTTATGAATTTATATCCATAAATGCTTATCCAACACCTCTTTATTATGACGTTATAAAAATGATGTTTTTCATTGAATTATGGGATCTATAAAACACAAGTGGTTTTATGAAGCAATATTAAAAGTGTTTTAATATAATTCAACAGTTTACAGAAAATAGAACAATTTATTGAACATCAAAAAATACATTACATAAAATTACAATTATGTATAAGAAACAGGAATCTCAAATGAAATCATTTGTTGAGATTTACGTTAACATTTATATTGAAAGATAAACAAAAATCATAACAAAATGGATCTACCTACATCAAATATTTTTAAGTGGGTGCTTCTGCTAGAAACTGTTGAATATGCTGTCTTTCAAAATCTTTTAATTTTTTGATTCGTTTTAAAAAAAAACGACTAAATTGCCATAATGTAAAATATCTGTATTTTCGTAAAATCTTAACATGCTGTAGTATTTCGTGCCCACTGAAGAAACCGCAAATCTTTTTTTTTCGTTGAAAAAGTAACTTAACTTCTTATAGTCTTCGCTTATAACACCACAAACATCGACTTCCTGTTTTTAGTAATAACTGGAAACAAGACAGTCCAAAAGTCACTCAACACTTACAGAAAGAGGTGTTGGATAAAACTATGTATTGTACTTATGTCTTAAAAAGTTAATAAGTCACTCAAGAAAAAATTGACCACTCAAGCAAGCTCTCGTGGCTAATTATTTCTTTCGGAGTTTTTTGGCCCTACAAGACACTTGTATAATAAATAGATATTATTACATTCATGTGACAAATAAAAGTTGAAATTGTGGTAACGCTAGTAATGCTTAAAATTATTCTTAAATTTCATAAAATTATTACATACCGCCCGCTTAATTGCTGATTTTATTAGTATTTATTATTTATTTTTCAGAGATGTAACGGCACAATTAACACACACATAAGTAATAAAATCATACAATAAATAAAAAATCTTGACATTTCAGGTTTAAAAATAATTATTTAGTTGCTGTTACATACATGTAACAATAAAAACACAAATCAATAAAAAAAGAAAAAATATTGTTCGCCATCTATTAGTTAAATCTTAAGTAACTCTCTTTTAAAAGCGGCTCAAAATTGAAGACCTTTAGTTTTTAAATCACAGTCTTGAGCCTTGGCTTCTGCTACAGAAATTATTCGTCTCGCAAAATATCGGTTTCTTTTCAGACTATTCTTCTAAACAATTTTTTTTTATAAATTGTTGCGCTTCTGAGAGAGAGAGACAACAATAACTTTTGCGGAGGTGGAAGAAAAATAACTAATAACTAGAGACTACGAGAAGGTGCAGGAGATTTTCTGGTTTATTGAGTATACCAACAAACACGAGCGTTTGAAGTTTGTTAAGAGGTTGAATACCAGTACCAAAAGAAAGATAGTCAAGTTATACTATAATAAGTCAATCCAGTTACAAGTGATGAAAAAAGGTTGATTGAGATAAAGTTCACAGTTAGTAAAACCCAAATTGTAGAAATATTGTTTCGGTTCCAAGTTTAAAACTAGGTCATAAAAATTTTTTTCTAAAAGTTTACTCAAGTAAGAGTGATTAATTCAAATAATACAGATTCTTTTTTTCATAAAAAAAGAAACCATTCAAAGCTCACCGAGGCTAGAAAATTAGAGACCAAGCAGCTATTCAGAATCTCAAAAAATGGAACAGCTCAGAACAGACAGCTACCAGAAAAATCTTAGAATCGTTAACTAATTATCCTAATTTACGACCACAAATTAGTATTCAGATAAGTTTCATTTTATCAATTAATTATCTTAATTAGTCGTAAACTAGTGTTCTAAGTAATTGTAAAATATGTTAGCAGGTGATTTGTGCTTGTGCCATTTGATAAAATTGACACATTTGAAATTAATCTTTAATCTCTATAATATTATTAACTTATTAAATAGTGTCAACTTAATTAATTTGTTTGTTTAACAACTTTAAACTCTCTCTAGAATAGTTGTGGATAATTCTCGAAAACAATTTTTAAATTTGTTTGTCAACCTTAGTGATTTTTATAGTATTTTTTTTTTAATTCCAATCAAAATTATTATGTTCAGAAAAGTTGTTGCTGAATAAAAGTTTTTTTATTTAAGATTCGTGGTAAACAATAAGATAATTATAATCGTAGAATAACAGGAAAAATGTCTAAAACTGAATTTCTTTTATACTCGTATGTATGTAGTATATTTACATTCTCGTTTTATTGACCTTGATATTGGCGTTCAAAATCCACCACATCTTAGTGAAAACGTTCTCTTTGCTCCTCGGAATGTTTACTTTCCATGTTAACCCATGTTTACTTTAAATTTGTCCAGACGAGAATGTAGCATATGCAGTTTATGAGATAATCGGTACTCCACAATTTTATAAAATCAAACTAAGGCAAACTATAACAGCTAAGATAAAAATTTAAGTATTTTTCACTGTCAGAATTTAAGCATTTCAAACCTAAAACTAAATTTTTTTGATGTTGACCGGTGATGTGTTACGTTATTGAACGGCTCACTTATATATACAAAGCCTGGTAATATGTATCTTAAAAAAACTTTTCAAAAAAATTTTCATTTTCAGTCAGAGCCAACTGGTTATCAGATGATTTTTTATCTGAAATCTTTTTCACTTTCAGCAATCTTTTGTACTTTCAGCAATGTTTTACTGTGTAATAAGCTTTATTTTTGCCTATACCGGCTTACATAATCTATCTACAATTTATTTCATTTTCTATTCTACTCCCCTGCTCTTCCTTTGTCCTCCTTTTCCTTCTCTCCCATACTTCTTTCATCCACTTTATCTCCGCTCCATTTTCTTTCAATATTTCTCTTCTTTCTGCTCTTTCTCTCTCCCTCATATCACTGCATTCATTCCACATGTGCTCTATTGTCTCTCTTTCCTCATAGCAGATTCTGCACAGTCTCTCTTCCTTTTCCATCCAATACCTATTCTCTCTCTCCTCATTTCCGCACCTGAACCTCGCCATTATTTTCCTCTCTTTCGCACTTTCTCTTCCCAGGTACACCGGAATCTCCTCTGTCATACATTTCTCATAATTCCTGTTGTACCTGGACTCTTTGATTTTTTCTCTTCTTTCTTGCTTATCTACATCCCTGTCTCTTTCGCTCGTTTCTGCGTTCATCCACTTGCCTTCTGTTCTTAATCTTTCCACTTCTTTACTTGCATACCCATTTCTTCTGTAATATTTTTCTCTTTCGTTTATCTCCAAATTTTTTTTCTTTTCTCTCCAACATTCGTTCAATATTCTACATTCTTGCCTTCCATTCATCCTATCCTCAAACTTAGTCGCTCTTTTCCCCGCTTTCACTCTCAGCTTGTTTCTCTTACATTCTTCTCTTACTATATACCCAGGGGTTTCTCTGTCCACCCCAAGAACCCACCTCAAATACTTCTCTTGTACTCTCTCTATTTCCTCTTGTTCTTTCCACCCCCAAATTTCTGCCCCATACATCAATACGCTCTCCACCAAGCTCTCAAACATCATTATTCTCCTTTTAAAATCCCCTCCCCACTTCCTCTCTCCTATTCCCCATACACATCCCACTATCTTGTTTGCTTTTCTTGCCAACTCTCTGACATGCGCTTTGTTCGTAGCTCTTTCATTAAACGTATACCCTAAATACTTGAACTCTTTTACTCTCTCTATTTTCTCTCCCTCCCATTCCCAATCATTCTTTTCTTCTTTCCTCTTTTTTTTGTTCAACACCAGCATCTTCGTTTTATTTACATTCACTTCTAGCTTTTTTTTCCTCACATACTTTTTTAGGTTTGTCATCATTTCTCCCATTTCCCTTTCGCTTTTTGCTATTAATACCACATCATCTGCAAACGCTAGACTCCACACTTTTTCTCTTCCAATCACAAGCAATGTTTTACTGTAGAATACAAATAAGAATTTGCTCTTTTTTTACTCCAATTAAGCTTATTTACTTTACATTTTTGTAAAATCAATAATTGTAAAACCTATAAGTCAGTTTATCATTCAACCATTCCAAACCGTCCTTTTAATACCCCTTCTTGTAACTGTTCTATTTTTGGCTACCTTATAGATAACAGTTCAAAGTTTGATTGAGTTGGCAAAAAAAAACGATAAACTGCTTCAATAATGTAATCATAAAATGTTGCAAAATAAAACAGGTCCAGTTGTGTTTTGCGGTTTGCAAAAAACGAATATTATTTTCAACATTTATTACAAAATCGTTTTTTCCATCGATGTAACAACAGCATTCCAATATATCGACAGCATTTTTTAATCATAAAAAAATTAGCTATTCACAAAAAAATTCAACAATTAGTCAGTTTCTTGCCTCATCCTCGTCGGTATTTGAAAATCTAAGATTTGCCAAATAAATAAACAAGCAAGTAAATGTAATTTTAAGTCGCATTCTTGTAATAAAATTATTATTGCCAAGAACCCCCACTGAAAGGTTGTGAGCTCTCGCTGCTTCAAAACTTGATAATATTTCAAGCATGTTGTATCTGAGACTAAATCTAATAAAATCGCTAACCCATGACCTTATTAGCTACCAAAAAAGAGCAAGAGTTTTATACACCATAATTGAACATCAAAAAACGATCCAGGAGATAACTACCTATGTATTATCTTATTATTTACAAACACAGCAATCTTGCTAGAATCCATTAATCCTAAAGTGCCATCAATTCTACAAATTGAATAAATTCTTAGCAAAAACTATTTCTTTAATGCTTATCGCATTAAAGCAGAAAGAGCAAGACAGTAACGAAGCGTATAAATCCGCATATTGTAGATTGTAAAACGCAACAAGCGTTAAAATTCTAAGCAAACATGTTTCTTGAACGTTTCCGAGCTTTGTAAAAATAGGGTAATAAACAATGTTTTGTAAAATCTCTAATTCTGTCACGTCAATTAAATAATGTAAAAAAAAAATGGTTTTGTAAAAAGAAAAATATTAATTTGACATTTGTAGACTACAGAACAATCTGACAGTTAAATTAGGTTTCGGTAATAAGCAATTATTGTTGGAACTATCACCTCAAAAAAAATTACAAACTTTCTAGGCTTTAACGTTTGCTTATAGAAATAACTAACAGAACGCAATATTCTTTGAACTGTCGATGTAGTGGTACGTATTTACAATTATTAATGATTGAAATTTTCTTTCGAATAACAAGCAAAAAAATAAATTTCTATATATATATATATATATATATATATATATATATATATTTATTTCAAATAAAATAACATAACCTACAAATCGTGATAAATTAAAAACTTGTAAAACTTGTTTTTTAAAAATTACAAATCATTGTTCTCCACTGCTAACGTTATTTTTACAAAATTATTATCTCCATCGCGGTATAGTGCTTCACAAAAAAAAAGCAAAAAAAAGCTAAATTGTGATAAGCTTGTTATGTTAGATTTTTTAGACAAAGAAAAAACTGCTAGAAGATGTCAAAGTACAAGCTCTTTTATTTCCTGCTGATACTGTTATAAATAAGAAAAACGTACAATGCAATGTTTTGCCTCTCAAAAGATTACAAACTTCGGTAACCCATCTTCACTGTTATTTAGAACACTGCCATGAATAGATTTAAACCAATATCTATAAAGTCTCAAAATAATACGCAAGAATAATAAAACATTTTAAAACCAAGTCATTGCATACAATAACTTTACCTTGTACAATTTATGGCAATTTGTAGATTATGTTAGATTCATAAATAGCTCAAAGAAATAAAAGACTGTATTTCTTGAAAATATTGAAACAGTTTAGATAAACATTACCAGTTAATATTTTTACCAATATTTAAAAAAATAAAATTTAATTTTTTTATTTGTGCCTCAAGTGTCGTTTAGAATAAAATTTCACGCCCATACAATAGTTATTTACATAAAAGTCAGTAAAATTTCACATTACTGAAGCGGAGCTAAATTGAAATACGAGGCACTTTGTGCCGAGTATTTTAAAGGTCCGAGTCAAGTAAGAGCTTATACTGATGTGTTTTGTATTAAATTTTTCCGAAAATCGTAAAAAAAGTCGAAATTTACAAATTTCAGAATTTTTTTTACAAATTCCACAAAAATCAACTTTGTCAATTTTGTTGGCAACTATAGTTACTAGAGTATCTTTTTTATTTTGCGTCTTGTAAAGTTTTTACAGTACTAGTCCGGAAAACTCAATTTTCCTGCGCGTAAATAAGCAGGAAAATGTTGTTTCCAAGACGATTTCCGGAAAAATCATTTTATCATCTCATTCCATTTCAAAGCACCTTTTATCGTTGTTGGAGTTGATTTGTACTTCCTAGCGTTGTTTTTATATAAGAAATAAGTCAAATATACTTTGACAAAACTTTCCGGCTTTATTTTAGGCCATCTTCAGGTCAAAATCTATATAAAAATAATATAATAACAAATTGCATGAGCAAATACTTATAAAATACTTCCAGTAAATTTTTAAAATTTAAAATACTAAGCATTTAAAATCATTTATATTTTCTCCGGAAATCGTCTTGGAAACAACATTTTCCTGCTTATTTAGGCGCAGGAAAATTGAGTTTTCCAGACTAGTACTGTAAAAACTTTACAAGACGCCAAATAAAAAAGATACTCTAGTAACTATAGTTGCCAACAAAGTTGACAAACTTAATTTTTGTAAAAAAAATCTAGAATTTGTAGATTTTGCCTTTTTTATTATTTCCGGAAAAAATTGATACAAAACACGTCATTAAAATCTCTTACTTGACTCGAAGCTTTAAAATACTCCGCACAAAGTGCCTCTTATTTCAATTTAGCTCCTCTTCAGTAATGTGAAATTTTCCTGACTTTTATGTAAATAACTATTAAATTGCAGATTGTCGTAGAAAATTACTAAACACCAAATGTCATTAGAGGTTGTTAGTTATTATATATATAGGTATTATTAATGAATTATAAATCTCTTTATCATTTTCTCTTTTATATGTCAAATCTAATGTAAAATTTGGGCTAATTGGATCTAAATGACCAATACTATCACCGCCCCAAAAGTTTGTTTAGTCCTTCCAAACACCATATGTATGTGTGTATTGTTCTACAAAACACCTAAAACAATAATAATTTATACAAGATGCCCCAAAATAAACAAAAAATAAAAAGATGCGTTTCATATCAAAATAACGTCAATATAACGTGAACGACGCCATGGCCCATTATTTTTTTCAAAGAACTGATATTAATAATCATAAAGAGCTCTAATTTTGTTAATCTAATTCAGGTTACCTAAAATATTTTGAGAAAACTGTGTGTAAGTTAACGAAAAAAACAAAACTGTAAGTAGAACAAACATTAGACAATGATAATGAGCCAGAACCCTTCGCAAAAAAAATGAGATCAGTGGTAATAGTTTGTTGATACGTGCACAGTTAATAATAAGTCATTAACCAGTAATCGGTCAGTCAATAAACATAGTAAGAAGATACTAATGAATAAAAATTAAATTATATTATTGGAAGCTAACAAGTCCAAAACAGCGTAATTAATTATCAGTGAATTCACATTGCTGGTTGCAGTCCTAATTAGATTACAATGTCATAAATGTCAAAAACTTATAAAGGGCATGTCTTCAATAGAAGATAAAAGCGCAAATCAGACTTACGCACCTGTACCAGATTATAAAAAGCAATCACATTCCAACACGGTACAGAACAACATAAAAAAAACGTTTCGAAAAAGTTTTTGTAAAGTAAATCCCAATAAAACTTGCGAAAATTTCGAAGAATAAATCTCAATATTCCAAGAGCAAGGCGACTTCGAGATTGTATAAAACAAGTTAAGTTAAGCCGACCCAAATTTACAGAAAACTTTTAGTATACCTATAAGTTCTGCTTGAGCAAAAGCAGGAGAAAAAGTTAAAAAAAAAACTTCTTCTTCTATCAAAGAACAAAATAAGAACCATTGCAGGCCTGTTCACTGAACATGGGGAGGTATCGCCTTAAAAAGCTGGGTCTGGCAGACTATGTGAATCAGGCAGTGAAACCTCTGAGCACATAATTGTGCGTCCCAAAAGCTGGCCTACTTAGGCAGTGCGAGGCTAAAGCCTGCCGAAGTCAAAAACGAGCCACTTAGGAATATACTTGGTTTCACAAAAAGCCTAGAATTTCTAAGGAAACAATGAGCGTGGGGTTCAGAAGCAATAGATCAAAAACTGGTCGCGGTTCTGTAAGGTGGAAAGCGCCAACCGACCACCATTTCAGTCTACATACCTATAATTTTTTAACTTTAGTTTGTAGTCGCCTTATATTCTAAAATGAGTTCTTGATGATTAGTTTGGCACCTTGTGTCTCACAACGCAGGTCTCTGATTGTAAAGTTCTCTCGTGTTTGAGAGTTCTGGTTAAAAATGTTTAAATAATGAAAATATTCTTGATTCATTCGCGCTTCTGGCGTAGATTAAGTATAAAACTGATCTAGCGCTCACCGAACTTACCTGGTGCGACTTTATTTATTTTAATTCGAGTGAAAAGAAATAAAATCGCATTATGACTACTAAGTCATAAACACAGCTCGAGTTGCCATGTTCATGACTACTAAAAAAACTTTTGAAATAATCATTATCATTCAATTTAGTTAATGTTATAAATAGTGTTCTTCTAGGTGGTTTGTTCATTAGCAACCCTCTCTAATAAGAGAAGTTGTGCATAACTCTCCAAAACTCTCTCTCCGAAACAATAGGTTCTTACTTATTATTTTATCAAATACGGCGTGTTTTATGCACAATAAACCTCAATCAAAAAAGAAAAAAAAAAGCGGCGACAACATGAACCTGTTTACTTCGCATGTTTACTGACCATAATGTGCAAAAGCATTTCATTCATTATCCAGCTTCAATATAATCATGTTTACAATAATTTATCTAAAGCATATGAATGAACATGATATCTTAAATTTATCACAGAGGTTTTCAAAAATGTATCAACACACGACTTGATTCGATTAATAAATTATTTTATCTATGTACAAGTATCTCAAGCATTGCCGACACTGATTTATGTCATCTAGACACTTAACTTTATTAATTAGTGACATAAATTATTGCTTAGCTGACCTACAATGCAAATACAATGCAGTTACCTTTCAAACATAAACAGCACTGCAGGATATTTAACCGCAAGTTACTCTTGACATCTTATTCTACTTTTGCACATTATTAAATACATAACTAACTACCATCATACGACTTGAGATTTTCTTCAGACCCCAGCTGACTTTTAACGACGCTCTAAAGCTGAACTCAAAGCACAAAACAAAAAACAGCATTCCACTCTTTCCACAATTGAACTGAACATAAATGTCATTAAAACGACCACATTTGCCGGCAAAAAAACTAACTTTAAGGAAATTCTAGTATCACAACAAGCTAAAATTTCATCAATGAAAAATTGTAAATTAAAAATATAACATTAATCTTAATTTCATATCACATTCCAAACAGCAATTATATATCTAAGTATTTTATGGTTTATTCATTAATCAAAACATTAAATAAGCAGCGCAAGCCCAGTACAAAATGCAATTAAGACCACTTAATTGATACAGGTGTTCAAAAAAAACGCTCCAACTAGTAGCTTTATTAAAGTTAGATTGTAGTAGCAAGCGACATTATCAATCAAATTAAACGACTTTAGAAGTACTTTCATAAATTTTATTTTTAGCTGCTCGTCTGTCTCTTCAATATTCGATGTCAACTTTGTACGTTAAATAATAACCATCGGTTACTTTTTATGCAGAATTTGGTTCTAAATTCATTGATGTAAAATACCGTTTTCTGTTTTATTTCATAATGTTAAACAATAAAAATATTTAAAAGCTACTTCTAGAGTCATAGAGGGCTTAGACATTATAGTTACCATGGTGTTTAATCTCAATAAGTGTTATCAAACCAATTTTAATTGTATAAGTTTTCATCTATTCATGATCAACGAGTTTGTCAATATGCTTGAGGTTTATTTCACAATAACGGTGAACAAGCTTGTAAAATCTATAAAAAATTTTTCTGAACAGACATTGCAACAATCTAAATAAAAACTAGTAAAATTTTTGACAGTCATAATAGCCTAGATAAACTTTTTCAAGTAGTTTATGGTCGTCATGTTAGGTACATCACTCAACATTACGGCTGTTCGAGCAAGCTGTGAGTATAGTTCTCATTTGTCCGTATAACCAATTTTTGCCTTCTGTAATCTTTAGTGGTGTACCGAACAATACAGTCATACAGCTCTATTCAGGATATTAAGCTCGTAAGCTTTGTGTTTGGTTTGTCGCACTATACCAAATAGCCATTGGTTTAACCGAAAAAAAAAAACAACTGAAAAAAACGGTATTATCGTATCACTAAATTTTGAAGAAAAAACCTTTATCAAACTCTCCAAAAAAAGTAACAGGTTGTCATTTAATATAACAAAACTGACTATGAACTTAAACTCTTGACATATTGACCCACCAAACATAAATACTAATAGCAATTTTTAAGATTTTTACTTTAATATGTAGTTTATCACAATCAATTTTCAAATAAAAGTGCTACGATCTGCTTCTTTGTAGACACGCGCTATAATAATTTTATAAAGAGTATTTCAAAAAGAACCGATAATCTTTTTAGCATGTATTTACTATCTACAGTTGTATGATTTACATTGTCGTAAAAATATTTTATTGAGTTTTGGTGTTTTATTTAAAACTAGCTGGCCCGGCGAACTTTGTTCCGCCTTAGTTTTGTTATTTTATTTTTTATTTTTTTTGTCATTTGTTTTGTTATTATATGTCAGATGCGTTTACGTTTTATATTGTATGTCACGTCACACGGAATGGGATAAAAAATATTCTTTGTTAGGCTACTGGTTCTAAACCACCACTCCACCAATTTTCAGCCAAATCAGTCATAAATAGATATAGACCCCAAAAACTATAAAAATGATACCCAAATTAATTATTCACATTTATTACCTTTATCACATTCATTTTACAACCCTCTTTAACTTAAATATCATTTTCAAAATCAACGACCTGAAATTCCTCGAAAATAACCATATCGTTTTCTTACATTTTTATCCCTAGAACACTCTCTTTTCATCCTCCTAAGAGTAATTTTTTAGAAAGCAGGAAACATACCTATTTATTTTTTTTTGAGAACTTAGGCAATTTATAGGAAAAATTATGAAAACGACATCAATCTTTAGACATTTTGCCCTCTTTTCGCCCTATCAAGGAATGATAATATTTTACTTCTAAAATTTCGGATTTAAACATAGATATTATTTTTAAAATAAACAATCCAAAATTTTTGAAAATCATACTAATATTGGTACTTGTCATTTTTTGTTCCTATCCCACCTCTTTTTATCTCTTTGTTAATAAAAAGTATTCAATTCTTTTCATTCAAATCCAGTTATCATAACTTTCCATACAAACTTTCACCCAAAGTTGTTATATGGGAAGTTGTCTCATGGAAGACGATTAAAGCCGGCCAGTAACGATCCAACGGCGCAGTAAGACAAAATCGTACAATTCAGTCGCACCAAACCAACTTAATCGGTCATGCACACACACGATTCAATTCCATCAAATTCAGTCCAATTTCGTCGCTTCCAATGAAATTGTACTGCGCCGTCGAGTCGTCAGTGGCCAACTAAAGAGTGGGTAGTGCACTTAACATGTGAACGAACGGTCCAACTTTGGTTGGTGGTGGGAGAGTGGATCGATTTATTTGGAACGGTAATTTGCCGAGCCTCACCGAACGTTTCCGACATCGCAATTCTAATTTTGATTTAACCCTTCTTTTAGAGGGTGGTTTCTGGATAAAAAGTATCCTATAGCAATCTCCTGGATCTAAGCTACCACCTCACCAATTTTCAACCATATCGGTAAAGCCGTTCTTGAGTTATAAGTGGTGTAACTAACAGACTTTCTTTTATATATATAGAAAATAATAGTAATACATAAGTTATTTCCAACAGACGCTTGTTAAACTAAGAAAATTTACAAGACAATAGCAAATCGAAATAATAAAAAAAAACTAAACTAAGATTGAAAGGTTGCTAATTTTGCAAAATTACATTCAAATTGTAGATAATATTTAAAATGTACTGATATAGGGTTGCCTTTGCAAAAATTGGCAAATTTTAAGGTTGTCTCAATTCAAATGTTCAGATACTATAAGCGTAGTGTGGCGGTGAAGCATTGACTACAAAATCCAATGTGTTAAGAAAACGGAGCCTGTGAGATATCTTTTTTATAAAACAGAACATGATAAAAACATTAACGGGTTCATAAGCATGCCAAAAATAATGATGATAATAGCACAAATTATGCAAAATAGATCATATTGGGATCATACGTATTGTATTTTAGACACTGTTATTGGTAATAGATTTCCAAATAATCTATCGAGCGTTGATAATGCCAACAGCATGTTCAATTACCATCCTAATTATACTGTGGCAGGCTTAAGTATTGTAAAATCGTTGTCAGCTAGGTAAGTATTCAGTGTTTCTTTAATAGAAAAATAATTATTGTCAAATAATGTAACTACCTATTCAGAATTTATGTAGGAACTTGAAAAGTGTCATTATCCATTTTGGTAAGAAATACTCTTGAACAGAACACTCACTAAATAAAAATCTTAGAATGATGTACGACAAGAAATTTAAGGCTGCAAATAAAGTCGTCTAAGTAAAACGTCAAATTTAAACAACAAATCTAAAATCTTACCATTATCTATTCAGACAATGATAGGTCATGTCACATGCAAACTGAAAAACACAGATCAGAGAGTTTTTAAAAATAGGTAGTTTGTGGTAAAAAATATAAAAAATTACGGTTCATTGTCTATAGTTTGTACAATAAAAATTGATTTTTGCACTTATTTTTAATTGTTGTGAAACCAAATTCAAAATGTGAAATACTATTAAAAAAATTATTAGATGAATAAAAACTTTAAAGCCACTTTAATCCAGAATACAGAAGAACTTAAAAAATACTACAAAACTGTACAAAATGGTAAACCCAAATTTTTTTTTAATTGCAAATAATAAATAATCCATGTATGGTAACACTCAACAGTGTTAAATAATATGCATTCATCTTACAGTGATTTAAATTCGTTAGTAGCTGTTTTATTAGATAAGTCCATTGATTTCAAATCTACAGTGGCGTAGCACGCCCACCGGCAAGATGATTGAAAATGAATAATAATAAACTTTTACAGACGAATATCGCCAAAAAATGATGAATGGGTCAACAATTATTGTGTCCCCCTTTGTAATTATAAACATAACTATAAACAACTATAGTTTCCACAACCTCGGTTGATTATTAATGGTTTGTAGATTATGTAATTATGGATTAATGTACTTAGACAAGCATTATTATTATTAATGATTCTCTGCGCAAAAATTGAAAAAATGTTTGTTAAGGTGTAGAGAATTTTATCTCATGTAAACCTCTTGCACCAAATAAAATAAAGCACGAGCAAATTCACTTTCTGAAAATTCAAAAACTAAAAATTTTTTTTTGCAAAAATGATACCGTTGCAATTTTTCTCAAGATAAAATATGCCAGATTGCTTTTAGTGTTTGATGCTTTGTTAAAATTGATTACAAAGCTAAAACAGTTTAAAATTTTCTTAGCTTTTATAAGTTTTTTATGTTAATTAACATAAGTTAAAAAAAATGCAAACTTAGTTTTCAAACTTCAGAATTATTTTAATAGACATATAAGAATTTTATAAAAGAATTCAAAAATGTTACATCACTGACACAGCTAGCATAATCTAATAAAGAACGTGTTGGATTAGACCGAATAGAAGCCACCATTTGACGTGAACAAATTGTATTGAATTATTTATTGAGCTATAAAAATTGACTGCTTAAGAAATATCCAACTAATTACAAAACGCTAATAGAACAGTCTATTAGAAGATCAGTTTGTTAAACATAAATAAAGTACAAACTTACTACTTTTTCAAAATTCTATCAAAGTGTATGATGTATCTGCCGTACTTTTCATGAAAAGAAGCGTGACCAAATAAATTCAAGAAGGCTTTCAGTTTGACGTTAATGGCGCATATAATGCCTTGCTGTTCAGCTGTGCAGATTTACAACTTATTCTTTCTACACTTCCACCTCAGATTCTGCACTAGCTCACATTAAGATTTTTAGATGCATGATAATGTAAATAGATACTGGGAATAAATTGATGTCAATAATTAGAATAATTCTGTTGTTCAGGTAGGTAAATAACTTGATTTGCCGAGTTTCAAACAAATTGAATTAAATGTCTGAAAAGATTCAGATAGTTGTTTTCGTATCAATGTATAAGTGAATAATACAAATATTATGATATTGCGAAGCTACTACGATGAGACTTTGAATGAGTTGAATATATCTCCAATTTTGAAGACCAGCACTTGAGCAGCAATTTAATCGAATAAACACAGTAAGTTCAATTAAAAATAATCTGACTAATTAAAGATGATCAAATATTATCACTCACTAAAATATGCTCATGTCTAGCTATCTATCGTGGCAAAATAACATATAAATTGTAAATATTAAAGTGCATTCTTTAAATAGTAAAATATTAAGCCAATGCCACAGTAAATTTATTCAAACCAAGATCCGTAAACTAAGTTCTATTCTTACTGGAAGTCTTCAGTAAGTCACAACATTGTTTGAATGAAATTGCAATGACAATGGAATCTTAGGTTTACTGAAATGTCTAATTTTCCATTATTTGCTTAAAAAATCATTGTTCAAAATTCAAATCTGTCATTGGGAGTGACTTTAGCATCAAAAAGTAGAAACGTTAAAGGTTTTTCAACCTTTATGTCTTTATGTAAAAACTTCTAATAGATGTCGCTTTTGTAAATAGTGCAGTGTCAAGACAATGAATAGTGTAGGTATATTGTATATAGTTTTCAATTATATTTTAAATAATATTTTGCACACAGTCTTTCATTTCAATCTCAAGGCGACTACAAAAAAAACAATATTTCAAGCCAATATCTTTACAACTTGATGTATACTGGTGACGGTTAAGTTTTTAAAAATAAGTGGAGAACCTAAAAAAAATGCCACTTTTAAAACAATCTTGAAAATCAGTCAATTCGAAAAAAAACTAACAATTTTTCCAACAGGAATCTATTTTAAAGGTTTAGAAAAATAGCTTCACGAAAGAAAAAAATTTCAAGTTTATAGTTCAACAACTATCGCACTTGCAATGTTATTAACCTTCATGCTACAAAAAAATGTAAAACTAATAGATATCTAATTGAAAAGCCGCGATAAAAATTTTTGGTTTGAGGATTATTCATTGATCTATCCTGTAAGCGCCTGATTTTGTTCACTTCTTAATTCAATAAGTTGAAATAATATTTATTCAATAAAGGTCCGAAGTAAGCTCTTGCAACTCACAATACCCGTTTTTGGACGTATTTTCAACCCTGGGGAAAAATTATAAGTGTTGCTCCTACATTTTTACGAGTCAAAACTTCTCTTTAGAAAATTTTCTCTTCTTTTTGAATAACTTTTGAAAATTGAAAAATCTCAATTAGTTAATCAGATATTTGCAAAAACCAAACCCTTTTTTTTTGCCTTAATTGTCTAATTCACTCACTAACTTTTGCAGTTTTTGCAAGCGGCTCTTGAATTTTCTCAACAAACATCTACCTGTTATTTCAATTCGAATGACACTTTAATCATTCATAATTCCAAAAACTCTAAAAAGTTTTGACCTAAAGAGCACTTGTTGACTATACTATTTATTGTACGTCACTGCAAAACTAAAGATTACAAAGCTCCAAATTACCATTCTTGCTAGATGCAGTTATGTTTCTCTCCAAAATTGCAGTTTTGGTTTACCAAACCAAATTTAAAAATTTAGATCATTTGAAATCCTTTAAAATGCTGTAAGTATCAACTTTATAGACAATTATTTAACCCAAACACATGCTACAACTTAACAAACATTTTCTATCTATCTATGTTCTACCAGAAAAAGAGCAAAAATATTTGCAATAATTGATTAGTGAATTAAATTTACTATAGCAAAAAATAGAGTTTTTAGCCCCGTCGATTGTAAAGCGCATATTTACATTATTTTTGTATCTATCTATCTTCTACCAGACAAAAGAGCAAAAATATTTGCAATAATTGATAAGTAAATTAAATGCACTATAGCAAAAAATAGAGCATTTTACAGCACTGGCGTGTTGTAAAATGCCCTAAAAATCTCTACTTTTAAAGACCTCCAACAAAGTGTTGTTTAGTCATAAATATAGTTCGTTTATACCAGGACAAGATACCGCACTCAATAATGCCTACATATTTCAAAAATAAAAACAATTAAATATGTTTGGAATTAAATATGTTTGGTGTAACTTTTAAATTGCTTTATCTTGTGGTGTGTACGTAGCTAATCATCGATTAAACTCTGAGACCCTGTCGCTGTACTTAAGCTGTCAAACTCAACTGTCATTTCATTTTTCTGAAAGCACTCGGCAAAACGTATTCCAAAATTACAACCTTGCGTTTGCACTGTAAAATAAAACTTACCGTACTAATTTTTTATACTCTAGACGAAATTTTTTTTTAGAAACTTTAGTTTTGCCTTGCCTTATCGCAAAGAATTGCTTCCGTAACATTCTAGTAGCATAGTGAATTGTGTAACAAAGTTATATTTACGTTATTAGTAACGTGAATATAATAGCAATACTAAGGTAAATATAACTGTAAAAAACGTAACTTTAACTGTTATAGAATTGCATCCACTACGCTACTAGTATGTCAAGATAGCAGTTATTTGCAATAAGTCAAGACAAGTTTCTAAAAAAAATTCGTCTCATAGGATAAAAAACCACTCTGTTCAACAATTTCTATTAGTTTTGTAAAAGTTTTTGTGTTATAGCTGATTTGTTTATCAATAGTGTCAAGACTAACCCACTGTAACTGTCCATACACAGTTATGACAAAGTCATAAGTGTGTATTACACACTTATGACTCGGGTCATAGGTGAGGTTAGTTAGTAACGTGCTATTTTTTTGAATAATAACAAGCAACACATTCATATTTTTCCAGAAATATTTTAATATTATTTAAAAAACAACTTCTTTTTTGTATAATACACAATTTATTCAATATCTGCTTATTATCTTTTTGTTCTGTTCCGAAAGCAACGGAACCGTTGTTTCTTCTATGGTCTTCTGAATTCAGTGCTTGAAACACCGAATGAATTGGGTTTATGATTTTATCTTGTCTTCTAGAAATACTTACTTAATAAATAATATAGTGATTACTTTTGAATTAATAACAACAAGCAACCTTGTCAGTGTCCAAAATGGAATATCCACAACCTGTCTAAATTTTATATAAAGATAATAGAGCTTTATCTCTATCCGACAATTTAGTAGAGTATTGTTTTGGAAATTATTTCTATTTCCCGTTGGCGGTCTTACATAATCACTGGAGAAATAAAAATTACTTGTATATTCTCTATTAGTTAAGCCGGACTCGCTAGAATGTCCACTAGAATGTAAGTTTTCAAGTTTTTTACGTTAAGAAATTATGACAAAGCACAGAAAAACTTGAAACAAAACTTCGCACCTACCACAAAACGAGATGGCGTATAAGTATTTTGCGGTGCGGTAAATTAAGCTCTAAGGTAGAAAGATAAAATCGTCGGTGAAAAAATAACTGCTCAACTTTAAAAATTCATAACGAATAAGTGTAATTGTTAAGAGTTATCAAATTGATTTATTAGTAATAACAAGCTGCCAACCTTTAGGCAACTTTAAGAAAGTTTCATTGATTTAATACGAATGACAGATTATAACAGTTCCTAATTTTTGTAAATTATAACCGATAATGTTTCAATTATTAACGGTTTACATTTTATATAAGAGTGTTGAACAAGAGTGGCACTATGTCACAATTTATTAAAAGATTAAAGTTTTTGCACAAACAAACAAACATAAAGAGATACTGTTGTATAATATTTCCAGGGTCAGAATTAATTGATGTAATATGTAGCAATTTTATACTATAATTATTAAAATATGACGTTATTTAAAAAAAACGGTTTTTGAACAAAAATCTTATTCAATGATCGAGTGAGTAATGCAAACATTGTATAAATTGTAGCCACCTGTTTTAGATTGGGTATTGTTTAAATTTTATGCGATGTACAGAATAAAAGTATGGTTCATGAATAATTCAAAAGAGAAGACTCTAAGCGGCTTCAAAGTCTTCTATTTTACCTGGACAATAAGACGCTTCGTTACATCTTGATCGCACACAGCTGGAATGTGGTTGCTGATGCTTTGGATTTGATAAAGAAACCTTACCTGCAAAATAATAACATAAAATTAATCTTCCAATTCTCTTATTTGAGTAATTAAGAAAAATAGGTACACATTAATAATTATTGGTATAATATTTTATAAAACAGTTGAAATTAAATATTTTTAAATACAATTTAACAATTAAAAGCAATATTTAATAATAACAGTGTAATATTTTAGATAACAATTTTAAATAATAATGCTAATAATAATAATGCTTAATTGTTTGATTATTTAAAAACCTAAATTATAAGCGGATTGAAAAATATATGTACTACTCGACCAACAAACCTAAATAAAAAAACAAAACAAAATTTACTCAAAACTTTCTGCATTGCAATTTTGCAAAGTTAAAAAGTTTAATATTACAAGGGAATATACACTGGGACCTGTATCACATGTTGTGCTCCCTACATTTACAAAAATTCACAACTTGACAAAAAAACTTTCTTCCTTTGAAAAAATTCCCGGCTCAGTGAGAATCAAACCCACTTCTATCAATTGCTTCGACTTCAAAGTATTAACTCTGACCACCAAAATATTTTCAGTGCTTCAGCGATTGTGCAAAGTGGCTCTTAGAAAATAGAAACAATCTCCAAAACTATTCGGTAATAATCAGATAGTGTCAAAGCTTCACCATATATCATATATAAAAAAAAATTACAAATTTAAATTTTTTTATTTTTGAAAATAAGATTGGAGAGGAAGTGACGTTTTGTCAATGTTTGTTACTTCTTATTGTTTTTTATTTAAACTCAGCAACTGAGTAATTACTTCTGAGAAAAAAATCATTACTTTATTGAGTAATAATTTATGTAAAAGATTCTACAAGGTCATGAATCCAATTTATCTCGTGCAGTAACCTTACAAGAGGAAAAGCGTTGCCGGAGGGTAGATAGTCGGCGTAGCTGGGCTAAATTCAGAGCGATAGCTTATGTTATTAAAAACATGCAGACATAAGCTATATTTTCCGGGTTTTAACTTGACATTAGCCCAAAATACAGTTTAAAAATTTATGGATAAAAAACGTCAAGATACTCTCAAAAGCCAAAATGATCAAGTAATTTACACAAAATGTATTTACTAGTTTAAATGGAATAACGTTATATAGCTCTCCTTCGTTGCAACAAGTAATAGCCTAACAATAACGATAGCAGGTATGGCAATTGACAAAAAACCCAATATATTAGAATATTTGTAATAAATAAATAAAAAAAAACTAATTATCGTTATCTTTCAAAAAAAAAATAAAGCCATAAAACGCTATTTAATTGAGACTAGTATCCGTAACCACGCTTCTTTAGAGGGGCTTTTGTCTGCGAAAAAGATAATCACAGAAGCACCGCTGGTGCAAGGAATAATAGAGTGGAAGAAAATAATAAAAAGTAACATAAACAAAATTTGGCCAATTCATATTTTAGATGCATACTAAAAAAATATTAAATTTTATGATCTAATTTTTCATTATACTTTTTATTTATAATAGTGATAAATATGTAATAAAGTATACAAAAGCAAAATACTTAAAATTTCAAAGATAGAAGAGCAGTTTATTTATTAATATACAGAATAATAAAGTTTTTTTGTTAAATTTAACAAAATTTAATTAAACTTGTAGGAAACCTTAACACTTCAGAATAGTATAATAAATAACTAAATTGTGTATTGTTTCATTTATTCGATTCGACAAGAGGTAATTATTTATTTCTCGATATGCATTTGCATCATTAAAATTTGAGTCCGTAGCACCCTTTCTGGGGTTCGTCACCATAAGTCTATGATTAGGTTCTACTGCTGCAGAGGCTTTATTCGATGACGTGTGCCTCTTCGCTCCTGTTTCTGCGATTAGGGTCACAAAAACCAACCTCCTCCACACAATTTGGTGCTAATAAAATATTTAATATTACGATGTCTACACGATTTGCGATCTCAGTATTTTTACTTTCATATGAATTAATTAAACTGTATTTTAATTAAAGCTAATAAAGCATAATTATAGCGTAATTGCATAAGTTTAAAAATAATTGAAAATCCACATTGAATAGCAGTTAAAATATTCCCTAAACAAAATTATCAAGTTTTTTATTTGTTTTCCTTCTTTCGTGGTAAATTGTGTAAAAAATTACGCGTTAAAATGTCAGAAAAGACCGTGTTAACTACATTTCGGCAACCCACACTATTCAATCCGACTGGCCACGTAAGATAGCAAAAAGTGAAAAGATAAAAATTAAAAACAGAAAAAATACAAGGAAAAGAGAAACCCCAGACTAATTTGCTTCCTAATCAAGGAATGTAAAACTTGTCAAAAGTGTCAAGTTGTTTGAAAAAATTCAAACAATTAAAAAAAATGTAAAAACTACAATTGCAATTTTTACTAGTAAATAATTAACTATTTAATTAAATAAGCAGACTAACTCTTAGAAATGAGTAGAGAGTTCTGTTAACATCTTTGTTCTATTTCTCCACATTAACTTTTCCGCCACTCAACTTCAGTCTTTGAACGAATCTGACAATTTTACGCTATAAAATAAATTTGACACATTTGTGATTTAGACAAAATTGTAACAGTCAACCTTTCATACCGGTTTCATACCGGATGCTTTTTTAATAAAAAAATAATTTAAGTAATTAGTTTTCTTGTTCAAGAAAAATGAAAATTGGCAGAGAGCACCTGCAATTAATTACCAAACCAGGTAATTGTACGCAAGTCTGAAATTATTTTGGAATTTTAAACTCCGGAAATCCGTTATAGAGTCTAATAAGAAACAAATAAATAAATTTTTGTTTTATAATGTTTTGACAGAATTCCTTTTATTTAAATTAAAAAATTCTTTAATAATTATTTTTATATAGTTTCTTTAACATTTTGCAGTATAATAATTATGATAAGAACTTTTAAATTGATTTTCTAATAACAAGAGAGTTTAGTATTAAAAATTTCATAAGATGAAACACCCGATAGAATACTTAAATGAAAATAGATTGTCATAATAATGGAATTATCCATTATAAATATGAAATAAAATATTCGTGGGCTTCATCCACCTGTGATAAATTACTCGCCTTGCTGCTGCTGCCGCCGTGTTCTGACGTCAAAAGTTTAATATGACACCATTGCTGTCAGCGGTATTGTACCAATCTTTAATGGCCCAGCCATTTCCTTCAAAAATTTATTACCAAAAGCACTATCTCCCAAAATTGATGAACCTCTCCCACGACAAAGAATGAAAATTATACAAAACGTGATCCAGACTATAAGCTCTCTAGACAAATGGTTTTAGAATCCGACCCATGAAACGTATCAACGATTAAAATTTCTTAGATTACAGAGAACCATAAGTCAAGCTTATAAAAGGGTTTTTTTATCCTGCTTACTGTTTCTTGTTGGAATGCCAGCCAACAGGCTTACAAGTTCAAAATTAAACTATTGTTCGACACAAGATAAACATGAAGCAATTGAAATTCTAATTAATTAAATTGAGAATTGTTCAATTTATTAAACAAAAGTTTTAACGTCGACGACTTTGTTCCCAGGCATACTTACTAAGCGGTTAATTTCAACAAACAAACTAATTAAGATTAGAATTATGTAAGCATCGAGAATGTTGGGTCATAAATTTCAAAAATATACTTTATTGGCCTTGTTTCATGGTTGTAAATCATTTAAAATTTTTTTTGTTTGTTTGTGATAGCTTTGATGAATGAAAACTGTATTTGGAATAATGGACATTTGTGAAAAATCTCGTGACCAATACGGAAACGTAAACAATTTTTATGGATTTTATGCCTACACATTATTAATAACGATATGTCGCCATTTTTCTCTTTATCATACACTATTTTTGAGATTTTATGATTTAGAACCAAAAATATTTATTTTAGACCTATATTGAACAAAATTCCAAAAAAATCTGCGCTATTAGTTGCAAATAAAATCATACTATGTTTGTACAAGGTGCGCCAGAGAAACTTACTTATTTGAAAGTTCAATAAAATTAAAAATTTTTTAGGTGTTGTTTTAATTCTCTTTTTATTCGAGAATACAATATTCTAAGTTTAATACAAGATTTTATCGTTTTTTTGTTTATTGTGCAACAAGAGTGCTGAAAATATTAGCACATAGTGTGTTGATTTGGTGACCTTAGGGGTATAAAGTAGTATTCAATAGAATTTTGTCCGGATTATAGTAGCGACTTGATTAGCTGTTTAGAATTAAGAATTAAGTCATCACTAGTAACAGTGGCCATTTGAGTCACCAATAAAAATTTGGCTGCCCTCCTAAAAGAAAGCTTTGATTCATTCTTCCTGTTGTACTTCAATTCGTCAGCCTCGGTTTTTGTTTCTTGCCTTTCGAAATCTTTATTTTTTTTACCTCAACTACCTATGTTTTGCTTTTTTCCGATGTTTGTTTTTCTGTTAATCTTTGATTACATCAATTTTCAAAAATTTTTTATTCTTATGCTTCTTCTACAATTTTTTCTCTCTCTTCTTTAGTGTTAACATTTTTTCTAATGTTTTAAAATTTTGTAAATCAAAAACAAAGTTGCCTATACAGCAAACTAGTTGCCTACGCAATAAGGGTTGTTAGTTAGTTAGTTAGTTTTAAAATTGAGATCATTTTTAATTATTTGTATATGTGATTTACACCCAAACAAAATAATATAAAACAATAGAACAAAAAAGATCAATGCGAATTCATTCCAACTATATTTGCAAACTTGAACATGTTGCGTTCTTATTAGAGCTTATCAAAATATCACAACAGATTGAGATTTGAGTGAATTTGCAATAACAAGTTTGAGCTTATAATTTAACCAAATTCTGTTATTTCTGAAATATGGTAAAACAAGCGACATTTAATTAGAAGCTACTTTGCATTAAACATTTTTTGAGATCACATGCTTTCATACAAATAGTTTATACTCTAAATGATAGAATTGCAGAGTTGATAGATACAGTTTGAAATAAAAAGTATATCGCTAATTGGACAACGGAATTATCACGTCAGAGTCATATCATTGATATACGTTTGAGATAAAAAAAACACTAAGGTGATGACTTAGCTGTCCAATCAACAATATACTTTTTATTTCAAATTGTATCTATGACACTATATCATTTAGAGTATAAGCTATTTGCATAAAAACATGTGTAGAATTCTTTTCTCAAAAAAATGTTTGATGCAAGGTAGCCTTGAATAAATGTCGCTTGTTTTATCAAAGTAATATAAACTAATTAATTTAATTTAGTCTATTGTATCTAATCTATATACAGCGTGATCAAATAGGACTGTTTAAGTTGGTAATTTTACATTTCATTTTCAAATGATACAACTGCAAGCTCTTCCTTTTGTTGACGGGTGACACAGACAACATCATTGACAGATGCCAATTGACTTCTCAAAATCAGATTCAAACATTATTTTTATTTTGAATATCTTTATTATAAGGGGCTTTCACATTAGAACAGAACAATTTTATCGGAATAGCTTTCGAAGCGGAACGTTACTTACAGGGAGCGTAAGCAAACCAAGCCAGCTGGTAGACCTTCGACTCTAACCGAAGAAGTTGTCGAGACCTCGAATGCAAAAAAGTCCTCGTAAATCTGTAATAAAGCTTTTCCTTCAAGCAGGTTTGGTTCCTCTGCTTTACGTTAAACCATTTACGCATAGAACTCCTGATTTTCCAGGTTTCAACTCACTATTTTACAGGTTTATCATATAAAAGCTGCTCCACTGTTCTTAAAAAAAATTAAAATACCAACCCTACAAAATTTTCGTTGACCAAACATCAACCCGTCCTGACTACACACTGAAAGTGTTATTCTGCAATTAGTTTAATAACGTATTAAATCATAATGAAAGCCTTGACAATACTTTTTCTCTGATGAAGCCTAGTTTCACTTTAATGGCTATGAACATAAACAAAATTACAGAATTTGGTCTGGTGACAACCCTCACGCGATAAGAGAGGCAGATTTGCACTCAGTTAAAGTTGGCGGTTTGGCTGACAATATTAATTTCACTGTTAACTCAGAGAGATATTTTCAGCATCTACTAGGGCCTATCCTAAATCAGCTTACAGACCAAGAGCGGCAAATTGGATCCTTCCAATAACACTCTGCAAAGTACATACGGCTCGTGCTACTCTGAGATATCTGAGAAATAATTTTAAGGACAAAGTAATTAGCGAGACTATTCGACCAAGCAGGTCACCAGATCGCATCCCGCTAGACTTTTCGATACTTGTCAAAAACAGTGTCTTTAGTAACACATTGCATACCGCGCAAGAACTGTAAGAGGAAACTGTGCGAGAAGTTACAAACATTACACCCAACATGCTAGTCAATATGTTTCATAGCCCACAAAGAAAAGTTCTTTCTTTAAAGTTAGTCGCTGCAACATAGCCTACAATTTTTTTTTATGAGTGTTATGTCAAAAACTGTTAACCAAGCGTATCCGATTAGTGTTACAAACAGTCATTGTTGATCAAGCTGTATTATAGTCAGATAACACAGTATAGTTTATTTTCAGTTTAATAAAACCTAGTTTTTAAATTATAAAAATTTATAATTTAAAAACTTTTTAAAAATTAACCGTTAACAATTTTAAATTATACTAATTATAAATAAAAATTTATAATTTTTTTCAGATTCTTTTTTATTAATTTCTCAATTTCTTTCATTTCCAGACCAATTAATTCTTTCTGTTTAAGATTTACCTACTCATAATACCTCCCACGGTAACATAAGCGAAAGACATAATATGCCATTTAAATTGATTTTTGTTTTCAGAAGTTATATAAGCATATACAACGTTTTCGGATTCGGATAGGCTGTGGAAATCTCAAATCAGTGACTCGGATTAGCAGCACTGAGATACGAACACCTTCACAACCATCAGTCAATCACTTATTCAGAAGTACAATAATTAACCGATAAAATAATTATGTATATACCTAGTAGAATTACTAGTTACAACAAATTCAGATTGATAAAATCAGCCAAATAGTATGCCTCTAAGTCACATGTGTCAATTTGAGTACAAACGTACTTATTTTGAGATAACATGCTGTAAAATCAAACGTTAATAATAATTAAGTGGTAAAATAAAAACAACATTTTTCCAGTTCTAGACGTTTTCGTGCATTTTGTTAAAAGCGCTTGCTCGCTCGCATTCAATTAAATTCAATAACTCAATCTATTCGAAATAAATCACGGATTCACATTATTAGGCAAAATTAGACACTCGACAAGATCTAAATAACCACCTGCCATGAAACTATTTAATAATTGGATTCCTAGCGGTTACACCTCTCACAGTGTCTAATTAGTTACTTGATTTCTATGAGACGCCAAGCTTTGAAGTAAATTAACGTGGAGTAAGTATCGTTGAGATATTTGAAATGTTTTGCTCACTAGTGAAGCTTTCTCTATTTTCAGACGTAGACATAATCTTAAGTGTCATATTTATGATAGAACCAATGCAAGCAATGTTTTTTTTTTTAAATTAAAAACTCTAATTTATTTGCAAAACTTGACAATTAAAAAAGAATCATTTAAACTATGATCGAATGTAGCATAAATTTAAAGCTAAAAGATTATAGTCAAAAAAGAATCATTTAAACTATGATCGAATGTAGCATAATATTTGTTCATCACGATTTTGCAGTTTTAAAATTCTAAAGTTACTTTCTACTTTCAGAAAACTCCGGAAATGCTTAGCTTTTACATCGATTATATTATAGTTCTCACACAAACTAAAATAATATATTTGTTACCTTAGTTGAAAATCCTTTACAGATTGCTTGCTTTCAGTTTTAGATTTCAGTTTTTAATTGTAACTTTAACACATATCAACCTTAACTTTTATTACGATTAAATTTTTTGGTATCCGATATTGGGTTGGTGAAGCGGTGAGAGATTTCACAATTCACACTCTATATGCAACCATACAAAATTAGTAAAAATGTTCGTTATATTTTGAGACCTTATCTTCCAATTAGTAGAATCTTGCCAACTTACCAACCGTATCGCTTCAAATAAAGAAGGGATAAATAAAATAAACTAGTATAGCCACATTTTTTCTTTATTGATTTTATCTATCTTCTTGAATCAACAATCTTTCAGTAAGTCTGTCAAAGCTCAAATCTGAGTATCAAACAATTTAAAGCCTGTCTTTGTTGTGGGTCATTCAGATGTCAGAATATCTCATCAATCATGTTCTGTTATGAGATTTAACGTATTAGTTAATACAACAAAAATATCAAATATGATAAAAAAAAAAACATTAATCTGTAAAGACCATTAACTGCAGTTGTTTAACAGTACCCAAAATACCACCCAGAGACCTAGAAATGGTTACCGGAAACATTTACCTAGTATTTCTATTAAAAGTGACATCTTAAAGATCTAAAGAATACCGTTATAAAGTCAGGACAATACCAATGCCATCACACGAATACCAATGTCAAGTCTTCCGCGAAGAAATGCTGCACGTTGTTGTAAAGAATGGTGAGCTATTCAATTTGAAAAAAATCTTTCAATGAGTTTTATGTGGATAATTATGTGATTGAATAAACGCAACAACCTAATCTTCAAATATGGTTACAAATGAAATCTATTTGAAAATACCTCAAATTAAAAACAATGCATATAATTTATAGCAAGTAAAAAAATAAAAAAAATCGGCTCTATTAAAATTAATCCTTAATCAATTGATTTAATCGACTCAAACAAATTGCTTTTTTATTGTTAAAACTTTTATTTAATTTATTATTTAATTGTAAAAACGTTTGAGATACACCCGACAGTAAATTTTATTGCACTATTCTATCAGAAAGTTGAACACCGGAAACCACAGTCATAAATTGAATATGTAACCCACACCATTTCAATAACAGATATAAACGTGGAACAAAGTTGTATACAACATTATAGTCGATCCTTACTAAAATCTGCCTTAAATTTCATATTATTAAAGATGATTTTAGCTTGTAAAAGTTGCCACAGCCAGAATGTCAAGATCTTTGTGGCATCAGATTGTTGTAAAATAGCGTGCACGTTACTGTTTCTGCAGAAAAAGAGCTGTATAGAAGCAGAAAGCAAAAAATTGAGATTACCGAATGGAAGGGCAATAAAAGAGAAAAACTCAAAGACAGTGAACAGTTAATACATAAATAAAATTATGTTGCTGTTACTGGAAAAAGCTTTGTTGATGATGTGAGTAGAACAACATTGTAACTCTCGACAAGTTTTTGCTGAATCACATTTTTTAGCTTTGGGAAAGTAGATTATTGTTTCTAAGTTTCTTTGTCGGTTTTAAATGCGAGTTTGTCCTTGTAAATTTGAATGTCAAAATATTACTTTAGCAAATTAACAAAAATCATTTCACGACTTTGAATATTTTAAGCAGTGGATAGACATCGTTAATTTTAAACAAAGATATGTAGATAATGTTATTTTACGAAAACACTGCAGCTTAATTTATCATTTACCCGTTGCAAATAAAGAAAAGTCTAATATGTGGTATGTCAGAAAACTTTATGTTGATACATACTTTCTACTATGTGTAGAAAATTACAGCAAAACGTCTATAAAAGCTACAAGAAAAAATAAAATTTAAACAACTAATGGAAGATAAAAGAAGCAAACATTTAACTATGACTATACTCAACACCACTAAAGATTTAGTTAAAGCACATATCGAGACTTTTCCTAAGCAAGAAAATTTAGAAAAATTAAGATTTATCGTTAGAGCAGACGGTTATCTCATTTAAGGATGAGCATCCTGATGTAAAATGCAGAGAGAAGCTATATAGAGACATATTTAGGTCGGATTCCAACTTAAAGTTTGGTACACCCAAGACCAATACTGGCCGGCATTGTAACAAGTTCCATTGCTCAACTTGTTAATGCAGAATCAGAACAACAAAAAGAAAAGTTTGCATTGAAAGTAAGATGCATCACCGTTGAACAGAAGAAGCTTAGTGTGCATTCAATAATGACATTCAATTAGCAAAGAAAAATGGATAATACTATAGTACTGATCTACAGCAGGCTTTTTCCGATTTGGAAGCACTTTTTTTGTGCTTTATCAGAGATAGTACTGGTACTATAATCAAGCAACTCTCAATATAGGCACAAATGACGTTTTTGGCACGAAAGCGTTTTGGCACAAAAGCGTAGGTACAAAAAGGATCAACAGAAATAGCATCATGTTTACTTAAATATGTTTTGACAAATTTTACACCAACAAATATAGTAATAATGAGGCAGACTGAAAACGATAAGTTTTAGATCTGAGAGATGTGTCGGGCAAAACAATAATTAAAGAATGATATCTCAGTATCAATGTTTTGTTACAGTAAGGTACTTCTCATCAGTATAGCCAACATTGTGTGCAAACAGTCACACTTTTTGCCATATAATCGTAATTTGGCATTGATACATTTAAAAAAAAAACGGCTACTACAACAGTGCATTAAAATCACAGCAAATGCACGAACTTCAAAACTATTCTTGTGTAGTAAAGAAAATAATGACTTAAAAGGATCTTTTCCATATTGAATCTGCCCTGTAAAGAGCCCAGTATATAAAATAGCTGAAGTCGACTGGCTTCAAATTCCAAGAGATTACCCTAGAACAAGACGTGCTAAAGTGGGCCACAATATTTTGCTACCATGAAAAAGTTATTCTATGTCAAAGAAAACAAAAGATGTCCGAAATAAATGTTTTTCTCTAGTGGCAATAGATTTTCAAAGCCACCCAAACTTATACAACTCTGTTCTTCCGATTAAAAAAAAAGAAAAGCAAATTCATTTGTTTGTAATATAGAAAATTCTACAATAATTTACCAAGTGACAATTAAAATGTTATGTAAAAAAAGTTTTGATGTTTTCCATTTTTTGTAATGTTACAAACCTTGTTCTGTAATGTTGAAGCCTTATTGTGCTAAACGGCTACATTTGTCTTTATTTCACATTTGTTTTATATTAAAGTAAACATTTTTGTTCAAATAATCGTTCTATACAAAGGTTTCTTGTAAATGTAGTTATTTATTTATTTATTTATCACAACCCAGTTCGGGGCAGGTATTCAACTTGAGAAGACCGTTTTCTATTCAAGGTAGTACTCAGCTACCTCGTTGGTTCTATTCATAAATTTAAGGCAAACCACACTTTGAATTGTAGATCTTTTTCACCTTTGTTGCCGTTTCCCACTATACATCAAAGTCAATTATCATAACTTTAAATCTATTACTTATTTTTTATAACTTGTCAGTGCCAAAAATAAATTTCAAAAAACAAATTATTAAGAATAACTTAAAAACTACTGTTCAAATTTCGATTAAATTTACAATATAAGACCACACAAGACCAAAATCGATTCATCTAAAAATAAGTTAACTGAGATACCACATACAAGTCGAATAGACAATCTCTTTCTCTTTTTTTAAAGTCGTTGAAAACAATTATTATTAGAAACAAATTCTTATATAAGGTCGTTAAAACAAAAGCTTAACTTAGAGACAAAACTTCTATCTAAATTTCTAATCTGAATTTCTCCTTAGCCTAATTGACGAAATGATTTGAATTGTAAATTAAACGGACGCATTTTCAATAAAAGTAAACAATTGAAAAAAATAGGTAATTTTTGAAACCACTCTTTATACAAGATGGTTCTATCATAACCTTGCAAGACATCCAATATTAGATGACAATAAGTGGAACTCAAATACAAACTATTTTTTTTAGCAAAAGTCTTTCCCTTGCAGAGATAAACATAATTGTAAAATTTCTGTTTTAACAAACACACGCAACAGAAATATTTTGCACTCATTAACACTTTTCAGTAAGACTTAGCAATTAAGATTCAAATCAACTTTGCACTGACAGAATTGAATAAACCAATTTTATTTGCATACATTTGTCTCCGCTGGAAACAAGTCGTAAGCTTATATTTATTCAAAGCAAAAATGTCTACTCTCTGACATATTTCGTGTTTATTAGCACACCCCAGTAAGACTCAGCAGTTAAAATCCACACCAACTGCGCATAGGTAACAAAAAAACTTACCAATTCTGTTTGAATAAATTTTCTTTGGCTAGGATGGCTGACCTGTATTGAAGAAACGTAGAACAACACCGGCAAATGAGCACAATTTTGAATAAATTTGCGTAGACTTTATACTTAGTATAAATGTATCTTTTTTTAGTTTTTTTTGACAACATCTGAGATTTGAACATCAAAGGTTGGTAGAGAATTTCGTTTAAGATATTGCAGAATTTTGAAGCGACTTATTAGCTAATTTGTTTATGTAAATACGCCTTCTCCGTTAAAGTCTAGTCGAGATAGTAAGCTGCGTTGCATGTTGCATGTCAAAACCCAACTCTTCCTTTATCATCACACAAACATCATCTCTTAAATTATATAACATTACCAGTACAAACCGTCTGAAAAATTCGTTATATAAGTTTACTTTAAAACTACATATTATATTGGAATGAAATACTTTGATTACAATGCCTTTTTTAGTCCAGTTTGATAATCAATCCGCTTAAAAAATTATTGCAAATGTAAATTAATGTTGGCTTTTAATTGTCAGTAAATGTTAAATAATATTGTCAATGTGACATTTTTCATAATTTAGTAAAAAAAAAACGTAATTTTTACAATTGAAATTTAAAGGCTACTTGATATGTCAAAAACATAGCATACACAGACAAACAAAAAAAATCAAGCATTACATAGCATGGTGTAGTTTTAGTAATTTACAATTATTATTGTGTACAGTATGCTTCCTGTCGGTCCTGTCATTCTCTAACAAATCAAATTCTTAAATTCAAAGTATTCAAGAAGCTCTAAATGCGTCAATACAACTTTCCTTAAATGCTAATGTATCTGTTATTTATGTACAAGAGGAAAACGAAGACTTTCAGTATTTCAGGCTCCTGAAATGATTTAAATTTTTCGAATAAAGGATTGATGGTTTAGCATTTCGTCCTGTTGCAATCCAATGCACATCACAGTCTAAGTTCCGTCACTGTCACAGCTTCAATTTTTCAAATGCTGACAGGAAATAATTTTCTACAGCACGTGTTCACCAAGCGAAACAAGAGTCTTTAGTATAATAAAATGAGATATGAGTTTGCTGAAACTTAAATTAATAGACCCATAAAGTTTTGCAAAATAAACGACACTCCTTGAAGCTCAAGGATTATGCGCGGAATTTAGGTCGTGGTGGTCCAGACAGAAATTCATTCCTTCCGGGATATTTTTCCCAGACGGGGATTATGTCTCTTCAGAGGTCAGCGGGATGTTAATATTCAAGAAACGTCTAAGACGTTTGAGTTGGTAAAGCTGGAACACTCGCATCTAGAAATGAAAGATTGAAAACAACCATTTGTGACCAAATATTAATTCATAATATAAAATTTGTCAGACAAATTATTCTTTCAGAAGCTTGTATGTAGCCGACCGTATAATAGCTTCGAGAAATAAGAATTTAGTTTTAAGCTTTAAATAATTATTAGGCTTAAGCTTATCATAGATTTATATATAATCCGATTTTTTAGCTTTTAACAAGATAAAAATAGAAACGCCTTTTGCTGAATGAAATGGACTTTTTTTAATAATTTATTTCATTTTTGGTAGACACGTAAATGAAGTTAAATCATAACCGGAAATATCACACAAGGACTGGAATGTAAATCATTCTTCGGAACCTTTTCAAGCTGAGAAAGGGTGTTTCCGAAATGATATATTAGACTGAAAAAAGCCTTCCGCCCAGACACGGTACAATGGTTATATCGAGTAATTCAAGTCGAATAAGTAAATGAAACCGCAGGTATTTACATCCTCAATTTGGTGTCGGATCAGATTTCTGAAGCAAGATAGAGTAAACAAAGTCACTTGGTCAGTATTATCAATCTAACAAAAGGTCTTGTAAATGGGTTACTGCCATATTTGGAAGACTTCACCTTGGTACGCACTGTGAATCTATAATTCAGTGACACTTTATGTCACTGTAAAACAACTAATAGAAACAAAAGAACTGTTTTCAGTGTTTTAAAATAATATATTCTTTTTTATTCTGTTTAATAAATTATATGAAATATGCGCGCACCTTTATCATATTCAAGACCTTGATGAACACACAGGTACCGCATCTCTGGACATAGTATAAACGCAGAAAATAGTTAGTGTTTTCTAATGTCGTTCTAATTACACCTTACAATGTTTGAAAATTCTTTAAAAAGCTAAACTTATACAGTTTTTAAAATAATTGAAAATAATTTTTAAAAATTTTGAAATTATTTTAAAATAATTAAAACAATGTTTTAAAACTTTTAGCAATAATAATTTTAATTACGTATTATTTTTTAAACTAATAATTTGTTAATAGTCCAAATTTGGTACCTACTAGATGAAAAGAAACCAAAAACTGCGCTTCACAGTATCCCATGTTTTCCGCATTGAAATGATAAATTACGAAAAACTTCAAGGAGAGTCAAGGGGAAGCAATATTTGTGACAACGTGTTACATTTATCTTTAACTTTTAACAAAACTATTTAATAGTCAGACTATTAGTCTGAACATTTAGTACAATTTGTCGGTAGCTGGCTTGACTAAAATAACGACAATATTTATATGAAATAATGCAAAAATTTTTATTCTAATTTAAAAAAAAAAGCCTGCTTTGCTGTTCAGTTTAACTTATTTGACCAAACATTACTTGGAAAAAATAATAACAATAAAGGTAAGAAAACTATAAATTAATATAAACTTAAGCTAAAATATATTCTCGGCACTCAGCTTATCTTTCGACAAAAGCATTCTCTAAAAATTTCCATTTGTTTCTTTTTTTTGCTGTACGTAACCATTTTGGCTTTAAATATGGTAAGGTACTTGCTTTAAATCGCCTTCCTATCGCTTTGGCTCTCTTCTTCTTCTTCTTCTGCTGCTTTCTCTAATGAGTAAAGGTACCATTCCGTTAATATTCTGATCCATTTCTCTTTCTGTTCGCTCAGCATATGTTCTGTCCGTCATTTTAATTTTCTGCATCTTGATTGAACTTTTCCAAACTTACTCCTTTTATGTGTATGTTGCGATTATTATGCTATATTATCTGTTCTTAAAGGGTGTTGGTAATTTTCGCCTATGATGACCAGTCTGCTTAAAAAAGAGTGTAATTTTCCTATGAATGTATTTTTGTTTCATTGTTTTGTTGTATTTTTGGCATTGCCGATTGCCCACAAATAGTTGCTGCTTGCTTGTAGATACGTTAGTAAGAGATTTAGATTTAGACGTTAACTTAGATTTCCTTGTCAGCACGTCAAATGCGTTAGTTGGCCTTAAAGGGTACGGTGACTTGGTGTTTTTTAGGTTGAAAGTCTGAAGAATACGGTAGAGAAGAGATTTCCCGTTTTTGTTAGTTGATTCCTTTCCCTTTACTATAAACTTATCATATCTCAAAAATGCTATTTTCCCTTTTTTTCTTATCTTTTATCAACCCCGCCTGTAACGCGTTCCTTTTGACCCGTAGTTCCTTTAGATAGTCTTCCGTGACTTATATCTTCTTAAAATCTTTTTTATTTTTCATTATCTTGATTCTTTTTTTCTGTTTACGACAGAACAAAAAACTGGCCACGGTTCTGTACTTCTTTTCGTAATCGGTATAAATTGCTTATTACATTTTCTTCAATATCAATATTTGTGTCGCTTGTGAAAGCTTTTTTAATCATATCCCTTTGTTCTAATGTTGTTTTCTATTATTTTTTGAAGCCAAATATTATTTCTTGTTTTCCTTTTCAAGTATTCAATTTCTTTCTCCTGAGTTTCTAATTTTAACTTTTGTTTTTTTCTATAATTGGGACTAATGTTTTATCCATTCCAGACATTATGTTATTTGTAATGAATTCAGTAGTTTTCTCAAACGTTTTTTGCATTTCTTATTTAATTTTATAAACAACAGTATTATCATTTTGTTGATTTCACGTAAAACGAAACGTAATCGTAAAACTATAGAAAATTTTTCAACACTGGCAACACTGACATATTATGTAAGTTATCCCCAACTTACACGAGCCACGTGTTGAACTTATGGTTGGCGTCTTATTGTGCCAGTCGGCAGGTACCGTACCAATCATTGTGGTGTACTTGACATGACTGGTTGAACCGGAAATGTTTTCAAAAATTGTTCAATACAAAATCACTTAGAAATCTTAGAATTAAATTCCTCTGCTAATAACCCTTCCTTTCTTTGCTTAAATTAACAAACTTTTTTCCCACACTCCCCCATTCTATCCAGATTTTTCAACATCAAATTCAAACTGTTCAAAACTTATTTAAGTTTTATTTCAATTTAATTAAAAAATGTTTACTGTTCAAGTTACTTTATCGTTTTTTGGAAAATTTGTGTAGTTTGTTTGTTAGACGCTAGAGCCCCGTGTTGACCAATTTTTGAAAATACGCCCGGTCCAACCAGTCATGTCAAGTACACCACAATGTACTGCCGCTTGGCACAATAAGGCGTCATCCATAAGTTCAACACGTGGCTCGCGTAAGTTTTTCAAAATTATTATTTAAATTATTAATTTATGTTGTTTGGTCATCAGATTTACGTTTTTCCTTCGTTAGCTTCTAGTTATGTCCTGATGATGATCTCTTAAGGAGATCTAAACTTAAGTAGACATTAAACATGTTATTTTGATTTTATTAAAATAAAACTTAAAACGTGGGTTGGACTTTAATTACCAGAAATTATTTAAATTATTAGTAGTGCTGTTATAAAAAAAACACTTATTCATATATAAATGGCGTGGCCATGACTCGTAAAGTTGGGACAGATGCGGTTGTGTATCCCAACAGATTACTATGATACTTTTTTTATCATGATATACAATTTCGGATTGATATGACACACACATGTTATATCTATTGCAGCTACTATAAGGAATAGGGTGAAATGTTTTTGCGATTGGAAGAAAAACATATTTGAAAATGGATGAGCTTTTATTCCTTGTCCTATGGGTTTAGATATGGCCCAAGGTTTAAAAAAAAGCAATTACATTAGCGACAACTTTACGGAATTAAAAAATAATGTATCAATTCCACGTCATCGCAAATCACCAGTTATGTATCAATTCGATGACTAAGTGTTGACTTGATAAATAACACCAAGGGGAGATCAGTTCCACTGCATTGAATGTTCTAACGATATTCGCATAATGCAATTTTGTTTTATTATTGACTCAACGTATTATTTTCTATTATTATTGTAGATCTTTTATTAAGTTATGAGCTATCGATTGTTGAATTTTATTTCGACACTTGTAATTTGTCAGATTAATGTCGGAGAAGTTGCAATACGTTTAAAGCCTACTTTACACTTTCGTATATAAAGTCAAAAAAATTGTGAATAAAATGGTTATAACAATTACTATACATAATTACAGAAGAGTGGACATTAAATTGTTTCTACCTTGTATATTAACATTTAAAAAAGTCTACGCCCTTTTATCAAAAAGCGAGGATTTTTGCAATACATGTTATACCTCATTTATTAATTTTCTCTCATGAATTAAATCATGATAACCATATAATTATCTTATTCAGATTTAATATCCCCAAACAAAATCCTATAAGCTGTTAAATAGTTAACAGTGCAGTAAAAGCTGCTTGATTTTAAAACAATAATTGATTTATTTATGCTCTCCTTCAATGTAAGCTTGATATTTATTACGCACATACGAAAAGTTCAATTTTGTTAAAGCAGTCTGTTCGTCATCTAAAAACAATAATTTTTCTTTCTAAATTAGATAGATGACGTCGCTATATTTAGCGACGTACCACAATGTTCAATGTTGACATATTGTATATTATGTCAACATTGTCCAAGTCAGAATAAGCTTCAAAATGAAAACCTTAATGACGATTCCCAACGAAAGAAAAATTCTGTCATTTGTCATATAAACTAAGCCTTACTTTAGAAGAAACTGTCCAATCATCGACGTCGCATCGAATACTGCACTTTATAAAAATGCCATAAAAACATTAGCAACAACAAAAGAAAATGCCATTTGAGTGTTTAAGACTTGTTTATAATTTCTTTTCTCAAAGAAGTAGTATGTTACAAATCTAGAATTTTTTCGATACAATCTTTATAAAATTGTTAATTTTTCAATGATTTCTAGTGAGATCAAAAAATATTTAGATAACGAAGCGCTGTGCCATCTTTATTAAAAAACTTATAAATAAAGATTAAGTGTTAAACCAACTTTGTGTAGAGTATAAAACCAAAACCACAAAATTAATAAACAGTGACCCAAAGTTTTAGAATATTAAAAAAAAAACCTAAAGCTTGAAAAAATGTAAAAACATGTATTCATAAATTTTAACCGAAATATTAAATGTACCCATTCCAAGTGGTAAGATAAGAAAAAATCCAGTAAAGACGGAACCCAGCCATGTTTATTGGATTGCCAGTTATAATTTATAAAATTTAAAAGACTTTTTATAATTAGAATTGTTGAAAATATCAGAATAAATGTTATCTGCGTTGTCGAAAAATGTACACAATTCTATTTAAATTCAATTTAAAAATAAGTTTTGCCTCTAGGTTGGTTCACACGTCGTGTTGCCATGCTTGTTCTCACTTACATTTTTACTGTCCTCATGACTTCTTCACCGATGGAGTGCAAAATGTCGACATTTTCAATAATTTTTCCACATGGTTTCTCAACTTTTCAATTCTATTTAAAATTCATCTTTGAAAATAGATACCCTGCTTGTAACCTAGTGGTACAACAAACAATGGTAAAGATTCTATGGTAATGGATGCAGGTAGAGTTGGAACTGAACGATATCCCATGAACGCAATGACTGCAAGTGGGAGCCGGTAGTAGTTCGCCAGGTACCAGGTAGTTAGAGATAGAAGTAGCTAATCCGTAAATATTATAATATAACTAAAGAAAATTAAACATAAAAAATAGCAATAAATAAAAAACTCAACTGAGTATAAATGACAAAACTATTACAGAATACAAAAAAATAGCTTCTCCTTGACATGCTTACTAAAAAAAATAAATAAATAAAAATAATAAAAAAGAAAAATTTATTCTTTTGATTCAAGCACATAACCTTTATAGAGTTTTACTATGGCCATAAAACAAAAAAGATCAAAACAAATTCATTCGACCTAGATCCGCAGACTTGAACATGGTTTGTTCTTATTTGAATATTTTACCAAATCCCAACAGATTACTATTTAAATAAATTTTTAGTGACAAATTTAGGCTTACATTTACCCAAATGCCTATTATTTTTGTAATATCGTAAAAATAGCAAAAATATTTTAGAAGCTATATTTGTATCAAAGTTGAGAAACCAGGTTTCTGCACATAGGTCACAGTTATACTTATATTCTTTGCTTTCTACCAACAAAATAGAAAAATAAGATCAAAGCAAATTTATTCAAACTGGATCCGTAGACTTCTTTCATTCTTATTGAAACTCCTTAGCAAGTCTCTGTAACTTCCGGCGTTATAAGAAGCACTTACTTGTTTGAGTCTTGTTTTGTTTTGGTTCACATAATTTTTTTGATTTTGAGATCTAAACTTTGTGAGATTTACTACTAAACCAATTTTTAACATACAATGCTCCGCCTTGCATGTTAAAAAAATTAAATAAAATAAAATAAAATAGCGTGACTATAAAAAATAAATAGAAAATAAAATTCAATAATTTAACAAATTTAGAATTTGGAAAAAAACGACTACAATATGATTAATAACTATTTTATTTATTCAATTGATTCAAAATTATTATGGTTTAATTTGTCTAAATTAATTAGATAAAAAAACTAATATTGAACTATATTAAAATTGATTTTTTCACATTTTCACTTATTTTTATAACCAATTGTAAATATTACAAAAAAGTTTTATAAGAATAATTTATTGTTCGGATCTTGATAAAATTTATATAAGACCACATGGAAGGCATCAGGTTTTAAGTAGAAAAAAGTCAACAAGATCGGTTCACCAAGTCAAAAGTTCTGAGGTAACCTAATTTTTGTATAATTTTTGAAACGACTTTTAAAAAAACGGTGATTTTTGCTTTGCTTTTGCTTTGATTTTTTTTGTTTGTGAAAAATAAAAGATTTAAATTTAAAAAATATTTCAAAGTAGATAGATGTAAAACGCAAACAAAATTGTTAAATACGAAAAAAAATTTAAAAAACTGCAATAAAGAAGAAGATGATAGCAACGGTTAAATAATAAAGCATAAACTAGAGCTAGACTGAAATTTTTTGAGATATCAAAACTTAAAAATATATATTTATAAGTTCACATCATAAAGCTATGGTTTTCTTAATTTAGTTTGGTAAGAATAAAATTAATACAAACCAATCAAAAGAAAAAAAAACTTTATAATGTAGAAATTTTAAATAAACCAAAAATGCCAGAGCGAAATGAATTTAAAACATTGTTGGTGTTTATACAACTATTTTAATTTAACCACATCCAAGTTATAATTATAACAATTAACACTTTATTAATGTTTATCACAATAAACTTTAGACCCTCAAAATCAAACTGTGAAAAAACCGATTAAACGACCCGTGGTTATCAGAATCATAAATTATAAAGTTTATTTAATTCATTCAGAATCACTTGTAAACCAAATTAAAGTAATAAAATGAAATGATAACAGGAAAGTTGTGGGAAGAGTTAACTAGTTTAAACGCAACAATTTCAATAATCACCCAAATTATATCGACAGTTTCACAATTCTCCACGACCTACGTTAATGTTTATACAAATTTTGTTTTATTTTTGTTTTTTCGACTTGTCGTATCTGTAACACAAGCTGATTAAGGAGAGTCATAAATTGTAGTAGATTTGAATTATGTAATTGCCTGCCGAGCCAGATGAAAAACAAACAAGTTTTCTTGAGGTAGAACAATCTTAAAAAGTAAAAGAGAAAATTTAATACATTTTGTTTTATATGTGGAGAGATTATATTGCCCGTGCCAATTTTTGATTTCTTAAGTGTCTTGATGCGTAAATTAGACATATTCAGGTATAGAACGAAAACAATTCAGGAATATTGTTATAAGATTTAGTGTTTTGCAAGTTTACATTTGTTAACTATTAAAATTGAAATTGAGTCATAATTATTGTAGCCCAGTTCAACAAACTGTTTTTATTAGAAATATTTTAAATAAAAAACTATGCAAAAGGCTGTCAATAAACCATAACTTGACAGCAAATAATTGAGACCACTAGACTAGGCCCAAAAAATTGTTATGTTTTTTCAAAAGAATATATTAAAAATATCATTTCGGATATCAAAAAAATACCCTAAAAGTTTGAGCCCTTAATAATAATAAGGAGAGGTCTGTCAGACGTGTTTTCTATTTTTTAGTTATGATCTTATTCTAGCGTCAAAACTGTAGTCATTGAGGTGAAAAAAATTATTTACAAGTGTTTGTGTGAAATCAAATTTTCTTCATAAAAAATCTGATTGAAATTAAATACATGCAATTATCAAATATTAAAAAAAAATAAAAGTTTTTATATTTTAGATTCAAAATTATTAAATTGATCTTATCCTCATCTATTAGAAGCTACCTTGCATCAAGCATTTTGAAAAAGTTTTTCTATATGTTCATAAATGCAAATAGTTTGTACTCTAAAAGATGTTTTATAGGTGCTAAGTAAGATAGATACAAACGTATCAGTGCAAATTCATTTAAAACTGAATTAGTTGCAACTTGCCGATAAGCTCCAAGAAGAGCGAAACATGTTCAAGTTTACAGATGTGATTTGAATGAATTTGCATTGGTCTTTCTTCAAATTGATCTTTATAAAAATAAAAAAAAAAACAAAAAATACACAATTTGGTACTTACGACGCGTCGCTACAGTTATAAACAGCGTAGTATCGGCCAATTTGCCTCTTGCCGATTTTATCAATGAAACAATTTCAATTTAACAAATCTGCTTCAAAGGAGAAATAACTCGTTGAATCGTTCGATGTAAATAACTTTGTTATCCATATTATGATAATTAAGTAATACTTATAAAATAAATTATTGAAAGAAAACCACAAAAAAAAGTTTTCTTTAATTTTACTCGATCCTTCAAAATAAATTATTTATTGTTTACTAAAAACCACCATAACGTGGTGGTTTTTATTATTTATTATTAGATTATATTTTTAGATTATATTAGCCATGAATACTCTAAAAGCCCTTTCATGTGTACTTACAATTTTGAAAAAATACATCTAATTTTATATGCTTTTTTACTTTTACTGAATTCACATACAGCCATTTGCTTAAGTTTTTTTTTGACAAAAAAAAAGTAGTTGGTCTGCCTAAATCAAATTATAAAAGCCCGTTGCTAAAAATCCCCAGAATTTTCTATTGGGCAAAGCAGAAATAAGCTGATAAACAAAAATAATTGAATTTATAAATAAATTTCTTCCTAATGTCTTGTGATAATTCTATCACTATTTTTTAAAAATTTAAATGTGGCAATTTCATCCCTTTAAAGAAGCTAAATCACACCCTGCATGTAAAAGCGTGAATCTAGAACCTTTACTCTGATTTCTGCTTTTCAAATTTGAACCGTGTACTTAACACATATTGATAATTTTTAAAACCGACTAACTTAAATCCTCGGCTAAAAAGTTTATTACATTATTTGTGAGTTAGTCATTTTACAGAGCTCGGTTTAATTGAAGCACTCCGCAGTACGTCAAACTTCAAAATAAAAACCTTGAAAGTTTCCGTAAATAACTATTGATAAACTTAAGTTTCATTAAAATACACAAAGATCAAAATTTTATTAGAATGTTTTAAACAACTTCATATAAATATAATTTTTCATGTGTGTATGCTTACATAAAATTTTGTAGATAAAATGTTTTTGGCTCTTCATTCTACCTATACATTAAACTGTGCCAAATTATACTTTATTTTTGCGGCAGAGACGGATGCGCTCGCATTATGAAACACCCTACATACAATATAGCACTATGGTAAGTATTGCAGGATTTTCGGTGCATTTTCAGGAAATAATTAGGAATCTGCTGCAAATTTCACTCTTAATAGTATCAATGTCAATAAATTGTTTATGATTAAATAATCTCACACAAGCACCGGAATCTCTAAACAGTCGCAATAGTGGAGAAAAATGTGACATCAATTGCCATGAAAACCAAGCTTTGCGCTCAAAACAAAACAGGATTTAAACGCCCTTGAAAAAAAATCCTGTTTGGCAGTCAAAAGTGAGGTTGGGATAAATTGATAAGTCTGACTGACGGTGCTGACACCGCTGTTTCATGAAATTGTGTTGTGTAAACAGGACATTGCTTTAACCAATAGTAAAGCAGTGTTATAATGCAATTCCAGAGATGCTCGATTGATCTTGCCAATACCCGAAGCATATTATAATAGTATAATCAAAAAATGACCATCATATAACAAATTAATTTTTTATATAAGTCTCTGATAAGTCTTTCTGAGCATATGATCCGTAAAATGGTAGTTTTAAAATCCGTTTTTAAAATCCCAAAGCAAAACTTGAGGATTTCAAGGTAATTGAAGATGTTTGTGCCAAAAATATTTCCAAAGCAACAATGTTTGACGGTAATATTGCAATTTTAATTAACTTAATGAATAGTTCAAATGAGATTCGGATGATGAATCCATAAAACCCATCATCATGACAGTCACTGACGGTGACAGAATTTCGAAAAAATATTTTTTTTATTATTATTTATATAAATTTCTTTTTTTCTAGAAGATACAACAACGAGTCAATTGAACGACATTTTAAAAGATTGGGCAGGTCAGAATCAAAATATAATGTCGAGGTAGGTCAGAAAGATTGCGAAAGTAATTCCTCTCTGGTGAAAAGCAAACGTGGTGATGCTATTTCTATATCATATAATAATTGTTGTGAAAATCAAAGTTCCGAATTAAAAATGCAAATTTCGTTCTAATAATTAATTGGTTGGCTAAATAGACACCCTTACTTGTGTTGAATAAACTTCTAGGAGTTGATTCAGTATAAAACAAATCATATTGGTCAAAACTTTAAATTTTATGAACTTTGATGTTGTACAGATTATGGATTAATCAACATTGGAAATGATAGCCCCATACTATGCCAAATTTATGTTAACGATGTTTACGTTTTGTTGACTTATAAATACAGATATATTTTTCTGTATTGTTAAATGAAGATATATATTACAACATTTAATTATAGATTGATTTATAAATTACTATTTAAAATCAATTTGTCAGAAAAGTTGTCGATTAATTGTTTCTGATATAAAACAATGTCAACCCTTCAGATTTAATTAAAGCCATTAATTTAATCCAGTAGTAGGAAATGCGAAGTACCAAAGTTATTTCAGGCGAGAGAATCTCAATTTCGGTGTGGTATGTGCAGAAGCATGTAATTACAACGCGAAACAAAAAATTTAATTTATAAGAACTTTAGGTGAGTTTGCATGAAATTAAGGTTGTTTAATAATGCGGTTGTAGAAGGATTACATACCTCAAATTTCTTTTAAGAGTCAAATTGCTACCCTACTTGCAAATGCTCCAATGTAGGTATTCTAACTTTAAATAACCACATAACCACAACCTCGTTAAAAACATTCTATTACCATCAGTCACATCCTTCCTGGATATAACCACAAATTATATATTACGGCATTTTTCCTGAAAAAAATAAACACGTTATTAAAACACGGTCATTAAAGTTTTTGGATGTCAAGAGATATTTATTAGTTGTCCGTAATCGCTTCCATAAAGTGCACTGTAATAGAATGTGTGTATCATCTATCTGTCAAATTTGTTGCGTGTTTTATCTAAAAATGTGGAAAAAGTTGTCTCCTTCATTATTCCAAGTATAGATTTTTTTTAAGAAAAAAGCGTTGATTGGTTGTTGGTTATATCCCGTATTTGTACTTAAAAAACTAAAACAGGTCAATAATATATATAATGAGCATCTTTAGAAAAAAAAAACGTTTTAACAAAAAGTAGACCTCCAACAGAAAGCGATACTAAAAACCAGAAAAAAAATAGAAATCTGGTTTTAAATGTTTATTTTATTTGTTTAAATAATATTTAAATTAATAAATGTTTATTATTGGTTTTAATTAGCTTTGACATTATTACTATTTGTTGTTAGAACCCAAAGTAGACGGACACTATAACATATCTTAGAAATGACTATCAGACAATAGGTGATAACTTGGTTTTCCTACTAGCGGTTTCCTTATTTGTCTCAGAATTAAACTACTCATTTACACTAAAATTGATTTCAACTCTAAGTTAATTTCTACAATTCTTTTTAAATTCTTGTGCCTAATGATATATATCGACCATAAGATTGAAAAAACAACATAGTTATCATTGATTTTAGTCGATTGCCTATTTTGATTTATATTTAATATTATTTTAATATTGAATACTGTTACTCGTATGTATATTAAATTCATCTCGAAAACAACTTTTAATTTATCTAAAGTCTTTTGTCTTTAATATAACTACAATAATCTAATTCAAACAAAGCCAATCTTTTTAGGCATTATTGTGGATACAAAATATTTCTATCCAACCGTTCTCTGCATATAATACAAAAAGGTTGAATTGAAGTACCGGAACGGCTCTGTTTACTTTCACAATTGCCATGTAAAAGCTAAACGTTGATAATTAAACGCAGTTAAACAAGAAATTTGTTTTGCTTGTGGTTTTTGGATTGTACTTTAAAGGATACTTCGTTTTTTAATAAGGTGTTGATTAATCGAACTAATGAGAACGGCTAAAGGAAGCTTCGAAATTGAAAACATCCACAGAAGATGTGGGAAGTTATTAAGGTTTTAATGGTAAATGTAAATGGGAACAGATGTGTTACAAATTAGTTAGTAGGAAGCAGTTTTGTTAATTGATGTTTAATTACAAATGTTTCATATTACTTGAAAGCCATAAAAATATCCTATTCATAAGGTTTGGCATTTCTTCAAGAAAAACCTTTAAAGAAAAATAAAATCCGAAATTATTGCTGAAACATACAAGCACAAAAGTTTGAATAATATTCATGTCAATAATGATACTTGTACAAAAATTCTATTAAACTTTTATTAACAAAACAAACTAAATCATTAAGCACGAAACATGTTTCAATGTTTCGTATTGTTTTAATTATACGCTTTGTGAGAGATAAAGAGCTTTAATAGCCTGAGCGCTACAGATGGAATCAGGATTAATTATTACCGAGAGAATGCGTGTAATAGGATATCTGATCCTGATAAATAATAAGTACTACATTTTGAGGGACATCTTGAATTACAAAGCAAAAATAAGTCACGATTTGTAAGTTTCTCGAGCGAAACGGGTACAAGAGAACAGGAACACAGATAGCAAAGGGTTTAATGATCGAGTCCTTTAATGCTCTATAACAGGATGGTTGAATAATATACAAGAATGTATCACTAAACATCATTTGTATAATATTGGAAAGTACTCATACGCTATTTATCACAAATAATTGCAGAAGAATAAATTAATAATCATTAAAAATTAAACAATTTGTTTCGAAAAAGATTGCACTTCCGGTTTTACCAAAACTACTATTTTATTCTAATATTAAATTTTAAACAAAAGTTTTTAGCCTGTTTGTGTAGAATACAAGGAGAAAATATAAGAGAACAAATAAATCACTATAATAAAAAACTAAATAATAATAATAAATAAGCTTCATTGTCTTAAAATTACACAATTAATTATAAGATAAGCATAAAACCTTAAAAGAAAAAAAAAACAATACATACACAACATGTCAAATTAACATAGTCACTAATATGTACAACAGAAAAAAAATTTAAATCAATTCGGTGCATTACCCATACTTGCGATTGATTTCTTCAATATATTTATCCATTAAAGAGTGATAATGTTTGTCGAGTAAATAAACCTTCACTGATTTCCAAAACATGAAATAAGTAGGTTTTAATTTTAACAGTTAATTCTGAATGTGGTAGTAATAAGTAGATATCATCTAGCATTCTTGTAGCATAATTATGTGTTGGCGGTTTGGGAAGTTTTTGACACACAGTTTCTAAAATAAATAAATAACGCTAAGGGTTAGAATTCTGTGCTTAATAAAATAAGACCGGCAATGTGAATTGTTCTTAAGTCTAAAAGTGTAGCTTAAAGCTCTTTTTTGAAGTTTAAAGATCGCTTGAAATTGTAAAGATGTACAGTTTCCCTAGAAAGGTAAATCGTATCGAAGATGAGAGTCAAAAACAGAAAAGTATGTTTTTCTAGCTATAGACCAATCTAGCTCTCGGGAAACAGCTCTTAGAGCGTAGCAACAAGCAGCTATATTTGCTGATTAACATATAAGAGAGATTTTTCAATACGTAGACCTAAAAATTCAACCGACTCGACAGATTTGATTTCATTGTTATTTAGAATGTGTTAGTTGTAAATTACCTTTGAAAGAAAGCGCAACTGTTTATTGAGTATTTAAACAAAGAAAATTTGTGTCACACCATGTTTTTATCATTAAAAGATCAAGAAATAGTTGTGTCGTCGGCAAATAGATAAATCTTACCTTTCATGTTTAAATTTGCGATGTTATTAATATAAACTAAAAAAAGAACAGAACCTTGAGGAACACCAAATTCTATTTTTTTACAGTTTGATAGAGAATCGTTAACTTTTACAGTTTGGTGCCTGCGAAATACAAACCAATTTAAACGTTCGGCGTATACCATAAACTTCCATCTTTTTAAACAGTATGCTAACGTAGTCAAATGCTTTTGCTAAGTCACAAAAGACATTAGCCGTATAATAAATTCTCATTCATCATTGAATAGATTTGGTTTAATACAGAAAAACTAGCATCATTTGTGTTTCTACTTGGTAGAAATCCAAATTTAGCTTTAGATTTAGCCAAAAAAAAACATCATTAAGCGGAATTTTACTAATTTTTCCATAATTTTTGACAGTATGTACAGGCAAAAGAGCTATTGTTGTCTATAGTTAATAACATTGCTTTTGTCTCCACCTGTGTGTAAAGGAATGATTATAGCTGTTTTGAAGCATTGTGAAAAAAAGCCTTTTTTAAGATAGACGAGAGTGTTAAGTGTCTGGGAGATTCAAAAACAGTTTGATTCAGGTAAAGATGTCTTTTTTCCTAAAAAAAAATATTAAACAAAACTTGTAGGAACGTCAAATATCATTGACTAACGTTGAAAAGTTTTTAATGTAAGCATTATTAATAAAAATGCAAAAAAAAAATTAAAAATCTTACATTTCGAAATTTAAAAAAAACTGTCTACAGAGTGTTTATTAATTATTGTCCATATAGTAACTGGAAAATGCTTAGCGCAAAGCAAAACATGACGATTTAACTTAAAACACTTAGATAAAATGTTCCTCCGTACCACCAAGACTTTACTTGTAAATCTAACGAGAAAAGATTTTAAATCTCAAAAAAAAACGTTTTGAACTATCTGTGACAGAAAACCAAACCTCAACGATATTAGAATAATTTTTCAAAATAATCTTCCATGACTTCAATACATTTGTTGAATAGTTTTGTTAAAATTTGCTCTAACTTTTAAAAATATGTTTGGTTAACTCATTAAACTATCACTAAAGATTTCTTAAGTCCATACAAAAGATTTATACCAGATTCGTGCTGGAAAAAACCTCTCCAAAACTCGGTATCTCGGTAAAGAGGAACATTTTATATTTTTAGTGTTTTCGGTTAAATCGTCATGTTATAGGTCAAGCATTCTCCTACAATATGGACTATATGGACAATTATTACCAAAAAAGCCCTATATTTTGTTTTGTTTTACTGTAATTCACGGCAGAAGCAAGAGAAAAAATATTCACTTATAATACGTAAACGCACTATGTATTACAACTTATAACCATATTTGTTGCACCGCTTGAGATATAAAATGCGTTCATAAATTAATTAGATCTAGTCTTGCTCTGTAATTTAACTTGACAGATTGTTATTGTCTTTGATAGTATGATTTCCAACAAATGTCAAATAAACGCCAAAGCTTGTCTATGATATCGTGCGTTTCTGCGTATGAACTAATAAATAAATAAGCATTCAAAATTCCAAAGCAAGATTCTAAATATTAATTATTTGACACGTTTCATATTTCATATTGAGACGTTATTGGGTAACTTTAATTTTTTGCATTTTTTCAAACTTTCACTAAAGCCACACACGTCTTACACCAAAAAAAATATTTTGTCAAATTTTTGCATTTCTTTTAGCTTCAAGCAACGCTTTTTTCTCCCAGTAAATAGTCTCTTAAATAGACTATTGGATTTAATCCCTTAAACAACACAATAAAGTAAAAACCAATAAATTCTGTTGTATACTACAACAACTTTACTTTAGTTTGATCCTTCTGTAAGCGGTTAATCATACACAGATAATAAATAACACATATTTACACAGCTAAAAAGTATTTCATATTTAGAGACTAGTGCACACTAATCGCATTTTTTTTTAAATATGTGCGTGCCTGGACTACCTGACAAAGAGCTACTAGTATATCAAGTAAACTTTTTAATAAAAAAAAATAAAATTACAAATACGGAGAAACTTGCTAACGCTTTTGTGAGAATGTTTTCCCGTGTAATTATTGCTATAACTAAATAAATTGCTATTAGCGAAACTAATAGATGTCGTTTGTAGGAACTTTAACAAATTTGTTAACTATGAGGTTGAAGAGTTCATTCCTGGAAGACATAAAACTTTTAGATTTACAACACGCTGTTTACAACTTATGGCTTTCCTAACTACAAGATTATTATAACAACCAAGTCAGTTACCAAATATTTTATTCAAATACTTTTGTATCAACACCAAATTGCCTCAAAAGCTTGATTCTTTATGATTTGTTTGATATGCTACTTTTCATCGGAAACATATTTATCCAAAAGACCGCTCCACTAAGACGAAGAAAACAAGAAAATTGTCGCAATTTGTTTTTTTAATCTATCTTTTATTTTTGTAATGTATCTTTTATTTGGTTAAAGTATTAAGAACAGGTTTTTTAAGATCTTTCAAAACGTTTAGTGAAATCTCTCTATATCATCAGTTTTAATGTTTCATCTGTTTTCTGACGTTTTCTATAAAACGACAAAAATAGAAAACTTTTTTTCCAATATCCATTTTTCCGAACCTTTCGATTCAAAACTCGCCAAATTTATTATTATTTATTATTATTAAAATAATTATTTTCAACTAATGCAGTCGAAGATGTAGTATAGTTTTCAGCTCAGGTCTAATGGAGCACATCACACTCAAATAATTACTTACGCTCACTTTGTTTGCTTGTGCTCTACACAATCTATGTGACATATAGCCTACATTGTACATTTATTAAATCATGTAGGTACCATTATTTTTCTCATGTGGAAACCAGCGGCGGTTGTCGCAGAGTAAACTGTTTCATTTTTCAACTTTAACCGTGTATTATTTGATAGTTTGACCTATATTTTTTTATTGTGCTATTTTAGTTGAAATAAACCACCTATTGTTGGTTAAAACAATAAGTATTTAGTAAGCTTTAGCAAATTTCAAAAATTGAAGAAAACTTTTGTATTGAACAACAATTATATTGAAATGATATTTTATTAATTATTCCATAATAATCAATTAATAAATACGAAAAAAACATTATCTTTTTAATTTAAATAATGAGATGGTAAGACGGTTATAGTTTTATTGGCTCTAAAAACAACATAAACCTAACGAATAATATAAAGTGGAAACAGCAAAAAGGTCAACAATTATCTCCAAAGATTTATTGGTAATAATTTCAAAGACCTTGTTTGAAACAAAGTAACTTTATACGTCTTTTATAACCGGGGTGGTCCAGTTCTCAAACTAGTTTCTCTATATAAATTAGGTTAACACACTTTTAGCTTTAACGTGATTTATTTTACAACCCTTACATAATAATTATGCAACGCCTGCTTTGGTTGGGAATTCCAAGTAAGTTATTTTTGGTTTATTAGACTTTTTAGTTAAAATTATTACAGCTGTTAACATAATTTTTACTCATTCATTCATTTCATTTGATATTCATGATTCATTAAACAACTATTCATTCTGGATTAGTTGTTAAAGGTTCTTTTACAGAGTGTTTGTTCCTATGCAAACTGCCTTTTCGCAGACACTATACTGTAAATAGAAACTATTAAAAAACACAATTATGAACAAATTCATAAGAAAGTAAATTAATCATAAAAATATTATAGAACAGTTGTGCATTACCGGTAGCATCTCTACAGTTTCGACTGTAAAATTTGGCTTGCTATTAAAAAAATTACATTTAATTATAGGTGTATAGCCTGTAGTCAGTGTGATATAATCTGATTCCTCTTCACAAAAGTTTGGACTATTCTAATGGAGCTCTAACGGAATTCTATTGTACAATATTTTTGAAGAAAAAGTCAATGATTTAAAAATCATTTTAAATTTCTTTTTCCAAATTTCTTAGAATAATCGACATTTTTATATTTATTTTTCAATAGTTTATAAAACTTCTACAAGCAGAACTTCTTAGATCGAGTGGTCAACATATAACATTAGGTACTCCTGAATCCAAGAACGTCGATCTGTATGACAGCTGGTGGTCAATCAGATTTATCAACTTTTTTATTTCACACAAGTATGCATTCATAGTGGTCCGAAAAAAACTGTTATTGCTCAAATTTATTCTTTGTAATATACTTTATCCTTCAATTATTTGCATTACTGTAACCGACAATAAAAATTTTACTTTTCAGTCGACTAATCTTGTTTATCTTTGATAAATCAACTCTTTTGTGCTATTTAGCGATGACATTTTTGTCAGTTTGCAGCGACAAAAAAGCTGCATCTTTTTTTATCACCGATTAAAACGCCTGTTGCTCATAACAAGACTAAATCTAGTGGCCGTGGATGTCACTTCAATATTTACTCTGTCGTTAATTTATCTTCCCAAAAACACTTGAGCTTTTCTTTTATTAGATAAATTTCTCTTCAACTCAAAGTTTCTCCAATAATTAAATTTACTCAAAAAACCGACATTTGATCAGTCATCATATCAGTTTTTCTTGTAAAATTAGTGATTGGCAAAACTGTTTCGTTACAAAAAGAAATTTATTCGATAAAGTAAAAACTTTTGTGTTTTTGCTGTTGGTAAAAATTCGCTTCAAAAATGTTCAAAAACAACGCTTCAAACCGTCAAAAGATTTTTTTTTCATACTTTACATTATTTCTCAAATTTTTTGAGTTTCAAAAAAGTTTTATTATTTTTGTAAATTAAGAAAACCTACCCGATTGAAAGAGAAAGTCTAATTATATTATTATAATCTTTCATCAAAAATTTCAATAACTTTTGTTCAAATTCAAACTCATAAAGTAGTGTTATTTCTTCTGATTTGTTTTTAAATCTTGTCTCGCACAAGTGTTTCTTTGAATTTAGCTTTGCAACTGGTGCTGACTTTGATACAGCAGTTTTCAAGCGTAAGAACGCGTTAAACTGTCGATTAAATGGTTATTTAAGCACCTAGATCAGTAATGACGGCAATCAACCATCGTGGTTTTTCAAACGTTTTTGTTCTCACTCCTAAAAAAGTTGATAACAGAATAGTTACAACAATTGGCGAAACTAGCAATAATTCACAATTCAAATTTGCAGAATATAGATTTGATTAGAATTTTTTGATATCTTATTCCGTTTGATAAGTTATGTATTTCTTTTGCTATTTTTGAGAAAATAACTTTTAATTCTCGTAGGAATCAGAAATCGTAAGATATAAAAAAATATTGATATATTTTTTTCTCAATCATTTACATACATATAAATTAATTGGTTGAACAAGAATAGGATTATGAGACATAACTTTTCTACTTAGCAAAATGAAACTTTAACGTTTGCTTTTGAAGAGAAATAATGCAGTAATAGTAACTTATTGTAGTCACTACCAACAACTATAACAAATTAAAAAAAAACGTTATCAGTCTAATCAAAAGTGCATTACGTTTGCCTTGTTTATAGACAAATACACTTTTAAAAATACAGTTTAGTCTATCAATTTAGAAGCCCTAATAAGTCATCATCATATGTGTACATCGGATGTGTCAAAAAAGACAAACGGCCAAAAAGGGCAAAAATTCAAAGCATTCATGGAACATAAAACAATGAAAAAATGGCTTTTAATCTTTCGTTAACGCTCACAAGCTTGTGGAAGTCAGATAAAATGTAAAATATCTTGAAAACTGGTCTGGGAAACAATTTTGTTGATCAGCTCCAAAAAAAGACTGACGGCAAATATTTACAATTTTTTTTTCATGAAGATATTTGGATATCTTTTTTCGTAAGTGTTAAATTTGATGGAGGGGAAAAGTTTTGAAACACGGCAACATGTGAATTATACGAAATATCACCATAACTATTATGTTAAATTTGATAAACGTCAAAAAAATTGTGTCAGATTTGAACAAGTTTACAAAATTGTTGTTCAAGATGACTTTTACGGCAAGTGAATATATATTTATAAATATAAATATGTGACATGTATTTAACTCTTGGAGAAGCAGAAAATGCGACCTTAGCTGCACGAAATTATGGTGTGAAATATCCTAATAGAAGACATCCTAGTGTTAATGTCATTAAAAGACTAAGGAAAAAACGTGCTTCACTCCCTAATCAGAAAAAGATTCTGTCAGAAAAACCATGTACAAGAGACACTGTAGACACTGAAAGGCTTCCTGGTATTCCTTTCAAAACTGTCAACAGGGTCATTCGTGACGAGCAGTTACATCCGTATCATTACATAAAAGTGCAAACCTTTTTGGGAACCGAGGATAGAATTGTCGCGGTAGAGACTTTATAGAAACGAGAAATTTTTGCAGAATTTTATGAACTGATAAATCACATTTTACTAACAATTGTTTTCCACCATTACTATTCTATTGATAATCCACGCCAGACGTTCGAGATGGGTCATAAATATAGATTTTCTCCAAACGTCTGAGTAGGGATAATTGTAAATCGCCTGACAGGATCTCATATCCTTCCTGCTCGTTTAAGAGATGAAAATTTTGCAACATACTCTTGAAAACGATCTAGATAATCTTCCAGTGGAAATCTGACAAAACATGTGGATTCGGTTGAATAGCGCTAGACCTTATTTCGCTTTGCCTGTTAGAAGGTGGCTCAACACAACTTACACTAAAACATAGATTGGTCGTAAAAGACCTACATCATGGCTCGCCAGGTCACCCAACTTCAATCCAGTCAACTTTTTGTTCAAGAGTCATATAAAAGGTTTCACTGTAGCAAACACCACCGCCAATAATAAAATATTTACCGCAATAAGTTTCTCATAACGCCGATGCAATTTCTGCAGAAATGTTATAAACAATACCGGCCAGCATGCAAAGACGTTCTGATGCCTGCTTATTAGCCAACGACAGAGTTTTTGCTCATTTACTATTACAATTTTCTTACCAATAAATAAAAATTGGTAATTTGCTATTAAAGTTTCAAACAACGGTTTATTTATGTTTTTTTATCCTACACCAACTCAAAATAAAATTTTCTCGTCTCTCGGCAGCCGTGAAAGTACATCATTTCCAGGCTAGCCGAGAAAAGATGTACTTTCTCGGCTAGCAGAGAAAAAAAAATTTGGTTTTCTCCGTCAGGAGTCGCTGTTATAAGAAAAATTACTCTAAACTCTAAACGTCTCACTATTTATGAAGGGTGTTGAAATTTTAAATCACATTTACTGTTTATGAACATCATTCTTATTTTAAAAAACTACTTTTGTGCAAGATAAATTGTGTAAATCACGACAGTAAAGTAATCCATAAATTTTTGACATCTGTCAAAGTTTGACATTTTGAATTGGCGATTGGCGGTAATAACCTCAAATCAATTTTAAGATAATGCTCGATTATAAGGTAATTTGTGTAGAATAAAAAATAATGTGTAAGCCACGGCCGCAAAGTGATTTTCCAGGCCTTGAGAAGTGGCCAGGCTCGCCTGTCCATATCTTCTCTCGGCCTGGAAAAATACCACTTTGCCGCTTAGGTTTACAATATACTATTATAATCTTATGTTTTAATATTTTGAAAAGGTGATCATGGTGTAATTATAACAACCACATAAAGTAATTGTCAGATCAAAAGTTTGGTGTTGCCATATTTACTACATCTTCCAAGAGTGCTATTCTTAAACTGAGAATGTCAGAACCATTTTTTCTACAAATTTGTGATCTATGGGCCATTCAGAATCTGTGATAAAACGATCGTAAGTCCTTTTTGACACACCCGATATAATGGAGTTTCATTAGGGTACAGTCACGGCCACCCAAATATGCACGAGACTTGAGACACATTTCTCTGTTTTTCCATAGATTTAATCTGGATTTGCCCATGGCTATGGTAACTGAAGCAATATTTTTTATTTCAGACAATATTTATATGTATTATAAACATAAAATTACTAGTTTTAAACCAATAATTTAGACCCAAAACTATGTTAAACAGAAAACGTACACATTTGGATGACCGCCACTGGGTACCAACTAAGTATGTTACATTTATCTAAAAATGTTATACGAAGATTCACCTAATTACACATTTCCCAGCTAACTGTAATTTTCTCTATTGATTCCTCCTAAATGCCGAAAGATACAGTTACAGAACAACTCTCTGTACACTACAGCATAACACAAGCACGCAATGCCGATCAAAGACCCTTTGCTTGACACACACATGTCCATCTAATTTAATCATCGTGTAATTCTCCTGTTCTAAGAAGAGGTTCTTAAGAAAACAATAGCCAATTTAATAACAGAGTTCTGTCCCTGCTATTAATTTTCTCAGTTTTCTTTTTTTGCACATTATGTTTACGAGAATATTTCCGGCTATTATAAATCCACTCAGCAATGCCGATAGATAACATGCCGTAACCCGCCTACGTATTGGCATAAAATAACTAATGTAACACGGAATGAACACACTGCTCGAGATCTTAACAACTATGAACATTGACAAGAAAGTTTAGAATATCTGACAATAAGTCTTTAATGGCAACATATCCGATTCATCAGTGTTTTCATAAAGTTAATCTTTTCGAATCTTTTGTTTTTCAATCTAAAGTAGTACAGCATTTTTGTCAGTCAATATCACAACATATTTATTTACTTTGTTAAAATTTAAATGTTTGTAATTTGTAAATGCTTTTATTATTGATAAAAATTCATCCTAAAAGTCAAAACAATAACAATTAAATAGAAAAGATTTCTTCTAAAGAGCTTGAAACTGGCTCGGGATACACGAATACTGGCTGAGTTTTCTCGTTAAATATTATTTGGGAAAGGAATTGTTTAGCTCACATTTAACCCGCCTCTCATCTTTTGTATAGTTTGTCGAATGAAACATAGTCATAAGGAAATGACTACTGTATACAGGGTGATTTGCAACTTGCAGGCAAAATCGGTTGAGCAGTCGAAATAATTGCAAGTTAAAATTGAGCGAGACCGGCTCTGACCGCTGTTTAGTGGTCGACTTTGCTGTCGCTTGTTGTAGCAGGTCTGGTCTTCATAATTTAAAGATGTTCGTAGAATAAATTAATAATAATGTTTTTGCTAAAGTAATATTTGGTTCAAATGGTTTATTTCAGTATTTAATAACGACTCCTAAAAGAAAAGTAGTATAGTCAAAGACTATAGTATAATTTACTACGGTATACAATGTATACAGTATACAGTATAGTTTTGCTTGCAATCATTTATCGCAAGTTAGCACACCCCAACAACTTTAATACAGATGCAGGTTATTATCTCTCAAACGTTTAGAAGTCCTTGTTCGTAAACACTGCTTCGCCATCAACACAAAGCGCTTCGGTTTTCTCCGGAGGTCTCTTCCAAGCCCTCCGCTAGTTTTTATTTTGCCCCTCCCATCGGTTTCTCTTCCTCGCTTACCAATATAAGCCCAAGCAGAAACGAGGTCTAGCACCGTCTAGCCAGAATAAGTTTTGCCTCTAGCGTTGTCCACACGTGGAGTTACCGTCCTTGTTCTCATTTTTATTTCCATGTCCCGATGACGCCTTCACCGATGGAGTGCGAAACGTCGACAATTTCATTAAACTTTTCGACACGGTCTTTTCCGAAAATGTCAAAATAATTCTTGATTCATGTAGACTGTAGACGTAGCTACTGCGTTCTACACTTCTTTCTGTTTTGCTATTATAGAAACTTCTCTAAAGGATAGTGCTATCGCTCTATAGGAACCTCTCATGCAGTTGAGAGTGAGAGCAATAGACCGTACGTCTCGGAGGACTACCGCGATCCATGACTGTACATTGTTATAAAAAATCTATGTATCATGTTAAGGTCATTCGATTAACACAAATCACAATCATCAGAAATCAACAAAGATTTATGGCCGGTTTCACAAAGCGTTGTTAAATTTTAACATCGTGTTAAATATTTTAACACGATGTTAAAATCGATTTGGGTTTCATAAAACGTTGTTTCTAATGTCAATGTCAAATTTAACACAAGTTAAGCTAACACGTTGTTAAATCCGTTGTTAAAACAAAAATCGGTTTCACAAAGCATTGTTAAGATTTAACACGTTGTTAAATCCCTTGTTAAACTAATTAGAGCTCTGGCCGTTGTTAAATTGACATTTCAAAAATATTTTCAAGTAAAGTTGAAAGAAAATCGACGAAAAACGTTAAACAGGTCTATTAATATCAGAAATTAGTAACATTATATATAAATTTGCGGTCTTTGTTAGTGTACCTACGTTAAAATATCAGATTGTTAGGCATTGACTTTTTATTTGAGGTTAGACCAGTCGGTCTTTTTATTCTCCAGGATATAGAATATCTACAACAATAAAATATGATTTTAACAAATCTATCAATATTGTAATAAGTATAATTATTTTTCCCACCTGGCTACACAGTTCATAAAGACAGAACGCTTTTCCTCTGTGAAATTTTCCCCCTTTCTCGGTTACCCGATTGCAAATTATTATCCATCTTAACAATCATGATTTAATTAAAATAAAGAAACAACAAATGATTTTATAGAGATTAGTGTGACGAAAGACGGTGAGGAAAGACAAAGCCTCACAGAATATCCCCAATTTAATAACTTTGAATTTTTGTAATTGACATTTGATCTGACAGATGACAGGTGGTTTTGTTGAATAACATAAAATTATTGAAGTTTATTGCCGATATTACCCGATTTTGTGAGATAACACGTTGTTAACTAACAACGTGTTAAAAATCGGTTGTGAAACCCGTTCTTATTTTAACAACGTGTTAATTTTAACACAATGTTAGCTAACAACGTGTTAGCCAAATTTTAACAACGCTTTGTGAAACCGGCCATTAATGAGACAACTAGTGAAATAAAGCTTTGGAAACAATATGCAAAATTACTACTGACATTTAATGACACAAAACATTTCTAACGTCAACTTTGTTTTGTTTTTCACCAGATCATTTTCTATGCGTTAAAGATAGATATAAAAAATTACTAATGACGCTTCCCAAGCACGTAGTGTGTTAATCAAGTCACCTTATAACATGTGAGCTGGCAGCGTCATCATGCGCTCAACCTGGGATAATAAATTTTAAAGCTAATGCTATAACAGGCTTATACTATGCTATAAATACTGATCAGATTTTTTTAATTCAATCGAAGGACTGTACGAATTGTATGTATATCATAGCGTTTTTAAGGCGGTACTGCAAAGCTGTCTTTTTAATTTGCGCCAAAAGTCTAAAACAATAGCATTGGATAATATCGCATCGTGTAAAACAGGATATACAAGGACGTGTCGATTAACCTTGCAAACAATTTTAGGTCATTAAAAGGAACCACAAGAAGTCCCAAAAGTCTATTTTGTTAGATCCAAAACGTAGAAAGTTAGCTATTTTGATGTTGTTGAGGTTACAGCTTATGTTTAAAAAACAATTCATTTTTTGAAATAAACGTTTCTGAAACACAAAGCAGACGTTTGTTCAGCAAACATTTTACAAAAATTTAAAGCTGCTCAGGGAAACTTGATTTAAAAAGTCTAAAACTACAGTAATTATAATATTGAATGATTTTCTTTAATAAATATTTGATACCATTGTTTTAATAATTAATCCAACCGTTGCTTGGCAAATTTTTGACAGATATGTGCCATAAAAGCCAGTTTATGGCCTCATTTGGGAGCGTATAAAGACGATTATTGAATAAAATAAAATAAATAAACATCTTATTTAACGTAATTATTTATATTGTTTTGATCATCATTAGCCACAATTTATTCGAAGTATTTTTAAAAATGTTTTCCATCACATGTAGCCCAGATTATTGTTCTTGATATACCGTTGGCTTCACAGTAACTCAAAAATGGAAATCAGCATACTCTTCTATATAATTCCTTGTATTTTATTTATCTAATGATTCTTTAGATAATCAAAACAAATCAATTGTGACAAATTTTAAATTACTAAACTTGATATTTAAAGTGTCGTGTTTTTTGCAGTAACTGTTACTGAAGAAATTAGATTACGGAATAGAATAGAAATTAACGGAATAGAATCTTATGTTATACTTACACAACGTGGTATTTTTGGTGATTCTACGTGGTTCTAATGTAGTTTAACTTTTATAGCTGAATTTGTATGAGAACACGCTTTAAAAATCATAGTAAAGTGTAATGCTTACCAGTTAGTGAACTATCTAGCAACTTCGTCTATCTTTAGATTGTTAGAAACCGCATCTTTTACATACCTAAAAAAAACAAACATTAAGTTGAAAAATAAAATATCCTAAACATCCGATAAAAAAGTATAACCTTTCTTAATAATTTTTTTACATAAAAAATATCAAATAGTTTATTTTTTTAAAAACTATAGTACAGCACAAAAAATTTTTTCTGTGTACCTTTAGTTTCACTTTCAGTTCTGGCATAGACTAAGGTTCTGTGTATTCAGCTTTTATTAAATAAGAGAAGATTCAGACCTAAATGATTTAAAACATTCGAATTCAATTTTCATCAATATCAAAGGGCTAAATCTAGAAAAAAATAAATACCATTCCATGTTTAAACCTATATTGTTCCTATAGTATAACCGTTTTCTACAATTAGTTTTTGATAAAAGCAAACATTTTATTAAAAATTAATAGATAAAAAAAAACCTTTTCCTAATGCCAAATCATAAATGTTATATAGAAATGCGCGACTTTTTAGTCGTACATCAATAATTATAAAAATACTTATTCTATTGTAAAAGTTGTGAGCAGTTGCTCACACTTGGAAAAAATTTAAAGTGATAATACAACAAAGATACTGAAACAAACTCACCTACAAACAAGATTTTCAACTAATTTGGCTATACTACGAAAAAATTCAAGATTTTCCTAAAATATTTATCACTTTTGTAGTAAAACGTTTGTTTATAGTTTGCTAGCAGATATTAGCAATTTCAGTTTGCCACTTTGAGAAATGTAAAGTAATAGTTATTGGTTTTACAAAAGCGAATTTTTCATGCGAGAGTGTATTAACACGAGCATGAAAAAAGCTTTTCACACGAGTACAACACAATGTTTTTTCTACGACCATTCAATAAACTACAACATTTAACAAAAAAACCAATTTATTACATATTAATGTCAAAATATCAAAATGAATGCCATATGATTAGGTATGGCATTCATTCTATCATGTCATTTGTCAATATGTTCTTTTCACACAGATCTGTCACTTTTCACACAGAAACGTCACTTTTCATTCGAGTTTTGCGTTAGCAATGAAAAGATGAACTTTTCATAGCAACAAGGATATATGTAAAGCGAGTTGAACATAGTGGTCGTAGAAAAAATATTTTTTTAAGAGCAAAGTATTTTGACAAAAGTAGAATTTTTGCTAAAAAATAAAAGATGTAGTTTATTTTATTCACAATTATTTTTCAGAATCAAAACAAGCTTAACTTTTTAGCGACATTTATGAGAAGCTTCAAACCTTTTTTGCGAAAACAATTTTTTCTACATGTTTAAAAATGCAAATATGGACATAGTTTATACTTTAAATAATGTCAGTGTTGATAGATACAATTCAAAACAAAAGAAATTTCATTGATTAGACAGTTAGTGCCTAGCCAAAGAAAATAGATTACATTATATATCATTGACGTAATAACTTGGTTGTCCAATCAGCAAAATTTATTTTGTTTTGAGTTGTATCTATAGACACAGACATCATTTAGAGTATTTGCATTTTTAAACATGTAAAAAAATGTTTTTTTTTTTTAAATTTATGCAAGGTAGCTTCTAATAGATGTTTCTAGCTCAACCTTATTGTAGAAAATATAGAAACTTGAGTAGATATAAGGCCAAAAGTGTCACTGCTAATTCGTTCAAACCTGAAACAGTTGCAACTTAAGAGTTCCAATAGCAACAAAACCTGTTTAAGTTTACAGAAGTTGTTTGAATCAATTTGCATTAGTATTTTTTATTAATCTTTCTACGGAAATAAACGTAGTACATTCCTAAAGTGTAAAATAAATTAGATTAACTGAAGAAGAAAGGCTTTCACGGCCCGAAGTCATTGAAATATTGACATCTTTCGGAAAAGATCGTGTCGAAAAGTTAAATGAAATTGTCAACGTTTCGCACTCCATCGGTGAAGGTGTCATCAGGACAGGGAAATAAAAATGAGAACAAACACCACTCGACGTGTAAACCACGCTAGAGACGAAACTTATTCTGGCTAGAGCTCGTTGCTTCTTGGGCTTATATGGTAAGCTGGAGTGCGAAGCGTCGACAATTTCCTTTAACTTTTCGACACGGTCTTTTCCGAAAGATGTCAATATTTCAATAACTTTATATTGTTAAATAATCTCTGCTCCAAAAAGAGTTAATTAATATCTTACTAGATCTTAGTGATAAGAGCTAGGGAGTTCAAATGTCTACATTTTTTTTTAAGTAAATTTGTTTTAGCTATAGTTTCTGATTAAAAATATTGCTATTTAAATACAAAATAATACATTTAATTAGTAATTGGAATTTAATGATTTTTTGCAAGTTCTTTAAACATTTAAAAAAAATGTCATAGGATCAACGAAAAGCTTTCGTAGGTAATACCGTTACGTTAGAAGCAGCAAGAAAAAGAAAAAAGTGGTTTGAAAATGTTTTAAATCAGACTAAGTAAATAAACCATAAAAATATTTTGGTATGCAAGAAAATCGACTTAAATACAACCGGCCTTATTGTTCAAAAATTCTCTTTAATTTTTTTTTTATTTAATTTAATTTGAATTTTGTTAAATCTTTAATGTAATGCAGACTTAATGCTCTATATTCTTTGAAAAATTCTGATTTTCTCATCTGAAACTATCAACATAGAAAAAATGTCAATGCTTTATTATTATACGCGTTCTAGCTGTAACAAGTGTCAAGTACGACTACTGCACTACATTTTATAAAAAAAATATTTTCTTACAAATAATAATAAAGTCCTGCATCAGTAATTCCTGAATTTGATAATGTTGAAATAAAGCCTCAAATAACCGGAAGCAACGACGAATTAATCCTCGGTGATAAAAGAATAAAGTTCTCAAACACTGAATTAATTGTATCTGCAGTTAGAGCACATGAAACACAAAATCCACCCCAGAATCTATTGCTGTAATAGCTGAAAAGATAAATAAACTTTTGATCATTTTTATAAAGTATAGCTGCTATTGATATAAAAACGCTGAATTACTTTTGAAGATAGTCTCGACAATGATAATACTAATTATAAATGATTATTCGAGAGAGCATTAATTTATACTCAGATTTTAGCCATACTTTGAATACAGACAAGATATATCTTCAAAAAGAATTGACTTATATTATTATTATTATTATTATTAATCACAATTACGTTCAAAAGAATCTAAGTTATGTAAAACCTGACTGATCAAGTGATATAAGCAATGAACTAAACTAAGAAAATGCAAAAGACTTCTTTAATCTAATAATTCGATTCATATTCATCCAGCTATAAAACAGAAACAAAAAAACAGCCATCTAAAACTAAATAAAAAAGAAGCATAGAGAAAGAGAAACATATTTAAGTTTCAGAAAACGAAAAGACCAGTATAGCAGTTTTAAAAAACACATTGATATCACAATAAAAGCAAAACCAATATGTGAATGCGTAGGGATAAAACCATTTCTCAGAAGTGTAAATTAATAACAAGAAAAAGCCAGTGATACTTGATCACAATTGTTAAAAAAATGTCATAGGATCAACGGAAAGCTTTCGTATGTAACACCGTTACTTTAAAAGCAAGAAGAAAAATAAAAAATTGTTCATAATTTTTTTTTTATTAGACTGGTAAACTATACTTTTAATGTCGATAAACCATAAAAATATTTTGGTACGCAAAAAACTCTTTTAAAATACAACCAGTCTTAGAAAACGGTCAATTACAAAAATTAAAAAAAAACTATAGTCCCGAAAAGATTGATAAAAAAAAGCAGGACAATAGACTAATAAAGAAATAAAACGTAAAGACAAAAATAAATACACAAGAAAAAAAAGAAGAAATCAAAGAGATCAAGTGTAATAAAAAATATAATAATTTACCTATAACGGATTATAATTAACATACGGAACAGAATAAAAAAAACAAAAACCTTTTATTTTGTCAATTGATATAAAAGTAGTGTAGTTTTTATATATAATACTATAACAACTTTTCTAAATAACTACTATATTAAAATAGTTTAAACTTAAGCTTAATAATTCTGTGATAAACTACGTTCAGTAACGTAGATTAAACTGTAATAAATTCTCTACATTAGCTGACTTAAGTTTACTGTAACAGATTAAACAAATATTCAATTAAATAACTAAAATACGCTTTAATAATTATTAAACTTGACTGAATTAGACTAGAATAGACAATTAGACATAATTGAATTATACAAAATAACTTAGATTGTCTAATTTAAAATACCTAGATTGGATACAATAGATGTAGCAAATTATATCTTGAATGTTCAAGCGGACTACTTTATATACCACAATATCAACAAAACCAGATTAACAGAATTAACTTGAAGTAATTAATTAGACTCAATTTGTAAGTTTAGTAAAATATGTAACTTTTTTTTATTAATTCAACAAAGGAAATTAGAAAACAGTTTGGAAAAGTGATATATTCTATTTAAACACATGTTATGCAAGTGTGTAAAAGTTATAAATTTTTTTTCTAAAAATACTAAAAAGTTGATACGGTTTCAACAATTAGTTTTTTACTAATTTACACTAGGACGAACAAGCTCAAAAATTTGTTTTGTTTAATAATTTAATTATTTGAATATTTTCTTATAAAATATTTTAAACAAATTGTCTGGTCTAATTTAATAGTAATAAATTTTACTACCTTAAAAACATAAACATGAACTCAACTCAACTCAACAGTCATTGTTGATGACGCTGTATAGCATTGTAGTAAACACAAATAAAAGTTTTATTCCAGCCGCCGACAATTAATTGATGTGCAACCAAACCATTTTAAAAATATTATTATTGTAAATAAATTTTTAGATATTTTATCAAAGTGACAATAATTGATTTTTGCAGCAATCAATTTTTTTTTCAAATGAAAAACTGTAAGTGAAATTTTATAGATAATAAAAAAATATTTATTCATACAACTTTGTTAGATTTGTGGTTGAAGATTGAAAAGTTGTAAGCTACTTAAAAAATCAAAGATATAATCTCTATTAAGCCAGACATACGCTTAATATACTTATATTGTTGCAAATCGATAAAAACTAAAATATTATAATAAACTTGAGTTGAATTTGCCATATCCCAAAAGCAATATCTAGAATATTGCGTTGTGTGAAAAAACTGCTTAAAACTAAAAAACTTCTCTTTAAAAAAATGACTAAGTTTTTTACAACAATATTTTATACATTTTTTCCTTTTTAAAATTATTCGATTTTTCTAGTTATTTATACATAGTTACATATTTACTTCATTACCCTAAACAGCACTTCAAAATATGTAATATCACTTTATAGCACTCTAATTAAAATTTTATATAAAATCAATTTGTCTTCTAATTTTTTGAAGTTTTAAAAACAACTTAAAAAAAATCCAAGTTTTTATTTAATCACACTGCATTTTCTGGAAAACCTATTCTTAACAATAATTGCTAATAGTAGTGTATTCCTCAAAACATGCACGACTATTATTAATTACTTTCACATACACCATTATCAATACCCATAATCATATTATATAAAAAGCTTTTAAAAAAACATCTGTCGTCCTGTCAATAATACAAATTATCCGTGCGTAACCCCAAATATGTGATTCCCTAGTGTTTTGGTAAGCCCTAGCTAAAAGCTTTCTAGGCCTTTATGGTCATTTTTATAGTCTACTGTACCGGAAAATTGATTAAATGAAAAGGCGTGAACAAATGCCAAACCATTAGGTATTCAGAGCTCCACTATTATACCTACCACTAAAAAGACCAAAGGCAAAAATAAAACACAAACCATTACGAGGCAAGTTTATTGCGTTACGGTCCTTCATATCCAACACAAAAGCCAATGAATATAAAATTCATTAAAGTCTTAATTAAAAGCTGCTTTATCCTCCAGATTATCCTTACTGATATTGTGTGTTAAGCTGACAAAGGGAAAGACGCCGCAGATCTTAATCTTTTCACACCGCATTCTTGCACATTTGTACGTGAATGCAACAATAGGCCACATTATATTTCATGGTGCTAAACAAGGGACGCTAAATAGGACAATTAGGAAAGCTTGACAAGAATAGTGAGTTAGCTGCGCCATGAGAACTTTTATCGGATATTTATATGAGTTATTTGCCGACGTCATTGTTGAATTTTCAACCGATTTGAAATAATTGAAGATTAAATGCTAAAACCAAATTGCAAAATGATGTTGATTATAGAGTTGAAGTAAAAACGTGTTTTGACAAGTTTATAGGTCCCAACAGCTTATAACTCGTATTCTATGCATACTTCGTCAGTGAAGTAGAGTATTGAATTAAATATCTAATAATGTTTATCGAATAATGAAAAGTCCAATAGTTTCATAAGTATAAACTATATAATTATCTATTCCATCGTATTGCACTCTTTTGATTAATAACAAAAAACTATATCATGTTCGTGACTGACAACTTTAAAAATGATAGCAAAACATTAAATGGTTTATTATCTGTGATCGAAAAACTATATTTCATTCTCTTTGGCTAGTATGCCTTTATGGATATATCATAATAGTTCTCCCGTGCTATTCTTATGACGGAAGATTATCACTTATTACTATTATTATAAAGCAGCTCACTTTTGAGAAATTTTATTACACGAGATAATTATTTAGCACTACTATTATAAGACAACTTAACTTTTGACAAATTTTAACACTGATACCATTCGCCTGTTTTTACCTTTTACTGTCATTTTCAACTTAAAGTAGAAAAATGCAAAAGAACACCTCCGTAATTTTAATAATTTTTAAGTGTTCAGTAAACACTTGAATAGAAATCTTTCAGAAGTTTGCTTCATAAAAAACAAAAAAAAAAATAAAGCTAAAAATCAGCTAATTTGCTTCTAAAAATATGAACATTGATTTGCTAAAAACAGACGTCATTATCTGAAATGATCAATTAGTTAGAATAGAAATATATTTAAACGAACATCATAATAATTATTACCTAGTATAACCACTACATCTACTCCTTATTTACCCTATTAACTTATTTCCAGGAAAAACCTACAGTTGATTTACGTATTATAGCTAAATAGTCTAAAAAACTTAAAAGATCTGAAGCTGAAAGCTAAATTCCAATATGAATTATTTAATTACCATTTGTTAAAAAGCAAAAGTTTGATGCGTGGAAATTCTTTGATATTTTATGTAAATTTGTTAAAGCTAAATAGACTAGCTAATGGCTAGACTTTCTCCATTTAAATTGTGAATTATAAGAACACTCTTATTATTATTATAGTATAGATTTTCTGGTAACTCCAAAGTAGTGACCCAAGAAATAAGCTTCAGATATTATTTATTTAGAACACGCCTAATTAGCCGTGGTGTGTCCAGGAAAGCTGCCTTCTGAGAACTCCAGAAACTTGTTCAAGATTAGATATTCTCGATTTTTTATTAAACAAGAAAACACTCACACTGATTACAGCAGGTAGGCTACTAACTTTTTTCTAATATGTTATATTTCATAAGAGAGGTAGATTTTTTGGCTTGTTGTAAGCAATTTATCAATCTGTGTCTATTGTAAAATTCCAAAAAATCGTGAACACCATCATTTTGAATTATTATTACTATTTTTATTTTGATAATCACAGTTTTTTTCTGGTTATTTATTTATGAACCACATGTTGGATTAAGAATTTTTGTTTTTGTTTTCCATTCAGTGCTGTTCTAATAATACGAGATGTGTCTAAAAAGACTAATTATTTGCATTTTTAAATATAAATCCCAAGATTAACTAATTTGCTCTAAGCCTTTCTTCCAAATCTTATAAAAGCTCATTAAGATTATAAAAAAAGCTCATAAAAATTAAAATGTTTTTTACAAATATGTAGTTGAACAAATTAAAAACAACGTTTTTGTCACGCAAATTATTTGCTACTCAATTCTAAGTACTAGGTTTCTTAATTGAAAGAAACAATCATTGTTTATTATTGAAGTGTAATTAATTTTACTCAAAACTAGTTTTACCGTAATTATTTCTCGGCTTCGTGTTCAGGCTAAAATTTATAACAACTTTGAAGTTTTTTACATTGCACTTCAAATGTTTCTATAAATGCATACTTACCTTAAATTCTAAATAGATACAAAAAATAAAAATAAATTGAAAACTAAAGCTGTTATAAGCCATCACTTTTTCCAGTGTAAATCTCAAAAAACGGGCGTTCAAAAATTATCACTAAACAGGCAAACACCAGAGAAAAAGAAGAAGAACGATTCGCCCTTATAAGATTTCTTGTTGTTAGAAACTAGTTGTAAAGATGACATATTGGCATATTAAAGCGAACGCAAAAATTAATCTTTCATCTGTTAATTTCATAGAAAAAACTTAAAATTTAAAAAAAAGAAAATTAAAATCATCTTATATGAAAACCAATATCCAAAATCCGTTCTAGAACTGAAAAACAAAAACAAGTTGAAAAAATAAAACATAAATAGTACATTTCACAGCACAGAAATATTAAAGGAGACAAATTCAATGTAAAAGATCAACTATTTTCAGGAACAATATATATTGATGTACAAAATTTCTTGTTATGACAAGGTGTATGTCGGTCCAACAAGTCAACTACTATAAACAACCTCATCAAACAGCACAAAGTTTCGACACATCACGAAGTTAGAAAAAACGGTTCTGGAACACCATTTTTTAATCAAGAATCACCAAATAAAACTTGAAAACGCTAAAATCATTGATAGGTTAGACAACAAACAAAAACTAAACATCACTTGAACCATTTGAGCACGAAGTACGACTCTTATAAAAGAAAAATTTAAGATATTTGAGAAATCTCAAGCATTAAGCAGTAATAGTGTAAATACTTAAAAACAAAACAAGGTAATGTTTTTCTATAATTTTTAGGTTGACATTACAACATGATAAGACATTTTCAACAGTATCAACACTCAATTTTCAAGATTCGCACTGTGAAAACTAATGATTTCTAATTACAATTAAAATGTGGAGTTATAAAAACATTTAATGTGCATTCTAATACTCAATTTTAGCCTGAAGCAGAAGTTAAGAAGCAACAGCTTAGATACAAATTTTGACTAAAAATTACACATTAATAATACTCGTTGACTCTTTTTTCCAAGAAACCTAAAACCTAGTAATTAAAATAAAAAGGTAATAAATCGAAACAGACATACTAAAAGTGCAGATAGAATTATGTTTAATTTAAAATTTAGTTTTGAAAGATTTTGCTTTGTCCTGTTCGCGCAGTTAACCGCGTATTTAATTTTTTTCTCAAAAAATCAATAGCTGTCTGAACTTGATAAATGTGGAGACATTAAGACTCGCTTTTTTTTCAAACTTTGCATTTTGTGATTTATGTGAAAAGAAAAAGAAAAACTTTTTTACAACTTAAAATAAATATATATATCGATTTGAAAATTAAATTAATTCATTAGAAAATATTATTCTTTTAAATTATTCAACAAATTTTATTTAACTGTTTCAAATTTAGCCTTTGCACAATAAACTTTTGAACACAGATGGCTTTCGGAAGGTCGGAAACCAATCCAGCCAAGAGTAAATGCACAATGTGTGGAGGGACCATCGATATGTCCGCAATTCTGCGAAATTAGGATCGGTCAACAATCCACCCTCGCCCGATGTCCAGTTAAATTTTCTAAGGCGTTCCTTTCCAAAACGGTTGCTTTGTACGTCTGTATAATTATTAGGAATAAATAATATATGATTTCCAGACATGCTATGAAAAAATTATCCTATTATTTCCGGAATTAAACATTAATGCTTTTGTTAAATGTGTATCACAATAGTAATCATCAACATGCGATTGTAGCTGATTTTAAAAGACAAGTTTGTCAAAAACATAAATTATTATTTATGTCATAAGACAATGTATTTCTTAAATGTAATACTATTTCTCATAATTCTAAAACAAAATACTTAGTTCATTTTTTGATGTTCTCCTTATATTCAACAAATCACACATATTATTTTAGCAAAATTGATTAGGGGTTTATACAGGTCGCGCAAAATGGGAATTAAATCGCATACTGGGTTGATGTAATGCTGCATTAGAATAAACTTATTGACAGGTAACACACAAAACTGGAAAAATTAAAATCAAACTGCAAAAGAGAGATGCAAATTTGGTAAAATACTTTAGAATTTATTAGCGGCACATTCATTGTTTGTCAAATCGTAAACTAAACCGTTTGTTCGTGCTATTGAAAACAAGCTTCAATAGCTTCAGTTTAAAACCTATCAGTTCTAAAATATCTATAAAGACTTTTGCATGCACCGCCACACTACCCATAAAACATTACCACAAATAATGAAAACAATGAGCACTAATGACACCCATTAAAAGTTAAGAGGCTGAAATTTCATATTAATAAACATTTACAGTGAACCTTCGCGGACACCTTAAACGGACAGTTTTTTATGATACCAACCAACACATATGTAACTTGCATTGTGTTAACTCTCTCTTGAACGGACGCGGAGACGAGAAAATGTTTTCCTAACCGGACAATAAACAAAAAGAAATGCCTGACATTAACCTTTTGGTATAAACGCAGCCTACGAGGTGGAATTCTGCCCGGTATGAATTAGGAGCTTCCCCGACTTAGTCCGTAATTTACCGTTTTTATTCTTTGGGTACACGCATTTGACTAAATTTCCATTGGGTATAAATTAGTCTGTCGTCTATGCGGAAAAAACACAGTGTGCGACACAATCAATGTAGCTAAATAGCTCTAAATAGAAAAATATCACGCTTAAACAAAAAATTGAGATTGTTGAAGGTAACTACAATTTCAAGACGCCATTTTAAACAGAAAACAAAGACAAATTAAAATATAATTTTTTTCGTGTATTTAAAGTGACTTTCCACTGTAGATTTCACTGTATTAAAAAAAACGCGTTTTTCAAAATATTAGCAAAAAAACTCTGTTTGTTGATATCTTTTCTGTTTGGATATGGCATAAATCGCAATCGTAGAAGATGCTCGCGTAGATCTATTAACTTGAAAATAACTGATAATTTTTTCAAGTGAAAAAATTCAATTAAAATTGATCATCTGCTTGAGACCTGCAAAGCGATGAACAAATACATACACACTTTATACTCTCATCTGCTTTTGAGTCAAGTTTTAAAAAATTTCCCACCGACCGCTTGTTTGTGGCATAGATTTTCTTTTTAATTCAACAAATTATTTCATGTGCATTGTTAAAGAACAAAGATAACAGATATTCATCATTGAATCTCTTTAAATATCAAGTTCATCGGCGATTCTTGATGTAAATGTGCATAATAATTAGTGAAGAATGTCTTCAATAATTACTTTATTTCATTCTTCTATTATTTAATCAGTGTCTTGAATTGAAATACACTCTACATTATTTCCTGCCTTCCCGCAAACCCATCTTCATCTATGTATTTCTTAACACTTTCAATAATGCTTGTTATGGATTATCGACTTCTGCTCGGGCGATATAATTTCAATGACAATGAATTAACAGTGTAAAAGTCACATTAAGTCTTCATGGTCATGTTGCTCTCTTGACAGTTGATCTGTGATGTATTTTTTTTTTTTGGTTTATTATGCAATATTGCCAAATTCAAAAGTCCTGTTTTCAACATTTAACGTGTTGTGCTATTTTTATCTACTCAACTATTTCCGCTTTTTGATATAATTGCATTCGACTTCCTTATTCAATTTCCTACAATTGATCAAGGTTATTTTTTGGGTATATCTTATACTTTTTGCGATATCGGCCGCCAAAACTGGATAATTTTTAAACGATTGTGTATTAATCGTTCTCCATTATCTTCAAAATCAGAGAAATCGAATAAAGCGGATATTTGCACTATCAGATTATTTTAAATTTTTTATATTATTATACTGCAGTTTATTACTTAAGTTTTGGGGTATTTATAATTCTCCTCTTCATTGGAACTTAAACACACTAAATCAACCAATAAAACACTAAATAATTTTTTCCGACAACTCGTCAAAAATAGACATTTACATGGTAACCAATACAACGCAAAGTGCCTGTTTTTTGTTTGCAGAACGCAAAATACTTTTACATCCTGCAGTATTTTATAGAAAGCCACAATTTAAACCATTTTAATTTGATTTATTTTTAATAAAAAATAAATTATCTTTATTAGTAAAAAACATTCATCAGGCGCCTCTTTAGTGAATTTCTCAATTTCAGTTTAAGGTAAAACTTTCAATTTTTTTCTTAGAATTAGACCATTGCATAAACTCTTTGTAAACAGCTTCATATTGCCTACATGATTTTTGCAGAATTAGAGAAAAGACTGCATTTCGTACGGCTTCCGATACGTCGAAAGGTAGATCATCATTATCACTTTCACACATTAGAAAAGGGTGAACAAACTTAACGTTCTCGTTTTTACAAAATTGTTTGTTTTTTTGACGTTTTGTTACTTGGTTGCTGTCATCACTATTAGACATAATAGTGATGTAACAATATACAACATAATTTTTTTGTATTAATAAACAGATTGGCTAACATTTAGCAAATTGTAGACGAAGTTAATTATTATTATTTCAATTTTCAAAAAAACGATGTTTGAGACACGATTCCGAATTCGATTGCATTTCGAATGAGTTATGGCTCTCAAAAAATACTCAAATGCAAAAGTGTCATTTCGCAATCTAGATTAAAAACAAACTATTCATCTTTATAAAAAGTGCTTATCATGATCAAAAATAAATTAGATTTTCATTTCAAGTTACTCTAATGTGTGAGATAAAATAAAGTTGAAATGTAGTACGCGTAAAAAATAAATATGAACATACCGTCTAGAAAAATAAAACTTGATGTTTTTGTCAGTTTTGATATTAACAAAATTTCATTTTAATTATTGTTAAAAAAATTAAATTTTCTAATGTTTTTCGTGAAATTTGCTCTTCTATTTACTTTGTTTTAACTTTTTGTTTTTATAAAAAACTATCAAAGTAAACGTTGAATATGTTATAGACATCAATATCAGTTGTTTTTGATCTTGATACGAATATCAATATCAAAAATAATTAGTAAAAATAATTAGTAAATAATTAGTAATAATTAGTAAAAAAGGTAAATTATCGTGATGCAGATTTCTTCAGCAAGTAGACGTACTGCCGAGCGTTCAATTTATTATGCACATGATTTTAAATTAGGTTTATTAAAAAAATGTTACTTTTTAGAGTCACTCATAAACATTTGTGTTGTAATTATTTGAAAATAAGGGTTTTTCTAGCAAAAGTTTTGGCATTAATGAACACACAAAAAGAAAAAATGCGTTTAAATTATAAGAAACCAGCAAAAAGTGGTAGAGAAGCCGTACTTCTAAAAAAGCAGAATACCCGCCAGTATCGAAAAGAAAAAAAAGGTTTGTTTATGGAATATGCAAAAATCGATATGCATCAAGAAATGACAACAGTTAGAATAAGCAAAAAAGAATTTGTAAATAAGAATAGTATTTAATATGACAAAATGAAAATGCTCGAATTACACAAAAAAATACAAAATAACCAAAATATTCCCAAACAAAAACTAATTGTTTGAACAAAAATTTAGCCCATGACAATTTATTAATTTATTAACTTGTTCACACTTTAGTGCTTTCTAATATAATGCACAAGTAGAACTGACATTTATTTATGTACCATCACCATTTTAGAAATATTTTTAGGTTAGAATTATTGACTAAGAGCGTGTGTACATTTCATATAACTACGATTTTCAGAAGTCAAAAATTGTCTAACTAACAGCCTATCTGAATCACGCTGTATATCATTTAATAGTATTATTATACATATAATTTAAAAAAAATTAAAATACAGCTATTTACAAGGTTAAATTATCTATCTGTTGTAATTCAAGTGTGTAAGTACATTTTATAAATTATACAATTACTTGTTTTTAGACCTGATACAATGATAAACATAACCTTAAAAAAACTTAAAAAAAGATCTCTATTTCTCTATTGAATATTTTTTTTTATAAAGGTTCTAAAACCACAAAGATTAACTTTTATTTTGTAAAGTAGAGTCTTGCTACAACGTTCACTAAGCAATAAACGCTATCTTATTTTGTCGATTATCACGCTGCTACTTAATTCTATTAAAAACGTCAATTCTATACTAAAGACGTTAAACAGAAGCAGATAAAATTATTAAATACTTTCACAGATGTAAAACTTGACAAGAAAAGTTCCTCTCCAACCAAATAACCAAAGCCAAGCAACTTTGCTGCAAGAAAATTAAAGGTAAATATTGCTACAGGAGATGCTAATAGAAAGAAGTATTTTTATAAGACATGGTCTTGGCAAAACTAAAGTTTCAATGTGAATATTAAAGAAAATTTTTACGTATTTGCTCTAGTGGTAGGTTTTACACCATCAAACTAATAGGAATATTTTTTATAAAGCTTGTAGAATTAACACCGACAACACGCTGTTCTCCATTAAACAATCACAAGAGCTTCTAATAGGTAGCTCTTGTAGAGAACTGTGCATTGTATTGTCCACAGATTTTTAAGTTGTTATACTTACAAATAGAGCCATTTACAACAAAGACCAGTTAATCATTCTGAACTCGTTCGATAAATTTTCAAGCAAAAAAAAATCGGCTACCAATGTCTATTGCCACCCATTATCTAAATCAAATTTTATTTTATTTTATTTATTATAAATAATTCTTTTCTCACATACTGCCATATTATAGACAATAAAAATTTAATAGCTATTTGTGTGTTAAGAGATTAGTATATTGTAAACCTAAGCGGCAAGGTGGTATTTTTCCAGGCCGAGAGAAGATATGGAGCCTGGCTACTTCTCAAGGCCTGAAAGAGCAATTTGCGGCCGTTGCGGCACATTATTTTTTATCCTACACAAATTACCTTATAATCGAGCATTATCTTAAAATTGGTTTGAGGTTATTACCGCCAATCGCCAATTCAAAATGTCAAAAATTTATAGATTACTTTACTGTCGTGATTTACAAAATTTATATTGCACAAAAGTAGTTTTTTAAAATAAGATTGACGTTTATCAACAGTAAATGGGACGTTTAGAGTGTCCTTGGTGCGTGACAACTGTTCAACCGGTTATATAGATTTCATTTTTCTTATAACAGCGACACCTGACGGACAAAATCAGATTTTTTTTTTCGGCTAGCCGAGAAAGTACATCATTTCTCGGCTAGCCTAAAAATAATGTACTTTCTTGGCTGTCGAGAGACGAGAAAATTTAATTTTGAGTTGGTGTAGGATAAAAAATATATTGTTGATTGAAAAAGTATACAGCTTTGGTTTTATATTGTTTCAATTTGTTCTAATTATCCAGACACAATATTAACATAAACAATTTTTTTTCTACAATCGATACAGAAATATTTGCTTTTCAATCAATCAAACACAGATTGTTCAATAAAAACAGGAAAACAAATATTTGTTTAAACAAACATTTAAAATCGTTAAAAATTTCAATTACTGCACAAGATATGTAATTGTAGAAAAAATACTGGCAAGAATCAGCCAAAAAACTATTTTGCTTGCAACTAAAAAAAAGTAGTAAGAAATATTTTGCGTCAACAGAATATTGACTCGTCTCACTGTGGTCAAAAGAGGAGTAGGCAAGTTCATCTATTTCAGTTTAACACCACCAATCTTTAGAAGCTAAAAAAACGAAAATGCTAGACAAATCTGTAGAATTATCCATACTTGATAAAGCTGTTAAAAGTGAACTTAACCCAGGTCCATGTTTTTCTCCAACTTAAACAAAAAGGGGAAATTAAATTAAAAAGCTAAAAAAAGTACTACCAGGACTTTATTGCAGAATAAAATTCAATTTTAAACTATGAAAAACACGAAGACAACTGAAGAGCTAAATGACAGAGTATATTTACTTTGTTGCTAGTATTTATTAAGCGTTTCCACCATTCCCAAAAACTCTAATCGAAAATGCATTTCATAGTCGTCAGACAGTTTTTTATGCCTTCGGCTGTTTATCAATATATGTACTTAGAAACTAGACAGAAGTTGACTGGGAGAGATATCTTTACAGGTGAGCTCAGCCGCTGTGACCTACCTGTAGAACATTGCTGAGAATACCAATTAATCCACATTTAGAAGATTACTCCTATTTTGTGAAAAACGTAGCACTCAAACATAGAACACAGACATTTAATTTTTTTTTCTTATTCTAGTTGATTAAAAAATATTCCCCACACGTCGAGAAGGCGTTTCAAATTACGTTTCCAGTCTGTGGGCTTGTTTGTAACCAGTTGGCAATGTTTTTTTAAAAGTAGACCATAATATATTGAAAAAATATTCAAAAATGATAGCAAATAAGAAGAATATTAATTCAAAGCTTCTACCAGAACATAATCTTCAATAACAATTATAAAATATGCAAGAACTACAAAGTTACTACAGTAAGAGCAAGGGTATCAGTAAATAAAACCTTAAAGATCTAAGTACAGAATTTTAAAAATAAAAGAAAGTTATTCTCAGGATAAAGTGTTTTTTAAATTATAGATTTCAAACCAAATCAAGTAACTATAAATCTATGAATAAATAGAGCTCAGAACAAAGCTCGTTGTAGCTTCTGACGTGCAAGTGCCACTAGTAAAAACTCCAAATCAAGCTATAACTGCAAAGAAAAAGCGTGTAAAGTAACTTATAACCACAGATTGTCAGAAAAAATATGATAAAATTAAAACGTCTAGTGTTTCCGCTCAATTTTGGCTGGTCATCAAAAAGACCAACGAAGATGGTGATTTTGTAAACAAGTAGACTTATGCCCTTTATATCTAATCTTAAGTATAATTGATAATTAGTTTATTTCTAATATACATTTAAAAATAAAGTTTTTTTTCAATTATGATTTAAGTTTCTAAAACCAAAGCCGTGTTGCAGTATTTATTAGCTAGGCTAATTCTCTGGTTCAAGAAAAGCTTCTCTCTTCTTCCCTATTTCTGTGATAAAATGAATGGTAGTATGTCACTATTGTTAGTAATATAATTCGTTTTCTTAACATTTTCTCTAACTATTGCTGCTTCACCCGCCTTCTTCGATGTGAGCGTGAGATAGGACTTCGCTGAAGTGTATCTGCATTTTATATCCCAGAGTGAAGATTTTCCATATTTCTATAGGATGATAGTTAAACGATAAAATCTCTTAACATCAGTTCGGAAACATTCAACAGGTTATACAACTGTAGGAATTTCGGGTGATGTAATAGTTATTCAAGTTATTAGTGCGGTAAGTGTCATTTTACAGCGCAAGGTTTTAATCTCAAAGCACAAAGTGCTTCAATAAAACCGTGAGCTGTAAAATGACAAACGCACATTTAATGTATTCAACTTCTTAACCGAGAACTCAATTTGTCTGTTATAAAAATTTTGAACATTTAATTGGCTTGAGGTTGACCACTCAAGCGCAATTTGTCTATGGTTCAAAGCTCAATTGATGGTTAGGTATGTACCACAGCACAAGATGGCGCCGACGGCGCCTTAAAAGTTGCACAAAATTAATAAATTGTCTTTATTTTTAAAATCTATAGGTCTTATCAAGTGCGGTAAATTGTCCTGATATAAACAAACTATATTAATGACTAAACAACACTTTTTTTGGAAGTTTCTAAAAGCAGATAGTTTTCATGGTATTTTGCAACACGCCAGCAGTTGACAAGATGTAAATATGCGGTTTACAATCCACGAGGCTAAAAAAGGTCTTCTCATAATGTTGTATAAACAAATTAATATTTTAAACTTCTAGATAATTTTATTTTATAATATAGGCAAATTCTACTATTTATTTACTTATAAATGTAAGGATTGTAAGAGAAACAGGAATTTAACTTGGTGGTTTTTCCTTAATTTGTGGTTTCTAAAAACAGCCCATTGGAATGTTCTTATTTCTATAACATAAACACCATAAAGCATTCACTCAATTCTCATTGAGTGAATGCCTTAGTTATAGTGCATTGATATTATTCGCATTGACATTATAGGTGAGTTATTCTCATTGAGCGTTTGCGTTGGTTGGTATTTTGGAGCGAGTATACTGTGATTGACTGGGGTTCTGGTTCCTTTATACTCATTGCACAACTCGCTATCAAGTCGGCCGGAATTATCAAGGAGAGAACAGGTAGATAGGGCGGGTATAATGTGATTGACTGAAGTTCCGGTTCCTTTATACCCATTGCACAACTCCCTATCTGGGAATCATTTGAAAAGAAAGAACACATTGCGCAGGTAGCCCATTATGCACAATTCACTATAGATTAATCATTAATGTATACAATTGAAATATTATTGACTGTAATAATAATTCTGTACAATTGAAATATTATTGACTAATGTGATTAATGAGAGATTAATATGATTAATGTGAAATACAGTTATCTGAAAGGCGCATGCTTTGATGCTCATTGTACACTCAGTACTATGTACTGTTAATTTTAAAGAGAGACAAAGCATTGTGAGATTGCTTTGAGAGTATTACATGCCCATCTCTATGAACAAGAGTTCTAATGACAAAAGACATTGAAATATGAGTGAAATGCAGAGGCAGAAAGACATATTAATTTAATAATGATCGGCATCGATGTATTAAGGCTAGCCTCTCATCAATCTTTTTGTTATGTTTAGATTACAAAGCAGTGACGAAGTAGGATATACCCGGATTAATTAAATCTCAGCGCTAGGTAAATCTTGTAAAAGACTCTTAAAATATAATTGTTAATAGAGATCTTTCAAGTTAAACTAAGTAATGTAAAATTTCAAATAAAATTTTTGATTACATAGAAGAAACTAAACAAAAACTAAATAATTAAATAAAATTGCTGATATTTAAATATACTTTTAATACCCTAAGCCGCTAGTTTTAACAGCAATATCATATAAAAAAATTTCGTATCGACTTATAGATGTAGTGAATTGATGATAATACTTTTGCAAAAAGCCTATTGTTTTTTACTAATTTGTAGGTAACTACTGAAAGTTTACTTTAAGAAATAAATACATTCTAACGCGGTTTTTTTGAAAACGTTTTTATGATCTTTATTTTCCTAATACATTGTTTAAATGTATCTTTTAAATATAGCTTTATATGTGCAGCTGAAAAAAGAAAAAATATATATTTTTTTTAAATTGAATTATTTTTGTACTAAATGTCATTTGAATTTGTTTGTATAATTGTGTTGCTGACAGTAAAATGTTGCTAGCCGATAAAATAAAACATTTTTTTTTAAATAAGTGCACCCTGTCAAATGGCTGTTTTCCGTAACGATACCAAAATATTAAAGAAATTTATCAGTTACCTACTGAAGTGAGTGAGTCATTGGTGAGTCTCAACTCGAGATCACCACTCCATTAAGATTTTTTCCTGGTAAATATCATTAATATTAAAATCAGATTTTTCTTCGATTGAAGAAACCGCTATTTTTTTCAAATTTTGACATGGCAGATTTGGCTCTCTGTCGCCTCGTCTGCAAACACTTCAATTTATTACTTTCAAAATTTGTTTTATAGTTATAACGTAAATAACTATTATCATCTAATAACCTAGTCTATCTTAAAGTAAAATCTTGATTGACGATTAATAATCTAAACATTAAGATCGACTGACTATCTGATATCTGTAAGAAAAGTCGATTTCTTCGACTTTTTGTAGGTAATGGAAAAATAGGAAGTTTGAATCTTAACGACATATAGGAGGAAAAACAATTCCATTTCCAGTTACCATACTTAGAAAAAATGTTCCACACGTTTATTACGGTGTACAAGTTGTCTGCGTGCTCTAGATTGCAGATTCAAAGCAATTTAAACGTGTTTAATTGAGTTCTTTTGTACAAATAAAGCTTGAATTACCTACGAGACTTTTTTATTTAGTTTTTATAAACCAAAAGCGGAACGCGTTTGTCTTGATTTCTCTAGTTCTGAGATGTAGGTGTGTTTCGGAAGATTAATTACATGATAAAGTCTATTTAGATTCTGCTTTTCAACAGAACACACATCTCGGAAAAATTTGAATATCCAATAAAGCGGCGTAAAATTCTCAACAAGATTAAAAAATCGCTCACGTTGCTTTGTGGTTTTACTACAGTTATTACCCTACATTTATTTGTTGCTCGGTATGCTACCGCAGTTCTTCCGCATTTATTTCATCGAAACAGTAAAACATGGAAACAATAAGAAATAAAATAAATAAATTATTTACAAAAAACATTCATTTATAATTTTCTCTTGTGAAGTGTTGGACCAAAAATCAATAGCAAAAGTCTTCGTCCTGTTCAGTCGCATTTATAATTTTATATATTTTTAAATTTATATTTTTATTATATTTTAAAATAATTATTTTTGTCTAGACTTTAGAGTTAAATTCATTTGTTTAAAATTATAATTTAAATTCATGCTTCTTAAAAGCACTTAAATTTTATTGCACTCAAGTTTATCTGTTTATTGTAGTCTTAGGCTTAAAATTTATATTAGTTTGTCGGCAAGTAAGCTGGGTTTTTTCCGGTCATTAAGATATTATATGTTAGAAAATATTAAATTATTTGCAGCTGAGGAGATGGGTATTCCGGCTTATCCCTTTATAACCATAAATTATTGTACAGTTGGATATTCTTGGTAAAGATTGCCATTAGGGCTCAGCCCAACCGTTAGCTTAATTTATTATCCTCAGGTATGTCTTTGGATCCAATAACGTCAGACCTTCCACCTGGCCTCTCTCGCCGCCTACCCTTCCCAAAAAACTTCCCTTGTTAATTACTCCTCCCTCTGGTCATCTGACCTACTTGCCATTCGTTGCCAATTTTCCTCTTCCTATTTCTCGATTCCCACTCTTAAATATTGTAAATATTGTAAAGTTATTGTAAGATCACTTACTTTAGAATTCTTCCAGCGAACAGTCGCATAAAATAAAATACTTGTTCACTTAAATCTTGAATATATTTTTTGGTGCAAAACTTATTGCAAGTCTTGCACGTAACAACAATCGCTTACGGTAAACCAACCGCGAGTCTAAACATTGGTCCTTCAAGCCGGATTAGTTAAAATTAATTAACTTTCCAGTGGCATTTTCTATTTTTTGTGTTATAATTACGTTGCAATTGCGCAGCTTTATTAATATCGAGTCAGTGCGTGCTCAACAAGATTTAAGTGCAATCAGAGTTTGCATTATCAAGCTTCGACCAGTGAATACATCTGCAACGTTTGTTCCTGTTCAACAATTGTCCTCCAGTGGAAACGACATCGTCTGTTCCTGTTCAACAATTGTCCTCCAGTGGAAACGACATCGGCTGTTCCTGTTCAACTTCTAGTATCCAGAGTCTCCAGTGCGTTCTCATCACGTTCTGCAGTCATCAACCAGTTGATAAAGTAAGTCAATTGACTACCAATTTCCTTACATTTCTTAATTATATTATTCCATCCTTGAATATTTTTGGTTATTGCCTTTATTTTGATTTTTTCGCGTTTTTATATTATTGTTACATTAAATTTGCTATCTCACTATGACGGAAGCTCTTATTAAATCATTGACCAACAAACGGGCTGGTGCCAAGAGATCTTTCACTGCTTATTCTAATTTTTTGGCTAAATTTGGACCAGAAAGTGATCTCTCGGTTCTCGAAAAAAGGTTTAGCGAAATAGAGAAAGTGCGTATTAAATTCCTCGGGTTTCAAGAAGATCTTGAAGGCTTACAGGATGAATCTGATGAGCTTTTTGCTCATCGTATTGAATTTGATGAAATTTATTATAATGCATATGGTATCGCTACTAAGCTTTTGGCGCAGTATTCAAAAAAGTTCGCGACACCTGCAGCTCCTTTGCAAGATTCTTCTCAAAATATCGCGCCACAGCCACAAGATATCGATCCTAATAATACGGAAGCAAATACCAGTAACTCAACGCTTTCAATTAATAATCAGGTGCTTGACCCGCCTGCCGCGATTTCAAGAAGCCAGAAGCCAGGTCTTCCTGCGCAACCTGACCCTGGTCAGCAGATTGAAGGTTCTCGTGTTTTGAATCCTTGTAATCAACCGCAATTAATGCCTCAAGTTTCGCATAGCTTTTCTTATGATTCTTATGCAAATGCTGCATCCGGATTGCCGACTATTTCGTTGCCAACTTTCAAGGGGACTTATGACACTTGGTTGGGTTTTCATGATTTGTTTAATTCTCTTGTTCATAAAGATTTAAATATCCCACCTGTGCGTAAGCTGTTTTATTTAAAAGGTTGTTTGAAAGGTGAAGCAGCTGAGATAATTGAGGCCATTGAGGCTTCTGATGAAAATTACGAAGTGGCTTGGGAACTTCTAAAAGAAAGATATGATGATCGTAATTACATACGTGATTGTCATATCAAAGCCATTATAGATATGCCTTCTTTATCCAAGGAATTATCAGTGCGATCTTTCCTGGATAGCTTACAGAAGCATTTACGTGCTCTCAAGGCTTTGAAGGAGCCCATAGCTTCATGGGACTCCATATTAATTATTACACCTCGTGAGACCATAACTAAAAGGATTATTTTGTCTCAAATAGCTAAACTCTTTGATCCTCTTGGACTTCTTGGTCCTATTATTGTGTACGCCAAAATTCTCATCCAGCTACTGTGGAAGGCTGGTGTTGCTTGGGATGAATCAATCCCGATTGAAATTCATTCATCGTGGTCTGCGTATCAGGACCAGCTATCATTAATTGAAAAATTACGTTTTAATCGAGGAGTGACAATAGCTAATGCTGTTAATGTGCAACTGCACGGCTTCTGCGATGCTAGTGAAAAGGCTTATGGCGCCTGTTTATATTTGCGCTCGACTGACACTCAGGGACGAGTCCATATGCGCGTAATTTGCTCGAAATCACGCGTTGCACCTGTCAAACCTCTAACATTGCCTAGATTAGAGCTCTGTGCTTCGCTATTGTTTGCTCGACTTTATCGTATTGTAAAGCCGACTATATTGAAAGACATTAATGAGTCATTTTCACAATCTCATAATTTAATTATTAATATGATCCAATTATCATCATTTAAAAAGGATATCGAATTAATAAGCAGAGGAGAACAGCTTCCTGCTACTAGTAAATTAATTCCATTGAACCCAATTGTGGATGATTGTGGTATCTTGCGTGTTGGAGGAAAAATCGCACATGCGTCTATAGCTTCTGACCAGCGTCATCCTATTTTATTGCCGAGCCAGCATCACATTACAAAGATAATTATAAGAGCAGAGCACATAAGGCTTAAGCATGCTGGTATACAGTCGACTCTATATTCTGTGCGCCAGGTATATTGGCCTATGAACGGCCGGAGTACTGTGAGGGGCGTAATTCATAAATGTGTGCCCTGTTATCGGGCTAAGCCACGTCTTTTGGATCATCGTATGGGAATTTTACCTGCTCAACGTGTGACCTCTTCGAGGCCCTTTCTTCGCGTTGGTGTGGACTATTGTGGTCCGTTTTATATAAAAGAAAAGCGACATCGAAACCGCGGTCGCATAAAGGTTTATGTAGCGGTATATGTATGCATGTGCACAAAGGCTGCACACTTAGAACTTGTCAGCGACCTTACAACAGAGGCTTTTATTGCAAGCCTGAAGCGCCTTTTTGCGAGACGGGGAAAATCCGTGGAAATTCACTCCGACAATGCTAATAATTTTGTTGGAGCTAAAAATGAGTTAAACGAGCTCTATAATATGTTCAATTCTGAAGCGCATCGGAGCGCTATATTAAATTTTTGTAATGAGGAGAAAATCTCTTGGCATTTTATTCCTCCCAGGTCTCCTCATTTTGGAGGGATTTGGGAGGCTGCAGTCAAATCATTTAAGCATCACCTCGTCCGTACCGTAGGTGATATCTTGCTTACTTTTGAGCAATTAGAGACATATATTATTGAAATAGAGGCAATACTAAATTCTCGACCCATATCTCCTATGTCTTCTGATCCCAACGATCTTCTCCCATTGTCTCCTGCCCATTTCCTTATAGGTAGTCCATTGACTTCTTTTCCAGAGATTGACTTTTCGAGCAAACCAGCTAACCGTTTGTCAGCCTGGCAGCATGCTCAGCAGCTTAAGCAGCACTTCTGGACGCGTTGGCACAAGGAGTATCTGCAGCAGCTTATCAAATTCAGCGGATCCCGATCACAACCACCAAATCTTAAGGTCGGATCTTTAGTTCTCATTTTTGAAGAGAATTTGCCTCCTTTAAAATGGGCTCTAGGACGCATCGTCACCGTGCATCCGGCCCAGGATGGTATCGTTAGAGTAGTTACACTCAAGACCAAAACCGGCGAATACCAGCGATGTGTTAAGAAGCTCTGCCCTCTTCCCATAGATGAAGAAGATGACGACTTCACTCCATCTGATTGAACCAGGCCGTTCAAGGGGGGCGGCATGTTCAGTCGCATTTATAATTTTATATATTTTTAAATTTATATTTTTATTATATTTTAAAATAATTATTTTTGTCTAGACTTTAGAGTTAAATTCATTTGTTTAAAATTATAATTTAAATTCATGCTTCTTAAAAGCACTTAAATTTTATTGCACTCAAGTTTATCTGTTTATTGTAGTCTTAGGCTTAAAATTTATATTAGTTTGTCGGCAAGTAAGCTGGGTTTTTTCCGGTCATTAAGATATTATATGTTAGAAAATATTAAATTATTTGCAGCTGAGGAGATGGGTATTCCGGCTTATCCCTTTATAACCATAAATTATTGTACAGTTGGATATTCTTGGTAAAGATTGCCATTAGGGCTCAGCCCAACCGTTAGCTTAATTTATTATCCTCAGGTATGTCTTTGGATCCAATAACGTCAGACCTTCCACCTGGCCTCTCTCGCCGCCTACCCTTCCCAAAAAACTTCCCTTGTTAATTACTCCTCCCTCTGGTCATCTGACCTACTTGCCATTCGTTGCCAATTTTCCTCTTCCTATTTCTCGATTCCCACTCTTAAATATTGTAAATATTGTAAAGTTATTGTAAGATCACTTACTTTAGAATTCTTCCAGCGAACAGTCGCATAAAATAAAATACTTGTTCACTTAAATCTTGAATATATTTTTTGGTGCAAAACTTATTGCAAGTCTTGCACGTAACAACAATCGCTTACGGTAAACCAACCGCGAGTCTAAACACGTCCCAAAATAATAGTATCGTAGGACTTGTGGGACGAATAAAACGTAAAGTAAAAAAATTGTTTTATCTTATCTACAGTATGGTGATTAAGCCAATTACTTTTAAAGTATAGAGATAATTTACTTAAATAGTGAAAACAATAACAATTAAATAAAAATTAAATTATTAAATAATTATTTATACTTTTATAATAAATATTTTTAATTTTAAACAGATTAAAAATGTTTCTATCCCATTTAATAAAATGGGATACCATTTCCTCAAATAGGATATCATTTACTTAAATGGTATAAAAGAATAAATGCATATTAATTAATCTTGTACCACGATTCAAAGTAGAAAACTGAGACAACGCATTCAGTTAACCAACTGCAATTTTTAATACCATTGATGCAATATTACTCAAATTAAACTTTTTGAAAACATTAAAAATAAAATGTTTTACTTAATATTGTAATTTTACAACATATGCATAAAGATTTTTGAAGTAAAAGAAATCCTAAAAACTTTTAATTTTTTTTATAATCCCAACATCTCAATTTTTGTAATTCCAACAGAAGGTGATGCGACAATTTTAACATATTTCTAACATTTAATCACCAAGGATTTAAAAAAAAAACACACTTGGATTCTTTTTTCTCAATTATTTGATGGAACTAGTTAAAAAGAACAGAGCCTCAACTGTCACAAAACATGTGTACCTCTTTTTACAAAATATTTTGCAAGTTCCGTAGCATGAATCTGTTGCGACAGATGTCGTAAGGATGCTTTGAAAGTATAAGTGATAATTTGAGAGGCATTTTCAATTACCTGATCCGTTCTTTTTCTAGGTCTGTCAGTTTCATCTTTTTTGCAACACAGCCGGTTTTGTAAAATAGTTTAACCGATTATTTTAGCTGACAAAATCTCTTCTCTTGAACTTTTAATTGCAAAAATCTATCACAAAATTCCTTCAAACCATCGGCAATCAAATAAGTCATTTACCATTTACTTTTTGAGTATTTCAAAAATACGTTTACATCATAAAAGATGTTTCTTTGTAAAAACTATTATGTACTTAAAACTATAATTTCTTGAAAAAAACAAGACTTAAGTTTTTATTTTTGACTTTGACAGGTACGAATCTTGTAACATATGAATTTGTTTTCATGGTTCAATCAAAACCAAGCAAAATTTGGACAATTTGCTCACAGTCGTTCGCAGGCTTTCATAGCGAAAAATAGTACTTGTATAGTCTCGGAGTACAAAAGATCGGAATCATCTTCTGACGATAGACACAATCACCAAAATACGTATAGAAGATTGGATTAAAGCTTTTACTAATCCGAATAAAACTGAAAAGATATTATATTTTTAAAAAAAATAAGGATTTTATTATAAAATAAAACAAAAGAAGAAATAGAGACATACTTAAAGTGTAATAAAGTTACTGACCATTATTTCTTTTTTTAACAGAAAATAATACCTCTAAATTTGTAACAAAGGTACAACAATGATTTGTCAGAATATAATTGTCTTCAGTATGCTTCAACTTTGCATGAGGTACATTGATTCAAGCCAAAATCAGAACCCAATCAAAAAACACAATCTTAGGATTAACCCATCTGAAAAGTTAGGAATAAAAAAGGTTTTCACTGAAACTTAAGGCCAAAAGCTATTTCAACAAAATTGTTCAAGAATTATCAAAAACTTCCTCAAAAAGAAAATTACTGTCATCAGTTGCAACAATTCTAACAAGTTTTCACAAATAATTGCTGTAGAATTAGCAGCAAGGCTATTGAAAAGCTCTGCTATTTCACAATATTTGCATATCCTGTTTTTTGCTTAGTAGGAATTACGGAAAAAAAACCATTTTTCAATATTTTATAACAAATTTAATGAATATTTGTAGAAAATTCAAACTGACGCTCTTTCTGTTTCTACTAATGAGAGGAAAGAAGTTTTGCGTTTCACTTTACATTAATGATTGCCACATCAAAGATACTTGATGAACAATTTGTACCTAACGTATGAATATGTAATGCTGCAAAATGAATTAAAAATATATTTCTGAAAATATTGATGAATCGAACATCGTTAAGCACTTTTGAAAAAAGTTTGATATAGAACAAGAAAAGTGTCGTCTAATTTTAATTAATATTAACATCCATTCCAGCAATAATTAAAAAAAAGCAAACTTTTTAAGAGGATTTTGAAAGATAGTGACGTCTGCTGATAATAAAAATTGGTATGAAAGTGTAATAAAGCATGTACCAAGTATTAACAACGCATAATATATTTATAAAAAACACTCGTACTTTTCGAAAACGCCATTTAATAAAACATTTTCTGTCAGATGCTCTTTAACGTGTTTGACATTGGTTGAATGACTACAAAACTCAGTTAAGTCTTTCTTCTAAACTACCAGTCTTGTGAACATATGCGTATCAGTAAACTAAAGAAAAGAAGTCAGTTACGAGTCTGTAGACAACAGAAGAATTAAATTAAAATTAGTTATCAAATCCCTGTAGGAATCCAACAACTTAAAAGAAATAACTTAAAAATCGATCCAGAAAATTAGATCAAATTTGAAAGCTTCAAAAATAAGGTAAGTTTATCGATGGATTGTCCTCTCTTAGAAAAAAAAAGCACTTGCCGCCAAAAAAAGCAACTTTCAGAGTAATAATAAACTCCTAGAAGGAATAAGGTTGCTTCAAAAAGAAGCAAAAAAAGTTTTGTTCTGCGGAAAAACTTAAAGAAGTTTCAATAAACGTTCCAAAAGAACGGAAAGAAAAAGATTAAATAGTCCAACACAGAACCAATAAATTTCTTAATGCTTCTTCAATGCAAACATTTTTTAAAAAAGCGGGAAAGCCTAGAAATCGTTTCTCCGCGATACTGTAAAAACATCTAGGGTTAACGAAGCAGGATCTGGCTTTTAAGACAGATCTAAAAACAGTTTTTTTACCAGACGGTTAAAAATGTAAACAATGTACGTGTCACATTGCATCGCACAGTTAACAGCTTTTCAACAGCCACTGTCACTAGTGTCACTGTCCGCGACGATCTCAAAAGTTGGTTAAAACTTCCAAAATAATTTATCGATGAGTATAGACTAATTCAATAAAGCAAGTTGCTGGATTAATCATATAATTTAGATAAATAATCATACAATTTTTAATAAATAATTTTAAAGTGAGCTTAATCTAATTTGGTTTTTGTTTAGGTCTTAAACATGAAACAAGTTATTCAGTAATTATATACATTTTTTATTTTCACCACTGAATAATGAAGATATCACTGACAGTTAGCAGTTGGTATAAGAAAATATAAACAGTTATCACTACACTTAAGTATCAAATGCAGTATGTGCATTTGCCGGTAGAGCAATATTTACTAAAGAATATTTACGCAAACGTTCGAAATAATCATATTATTAAATTCGATCCAATATTAGTCAGTGATTTTGACTTAAATAATTAGTAAATGTTTATTACAAAAAAAATTATTTTATTGATTTGCCATGCGCGGACCGCTCTGAAAGCAAACTTTGAACACGAAGGAAAACGACAATCAAGGAAAAAAGTAATAAAACAAGTAATAAAATGCAGCGCTGCTGTTCATGAAAATGTAATAACTAACATTACCATCAATGTCTGATGTAATTTCTAATTTTCCAACGTAAATTTACTATTCTCTTTTTTTTAATAAGCGCATTTCTCAAGATTTTTAGAGTAATAGAATAGGTTAGATAGCTTGGCTAAGAATTTATATTGTTTGTAAACACTTTATAAAAAGTGAAATTTGTAGGAAGAGAAGCGTAAAATCGTCCAGAATAATAAACCCTTGTCAAGGAAAACTACTATTGTTAAACGACTATTAACTCATGATTTCTATCTGATCGAGGAGCTGACACACTTCATGTTTATAATAATGCATGTATTCAAAATTAAAAAAAGCCGATGCATTTCGTTAAAATAAGCTTAAGCAAAATACTCCTGCAGCAAATTAACGAAAAAGTTGCATGATTTACAAATTTCCAGTGATCTTTTAGCATCAGTTCAGAGCTACATTGTTTTTCTAATATTATAGAACAACCATAATACTGAATTCCAAATAGATCATGCTGTAAAGCATGACTTAAAGAAGAAAAAAATTTTAATTTTTAAACCGCTAAACCAGTTTTTTTGAATTATGTCTAACAACGTTTTATATTACCTTAACAACCTAAGATAAAAAAAAACCATATCAAAATTTTTTAAAACGTTCAGTGACTTAGTATTCCGAATAAATAAAAATCTTCATACTATGTTGTGAGCTTTTTTAATAGTAAACCAATATTGCAATAATATGTGACCATTAATAACAGTGTATCAATAGAGAATTTATGCCAAAATATGTGTCGTATAAACCGGATTACAAAATAATACAGATAAATAAAATTCGAACTCGATAAAGTTGCGCCTAAGAGACGTCACATCTTTAGAGGAAAAGTTTAAGATTTTGGACAAAATATTAATCTATAAAGATCATCACACAAACATAATTATAATAACCCTATTAATAAAAGAAATGATATATAACAAAAAGGTGACACTTTGAAAAGAATTAGCTATAGGTACTATGTTCATCATTTTTACAAAAAAATTAAGCCAATTAAAACGAGTTTTATCGACCGACTTCTGAAAAGAAGAGTGTTCTCAATTCGACTGTATTTTCTTTATATATAATATATCGACTCAGAACTTTAGAACAAGTAAACCGGTTTTGATAAATTTTTATTAATGCGGTTTTTGATATAGATTTCTGACACTTACAACTGGTTATAACTGATAAAACCACAGAAGAAAGTAAATTTTTATCCAACACCTCTTTATTTTGATGTTATAAAAATAATATTCTTGATTGAATTATGGGGTTTATAAAACACAAGTGGTTTTATAAATCAATAATACAACTCTTTTTATATAATTCAACAGTTCAGAGAAAATTAAAAAAATTATTGAACATAAATACAATACATAAAATTACAATTAACAGGAATTTCAGACGTTAATATTAATATTAAAATATATAAGTTTATTTACTTCATGTTTGTCACTTCAATGTTGCTTCCACATTAATTCAATTTTTGCTTCTCAGTATTCACAATAACATTACCTTCTGCTTCCGAATATCCACCCAGTATCTTCTTAAAAATGTCTATTTTGCTCCAATTTGACTCTTCGACATACGCTTGTGCCACGGTTGTCAATTTCCATCGGCCATGACGTTGAACCATACCAAGATCGGCTCCAGTGTTGAACAATAAACTTTCTTATGTGCGTCTCATACTGTGTCCTGTGCAAGACACTGATTCTGGTAATTTAAAAAAATCAGCAATAATTCACAACACCGACACCCACCTGACACACAAAAAATTAGTGCGAACTGTAATGTAAAAAAATTAGATTCCAATCTCTAATAAAAAAACAATCTACCTTCAACATCAAATTTTTTTTATTAGGTGCTTCTGCTAGAAACTGTTAAATAAGCTCTTTTTTAAAAAGTTTTGATTTCTTGTACTTATAATTTTTTGATTATTTTTTCAAAAAACGATTAAATAACTTGCTATATTGTAAAAGATTTGTATTTTCGTAAAGTTTAATGTCGATCTTAACATGCTGTAGGTATTTTGTTCACAATGAAAAATGCGAAAAAATTGCGAATCTTTTTTTGGCGTTAAAGAAGTAACTCTACAACTCTCTACTTACCCCACAAATGTCGTTTTTCTGTTTCCAGTTATTGAACTCACTCAATTCTTTGTAATAAGGGTCTTTGAATTTTCTGGGTAGCAAACTCGATGTGATTTTTTCAACATCTTTCGCAATTCTTTCAAGAAGAAAACTATTTTTTTCCATTTTCAACAATGTTACAAGCGCCAAAAAAGTTTACTTGCAAAGTTTTTTTCAAACAATAAATTTTTGGTCAACGACAACGTGGCAACCAAATCATATATTACTACTAATCTTTGAAGATATAAAATTTTTGAGTTTTGAGAATTTTTTAAAAACTCTTACAAAGAGAGGTGTTGGATAAAACTATGTATTGTACTCGTGTCTTAAGGGAAGCAAAAATCACTTAAAAAAAATTAGGCCACTCTAAACATTTTTTTCATGACATATAAGACACTTGTATAAAAAACAGATATAAAAAATTAATGTTAATATAATTTAATATCAGTTTTTTTATTTGACCAGTTTAAACAAATTATACAAAAAATAGTTATTTACATAAAAGTCGGAAAAATTTCACATTACTGAAGAGGAGCTAAATTGAAATACGAGGCACTTTGTGCCGAGTATTTTAAAGCTCCGAGTCAAGTAAGAGATTTTACTGACGTGTTTTGTATTAAATTTTTCCGGAAATCGTAAAAAAAGACAAAATTTACAAATTTTACAATTTTTTTTACAAATTCTACAAAAATCAAGTTTGTCAATTTCGTTGCTCTAGTATCTTTTTTATTTTGCGTCTTGTAAAGGTTTTACAGTACTAGTCCGGAAAACTCAATTTTCCTTCACGTAAATAAGCAGAAAAATGTTGTTTCCAAGACGATTTCCGGAAAACAATTTAAATCATTAAAATAAATAAAATAACAATTAGTCAGATAGGAGTCTGTTTCTTAAAAATTTTTAATTTATTGATTATTTTCATCTTCTGTAGCCTTCTCCAAATATTATAAATTTGAAGATTGTTAGCGCATAATTTTTTTGCTCACAAACCGTAGATCTTTGGTTTTTTTTGTTAGAAAGAGGATATCTTTAGAGCTGTTCCATAAAAATGTTTTGATAATCAGATAAGAGTCTTCAAAGTGACAAGCACAATTGCAGCCGACTGTGCAACAAAATCACTTAGTTTTCAATTTCAACCAGAACGTATGTTTATGCATAACTTGTTTGTTATACACCCATTCGAATAATTGTTTTGTTTGAAAGAAAAGATCTCAACAGTAATGCCATAAAATCAATGATAAGGCCAAAAATTTTAAAGAACGGTTAGAATTGCATTACTACAGTGCAGAAATTTTTGTAAAATCGTTTGAAAATCGCAATTCAAAACATATTGTATTACAGATATATTTCGAGAAAGTACACAAAGCATCTCGTCCCCATTGAAATAAAATTGAAAAATTCAAAAAACTTTTTGTATTGTGGTTTTGTAAAACTTGTGAGTTGTTGAATTAATTAAATAAACGTAATAATAATTGAATAATACATAATAATTAACAATATTATTGAAGTCGGTATTCTAAATTTTTAATTTGTTCCTTGTCAAATAAGCACCAAATTAAGTATATTTTTTCTATTTAAATTTTTGTCTGTAACGTAACAGCACAAAAACACTGTCAAAATTTGACTTTACAATTCACCCAGTGAATTGTGAAGACTACTAATATGCTTTAAACTCACAACAAAAAATTGCACGCAAATGTTTCATAAAGCTTGCAGCATGGAAAAATGTTAATACAAATTTATCTTAAATTTTAAGATTTCAGTAAATCAGTTAAATTTGTGCGATTTTGCAAAATCTCTTTAATTCAATTACTTCAATATTGCCCAACAGCTCAGTTTTGACGAGTAATTTGATTATAATTAACATCAACCTTCTCAAAGCCTTTTACATTGAAATGCAATATTTACATTTCCCAGTTAAATCCCCAAGAGTTTAAGGTTTTCAAAAACGTTTATTATCATCTTCACTAAATATTATGTGAGTTTAAAAATATAATTTTAAAATGTAATAATATGAGTGTTTAATTAAATTAGAAATAATATTTTTAAAATAATGATAAAGCTGATATTTTTGACAGAACTGAAATCACTTATTAAACTTCTTGTTACTACAATATTTGAGAAGTGCTTTTATTACCAATTAGGTAGGCTTCTATCCCAGGTATTTGTTCTCTACTTTAATTAAACTGTTTGAATATTCTCACATTTCTCACAGTCGTGAAATTGCACCATAAATTGGAAGAGAGATTGTTGTGTATATATATAGTTTCAAAACAAATCTAGCTATAATTGAAAATTAGTATAAGCTACAATATTTGTAATTTACACTGAATTGTCCTTACAGTGAAGTATATAAAAGTAAAAATCTAACAGCCAAACAGTATCTCTCAAAATTAAACTTATTTTTATCACTCATATTACATATTTATAATTTTATCAATGTAGTTTGGTGTCCTGGTTTTATTTTCAGTTCTTTTTCGTAAATTGTCTCATAAAGACGTCCGCATAAAATTATATACTAAGCTTCAAAACAAAAAAAGTTCCTCTTTGGTGGTCCGAAATTACTGGAATATTATATACAAAGATCCCAAAATTTTACAGCAAACTTACAATTATGCTTGCGGTCTTTTCGCAATTTTCAAGCAAATTCATTTAAATGGTAATGTAGCAACTTGATCCGATGAGAAGTAGTAATTTAGAGTGGTTTATATTAACCTAAAAAACCAATTTGTTTGTGATACAAACTAAGCTTTAACAGTGTTTTGATAAATGGAAAAAAAGCAAACAGTCCGAGATAGCATTTTATGTTGCAAGTAACAAATTTAACACAAAAAAAGCACATAAAATTAGCTAAGTAAATAAACAAATAAATAAATAAATTCAATCTGAGGTTTAAAAGTCTACTATTATATAAATTTTAAATTACGACTAAAACTCAACGTTATCTTTAGATGCAAGTAATAAAAAAATTAATCACACATTTTTATACGATTGATATTTATTTAACCAGCAAGATCATTAATAATAACGCACTAAAAGATGCTGATAATTTGTTCCAATTAAACGACCAATCAATTCCAAATGGTTTTTCTATTTCACGTCCACAATGACGATTTTGTGACATTGTTACTAAAAAAAGTAGTTAGACAAAGTTGAATTTTGTGCAACCGTTTTTAGGGACTTTTGCCGTGGGTTGGTATAGTTAGTAGTTATGATGCCAATGACATTGATATTACTGGACTAGATAGATTTTTCAATCTTTATAATGAATTATACATATTAATAAAAGCGAAATAGAAAAAATAACATATTACACTTGTTTTACGAGACATGTTTGTGGCACGCATGGGTTCAAACCCATGCGTGCCACAAACACATGTCTTGTGCAACTCGTATAACAATATACTATAGTGAATGAATTTAAAAATTTAAATATGCCGTTAGAAATTTAGTGGAGTAAGAAAAAATAAGTGTCGCTTGATGTCACTTCATTATATACAGGCTGTCCGCCGGGAAGGTATACTACTTTGTTTATAACTTTTGATTAAATGAAAGAGAATGGATCCTATATTGGTAAATGTTTTATTTAATGCCGGCAATTATGTATGGAATACAATATCAAATACATGTCCGCTTCTGTTAGCCTCACAAATGCGAGCCCTTTTGAGCACATTTTTCATTACATTCCCACACATTTCACATATCTCATTAATTTCATTACGAATATTTTGTTTGAGCTGCACCAGCGTTTCTGGTTTGTTTGCATAATCCTTGTTTTACAGATATCCCCACAAAAAGAAGTCCGGAGCAGTCAAATCAGGCAACCGTGGAGGCCAACCAACATCACCATTTCTTGTAATAACTTGTTGTGGAAAGAGGTCTTGCAGTAATTCCATTGTAATCCTGGCTCTATGCGATGTGGCACCGTCTTGTTGATATCACATGTTAATCAAGCCCAAAGCATGCAGTTGTGGCGTTAAAAAGTTTAGAATCACATCACGATATCGCTCCCCATTGACAGATGCCGTTACGCCGTTTTCAGTTTAAGGAAGTATAAGATCCAATGATTCCTCCTGACCAAATTGCACACAAGGCTGTTACTTTTAATAGATGCAAAAGTGACTAATGAATAATTTGACGGTTTTCCATTGCCCAGAACCGACTATTCTGATTATTCACATAACCATTCAAATAAAAATGTGCCTCGTCACTCATTATGATTTTTCATAAGAAACGGAGTTGTCAGGGGCGATCTGTAAGCATATGAACGGCGGCGTAAATAGTCTTCTGAAAAAAGCTCTTGTGTCAACTGAATCTTAAATGAAAACAAATGCCAATCCTTGTGCAAAATTGTTTCCAAAGTGGTTCTTTAAAGACCAAGCTCCGTCGGAGCTTGGCGTGGCTTGGCTTGAGAACGGCGTCGAATTAAATTGTTTTGAAGACTTTCTTAAGCATCAGCAATGTTTTCAGCCGATCTTGCAGTACGTTGTGGTCCATGATTAGGCCTATCAGCTACAGTCCCTCTTTCTTCAAAATCATTCACTACACGATAGATAGAGCGTCTTGTTAGCACGTTGTTTCTTCCAAAATTTTCACACAACTTTATCATCGTCACAGTAATAGATGATTGACTTTTTAATGTTTTAACGATTAAAACACGTTGGTTTACCGAATATTTTTCCATAATAAATTTGCCACGTCATAACTTCTCAAATATAAACTGTCAACAATAACGTTTACCAAAATAGCGGCAAAACCAATTAGTATACCTTCCCGGTGTATACCCTGTACTAGCGTTCTAATAGAAACAACAATGATTTATTTAAAAAACTGGCACGCATTCAATAAAATTGAGCCAAATTTAATTAGCGAATTTATAACATTAACAGAGCTATGCGTAAAACAATACATTTTTTAATGTACCAATAATTTTTACAAACAAAATGAGGGAGTTAGCATGGGTCAATGTATAATACCTTTGCTGATTGAGATATTTACGCATCAAATTGAAAAAAATGCAAAAAACAGTTTTCATTATTTTCTTAGAATGTGGATCAGGTACGTAGACGACGTCTCTGCAGTTTTTAATAATTCTGAGAATTTAACAAATGTGTCAGATTTAAATAATTGTTTGTCTTCAATTAAATTCACTTATAAAGAGTAAATCAACAACAAATTATTATCTTTTTTAGATGTGGACGAAATTAAAAAATTACAGACGTGTTAGAATTTAATATATTTAGAAAAGAGACGAACACTTTAAGATTCATAAATAATGACTGAAATCATTGTTTTCAACATAAATAAGCAAGTTTCAAATTTTTAATAAATAGATTATTTACTAAAGTCTTAATCGAAATACTTCCATTTAGTCAAAAAAACTTGAATAAAGAAAAACCATTTATCAAAAATGTTGCTAATATTGATGAATATAATGAAGAAATAGTAAATAAAGTTTAAAATAAACAAAAGTTTAAAACAAAAATTTAAAGTTTAAGAAAATTAAAATTTATTTCATCACGAAATAAATTCAAGATCTAAATTAAAAGACTTGTTAGGAGGTCTAAAAGACAAAGCACCAATTGTAGAAAAGTCTGGAATTTATCGCATAGAGTGTGATAAATGTTATATAGGCCAAACGCGTAGATCAGTTTAAACACTTTAAACTAGATGTAGAAAGCATTTAGGTCATTTAAAATACGGCAGATTAGACAAATCGAGTATAGCCCAACACGCCTTTAATAACAATTATCAAATTTGTATTAACAGTTTAAAATTAGTCAAGCAAATAAATAAATAAAGAATCCTCTTTTCAGCTTTTTAGTCGGTTTATTAAGAAACCCACAAAACAAGACATACCTAAAAAACTTCCCTAAACCAGGAAAATTTAAGCAAATAACAATTCAGTTTTATTCATCTGCTGATAATGACCACTTTGGGTTCGAAAGAGCTCTCGAGATCGATTAAACAAACTTTTTGGCAAGTGGTAAAACTGGGTGAATAATAAATATGTAGGTAATTATAATAATATTATACTTAATTAATTAATATAGTTTAAATATAACTATCAATTATTATTACATTTAAATACATAATAATAATAATTTAAATATCCGTAGGACACGACAATTTATTTCAGTTCATTCGACAAACGTATGTGTTCGGCTTGAACATTAGCGGCACTAAAAGCATTTGTCGCTCAACGCTTCACCCAATTAATTAACACATCAAAAATAGAAAAACAATTATCTCAAAGCGAATCGAATAAATTATGTATCGTGGTATTATTGATTCAATGAGTTACGTGTTTTTGAAAAATTATTACAAAAAGCTTTCAGATTTTTATTGAGGCAAATTTTGCTATGAAATATCTTATCTCCAGCTGCATGATTGTTGAAAACAGTCTTGCTCAAATTTAGTTCGAGTCATTCATCTTTCGGAATTCTTAATTGTCTTTAGATACGGGTCACGAAAATTAAAACACCAACAAAATGTAAATTAGGATGACACGGAATAAATTAAAGCTTCATTTATCAAATTAATTTAGTTTAAATTTAGGCAGCAGACCGACGTGAGATGCGATGATGCAATATTAATTGATGGTTTCGAAATTCCCACTGAATTATCCACTAATTTGTCTGTATGGTCTATTTCCTATTTCATTTTGTAACAGAATAGCCAAACAGGACTTTATAATAAATTGTGTCAATTTTATTAGATTCCAGACAACCGCAATGCGTTACAATTTAATCGAAAAATCTTGTGTTAGCATCTAGCTTGACATTAATTTTTAAAATTGCTGATAAAATGTATTTTACATAGTACTGAAAAGCCGTTTTTCAAAATTAAGCAAATTTTACGGTCAACTACATCCGGTTTCATATGAATATGAACAATAAACAATAATTATAATCGCATTTGGTAATTCTAGAATGTATTGCGCCTGGAAAATGTTAGTGTGGTTCTGACAATTTATAACCACATAAATATTAAGAACGTTAAGGCAAAACGTACTAAATCGAGTGGACTAATTTAGCGAGAGAAAATTGATTTAGCGATAGAAAAGCCACATCTAAACGAGTTAAAACATTTTTGAGACATCGATGACAATTTCCACTTATTTATTACCACATTTACTGTTTATTACGACATAATTCACTTAAATTTATAAATGAGTTTATCTAAAATATGTAATTTCACTGCAAAAATTATAGTAACATGTTTTTGACGGCTTGTTTAAACTTTCCTCGTATTTATTAAATACACAATCAAATCTAAGTCATCCAGTAATAGAAATTTCACAAAGAATGGTTTTAGCAGTATTAATATTTTTGATAATCTTTCTTAATCTCCAGTTATTGATGATCTTAACCCTTTCATTTCTGTCGTAATATATACAGGGTTTCCATTAATGATTCTAAGGACGCAGTTGGCTGTGAATTTTGAAAATACCGCCTTGTTGAAATGATACCTATAATTTGACAGTTCCCGCTGATCATTAATGTGATTTGTCACCTGTCGCTTAAAATTTATCGTTTATCGTTTTAACGTTTTTCAATTGTAAAACGCAATAATTTGCGTTAATCCAAACTCAAGTTGTGCTAGGAAGCGAAGACTGTAAAAATGGTGTATTCTGTTGAACAAGAGACTTTCATTGTAATGTCTTATTATCGCAACAACGGAGAATGAGTGTATTCTGTAGCAACTTGTAAGCAAGAATATCTTGCTAAATACCCTGATCTGCAAATTCAAGAAACGACATTGAAGTTCCACGTCAGAGACGTAATAAACAGATTTGTTCGAACTGGCAAATGTGAACAGAGGAATATCTCCTGGAAGGCCTCTGGTATCTGAGGAAGTTGTTGAGGATTTGCGGGCACTATTAGAGCAGATCCCACAAACATCTTTGACAAGATTGTTTCACCAGTCAGGAGTTCTCGTAAGCACCTGTCATAAAGTAATTTTATTTTTCAATATAAATTTTAAAATACGAAGAGCACTTGATTCTTAGTCAACCAACTATGCACGCCCGTATCAAGTTTTTCGCGTGTCTGATACGTGTCCTTGAACGATCTATTACGAGTACACAAAGTAGAAGAGGCGGCACACTTCCTACGCCAACTGCGTCCTTAGAATCATTTTCTAAAACCCTGTATATCCAAAACTTTGTTCAAAAAATTTCTAGTTTCTTGACCGACTTCAAAAAATGAGAACAATACTTAATTCGAATGCATATTTATAATTTTTTTTTATGTTTGATCACGCATAATTTTTTGCTCATAAACCGATTTAGATCATTACTCTTTGGTTTGAATAAAAAATATTTTCAGAGTAGCCCCATAAAGTTTGCTGATAATCTTGAGACAAGTGCCAAATTTCACTCGAGTGTGCAGTGCAAACAAATTGCTCAGTTTTAAATTTTTATCAAAACCTATATCCTATAAGATGTCTCAATGAGCTGACAAGAATCTTTAAAATGATAGTTGGAACCGCACAACAGTGAAAAAAGTCGTCAAAATCAATAAAACCGTTTTTTAACCCTCGCTTATTTAATTATTTCAGATATAAATCTAAAGTGTACATATAAAGGTTTTCATCACACAAATTTTTTAAATCTATTAAATAATCAAATCAATAATTAATTTTATAAAAATCAGTTTTCCAAAATTTTATTTTTTTTCTTGTACATATACCATATAGAAAAAAAAACAAATAATTTAGTAATTTATGCAGCTGATATAAATTTAATGTGTTTGTATAAAGAGTAGGTAGATAAAAGAAAAACGAGTAAAGAGGTGAGTAATTGATTGGTAGATTGCGTTGATCTAGAGTTGCTTATTTCTACTTTTTTTCCCAATTCTTAATAATGTATAAGTGAATGAAAGTTCAAATGACATTAAACTGTTATTAGTTATTTATGTATTAAGGGCATAATTAGAAGATTATGGCATGAGAGAATGTTTAAAGCCCAAGGAACAAAGACTTTTGAATTTCCGAGAGCTATAATCGACAGTTATGTTCGTGATACATACAACATTTTCTTGTATTTTACAATTCTAAAAAAAATACAAACAATTATTTGGTTATCCTTAAAGAGAATCAACTAAAAGTTGTGTCTATGCAAAACTTTAGGGTTCTGTAGAAAGTTAGCTATTTTAATGGTGTTAAGGTTACTGCGTTTGTTTAAAAAACCATTCATTTTTTGAAATGAACATTTCTGAAGCAGAAAACGTTTATTCAGCAGAAATTTTGCAAGAATTTGAAAATGCTCAAGAAGAATTAATTCCCCATAAATCAAAGAATTTGTATTTGAAAGAATAAGACAAGTTTTGCGAGTGGCGGCGCAAAAGTGTCGGCAACATTTGCAATGAAGAACTCGTGATAGCGTATTTATCTCAAATCGTAGAAAATTATGGTTGAATAACTAACATTTAGTATATTATTGTGCTTCGTTTTTGTTCAAAAGTTTACAAACTTTTGTCTTTTTGGTGTGCCTACTCTAAGCTCAAGAAGATGTTGAAAATTACAGTAATTATAATATTGTATAATTTTCTTTAATAAATGCATACCATTGTTTGAATCATTAAACCAACTGTTGCTTAGCAAGTTTTTGACAGATCTGTGGCATAAAAGCCAATTTATACTCTCATTTGGAAGCATATAAAAACAATTATTGACTAAAATAAAATAAAATATATTATTGGTAAAACTACAATAATATGTGTTATAATATTATTATAGAAATTAATCACACACCATCGTTATTATGTTCTTTCTCCAAAAAACCAAATAAAAACTCGTAAAAGTTTACCATAAATAAAACTGTAAAATTTTTGACGTGGTTAATAATGGTTTATGACTGCATTGTTTGGCACCTCACTCAACATTAAAGCTATCCAAGCAAAGCGACCAATGGTTGCATGGACGAATGGTCTTTGAGCAGACCAGCTGTAATGTCGAGTATGACCCCCATAAACTACTTGGAAAAGTTAACCGTTATAATAGGGTATTAAGCTTGAAAATATTAGTATTTGGTTTCACACACTATACTACATGTTTAGACGTGTTAACATTGTTTCTTGAAATTAGTGTTTTAATAGTTTATCGTATAATTTTTTTTGTCTAGGCTATTTGCACAAAACATTGTCGGAAAACTTTTCCAAATACGTTTATTACACATGTTACTGCTGCATTTTTTGTGTTCCATCAGTTTAAGGTTAAAAAAAGAATATTATCTTGTTCAAGAAGTATCGATATTGCATTGCGTGCAATTTTTATCACTACTTGCAACAGTAGTGATAAAAATTAATTTAAATAATCTTAATAAACTGGCCTTTAACAAGTAAATAACTTTTTGTGTGTTTCTAGAATATTGAAAAATTTATCAATAAAAATCTTCTTCTTCTACGTTTTTATTTTTATTTCAAATAACAAGAAATCAAAAGTTTTTTTCTTATTTCAAAATAAAAAAATTAGTAAAAACAAATTAATTTAAGCTATTATCATAAATTTTAAATTGCAACCACTGAGTGTTTGTATTGTTTCAGTCAATGCAAGATTTAATCTTTTACCTGTTTCTATACCTAAATGACAACGATTTTGAGCGATTATGTCTTATATCTTCGATTCTATTAAATAAATCATAAATAGTTGTCTTTGAGATCGGTAACTGTTTAATATTAAAAACTTAGTACAATGTCTTGTCTAAAGTTTTGCTTGTCTGCTTTTTAAGCTTTGTAAAAAATACTATATATTTAGAAAAACAGATTAAATTATTTATTTCTAAAAGAAAAGAAAGTTATTTGTTTTCATATATTGGTAAGATATAGGCAGGTACTGACCAGTTTATATATTATAAAAGTAAAGCATAAGTTGCTTTCAAAATACCGTAAATTGTCCTAATTATTAAAACCACTAAGTAAATCAAAGATTCAGAATATTCTTTACTCCAAAAACCTTTTAATATCTATAAATTCTTTTGATTTATTCTTAAAATCGTTGCGCTTGTGAGAGCGAGGCAACAACAAGTCTTGTAGAGGTGGGCGCGAGATAACAGAAACCAGAAAATGCCAGAAGGTTCAGATTGTTTTAGGTTTATTAGGTAAACCAATAAATACGACCGAACGGAGAATAATAATATGTTTTGAACAGCAGTGCCAAAAAAGTCAGTCAAATAACATTCAACAGATGTTGATTGAAATAAAAGGGTACCAAGTGAAGCCTAAAAGTAGAAGTATTGTTTGAGCCCCTTTCAAGAATAGGGTATCTAGGAGTTTACTCCAAGATGACTAACTAATCAAATTCTTAGAACTTTTTTCTTCTTGAAAAGGTTTAGTATCTAAAGAACGATTAGTAACTGAATCATGTTCACAGAGACTACAGATTGGTTTTAATTTCAATCTTCTGAAAACAAGTTAAAAGCCCTACAGCATTAAAAGCTTTCGTCAAACGTTTTCAATAAACCAGAAAATATTTAGACAATTGCTTTATTAAAAAGATTATTAAAACTAATGTTTGTCCTATTCTTGTGATTAGTTCTAAACAAAAGTCAATTACCAACACCAGTTTTCCCCTATCTATTAAATATTGGTCTATTGTTTTTTCTAAATAGTTTAATAGCATTGCGCTCGCAATGGAAAAGCAAGTGACGTCTATACAAACTTCGTTCGGTTTTTTCATTAATTTTTTTTTTCATCAGCAGAAAAACACCATCATTTCTTAACATTTTGTAGTTTATTTTATCAAATATTCCCGTTAGATCAAATGACTTTTTCCATGATTGCATTAAGATAATACTATAACTTTCATACAATTCTTCACCAAATGAATAAGAAAATCAAAATTTTGAAAATAATCTAAAGAAATAGTTCAAAATAACGTGAATTATTGAAGTCTCCGCTATTCTTAGAGAGGGTAGTAAAAGCCAGAGAAAAATAGAAAAATTAAAAAAATGCAAAACTGGTGAAATATAGCTGCGACAATATTTAGTCATTGTCAAACCCACACTCCTATTTTTTATTTATATACATATTACATTAAAATGAATTTGCTTCATTTCAAGCGATACACATTTATACAGAGAATATAATTTAACCAAAAAAATAATGAATTGTAATCATGTTCAAAATGAATAGCTTTGAATAGTTTGTTCGTCCAAATTCAGCCAATCGCTTATCGAACTAAACATTTATTCGACTTCTACAAATAAACCAACTCAATATTTATAAATTAAAAATAAAAAACATTTATTTTCTTTTTATATTCATAATTTTTTAAGAAATTAAGAATAAAAGTTTTATTCATTGTAGATAAAACTTCAATTCTTATATTCTAAATATAATTATCTATGCGGTAAAAAAAACTTCCAACTCTGCATTTTCAAAGTCAAATTTAACAAATTTTTTTATTGCAATATAATAATTAGCAACATAAAATTAAGTTCGAATTGACAAAACTAAGTTATAAGACAAAATCATGGCATTTAATAAAAAAAAGTTTGCATGAAAAAACAATAATGCAACATTATTAAAATTAAAAGTAGGTACAATATGTTTAGCTTAAAACTATTTTTAATGACCAGACATCAAGCAGAACATTTTCTAGTTCTTGAAACTGCACCCACATGGCATTATTTCCACGCCTCCGGGTCATTCATCATGAATCTGCCAGATTCATATGGTTGACTTATATGAACAATTTATATGGTTGCCGCCATCCAGACTCAATGATCTATTCGTCAAAACCCAGCTTCTTAAAATTTGCCGAAAGATTCCAAAAATATCTCCATTTTCATTAGCTTCAAAATGCAACAACAATTTTCCAATTAGTGTATAATTGCAGTAATACACTAAAAACACGCGATATTTTTTTTAGATAATTGCTATAGGCATAATAGATATAAAAAAGTTTACACATTAAACTTAGCTCATTATTGTATGCAATCAACAAACATTATAAAAGTTTATAAAAAAAAACGTAATTATTTAGAAATCGTTCGAAAACTTATACCGCCGACTTATTATGTGACAACTACAATAACTAGATATTCAGAACTTTAGAAATGCTACTTTAAAATTACATATTACATAATACTGGAGAGAGTGTGACTATAATAATTTTAATGCCATGTGAGCCGCATGGAAAATGTGTTCTGGTTCCAAGAAATCTAGATATTAAACTGTAAACACACAACACGTTTAAACCTTAAAACCTGTTATTTATTTAAGTTGCAGCAGTTGGAAAAGTAGAAAAAATAATAATAAGTATCTTAGACAAATGCGTCATTTTCAATTTCCGATTGAAAGAGGCATTTTCAAGTTTAATGTTTTATGTTAAGATACTAAATATAAAAAAAAATTAAAAATGTAATAGTATAGCATTTATAATAATACTTAATAGAGGAAGAAAGATGAATAAATGTTATAAAATTTTATTGATTGTGTTTAATGCACATTTATTAAAAGAAAATTAACAAAATATTTCTTTGTTTAATTAAATAAATAAAATTAAAACCAAGTTTTTTTAATTTACCAATTTTTTTTAAACATTAAAGCAAGAAATTCAGATAAAAAAGCGGACAAGAAAATTTCAATAATTGAATCACTGGATAAGGTTAAGTCAACTAAAATAAAGACAATAAAATGTCGCGTTGCTATAAATAGTTCTAGTGTGAGAAACTATTAGCAAATTAACTATTTTTTAAATAGTTGAAAGTCAAAAGATTTTAAATGAAAACTCATCAGTAAACAAAAAAATATGCGATGTGTTTCGATTGACATAATTTTTGGGTTGAATTGTCTCCACAGAAAAAAAACTCCAATATCCTGGAATGTCTTATAAAAGCAACCAAAGCTAAAATTAAATTATTTGAGACCGTTTAGTAATTTATAAATAAAAACAAATCTCTTGATTGATATCCAGCTTGAAATAAACCATCCACTTTCTTCGTGTGGTGTAGATTGAATAATTCTTAGGTAGGTACCTAATTTGTATTCAAAAGCTGAAATAAACCATCATGCTGGATTCGTGTATTCAAATGAGCATGCACGGAAGGACGTAATTGTTATTTCAAAGTGATCGGCCATATGAACAAACACACCAAGAATTTTAACATTTTTAACTGTTAAATTGTGATTGTAGGATGGTAAAGCCGTCGAAGCGTTCGTCACTTTTACGATTCGGTCCAAATGTAAATACCGAAATATAATTTAAAAGTGAATTGAAAACGCCAATGAGTTGCTGCTTTTTGATTGAAGGCCTCGAATGTAGGAAGTTAAAATTGCAAAGTGCTGATAAGCCGGATGTTTAAAAACACTGGCAACAACCACCCTAAATTAATTTTCGTGTTTGCGATGTGTCGACTATTGAAATGCATCAAAAACCTAAAGGTTAAAATTTAAAATAGTCTTGTTCTCTAGGGGTATTGTTACGAGAAAATTCCACATCAAATATTCAGCTTTCAATATGTCGGCTATTTACTTAGTTAACATAAAAGAGAGATATAATATCAAACAATCGAATGTACCTCTAAAAATAGTGTGCGAGAATAAATGGTACATGAATGAAAAACAAAAAACTATCTGAGTATAAAAGACTTATATATATATATTTAAATATAGTAAAGTTTTAGTAAAAAACTAAACGTAACACATAGTTTTGATATCAATAAAAAAAACACATGTACCAATTGCAATAAAAATTTCTTTTAAAGAAACAGAAAGACTTATGTCAACTTCGTTAGTAGGAACTAAATATGAATCAATAATATGTTTAATATTAAACAAGTTCTAAGTTTTTTAAACACTCTTGAGTAAGGGTAACTCAAAATTTGAACTGTTTCAAATTAACAAATCTACGGTTTTATAAGAAATTGAAATTTCTATTGAAAAATGATTAGAAAGTGTTCACATAATTGCGTCTGCTGTAAACTGATGACAGAAATGCTGGCAAACCGACATCAGACTTATTTTTAGTTTCCAGACAGCCAGTAGCAAATCGGAATCGCCAATTGCAAATGAAAAAAGATAATTATTTTAAATACTTAGATAAAACATTTAGGAGATACATACAAAACAAAGTAATAAAAACTGTCAGAATAGTAAAATCTAAAGTTTTAGTGTTGTTCGACATCAAGATACTCATACTAGAAAATAAAAATTATAATAGACATATACACTTCTACAGTAAAGTCAAAAAAAAATAAGCAGACACGAATCAATATTAATTGTAAATATAATATTTACGCAATTGAAATGTAAGCCCCCTTAGACGATCAAAAAGTAAACCTGAAAGATGACTGTCCTAATAAAATTCAAAACGTAAGTAACGAAAAAATGTTTTAGTTCAAAACAAAAAAAAAAAACGAGATAGTTGGAGTCTACGGTAAAAAAAATTAATGACAAAAATAGAGAACTATCAATCGAATAATGTTAAATTAAAGATCCTAAACGGATTTTTAAAACTAAATACTCAAAGTACAACAAATATTGAGCATTATATTTAAATAGAAATTCACGCTAAAAACAGAAAACGTAAGTCTTTAAAGAAAACCAGAACGTATAATTGTAATTATTTGTTGAGTTCTGAAAAATATACTTCCTATATACCGATAAACCGATTAATAAACCAATACCTATATCCGATGATAAACACAGAAAAGAAGAAAATTTTACTAAATATGATTGAAAAAGATTAAAACAGGACTTTACAGCTTTTCTCTCTAATCTTGACAAGATAAGAGAACAGAATTGTAAAGTTGTAATGATGTTGCTTAATGAAACAATATAGTTATATTATTTATGACTAACTAAAACAGAAATGATATTTTTGATTTTCTGTATTTCTAAAACCATTTACCTTTAAACTGAAATAAGTTAGGTTAGATTGTCATAAGAAAATTGCGCTAAAATTTTTTTCATCAGTACTTGAAAAGTTTTCAAATGTTTTGAATTATATTTTTGTATCTTTCCAAAACGTAACGTTTTTAAAGAATTTTGTAATCAGCAATTATTTTTGTTTAGTTAATGAAATAAAATATTGTTTGAGGTTATAATGTCAAAGTTTTTTAGAAAATGTAGCAGATTTAATCTATAATCCAGTTTTCTAGCCTCTGTGTTTTACAACTATACCCATTTTAGATACTAAAATCATGTTAGATAATACTAATACGGTAAGTACCATTGCAAAACCGTTTCACGTTGGCATTATAACACAAAAGTTACGCTTTCACTAAATTAAAATTAAGTTTTTCTATTTTGAGTTTAGAATAAAGTCAGTCTAACACCCAAATGACGTCCTTTGAGTGTTAGAATAAGTTGTTAAAGTGTTAGAATAGATTAGTAAAATTTATTGTTATTGTTGGTAGCGCTGAACTTCATGGTAGTGTGGGAAAAACGAGTGAGATTTATTATTTATTTTGTTAATTTAGATTTAAACTCATTTAGTAATTTAAATTAATATATCAAACACTTATATATTAAACCACTTTATCTATTGAAACCGCCGCAAAAAATCAATTTGTTGTAAAATTCACAACAAACATTATCTACAAAATTAATGTGTTCACGAAACGTGGGCGGTCATAAAGAATCTCTAGAAAGTTCTAGGTCTTTACATTATTAAAATTGATTGCAACCAAGGCAACCTTCTTGACATATATTAGGCCGGAAATGCGCTTTGGAGACAAATTAAATTATGAGACCTTAGGGTATTATTTGCTGGTAAATCTTCATTTTAAGATGCAGGAAAAAAATAGCTTCGAAAAATTGAATTACATTCTATTTTGTGCGAAAACTAATTTAATAAGTACTATAAACGTATTAGTCGTTTTTCTTTTCAGGATGGCACTCAACATAATTCACGCATTACACATTATAAGTCTTTGTTTTATTAATAAAATAGATAATTATTACAAACACTTTAAAAAAATATATGTAGATTTTGCCGTTACAAACCAAAAAAAAATAATAATAAATGTATGTACGCACGAGAAAAATTTTCTTGACGTAAATGAAATAAAATGTGACCACACTAGGTATTTACATACATTACACAATCTGTAAATCTATAAATTAATTTTAATTACAAACTTGTCTAACTAGAGTGTTTTCTAATCTAAATAATAAATAAAATGCTTTCAACTTCAACTTGAGAACATTGTAAACATATGCAACGCATCCTACTAGAATGTCCAAGAAGTTTGACAAGGCAAGAGGTCAATTAACAAAATCGTTTTTTGTTAATTTTAGAAAAAAAGATATTTTTCAAAACACTTCAATATCGAATCTTTAGCATTACCGATCCAGTAAAAAAGCTTATAACACTTTAATAAATTCAGTTTAATTACTAAAGGAATAAGTCAAGTAATCCTGTTTACTTCTCTTTAATCTCTTAATATTTATTACACATGCAATTTTCGAATAAATGGAAAATATTTGCTTTGATGCGAAAAATATGAGTGACCGTTTTCTAGGTTTTATAATCAAATCAGAAAATCCTGAAAAAAAAATCTGCTCAGTAAAATGTCATATTTCAGTTTTTGTTTTAATTTTAAAAACGTCCATTTGAAAAAAAAATTATAAAGGTAGCATTAATTGAAGAATGAAACAGTATCTTTCTTCCAATACTAAAAACAATTAATCTGAGATTATGGTTTTTCAGCTCAATTTCAAATGTATGATTCAAAACGTTGTTTTATCGTCATATTTTTTTAAAAAATGTGTTCCCAAAATCGTTATAATTACTAATGTAACTAACCAACAGAATTTAATTTACTTCAAGACAACAACGTTGCTGTTCAATTCTATATACAGATTGCTTCATAAATAATGCACCATCCTGGAAGTTTTATTTAAAAAAAAACAAGTTTTACTTTTAAAAATGACTACAGATATTAACTTTGACGTTTATGACAACTAAAACCATCAAATCGCTAAAAATTTCTGACAGCTGATTCTTCCTTTTCAATCAGCTGTCAATAACAATAAAAAAATTCAAAACATTTTGTTTATTTTTTATTTGCGTTAGACTGTAAGTTATAAAAATTAATAAACTTAAATATTTTTTCGAATATCAACGTACTACAATTCAAAGTATCTCTAAATTTTATCAATTTTTGGTGTAGTTTATTAAATTTCGCAATAATTAAAAAAAAAAATTTCAACTGTTGTGTTAGTTGCCAACATCTTCTTTATTACATACCTCACAAAGTCAAACTAAAATTGACTGAGGAACATCTATCTTTCCTCCCCGGTGTTATTGAAAAATTAATATACGGTTTTGTAAAAACCATAATATTTTTTATTTTAAGTCAAGCGAACATAGTCGGGTAATAACGTAATAAATAGTATAATTAGTAAAATACATAAAAATAATTTTTTATGTATAAAAATAATAATAATAAAAAATTGCAGTTTTCAAAATAATATTGTTAGAAACCTTCACTAAATCCAGAGTGAAGCAAGACAGGTCACTAATTTATCCATTTGATCATAGTATAATAAAACTTATTATTTTCCTTATGTGTTTTCCTCAATGCAAAATGCATTGAGTTTTCTACCTAACCCAAGAATAAATATTATATATGTCATGACCATAATTTTTAATCCAATATATTAATTGTATACGATTTAATTTATCTGATAAAAGTATGAGTTGTGCTAAAAAAGAGAAAGAAACATTGTAGCAAAGTTTAAACAGACAAAATCCACAATGCTCTTATCTGCTTTGTCTGCGTTGTAAAAATTTATCTCATTTTAATTTAAACTTTTCTTCTCAAATATGAAAAGGCTTTTAAAAATGCAAATTAAACATATTTCTTATCACTGTTTACTTCTATTTTTGCGCGGTCAATGAATAATAGCGATGTCAAGGTAATCTCAATGTCACAACTATTATTGTTGTTATATCAAGACAAAGGTGTTACAAAATCGTATTTTCACGACGATGTTCAATTTCTTGGTTCATTGGAGAGCTGCTATTTATATTTTTAAAGATTGCTGAAATGTTGCCGAAAAAAATGCGAGCTTTGCTTTCATTTTTTATCGTTCAAGTTAATTTGCATGCGAAACGCTTTTTCGCATTTCCCTATTTTGCAATTTTATCTTTTGCGGCAGAGTTAGTTGATGAGGCTGTTGATGTATTTTAATTATACTGAAGCAGAGTACAGAGTTTTATACTTATAATACCTATTATGGATCATGGTGCACCTATTTTAATTAGCAACTATGCACAAAAATATAAAAAAATTAGAATCAAAGTAAAGACCATGTCAATAATACCGATAAATCTAAAGAAATACAGAAATAAAACAGTTTGTAAACCCAAACCACAAAAGGAAATTTGAAAAAATACTCTGGACAAAGAGAGTAAATATATATATACTTTCAGAATAAATATTTACCATTGTGTGCTTTTGATATCTCCCTTCATATTCATATCAAGGATATTTACCACTTCTATTAGTACATCGTTTACCTTAAAATGAGATTAAAAATTTGCATAACGTCTGTGCAAACAAGGTACAACACTGTTTTCTCTGCTATAACAATAAAAATAGAAAAGCTAAACTAGGCTATTTTATTAAACTACATAATAGAACATGAAAAAAAAAAATAAATCTCTATCAAATGATTTTAAAATAATTTTGAATATTTATTAGGTAATGAAACAGTAGACGAACAAAACTTGCAGATAAATAATACAGCAGACAAAATAAAATTAATTTTCAGACGAAACCAAATAATCTTTATTTTATGCCGGTATTCATAGTCGTATCTCAAGCTCAAGCTTGAGTCCGTCTCAAGCAAGGACTTTGGCAATGCTCAGGGGAAAGCGTTTGCCTGCGTCATCCAGAAGGCACAAAAGGAGTAATTTTTGTGTTGTTAGGTTTGACAATTATGACGCATGAACGTCATTCTGCGTGTTTATATTTACTTTAAAGTGACAGGTCGAGTAATAACTCGATGCCGCAGGGGTCATATCAAAAGTGTTTTGTGTTGTCGAGTGAGTACATGTCTACTGACAGAATACGTGTATGATAACTTCATAAAATGTGCATTATAGACGAAAAAGCTGCGTATACAAAAACAGCAAAATCCTTGTAGTCCCGCATAGACAACTCCAATAATGTGGAAAGTAATACGACGGATGCCGCAATAGTGAACGAAAAGCGAACGATCTGGACCATTATTACATTCTCCTCAAAACACGAAAGCTGCAAAAGTGAGACCAAACAGAAGCTAGCTCACACTGCGCGCTTTTGAGAAGGACAATGTAAGTGCAACATTAATATAAATCTTACCAAACCTTTACCCACTTTTATTGCAGGAAATGTGATGCAGAAAAGTTATGAGAGTAGTTAGTAGTAGGAGCTATTCAAGAAGTGTGTAAAGATGAAAGTTTTCGGTTGCCGTTTTGTCTACTATGCTTCTGCAAACAATACCTTACACTTGTTATGTAAACTAATAAAAATTTTACTTTTCTTGTACTTATTTTTACCAGTAGAAGGTGTTCAAAACAAAATAAAATAAAAATACTACCCAATTAATAAATATCTGTGATTTTTATTATTATTAAAACAATGCTTTCACTTTTGCACAAAAAGTTTTAATTTTGTGTAAGTAATAACTGTCTTTCCACTAATTTGCAAGCAATCCTACATTCACTACACTGTCTTTTGTAAAGCTGTAGCGACGCTTAAATTCAAAGTTGGAAAAAAATTCCAATGGGTTCGCAGCATCCCGCACATAACTCGTTCAACATGTCAATGTTCGTTGTTATAAAATGCAACACATAATATTCTTTTCAGTATTTTCCACCGTCAAACGATGACATAATCTGCAAATGGCGTCTTGAGTCAGACTTGAGACAAGTCGAGGCCTTGCTTGAGACCGACTTGAGATAGACCCAGTGCGCTTGCGCATCAAGCAACAAGCGCTTTTATGAACACCGTAATTTGATATTTAGATCTTGAGATTTGTCTATGAATACCGATCCGGACTTGAGATCGATCTCAAGCTCAAGATATAGATATCAGGTTTCACGAGCATTGCCGAAGTCCTTGCTTGAGACGGAATCAGCGATAAAACTATTTCAAAACTCACGCACACGCTTTCCCGAGCATTGCCGGAGTCCTAGCTTGAGTCCAAGCTTGAGACGGACTCAAGCTTGAACTTGAGATACGACTATGAATACCGGCATTATTTACTTTAAAGGTGTAATGTTTTACTTTCAGTCATGGTAACCAAAATGTACGCAACTAAAAAACATTCAAATATCTTAGCCACAACCTGTCTTATACAACTTTCCATTCTCTTTATTGCTACTTCGAAACCTTTACAGCAAGTTGTTTTTTTTTTCCTCAAATATTCCAGCAAACATTCTGTCATTCAGCTCTTTTTCCTAACATGTATATCACAGTGCCTTTTTTTTACTTGCAAACCTCTTCGCTTCTATGCAAATGCCATTTCGTTTCTTTCTTTTATTTTTAAGCTCAAACCATTGCTATCTCTTCTATCTTCTTTATTTCTTCACCAATGTTACTTTAGATTTTTGAGAAAATATAAAAAATTTACTAAACTAAACTATACAACGGTTCTAATAACTACAAGTTTGTGATTACACATTTAAATTTTTTATGTATACAAAATCATGCATTTAAAACTACATGGTTTGTGATATTACCATAGCGAACAAACAATTCAACAAAATAGATCACGAAATCAAAAAACTGTTAATTGCGGTTTTAAAAAATTAGTAAGCACAGCTAAAAACGTCTTTTGTATTGCTGTAAAACAAGGTAGAGACACAATTTTTAACAATGCTAGAAAAAAATTGCAGCCAGATAATTCTAAATTTGTACTTGATCGAACAATTTTTAGTTCTGCTGTGCTCCGAATCAATTTTAATAAATGTTATAACTGTTCATAACAACTTAAAACTTAAATTATTAAACACTTGAAAATGATATTGTTTAGTTATTAAGATTGCTAGTACATTTTACAAAAAAACTTTCATAAAATAAAAAGTGGAAAGAGTGAAATTACAGGTGCAAATCACCACAAAAGCTTACTTTAAAATACGTTCAATAATCTCAAACGAAATATCTTGAATATCAATCAATTTTAATATTAATTTGCTGCTTCAATAATAATTTAAACAGTGCACTTAGGTGGAATAGTAAATATTTTTTTCTATGTTGTTATCCGTCAAATCTAGGAACTTCAGAAATAAATCGTATGCGTGATTCTTGTAAAACTAGGATTCATGCTGAACATGTATGACAGGAATATTTTGATAAAACGTTTTTCCATCTAACATTATTTGTATTTGTTATTTGAAAAATAGATAATAAATTTGAGTTGCAAAGCTTGCCAATCAAATTCAGTTAAGATAGCAAATGCGTTCCCATTCAATTAACGACTTTAGCGTTTCAATAACCAAAAATGTAGACAGATTGTTGTCAAAATTAAATATTTTTCTGGAACAAACCGTTGTCATTTGAGTATAAACATATGCATATATGCATAATGCATATTTCCCAATGCCTAACTTTGCATTGAATTAATTTTGATAAAATATCGTGTTTTTTCCCAGTCTTTAAATTATGCTATTTTAATAACTTATTCATTACAGAATAAAAATAGATTTTAGAAAAAGTTTGTTTCTGTTTATCCCGCTATTGGTTATAGTTAAAAAATACACTATAAAGAGCATCATAAATCAAGTTAAAAACTTACTTGATTAGTGAATCTATCTCAAGTCGCTTGACCTTTAGCTTCTGAATAAATGATAATGACGAAGTTTTATTTTCATAGCATTAGTACTCTAAATTGATTGCCGCACTATTCAATGTAAATTTTAAATTATATGCTAATTGCTTCAAAGTATGTTTACATATTCATTGGATAAATTGTAGTAAAATATTATGTAAATGTTAGCAAGCGGTGTCGTCACTAAAAATTAGATTTGTTTTCCTAAGGGGATTGTTAGAAAGTTATTTGTTTTGCCAATGCAAGATTGATTAGCTGCTTTAAGCTAATAATAATTATTATAATAACTATTAACAACTTATTTCTTTGGTGTAATCTTCACTAAATTTAATAAACATCATTCAAAATCTTAAATTGAACGATTTTTAATTTCTAGAGAAAACGGAAGCAGGGAATATTTTGGACATATCAATAGGTATTGTTGAACAACTAAATATCTATGTTGCCAAATTACTTCCATAATTATAAAACGGATAAATAATGGTAAAATTTTGTCTTAACACAGATACAGATTAAATCTAAAAAGTAAAGTTATCACAAATAAATTAAATAAACAAGATAATATTTTTTTATTAAAAAAATAAACAAAAATCATTAAACAGCAGATTTAAAAAAACAAAATTGAATTAGATGGAATAGATAGAGAGCTGTTAAATTGTCGAAAAACTTTGATTTCCTACAAAGCGGGGCCATAAAATAGCGGCCGGAATTAACGGCAAATGACGTCACAGAAAAACGCCAATGTGCTTGTAAATGCGGATGGTTTCCGCCAGAGAGATAGACCCAAACTCCTTCGTGAAAATGAGGTACCGTATTGTCATTTGTCAAGAGCGGTCGCTCTGTGCGGTGGAATATTGCTAATTGCTAGCACGTTTTTCTAAGGTGCTTCTAGTGCAGACAAAGGGTGTGATTTTGCGATGGCTCAATCAAATAATAATAGTTGATTCAGTGAGGAAGACGAAATTGTAATCAACTTTGTGGAAAATCACGAAGCTCTATTTAACCTAAAGACGGCGGAGTACAGAAAGATGAAGATGAAGAAAAAATTGTCGCATCAAGTTGGTACAATTCTACACAAAACAGGTAGAAATTTTTTAGTATTATTCGATAGTGATAAAGAATTTTTTTATTACAATTTCAATGTTCTCTAGTAATGATTTTGCCTTTCAATAGCGCTGGGTCCGTTGAAATATAGTCTTAAGTGATTGCAAATGTCAAGTGGTGTATGTCGAGCACGTGCATTTTTTCCGCAAGGTTAATTAGATTTTGCGTTGTAGAAGCATGTGATCATCTAGAGCATAGAAGATTTTAATGTAGAACACACGCTTCGTCTTCAAGGAAGAACAGTATTTGTGTGCGTAAATACTTGTGAAGAAGGAATGTTAAATTCGTTTTTTATTATTTTCTTTTCAAAACGGCTCTTGAGATATACACTTGAATCTTCTTCCCAACTCTATAATAGCTAGTAGGACAATAGAATAAAATTCTTTGTAATTGTAGTACAGGAAACCACTGTTTTTCCGTGATTTTATTTGAACATGTTTGCAGGCTATCGCTCGTACAAATGGAAAAATTCCAGCTCAATCAAATTTTTGGAAGTTTTTGCGAAAATCATCATTAATGGTAGGGGTAAAACAACGTTAAGCGCATTCTTGTGAGCATGCTATTTGCCACTTGTCTTACTATACCTCCAATCGAAGAATGACATAATCAAAATTGAAATGCCAATGACCTAAAAAAATTTCCAGTAGCCAAAAACCTACAAAAAAATGGTTTTAAATTAAATAGGGGATGAAACAGATTACATATTATAATATAGCTGTCAAAATTAATCATTACTTTTTCTTATTTCAGATACTGACCGCAGTAAACGTTGGGCGTATATGAGGGACTTCTACATTCGGAAGCAAGAGAACCCGTTTCTGGATCAGTAGGCAAAGCTGCCAAAAAAATATATATACTATTTTTAGATAACATTCTAAGTGAAAAACGAAGGTACAACAACCAAATGCATATAGCCATGCATTAAAATAATGATTTTTAGTACTGTAAGATGTAAGTAATATATCACCTAACGAAACAGCAACTCAAGATTTTTAGAAAGCCATGAGCCAGGATAACAGTCAGGATAACCCCACACAAATGATAAAACTTTGTCGTGCTATGAAGACGACGATGGTTTATTTCGAGACATCCCCTCACCTGAAATAGCCAATACTCCTCCCAACATAGCTAGTACCACTCCACACGTGTCCACGTTGCGTCCAGCTAAAAAACGAAAATCCCGCTCCAGATCGGAAGCTCGAATATAACTGCTGCAAGAAATTGCTCAAAAAATGCAACATTTGCCAGAAAACCAAAATGCAACAGATTTACATTTTGCATCAATGGCTAAAATTTAAAAAAAGCCACCTCCAGAAGAACAGATTAGACTCCGGCTAGAAATCGGAACATTGATTGGCAATGCAGAATTAGTATTTTATAATCAAAGAAGTGAGCAGAAGAAATAAAGAAAATATTGATTATTTGCCCCCTCCGGAACCATCCACGTCTACCGACAAAAGTACTTTTGACTATAATTTTACTCATTTATAATTTAGAATACTTTTATAATTTTGTTACCTGAGAAAAACACTGAGTTTTGTTCTAGAGTAATTGGCTTTTTTATTCGATGGCTTGGTTTATGAAAAAGTAAAGGAACAATTATGAGGATAAACGAAAATGTTCCATAAAGTTTGTGTCATTTGGTACCAGATGACGAACTATCAGAATTTTAGATATATGCTTGTCTGGGGATTTCTTCTTCTGATGATTCGTCAGCCTCAAAAAACGCCACACATTTTACTTTTTACTGTACAAATGGGCGGTTTTTACTGCACTGTCTTTGTTAATACTTTACAACAAAATTCACCTTCAAAGCGGCCGCACTTTATACACCCGAATACGGCCGCTATTTTAAGGCACCGCTTCGTGGGAAACGGAAGCTTTAACAGAGAATTTTCTATAATATATATTTAAAGAAAATTTACATTACAAAAACAAACGTGAGGTTAAGTATTAATAAGTATTTAATCCTATACCTGTATATTATAATCAATTGTGATAAAAAATAGAAACAAGAAAGGGTAGAGAGAATCAATATGTATTCATCTAGCTGATATATTATACACAACGACATGAGATGTTTTGGAGCTAACCGTCAAATTCTAAATTTTATAGGGACTTATTGCTTATTAGAAGCTCGGGCCACTTTAGAAATGATTGGCAACGTTTTTTTTTTCTTTGATACATTTCATCAAGCCTTATTGGTAAAACTAGCATTGTACTAAATATTAAAGGTTACATAAATGTTTTTTCGTTTACCGTAATTGTATTTTTTATTTTGGGTACAATGTAGTCAAAGGATAATCATCTATCATTAAGGAAACGTCCATCTTGCAAGAATGTAACCGTATCTCAGTTAAGTAGTCGTTTCTGTCAATATGGCCAATGTTGCTACTAGTTTGTTTCTTTGTCTCAGTTGATGGTCATTACTGTCAACAGTCTTAATTACTGTCAGTATCAAGTTGTGTCCGAGCAAGGTCTATCTTGACATTCTGACATAGTGACATTATGAAATTAAAGATTATAAACAACATAAGCATGTCAGCAATAAAACCAAGATTAAAACTTTTAAAAAATATATTTTTTTTAATGTTGCCAAGTTGTTAACCAAGATTTTCCAAAGTAATTTTAAATGTAAACATCTAAAAAGATTGGTTAAATTTGATGTTGACAGATGATGTATTTTCAGAAGACAATTATTTGAGGATTTTTGCGCAAACATAATTCAATATGCCGCTAGAAAAAAAATTAATTGTGAAATCTGAAACATCAACCAATTAGCGATATTCAAATTTTATAATGAAATGTTTGCATTACATTTAAAAAAATTTGAAATTATCAAAAGAGTAACGCGAATATTTTACGTAAGTAAATATTCCTTCTTAAAAAAGTATACTTTTCAATTTTAAGACTTTATAAAAAAACGCTATGCTGCTACAAGGCTAGTTTAGCAAAAGCTAAATATAAAATTTTTTTTGTACCCTCACTTTGTGTGAGTAGTTTATCATTTTAAGTTCTGTTATATATTTTAATCAAATTCCAACATGCTTGATTTAAAAATGTGATATGTTTTGGAAAAAAACGAGTTCGAAAATTTAGAAGCCTCATCAAGACAGAAAAATGGAAGTGAGAATAAGAAGATACTCAACGTATGAAATAAATAATAAAAAAGCATAATGTTTATTTGACATACATTTTATTCTAATTAAAAAAATATAAACAGTATAAATAGTAATAAAAACGGAATCAATATTAATTGACATAATAAGCTAATAAAGCCATATTTTGTTTTAACCTTCTGCAACAAAAAGAAAAAAACAGTAATTGAAAAAGACTACAGTTTGTGATGAGCAGTGTAAAAAAATAGAAAAAAAAAACTATTAAAATTAAAAACACAAGATGAGTATAACAAAAAAAAACCAAAACTAAAGTCTAAAAAATTATGTAAAAATTAGTCAAAAATTCAGAAAATCAATTTTTTATACATTCTATTGTATTTTAATGTATCAGTGAAATCTACTACAAGGACAAATTCATTAATAACCATGCTTAATAATCTTTCTTTCATTCTCTTTTGACCACAATTATTCTAACATTAAATCTTAGAATTGCTTATCAAATTTTGCTCTCTTTTTCTTAGGTAACCCAATGTAATTAAGTGAGAAAATTCAATATAGGAAAATTGCTTACCCTTTTTGAACTAATTACTATTTAATTGGAACTAGCCATAACGGGATATAGGTCGGCAACTAATTACGTTGTGTTTGATTACACATTATATTGCATAAACTATAAATTTTACTAAGAAACGTAGTGAAGGTAGGTCAGACGAAACAGGATCTTATAATAGTAGTAAGTGAGCAAGAAAATGAGTGATTTGTATTTTTAATTAATTATTTGTAAAAAAATATTTAAAAATTAATTATTTAAAGCATAAGTATTGCATGTTATTAAAGTTTGTTTTATATAATAGTAATATTACATTAAAGCTCATAAACATTATTGAATCCAAAAACGTGGTCTGGTGCAAGTATAAGAAATGTAAAAACGGCACAAACCTCTGTCAATTGAAGAAAAGATGTGGAAAGTGAAATTGACAACTCTTATAAACAATACCTAGTAAAATCCTCAAGAGTGATTAACAAAAACATCAACGATTTCAGTGATCTCATCAAATCTTTATTTTATCGCTAACAATTTTTAACAAAAGTATATATGAAGACTTTTTATTGAGTTCTTCTATTAGATATTTAGCATAATCTATACTGTATGTTGAAACTTAGCTGTTAAGTATAAGTATAGTAAGTAATATCCCTAATGTATTATGTTTTATATCTTGTTAATTTTGTTTCTTTTTTTGTTAAGAGCTTGCTGGAAATAAACAACATTATTATTGTTATGATAAAATGTTTATTTGCATCTACTTCAAATAACATTGATTATTGATGTATTGTAAAAATAAATAGCCCTTTGAAAAAATAAGCCCTTATTTAAAACTTGATAAACGAATATTGAATGTAAATTAAATTAAAGCAATAATTTTGACAGCAAGAGGGAAAGCCAGAAAAATAGCATTAATAATTAAAATATAATAGTATTGATAAAAATATCATTATAGAATGAATCTTAGGAACAAATGTTTAGGCATTTGTTTGGAATAATTCTTTTATTCAATGCACACTTGCAATATAAATTTAGATTTTTGTGCTATTTTAGTAAAATTATAGTATTGCAAAAACTACAAAAACAGTGCTAAGCGATAACTGTAACGGATATAATCCTATTCGAATTATGTCAGACACAATTAAATGCATGTCGGTTGAGAACAGGTTGTATTAAGAACAATAATTTTTGTTTAGAAACGATTAAATAGCAAAGATTAAATGTTGCCACAATATTTTAAAAACATAATAATAATTGTACTAAAAAAAACTTTTTGTGGTAAGCTCATTAAAATTTATCTACCTATGTTTTAATATACATATATCTCATTTTCATAAGATACTGAAAAATATAATGCCTTATTTTACAAAAAAATTGATTAGTTTAAAGCCACTTTTTTTAACTAATAAATTTTAATATAACTAAAGAAAGAGTTGAAGAATTCTTCTAGTTGGGAGATATATTTATTTGATTGTAGATCTACTCCATGTCTTTAATTATTTCATATGTAGGTATCTATGTATGTATTTTCCATTTTCGAGTCAGCTTGTTGAATTATTAATTTTGTAATTTTATACTCAATATAATTATAAGTTATCTTATTTTGAATAAAGTCATCATTATAAATATTTATAAATTTATATAAAATTGTGATAAATAATTTTCTATAAACAATATACCTATTTAAGATAGTGAGCTTGAGAAATAATCGTTACTGCTATCACTCGTGTTAAATTTAAATTAACGCTTTTCTAATTATAACATTATATTCGATTATATAAGTTTATCTACTGACAAAAGGTTAAATACTTGGTCTCAATTGTTGTGGGGCATGTCACTATTTTAGGGTAGCTTACACTTTCGTCAATAAAATATTAGTTGAATTCTATGTTGTTTACTCTTATCACTATTACCCCTACTGGCTGGTTATAATTAAGTCTTTCAAGTCACCCTAAGCGTATTCGTAAGTTTGGGTGAAAATATTGTTTTGTGCTCTACATTCGATAAATTGTTCTTACCTTCAGCAATAAATGAATGGGAGGGCTAATAGTTGGTGTTTTTTTCTTTTCTTGTTGACACAAGCACGATTTAATCCACGGCATTTTAATCCACTTATTTTGAGTAAAATTGACTTATTTGAATTTTATTCTAATATAGTTACTATTTTATCTATTTCTAAAAAGCACACATTTGATGTTAATTGGTTAGTTGTGACAAAACTTAAAATCTTTTATTCCATTCAGTGGTGTTAGGGTGTTACAGAAAAAGCGCGTAAAGCCGACATGAGGCAGCCAGCTGAGCTTTTGTAAGCTTCGTTGACGTTGTGAGCACGGCTTCCCGGACACAACTGACGAAACTGTCCGGAACTTCTGCGTATATTCCGTATACTGTAGTTCGACTACCGAAGGTTGATGTTTCGTTTTCGTGTTTAGAAAATTATAGGAAGTGTGCTAGTGCTTAGCTTCGTATTGTTCGTTGAACTTTATTGTTTGGACAATTTGGAGCTTTGTCAGCTCACCTGGTGAGAGTTTTAGAAGAGAATTCTGAAGGTAGGTCTATTAGGTCCTGTGTGATCAATAGCGTTTAGTCTGGCATATTTAGGTTCTAAAAATGTTAATAATGTTTTGATAAAGTTATCTGTCGAAGACGTTAACAATTAATCATGTCATAGTCAAATGTTTTTATTACACAGTCTAATTAAAATATGTTATGATGACATTTTTTATTATACCTCCTACACTTTAAGATTTATGTCATACGGAAAGATGTAATATTTAAATATAAACAAACAGATCTGTGATTAAAGTATTATTAGCATCGACTTACTAAAAAGCTTTTTAATAGAGGCTTGCGGTTAAAGTTGCTGACCATCCTCTATCAATAGCACTATAAAACACTATCTTTTTACTCTATTTTCAAATACTATCCAAGGTTGTTCTACCAAATTGATAAAAAAAACTCATATTTTTAACCTAGTTTATATTATATAAAGAAACTAACTCAAATATTATTTAATTTTAAATTTAACATACATTTTCAAACCTGTCTTACTATTTAGTTATAGATTAAACCAAAACAACCGATTTTATTAAATAGATTTTTTGCATTAAATAGATACAGAAAATAATAACAATTCAAAATAAACTTACATGATTGAAGTAATGTAAGTATGTGGTTCGTTATAAATAGATGATCGATTGTATCCGTAAAAATTCACGTTCAAATGTTAGTAAAGTTTCTTTATTTTCGATCATCATATGTATTTAATTTTTATTCTTTTCTATAGCATTTTCTAGGTTTTCTATTATCTCCCACAACGTCACTTTTTTCATCTTTTTTTTTTTTTGTTTTGTATTATTTTTGTAGAAATTTAACTGCTCTGGTATTTTTTACATTTTTTCTTTGCATTGTTTTTATCGTTTCGTCTTTTCTATGGAAGTTTTTAATGATTTGTGTTTGTCAATAGTTTTTTTCTTTTCTATGCTTTTTTTTTGTTTTTTTCCAACACAGACACTTTATTTTCTTTATTTTTTTCAATTCAACCTATTTTCAATATAATTGTTTTTTTCTATTTATATAATATTGTATGTTACAATGTTTTGAAAAAATTTATTCAAAGCTTTGTGACATACATTTTTTTATTGTTATCTATGGCTATCTCTGGTCTGCTTCAGTTTCTCTAAATATTCTTAGTTAGGTACAAAATTACCTACAAGGTAATTAGGCAAATAATAACTTGATGGTAGTTAATACCATTGAGATCTTTGATAACTATTTTTTTTATTTAAATTGTTTCAATTTTTTGTTGATTGATAACTGTAGAATTTGTTACTAGTAGTAGTAGTAGTAGTAGTAGCAGTATTATACAATCAATCAGTAGCATTTGACAATATATTATACAATCTTTATACATAATACTCATATACAAAAATAAGATAAAAAGAATAAAACTTTAGTTTTCTTGTGCTTTTTTTAGGTTATTTTTTGTGTTATTTTCTCTCTCGTTTCGTCAACTACTTTTGTCTATTAAATAAACCCAAATTACTCTATTTATTTTTTTATTGTCAAATTGCTATATCTTATTTTCATAAATTTTTTTCTCTATATGTTCTAAAAAAAATATGTCTTTACACCTTATTAACATTTTTTTATAGTTTTCAACCTAATACATACTTGTTTTTTTATCTCAGTTTTACAATTATTTTTCTTGTGTTTGCCAGTTTAATTCTTAAATATTTTGCTAATCTCTATACTGTTATCTACTCATAATTTGTATTATACAAAAATGTTGCAGTGTCGGCTATTTTTTCCTGACTTATTTTTATCTGTATCTTTTTATCTATTTTCTTAATATAATTGTTTCCTCTTTTCATAATGTCCCATTATCTATTATACTGTAGTCTTTTTTTTTAGTACGATTTTTTTATATTTCTTGTTTGTTTCTCCGCTTCTCTGTCATATATCTTCCAACATTTTTGCAGTATTTTACACACTTGTTTTTCTCTCATCTTGTTTTCATGCATTAGTTACAAAATGATTTTTCTACATCTGGCACAGATGAATATTTCTACATTTACGTGTACCACGACCATAGTATTTATTTATTGATTTTTTTCCATATCTAAGACACTGCTCACAACAACTGATCTATATTTTATGTGATCAGGACAAATACACAATTGAAAGAGAATTAACAAATTTTTGCTTAATTAATATGTTACCCACCTGGTTAAACCATTTTGACAATCAAATCAGATCAATTTAATCACAATGCATAATTCTATGAACAATCTTCAAGGTATTTACAGTTGCATACGTCTAATATATTCAGTAAACCGTCAAATATTTTGAACGAGACTTGTAATAATGATATCGGTCGATAGCTGACCACTTCGTTTAAATCACCTTTTTAGAATATTGGTGTCACTTTTGTTAACTTAGTTAATCCAAAAAAACTCTGTGAAACATTTGCTAGTAACATAATTTACCGAAAAAATACCATGAGATAGAACTGTCGTTAGTAGCTTAGTAGACACAAAGAGCGTTTATCTTCTTAACTCATTAGCGCCCTGCTTTGCCATTAAAGTTTCCAAACTTTTTTTTTATTAGTTTAAAAAATAATTTTTTGTAGTGGGGTGTCACTTTGATTTAGTACAATACTGGCACAAGTTCTGTTAGTAGTATATGCAACTGCAATAAAGCGTTTATCACATGCATTATTAGCAGCTGTGAAAATAATAGATTTTTGCTTTGAGTAAGTAATTCTTTTCATTTACACTAAATAAAATTTTAACGCATCACATTTACAATATTATTTTGAATAGATATAACTAGTCAAATATTGTGAGCTCGTTAGCAAAAAATGCGCACGTGTTACAAACGTGCAAAATTTAGTGTTGCCATATGGCACCGCTGGTCGCTTTCATAGTCATTACAAGTTTTTAATTTTTTTTAGACCAGGTTTTTTGCTTGTCGAAGCTTTAAACATGGTATTTGATGACGATATTAATGGGGATATTACTGAGTCTTTAGAAGCCAATGAACACAGATGAAGATTCTGCAGGCGAAAACGATAGTGGATTAGCCGACAATCTAACATCTTGACAATTACGAGCTTCAGTTGAAATTAGACTACAAGATAAAAAGGATTGGAATACCGGATTGGAATTAGAGCCAAAAAATGGTATTGGCTTTTACTCACCTGGATGCTTGATGTAACATTGCAGAATTGCTGGCTACTATATTGTAAATCAAGAGGCCACAAAGTATCACAGTTAGAAGTCAGAAGAGAAATGGTTAATCTATACTTACGCATATACTTAACCCTTCCTAAAGCCTCTGAAAGACCATCAGTATCTTTGCTAGTCTTCAGACAGCCGCATATCAGACAACATCCGATTTGACCAAATGAACCATTTTGTCGGCTATACACACAAAAACGATGTGTTCTCACCCTAGTCAATAATCAGACCAATGTGCATGAAATGTCAGGTAGCCCTATGCATAGACTGCTTTAGTCCAGACGCTATAAAAACTGAATTTCTTGCGATTTTTAATAATTTTTGTATGTTAATTAAATGTTTTCAAATTACTCTGCTTTTTTCATTATTGCCTCTATAAGCTATTGAATTTGCCATATGGCAACATAAAATATTTAAAACATATTTTTTTGTTTGTTGCAACTTTTTTTGATTAATATTCAAAAAAAAAATATATTATTTAAAAAAAAGTTAATTCGGGCGCTAATGGGTTAATCTTTTTCAGATTATTTGCAGTTTCTTTTTTTGTGGTTAGAGAGAGAAAAAAATAACTGTAAACGGCCGGTAATTCTATGGCCGGCTTCTTAATGTGTGATTCTTAACGTAAACATTTAAAATATAATACTTTATATATCACAAGATATTTTACATATAACAATTTGACGTTGATTATACATTATTCAATTAAGTAATGTGTTATGAAGCAAATAATAAGAGCAAATTCCTATCCGACTTTATCTTATTTCATTTTTATAAACATTTATTTATAAAACATTTACGTTTGCTTTAGACACGCAGTAGGAGATTTTGTTTTGTTAGATTTATAGTAGATTCAAAAATTTGACGTTACTTTGACAAGAAATGTTGTTACTATTAAAGTTTTAGTAATAGGTGCACAGAAGCATTTTGATGTCAATTTAAAAAAAAATAACAGGGTTTTTGATCTTTAACACAAGAGGCATAACACTAAAATAATATTAATTGTAAATTTGCAACCCGCTTAGATGACCTAACAATTGTGAAGAATTTAAAAAACAACAATTTGCCATAACTAATCAAATAAAATTGCATACAGACATTATGCAAATTTGTAAAATTGTTAGGCGGCTTATAACGGTTTTAACACTATTTCTAGGTGTATTAACAGAATTTACACATTATCTTACATTATGATTTTAAGTTTACATTCTTTTTCCCAAATGCCACTTAAATTTTTATTAGTTCACAAGTTTTTTAAACACTATAAAATAAAAATTATGAAAATTTTATAATAATTGTTTCAAATTCCCACACAAATTTGCATTTTTTTTTTAAACTAGACATATATTTTTAGAGGTTGTTTAACTCTGTGGTAGAAATTAATTATTTTTGCTCTTAAAAACGTTATGCCAATTTGTGTGTGAATTTGGGACAATACAACCAGTGATACATAAATTTTGCTTAACTTTTGAATTTTTGTGTAAATAGTTATTGCAACTGATTACAATCCTACCAAGCAAACAAAACCTTAGATGTGCGCGCTTTCATGTACACACCTCTTTTTTTTTGGGCTTCTGATTGCTTAATTTGAATTTACTTCTGACTTTGCTACTTTAGTTTGCATATTTTTCGGCGCTTTTGTTTGCTTGGAAACACTGTATATTCCGGTCATCTAAACGAGCTGCTTATTTTAAATTATACATCTTGTGTTAAAGTTTGAAAACTTTGGCTTTATTTTACTTTTTTACTACAACTTATCGCAACGCACGGTTTTATTTTACATTTATCCGCTTCTCTAACATGAAAAATGAAAGCTTTGTGTAAACAGAAGCATATTATAGTTATATCGAAAATCGTGTTTATAAATTTTTTATATTATTACAAATTTAATAAAAATATCTTTGAATAATTTGACTTAATTTGGTTTAAAAATATCTTTTGGGTGCTTTTGTAACCGAAAGAACCTATAAAGCAATTGACGTTTTTATAAGTTTAAACTATAATAAATCGATTTCAACATTGTTATAAAATTTAATATTATTAATGTACTACAACTATTACATTAATTTTATTAATAATATCTTTAAAACAATGTCGTCTACTAAGCCTTTGTTAGTGAATAATTATGTCCATTAAAAAATGAGCCTTATAGAACAACTGAATACAGACTAGAATGTATTGTTACGGACATTCGCCTTCTAATTGTATTATTATGCAATTGATACAAATGAAGGATTATTGAAACAATCGCCTATATTGTATGAAAGTAGACCATAAGGGGTCTATTTCACTAAGATGATCATAGTATACAATAAATATTCTCCTTAATGGATACATATTTGGAAATAAAAATAAGGTTAGTGAAGCACATTGTCAAATTGAAGTTATGTTTCGGTGTTTTTATTTTGTTTGGTTTTTCTTTTACTTTTTATCTGGTATTTGGTATTAGGTGTTTTGGATTTTGGGTTCTTCTCTTTATTCCTCTGGATTTTGGTTTTTGATTTTGATAACTATTCATCACTCCAATTGAATCACTTGTTTGACTAAAGCTGCAGTTTGAGTATCATCAAAATATGACAAAATAGGATGGGATCATATATCAACATTTGATGATTGTGGACAGCAAAAGATTGAGTGGAGGTCACCATTGCAAATAACCAAGTTGTAACATTTATATATCTAGAGATAACTAATGAGTAGCATTCTAATCTCGTGTGTAAAAAGAGAGTGAATAAGAAATAGATTAGATATCAATTTGAGAATTACACATCGTTTGTGCTGCGAAGGAGCCTCTTCCACGATAGTTCACTCAGCACCGCCATTTGACTAATTCATTTTGATGATAAAAGCTTTGCTTTGTACAACAATTGTCAACAAGATACAGTGATATCCCAATTTGCCAATATGTGCCCATGTACAAATAAATAAAAATAGTTTTCGAATTAAATTAACTGTTTAATACTATAAAAATTCTGGTTGTTTAATAGGAGATTTGTGTTGTTTATAGCTCACCAATTAATAGCTATTCCCTATCATAAGGCAATGCAAATCAATATGTTCTTCTTACTATTCCCAAGATGGTAAGAGATATCAAAAAACAGAGTGGCGCTAGATTTGCCGTTTAAACACTTGCCGGGCACATTTCGAGGTACATAAAAAGCATTGCTGGATAAATCCTTCTTCGAGCTCTACACTTCAGTTGAATGATACAGATAGTAACAACTTTAGCGCACCGTAACAGTATGCTCCTTTATTGCTAATGATCTCTTTGATTTCAGAAGCACTCTAGCAGCTATTGTTGATTTGTTTACAAAAAAGATTTAGGAGTAGCCCTAGGAAAATAGCTGAACTAAAAAACAATAGTTATAAAACTCAATAACACGTTTCAAAAATAAAACATCAAAAAATAGTGCTATTTACCAAATGTAGAATGAACATAGTGATAATGTTTTTAGACTGCCGACAGTGCAGCTATCATTTTTCTATAGAACTGGGTTGGACTTTCTCGTATAATTGGATTATTATTAATGTGCATTATTCTTGCTGAGACATGGTGAATAAAAACTTTAACTTTGTAACCAAGTGTAAACGACGGTAGCATTTACTCTGTTAATTTTGCCTTGCAATACTCACAGATGATTCTCAAAACTTTGTAGACGCTTTGTGGAACTCTATTGAATTTTTTTTAATTAGTAACCACAGAATAAATTTACGAATAAATGTTAATTGATTTGCTAATAATCTTGACAGCCGATAGAAAACAAAAAACTAGGTTAAGTTTTTTTTTTGGGTTTTACGAACAGTAAGCATTTTTACTTATTACACTTGATGTTACTCATGATTGGTAGGTGCTGTTTCTCATAATTTTATTACATAGTTTATTGACTCTATTGACATTACTTTTTGTGTTTTAAGAAATGATTTCTTTGAACTAATCTTTTAGCATTAGTGTAATTTCTTCACTACTACTGGATTTCAATAATTCTAAAACAATAGTTGCGATCTTTCACAATTACTAAAATCTGAGTAAGAAGTAGATATATTATAATTTCGATTTATGAAGAATGGTGAAGCATATGCGCTTATGTACTTATGCCAACTACTTTTCATTCCGTCTACTGCATGTCAAATGAAATTTTGCCACTTTTCTTCGGTAAACTGTTTCTTCAAGAGCTTTAGCTAAACTTTTTTCACTCTATTAACTAGATGATATGTTATTATAAATAACTGTTACGCAAATTCAGTTGGGTATATTGATAACTACATAAGTGAAGTCTTAGCACCTTCTGCTTTATCAACTTTTCATTTAGTCAAACTACTGATTAAATAGAGTTTTATCAATGATTTAAGTGGTTTTTTGGTAAAAATCATGTATGTTTTGATTCTTCAGCCAATTTTAAAATTTATGTTTTTCTAGTAAAGACGTTGGAAACTTTGAAAGTTACTGCTTTCACAAACATTGTCAGAATCTTTTAAAAACTCATTTTATCAGCAAAAAATTTTAAGATTGTAAAACAATAAAATACAAAAAATCATAAATAAATTTAAAGAATTATTGTCGTCTTCCTTAAGCAATCAAACAAAGAACCAAATGGTTTTTGAAAAAACATTTTATTGATAAAAAAATCTAAATTATACAAAGAAAAATATACAAAATAGGTGCGTAAAAGAGCGATAAAACGGTTGAGACTGTATGGCTGTTATATAAACAACAGAACTCAGAAGACAGGAACGCTTGTGGGTTGTGTCCCGAATTTGTGGGTTGTTTGGGACACAGGCTACAAATCAAATTTCAATAAGAATAATTAAATTTTCGTTCAACCGAAATTTAAATAAAATGATACAGATTGCCTGCAGTAACGCAGTAGATTTTAGATGTGACACCGAACATTTAAGTGCTATTTACAATAATTTTATTAACATTTACAGAAAAAAAAATTAAGCAGCAACACAACATTGGCGTGCAGAGAAATATCGAGATAACAGAGAGATTGGCCCTACGTATAAATATGGGAAATCAATGCAATCAATTTCTTTGATAACAAACGCATATCAGTCTAAATTTGATAAGAGATATTTTTTATATTTTAATTTTAAATTTGTAGAAACTTTTTTGACGGTATTCAATCATAATAATAATACGAATGCCAATAGCACTTTTCGAGAATTTTGCATTTTAATAACAGGTAAAACTACAAGGTTAAATGCTCGATCTATTGTAAATCAAGTATAATGTATGTAGTTTGATTGTTATGTAAATTATGCAATTGTTTTTTTAGACCTCATAAAGATTAGCTTAGTTGTCAAAACGTCGCAAATTGATGAAATAATTTATTTTTGTTAAATACATAATTGTTTTTTTTTCACTCTAACGTCTTGAAAAATATAGTATATTATTTTGATTAAGAGTAGCAAGAAAATAAGTGTATTTGGAGTATTATTTATTATTTTTTTATAGTAAATGTCGCGCCACTGCTTGTTAAATTCAACTTTAAATCTCTCAAAATATACTATATTTATTTTAGACATTATATTCATTTTCATATTACCATAAATCTATTTTACGTAAACATAGAACAAAGACTATTCTAAATAAAAATATACGCACAAATGTTACTTCTTTGGTTTTTGATTAAAATCATAAAGAAATCCAAAACGCAGTTTTTTCAATAACGTATAAGAATAAAATAATTTTTAAGTAATAAAATACAAGTTTAACCATATGAATTCATTATGTAATTGAATTGGTTATTTAGAAAAGGACCCATATTGGAAAAACAAAATTTTTTTTTACAGTAGACCAATCATGTTTTTATCTAAAAATAAAATCCAATTAGACAGTTTTTTGTCTTTAGTGTAAAATTTGATTTCACTCACATGTGCTTTTTTCTAAATAACCAAATTAATTGTTTTTTAAGGTCAATCAATAATAATTAATAATATTAAAAGCATTTTCAGTTGACACTTGGTTGCGTTGTATAAAACCTGTCAATATGTAGGTTATAGATAAAAACTAACTATTAAGATAAGAATATAGATAAAGACATACACAAAGATATATTTTTGTCATTAAAAAACTCTTGGTAAACTACAACGCACTTTGTTTTTTTTTATTATTATCATACACCACGAATTAAAACCGATAAAAATAGACACGAGTTCACTTTTTTTATAGTTTTTTTATAAGTGTTCTTTAGTGTGGTATCTCTGATTATTATATATTAAACATAACATTTGTTATGTATGGTAGAAGATTATAATGAACGTTATTAGTAAATATTTAAAGTGTATTTTTCAAAAAACCAAAAATGTTAACGATCGGTCAGATTGGCAGTTACAGGATAATCTTACAATATTTTTTTTCTTCTAAAATTCAGAATATTCACTAAACTACATTTTTCTTTGATACAGTATTTTCTAATTTTTCCTTTGACAGTAAAATATTGCATTTGTCAAAAACAAAATGGCTACAATAAAATTATTACCGATTTAATAACATTTTCTGCGTTTTTGTTTTTGTGTTTTATATTTTCATTTTAATTTTAAATTGATCATATTATGAAATAAATGCCGCGTCAATAAACTCTTTGTATCTCAAAATTTGCTGAAACTCTGTTTGAAGGGTCTCTAATTTCGATTGCAAAATGCGTCTGTCATTTGATGTAATTTTTTTTTGACTTTAAAAAAGGTTTATATTTCAACTGTTTCACTTTTTATTCGAAATAATCAAAAAAGCAAAAACGCACTTTTTTCAATGATATTTAGCTATAAAACTATTAATAAATAACAAAATCATACTTCAATAATACAAATTCATTATGTAATTGTATTTTTAGGTCAAATAATTAAAATAATAATAATATTAGAAGCATTTTTAGTTGACAATTGGTTGCGTTGTAAAAAACCTGTCAATATGTAGGTTATAGATAAAAATTAACAATTAAGATAAAAATATAACACATTCACAAAGATAAGGAAAATAATAACATTAAACAAGCAATGATCTATCAAATTTTGTCATTAAGAAATTCTTGAGAAAATAATACGCTTTTTGTATTAAAATATTTTTTATTATTCAGTATTATTCTATACCACGAATTAAAACCGATAAAAATTGACCGAGTAAGCAGCACGAGTTCAATTATTTCATTTAAGTTTTTCATCTATGTGTTCTTTAGTGTGGTAATTCTGAATATTATTAATTATGACATGTGTTGTATTTGGTAACTCTGATTAAAGAGTCCCTAATTGCAATTGAAAAATACATCGGTAATTTAATGTCATTTTTTTTGACTTAGAAAAAGGTTATACTGTTGGGAAAAAAATTAAAGAAATGTTCTAGATTGCTTACAAATTCCCGAATAATCACATATTTATAAATAAAAATTTATCATTTTTTTGATCGTATTTATTAAATAAGATAAACTATGTGTTATATATGTAATAGGTTTTTTAGCCGAAATGTTATATTACATTAAAGCGGCAAAACATAAAAAATAAATAAAGGTAAAAGGAGCCAAATAAAAAAAAGTAGAAACGATAATCTAGAAAAAATACTTTACGTGTATTAAAATTGATTCAGAAATTTTGAAACTAGAACAGGCTTGACTTATATATATTATACAGGTTTGACCAATACAGTCGAGCGTTACCGACTATAAAAACCATTCGTAACTGTATTGAATAATTATAAATTTTTTCCGATAATATTTGCTAAAACAATGTATTTTTCCTTTATATGTTATGTCTGTCAATAATAATTTTGGCTTTTTAGACATTGTCATTGATATTTTATACATTGTGTTGTGTAAAAAATAATAGTTCTGGAGTTTGAAAGATATGCTTCTAATCTTATTGAAGTTAAACAAAGAGCGTACACTATCAAATGCAGTACAATTAGACTATTGTACTGCAAAGCGAAGACAAAGATTTGAGTTTCTGTAGCATATTTTAGAGTATGTGGCTACAAGATTATTAAAAGAAATAGTTTTGTTTATCTGTAGGATGTCTTAACACATTTTTTTGTTAAAGTGGACTCTGTTTGTTTTCTTCTAAAAAGTTTAAGTTTTGTTCAGTTACGCTATTAACGCAACGTTTTGTTAACGCTATTGTACAGCGTTATACAAAAGACATCGTTTACGTTACACATTATTTTTTTGCAAACACTTTTAAATTTTAGAAATTAAATATGAAAAGTTTTATCAAATCTTTTAAAAGTTATTGAAAAACTTTTAAAAAATTCTAAAAAGCTTTTAAAACTGATTAAAAATATAAATTAAACCTTAAAAAATTATTTAAAATGCTTAAGATTTTTAAAGACGTTTGAATATTTTTAAATTAAAAATTATCGAAAATAATCTAAATTTTGTATTAAAAATGTTTTAAACCATTTCAAAGCATGTAGATAATGTTTTAAATTATTTTTTAGTAATTTAATTGTACTTTTGATAATTTTTAAACGAATTTTTTATTTTTAAAAATTAAATATGAAAAGTTTAATAAATTTTTTAGAAACTTTTAAAACTTAATAAAAATAAATATTAAACCTTAAAAAATTATTAAAAATGCTTAAAACAATTTTTAAAGACGTTTAAATATTTTTACATTGAAAATTATTAAAAATAATTCAAACTTTGTGTTGAAAATGTTATAAACCATTTCAAAGCATTTAAATAATCTTTTTAAGCTGTATTTAGAAGCTCTTTTGTACTTTTAAAAATTTTTAAACGTATTATGAAATTTTAAAAATTAAATATAAAAACTTTAATGAATATTTTTAAAAGTTATTGAAAAATTCTTAAAAAATTCTAAAAAACTTTAAAAACTATGTTAATAATTAATATTAAGAATTTGTTTATTGAAAACTCTAAAAGAATACGGTGTATTTCTTTGACTTGAATGAGGAAGGCAAAGATGAAATAAAATTTTAAAAATAATGCATATTTTGAATACAACATTAACAAGCCTGGTATGTGTGCAATTTCTTTCTTATTGAAAGCTTATGAACTCATTCGATTGCAAAGATTACTCTTTGCCCTTTTAAGGTTAAAAAGTATTTTGATATATTATAAAATTAAACCATTTACTTGTTATGAATCATTGTACGGATGACATTTTAATCACATTCTTAATGTTAATTTAATACAGCATCAATTATTGGAGGCACTATATAAACAAGAGATACACAAACTACTTTCTAGCTGATAGGAGAAACAAAACGGCCGCTTTTTATATACCGTCTAGATACAAAACATTTGCACTAATCTATTATTATTTTGTTTCGTTAGGATAAGTTTGTTCTCAGTTCACATTGAAAAACCTGTAGGAACATTTGAGATATATCCGGCAGTAAATTTTATTGCCCAAATTCATAAAAACAAGCACTAAAAATAAAAAAAAAATACAATTCAAAATGTTGCGTTTTTTGAATTTTGAAGAGAACCAACCACGTAACTGAGTACTATCATAGACTCTATCCTAAATAGAAAACGTTTTTTTTTTATTTATGACTGGTTTTGGGTGTCAAACTTTCTGGTGGTTTAGTGCCAGGTATATATCGGTTTTACAATAAGTATTATTTGACAAATTATGAAAATTGGTTTAGTTTTCATCCATCAGCAGATTTAATGGAATGATAAGGCATGCCACTAATTCTATGTATTTCTCTCTTTGATTGAGACTGAAGCCAGAATCCAGTAATTTCACTCCACGTTGATTTCTGGTTTTTCTATTTTAATTAACTTTTTTATAATAGAATTATTAGCTTGTATCAGGGTCCAGTATTTCAATTTAGGGTTAACTAGACAAAATTGGTTTAATCTTTTTATTTTATGGTTAGGCGTATTTCAATGCGGGGGTAGCAGACAAACCAGGTTAAATTAACACCAAAAGTTAACCTACTTGCAAGAGGTAATTTAAACCAAATTTGAGATGAAAAGTAGATTAAGCATGCGCGTTAAAACATAAACAAACAGGTTCTATTATTTTGACATTTTGAGATGAAGTTATAATTATGTTGACAGGACAGCTACAGCATGATAAACTCAAAATAAAAATCTTTATTTTTATAACAAATCCATATAATAGATTAATTTAATAAAAATATCAGGGCAACCCACTTTTTATAATTTAAGAATTTTATCATTATTCTCCACGACTACTTTGGACAATCATACTTACGTCATATTCAGGTTATAGAAAGAAATATCGGCAAAATCACATTTGTAGATATCAGTCGTGTGTTGTTTATTTTGTAGATGTTCATAACAAACAACACACATTTTTTGTTATTACAAATGTGATTTTGTAGATATTTAATTTTATAACCTGAAATTGACAATAGTATGATTGTTGAAGCTAGTCGTGAAAAATTAATATAAAATTCTTAAATTAAGAAGACTGGGTTCTATTATAATTCTAATTTAGTTAATACTTTACCAGATAGTGAAAGTAACAGTTTGTTGTTAAGTCAGGTCAGGTCAGTTCAGGTCGTCAGACGATGATCAGGTAATTCAGTTTAATGAGAATCTGGATCTGGATCTATTTCGGAAAATTTCAAGGCTTTAAATTTGAAGAAAGTATGAAGAATATTGTCCAAATTAAACTGTTTGAATTTTTGACAATTGACAAGTGATATTAGTCTGAAACAAAAAAAATGCGCATGCGGACAGATTTTGTCTGGCAGAAATATAACAAAAAAATTGGTTAAGTAAACCTGGCCAGCTTAACCTTGTGGAAGTAATAAACCAGGTTAAAAACTAAACGAGCTTAGTTAACCTCAATTTCAACCCTGAATTGAAATACCGGGCCTAAGAGTTTTTTTATAGATGTCTGTAAAAATGCGCTGTAATTTATTAAACCTAGAATTATTTAGTTTTAAAAAATTAGCTTGAAAATGTGAAGAGTACGGCAACTGGGCGTAATTGTTAATTGTTTATCATGACTAAATTTTTAATAATAATATGACTAAATGGGTTTACTATTTGTTGAGTGTTACCTACATAAAATTTTACTTGAAATTATAGTCTATTTTAACTTTTAAAGAAAAATAGGTTTAGGATGTTTCTAATTATGTAGTAACAAACAAGTCTCAAATTATTTAAATCTGCTTGAAAAATTAAAGGGACCAATTTATAGTTATAATTTTATCGCACTATGAACAAAGCAGGTGCCAGATTTGAATATATATATATATTTTATTTTTAAGTCTAATAGCTTTTCAAACACAAGTTTTGCTATAAAAATTTACAAATGCTTACAAAAACTAGTATTGCAGCCGTTTTAAGCAATATGCATTTATAAATTGTCTAATAAATTTGAGAGAGGTTTGCTGTTGAAGATGCAATTTTAAATCACTTTGAAAACAGTGTTGAAATATATGTCGATGTCTAAGAACCACGTACACTTTTAATTTTTATTGTGTAGAAAGTTTGTTTATATTTTAGCGCTGAGACTCAAGCTATGTCAATAAAACATTCTTTGAACAGTTTAAATGTTATTTTTTAAGCAATTTTTATTGCCCATATTATAAAAATAGGGACCGAAATTTAAAAAAATTACAATTTAAAAGGTCGCATCTTTTAAATTTTGAAGAGACTCAACCAGGTAACTGAGCACTATCCTTTGGGTGTCAAACTTTCTGGTGGTCTAGTGCCGGGTATATACCGGTAAATTATTATTGTAGTATTTTTAAAATTGGTTTTGAATGCCGTTTTTGATTTGTCAGGTAACAAACTTTGCTTTGTTGGTTCGGCAATTTTGCAAATTTCGTGTGAAGTGCAAACTTATTTGTCTCGGCTCACATAATTTTTATTACTATTACCTTGTACCACCAATTGCTACCACGTATTTACCAACTGTAAACTACAAAGAACAGGGTAAAAGTACGTGAGAGGATGAGTGAAAGTTTTTCTACAACAAAAAGGTTAAAGTAAGGGTGTCCGTTGAATTCAACGCTGTTTGCGTTGTACATAGGAAAAATGAATAAATAGTTAGAGAGAGCGCCAGTAGGAGGAGTACTTATAGTAAAGGAAAAGATATAAACGGTGGCGTATGCAGATGATCGGGCGGTATTAGCAGAGGATAAAAACGGTATGAAGAAAATAATTAGATGTTTAGAGAAATATATGTAAACAACAAGCTTGAGTTCATCACGGACAAGACAAAAGTAATCATATTTAAGAAAGCGAGAAACAGAGAAGAGAACAGATAGAAAAAATAAATAATTCTTAGAATTTAGGTTATTATTGCAATAGAAGAAACACAGAGAAAACCCATATCAAAAGACTTGGAAAGAACTTGCAATAACAAGGCATAAAGTTTTGAACAAAAGCTGTTTAAGAAAAGGTTTGAAAAAAAAGTTAAATTTTTTGAGAGCGTGGTTAAAAAAATGTTGCAAAAATATAAGAATAAAAAGAAATAGAGAAAATAGAAAAAGAGCAGGAAAAGTCTATAAGTGAGTTTTGAGAGAGGAAGTAAAAATGCCAGAATTCATAGTAATGGAGGAGTGCAAACTAGAAAAAATTAAAGTGGACGCCGGCAAAAGAGCATGTAAGTTGTAAGAAGAACAAATAGAAAGAAAATATAAAAAGTTGAATAAATGTATGAGCGAAAAGATGGAAAAAAAACATGTAAAAAAAATATTTTGAAAGACATAGACTGAGTGGGAGGGAAGTAGAGAATAAAAGGTGTAGAAGTGAACAAGTGTGGATAAAAGCTTAAGAAAGAGATGAAGATTTATGTAGGCAAGAAAAAAAAAAGAAAAGTGAATGAGACAAAATATAATAAGAAATTTGTAAGGTGATGTACTGATCGGGTACCTGAATATTTAAAAAAAGAATCAAAAGGAATTGCAAATTATGCAATGTTCCGGTGTCGAAGAGAAGCAAATAAAAATAAATATTGGTTGAAAAAATAAGAACGATTGTGTAAGATGTCCTAAGAAAAAAGAGAAAGACTCATTAGAACATTTAAAGAATAAATTGTAATAAACTGAAAGAGACAGTTAAAAAATTTAATGAATAAAAACAGAAGAAAAACAGAATGGATGAAGGAGGTGCTAAGAAAAAGCTCAATGTCAATCAAATTGTATATATGCCTATTTTAGATTATAAGCTAAAAATAGCAAACGATAAAGTATTATTATTACCAAATGTTACAAGCTAACACAAAATTCTCTAAAACACTTTTTTTTATTAAAATACAAGGAGGTTCTAACTAGAAAAAATAACATAAAATAGAAAAGGACGTTGGCGCACTCATCTTATACAAAACTTGTCTACGGTTTTTTTTTACATAAGATTTGTGCGCCAACTGCTGCTAACTTTATAAACGGTTAGTTTTTTAGAGGTTTTCTACCCTAAGCAGATCTTACAGGCCAGACGCTGGCAATATTTTGCAAGTAAAACAGTAAAACAATCAAAATTTAAATGTTTCACATTTTGTATTTGTCAAAATGAAAAATAAAATTGCTTATTACTTACAAGTATTTATTTTTTTCAATAAATTGCAATAGTGTTTCATTAGAAAAAATTTTTTTCTGGTTGAAGCGTATTTTTGTTATGCACAAAATTATCAACTGCTAAAAAGCATGAAGCTTTCTCGCAAAATAAATTTTTTATGTTAGTGTTGAGATTTTATAAGATTCCGTGTAATAAGAGCCAAAGATTAAAATCAATTTTTTTTTATTTTGACAAGGAAAATTTTTTTTGTGACATTTGTATTTAGATTGTTGCAATTTTTTAATCAAAAACATGGAAAATATTTTCTAGTCTGAAAACCATTTGCTCACCCGTTTTGTTGCTCAGCTAATAATTTATGCTCAAACTATTTGCAGAATAAATTGAATTTTCTATAAAAAGCTTTCTAAAAGGGTATTAAATAATTTCTTGCATAAATTAGATAATCAAAATTTAAAAGATTTGATTCTTTTCAATAGTTTGGAATTAGTGGTTGAATTGTATTTGGTTTTTTACAAAAAAAATATTTACAATGTTTTATTCTAGTATTTAATAAGTTTTCAATTATGTTTCTGCTTGTTAATTACATATTTTTTGCTTATAAACTTATGTAAATACCGTGTGTACAACATCAATAAACGTATTTGTCTATTTTGGATTTGCAATTAGCTAGAAAAAATGCTATTTTTTATTGTTTAAAAAAACAACAACTTTTGTGTCTCAATTATTTTGACCTGGCTATTTAACGAGGTTGGTGAGAGGGTAGAGCGGTGACATACGAAAAATCAAAAACCTTAAAACATATTGTAGAATATGTATAATTTTAAATAATGTTGCTTTGATTTAAATGTAATTAAATTAAACAAAATTATTTCAATTTTTTAGACTTGTAGGAAAATGATAATAGTAAATTAATTATTAATATAAAAATTTACTAGCTTGTCACTCTTTATGGATATAGAAGTGTTCATTGACCATTCTGCTGTCTTTTACGTTCAAAACTCAATTACAAAAGAATATATAAACAGACCGGTTAGATAAAAGCCTTCATTAAGCATTTTGTATTTAAAAATAAATCTTCATAATATTCGAGCTGTTGATGCATTAACTAATAATTGAATTAGGACAGCTGCTAATAAAATTTGTTTAGAGTAGAGAATTAACAGAGCTGAAATTAATAGTGTTAATAATAGATGTCGAACGACGTGGTGAGTATAAGAAAAATTCCTTTGGTGAATGACGTTTAATTGTTTCTGGAATAACGCCAATATTTTTTTCCAAAACCAATTGTAAAAAGTGTGTCTCAAAACATTTTTTTTTGAAAAAGAGTGGTAAAGCATCTAACTACAAAAGTAGAACAAAGATTTGAAAGGATCTCTAAATCATTGCTTTAAAATGCTGTGTTTAAGAAAAGCATTAAAACCCATTGAAAACAAAAAGCGGTAAAAGGTGATAGCATGACAAACTATCGGCGTATTAAAAAAAACGTTTTTACTGTTTACGTTTGAATAATTTTTTCATAAAATGAATAAAAATAAATTAGTTATTTTTTTTTGGATATTGGAACAACATTGTAGGCTTTTTTATGTTCACAGAGCTATGATATGTGAATATGTGACAGACCAGTCTCTAGCAAACATCGTCAGGATGTTTTAGATTATTAGTTCTCCGGAATAATTATAATGATTATGTGTGCTTGTTAGGAAGTTTCGCTAGCGGTTCGTCAATATTTGATTTTCCAAAATTAAATACCAAGTAATTAACTTTTATTAGAAAAAAGTGTAGCACACAGTATATTTTCACATAAAAAACATTTTTACAACTTAGATTTTATTAGTCTTGAAATAAATAACAATAATATTTTATAACGGGCAGTGAGAAAGAATAAATAGCGTCATCTTTTGTCATCTAATAGTTATAACTTGGAACAATAAAAAACAAAGTTGTTTTTTATACAATGCAGGATAAAGTAGGTAATTAGTGTGAGACTAATCTCTTATGCCTTTGCTATCAATTTATTGTAAATTTTGCTAACGGAATAAAATTACAATACAAAAATTATAAATTCTGAAAATATTTAAAGTTATACCTATCAAGACACCTAATTTTTCCAAATCGGACTTAACTTGAGACTAGGTTTAGGTGTAGGTAATGGCAATTTTTAATAAAAAAATATAAGTAATTTATTGATTTAAAAAAGTATTCTTTTCTATTAGAAAAAAAAAATTTTAACTGCGCCAATGTTTTAAAAGTTTTTTTTCTGGAAATCCATTTTTTTAAATTAAGAAACTATACTACCATATCTCTAAGCCGTCTTTTGTTGCGCACTCACTTTAGAATTTTGTGTATAATAGCACTGTAATATTTTTTGCCAACCTGTTTTGTCGACCATGTAAATCCTGTAAGCAAAAACGCGATTCATCTGTGAACAGTATTTGGCTCTACCATTGCATGTCTCAATTCGAATGTTTACATACGAATACAAATCTGTTAACTCCATGCTGTTTTTTAAGCATAAGATCAACTCTATTAAAGCGTCTCCTGATAGTTCTGTGATTTCCAGTTGTAGTCCTCTTACGTAGTGTATATTGCAAGGATAAGGAAACGGTCATCTCGGACGCTTGTACATCTTTGGCGATCTGTCCCCAGCCGTCCGTCCACTGTAGAAATTAGTTTCCAAACTCTAAGAACGTGTTCGAGATAGGCTATCTTGAATCAGAGCCGCTGCTTGGTTTGCACAAACTTTATGTATTGCTCCAATTAAAACTTATAATGTTATAATTAAATGGCCTTATTAAGCTAAGAGCCAATAAAAACACAATATGAAAATACAACAAATTTTTCCAAACATTCATTATTATACAAATAATTTGGATGTCATTGGGATCATAGCACTTCCGATCATTTACAACATGTCAATTTAAAGATTAAAAAAAGAAAATTGACACCAATATAAATTCAACCTTATATTGCATATATATTCCATTACATTATATAAGAATTTTTTAAAAAATCATAATCAGTCGCTTTTTGGGCCGGCCAGTGTATTGTTAGCAACCAATCGGAAGCGTTTTTTGCCATAAAACTTCGTGTTCTTCCATGATTTTGTGATAAAATTTTATATAAAACTTTATGTTTTCGTAGCAATTACCTGTCTGATGTATTTTTTTATTTGAGTTTCATACGTAACAAGAGCAATTTACATGATTTTTAATTGTTTCTGCTTTATAGAAAAAACTTAAAAACATTTGTACAGCTTGTTTTTAAAATGCTAGTAAAAAAACAGGTTGTCTATGATAGTTTAAAAATTGAAGAAGAAAAGCTTTCACGGAAGTGATCGTGACATCTTTTGAAAGTGACCGTGTCGAAAGGTTTAATAAAATTGTCGGCGGTTCGCACTCCATCGGTAAAGGGGTCACGAAGACAGCAAAATAAAAGTGAGAATAAGCACGGTAACTCGTCGTGTGAACAACGCTAGAGACAAAACATATTCTCTGGTTTAAAGCGTTTAAAGATCTATTGGAAATGAGACATTGCAACAGGCAAATTAAGTGCGAAAAGTGACTAATTTTCGTAATTTTGCAAAAGTTCTGAAAAGTTTTATGATATTTTGTAAAACGTTGTTTATAAGAGTTGCAAAGAAACAATTTCCCACTTACATTCAACGACGTAATATAGCTATAAAAAAATTAAAAATTATTATTAATTATTAATTTAAAATTATTATTATTATTCATTAAGTAAAAATCTCAATATTTTAGATACAGATTTAAAAATCTTAAAGCATCATTAATATATTCATATCATATTGTTCGAATTTTAAATGTTAAATCTGACAATTCTAACAATATGATAGCCGATGGGTGCAAAGATAGTAATTGTGCTTAAATTTTCAACAAATAAACTTATGGTTTTTGCTTTTAATTTAATTGCTAAATTGGCTTTTGAACTAATTGAACTTTGAAAACATGATTTTCAACAAATATGATAGTAACACTGCAGACAATATTATCTAAATGATCCAATTTGTAACCAACAATAACTTCTGCACTTTAATAATGAAGTATACAAAGTAGTTGATAGTTTACTTATGGGTTCGCCACTATCAGGCACCCTAGCGAACATACATATAGATTACATAGAAAAAGAACATATTTTGAACAACATCAACCCTTTTACAACAAATATAAAATCGTGGATACGTTATGTAGATGACGTTCTATGCACATGGGATGGAAACAGAATAGATTTATTCAAATTTCACAAGTATACCAACACTATAAATGCAAATTTAAAATTCACATTAGAAATCGAAAACAATAGCAAGCTTAATTTTCTAGATACTACAATAGAAAAAACTAACAATTTCTTGAACTTTAGCATATATCGAAAACCTACCTCTTGTTCAGCAATTATACCAAACGATTCACACCACTATTCTCAACAAAAACTGTCTGCATTTCGTTATTACATTCGTCGTGCTCACACTATATCACTGACGCAACCAAACTACCAAGCAGAAATAAACATCATAAAAACACTAGCTATAAACAACAATTACGATATAAAAACAATAAACAAATTAATAAGACAGGACTACATAAAAACACATCCTTTGTATAAAAAACCCACTAGGAATAAAGAAACACAATATTGAAAATTCAAATTTTATTCTGACATTAACTTAGATATTGCAAAAATACTAAGGAAATTTAACATCTGCGCTTTTAGTTCAAGCCTTTGTATTTACAACAAACTATGTAATGCCAAGAAAGATAAAAACAAAATGAATTCATCTGGTGTTTATCAAATACAATTTGATAATTGTAATAGGTGAAACTTGTAGGTCAATAAAAATCAGACTGGGAAAACACAAAAAACCACCCCAAAAATCAACATTGGGTAAACACTTAGAATATAATAAACATACTGCTAACAATGAAAACAACATTAAAATATTGCACCCAGAACATGATCTAACAAAACGAAAACTCTTGGAATCATTTGAAATCTCTAAGATGATTAAGAACAAAGCATACAAGTGTTTGAACATCTAAACACATACAGACTCACAACACATTTTCAATAGTATCTAAATCTTCACTCTGTATATATTATACTCGAAACAAAACTAATTTTCAAATAAAAATTAATAAAAACAACCACAAACAATACATTTTTATCAGCTTCTTGATAATATGGTATTATTTTTTGTAGCCTTCCAATTCTTAACTTAACTCATACGATCTCAATAACACCTGCAACAATTTTATATATAAAAAATTTTAAGTATTTTAACTATTGACTTTTATTATTATATTATAAATACTACATTATTAATTCTTGACTTATAAAAAGCAACAAGTATATGTTTGTGGAATCACTTGATAATAGACAGTAAGTGCTATTTATGATTATTACATTTATAAGACTTTGTTACACTTAACTTTTATAATTATTGTAGATAGCTCGCCCTGATGATGAGAGACTTCTCTCGAAACTAGTAGGCTGTAAATATATACTTTTATAAAAAAAAAAAATAAATAAAAAAAAAAGGGAGTTTGGTGAAGTATGTACATACTTGAATCCCTTAAAACCCTTAATTTTTGTTTTATCGAAAAAGTAGTTTTGTCATTGTCATCACTTGTCAAAGACCGAAATTTAGCAAAATTGCTGTGTCTTTGGGACAGGAATATGTTATTATTATTATAAGAATAATATTGTAAAAGTAATATTGTGTAATATTGTGAGCTTGTCAAAGATAGTAATGATTTTTAAATTCAGCAAAATTTTGGCAGGTAGGGTTGAACATATTAATAATCATAATAATGATAATTGTTTATTTATTATTATAATATATACAATATGGAAATTATAAAGCCCGTCAGGTTTATACAAAAAAATAAGAACAATTATTGACATTTTCAGATGAATTTCATATGAAAGAATATTTACAAAAAAGCAAAACAAACAATTAAAATAGGTTTATGTCTTACATTTTACAAACTTTAAAACTAATTAAAATCATACATTTTAGACAAAAAAAACATTACAACTAAACCGTACAATCATTAAGAGTTTATTTACGCTTTTGTAGCATTTGTCTAGTCGCAGTTTTTTAATTTAAGTTCAACAATATTTTTTTGTATAAATGCTTTTTTCTGAAAACATAATTTATTGTATAAATTTAAACATATATATTTAGAGTAGGCTTTAAGACCCAATAGGCCTAATGAATTAAGCCTTAGAGATTTTATATTGTAAGATTTATTATTTTTTGGAAAGTTAGTTTTGTTGTTTAAAAAAATTTATAAAACGAATAAAAAATTAATTGACAAGCTAATTATTATTAAAAAAAACCTGGTTAAATTTCAGCAACCATAATTATTGCATTTTTTTTGTAATTTTTGAAACTACTGAACACAGTGGTAAATGACAAATTAAAAGCTCAAATCTATCCATTTAAACACGAAACCGTTGATAAAGGTTAATACACATAATAAATGATTATAAATATGAATAATAGATACAGATTGAATGGTGTCTCGTAGCCGTTTTTTCATTTTTATTCTTGTTGCTTACAGTACATCTAGCTTGGCGCTGCTTATTTCTACAAAATGTAAAGATCACTGTAGTAAATAATGACACTATTAGACCATATATAAAAAAAGTATTAATTTTTTAGATATTGAAAATAATTAATTATGATATTAAAGTTTTAAAAATAATAAATTGTTTTATGTTGCTTGTTTTTTTTTTTAATTTTAGAAATATTTAATCAAACCCAATGAAAGTGGTTTTTTTGTTTTTTAATCGGATATTTTTATTATTTATCTACTAAAAATTGTTTGTGTTTAATAAATTTACTATTTGAAGTGAACATTTTTGTTTACAGATTAAGTGCTCTGACTTTAGACAGAACGAGAATGTTCAATTAAAACTTTATCAACAAAAAATGTATTGGATTTCAAAATTAGGTCTAGTAGTATTATTTAATATTGCCTTCCTCTAAAAATGTTTTAAATATGTCAGATAGACGCTTGTTATTGTAGATATTCTTGATATTCATAGATAAATAGTTCCTTTTAAACAAAAGAAAGTTTTTTTTTGTTTTAGTTTTATCATTATAAGCTTTGCTAAGAATTTAAGAGTTCATAATAATTATAAAAGTAAAACACGTTAGTAGGGTACCTAATTCTTATTTCAATTTTTCTGTAAAAGTGTAAAAGTTGACCAGATTACTGAATCAGTGCCAAGAATATAATCTAAAATTTTAAAAGTATTAGTAACATTTGATATAATTATAACAATTACATTATTTTATTTTCAGTCTTAAGTTGATTGTTTACAAAAAAAATAAAAAATGAAGATAAAACATTGATCTTTGCAATTTTGACACCAATATAAATTACAAAGATGTGCCAAATGATGTTGCAATTGAAAGTCAGATAATAAATTTGCAGTCAAGCTCTAAAATAATGTTGCAGCACTTAGTAATACAATAACTACTGAGAACAACACACTGGGAGAGATTCAGACGATAAACCGTGATTAATGAACCACAAAGCATATGACTTGTAATATATCTTCGAACCAAAGACCAAAATTAAATGAGAAGTGATTGATGACATTTAAGAAATTTAGCATCAGTTTCACACATAACATTCCTTTTCCAGCTGGATGGACACTTTTCGACTAACAGCTAAGATTTTAAATTAATTAAGCTGTTGCCATTTACAAGTCATGTAACATGGACGCATCAACCTGTTAAGCCACTTATTCCATGTCTTTACGTATGTATAGCCTCAAATTAAAACTTACAAAAGAAATAGGAAACATGCAGAGCCTTCAGCCTTTACCCTACGACCTGCGAAACGTGCACATTATTCATTGGATTAACAAAACAGAAAAAAACGAAAAATGCAGAAACGAAGAAGAAAACTGAATACGATGTTGAGTGATTGGATTTGTTCTAAATACAATACTGAATTTTTCTGACTTAAACCCGTTTCCTATTTGTTCTTATTGGTTATTTCTTAGACCAGTTTATTTTTATTCGTTTGTTATCTCATCATTTATCATTGGGGATGGCTTCCATACGTTTTCTGATAGAAAAGTTGATAACATCAAATGTTAAATGTATAATATAAAATTCATGTAGAAAACTTAAATGGAAAAACTTTCAATAGGTGTCGTTTAAGTTAATTGAAACAAAATTTATTAGTAGCATTTTTAAATACATAATAATGTGTTAACAGTAAATGAACAATTGAACTTAACGGTGACAATTATTTGTTAAGTAATTAATAGAATTTTTCGAAAATAATGTTGATGAGAACCATCAATTACGATTTTTTTAAACATAACAGATTACAATACTGTAATCTGTTTTTAAAATTCACGGGAACAAATAACGGATAAAAACATATTTAGGAATGGTAATCGGGTAGAGAATGCCAAGACGCTTCCGAAGACTTAAGAAAAATTAAAACATTGAATTTGAAGCTTTGAACGTTATCGACATTGAGCAAATTTATGCTGTTATACCGTAGCAACCAAGGAAAACTAGGTTGAAAACCTAATTGAGCTAATATAAACCCGATTAAAAAAATAAGAAGATGCAATAACTTTTTACAGAATTTAACAAAAAACTTAATAAGAGCTATAGTACACCAAATTACTGCAAATTCGACAAAATTGAAGATTGCAATAAATACTTTAGACGTCTGGCTGAAACTGTAAGAGTAACGATGACGATGACTTACTTCCTATCCTACTCTTTCAATTTGACTGAAGTTGTGATTTTTTTTTTAGTTGTATAGTTCAGAATGCATTTCAATTTTAATTATGGTGTTTCTTAAAAAGTGAAAAAGTTTTGACGAGACGTGCTCATATCTTGTGACTTGCGCTAAGTTTTAGCAGTTCTAAAACTGTTATCAGCTATATGAACGATAATTTTTTTATTTCAATGTTTAATGTGCATTTATTACTTCTTATTTTATATTTTTATATTTTTATATTATTAAAGATTAAAAACCTTTCGACTACCGTGTTCACTATTGGCAATTCACATTAATTTGTCGGTAATACAGTTAACTTTAGTTCTGACGTCACGTTGAGTATCTGTCATTTTTGGCGACTGTTTACTGTTTTAAAGTGGCAATAACAGTGCGTTTTTGTGCAATTTTTATTTTAGCTTTGGTTGTGTGTTTTAATTATTTTGAGAGGTAAGTCAATTATTTACTAATGTAAGGAAAAACAAATTTTTTTGTTATTTTTTTGGAAATAAATAAAATGTAAAGTTGGGATTTTTTTTCTTTACAGAACTTTACAGATCTTACTTTCGGGTGTGCAATACTCGTATTCACAATACTTGGTGTTGCACACGCGTTTTTGCCGACCAAACTGCTCCTTTAATTGTTCTGACATTCTGTATCAATGATACAGAAATTTAAAAAAAATTGATAATATACAACAACTAATAATGTGTTTACAACCGGCCAGCCGGTGATTAGTTGTGACGTCATTTATCGTAGTTTTATTATTTTGTTGCTAGAATTGTATGTCTACTAGTGTACATCAAGTAAAAAAAAAATTTTTAATAGATAATTTAATAACTGCAGTAATCTACCGTAGCACGATAAAAGTTACACATTAGGTAGAAATCACGTTTGCACTAGCCAAGTTGCAGTTTTCAGCAACGTTACAAATGTCTCTATTTTAAAATTTGGTAACTGCCAAATATGACAATTCAAATTTTTCTACAAGTTTAAAAAGGTTAGTTTCAAACTACTGTCTGACTTTTAGTGCTAAATTGTAGTAAAAAAATAATTAGTGTAGTTGCAAAGTTGTGTACACTATAGTAGCCACTGTGATTCAACCGAATATTTTCACGTCAGGTGAGTAAATTCTAAACATTGTTTTGCTGCAACTAGATATTTTGTAAAATTGAGTAAAATAAATAATAAAAGATCTTTGTCTAAGCAATGATTTTTTTGGTTATTATAGAGGATGTTCTCTCAGATATAGAATAACTGAGTGAAGATGATGACCATGATTGGGGTGAAGACAACTCAAACAAAAAAAAAATTTTTGATTGAAGGTAAGACTAAATTTTGGTACATAATTTTGTAAGTTTATGTTGGATATAATTTAGATCACGGACATGATCAATCTACCGAAAATATGGCAGTTGAACAGGAGGTACATGAAATGAAAAATCTTTTAGGAAGTTGTCCATCTATGCTCTATCCACTTTCAAGAAAGAGGGCATAAAAACAAATGCATGCAGGCTCCACGGGATAACATCTATGAAGTGGGAGATGGTTGACGGTTTTTCGAACAGGGCAGGCCGCAGAAAAAATCGTATATTTCGATTTAAATTAATTTCGAATGGTTAAAAACCATTCAAAATTCAAATGACCAAAATACTCTTTCTTGAATCTGAACAGACTATAGAAAAAAACTCAAAAATTATTTGATATTTGCTGAAAAGCAGCAAAATTTGAAAGAGCTTGAGTTAACACTTGAAGAAAATATAACATGGAGAAGAAACTACAAGACTGGACGTCTAAATTGGACGAAACTTCAAATCCCATCTATGAAGTTGGTAGTCCAGTATCCTTCTTCAACAAATGTTTTACTGTTGAATTATATAACTTGATGGTGAACATGACAAATTTGTATGCGGTTTAAAAACACATTAAATATTTGCCTGCAAATTTAAACAAATTATTCAAATTTATTTTCTATTTCATTGGTAAAAAATATATATGGGATTTGAATTAGAGCAAAATCTTTGCATTGACAAGCAAATGATACCCTTCAAGGGAAAATTAAATATAAAACAATATGTAAAAGGCAAGCCATGTCTATAGGAAATAAAAAGTTTTACTCTATGCGGCAGCAGCTGCTTACTATACGATTTTATTTTATATCAAGGTTGTACGACAGAATTAAATTGGAATCAGCTAGAATTGTTTGGAGCTGTTTTTGTAGTGAAACTTTCAGAAAAAGTTACAAGTCCTAGTTTTAGGTTAATTTACAATAACTATTTTTCAAACTACGATCTATTGCAATGGCTACAAAGCAAAAATATTTATACAGTCAGATCAGACAGATTTAAAAAACCTCTTTTTTTTTCTGACAAAGATATGAAGGTTAGAGGTAGAGGCTAACCAGAATAACTTCTGAGCGGAGATAAACAAGTGATTATGACAAAACAGTTTGACAATAAAGCCGTTATATTGGCATCAAATTTTGTATCCGTTGGTGAACTGGATACCTGTAAAAGAAGGAGGAAATTTAAAAAAACATATATTCAAATTGAGAAACTAAAATTAGTAAGAGAATACACAAGAATATGTGAGGAGTTATAAGCTTGACTTTCTTATTACTATGTATAGAACGTTTATTCGATCAAAAAAATGGACTTTGCGCATGTTTACTCATGAAATTGATTTGAGCTGTGTTAAATTATGGCTTGAGTATAAAATTGAGGCTCAAATTATGAATCTACCAAAAAAAAAGAAGTTTTGAATATATTACATTCCAGATCTTATATTGCCGAAGCATTGATATTGGGGTACAAATCTGTACATAAAAAACGCGGACGCCTAACTAATTCACCAAATCTTTCTCCAATAGCGTCTCCAATAAGCGTACGACCGGTGAAAACATGAAACTGAAGCATGAATATGCACCAATATATGACATAAGGTTTGACATAAAATAAGAGTGAGAGCAAAGAATTTGCCACAAGGTGTAAATATCCTAACTGTTATAGAAGAAGACACTTTTACTGCATAAAATGTAAAGTTGTGTGTAAATGTGTATTTCAAAAAAAAACAAATCTGTTTTTTATATTATCATCCTAAATAAAGTTTAGAATATCTAAATCCAAATTGTCATTTTGTATTTTTCTATATTAATTTTTAAATCAAATTTGTTATGTACGTCATTTATGAAAAAATAATAATATTTGCAACTTTTGAGTCACAGTGTACTCTATAGTGCACGTCAATTATTTTTGAAAACTAGAAGAGGTACAATTGTAATTATTATTATTGTTATATTAAATAATTAATAAATCTTATAAAATCTCTTTGACATATTATTGACTTACTCTGTCAAACTTTGTACTAAAAATGTCATAGTGAATAAAATGTTTCGTAGGTAAGGTCAGGTCAGGTCAACATAAACAATGTGTTTACTTTAGTTATCAAAATGCAATAAACTACAAAATAAATAAAAAATAAAATATCTAGCATAAAGTCACGAGAAACATAAAACATAAAAATTGTATGCTTAGTGGGAAATAGCATCTCATCGAGAATAAATATAAATATGGCAAGTGCAGCTACTGCATGACTACATGAATTACGAAATTATGATCCACGTTGTGCAAGATATCTCGAGGGTCCTACAAACAATGTGAAAGAACACAAGAGGTCACTGAAGAAGCATAAATATTTTCCAGCAGAGCAGCAACAACGGCAGGTGCAATACCATACGCTTATAATCAATTCTTTCAAGTATTTATCGTTTTAATTTCCATCACCCACAAAAATACAACACATTCCGTAGATGGAAAAATACAGTTTCTATGCGGTTTATCACTGCAACAACATCTAAATTAACAATGCCACGTGTTTAAATATTCACTCTGAAAGATGCAGGATCAGATAAAACTCTCATTGACTTTGACACCAGTCAAAACGCGGTCATTATAGAAGATAAAACATATTAAACGTAATCATTAAAAAATATTTATTTCTTAATAAATAACAAATGTTAAAGCAGTACTAGTAATTGAATGTTACTAAAAAAAACTTTTAATTTCCAACTAAAATTTTGTGCAGTTAATAATTAAACAGAGTGAACATACTGTTTGTTTAAGTTTACTAGGTACAACCATAGTGTCTTAATTCATTTCAAACAGCGTGTTTTTTTTGTGGTTTGTTGAAAAAAGGAATATTATACTAATGTTCAAAAGCAACGCAACACTTTTAAAAAACAAAAACTGTTTTTTTTATCAATTTTGTGTTGTGTTCTGAAATGATTTCAATCTAGTTCAAGTTAAACAAAAACTACTAATAAAAATTTAATAATGTTTTCTTTATCGCGGCTGTTATAGCACTTTATAACTAGGCAAATCGTATATCAAATCAAGTGGTTGATATCTTCTTGTAGCAAGCAAGCAGTTCCAAGTGTGTAGCACACATATTTGCCATGGGTTTAAAGTCTTTGGTGGTTGCGTAGCAACTCCTAAAGTATTCTACCGGTGCTATCCCAGACATGTTCTACTAGAGATAAGATTTTTTGAGCTAAAGCTTTTACTATTCCGCATTTTGTAGAAACTTTCGGTTTTGATATGCTGTTTGCGGTTTGGCGTTGTTTTGTTGGAAAATGTCGCTTGGGTTAATATCAATAGATGGTATTGCAACAGATTGTAGAGCTTCAGCAATATATCGGTGAACTATTACTAATAAACATCAACAGAAACTTACTTAGTAACGCTTTATACCATAATGCCAAAAGTATCGTCTGCGTTCTAAGATAATTTCTATATGTTGGTTTAAGCAGAGTCTAGACTTCTTACTAAAGGATGATAAACTTTTATTCAGCATCCTAATTAATCTGACTTGACACCATTTTAAGCAAAGACTTTTTTGTAGCGGAGTCGGCAAAAGCATCTAATGCAAACGATATGCATGAAGACCTATCCCAAAAACTTTTGTATTATTAACTGTTGGTCTACAAACCACACGACCTGTTAGTGTGAAAAAGACATCTAAAATTGGCTGCAAATTATTGCAAGATTACGCCTTGCAATTAAATGGTTCTTTAAATTTGAACCGACTACAGCGTCTCTGTCGCTGACAGTTTTTTTCAAATCATTTTTTTATAGTCACATTACAGTTGAGAGTGTTAATTTAGATTTTTTTTTGGGTTATGTTATCTGAACTCAAGCTGGTCTATTTTTACCAATATTTTTTTGATTGATTCCTTTACGAATAACCTATTTATTTATAAAAATTATCTTTATTTATTTTAAAACAAAATATTTTATTTTATTAATTTTAATAAAAAATTTTGAACTGAAGCTGGTCTATCTCATGCCAATATAGCGACTATTTGAATCACTTATTAATATATGAAATTGACAATATGCACCAATTTTAGGCAGTTTAAGAAAGAATCGGGGTGTACAGATGACACTATTAAGATAGACCAATTTTTTTGATAAATTCAAAAACATACATAACACAAAAAATTGAGATAAAACAGTGAAAACGTAATTGATATTTTTCTTTCTTAAAATTAAAAAACATGCTAGTTTTAACTACATTTATATAGTGTTGCAACATTTTTGAGCTTCAGTATATTTTTGACGCAAATTGAATAAGAATAGTAATGAAAATATCAGTAATAATCAAGTACACTATTTATTAGATTTCTTAATTTTTTTGTAAAAACACATATTTATTTATTTAAATTATTTAGTTAACAAGAATTACCAAAAAGTTTGTTTATCATATTCTTTTTACTAAAATCCTAGCGAATGCTTTGTGTTCTACAGTTATTCAGGTAAGGAAAAGCTGTAAAAAACCAAACCAGACTCCTAGCTTGATTCAACGCGTTTAGTTTGCATTTGTTTTTTAACTATCTTGATTTCTGTTAAGTTGGTTGGTTAGCCGTTTTCAAACAATAATTGTTTACAGACAATAAAAAAAACGGTTTATTATAGAATTGTATTTTTAAAATGTAGTATTTTATAATGAAGAATAGGTATTTTATAATGATGTTCACGATAGCTCACATGATTTTTTGAACAACGGTTTCTTGATGGGAATTTTTTAACAATAGTCTTTCAAATTTAGAGAAACTGGAAGCTGGAAGAGTGAATCACCAAAAAGGGGCTGCTAAAATAACAGTCAGGACAGAAAAAGTATTAACAAATTAATGTTCAGCAGCCGATGCATGAGACTTTCTCAATATCTTTGCATCATTTGTTCCAAGAAACTGGCTTATTGTATGATACCTGTCAAAAAGTTTTAGGGAAAGTTTTAAAAGCTTTTTTTTATATTTGCAGCAAGCTTTCCACTAATTGCGGCCAGCCAGCTTATAATTATTTCAATGTGTCAAAACAATTAACGAACAAATTTGAAACGGTTGTTCAACTAACAGTCCTCTTATCTAAATAATTGTGGATTACACGGTATTAAAAATGTGGATGTGAGTTTAAAAGATTTCTCATCTCAAGCGTTTTCTCGAAAACACGGTTTAAGTTTAGTCAAAAAACTCTTGTTAAATAAACGTATTTTAATTTGAAATTTAAACTCACTGAATTAAGTTAGCTTAAAGAAAACGAAGTTAAATCCAGATTTAATACAGTTGTTCGGTAGCTACGACGACGTAAACAAACAGCCAAACATATAACTCTTTTTTTGCATTATTAATTTTAAACATTAGTTTAGTATTATTCTGAATAAAATTTATTAGACAGTGTGTATTAATTGTTTCCGTTTTTGACGTCTTGACAATATATGGTTTTTTGACATTTAATCAGATTTCAGAAATATTACAATAACTAGAGCACAAAATTTACTACCTTGAAAGTAAAATACGCATTTTTTATATTAAAAAATAGTTTTTTAGTAAAATAATAATTTTAATTTGTATAGAATCAAAAATAAGAATTTCATGTGAAAGTTAAAGCACAGCAATTAATTTTAAAATTATGTTCAAATGAGAATGTTCAAATACCTATTAAAGTTTTAATTCTGATTGCACAAACGTCATCAATTAAGATTTGGAGGTCAATTAAGCGCCAATCGGTAATCAAATCGATTTTTTAACCAATCAGATGCCAAGCAACAAATGAACAATTAAAAATGAATGATTATCAAAATTTGTTTAGCGTTTCTTCAACAAGGTCTTAGATTTTTAAATTGCTTTCATCTTTCTATCAAACATTTTTTGATGAAAAGATTTTAGCCAATAATCAAAAAAACCTCTTTTTATCATTTTTAGCACCTTTCACTCTCTTTACGAGACTTTAACGTTGCTTAGATTTTTTTTAATATACTTATGTGTGTACTAATAGTTTATTTTTAATTTTCTAAGCATTCACAACCTGTTAAAAAATTTGTGTTTTAAAAATTAAACACTATAATCTAATATCAAGTGGTTATATATATATAACAGAATATTTTATAAAAAGTTATAATAGCTTTTTCAATATTTGTATTAGCCATTACTGTTTGTACATGAATACATTTGTATTAAGAGTATTTGAAAATTTTTTATTTAATATATGTATATAAACAAAGCTTTGTGTATTTTTTTTATTTTAACAAGACACGTTAACGCACATTTGCCAAACGTCAAGATTATACTTCAATATAATACTAACTTGTGTTAGTAGGTAGGTTGCAACAAAGACATGCACAAAAAAAATCGTTAACAATTGCAAATTTAAGCAATTTTAATGTTACATCTATGAATTTTTTTTAATGCATTACAAATTAAGAAACTACTTTGCAACGGCTTGCTGTTGAGCTTTTAATCTCATACTCGCCTCGCAAAATGTCGGTTTCTGGTTTTGTGAGGCAAATAACTAAATGATTTCAATTTATTTTTCTACTTTCCAGATCTAAATCAACACAATTTCAACGTTTACAAATTAGTAGTATTATAAAGATGAATGCTCCCAGTTTAGAAACAACACGAAACTTCCAACTTCCCTAACTTTTAAAAGCGCTGGATTTTAATGTATCAACAGTTTTAATCGGATCTGGCGATTCGAGGTCTTGATGACAAGTTGCTACCGACGATGTTAAACAAACACATCACGTTCTTGATTATTGATTTTAATAATGTGAATTTTTTACTAGATATTTATTAGAAATAACAATAAAATGTTTAATTTAGACTAAGAAACAAACTTCAACTCTAGCTGAGAAACATAAGCTACTAAACATTATTTAGGTAAAAAAAAATATATGAACTTTTTCCAATTCGGAGGATTTAAGTTTACATTAAGATGCATTATTTTGTCGTATTTTAAGCACAGGGAAGACGGTGGAAGCCGGCATGAATCTTATTTATTAGAAACAGCTTATTGGGCTATAAAACAGGTGTTTCAACAGCTATAGAAAATCAATTATTTAGGTACTGAAATCAATTTATGTATTATAAAAAATAATACCTACATTGCTTTTAAACTATCATAAATTGTCTAATTTTTAAACTACCAAATAAATCAGAGATCTAGAATATTTCACCTATCAATCTAAAAACTTCAAAGCGCTGCAATATCTAAATATTTATTTGGTTTATTCTGGAAATTGTTGCACTTCTGAGAGAGAAAGGCAACAACAAGTTTTGCAGAGGTGGGAAAGAGATAAGAGATACCAGAAAATGCTGGAAGGTTCCGAATGTTCTAAATTTATTGGGTGAACCAATAAATACGGGCAAACGAAAGAAAAAGAATTAGTTGAGTTAGTTTCCAATAAGTTTCTAATAGTTTTTGAATAAGTTCCAAATAGCATAACCAAAAAGAAGATAGTCAAGTGGCATTAACAAGTCAATCAAGTTAGAAGTGATCTAAAGGTGTTGATTGAAAATAGAAGTGTACAGCGTAAAGCCTGTGAATCAGAGACTTTAATTATTAAAGATTAAAGTCTCTGCTGTGAATATACTGATTCGGTTCCAGGTTTGAAAGTGTAGAATAAGGTTTCTAGAAGCTTACTCTTGGAAGAGTGATTAATTCCAACAATTGGGGTTCTTTTCTTATTAAAAGGGTTTAGCGTCTAAAAGAGATTAGTAACTGAATCAAAATCCACCAAGGCTACAGATTGGTCCTAATTTCAATCTTCTGAAAGCAAGCAAACTGGCCTACAACATCTACGGCTATTGGCAAACTTTTCAATATAACAGAGTGCGAGCAACTTACCAGAATTTCAATAAATTCAACAAATTCGAACAGACAACTAACAGGTAAGTCTTAGTTTATTAATTAATTTACTTCAATTAGTGGTAAATTGGTATTCTAAGTAAAATTAATTGGCATTTAATTTGTACTTTTGCCAATCTGATAGAATTCATCTTTAATTTATTTGATTTTATTAATTTATTAAATATTGTTCTTGTAATTAATTTTTTGAATTTTCTCACTCTAATCTCTCCCTAGAAAAGTTGTGGATAATAATTCTCATTAGAGATTGGCTGCCCTGCTTGTTTAATGAGAGTTTTTACAGTACGTTTCAGAAAAACAACTCTATAACTAGATTGATTTAAAAAATAATAAACATAATTACATTTTTCAGCATTTTGCAAAAGAATTTTTTGAGGGCAATTATGTATTATTATTAAACTAACCTTACAACTAAAATTTTTTTTGAAAGAACGTAAATTTACCCTTAGCGTTAATGTAAAATGAAATGCGTCTATATAACCTACATGAAAGCAGTGAACAACATTTTTTTAGAGAGACGCATTATACCGCAGAATGTTTACCTGGATTTCTAGATAAATCTATAAGTTTTCAAATTGACAGCGATTTGTCAGGTAAAACAAGCACAGCATTATCCACAAATAGTCGATAGCTGTTGAGCTTCCCACCCTTTCCATTGTCCACCAACTTAAAGAATTTAGAAAATTATTTATCTTTTTATGGCAGAGTCAGGATCATTATTATTGAAAATAATGACCTGTCATTAAATGTGCTCAACCTCAACCAGAGGTTTTCCAAATTAATAATAAAAATATAAAAACAGGAAGAGCAAAATTATTATTCTTAAAAACTTCTCGCGTGTCACGTGCTTTAACAGATAATATAATGCAAATATATGCACATACCTGCACGAGACTTGATATAATAAATAAAGTCATTGGGTAATTATATCTTTCACCTTATTTATTGTAATAATACGGTACAAACAATTTCAAATAACACAAAAAACTAAATTGATAGCGAGAAGAGAAGGGATTGCTAATCTATGATGTAATTAATGCAAATTTAATTTGATATCATGGGGCAATACATAATTGGTCGCAAATTGTACGAATTATATTATGATAAAATCTGGTAATGTTGTTTTTAATTTATCAATCGTTTTATATACGTTTCATATACTGGCTATGACAACATTTTCTTCTTAAAAAATATATTAGCTTAGTTATTATTATTACTATTATTATTTACCGAGTCTTTTTTTCCTGACGCTTGTATTGAAATGTTAAGACAAATTTTGAGTATTTGTATAATTTATTGTCTTTTTTGTAAAAATCTCTGCAAAAATCTTTTCATCGTCAAAGCTATAAATTGTGTATAATAAAAATGACAGGTCTTGTTAATATATATACTTATTAAGTTCAGTATAATCTCAGCTAGCCTAATTAAGAGAGATATATTTATAGTAACAACGGAGGAAAAAGGTTATTGTTGTATGGAATAGATTTGTACCTGGTGTAAAAGGTCTAAGTTTCTAAATACCTCAATAACACCTTAATAAAAAAAAGAAAGACAAGGCACAGAGACAGTTTATTCTTTTTTGTTTGGATTTACGACCGTCGCTTATTGAACAATTTTCGGAAAGGGCTTTGTGTTTCGTGCGGACGAGTCGGCTAAATTACAATAGGAAAAGGATCGAATTTTCAAAACGAGTCTTAAAAAACAAAGCGCGTTAAAATAACTAACTCTATTTCAAGTTTTATGGCGGCTGACTACTATAAAAAAGGTATTTAAAAAAACAATGTATATAGGTCTTGTCTCAGATTTATTATTTAAAAGAAATAAAAACAACTAATTTTTTTTTAATATTTGTGATGGAAAATTTCTCAGAGAAAGAGCTGTTGTTTCGGCAAGATGAAACCTCTCTACATTATGCTCTGACTGTAAGGAATGTTTTTTTTTAGATAAAAAACAGACTTGATCATTTTTAAGTGACGTTATTTTAGACTACATAATGTTTCGGTTTATACTGTATGTATTTATCAGAGGTCCTTGTCAGGTTCTAGGTTATTTAAAAAAAAAAATTTTAACAAGTCGACATGAAAAACGGTGATTATGTTATATTTCAGAGCAAACTGAAGAGAAACAGGTAGTAAAAGTGTTAAATAGTATATTAAAAAACAAGTTTCATAAGACATGTCTTAAAACACACATTCATTTTTTAAAGAATAAGTGCTTTAAGGTCTTATGAAACGAGTATTTATACTATTTTTTGTAATTTGCTATTTTTATGCTGATTTTAAGCATTTTTTCTTTAATTTGATCGATTTAGGGAGTTTTGTTGGTAATAACTTGATTTTAAAAGTGAAAATTTTATTTAACGGTCTTTTCTTTTGTTTTACCTAAAAATCCTAATCCTGCGTCAGTCCTGTCACAAACACCAAATACAAAAATGGAAGAAAACTTTACATGTACGCTTTCTGAAATACAAGCAAAAATTATTTTGGTTTTTATTATTATTATTGTAAAATAAATACTTTTTAGGTTAAGTGACAGATACACTGTAACTTTGTTTTTTGCAATCGGTTGTTCTTCCCAGACCAGTGCACTTATTATTCACACCATTATATGCCAGATTTCACATAAATATACTTTCTATTATTGTTCTCTTTACTTTGCTGTTCTAAACTTGAAATTTTAATTTACATTATTATCAACCGACAGGTAAAAAGTAGAGTTATGTTTTGCCAACTTGAAAATTTGTCCATTAGAGTATCAAAATGAAGGCAAATTACAAAAACATATTTAAGAAAGAAGAAGTACTTATAAATAAATTTTTTCTAAGAAAAAATAATAGGTATTTTTACAAAAAGTAATTTTTTAAAATGTACAAAATTTGTGTAACAAACAAATCAAAATATGTATTTCTAACATTTCCAGATTGGCACTTTCGAAGAAGTTATTGGAGTTATAAAGGAATTTTGAATGTGAGAATGTGTGGCCTGTAGATAAGACATGTTCTGCAAATGTACTTTTGTTTTTTAGTTCTTTAAAATTTATAGTGTTTTTGTTTTTATTTTTAAGCTATTTTAGATGTTCTAATGTTCTAGTTTTGAAAGACTGTAATGTTTGGCCTATGTAGGAGTTACCACAAGAAGCCGTTAGACCTATGTATGGTAGAGTAAAGTATGATGTCTTGAGTGGAGAAATTTGGATTTGAGTTTAAAGAAGTGAATTTGTTTAAATGGAACTCGTTTTGTATTTTACGGAAGATTTATTAATTAAGTTTAGATTTTAGTTTGATTTTTTTGATTCAATTACATTGTATTAAAATAAATGTTTGTTGTTGGTGCAAATACATTAACGAGATAGGCTATTAACTTGTTCTGCAAGTGTTTTGTCTATAGATACTAATTTTAGTATATTTCTCTTTGTTACTGTAATGTGCAATGCGTTATTTTATTCTTAACACATAATGTAGGTCACCAAAAGACAACTATCCACAAAAGTCGCCCAATTACATAAGTCTAAAGTTTCGTAAATTATCGTTTAAGTCTTTCAACTTTTCTTTTTGCCAACAACTCGAGCAGCCACTGAGCTGTTTGTTAAAGCTCAAAAAACTGTTTTGGATAGAAATTAGATCTTCTTTGCTAATTTCTTTGGATAAACACTTGTCTTTTATTTTTTGATTTAGTAGTGGTTTTTACCGCTTTGTATTTTGGATTTTTGGTTATGAGTGGTATTTGGATTTCAGCTGAATTATTGGTTTCTACTGCTACGCTTTCTAGATTTGTAATTATAAGTTGTATTTGGTGTTCAGCGAAATTATCGCCTTCTGCTGTTACGTTATCTGGTTTTTTAGTAATAAGTACTTGGTTTTCAACAAAACCATCATCTTTTGACAATATCTTCCTCTCTACTGAATCTGTTTTTATTTGCTTCACAACTTTAAAATTAGCTGTCCCTACGTTTTTTATCTTTTTGGTAATAAGTACTTAATTCTCAGCAGAAAAATACGCATCTGAAAATATTTTCTTCTTTACTAAATCTGTTCTTATTCTCTTTACAACTTTAAAATCTTTGGTTGTACAAGAAGAATCTTTAAAAGGCACAAAATTTCAATTTTGACAGAATCATAGCTGTTTTTGTTAAACTTCACATCTTTCAAAATGTAAGAATTTGAAGTTTTATTACCAAATACAAATTTTACTTATTGGAACAAAAAAATCTTTTATAAATTTTTTGTAAGTTAACTTTAATTGTAACTTACGTAAAATAAAAAATTATCAGTTTATTAATAATTGCAACATAATCTTTCACAGAATGGTGTTAGGTAAACCAAATACATAAATGGAAAAGTTTATCTATATTTACTTATAAACCACTTTTTTGTTTATGTATTTTTTACAAAACAAACACAACAAATATAACAGAAGTGGTACTTTTTTTAATAAACGTACGTTAGGTACAATTTTTCTAACAAAACCTGGTAATTTGTTATTTAAAGAATGAATGTTGGCACTGCACCAAAATATACATTTTTGCAATTACAGTAAAAAAAAAGCTCTTATAAGCGGATAGTCAACGTTTTAGTCTTTTTGTCCGCTTATGTGAGATGTCCGCTAATGAGAGAGAAAAGAATAGACAGACGATACATTTGTTATAGACAATATCTAAATTTAATAACCATGTATGTAACCTTTTTGCTAGAGCACGCATCAATAATTTTTCCTTATCTGACACATTCACCACTTTCCCACTTTCATTTTTTCTTCCAAACTAAGCATGTTTTTTTTAGGTGTCATTACCGTTATCTCTTTATACACGTTTATTTGTCAATTATTAGATAGAAGTAAATGCCTGCAGAACAGTAGAGCAAGACAAATAGAGCGTAGTGTCACGCAAAACGAAGAATCACCAAAATCTCTGCCCACGCATATCAATGCCTATGCGTCCGTTTATTAAAGCCTATTTTACTTAAAAAATCAGAAGAACAAATTTGTTTCCAAAAAATTTGTCCGGTTAAGGGAGATGTCCGTTTATGGGAACTGTCCGCAAGAAGAGCTTTCACTGCTCTGTTTCGTCTGTGTTTTTTTGCACCTTTTGTGAGATCACAAAATGTGCAAATACATTATTTTGTCAATTTAATATCTTGGTTATGAAAAACCAAAAAATTAATTGAAAATTATCAATTGAAAAGGAAAGAAATTCTTAATCAAAACAAAATTAAAATAGTTTTTTTCTAGAATTTTTAGGAACCGCATAAAACACCTCACCATCATAAGCTACTTCAGTAGAGGTTATTTAGCGGTTTCTACTTTACGCGATGTTTATGACGTCAGCATGGCGTATTTCAAAATTACTAATAGAATATGATAAATAATCTACGCGATTGATTGATCTAACAACCTTAAACATTTTAATATAAGCATTTGAAATGTTTGATATACAAAAAACGTCTACATAATTTGAAAATAAAATTTTCTTTTATGTATTTTTCTTACTTCTTAGTTTTTCTTTCTGTTTTGGTTTTTTTGTTGTATCTCTGCTTATTTTTCACTTTCTTTGTTTTTTTATTTTTTCCAGATTTTTTTTTCTTATTTTTAAGTCAGTTTTTTTCTTTTTTATCATTTTGTATCATTGCTTTTTTTTATAGCGACAACCTTTTTTTCAAATCTATTTTTTCTACTACTTTTCATTAATTATTTGTTGATTAAATAATTTACATTTAATTTATAGACATCGAATGAGTAATTAATTAATAATATAATGTAAAAATGTATAAGATAGTGTAATTATTTTTTCACTGTTTTTGTTAATTATTAAATTTTATTTTGTGTTCATTATATATATATTGGATAATGATCTAGGGTTAAGTGGAAAAGCCGAAGTCCTTACTTAGAACAGACTAAACTTCGTCCTTGCTGTAAGAGTATTACAGATAATAAAAACATTTTTATAATTATTAATATTCAGGTACATCAAACTTTGTTAAGCCGGAGTGCTTTATATATCTCGCATACTCTTTTTGTTTGTTAGTGAAATAAGCAAATAGAAAAACTGTTTGCTTTTTTTATCACGGCATTGTTTTTGTGCTTCTTTCAGCGGATTGTTCAAATCTACTTTTTGTACTTTTCCCCATTAATTATTTGTTGATTTAATTATTCTATACATTTGAGAAGCTTATTTTCAAAATTTACTAAATCTACATTTTTAAAATAGAGTTTGTTTGCCTGTTGATATATTTTTCTCTTAACCTTTATGTGGGAAATATTATAGCAAAGTGTGCCAAGTTAAATACAAAAACAGGTTAAAAATATCGGTTTTATACCAAAATAGAGCAAATTTTGTTAAGCCAATCAAAAAAATGCTTCCAATCGCGTGGTTTACTAGAAAACATTTTTTTTCTAATTTTCTATCTTTTGTAGTGTACGTTTGTTTTTATTGCTGCACGCAAATGAATATAGGTGCTAAAAACGAGAGTTTTTTTGAAGAAGTGCAAACAATAACACATTCTAGAAAGCGGAAAACAGACATAAGTAAATGAAAAAAAAAAGGGTTGAGAAGAAGAAAAGACACGAATAAATGTCAAGACAGGGTTTTTTAAAATTGTGCTCACTTAATAATAAAGTGTGTAAATCTCAACCATTACCTAACAAATGATGATGTCCATGTTTTTTACGACTCTTTTCACCACCATAAAACTGCCAAAATCAAAGAAAAGTTATAAGTTCATATATTAACGACTCAAAAGACAGCCCAAGTCAAGGTAGGTCTAAAGGTCATGCAAAAAATTTATTTGTGAAACATTTAATTTAATCTCATAAGACAGTAACAAATCGGTTTCTAAAAACAACAGAGGTGGTGCCAAAGTGTCTGTTCTAAAACGTTCAAGAAACTGAAGGTGAAGAAGATTTAGAATGATCATAAGATATTAAAAGTGGTCAAAAATCCAATAACACGACACATTACTAACAATCAGTCTTTTAATCAACCGTACCATATCCTAAATTAATGCCAAAATATATAAAAAAAATTTTAGTATTAGGAAAATATTTCTGAGATTATTTTGTAATATTTCACCTCCCCAATAATGTTTTTTTAAAAGAAAAATCAAATGTCAAAATTGAGAAACTAAAGATGTCATTAAGACATTACACTTTCACGAAATGCTAAGTAATATAACCTTTCATGCTTTGCAATATTTCAAAATAAAACATGTTCTATGCTAGGCAAACTGATCACATTGATCACATTAATTCTAATAAAGATGTCATACTCAAAAAAGTGGATTTGTGAACATGTTTATTCCAAGAACTTCGTACACTTTAGAAATAAGCTTTGCATTTGGTTTAATATAAATCAGTACACCAAAAAACAATTATAAGGTGAAACTAACGTTTAATAATTCAGGTCGTTTAATATTTTTAGTTCTATGTTGGTATATTTTTGATAGAATGAATGTATCGATAAATCTAAATAAGTAAAATGCATTTTTTGCGCAAATTATTGTCTGCTTTGTCAACAAAATTTTTTTTAGTTTTTAAGTTTTTTATAAACTATGTATTTTAATACATAGATTTGGAAATTATTTTACAGTTAACTTCAAGAAGATTTCAGTTAGAATCTTCTAAGTCTAATTTTTTGGGTAAAATAATGAAGCGTATATAACGATAATTTATTTACTTTAGGTTACAAATAATTTTATTATAATATTCAAAATAGAGCGTGTTATTAAATTGATTTTGGTAACATTTAGTTTTTTTTATATTAGTGACAATAAGTGTGTCATACGCCCCACTTACAGAAATGACGCTTGCTGTGGAATGCAAAATTTTTTTTGCTGTCATCATTTATTGAAAGCAGTGTATCATATGCCGCTTTTGAGCTTGTAGACTTCAAATTCTTAATATCTTCTTGAGGGGTTTTACGGCATACAGGTAAACTCACCGTTTTTAGCGTTCATTTTCAACACTTACCATCTAAATGATACACATTATTTAATTTGTTTTAGGCTTACTATATAATTTTAGTTCAGTAATTCATAAGTGATGTCAGTATGCGGGAACATAACTAATAATTTGAGCTCTAACCAGCTCAAGCAAAGGTTTCTAGTCTAATACGAAAATTCGGTTAGCCGAAATTTTAAGAATTAGTACGGCAAAGTGGAAATTACACTAGACTCGTTGTTTTAAACACACTCGTGTGACAATACAGCGTTTTATTAAACTCGTACAATAATACACAATTTACTATCTGTTGTTCTTCCCAGTCGATCATTATTATTTGTTTATTTGTAAAGACAAAAAAACCTACGCATCAAAAAAATTAATTTTTTGTTTCTATTTTCGATCTTTTGGGATATGAATAATTATGTTTTCACAAAACTCATAACCAGGAAAATTTTGAGTTAATTTTCAATTTAAATAAGCTGGCGGTTAATGACGCTGATATAGATTGTAACTACTTTATAAGGTGCAAAATTTTTCAGTTAGTCGTAAAAGACGTTGTGTGGTCAAATTCTTAATTATTTTTTATAAGGAAGAACATGAAACCGAAGTATGTTACATTTTATATTTGTTCGTTATCTTTAGAACACTGCACAATTCAGTGCACATATTAGATTTTTTTTTTGATCAATAGAAAAGCCTGAACATTTCAAATTAATAACGTCGTAATTAATAATTTGAAAACAGCTGAATCTTAATGGAATTAAATCCTTCCTGCCAAACGTGCACTCTTTGTTTCTTGTTGGCAATATAACAGTTTCTGTAGATCCTCGACGTTGAATAATACCTCCTGTATAATTACAATTATATTGTCGCTTTTCCCAAAGCTCTAATATAATAAAATTAGATGTAGATCCTAGTAACTCAAGATCAAAAAGTACAGATACAGCAAAATATATGTCCAATCCAATGAATGACAAGATGCAAATAATTAAAATTTAACTGAACGCATTTACAACCAATAATAGAATGTAATTGATTGTTACAAAAAATTTTAATTACTTTTTGCAAGCTTGTTAAAACTTTGAAGCTTTAATGTCACTGACCTCGTAAGAAGTTATTAAGCGCCAGTGTTCGTGTTATCTATTCCTGCATGCGCGCTTGTGCTGACGGCTAATTCCTGCCACTTGATAGATTTATTATTGGCTGCACTTGAAACCTAAAGCGCCCTCAATCACTTCGATTGACGCAAATCGTATAAAGGCTAACGCCGATCAAAGAAAATTGAGTTAATGTTTTGCAGAATTTTAATTTTTCATTCTCGCGCCTGCTTTTTTAAAATAAGAAACTACTCATTTACGAAACGCGCCTCTAATTATTGTTGTCGGATGAGAAAAGACGTATTATATTTCACAGTCTTTTCTTTATTCAAATGAAATATTTAATATACTCTGTAATCAACGCAAAAGAATGTTCATTCTGCACGAGTTAGAATGACAATAGAAATCTTGGCGAGTGCTGCGTACAAAATTGCTAATTTGTGCAAGTTGTATACTTTTACTTTTTGTACAAGAAAGAAATATTATAGATAAAACAAATAAGAATTAATTTAGGTTTGGTTTTATAATTTTACTTATCATTATGACACTGTTATGTTCACCTGTGTCATATGGGATGTTATACTATTAGTATTAGACATAATTAAAAAAACACTGTTTGTTTGATTATTTGTTATTAATCGTAGGAATATTTTTATCTTTACATGCAAATACTTTATTCAAAGGTCGTATCTATTCAATTGATATAATCTTCTATCAGAATGTTTAAGGAACTTTTGTTCTATTAATCTGAGCCAAATATTTAAGAAAGATTGTTATTTTGTCAATGTGACGAACTTTGAATACTAAAACTAGGAAAACTACGAACTTTGAATATAAGTCAACATATATATATATATATATATATATATATATATATATATATATTGATAAAATTTAGTAAATAAGGATATTTGACCTTGGTTGGGTGGTGAAATAATTGTTACATGTGGTCTCTTTATAAATTGCCAAGCTTACAACACACATATACAGTTTACAATTGAGAGAGAAATAGATGGGTGGGTGCCTTTTTTGGATACAAAGGTTTGTAGAGTTGACAACAAAATAAAATTAGATTGGCATATTAAAAATACATCGGCGGGTAAATATATACATTATAAGTCTGATCATTCCATTAAAATTAAGGTAAATTGCATAAAAGAATTAAAAAATCGTATTAAAAAAATATGCCATCCAACATTTATTAACAAAAACTTACATATACTACATAATATTTTATTAGAAAATGCATATCCAAGAAGCATGGTATCGGGACTACTATACAACACAACGGATGCTGAAAACGAAGAATCGTCTGGAATGGACGCAAGAGGTCCGACCCAAACAACAAGAACAGATAATATAACCCGTTTACCTGTAACAGAAGTACAATATGCGGTAATTCCAAACATAAAAAACCTTTCATATAAAATAATAAATACGTTTAAAAACGAAAATCTGAAGATAGCGTTGAAAAATATAAATACAATTGGAGCATTATACACAAAAATAAAAGAAAAAACGCCAGTTCCACTCCAGACAGACGTGATATACAAACGAAAATGTGAAAATTGCGAATATTCGTATGTACGTAGGTCAAACATCTCAATGGCTAAAAAGCAAACTTACCTTACATAAAAGTGATATAAACAATAAAAAAGACAGATGTGTTTTAGCAGTACACGCTACCACATGCCTACATAATATAGATTTTGAAAGTGTTAGTATTCTTGGCAAGGAAAAAATACAACAAAAAAGATTAGTTATGGAAATGATACACATTAAAAAACAACCATACCAAATGAACAAAAAAACTGACACACAAAATTTAAGTGCAACATATACATACTTGTTGAGCCTCGCAAACCGCAATGTGTACGATGGACCCTTGGATGAATGAATAGTATATCGACATTAAACTTGAGTTACTGAGTAACATAGAAAGCTACAATAGGTAGTTGTCAAAAATAGAATTAGAATCTATATATTCCGGTAGTTTAGTTAAATATATTAAGCAATCAATGGTATATTAGGAATTTTTCGCGTACAATGTTTTATCAATATAATGACAGGACAATAGATAAGATTAACAAATGTCAAAAAATTCTTCTATATTCACTAAACTTATTCTATAGTTTATCAACAAAAAGTTTTAATTTTCAAATCTAGAATTTCAACATGTTTTATACTAATAACCAAAAAAACCAAATTTTACTTCTTGTTAACTTTAATTAATTCTCGCTTATGGTAAGTAAGCTGAAGTTAGACTAGAATTTATAGCACACTAGAATTGTTTTTGCATTGTAGAGGCCCTGAAGATGGTATCAAAATAAAAAGTACCGAAAGCTTGGCAATATATAAAGAGACCACATGTAACAATTATTTCACCACCCAACCAAGGTCAAATATCCTTATTTACTAAATTTTATCAAAATATATAGTGACCGTAAACACAAATTAACTATATATATATATATATATATATATATATATTAAAATCCAGAAGAGGAGGGTCACTTATTCTTCCTTACTTACTTACGCTGAGACTTAGACTTACAGTCTTACTAGCTCATTTACTTATTTTTTCATAAACCGATTTTTTTTTGTTTTTGTTTTGTTATTAAATAGTTATTTTAAATTCAGTGTTTTTCTAAAAACTCCCCGTAACAACACTTTTAACAGAAAAGATGCTTATACAAAACTTGAAAGGCGGGTTTTTAGCTAAAAAAAGTGGTAAAATTGAGAAAATAGATTGAAAAACCGCCAAAGTCAGTAAGTCTAGTGTAATAGGTTTCACGAACGGAAGAGTTTTTCGCTTCCTCTATGGATGGTACTGGTGCTTAACAATTCCGAAGTTATTGTTCCTTCAAAGTCAGCTACTAACAAATATTAGATTAGATGCTTTCTCAATAAATCTTTTAGAAATTTGTCGACACCAAATGGTCAGCTGTTTCTAGATTGCTTATCACTGTCAATTCTGCTTTCAGCTGTAATTAGTGTCAGTTTTTTTGTTTTGTTAATAGGCGTTTCCAATTATAATATCATAATGCCACAAATTGAATTGTTTTTGTTAGATGTTTCGACTTATTTTGGCATAAGAAAAAAACTTGAAGAATACGAAAAAAATTGTAAACGCGGGATATATTATTTTGGATGGTGTTTTGGTGTAGAGTTTTGAACCCGGGCTCCGTAGAAATGTACATACAAGGCAAGAAATCTTGGCAAGCAATGTTTGCTGCACACAGACAAATATCTACTGTTAGGTTTTTCTATTCTTAAGACACTTTTTTTTGTAGGTGGTAAAATGGTGTGTGCTAACACTTTAACTCACATCAAGGCATCAACAAAGATTTTGATTCACTGAACACTTTAAAAGACTGAAAAAATAATTAACACCAGTTCAATTCTTTTATAGTCGCCATTTAATATATTTATTTACTAAAACAACATTAAAGTTAAATGGCAATTTTGTTTTATTCTACAAAAGTTAGTTTTTTTTTTGCATTAGTAGATGGCACATCCTTTGTGCTGTAATGGTTTAAAATCACAGAACGCTAAAAACAAATACGACAATAGTAGCGTGTTTTTCTGTTCTTTTTAGAACTACACGTAACACATCTACCAGTCTCTCCTTGTCTTGGTAAATTGAGTAACGTTTGGAATATTACATATTTCTCTTTTATAGTCTGTAGTTACATAGTCTGCTTTTTAATGTTCGAGGAATATTTTCCATCTCTGGACGTAAGCAAAGACTAGGCTCAAGCAAGATTACGCAAAAATGGGCGCCTTGGGATATTGTTGCTAGGGTGATTTGAATTGTATACAACAAAACTTTTGATACCGACCATATTCAAAATTGAATAAATCATAGGCAAGCGTCTTGTATGCGTTAGGGGAAGACAATCTTAACACCTTTTTTTTTTCTTTGGGATATAAGACACCAAAGTGAAATTTTTTCTCAAAGCAAACATACTTGCTCCGGGTGGATGTGTTGGCTTAGAAAGTTCGTTGGCATTTTCGATTTATTCTTGCGCAAAGTTCCAATAACTCTTAGTCGGTAATCCTTGTGCAACTTTTCCAGTAGAGGAATGGTGGTAAAAAATTTACCTATTGTCAAGTTTCTGCCAGAACCTGTGATTATGTCGCAAAGTCTTTCTACAAGAGCAAATGAGCTGTTGCTGACTCTATAAGGCGCTGTCGGTTGAAGACCTACATAAATCTCAAGGTTGCTTGTATAGTACATTCTTGCATCAGGGAGGGCAAATATCTTTATCTCATATTTGGTGGGTTTAGATGAAATATACTGGCAAAAACTACATCGTTTTCTAAACCCCTCAAGTTTTTCATCTATTGTCACGTACTCGGACAGACTGTACCCATATTTGCAAATGTTGACAAAACTGTCGAAGAATTCGCGTATAGGTGCCAGCTTATCAAGACTTTTACGCCCTTTGCGCGTGTTTTTGTTATGAAATCGTACAGATCTTATCAAGAACTTAAAACGTTTTATAGACATTGTCAACCTAAATATTTCTATTCCGGAACCATCTGATTTGAACAACTCTTGAGCATTCAAACGGCTTGCTTTTAGCATCCCGGTATAAAATAATAAGCCAAACTTAAGGCTTATTATTTTATACCGGGCTTGAAATTCGGTAATATTAGTTAGCCTAGCGTCTCTTTGATAATTACGTGCTATTATGATATATGAGCATTGGTATGCAGCACAATAAGATCAAGCATTGCGTTGTTTATAAAATATTTAAAAATTCTTAAAGGAGTTTTAAATGAGCGAGTACGTAATTTAGAAATAGGAAGACCAGTCACTTTGTGTTCTGTTCTAGTTCGCATAGATTGTGAGGGTGCGTGCTTGTTCCACCGTGTTTGCTTATTTTTTCCAATAAACACGGGCTTGTTGCAAGCGATCGAAACATCTTCACTTTGCTGTCTTTTCTCTTTTCTCCACCAAATCAATTTCATCAGTGTCCGATTCATCGTTGTAATTTATTTATTTGTCAAACTTCTTCCATTAGACGCGTAAGTCGCGCTTGCTCTGCTTCGTAAAGTCCCATGTCTGTCAAAATTGTAATTTCTGCATGGTAAATTAATAATTAAACAAGTAAAATTGTTATATAACTAACTCACATTTTGACAAATACAGCAACAGACAGTTTCTTTTTTGCACGTAGATAAAAACAAATGCTTTAGTTTTTGCACTTAATTAGCATTAGACTGTACTAATGGTGTCAGTACAAGAGCTATTCTATTTGTCTTTTAAAAAACGTTACAATATGTTATTTAACTTAATATACATATAATATTGTATTGCGATTTTTCTTTAGATTTATATCTTAATTAATTTAAAGTCAATAAAAAAAATATTAATATATTCCAAGACACAGTAATTCCAATTCTTGCATGTAATAATAATAACAGCAAAAACCGTCTCCGTTTTTGTGTGACTTTGCACTATGCAGTGAGAGTTAGAAAAATTAATGGCAAAAAAACATAAGACTTGGTCGGGAACTTCTTTGAGAACTAGCTGTTTTCAGTTTATTAGTTTGCTAAAAAACTTGACTTTTGGTGTACAGCCAGTGTTTGTACCGAAATTTTTTTCTATTTTGGTAATGTTTTATAACCGATGATTATAAAGAATTTTATTTTTTTTTTTGCAATAATAATAACATGTTAACTCCCTGTTCAAGTTCAACTACTTTGTATAGCAATGTGTTTTTTGCCGTGCATATTATTAATTAATAAATAATAAGCAACTGTGATCAAAATAATTTTATACCCATATCAAAAGAGACGGTTTGAATCAATGTCTCTGGCAGAAAATAGTATTATTTTAGATGTTTGAAAATATTTCTCACGTTACGAACAATGCGATTGTGTTTCAAAATTTAAAAAATTCTATAGATGTTTAGATGGTTTATGTGGTGTTGATGTTAGAAAAAAACGGTTTGTAATCAGGGTTAGGAACAGTTACTTACATGTGATGCCCAGATACAGAAAAAAGAATCTTTATAAATTTAATTAATTGAGGCAGTGGTACTGTGAATTGAAGATAGGTATTTATCAAAAAAAAGCAAAATTGCAGACGTAAACAAATTTAAAAGATTTAAATGTGATCTAAAAAAAATACTTATAATATAATCCGAGAGCTAATAATATTAATCGAATGTATAAGAAAGTTCGATTTTTTATAAATGTAAATATACATTGTAAATATAATATTGAAAATGTCACAGCAAAGCTTAATTGTTGAGATTTGAAGGGAGAGACGATAATGTTAAAAAAGACGGAAAAAATATACATAGAGTGAAACAGGGCAAGAAGCATGATAATTCATTAAACATATTCTCGACTAAAACTAGTGATAATTATATAAAATAAAATTGATTACAATATAGCTGAATAAATAAAAATGGAATAAACAAATTAAACAATTAGTTTTAAAATTTAAAGATTGATAAAGTTGAAAACCAGAAAACAAACTGAAATATTTAATTTTAAAATAATTTTCAAACAAAAATAGTATAGTCACGGTCTAAAACTAGCATCACACTTATTTAATTGAGTTTTCTTCTACCACTGATTGGTAAGTATATTATTTGATGAGCGTATAATGCCTATCATAATACACATAAACACAGAGTGTTTATAATTCATCCAAGTATAGTGAAGGCATTATACTCGAGTTAAATTTAAATACGACATTTTATCTATGATACTTGTGAATAAAACGTCGAAAACAAAATTTTTAATCTATAAAAAAATAGAAAAGCAATTTTCACCTTGCGGCACGGCAGCAACAATTTATGACAGTAATTGTAGGTTCTGTTAGATCCATAGTAAGCCTGAGCGAATAAAAGAATATATATATTTTTTAAATTTAAGCAACCGAAGGAAACACACAAATTCATGTTTTTAACAATATTTAAAAAAAGAAATTAATTTTTTTTTATTTGTGTATCAGTCGTCATTCGGAACTAGGTATATGTCACAATCTTATTGATAAGCTCTATTCATACGGAATTATTTAATTTAAGTACGTAGGGACAAGAATAGCATCCTGACTCTTGTAGATAGCGTGTTGTCATTGTTCCCATAATTAAAGCAACCTGAAGTAGAAATGATTCTAAATGGCTCACCTCACTTTTGATTTTATGTCTACTGTTTCAGATATAAAATGTTTGATTTTTTCTAGGTTTAACGTTTTTGCTTGATTGATAGTTTTTATCTTTTTGTTTTAAAAACAATTGCAACTTTGTTTATTGTTATATATTAATATAGTTAACATTTAGTGTTCTTGAATTGTTGATTGTATTTTTTTTTAATTATTAAAATACTTCAAGCAGTGGTTTTTTTAACCAAATAATTCATTTTATTTATCTTCTAAAATTTTTTGTGCTTGATAAATTTACTCATTGACTTGAACATTTTTGTTGCAAAACTAAAGCTTTTTAGACCAAAAATGTTCAATCCAAATTGGTCCAAATTGGTATTACTACAAAGTTTTTGTGAAATAAAAAAAATAACCCGTTAAAAAACCAAGTTTTTTTTTTAATTATTGTCGAATAATTTACTGTGTTTGTTTGGAAAAACTAAACTACATCTAACATCTGTAAAACATTATTTTGGTTTAAAAATCTTTTTAAATCGTGAAATAGAATATTTAAATATAACTGTCTATTTTCAAGAATAAATCTCTTGAAATCAGTAGGGTTCTTTGAAAAAATCTAAATGATGACCCCCTAAGGCTGTAGGTATATAAAATGATAATTAAGTTACCATTCAGATAAGAATAGACTTTTATTTGGCTCATTTAAAAATTTTAAAATTGACTAAAATATTTATTATGTTTTAACAACTTGAAAGGGCTTAAATAATCATTAATCATTTTATCCGCTTTAACAAATACTTAACTTATTAAAATTCAAGTTAAAACTGCAGTGTAATAATTAATGTTTTTCTTATTGCCGGCAATACCAAAGGTTGTACAAATGATTTATTTATTTTATGAAAACTTGAATAAATCGGTTGTCTCGCCCCTATTGCGGTTGGTGACAATAAGATTAATTACCCCTATGCAAGAATTTTCATTAAAGAAGTTAACCCTACATATTGTTATTATAACGATTATTTACTTCAAGGTTTCCCTTGTACCAGATCAAACTACTCAACTTTAACAAAGGGTTATAACAAAAGATCTGAATAATAATTGTTCATCTATTTCAATATATTTGACATATATACATATTTTTAATAAAAGCATACACACATTTTCCTATATCTCGACTAGTAAATCAGGATATATTCTTCTAATTTATCTGACTTTTTGATAATTTTTGGTAATAACTAAAGCAGTAAGTCAGGCAGAAAATCTTTTAAATCAGTAAAGTACGCTCGTGTTATATTTTATCGAAACATTAAGAACTAAATAAATTTTTTATAATATTTATAAACATTGTCAATACCTAATTAATAATTAAAAGTTGCTAAAAAAAATGCAATTTGATAAATTACGTTGAAAAGAAATTTGGAAAAGAAGCATCTTAGTATTTGTACTTGAGTAGATTTGTTTAGGTAGGTACCTCAACTTGTTTGCCTTTTCGATCGTGCTAATTAAGTCGGCGTAGTCCCGTATCATTAAAAATCTGTGCAAAATGTTTAATATCAATAAAATCAAACAATTGAATAGGCAAAACGATTTCAAGTAAGGACCTTGCTAGAAAAATAGAATTAGATATATCACAATTATTTTAAGTGGTAGAACCGTAATTTTTTTATCAAAAAGATTGCTATAATTTTTTTTTATACCAAAAAGACTGTTACCATTTATAAATCTTGAAAGATAGGCAACTAGTAATTTCATTACCAATATGCAAAGTAGCCTAGCAACAGAAATAGCCAGAAAAACTTGCTGACTACAAAACACTAGCTCGCTAGAATAATAATAATTACAATAATAATTTTAAAAACACGATATTTTCAATTCAAAAGCGGCTGAAAAATTATACCTACATTATCATGATGTTTATAATAAATAAGAAAAATACTGACAGAAGAGTTTTTAAAAATTGGAGTAAAAATAAAAACAAGTCTGTAAAGTATTACCGATCTCTCCTACAAGCCTGTAGAACAGTACCGAATTTGGTCCCTAAACATTCATTTACTTTGTTATTAAAGTTACTTATTTAGAAAGATGAAATAGAATTATCTATGGAACATTAAAAAAATACCATTTATATTAAAATAAAATAGATAAAAATTTTTTTTTTAACATTTTGGAATCAATAAAGATAAGGTAATTTAACATATATGTTTGTTAATTGAAACGTAATGAACTCAATTTGTACAAACTTTCAAAATTAAAAACAAAGACTCAACTTAAACTGATTTTCAATTAAATTGATTAAAATTATATTGTTCTAAACGTTAACACTTTTACCATAAAAACCCATTTTTTATATTCTTACATTTTTTTTGAATTCTTTTTTGTTTATGTAGTTTTTACATTTTTATTCTGTAATATTTTTACTTTAAAGCTTCACTTTACTACTCTATGTGGGCAGTGAAATATTTACAAGCAGCAGCAAAACATAAAACATATTACTAATAAAAAAAAAATTAAAAGATTTAGTAAAAAATCTCTTATAATAATTTGATTTATTTTCATATAATTTTTCATAAATTTCAAATTTTTCTTAAATTGTATTAGAAAAACATTTAAAAATTCTTTAAATACTTGAATAAGCTTCACTTTTTTTTTAAATGTAATTATAAAATATATTTGAATGTTTCCAATTTGTTTTAAAATTTTAGATTATTTTTGGTAATTTTATAATTTTTTTAAAAAACAATTAAAATTTTTTTATGCATCTTAAAAAATTGTTTCAAACATTTTTAAATATAAATTTAAAACTTTAACAAATGTTTTTAAATTAATTTAAGAATTTATTAGTAATTTTTAAAAAAATTTTTATAAAAATAAAATTAAAAAAATTTATATATAATTTTTAAAAATTATTAATACATTTAAACGTTATTAAAAATAATAATAAAGTTTTTCAAAATTAGTTTAAAAAAACTCATAAAATTGATAATAATAAATTTTAAAAAATTAAAGAGTTTTTTATATGATTTAAAAATATTGTAAAAAAATAAAACATTTTGAAAATATTGTTAAAACTAAAAACACATAAATAAATTTTCTCAGATTGTTATCGGCTTTAATACGAATCGACCCAAGAACTGCTGCAAAAACATAACAACTCTTGATTATTGTTAATATTATACACCCTGTACATAGTTTTATATACTATAATAGATAACTGAAATATACAACCAACTGACAAAATGTTTGTCACAAGCGGCGTTAGAGGCTATAGGATATAAAGAAAAGGAAAAAGAAACAAACTAGAATGGTGCTTAGAAAAATAGAGTAAAATGATGAGAAATAAGTGAAATTCTTATGAAGGCTGGCTGCACTCAGAAAATTAAGAAGATCATATTATATTTAGACAGAGGAACAGAAAAGTTAAGAAAAAAGTAGCAGAGAATAAGAATAAAATATGGAAAATGAACTGTGAAAAAGTTGATAGGTGTCTAGGCGGAACAAACATATTAGAGGCTTAGAAAATGATAAGAAACATTAGAAAATAAAGTAAACAGAATACAATTATCAATTTTATAAACATGAATCAGTGGGAGGACTATTATAAGCAACTGCTAACAGAAACTAAAGATGAATTTAAAACAAATATTAGTATAGAGAATTTTTTTGATTAGACCATAGAGGTCTGGAAACATTCCTATTAAACTCGTTAAACACGCACCAGACATAGTCAAAGAAAAATTGGTTAAAATGTTCAATAAATGTTTGTTAGACGGTGCTAATATACCATCGGAATGGAGTTTAGCTCACAATGTCAATCTACAAAAAAGGAAACAAAAAACGATGTGAAAATTATAGAGGACTAAGTGTGACGAGTTTAATTAGGAGATTGTACGGCAGAATAGTCAAGAAAAGAATAGAAGCAGAATACATCAAAGAACAGTGTAGATTTCGCGCTGAAAAATGATGCATAGATAACACATTTGTATTACAACAGCTACAAGAGAAACGAAAAGCTCGAAATCTGTCAACAAATATCAAATTCATTGACCTGGAAAAGACTTACAATACAGTACCTTTGAAGAATTTGTTTCAAACTTGGACAATTTAGACAAGAGTTGTCTAAATAGGATATATCTCAGAACAATTTTAAATATTTATAGAAATTCTAAAAGTGCTGTCAGAATAGGAAACACATTATCACAAAACTCTCCCATAACAAAAGGTCTTAAACAAAGATGTTGCTTAGCGCCGACTCTTTTCAAGATCTATATTCAAGAAGGTTTAGCACACGGGAGAACAAGCTGTGTAGGAATGGGTATTAAAATAGGAGACACTTGTCTTACAACTTTGCTCTTTGCGGACGATCAGGTGGTAGTAGTAAATGATGAAGAAAATATAAATTTTATTTTTATTATTTATTAAGAGAAATACAGAAAATGGGGTTTAACAATAAGTAAAAAAAGAACAGAATATTTGAAAGTAGGAGACAAGCCAGACATTGAACAACTGCAGATTAGGCAAATTCAAGCTTGCGATAACTACAAATATTTAGGTAGCATAATATCACAAGAAGGAACTACGAAGAGAGACATAGAACACAAAATAGAACAAGCAAGAACTGCTGTAAAAATGTTGAATCCACTACTATGGTCACCCACAATGAGATTTTAAACAAAATTAAACATGGCCCCTACAATAGTAGGGCCAAAACTTACTCATGGCTTACAATGCTGGCAGTTGACTGAAAAATTTAAAAAGCAAAATTAAAGTGGTAGAAATGGATTACCTACGTCAGTTGTGCAGGATTTCTAGAACGGAACATGTCTCAAACAAAAAAATTAGACAAAAAACGAAAAGAATATATAACACCTTAGACCTGATAGAAACACAGCTGCTCTGGTATAGACATGAGATGAGAATGGGAAAAGAACTGTGGCCAAAAAGAGCTCTCAAATATATTCAATGGAACCAAAGAAAAAGAGAAAGACCACAAACATCAGGGGAACAAGGAGTAAAACGCACAATGGATGATCGAGAAGCGGCGAAGAAAGCTGTAGGATCCTCGCGTATATATATATATATATAGTTTAATATAAACAATAGCAAGCAAATTTTAAATTACCCTAACCGCTTTTCTGCAGTAACAATATTTAGTTTTTTTGATTTGAAATGAGTGTTAACAGTTAACTAATTATACGATCACAAGCATGTGATTCAAAAGTCCAAACATTTATCGTGAATTTAGACAACTGAAGAAATGTAAAAAGACACATTTTGTAGACAACCTAGATTCAACTCAACCACATAGAAAAACGAATCTACATTATTTTAGATCTAAAAGTAACAATATAATTCCGTTTAATAACGAGAAAATAAAAAAGTCTCCTTGATGCCGTTTAATACTACCTAAACTATTTATGAATGAATAAATGTTCATGTTAATGACATATAATAATTTGACTTTCAAGTACGGATTTAAAGTCTTGTCACTGTTGATCTGATCCATTCCCGATTTTTAAACACGTTGTATATAAAATTTTTTTTAATATATTTATGATTGCTACTCTATTTCAAATTTGAAGAAAAAATTTGTAACAAATATAATTTCTTGCATATTACGATTTGTTTTATTAAGTATATAATATGATTTAATTGAAAATTTACTGTTTAGTGTTAACCACATCAAACAATGGGATTTGATCTTACATTGTATACAAAAATGCCCACATTGTGTATTATAATGTTTTAAAAAAAATAGTGCATACGGTACTATGTCACTCATGTTGTATTTTAAGCGGTGATTATATACTTATACAAAAAACAAATTGAGAAAATTATCAATATGTGAGGACCAGGTGTACACTTATTTAAGTGCCAAAATAGCACGGAGCTATAGCTATATCAGTATAGAGATGAGATTATCACATTTTGGTAATTTTGTGCATCGAAAATTTCAATAACATAAAAATAACCATATTGCTCAAATGTTTTAAATTGTTAAATTTAACAATTCAAGTAATATGATCGCAGATGCGTGAGGAGTGATTAATTTAGCTTGATTTTTTAAAAACAAATTTGAGTATATTTTCTGTTTGGCTTGAAACACAATTTGTAATTTTTATTTTTAACTTAAATCTTGAGGCTTTTAAATTGATAATTGAAAGCTTGTTTTTTACCAATTTTTATATTATTTTTAATGGTGATAATTATTTTAATAAATTTTAATCTGGCAAAATTCCTATGCTTTTAAGATAATAATGCTTAAACATTATAATAATAATGACGATATACAGCAGAGAGATAAAAATGACAATAAAAAACATAGATGAAACAGTGAAAGAAAACACAGAAGAATGCATACTTATGGGAAGAGATTTTAACGGGAGAATTGGGGAAAGAGAAGCGAGAAATTGAGAGGACGAAAAAGGAGATGAGAAAAGGAAAACGACAGACATAAAAGAAAATGTGGAGGGAAAAAAGTTGATAGAATGGTTAGAAGAAAAGGGATGGGAGATACTGAATAGTAATAAACAAGGGGATGAAGAAGGATAGTGGACAGTAGGGGAGAGTCGGTGATAGACTACGGAATAACAAATGAAAAAGCGTGGGGTAAAGCAGAGAACTTTAAAATAGAGGACAGAATAGAGAATAGAAATCCAATAGAAATTTTTACCTTCCAATAGAAATAAGCCTAGAAAGCAGAAATAGCTAAACAGAAGATAAAAAGAAGACAAAAGTAGAGCAGACGAAGGTAATAATTAAAGTGTGGAACGAGCCAGGCGTGAAAGAATACAAGAAAAAGCTGAAAAACGTCAAATTCGAAGGGCAAGAGATAGAGAAGATGGAAGTGGAATTAAAAGAAATACTAGAAAAGGCAACGTCAACAACAGAAGTAAGCAGTAAAAAAAAAGCTGAAAAGAGAAATGAATGGTGGGATAAAGAATGCTACCAGCTAAAGAAAAAAGCTACAAAAGCGCTAAGGGAATTCAAAAGAAAGCAAGTAAATAGAAGAGTCTTCTTAGAAGCAAAACAAAAACATAGAAAAAGATGTATAGAAAATAAGAGGCAGAAAAGAGAAAAAGAAGATAAAGAAATAAAAGCTATTAAAACAGAAAGAGAGGTGTAGAAGTACATAAACAGAGAAAGATTAAGAAAAGAAGCGGCGTATGAAGAGATAACAATAAAGGAATGGGAAGAGTTTTTCAAAGAGCTGCTGGAAGGAGAAAGAGAAGTAGATATAGAAGACCCAGCGATGCAAACGGACCAGACAGCACCATTAGGAACAGAAATTACACGGGAGGAGGTAGAGAGACAGATAAAGAAGCTGAAGAAGAAGAAGGCACCGGGGAGGGATAGAATACAGAATGAACACTGGATGTATGAGACGGAAGGTGTGATAGACAGATTGGTAGAGGTTATGAATGAAGTGTGGAGCGGAGAGGGATTTCCGACAGGTTGGAGAGAAGGCATAATCCGCCCTATCCACAAGAAAGGAGATAAAAATAGAGTAGAAAACTACAGAGGAATAATTCTCTTTAACACAGGGTATAAATTGTATGCGTCAGTACTGAATAAAAGGCTGAGAAAAGAGATAGAGGAAAATAATGCAATACCAGACAACCAAGCGGGATTTAGAGAAGGAAAGGGAACTATGGATAATGTCTACATCCTAGACCACCTAGCGAATAACGAGATGGAAAAAAAGGAAGGGGGGCTGTATACACTATTCATAGATTTTAGAGCAGCGTTTGATAAGGTCGATAGAAAGAAAATGTGTGAGAGTATGAGAAAAAGAGGAGTAAGCGAGTGGCTGGTGAGAAAGGTAGAAGAGATCTATGTAAAAACAAAAAGCAAAGTTAGAGCAGGGAGAAAGAGAGTGAGTAGTTTGTAACGTCAAAAGAGGTGAAACAAGGGTGTCTTCTCAGCCCCTAGTTGTTTACAACCTACATGGCGGATAGGAAAGAAATGTTTAGAAAGGCGCAAGCTGGGGGATGTGTGATTGGAAGAGAAAAAGTGTGGAGTCTAGCGTTTGCAGATGATGTCGTATTAATAGCAAAAAGCGAAAGGGAGATGGGAGAAATGATGACAAACCTAAAAAAGTATGTGAGGAAAAAAAGCTAGAAGTGAATGTAAATAAAACAAAGATGCTGGTGTTCAACAAAAAGAAGAGGAAGGAAGAAAAGAAGGATTGGGAATGGGAGGGAGAGAAAATAGAGAGAGTAAAAGAGTTTAAGTATTTAGGGTATACGTTTAATGAAAGAGCTACAAACAAAGCGCATGTCAGAGAGTTGGCAAGGAAAGCAAACAAGATAGTGAGATGTGTATGGGGAATAGGAGAGAGGAAGTAGGGATGGGATTTTAAAAGGAAAATAATGATGTTTGAGAGCTTGGTAGAGAGCGTATTGATGTATAGGGCAGAAATTTGAGGATGGAAAGAACAAGAGGAAATAGAGAGACTACAAGAGAAGTATTTGAGGTGGGTCCTAAGGGTGGACAGAGAAACCTCTGGGTATATAGTAAGAGAAGAATGCAAGAGAAACAAGCTGAGAGTGAAAGCGGGGAAAAGAGCGACTAAGTTTGAGGATAGAATGAATGGAAGGCTATAAGAATGTAGAATACTGAACGAATGTTGGAGAGAAAAGAAAAAAAATTGAGAGATAAACGAGAGAGAAAAATATTACAGAAGAAATGGGTATGCAAGTAAAGAAGTGGAAAGATTAAGAACAGAAGGCAAGTGGATGAACGCAGAAACGAGTGAAAGAGACAGAGATGTAGAAAAGCAAGAAAGAAGAGAAAAAATCAAAAAATCCAGGTACAACAGGAATTATGAGAAATGTATGACAGAGGAGATCCCCGTGTACCTGGGAAGAGAAAGTGCGAAAGAGAGAAAAATAATGGCGAGGTTCAGGTGCGGAAATGAGGAGAGAGAGAATAGGTATTGGATGGAAAAGGAAGAGAGACTGTGTAGAATCTGTTATGAGGAAAGAGAGACAATAGAGCACATGTGGAATGAATGCAGTGAGATGAGAGAGAGAGAAAGAGTAGAAAGAAAAGAAATACTGAAAGAAAACGGAGTGGAGATAAAGTGGATGAAAGAAGTATGTGAGAAAAGGAAAATTGAAGGACAAAGGAAGAACAGGGAGGGTAGAATAGAAAATGAAATAAAATGAATTGTAGATAGAATATTGAAGCCGGTATAGGCAACAATTAATCTTATTACTACTACTACTAATAATAATAATAATAATAATACTAATAATAGTTGTAGTTCACCTAAAATTTGAGCGAGGAACCCAATAATAAAGCTGTGAATCTGTACGAAAAGAGTCGTTCTGTTTTTAAATGTAGTTTGGAACCGTTTTTGTTAGATAAGTAACATACTAATATCACAATAATAGCAGGCACTGTTCAATTTTTGGAGTTTACTGTAAACAAAGTTTAAAAATGGTTCTGTCTCATATAAACATTAAATAATAAATTATGTTTTGACAAAAAACGCAACTTTCTATATTATATTGCTGATTTTTTCAATTTATTAAAATAATAGTTTTTGGTTTTTTAGGTGATGTTTTTATTTGTTGCAGCTTTAGTTTAATTTTTTTTTTTGTAATATTGCTAAGAAATTCTGTGCTTATTTTATCTTTCTTTATGCATGTAAGCAAAAATCTGTAGTTTTGTCTATGAAATTTGTATGTAATTTTCAACAACGATGATGCGTATTTTATTATTATTACTGATGATAATTTTATTGTTTTTCTGTCATAATGAAGCATTTCCAAACTGCATTTTATAATGCATACAATGTAACTATGTGTAATGTTTTTTTAAGTTTGGCTTTATAGTCGGTCTTGCCTGTGGCTATGAGTTTGTATGAACGGACTATAATTCTTAAAACAATTGCTTCCAACGTCAAAATGATTTTTTAAATTATCATTTTTGAATTTGAAAGGGTTTTCTTACAAGAACAAAGAGTTTTGATGGTGGAATTTAATTTTCGTAACGGCCACCGAGTCAATGGTGAATGGTGAATTATTGGGGCAATTTTTTTTTAATAAAACATTGATTGCTCCGAGAGAAGATTTTGCAACCAGTCTTTGCAGAGTTTTATGACGATGAAACTATAGACGGGTACTTTCAACAGACGGTAGCATTCCACATCCTACTTACGCGTCCTTGAATATGATACAAAAATCAATATCGGGGAAAAAAGCTATAACTTATCCTTTAACCCATCAACGTTCTTAACTTTTTATGTCAAAATATTTCAATAAAAATAAACTATGTTGTTTATTTCATCCTCTAAAGCTTTGAAAAAATAATTAACTTTTTTTATAAACTATAGTTTTTGTTAAAAGGGCCATATGGCATCGCTAAGCGCTTACGACAAGGGGTATGTTTTAAAAAAAAATTTTCAAAAATTTTTATTCTCAGTAAAACGTTATACAAAAAACCAAAGTATCAATGTTTAAACAATATATTAATCATAAAACAACAGTAAGAAAATATTTAAAATAAAAAATACATTTTTTTCTACACTTTTGAATGAAAAATCACAAAACAATCAACACATAAACCTACTTTACATTTTAGACACATAGTTCTAGTCTGCGACTTACAATTTGTTGCAGCACATCTTTTTCTTTTTTTTCCTTCTGTATGTGTTACCCGGTGATCCCTGCAGTCAAATCTTACGTCGTCTACTAGTCTAGCTGAAGAGATAAACTTTGTCGAAGGTCCTGATTTTTTTTTAGATGCAGCATATCTTGTCAGGTAAGTTTCTGCAATTGCACGTCTAAAGTTCAATTGAGTTATATTTTTATTTTTCTTGGAAAGTATCCAGGAGTTTTGTATTGCGGCATCAATCATCCAAGAAAAGATTCCATACCACCATTTCTTGCTTCGTATACTGATTCTATACACATTTATGTTTTGATCCATTCGATCTGTTCCTCCCATTCCTTTATTGTAACGATAGATCATTAAAGGCATTTGTACCGTTATATTTTTTTTGCTTTCGGAAGAATAACGTTTTACAGGTACGGTTGGATATACTCCAAATTTTGTAGATCCGGTGGTTACAACTCCATTGTCCTTCCAACGTGCAAACACTAAACCATCGTTACGTTCTATAGCGCTGGCAATAGTACCTTTTGATTGTTTTTCAAAGTCACTTTTGCTGGAGAAAACGATTGATGACCGTGTGCTGGTAGACGCAAATTTCTTTTTTGATTTGACATTTACAGTTTTTTTTCGAGAACAAAAGTTATCTGCATTTTTGTAAATTCTATTTTCACGAAAAGTACCCGTTACAGAATAATTTTTTTCTCGCAGATAGCAAAAAATGCTAGGTTCGCAATAGTATATTTCTTTATTAGGCGGAGAAGTCATACTTTTTGTGCTGAATCTGTAGTAGTTTCAGTGTGGCGGACGAACGTAGTGAGTCCGGCATGAAACTACTACAGATGAAGCACAAAAAGTAAGACTTCGCCGACGTATAAAGAACGCTATTTTTTCTTCAAACGTAAAGAACAACAATATAATAATTACAACGCTTTATTTTAATTAGTTAGTTTCAAAAAGAGTGCTTTGAATTTAAACTGAAGTTTCATTGACAACGCTCCAAACAACAGCGAAAAAATTTCACATTTTGCACGTTTTAACAATAATTGGTAAGTAATTATTGTTTTATTTGATTTTTACACTTAAATTTTGTTTAATTTTTTAGTCCGCTATGTTTGAAAGTAGTGACCAAACGAAGGCAATTAGTGAAATCGCAAAGGCAGCTCAGAAGGCAACAGAAAACCTCGTTCCACGAAAGTCCAAAAAACTTTATGAACTAGCATACAAGAAATTTACTAATTGGTGCGCTAAGAGTAATGTGATGGATTACTCAGAAGATGTGTTGCTGGCGTACTTCTTGCATTTATCAGTAGATATGAAAATGAAGAGTTCGACTTTGTGGTCACAATATTCGATGTTACGAACCATGCTAAGTATCAAAGATGGTGCAGACTTGGCCAAGTACTTGAAGCTTCGTGCTTATTTAAAACAGCAAAATAAAGGCTACATTCCGAAGAAAGCTGATGTCTTCACAAAAATACAATTTGAGGAGTTTCTAGAGAATGCACCCAACGAACAATATTTAGCAATTAAGGTATTTTGCAATAATATATATATATATTATAAACATTGTTATTATAAATTATGTTTTACAGACTGTTTTCTTGTTTGGAGTAGCAGGGGCGTGCCGATGCGACGAACTTGTGAATATGAGAGTTGAGGACGTCGAAGACCTAGGCTCGTTGATACATGTAAAGATTCCCTTTAATAAAACAGAGAAACCACGGTCTTTTGCTATTGTCGGAGAACGTAATATTAACATATACAGGAAATATGTTAATTTGAGACCAAAAGACATGAAGGAGGATCGTCTTTTTGTGAAATTTCATAACGGGAAATGCTATAAGTCAGTTATGGGCATTCATAAAATTGGAAGCGTAGCAAAAGATGTAGCTTTATTTTTGAAGTTGCCAAATTGGAAATTATTTACTGGACACTCCTTAAGGCGAACGTCAGCCACAATATTTGTAGATTCTGGGGGAGATATCACCGGTCTGAAACGTCTAGGCGGATGGAAGAGCACATCGTGTGCCGAAGGTTATATTGCAGACTCCATCAGCAACAAAAATGAAACCGCTGGAAAAATTTTGATCGCTGGCACCTCTTCGCCACTAGTTTTACCTTCAGAGTCCGTCGCAAGCAATGTTTCAGCAACTAGCGTTCACGTTTCTTGTGATTCGGGGTCATCAGTTGCATCAAACGGTTCTCATTTTAAAAAAGTTAGTAATTGCACATTTAATTTTTACTATGGTGGCAAATAATTAAGTTGTTTTTTTATAATTCGTTAATAAATTCATGATATTAATTTAATGTTTAGTTATTTATTTACAGGAAAATAACAAAAACGCAAAAAAATTTGTAGCGGCAGAAAAAGTACTTTTTCTGCCGCCGGCGGAGAAGTGAAACTTAAACTATGGCAACCTAATTCAAAAATGACGTACTTCTCTGACGTTTGAAGAAAAAACAAGTTATCTAAAAAAATATTATAAGGAAGGTTCCGCACATTGTCTGGAAGTTCTTCTAGCATTTTTGGAAGAGGTGAAACAGCTCTTCCAAATAAACTTGATTGAAGTGGATCTAACTTTTGTAATTTTTCTTGGTATATGTCAAAATTGACAAGGTAACCATTAGGAGAATTAACACACCATGCTTTAAATCCAAATCTAATTGGTTTACCTCTAATAAATTGTTTCATTGGATGCCTTCCAAAATATTTAATCATACTTTTATTCATCAAGATCTGGCGTCGGTACAAAATTTTTTAGGCATCGATTCTTTAATATATTGATAAGTTTTCGAAGCTTCCACACCTTGTCAGTGTTGTCAAAATCAGCAATATTATCAGCACAGTGAATAAATTTTAAAATAGCAAGAAAACGATTTCTCCGCATTGCATTGTTGATCATTTCGTTGTTCATGTCTGATTTTTGATCCCAATAATGACGACAGGATGGTAACACATTATATCCACTTAAGATAAGAACTCCTACAAAACATTTGAGTTCGTCTATCGTAATTAGAGCTACATCAGTGACATTTTTATAAGCCATGTAAACCTGTGTTTCTCTGCGCAAAAACTCCCATACTTCGTCATCAAAAAATTTTTCAGAAATTTTTGATGACGTCAAATCTTTAAAACTTGAAAAATCTGACTGTGGAAAATCTTCATTGGATTTATATTCAAAATCTCTATCTATCCAATCAGATGTCAATCCATTTTCTTTGTCTTTTAGTCGTTCTTTCAACCAAAGCAGGTTTTGATTAGTATGATTATTTGCATGCAAATCAAGTTGAGCCGATGTAGAAGGTTCAGTTTGAGAGTTTAGAGTAGAGTCATCTTCATTAACAATTCCACCTATTCCTGTATTGCCTACAACTAATTCAGCAGGGGCTAATAATTGTCTTCCAGGTAAATGCAGAATGTTTTGAGCTTCGTCTTCTTCGTTACCCGATTCTTCATCAGTAAGAACATTAGGTTCTGGTGGCTCTATATATAAATCAATAGGCATATTACGCTCTGGCAATTCCCAAAAAAGAGTATCTAAAGCCTCTTGTAAAGAAAATCTTGGCCTAGAATAGAAAACGCTTATTATTACCGATTTATCAACAAAGATGTATAGAATAGTAAAGGTATTAGGAATATGTCGTAACCGCCCAGCGATGCCAAACGGCATCGCTCACCTAAGTCGACTTCTCAGAAGCTCAAAGTAAATGAAACTCATGGTTTTTATTATTGTTTGTTGGAATAGTGATATTCAGATTACGATACAACAGAAATATTAAATAAAAGCAATAAATTTGATTACTTACGCTAATGAATTCTGTAGGGATTCGAGGTCAACAAGTTTCTCCATTTTTAAAATTTTTTGCAACTTCACTGACGCACTATCAAAGCACTATTAACGGTATTTTAGGTTTTCTTACCTACTTACTACGCGAAACTGTCCGGAAATACACGATAAAATTTCAAGCTTTTGCATAAATTACTAAAATGCCAACTCTTGTTCAACGATGCCATACGGCATCGCTGGGCGCTGATGGGTTTTAAGATCCTGCAACCTCAGTCCATATAAGTTTGTTAAAGTGTTTTAAAGACTAATTTTCTAAAAACGCCTTAATAACCTCGATGAGTTGAGTCAGGTCAGCAGCGCAATTGTTTAAAGAGTTTACAAATGCCTTGAAGTCGATAAACGACATTTTGAGCAATGCCTCATAAAAGTTAATTTTTTCGTTTGTTCTAACACCAAAAGTGCTTTCAACTGCTTTTAATTTAAGCTTATTAACGTGTTGAACTATTGATTTATTAAATTGAACGCGAGGTTAGGTTTAGATGTCAAGTTAATAACTGTCAATTTGACATTTTGAAATACACTCATTACAAGTTTTTTCCACACACAGTTTTTTTAAGTTTTAGATTAACTCTCTAGATTAATTCCAAAAACATGTTAATCTTTACTTTTTAGCAACAACAGTTCTGAACTGCATAATTTATTGCTAACTTCTTGTTGCATTTTGTAACTCTACTTGTCATTAAATTGATCAACATTAATATTGAAAATAACATATTGATGATATTGTGATGTTGATTTTTAATAATATGTATTATAATCTCTCTACTAGTGGTTAAACTAATTAAGTAGCTGTTATCTAGACTTTGCCTGATTTGTAGCATAAGCAAATAATAGCATTTATTATTATTATTAAACTTTAAAAAATAAGAAGGCAATAGGTGCAAATGGAAAATATATTAAACCATCAAGTTACCACGTTAGAGCTTTTTGTCTCAAACGTATATCTATGATATGCAATGTTGTCTATTTTTTTAAATTTTTATTAACAAATAAGGAAATAAAATTAGAGCAAATTTATTTAAACTAGATCTGTAGACAGACATGTTTTATTTTTTTTTGGAACTTTAAATCGCAGCAGATTTTTAATTTGCAGCAACAAATTTGGGCTTATTATTTACATAAGTGTCTACTACTTTTATAATATTAAAAACTTAAAGACACACACAAAATTGAAATCAAATGTAGAAACATCTCATTTAGTCTACAGATCATGTCTACAGAATTGATCTAGTATGAATAATTTGAATAAATTATTATAATAATCAATATCAAATATCTAATAATGTCAGATATTAAGTATACATTTAATATACAGAATTTAATCTGTAATATAGATGACCTCAAGTTGTATTTGAAGCCAAACTTACGTGATAATTTTTTTTGCAAGATATTACTTACAATCAAAACAAAGCGTATTAATTGATTCTGTTTTCTACAGCAATCAGTGTCGTGAAAGAGTGATAATTTTTGTGAAACCGAACATAAATCTAATTGCTGTTACGGCTATAGATCATCTATCAAAGAATACACTCACATTGCGTCACAATTTAGGAGATGTATTGATAACTTGCTTAGCTTAACTTTTCTGATCATTATTTTGTCGAAAATGTAGTGTTGAGTTTATCTGCTCAAAAAAAGCAGATAGTCTTATTTAACATAAAACAACATAAATCAAAAATTATATAAATGTTTTTATATAAACAAATCTGCTTTGAGAATTATATTTGATGAAGCATAGACGTTGTTTACTACATCCAAAAGATTGTATAGATCTAAAATATCTAACGCAAAAAACAGCTTATAGCTAATTGTTTTAGCTAATTATGTCTGAGAGACATAAGCCACTCAAGGAAAGCACAGTAGACTAATAAGTTGCAGTGCTTTATATTATCTAAATCTGACTATAAATTTTTTAGTTATTATGTGAACTTCTCGGTTTATACTTTGTTGTGAGATACTCGTATAAATTAAATTTCTTTGTAGGCAATTTGGCACCTGTGCCCTGATGGAGAAAAAAGCCAGAGACTGTGCGTGACCTAAAATATGCTATTTAAATAACCAGCAATAATAATAATAATTTTGTTGGTTAAAAAAACGCCATATCACGAATAGTTTTATAACAATTTATTATGTACAGCAGGAAAAACATTATCGTCATATGATATTACGCCAATTCTTTTTTGAATTAGATTACAATTTTCTTCTAGGTTCTTCAGGCTCTGGATGAGCTGCGTTGTAGTCCAAAGATCTTTGGATGAAATCTGGAATTGGAGGAGCAACAGGAAGGTGATCTCCTTGTGGTTGATAACCAAATTCGTTTGCAATGTAGGATACTGCGTAATTAACGCCATCGGGGCCGGTGTATTTGAATTGGCCAGTAACTTCAGGAGTTTCAGCATCTTTGTTTCCAGCATTCTTTACTGTACCTTGTTGCTCAAAGAGAATTCCATTGCCAGTTTCAAAAGAAGAGTGGTAATTACCATCAAAATTGACCTCGGCGTCGAGTAAAGCTACTTACAGCTATTTTCATGATGAAGTTATTAGATGAACTATGTTTAAAATCAATTTTTCCTCCTATTTATACAAACTGGTGACTTACCGAACAACTAGTTTGTAATCAAAATTCGTATTGTTTTAAAGGTTAAACTCATCTTTTGGTCAAGGTTGACTCTTCTTCAAAATTTAAGGTTTTTTCGCATCAAATTCTTGTTCAAAAATTATCAATAATTTATTAAAAGTAATATTCTTATTATGAAAAATATTCTTACACATAGATCAAAAAATTGAAACACGTTATCATTGACATGCTATTCAAAAACAACTTTTGTTCATTAACTGAAATGCATTTTAAAGCTTTTCTTCAACCATATTTACCATGATCATAACCGTTGCAATAAAATTTGCTTATTCTCATGAATATTTGGGAGCAAATTTTTTAACGAACGAAAAAAAAGAGAATTTTAATTGGAGCCCTACATTTATTCGTAGACGGTTGTATCATATTTTTTGCTCAAAAGAGATTTCCTTTTGAAGATGAAAACAGAGGGAATGATTTATTGTTGACCCACAGACTTTCTGCTGTCAACCGATTTTGGTAGAAACTGACTTACAATAATGATATACTTTTATAATAAATTTGCTCACATAACGCTTCTTTGATACATTTTGTGATACACAGTCCAAGTGGTTTTAATAAATTTATATTGGTCTATAAATTAAAAATATTGTTATCAAATGATGTAATTTTGAAATTGCTACTTCAATTTTTTGATTCATAAGTAAAGGATTTATTTTATCAATTGTATTTCTGCTATAATCTTCTAAAACAAAATTTAATAAACATACCTCTCAGCAACAACAAGGCAGCAACTCTTATCTTCTTGGTCCTGATTTTCTTTACTTATTTATTACCAACTATTTTATAAACATATAACATTATCAGTGTAAAATTTTGTATTTTTGGGCACTTAAATTATTACTATATTTTAATTACTATTTTATTAATGTAACTTCTACGATATCATAACACTTTGTATTATTATCAAGACTACTAGACTTATCAATTTTGACAAAACATAAATTTTTGGCACTTATTTGATTATAAAAACAAGTAAGAAATTAAAAATTTTAAAAATTAAATTTTTTGACATAAACTTTTGACACTTACTTTTTGATATTCATGATATCACATAAAAAATTCAATTTAATATGATTGAATATTAGTTTATTTATAATTAATTTTAAGCAATGATAATAAAGCAATGTAAATTAATTGAACAAATAAAATAATAATTAATCATATTGTGGTTAGTTTTTTTCAACTTTTTAATTTTATTGATTATAAGATTATTTTGTACTATAAAACCAAAAATAATCTTTTTAATAAAGATATCTACCATATACTAGACTTGGCTGGCACCGACTTCAAATAAATGTGTAGGTAGCGCTTATAAAAATTATATTATTTTATTTTTTGCTCTTGAGTGCCTTCTTGTAGTTTTAAAGTCGGTTTAATTTTTATAAATAAATTATAAACACAAAAATGTTTGATTTTACAAATTTTTATTTGTCTTTTTTGACTAATTAAATGATTAAAATATTCTTATTTTAATACATTATCTAAGAAATAATAGATTAATTATGAAAATAACACTTTCTATAGGTAGAAAACGTAGTTATAATCTTGAGGGTAACCGGCTCAAGTAAAAACTTCTAAAACATTTTAAACAACTAATCTTTTTGTATAACATTTTAAAATTCTCATCACACACACACAATGGATACAGTTTTTTTTATTATTTTTTTTAATATGTTCAATTTTCTCTGCCCCGGAGGCACTACAATTTTGTTGGATTCAAAAATAATTACAGGCTTTGACAAGTAATGATAATAGCTTATTATTATTATTTCATAGTCTAAAAAGGGTTGAAAATCGAGTTTTCGATTTTCAATTAGTTCAAAGACTAATTTGAGAATCACATTAAAACAAAAACTACAAATTATGTTTTAAACTAAATAGAATATCATTTAAATTTAAATAAATTGCTGTCTTTCAACGCATCTGCAATCATATTATTCAAATTGTTGGATTTAACATTTAAAAACATTCAAACAATATGACATGAACATAATAATGCTGCTTTTTTTTGTTACTATTTAAATTATTAATATTCGACTGTCATAATGTTAAACTATTTTCCAGTATTGAAATAGTTCCTACCCGCACGTTTAATTAAAAAATCTTACAATGCTGTAAGATTTTGTAATAGTCGATACATTTGTTAGTTAACCAAAAAATTGTACAGAGACATTTAGATGTAAAAAATTTAATAATGTCATTGGCAAAAAGACCAAGCTGAATATTTTACTCACTAATTTAGAGCTGAGAAGCAAGAAGGTGAAACATCATAAAGATCTATCTACAGAAGGAATGTTAGCTGCACAACTAATGCCTATAGAGGATATGACCTAGGTCATATTATCTTAAAATTTGTAGCTTAAGTATTTACAAACTTAGGAAAAAAGACTAACAATATTGATGGTACATTAAGGGATAGGAGTAGAGCTCGCAAATATAAAAAACCGTTAATTGGCATTAAACCTAAAGATCATCCTTTTTGCATATAGCTGCAGATGTTTATAATCTACATAAAGACACAAAACAAATGACGTGCAAAATTATATACAACCACATTTTAAGTAGTATCTTTTAAAATATATATTTTAAAAATCAGCACAGATGTAGCATCATGCAATCAACATTGATTTCTGGTCAGCAGGTGTCAGAGTGAGTTAGCGTTTTGATTGAGCAAACGTGCTCAAAATCTAAAGTAAATGAAAAGTTTGATATTGTATACTATTAATTTACATTAATATAATAATCAATAATATCTAACAATATCAATAATTGAAGAAGAAAGGCTTCCACGGCCCGAAGTCATTGAAATATTGACATCTTTCGGAAAAGACCTTGTCGAACGGTTTAATAAAATTGTCGACGTTTTGCACTCTCAAACGTTTGGAAGTTCTTGTTCCTAAACACTCCTTTGCCGTCAACACAAAGCGCTTCTGGTTTCTCCACAGCTCTCTCTTCCGAGCCTTCCGCTTTTTTTTCCTCTGCCTCTCCCTATGCTTTCTCTTTCTCGTTTACCAATATAAGCCCAAGCAGCAACGAGGTCTAGCCAGAATAAGTTTTGCATCTGGCGTGGTTTACACGTCGAGTTACCTTGTTCTCACTTTTATATCCCTGTCCTGATGACGCCTCCACCGATGGAGTGCAAAACGTTGACAATTTTATTGAACCTTTTTCCGAAAGATGTCAATATTTCAATATCAATAATATAAAACATCAAATATACATTTCAATATACAGAATTTAATCTGTAAATTAGATGAGCTTAAGTTGTATTTGAAGCAAAACTTGCATGACATATTTTTTTGCAGAACATTATAAACAATCAAACAAAGTGTATTTATTGATACTATTTGTCATTAAGTAATCATTGTTGCAAAAAACCAAGCAAATGGTATTTTCCAAGAACTATTATTTTAGAACTTATATATGATCTTTGTATAAATAGCGCTCTTAAAATTTTATTTGATGAAACTTCGGCGTTGTTTACTACATACAAGAGATTGTATACATCTAAAATATCTTACCCAAAAAATCAGCTTATAGCTAATTGTTTTAGCTAAATATATACATTTTTTTTCGTTTATTTTTTAAAACTCTTTTTCATTTAATTTAAATAAAATAATATTTGAAAGCTTGAGATTTTAATATTTCAGACGTTTTTGAGCATTTTAACAGGAACTATTTCACAGCCCCTGCCTCTATGATAACTTCTCTGTTGATTCTGTAGGGAAATAAAATATTTTAAAATAACCTGATAACAGAATGCGTCGTCATTAGAGCCAAACGCAAAAAACTGCTACTAGAATTAGAATTTATTACAGCTTTAGAATTGAAAGAAGTGTTTAGACTAATTCACACAGGTTTCCGTAAATAACCACGTTCTTACTAATCTAAGTCTAAACTTAAATTTCTTCGATCAACTGTTATGTAAACTTCTTGACTTATACTTATAACTTAAATTTCTTTATATGCAAGTTTGGAACACTTGTAAAGGATCTATGTCATAATGGATGATATAGATAAAATAAATATATGGATAAAAACACAAATTCAAAAAATTATTAATAATTACATATTTTGAATAAAAATCGCAATATGACGATAAATTTAAAAACAATTTGCTATGTACACCAGAAAAAACATTATTTTTATTATATAATATTACGTCAATTTTTTTTAAATCAGCTTATAATTATTTTTATTTAGGTGTTTTAGGCTATTGATAAGTTTCAATAATTTTTATTGCTTTCTCCAAGTGAGGTGGAAGAGTAGGTATTTCGTCTGCACTGTAGGATCCTTCGTTTGCAACGTAGGTTATTTCGTAAGCAGCATCATCAGGAGCGGTGTTTCCAGCAACACTTGCACAACACCCAGCCAAAGCTGCCACAGCCAAGAAAAAACAAATCTGAAATGAATAAGACATTATTTGTAAACAGGTTTTAATATAATTGTAATAATAGATTGTAAACAGGCTAAAGTATAATGCAAAAAAAATATTTTTAAAATGTGATCACACATTTAAACAATTTGTTTATTATGTTCAAACCCTAAATGATCAATCTTAAAAAATAAATTTATAATTATGTAAAAATATTGAATGAAAAAATTTGCGAGGTATACAAGACTTAAGATTGATTGAAACAACGAGTAAAGGTACTTACAGCTATTTTCATAACGAAGTTATTAGATAAACTGTAGATACTTTTCCTCCTATTTATAGAAACTGGTGACTATTTATTTATACATTCAAACAACTAGTTGGTAATTAAAATTCATTTTGTATTAAATGTTAAATATTAGTCAAGGCTGACTCTTCTTCAAAATTCAATGTTTTTTCGCATCTAATAATAATTAAAAGTTATCAATCATTTCATACATGAGCTTGTTATCGGTTGCATTTATTGATCTCATTTGGGCAGCGCGTTAAATAGTCTAGAAAATGACAAACAATTAAATCTGTGCATAAATAATTGTATTCAAACTCTACCTAATCTTGTAATCTTGAGAAACTTTAACTTTCTTAACATAAAATGAGCAAATAAAATGTATACTGAGAGTAACGAAACAGACTGTGCTTTTATTGACATGTACGGTTTACAATATAACTCAACGTGTCAAGCATTCTACGCGGTACAGGTTATCTTAGACGCGCCCTCATTTTTAGACTTTCTACTAAGTTGCTGAAACAAACTATATAGATAACTGATGTCTGTCCATAGCCCTATAGGAATGTCAAATCATTGCGTTATTTAGAACAAGTTGCAAGTAGTCTTGTACAGTTCCCCTAACACTGAACATAAAATGTACAGCAAAGTTTCTCTATGCTTAAAGATTACACTAACTGAAATACCTATTTTAATTTACCATTCAAAGCGCTTGGTCAGAAAACCTTGAACTTCCAACATTTTAATAGAAAAAAACAAAGTTAAACACAAGCTTTGGAAACAATTAGTCAACTATTCTTGTCGGCGTGCGTTTTCTAATAAACTTGAAGACCAAATTTCCTTCTCTAAAACTGAGTTTAAGCATAAATTGATAGCAAAACCAAAAGCTTCTTATAGCTATGTACCGAAATTTACTTTAGCTTGCTTCTAATTTTTTGTAACAGCGCTGGAATGCTAGTGCAAATTACATTGAAAGCGCAATAATTATTTACCTGACAAGTTCGGAAACTGAAATTTTCCTAATGAATTATATAGTTTATGAAATATTGACATCTTTCGGAAAAGACCGTGTCGAAAAGTTAATTGAAATTGTCGACGTTTTGCACTCCATCGGTAGAGGCGTCATCAGGACTAGGAAATAAAGATAATAACAAGCACGGTAACTCGACGTGTGAGCCACGCTAGAGGCGAAACTTATTCTGGCTAGACCTCGTTGCTGCTTGGGTTTATATGATAAGCTAGGAAGAGAAAGCGGAAAGAGGGGCAAAAGAAAAACTGGCGGAGGGCTCGGAAGAGAGAGCTGCGGAGAAAGCGGAAGCACTTTGTGATGATGGCGAAGGAGTTTTACAAACAAGGACTGCCAGATGTTTGAGAGATAATAACCTGCATCTCTATTAAAGTTATTTGGGTGTTTTACAATTTCGATTGCTTCTCTAATTTTTCTGTCGTAGAAAAATTTTCATTCACAAATCAAGGAAGATTCATCTAGACAAATTTTGTGACCGGTGTCTAAATGATGTTCAGCTAGTGATGACTGCGACCATAAACCCGAATTTATGCACTTTTTATGTTCAGAAATTCGAAGTTTAATTGAACGTCCAGTTTCCCCAATGTAAACTTTGCCACCAGAGCACGGAATTTTATAAACACCTTTTGACAGAAGTGAGTCAAATCTATCTTTTGGAGATGGTAAAATTTTCAAGATTTTTGTAGGTGGTTTGAAAACCGTTCTTAATCCTTGTTTACAAAGAATTTTTCCGATTTTGTCTGTAACTCCATGATCAAATGGAAGAAAGGTATTATTGACAGACAATTTTTGGGCAGGATGATGATAAGATGTTGCATGAAGATAGCGATCTGTATGAGTAGGCTTTCGATATATTGTATGACCCAAAGACCCGTTAGGAAGACGTGTTACCAAGACATCCAAAAATGGAAGACAATTTTGATTCTCATTTTTCATTGTATATAGTTTATATAGTATAGAAAAGTTTTTTCCAAAAAACTCAGGTAAACAATTTTTTTGCAACAAATAACTTAATTTTTTTAATATTACTCATTATTCTTTGGATGCTATGGTTTTATTGAATTAAAAAAATTTTGTTTTGAAAATCTTTTCCTAGTCCCGGCTTCAAAGTAAAAAACACCGAGGTGTAAAAAAATTGGTTTTCGGTGCAGTGAAAACGATCGAAAATTACCGATCTTTAAGCAATGAGTGCAAACACACTTTTGCAAAATTTTGCAATGTTTTTTCAAATATTTTATCTCTAATTTAGATGTTGCTTGTGGTAAACTTGAAATAATTACTTTTTCTGAATCAGATGTCGGTACTGTCTGAAATTGGAAGACTGCGTCTGAACTCTGCTTCTGGTCCTGATAACAACTCTTAGACTGTTTAAATACTGTGCCAAGTTGGTAGCATGTTTAATTTTAAAAATATTTAAAAACACTTCTTTAGACACAGGCTGACTGCCATGCGAATGAGTCACTGTTGTCGTTACACCTATTTATAAAAAATAAAACAAAATTAATGTGAAAAATTACAAGCCAATCAGCTGAGCATCTGTTGTTTGCAAACTATTAGAAAATATAGCAGTAACAGGATTGCTTTAATTGCTGGTTGAAGCAATACTGTAGTAATGTTCTGCCTAAAAACCAACACGGTTTTATATCAGGTTACTCTACAGTCACAAATTTCTAAATTTGTTGCTTGACTTAAATTAGACTGTTGGTGTAGTTTACCTTGATTATAGCAAGCCATTTGACAAGATAGCACACCAACTGTTAATTTAAAGACTAATTTGTCTTTTTTTGGTATTGAAGTCGAAATTCTTGAATGAATATGTCACTTTTCAACTTATCGGAATTTTATGGTTAGAGTTGACAATACATTTTCTGGTGAAGTGGCTGTAAAGAGTGGAGTTCTCTAGAGATCAGGAGTTGGTCTTTTGCTATTGGTTTTGTATACGGTTAAACTGCTTTCTAATTTAAAATGTGCAAACATTGTGTATGCCAATGATATAAAAATGTTTTGTTTTCAGTTAGTTTGGGTGGTGTAACACCTAGTCGTTGCCATTGAACATAGCAAAATGCTCTTTACGACACATCACAAACCAAATGCAGTACTCGAGAATGAATCTCAAAATCCTATATCATGTTAGTGCTGTAACAGATAGTCATTGCCTATAAAAATAAAAAACACGCTGTTTAATAGACTTTACCGATCTACTGGGGAATCTTAGAAAAATAAATGTGAAAAATATAACAAAATGACAGACGAGGTGAATTAAATATGGGGTGTGGAAAAAGTGGTAATACTTCCGCTGATTTTGTACCTATCGCAGCTTGAATGAAGCAAGAACGCTATTTGCTGGATGCAGAAAACAGGAATATTTGACACCTTCGCTATTATTCAAAGAACTATCTCTTGCCAATAAAGTAGATCAGGTAGCTGTGAGAAATTCGGTTGTTTGAAAACATCACAACTAAATAATTGAAAAAAAAGAATAATTCCTATGAGTCCTGCATAAAATAAAAAAAATAATTAATTTTAAATTAAAAGTTTTACGCCAAGTCTTAGAGCTCTATCCAAAAAGATGCTGTCTATAGTTATTTATTTGTGTAATATTCTAATTTTAAGCTGTAAATACTAGTATAATAATTGCTATTAAAAGCGTGTTTGGTTATACTCACTCGACTTGTCCAATCTGCCGTATTTTAAGTGAGCTAAGTGCTTTTTGTATCTGGCTTGAATTTGAACTGATCTAAGCGTTTGCTGATATCACATTTGTCACAGTTATATAGTGATGACACTCTACGCGATAAATTCTAGACATTTCTAGAAATGCTGTTTTGTCTTTTGGACCTCTTACCAAATTTTTTAATTTTGATTCTGACTGATAAACCGCTCTAAATCCTAAATATCTAAGCACAACATAAAGTCCGTTGGGTGTCTTAGGTTCAAATAGTAATAAAATAAATTTTAATTCTTATCTATTTCTTTGAAAAGATAAGCAATTTTTGATATTTGTTTTAATCTTTTGTCTATTTACAATTTTATTTACTAGTTCTTTAATATATCCATTAGTATTAGCAACTTTTTTGATAACTGCTATTTCTTTATTGAAGTTTTCTTTACTTAAAAAGAAGTTAAATAATTTACTAAAAAACTTAAACTTGCTATTTTATGTTCCAAACAATAATTTGAGTCAAGTGTTTTTTTTTAATATATCAAACATTAAATCGTTATTAATTTTCTCTTCATAAGTGGATTTTATTGAAGAGAAACAATTATTTAAATTTGCCACAAAATTTGTTAAGCAGTCAGAATTATTAAAAACTGGAAAGACGGTTATGTACTTTATATACATTTCAAAAAAATGTTGAAGACTGTCTTTGGTCTTATTTTCAAAATGATGCATAATAGTATATTAAACAAAAAGTTTTATGAGAAATGTCGTAAAGCACGCATTTAAGTTTTAAAAACAAGTGGTAAAGCCACGAGTTTTTCAAAGAATAAGTGCTTTAAGCCTTAAATATGCTTCCAGATTTTTTAATTTACTTTATTATTTATTATTTTATAAATTATTTTAATTTATGTATTCGTTTTTTTAATGTTTTTATTATTTTATTTAATTTTTTTTTAATACTTTATTTGTTATATATATATTTCTTTGTATTTTCTCAATTTGTAGCTTTCAGTTTTTTTCGTTATATTTTGTTGTAGAATTTCTCAAGATAGTTTTCAGAATTTTTATTTAATTTTTTGCTTGTAGATTTTATTTTGTCTTATCTCATCTTTTTTTCTATATTTCTTAATGAAAACATTTAGTATAAAGTTTGTAATTTAAAAAACTGACAAATGCTTTAAACCGCATTTTATCTAAATATGTTTCCTAAACTGACAGCAATAATAATAATTATTATTCTTTTGGTTGTAAAGAACTATTAATCATTGATTCAGTAGTGATGGAGCAACTTCGATTAAATAAACGTAACATCTACACTGCTTTCACTGATTATAAAAAGCTTATAACTCTGTTCCTCATTGTTGGTTAATAGAACTTTTACAGTTGTATAAGATCAATTTAAATTTAATTCAATTATTAAAATATATATTGCAATTTTAGCTAATTTCACATTATCTTTCAACTGGAAACGAATCAATAAAAACTGCATTATTACCAATCAAACGCGGAATATTTCAAAGAGATTCATTAAGTTCTCTATGGTTTTGTTTAGCAATTAATCCATTGTCAAATTTCTTTAATAATTCAGACTGTGGTTATAAACTGATAACAAATCATTTTAATTTTTTAATTATTAGTCATCTTATGTATATTGATGATATAAAAATATATGCAAGCAGTAAAAATCAATTATTTAATTTAATAAAAATTAATGAGTTGTTTTCAAATAATATTGGTATGGATTTTGGTGGATAAAGGTAAAAATCATATTTTATCTTATACAACTAAGAACAATGCAATTATTAACAGTTTAAATGAAGCAAATGTACAAATATCTAGGTTCTAATCAAAATTTAAAAAATTCTCATAAAGAAATTAAAAATAGTATCAACAAAATGTTTTTCAACCGAGTTTTATTACTTTTAAAAACGCAACTAATTAGTAAAAATTTAATACAAGCAATAAATTCTTATGCTGTTTCTCTATTAACTTATTCCTTTAGTGTAATCAAATAGACCGCAACAGATAAATTTAATAAACATCATCAAAAAATAATTATAAAACGGATAATAAATTAGTAAAAATTTTTGTGAACACAGATACAGGGATTACATTAAATTTAAAAAGATAAATTATCACAAATAAATTAGATAAACAAGATAATAATTTGTTAATAAAAATTAAACTAAAGACATTACATTTTTTAAAGATATTGAGTTGGATGGGATAGATAGAGAGCTGTCATTTTTATAGATCAAGAAAGAACAACTTTTTCCAGAGACTGAAGGTTCTGTTTTTGCTATTCAGAATAGAGTAATTAACACTAAAAATTATCGTAAGTTCATAATTAAGGACCAGTTAGTGAATGACGTTTGTAAAATGTGTGTTAATTCGTCGGAAATAATTGAACACATTTTATCTTCTTGTTCAGTGCTAGTTAATAAACAATATAAAAAAAAGACATGACGCGATAACAAAAATAGTACATTCAAATTTGGCTTTCAAGTTTGGTTTGGTCAAAAATGTAGAACAGTATTATAATTATAATTTGAAAAATTTCTTAGAAAATAATAATTACAAATTATACTAGGATTGAACTTTGCTAACTGCTTCAAAAATTGAAGTCAATAGGCCGGATATTGTTATCGTATTGAAGAAAACTGAAGTTTCATATTTTATAGATATTGGTGTTCCAAATTCTTGTAATAATATTGATACCTTTAAAACGAAAATGGCTAAGTATTCGCTGCTTTCGGTGGCCATTAGGGATCTTTGGAATATAAAAATTACCCATATCATTAAGTAAAAATCTCAAAATTTCAAATTTGTATTTAAAAATTCTAGCGGAAATACAGAAAGCAGCATTGCTATGTTCATGTCATATTGTTTGAATGTTTTTAAATGTTAAATCTAACATTTCAAATAATATGATCGCCGATGCATGGGGAGATAGTAATTTAGCTTGATTTTTCAAAAAACAAACTTGTATAGTTTATCTAGTTTAAAACACAATGTGTTTTTATAATTCAATTTTTAAATTAATTTTTAAATTAATTGAAAATCAAAAGCTTGTTTTTCAACAATTTATATTATTTGGTAAATAATATTGTCATTATCATTACTTGTCAAAGACCGTAATGATTTTTGAATCCAGCAAAATTTGCTGTGCCTCCGGTATAGAGAGGGTTGAATAATACATCGCTTGATAAAAAAAGCAAATGTCAATCAAATTCAAAATATTTTGTTATATACAAAATAAAAAACATTATGGCCAGCCTCACGCCAAACAGTTTTTAAATGAGTTTATAATTTTTTTTTATTCAAAATAATAATTATTATTTAAAAAAGCAATTTGACAATTTGTTTCAAAACAATTTATTATGTACAGCAGGAAAAACATTATCGTCATATGATATTACGCCAATTCTTTTTTGAATCAGATTACAATTTTCTTCTAGGTTCTTCAGGCTCTGGATGAGCCGCGTTGTAGTCCAAAGATCTTTGGATGTAATCTGGAATTGGAGGAGCTTCAGGAGCAACGGGAAGATGATCTCCAATAGGTTGGAAACCAAATTCGTTTGCAATGTAGGATACTACGTAAGTAACGCCATCAGGAGCGGTGTATTTGAATTGGCCAGTAACTTCAGGAGTTTCATCTTTGCTTCCAGCATTCTTTACAGTACCTTGTTGTTCAAAAAGAATTCCATTGCCAGTTTCAAAAGAATTGCGGTAGTTTCCATCAAAATTTACGTCGGACTCTTGTCTGAGAATTGGGATTGGTTCTAGGGGACTTGTGGCGGCAAAAACTGCCGCAACGACAGAGAAGAAAACAATCTGAAATAAAACATTATTTGTAATTTTTTTTCAATAAATATTAAAGTATAATAGCGGAAACAATGTAGTACAAAAAAATACTGATTATTTAACAAGTAAAAAAGTTTTATTATTTAATTTTTTTAAATAAAATAAATATTGCATTAAAAAATAAAATTATATAAAAAATTAAATGCGGGCATCTGAAATGTCTTAAGATAATTATTGGAATAAAAAATCTAATTATTAAACTAAAGGTACTTACAGCTACTTTCATGATGAAGTTACTAGATAAACTGTATTAAAAATTTTAGTAACCTCCTATTTATACAAATTAGAGTCTTCTCAAACACCTATTTGGTAATCAAAAGTCATATTGTCTTAAATGTTACACTCATCTTTTTGTCAAGGTGGACTCTTCTTCAAAATTCAAGGTTTTTGCATAATTAAAATTTATAAATTATCTACTATTTAATTTAAATAAGCAGCTAAAGTATAACGTTGTTATAAAACATGACAGAATTAGTTTTTAATCTGGTTTTTTTGCTATTAGGAAAGATGATCCATTATTGTATCAAACTGAATCAATAAATTATTATAATACATCTGACTTAGTCGTATATAAATAACAGCTGGAAGTAAAAGTTCAAGTTCTTAAAAAAATCAAGAAATTCAGGTATATCTGGAAGCTACAAAAGCTGGTTGATTGAAAGTCAACACATACTTATGATATCATTGATATAAAAATTTACCAAATTTTTATCTTGATAACAATTGCAGATTTTAATAATGTTTTTCTTAGTTATTGTAAATTATTGTAGTGGCATTTAACAGCTTAGCAATATTCAAATAATGTCATGCCAGCCAACCTTTAATTAAAATATACTGAACTTTAGTATTACATTCTTATGGTTTATTGTGAGTAATGCATAAATCTTTACACTACCAAGCTAATATTTTTATAAATAATTAATAATTTATGTTTAAGATATCCGGCAAATTATTTATAAAATTCAAACTACGTGCGAATGACTGCAAGGGATGATAAATCTTCTGGTAGCTATATGTTTTGTTGTCTCTTGAGACAATGCACGAACCTTTTATCTTTCCGATATTAAAAAACCCTGTAAGGAAGTAATAAGTTTGCCTCTAACGATTAAGGGTAATTTTTTATTATTATTATAATGGATTGCAGTAAGTTTAATATTGACCACAGAATCTGCTTTAAAAAAGTCATTAGTCTGCAACTATTGAAACTTTTTTAGAGCTAACAAATAAATTTACATTTAAGAATCAACACAGACAATAATTTACAAATTAACATTTAGAAATTGTAATAACGTGTCTGGGAAGTATGCTAATTTTGATTCGACTAGGACGAATATTTTGATTATTCAAGTTATTGACCATTGCTTTACACGTTTTTATCATTAACTATAAACATTTTCTTACTTTTTAGCTTCTTTTATAACAAGTTTACTGTCTGAATATAATTTTTAAAATTCAAGCAACGTCAAAAAATGAAAAGTTATTAATTATTTTACAATTATTTATTATGTTTACGCGAAATTTTTGTCAATTATTGTAAATCGATTTTAACTTTTATTTTGTCTCATACAAGTTTGCTCATGATCGGGCAAGAATCTATCAAATGAGAAGCGCAATGACACACAGAAGTGAAATAAATTACTCAGTTTTCTTTTTCTATCAAACTGACTGTTCGCACGTAACTTCTTTGATTTTAAACCTATTTGAATTATTGTTGATTTTTTTGAAATTAAATAGTTCAACAGTAATCCCATAAAATTTGATACTAAGTGTAACAAGTTGTTCTGTTTTTAATTAAATTAGTCAGTGGAATCGTTTTATAAACATTGCAATTTAGGAGAAAAAACTACACAATTTTAACATAAACCGTTTTCTTATGGGAATAATATAGCGTATTAAAATTTGAGAAATTGAAAAAAAATTATTAAAGACGGTCTTCAAAATTTTTAATATGTTACTGGTTTAGTTTATCCATACTCTATATTACTATTAGAAAGAGAAAATTCTTGTATTTTTGTATGTAACAAATAAACTTCAAAACTGCTGGACCGATTTCCAAAAATCTTATCAATACAAAATTTACATTATCACTGAGTAGCATAAGCTATGTTAATCACTAGAAAAAATTAAAGATTCTTAGAAACTCTTACTAAAACCAACTTAAGGTGTAAAAAAATATGCCAATTATCTTTCGTCACATACGCTGACTTTCCGCAGCGTATGCGATGATAGAAGAAGAAAATGTTATACAATAATATAATTTTACATCATACAACAATAATAATTTAAATAATATTGATATAAAACTATATGAATATCTGCAAAAAAAGCCCCGAGACTATTGTCTAACTTCTGCAGTTATGTCAATACCTGTTTATTACTTTTTGAGTTATTGGAATTCAACATTCTTTTCGAAAGATATTTCAAAATTAAACATACAAAAATAAAAAACAAAAAATACAAGCCGAAAGTGCAAGAAAAAGGTGTGCAGTCTAGATTACTTAAGCCAGGCAGAGGGTGACGTAGTATGTTTATTATTACCTATACAGGCTTAAATATAAACATTAATACCCAATTATACATTTTTACACAAATTTTTTCTATCCTATCTTCCCTTTTCTTTCTTTGTCTTCTCTTCCCTGTCTTCCATTACTCTTTTTGCATACTTCTGTCTCCCGCTTTCCCTTCTATCATCTCTTCCTTTCTGTTTTTTTTTATCTATTCTTTATTCAATTTTTGATTTAATCTTTCTCTCTCCCTCATTATCATTTTCATCCATTCTATTCCTTCTTTATTTCCTTTCATTACATCCTCTACTCTAGCATACTTTCTTTTATTTCTATGCACTCTTTCATCATATGCTCCAATGTTTCTTTCTCTCTTCCACACATTCTGCATTTATTTTCGTTTTCTTCCATCCAATATCTGTTGTCTCTCTCTTTATTCCCACATCTAAATCTTGCAATCATCTTTCGCTTTCTCTTACGTTTTCTTTTTACATATTCCGGTCCCTCTTCTGTGTTATCAACTTCATGTATTCTTTATTGTATCTGGTTTCTCTAATTTCTCTTCTCCTTTCTTGCTTATCTATGTTTCTGTCTCTGTCTTTCAATTCTCCATGCACCCATTGCCTTGCTTCTCTTTTCTTCCGGATCTCCTCTACGCTAAATCCATTCCTTTGGTAATATTTTCTCCTTTCTTTTTCCATTCCTCTTTCTGCTTTTCTACTCATCACTTTCCAACTCTCTTTGAATATCTCGCACCCTTCCCTATCTTTCATCCTATCTTCGAACTTCACGGTTTTTTTTCCTGCCTCTATTCTTAATTTTTCTCTCTTTCCTTCCTCTCTCACTATATATCCTGGAGTCTCTCTGCTTAGCATAACATCCATCTTGCATACCTTTCTTGCACTTTTTCTATTTCCACCCATTCTTTCCACCCCCAAATTTCAGCTCCATACATCATCACACTTTTTACCAGACTGTCAAATAATGTCATTCCTATTCCATATTCTCTCCCAAACTTTCTCTCTGCCATACTCCATACTCTCGCACTCATCTGGTTTCCCTTTTTCACTAATTCAGAAGGTGACGTTATACCATAGGAAAAGAAATACGTTAGAGAATAAAAAGAAATAATATAGGTTTTGTTGCCACTTTTGTTGCCAAATACCACTGCCAATATAGTGTACATAAAAGCTCAAATAAAACGCAATCACTTTCAGTGACAAAGAACGACTAATTTATTCAATACAATACATTTTGACATAACTGTCATTAGATGGCGTTATTTGTACCATTTCTATATTTTGATACTTTCAACACTCCCACTCAAAATATAGAAAATTACAAACAAAACAAAAGTAATTTATATTTCAACAATACCTAGAGTATTTAAATGTTTGTAATGTTTAATAGGGCCTAAGCTCTTTGTGAGCAAATCTGCAGGCATATCTGATGTACACATATATTCAACACCAACAATGTTTTCAGTTATCATTTCTCTACAATAATGATATCTGACATCTATCTATATGCTTCGTTTTATTATGAAAAACTGGGTTAGATAACAATTTCTGAGCACTCATACTATCGTTGAATACAGTAATAGTATACAATTTTTGGGTAATTTCATTCTGCAAATTCCTTAAGTAAACTGCCTCTTTACATGCTTCTGAGATTGATACATATTCAGCCTCGGTGCTAGATAAAGCAATACATTTTTGTTTACTACAGCTTCAAGATATTACTGATCCTGACAAAACAAAACAATACCCAGAATATGATTTCCTATCATTGATATCATTACCCCAGTCTGCATCTACATAACCTACAATGTTATTATTGTTGCCTTTACAATACTTTAAGCCTAAATCTTTTGTTTTCTTTAAATATCTTAACACTCTCTTTGCATACTGCCAATGTTCTTCAGTATTACAATTATTAAATTGACTTAAATAAGACACCGCATATGCTATGTCGGGTCGTGTAAGAACAACTAAATACATTAAGCTCCCGACAAGCTGCTGATAAGGATTTTGGCTACTACCAGTAGTCTCCTTTTTACATTTTAAATTGACCTCCATAGGAGTATTTACTGGCTTACAATCAGTCATACAAAATTTAGACAATAATGTAACTATATATTTCTTCTGATTTAATGTAACAGTGCCTTTTTCCTTATTAAAACTTACAGACATTCCTAAACATTCCTTAATAATACCTAAGTCTTTTAACTGGAAATTTTTACTTAACATGGTCTTAAGGTGTTTATTTTCAGCTCTATTGTTGGAAAAAACAAACATGTCATCGACATACAGAGCTACAATAGTTTTTCTATTACCAACAATTTTAATATACAAACATGGCTCCATTTTTGACTTTATATAACCATCAACTAACATACAAGAATCTACCTTCTTATGCCAAGCCCGGGATGCCTGCTTGAGACCATATATAGCCTTTTTTAATTTAAGCACCTTACCATTATCTGAACAGGCATAACCAGCCGGTTTCTGCATATATATTGTCTCAGCCAGGTCCCCATTCAAGAAAGCGGTTTTTACATCAAGGTGAGTAACTTCTAGATTCAACTGTACTGGCAATGCAAAAAGTAACCTAAGTGTTGTATGCCGCACAGCAGGGAAAAAAGTTTCACTGTAGTCCACACCGTACTTTTGAGAACACCTCTTAGCTACAAGCCTAGCTCTATAACGCACATTATTTTCTGAATCACACTTCTTTTTAAGAACTTCACTATAGTTTCATCATTCGTAGGCCTACTTACCAACTCCCAAGCATCGTTGTCCTTAAAACACTGAAGTTCTTCTTTTACCGCTGACAACCACTGGTCCTTTTCTTCTCCTTGTAAAGCCTCTTCTATTGACAAACCATTGGCATCATCAAACTCCTCAGGGACACGCATATTAGCCACTATGTACTTTTCTGGCTTTTTCTTTATCCTGGTAGACTTGGGACGTGCCGGCAAATCAGAAGCATCTTTGTAATCACTTGGTATATAGTCTTCATCCGATAAACCTAGTGTTTCATCAGTTATTGTGGTTTCATCCGCACCGGTGGCATTTTCTAAGGTTGATGCCTCCTTATCTTCTATGTCTCCCACTGAACATGAGTTTTCCTTTCTCTCACTCTCAATAATTGGGATAGTGATATCTGGATGTTTATTCTTTTCCATGACAATGACCTCTCGGCTAGTTGTGATACACTTTGTCCTTGGATTATATATCCTGTATCCTTTGATACCATCAGGATATCCGACAAGAATGTGTTTTTCAGCTTTCTTGTCCCATTTCTGACGTCTTGCCTTTGCCACATGTACCATCACACTGCTACCGAAGATCCTGAGATGGCTCACATTTGGTTTATGACCAAACCAGACTTCATATGGAGTCTTATCATTCAATGATGAAAGTACTGTTCTATTCTGTAGGTACACAGCAGTATGTGTCGCCTCTGCCCAGAACTCTTTCCCTAACTTCGCATCAAACAAGAAGCATCTTGCTTTTTCCACCACAGTACGATTATTCCGTTCCGATACACCATTCTGCTCGGGTGTGTACGGATTACTTCTTTGGTGTATAATACCTTCATTCTTAAGAAATGAGTCAAATTCTTTATTGCAGTACTCACACCCATTATCGCTTCTCAAGATTTTAATTTTCTTGCTCGTTTGCTTCTCCACTTTGGCTTTATATTCTGCAAAACATCTGAGCGCTTCACTTTTATGCTTTAAGAAGTACACTGCTATCATTCGGCTGAAGTCGTCAATAAACAAGATAAAATATCTCGAGCCTTTCAACGATTCATGCTCCATTGGTCCACAAATGTCAGTGTGTACCAAACCTAGCAACTCATTGCATCTAGAACCACTTGGGAATGACAGACGACACTGTTTGCCTTCACAGTATACAGGACAAGATGATTTATTTATGTCAACTTTTTCTTGGAGATCCATTCCTTCCACAGCAATTGACATTTTATTTAAATAAGTGCTATTGACATGGCCTAGTCTTCTGTGCCAGACATCTCCTGACACTGCTAAACTTGTCACTTCACTGTCAGCAAGTCTCAGCTTGTACACTCCGTTACTGAGCACAGCCATAGCCACCATTTCATTATTTCTGTTGAACACGTTACAGCCTTCTGACGTAAATTGAACTCTGTTACCAGTCTCGATCAATTGGCTTACTGACAATAAATTTGTTGTCAATCCTGGAGCACACATGACATCTTTCACTGGTATCTCATATTCACATTGATCAGTTTTCGTCACAATATTTACGTCGCCGGAACATAATACTTGAAGTTTCTCAATGTTTGCAACACATATCTCCCGCATATCGTGGTATGTTGCATCCTTTATCCACTTTTCATTGGCCGTCAAGTGCATACTCGCGCCAGAGTCGATGTACCAGTCGTACTTGTTGAATTGGCCACTCAAAAACACTGCACTGAATGCATTACTCTGTTTACGTTGCAATTATTTCGAATGATTACTTGAATTATCATTATTTGGGCATTGATTCTTGTAGTGACCCGTTTGTTTACACCGGTAACATTTGACATGAATTTTGGCACCACCACTGACATTGACATTTGACATAGCTTGACTTTGCGCACTGGTTGACACATTTTTATTTTTCTTAGGTTGCCACTTCTGCGCGCCACTTGCAAATGCCCCACCAATTTCACTGGATTGAGAACCCACTTCCGCTTCCATATCCATCAGCTTGGTTCTAATGGCGTCCGTTGTGATTTGGATACCTGAATGCTCAATGGCCATGATCATCGGCATGAATTTTTCTGTCAATCCAGCTAGTAAAAGGCAGCCGATCCACTCGTCACTGATTTTAAAACCTGTCCCGCTCAACTTTTGACTTGTCTCGACGATCTGCGTGACGTACGCTTGCATGGAAGCACAGTTTTCCAACCGTATTGAAATAAGGTTTCGCAAAAGAGATATTCTTCGCGAAAATCCGGAATCATCAAATAATGACTTAAGCTTGTTCCAAAGTTCTGACGATGTTTTGACTTCCTTGATATGCACGTACGCTGTCTATAGTCATGATAAGCTTTGCCTTTGTTTTCGCATCTTCTGCAGCTTCTATCGTCTTCCCAGGTATTGGCCTGATGCAATGCACCATATCCTCCAGAACTAGAAAATTCTCTGCAGCGAAAACCCATTCTGAGTAATTTTCTCTGCCTTTCAGTTTGGGCACGTTGACTAGGTAATTCGATGCCATCCTCGTACATAAGTTAGTTAACTTATTCTCGACACAAAATTACTACTTCTTAACAAAAGTATAGAGGTGCTCTGGGCTCATAACCTTAAATGAAACGCAATCACTTTCAGTGACAAAGAACGACTAATTTATTCAATACAATACATTTTGACATAACTGTCATTAGATGGCGTTATTTGTACCATTTCTATATTTTGATACTTTCAACAAAGCTTTAAAGTAAAAGTGTTACAAAACAAAAATATTAAAGTTTAAAATCAAATAGAGCCTTAAAGTAACAATATAAATAAAAAAATTAAAAAATTACATGTGTAAAAAAATAAAACCTTTAAAAATAAAGAACATAAAACAACAGAAAATTTGAATAAAATATAAAAATATAAAAAAATTGATTTATGATAAAAAATGTAAATGTTAAAAAAAAATCAAATTTTATTCAATTTTAATTGAAAATTAGTTGAAAAGTTAAAGTCTTTGTTCATAATTTTCAATATTTGAACAAATTTAGTCACGTACGTTTTAATTAGCATACTTATGAGTTAAATTATTCAATTCAATAATTGTTTTTATACATCCCCAAATGAGAGCGTAAATTGGTTCTTATGGCACAGATCTGTCAAATTTTGCCCACACTTTTTGCGCGCCGCCTCTCCCAAAACTTGTCATATTGTTTCTCATACAAATTTTTTGATTTATTTATGGTCAGTTTTCTCTGAGCAGCTTCAAATTCTTGCAAAATTTCTGTCGAATAAACGCTTACTGCTTCAGAGACGTTCATTTTTAAAAATGAATTGTTTTTTAAACAAACGCGGTAACCTTAACAACATCAAAATAGCTAACATTTTTCACAACACTAAAATTTGCTTAAATTTGCAAATTTTAGTTAATATAATATCCTTTTAAGAATACTAAATATCTGCTTGCATAATTGTCAAATATGACCCTCGAAAGTTCAAAAACTCTTGTTTCTCGAGCTTTAAAAAACACAGTTTTTACTAATTTTTGGTGTTTAAATGAGTGTAGAACGTTTACAACCGTTTTAGTTATTTCTGTTTTTCTTTAACAATGCTGAAAAGTACTTTCTACTCAAAGTTTTCTTTTAATATTTAAAACCAAAAAACTAACGCACTAATTTTTGCATCTAGCTGACCTAGATTCTAAAAAAGATAAACATTATTTTTTTTAAATATTATTTTAAATCTGCTTTAATAAGCAGTTTGCAAAAATTTATTTGATCGGATGTTGTCATCATGTCCAACAGACGATGAATAGCGATCATGAAACTGTTATTGCGCTATGTTTTTTGTCTGAATGTATTACCCTCTTATCCTTTCATATTTTGAGGTAAAATTTGGCTTCTGAAAATTAAGCTTAATTAATTTTTTCAAAATAAATAAATAAAAAATGTCAGAAAATTAAATATAAAAATATATAATAAAATTTTCATGATTATGAATAGTTCTTGCAAGGCCGATAAATGAACACAATCTAAAAAGATCATGAATAATATTAGTAAGACTTTGAATATAAATTACTTCTCGACTAATTTTATTATAATAAAACAAGCGACATCTATTAGGAGCTACCTTGCATCAAAATTATTTGAGAAAATAAATTTCTACATGTTTTAATGCATATATATTATATAGGTTATACCATAGACCTAATTAAAGTAGGTATATTTAGTGAATGGTTATACCTACCGTTAAACTATAGAATGCCAATGTTAATAGATACAATTTGGAATAAAAATCTTTTTTTAATTTCATAAAAAATTATATTTAAAAAAAAAATAGATAGATAGATAGAAGAATATCTTACTCTTACAAATAGTTTGAAAAAGTTCTTCGTGGAAGCACAAAAACTGAAAAGACTTCATTTGGCTCTAGTGATACCCGAAAAATTTGATTTACACTAAGCAAGGAAAATTGCTAAAATTTGCACTACAGGCACAAACGTCGACGTAAAAATTTTTACGGACCAAATTAAAAGAAAAGACAAACAAATTAATAACGACGATACGGGAGTACTTATCATCAAAAATGAAGGAAACAAATCTTACGCAGATTTATTGAAAGAAATTAAAGCAGGGGTCAAAACGAGTAACTCTAAAATCCAGGTTACTAAAATAAGACAAACAAAGCAAAAAGGAGTAAGATTAGAAGTCAAAGGAAGAGTAAATATGGCTAAAAAAATTCAAAGCATGATCCAAGAAACAATAGGCAGCGGAAATGAAATTCTAACTAAAACCACAGGAAAAACCAAATTTTTACATTTGTCAGGCCTGGATATGATTACTGAAAGAGAGGAAATAATACAAGCGGTCAAGGATGAGTTAAAAGTGGAAAATACAGAAGAGATTGTCGTAACATCTCTTAGGCCATCAGCCTATGAAACACAAATTGCGACTATTGAACTAAAAGAAAATATAGCAAATGAAATAATTAAAAAAGGATTTCTACAAGTAGGCTGGTCAAATTGCAAAATAAGAAAACGAGTAAAACTACAAAGATGTTTCAGATGCCAAGAAATGGGTCATGTCAGAGACCGAACGGGAGATTGCTTAAGATGTGGACAAAAACATCACAACGCAAAAGACTGCCCTAAAGAAAACAACAAATTCTGTCATAACTGTAGAAAGACGGGACACCGAAATAGTACCACAAAATGCTCAGCGTTTAAAAGACTACTAGAAGCTGAAATAAAAAAAAAGAAGGACCCACACCTTCAAGTAAAAACCCAAACAAACACATAACAGAACCTAACAAAAAAATATGCGGGAAAGAAAGCAGGTTTGCAAGCCAAACAAAAGACGTAGCCCTGTACAAAAGAAACAGCTGCACACGCATTAAAAAAATTAATAAAAATAAAAAATAAAATAGGCACAGTTTCTATATATGCATAGAACTGCAAAACTTTACTTTGTATTGCGTCTACCTTTCTCCTAACATACCCAAAGAAGACTATTTAACAAAAATTTCAGAACTTATGCAAGACGTTAAGAACTGTCCAAGAGAAAAAATTATTGCTGGCGACTTTAACGCTAAGTCCTCAGAATGGAACTCACCAAAGACAGACGCACGAGGTACAATACTGATGGAATGGATTTCAATCTTGTAATTCAAAACATGGGAAATAAACCCACGTTTGTAAGAAAAGCCACAAAGTCTTTCATCGATGTTACACTAGCTAGTGAACGCGTTGCAAAAATTATAACAAATTGGAGCGTACTAGACGACGAAACTCTCACTGAAGATAAATTTATTGAGTTCACGATAGGCAACAAGTCCGCCAACAACCAGGTCAAAAAACCAATAGCGCTAGACTGGGAGATTTGTAACACACTAATAACTGACGAAAATACTCCTAATGTTAAAGAATACAAGAAAATTGTTGAAGAAATATTTAAAAGCAGTAAGAAAAACGTTGGATATAGAAGAGATGTGCCATATTGGTGGACCACAGACATAGCTAAAACTAGGAACGACTGCATAAGTCAGAGAAGAACTATAACTAGAATGCACGCAAAAAAACATTAACAATCAAGAAGCAGAAAGCGCGGAGGCTCAATATAAAACAATAAGAAGCCACTTGAAACACCAAATAAATGAAGCAAAGAAAAAAAGCTGGCAAAACTTACTAAACGATTTAGAAAATGACATCTGGGGACAAGGTTTTAAAATCATAATGAATAAATTTGGCAGATATAGTCCATATTCTTTGACATTAGAAGCGAAAGAGACAATAACATCAAAACTTTTTCCTCCAGGAGAAAATACAAACATTAGAAGACAAACAATTTAACACTTGCAATGCAAAAAACAGAAGCTGTGATCCTAAAAGGTCCAAAGAGCAGCGAAAACATAGTATTCGAAATAGGAGAAAGGAACATCAAACCAAAAAATTATGTAAAATACTTGGGCATCTGTCTCAGGGTAAACGGAAACTATAAGCAGCATATAAAAAACGTAGTGCAAAAAGCGGAAGAAAGAATGACAACATTATCAAAGATAATGCCAAATATAGGAGGACCTTCTAGCTACAAGAGACTTATGCTGCATAGGGTAATGACGTCTACTATTTTATACGGAGCACAGATATGGTGCTCAATAATTGACAACGCAGTATATAGAAATATAATTAAAAAGGTGGAAAGAAAAGGCTTACTACGCATATGCAGCGCGTATAGAACAATTTCTACAACTGCACTAAATGCAGTGGCAAGCGCAATTCTACTCCACCTTTTAATTAAAGAAAGACACCGATTACATATTCGAGAAGCAGTCAACACTCAAACCCGAAAAGAGGAAAGACTTATACCTTTAGATATGTGGCAACAAGAATGGGAAACCTCAGAAGGCATTGCAGAATGGACAAAAACATTAATACCCGAATAAGAACGTGGATGAAATGCGAACATAGAAATACTGACTATCACCTAACACAAGCACTTACAGGACACGGAGCGTTTAATACATACCTCAAACGTTTCAAAATAAGAGAGAGCGACGCTTGCTCTCTCGAGAGAAGTGGCAAACAAAAGATGAGGAAGATAGACGTTAAAGACCGGAACCGTGCGGACGTAAACCCATAGGTGTTCCCGCACGGTTTCTTTTCGGAAGGTGGTGGTTTTTTACTTGGTTCGATTCCAAGTCGCAGTAAAAGAGCTGTGTCCGTGGAAATTTAAAAGATAGATAGATTAAATAAATAAATAAATAAATAAATAAATAAATAAATAAATAAATAAATAAATAAATAAAAAAATAAATAAATAAATAAATAAATAAATAAATAAATAAATAAATAAATAAATAAATAAATAAATAAATAAATAAATAAATAAATAAATAAATAAATAAATAAATAAATAAATAAATAAATAAATAAATAAATAAATAAATAAATAAATAAATAAATAAATAAATAAATAAATAAATAAATAAATAAATAAATAAATAAATAAATAAATAAATAAATAAATAAATAAATAAATAAATAAATAAATAAATAAATAAATAAATAAATAAATAAATAAATAAATAAATAAATAAATAAATAAATAAATAAATAAATAAATAAATAAATAAATAAATAAATAAATAAATAAATAAATAAATAAATAAATAAATAAATAAATAAATAAATAAATAAATAAATAAATAAATAAATAAATAAATAAATAAATAAATAAATAAATAAATAAATAAATAAATAAATAAATAAATAAATAAATAAATAAATAAATAAATAAATAAATAAATAAATAAATAAATAAATAAATAAATAAATAAATAAATAAATAAATAAATAAATAAATAAATAAATAAATAAATAAATAAATAAATAAATAAATAAATAAATAAATAAATAAATAAATAAATAAATAAATAAATAAATAAATAAATAAATAAATAAATAAATAAATAAATAAATAAATAAATAAATAAATGAATGAATAAATAAACAAAAAATAAATAAATGAATGCACGTTACTGTTTTTTGCACGGTTATGTGTTATGTGGCTATTTCCTAGCAGCCTGTGTGCTTTGATTCCTGTTTGATTGCTATACGACTAATATTGTGTAAGATAAGAAGCGTTTTGTAAAATAACTTTTTTTAAATACCCAAACGATAGTGTTTATAGTCTAGAATAAACCAAAAGAAAATTACAAAAATGCGGCCCATAGCTACTGTTCCACGCAAACGAAGTCGCAACCACAGCTAGTTATAATATAAATGTTTAATGTATAATGTATATAATTATGAAAAAATAAATTTGACAGTTCTTCTGAAAAACCAAGTGTGGTTCAATTTTTAAACTGTTTATGTTGAAGAAAATAAAATATGCAGCTACAAAAATGGTTTTATTTACTATTTTGGTTACTACAAGTAAAACATGAGCTTTAATTGCAATGATGGATTTTATTGGCATTCAAAATGCAACATGAAAGCAGTTTATAAAAAATGCATTTAATATTTGACCAAGTCAATCACAACTCGATAATTCAACTCAGCAATTCGTCATGCAGGTCAACACTTTTCCGGTCAATTAAATGAGGTTTTCCAATATCTAACCAGATAATGTAACTTTTTGTACTATCAAAAGATACTTTACACGGGGAACAGAAGATGCAATTTGTACTAATGCAGGATTCGAGAGCTTTCAAATGGCCAGAAAAACTAATTTCCTGCTTTCGCTTTTGTGTAGTCTAGTGCACAAGTTCAAAAGTAGTAAAATAATGAGACTGTTGATAATAATTGTTTACCTCGGCGGTTAACAAATAAAACAACTATTTAAAATTATAAACGTTTATTGTCGCTCGTCAACGTGACTTGCGACTCGTGAGAACGTATCTCGTGGATCGTGAAATAGTGAATCTCGAATAGACTGAATGACAATCTCGAATAGGCCTGTTGTCGTCTTGAGGGTTGCAACGCTGATGGGTGGGGAAAACACCCCCACTTACAAGTGGTAACATTGCCGCCCCCTTGAAGTTGAGATACTTCAAAACTTTACATACACATAATTATATTACATAAATACATAACTATATTACATAAAAGCCTAAGTATCTACATAAAACAATAAAAAAAAAAAAAATACAATATTACAAATAAAATTTTAGCACACTAGCGAAAAGAAAAAAAAAGGAGAGAATAAAAAAAAAAACAAGAACAATAAAGTTGAATTATAAAAACAGTCAATTTGTGAATTAGTCCGCTTCTGTTGGAAGAACGCACACTTTTTTAATAGCTCTTTTAAACACTCCGAAAATTGTTTTTACTGTTACCACTCTCACAACACCGTCACTCCCTGGATGGATTTCAATCACTCGACCTAGACGCCACTGAAGAGGCGGTAGATTTTCTTCAATCAGCACCACTAATGCCCCGATGACGACGTCTGTCCTTTCCCTTTGCAGTCCTTTAGGACGAACTTGGAGTTGGGTCAAATATTGGAGATGCCATCTTCGCCAAAAATGTTGGTGTAGCTGGCGAATTCTTTGCCACCTCGTTAGACGGCTTAAATTTAGCGGTGCTAAATTTTCTTCGATGGGCGCTGTCAGTGGTGCACCAATTAAAAAATGGCCCGGAGTTAAAGCCTCCAAGTCATTGGGATCATTTGAGACCGGAATTAAAGGCCGAGAGTTCAAGCAGGCTTCAATTTGTGTGAGCAAAGTATAAAATTCATCGTAATTGAGACTCGCGTTTCCCAATACTGTGTGTAGGTGTCGTTTAACGCTTTGAATGTGTCGTTCCCATAATCCCCCAAAATGCGGTGACCTTGCCGGTATGAAACTAAATTTTGTCTTTACATTTAGACAATGCGAAACTATGCTTTTTTCAAATTCCTTGGATTTCAAAAATTGCCGAGCCGCCCCAACGAAATTTGTCCCATTGTCGGAGAATAGCTCCTGCACGTGCCCTCTACGAGATGTAAATCGCTTTAATGCCGCAATAAAACTATCGGCACTAAGATCGCCCACTAACTCTAAGTGTATGGCTTTAGTCGAAAAGCAAATAAATAGAGCAACGTATGCTTTTACCTTTCGCGCGTTACGTAAATTCGAAGATTTTATTAGATAGTACCCCGAATAATCTACGCCGGAAATTAAAAATGGACGAAGCGGTTGCAAACGTTCTTTGGGTAAATTACCCATTTTTTGTTGGCAAGGTTTTGGATTTGATCGTGCACACTTAATGCATGCGTGAATTATTTTTCGCACTGTATTTCTACCCGATATTGGCCAGAATTGCTGTCGTACCGCGGCCAAGGTGGCTTCTTTACCTGCGTGCAATTGTTCGAGATGGATTTTACGGATTATGGCTTTTGTTATGTAATTTTTTTCAGGAAGTAATATTGGATATTTGTTGTCAAAGTTAATAGGAGCGTGTTTTAAACGTCCTCCCACCCTCAAAATGCCGTTATGATCTATAAATGGGTCTAACATAGAAATTTTACCTGGTTTACATTGTTTATCATTTTGCATACAAATCAACTCCGCCGAAAACGCATTGCGTTGAATTAGCTTGATAATACAGTATTCAGCGCTCCTAAGTTCCGTCACCGATAGAAACTTTGCTTTATTTTTTGTTTTCGTTCTTAAATTGCTGACAAATCTTAAACAATAGGCAATAATTCGTGTTAATTTTAAAAAGCAAGAAATTTTATTTAATATAGGTAAATCCGATTGGCAATATACTATATTAATCGCTTTTGATTTTCTTTCTAAGACTAAATTTTTGTTTGACATTTGCCACCTTGGTGGCCATTTTGTAGAATCGTTTCTTAACCAAGCTGGACCGTGCCACCACAACTCTGATTTTTTTAACTGGCTTGGTAACATGCCCCGCGACACTATATCCGCTGCATTATCCTCCGATTTAACATGGTGCCAAGCTGAAAACGCGCTATTCTTTTGAATTTCTTTAACTCGATTTGCGATGTAAGAGGACCAGTTAGTTGAGGCTTCCGCCAACCAGCACAAAACAATTGTTGAATCCGTCCAATAATAAACCACATCGATTTTCAAGCATTCTTTAACTCTATTCATTAATCTGCAAAGCAACAAAGCGGCGTTGAGCTCTAATCGGGGCAGGGTAACTTGTTTAATTGGCGCAACTTTGCTTTTGGCGCATATTAGCGATACAGATGCTTCACCCGTTTCGCTAACAGATTTTACATATATCGCGGCACCAAGCGATTTGGTACAAGCATCCGCAAAACCGTGTAACTCTAGTCTTGCACCGCAATCATAGATCATTACATTTCGGGGTATGCGAAAATGATTAAGTTCTGGTATATCGCGTAAAAATTGATTCCATTCCGTTTCAATATCTTTAGGTACCTGCTCGTCCCATGACAGTTTTAACACCCAAATCTTTTGCAAAATAATCTTGGCTTTAACAATAACAGGATTAATTAAACCCAATGGGTCAAAGATCTTAGCCACGGTACCTAAAATATTTCGCTTAGACGTTAATTTATAATCGAACGCATTATCTGCCTTATATCTTAGCTCATCATTATAACAGTTCCACCAGAATCCTAAGACTTTAACGTCATCGGTTTTAGATAATTCCACTTGCGAATGATTATTGTCAGAGCTTATTAATTGCGAGTGATTGCCGCTCCATTTACATAAATTAAAATTTGCGCCTGACAATATTTTAGAAACCTGATTTTTTATTTCTAGAAGTTTGCTTATTGAATTACTACCAGTTAATAAATCGTCCATATAAAAATCACGGTTAATTACATTGCTCGCCTCAGGATACGTTTCCTGCGCTTCCGCTGCCAATTGTTTTAAGCATCTAATTGCGATATAAGGAGCACAAGTTAATCCGAATGTTAGCGTAGTTAGTCTATACATTTTGATCGGTTCGCGTGAGTTATTTCGCCAAAAAAATCGTAAATAATCTACATCTTCTACATTTACCTTAATCATCCTATACATTTTGTTTATATCTCCTGCTATCGCAAATTTATATGATCTAAACCGACATAAAATATCAAATAGATTTTTCTGGAGATTATCGCCCGTTTGAAGATTATCATTGAGGCTTTGTCCATTTGACGACAAAGCCGCACGATCAAAAACAATTCTTATTTTGGGCCCGTTTATTGTTTGTTTAAAAACAGGTAAATGGGGAAGATAGAAAGCTTTCTTGGGAATTTCTGAAATAGGTACTTTTTCCGCATGATTCATTTGCAAAAATTCCGTCATAAATCCTTTGTAAGCGGTAGATAGCCTTTCGTCTTTGTCAAATCTTTTTTCTTGTGCGTAAAAGCGTTTTATTGCAGAGGCTTTGGAATCCCCGAGACTTATAGTGCTTTTAAAAGGTAACTTTATGACAAATTTACCCGAAATATCTCTAAAGGTTGTTTTTTGAAAATATGTTTCATATTCTCGTTCTTCGATGGTTTGTAATGCTAATTCTGCTACCTGCTCCGTATCTAAAAATCTTGCCACAGCTGTTTCTAAATTTGTCGAGTTTGATAAAATATTGCAAGAAAACGAGTGATCACCGCTTACATCTACACTACCGCTTACTATCCATCCAAAATAGGTGTTTTGCAAATACGGCTGATTTTTATGCAATTGAATCGGTGCGCCTAGTAAAAGTTTCCAAAATAGTTCGGCACCTAACAATAAATCAATCTCACGAGAGACATTAAATTGCTCATCAGCTAAACTGATTCCGAAAGGCAATTTAATAAGGTTCTTGTCGAAGGAAACAGCTGGCGTGCTACGAGTAATTTTTGGCAAAATGTAACATTGAATTTCCGCACCAAAATTATTTACTCTAGATTTTATATTAACATTGCAGCTGGAGCTAACTTTATTATCGGAGATATTTACACCTGTTATTGAAACATTACTCGGTTTAGTCGGTAGTTTTAGCTTGTTGCATAAACTTTCGGTAATTAGACATACTTCAGAGCATTGATCTAAAACGGCTCTACATTGACAAAACTTCCCTTCACTATCTGCGATCAGTAAGAGTACCGTTGAGAACAAAATTTGATTATTTTCGTTTATAATAAGGGTCGAAGCGGAAGTACCGGGCGCAGGTACAAATTCATTAATGTGCAACAAAGAATGATGTCGTTGTTTACAGTCTTTGCATAAACTATTTGATTTGCATTTTTCAATATTATGATTTCGTAAACAATTCTTACACAAGTTTAGTGAATTTACTTTTTTAATTCTATCTGAAACACTTAAAGTTGTAAACTCTTTACATTGAAACACCGTATGTGGCTCTTTGCAAATAAAACAAGATAATGTTGTTGACGCGATATTTGTGTTAAACTTTTCATATTTAACACCCGGATTTGTCACAGGCCTCGACCACGCTTGCATATTTCTAGAAAAAGGTTTGGGATTTTTGAAACTAGGTTGTAAATTATAATTGTCATACTTTAAGGAGTTCATTGCCTCGAGAATTTGAAACCGTTTTTCTAAGAAATTGTTGAAATAATCGAACGAAGGTACCTCTTTTTCTAAAATCGACTGCCATTCACGTTTAGTGTTGAAATCTAATTTTTCAACAATAATCGGTACCAATAAAGCGTCCCAATGAATTGTTTCTATTTTAAGTACCTTTAAAGCCGCGATGTTATTGTTTACCGTGTCTATTAAATTGCGTAGTTCGGAAGATGATTGTTTTGATATGACTTTAATGCTTAAAATATTTGATACGTGATCCTGCACAATTAATCTCCTGTTTTCAAAGCGCTTTTTCAAAACATCGATTGCATTTTCATAATTGTCGCCCAACATCGACAAAGATTCTATTGCTCGCAAAGCATCATCTTTTAAGCAACTTCGCAAATAATGAAATTTTTTAATTTTTGGAATGCTTGCGTCATCCCCTACTAGAGCTTTGAATGACTCGTAGAACGCGCACCAATTTGAATGCTTACCTTCGAAAATAGGTAACGGTATAGGTTTTAGATTTAATGCAAACCCGCTCGATTCATTTGAATTTTGACCCGACGCCATATTTACACTTGAATTAGACACAGAATTAGAAGAATCTAGAAGGGATTTTATTTTACTGACAATACTTCGCTTTTGTTCTTCAACTTTGCCGCGTTCTTTATCACTTTCCGCTTCTAGAGTCTCCTCATCCGCTCCCTCTTGGGCTATTTGAAATTTTTCAATTGTTAATTGAACCGCGTTGTATTTTTTAAATAAATCCGTTATTGTTTCTAAATCCGTTTGTAGGGTAAATTTATCCCTACTTGTGTCAATACTGTTTTGTAAACGAGTTATAGCCGCTTTTACCACCCTACGCTCGAGTTTCATATCAGCAAGTTCAGACGACATTTTGTGAGTATAATTATGAGTAACTGACCTTAATTGTTAAGCGGTTTGATTAATGTTCTGCTTCTTGAAGAATTCTGCTCTGCCTGACGACTTCTGCTTTGTCTGACGATTTCTGCTCTGCCTGACGATTTCTGCTTGACTTGGATCGGTGTTCGGTGATGAATAATTCGCTTGTTCTTTATCCGGCTCGATGAAGGACCAAAATGTTGATAATAATTGTTTACCTCGGCGGTTAACAAATAAAACAACTATTTAAAATTATAAACGTTTATTGTCGCTCGTCAACGTGACTTGCGACTCGTGAGAACGTATCTCGTGGATCGTGAAATAGTGAATCTCGAATAGACTGAATGACAATCTCGAATAGGCCTGTTGTCGTCTTGAGGGTTGCAACGCTGATGGGTGGGGAAAACACCCCCACTTACAAGTGGTAACAGAGACAATAATATTTCTCAAGAAATACGGCTCCGAAAATGTAAAATAAAGAAAAAAGTGTAAATTTTTCATAAAATATTTAAAAATTATTGAAAGAAAAATTTCAAACCTTAAGGTTTATCTAAGAAATTAATTTAATTTTAAAAAATTTTTTAGTCGTACATTATACATTTATGAATGATATTCAAAAAGTTACACTGGATGTTTCACGTTTCTATGATATTGTTAAGAAAAAATTGTCACATGTAAGAAAACTCAGATAAAACTGAGCTGAAAAATTTTAAATTAGAAATACGAATTTTGGAATCTGGTTATATGGATAATCTCTGCTAAAAAGTTTTTAAATTTTTTAAAATTGACTTAAGGGTAGTTTAAGAGTGTCTTTTTTAAAAAACTGTAGCAAAACCGATAACCAAAACAATATTTATTAATTTTAGACAAAAACTAAAAATAATGTTCATATGTTAATTAGTGTGAAGTGGCCTAAAACATTCTTTAGGATGCAACCCAATATTTACATTTTATACAAATAAAGTTAATTTTTTTTCCTATCAAATCTTAAAAATGACACAGCTAAGATAGTTTTGATATTCTTTTTTTTGAATTTTTGGAATATGTCTTTAATAAATTCCTAGTAACTGCTCGTCGAAATTCTAAGTGGTCGAACTTGCCTCTGCTTTTCTCATTAAGCTGTCTTGAATTTTGCAGAACAAAAAAAGTACCACTTTTTGCCCTTATAATAATGCGGTACAAACTTATATTTTGATCGCACCTGTGAGTCGCCTCTTCTGTGAATTTATTATAAAATATACTTATCAGGTTTGGTTGACCAACAAACACCTGTTTTTCAAACACCTGTTTTTTTCTTCTGAGGAATATTTTGTGACTAGTACTATAGCATTTGATGACGGAATTTTTTGCCACAGTTACAACATAAAAGTATTTTATTTTCTGTAGATAAGAACTCAAAAGTTATGCGATTTGTTTTTTTTAATTGGCTAAAGAAATTAATGAATAGATTTTTACACAACTTTCTCAAATAGTGCCAGTCTCTCTTGTTCTCTTTTTTTGCTAAAATATAGAAGAAACAGTCAAATGAAAAAATTATAGAAAAAAAAATTAAATGGTGAGATAGAATCATGGCTTTGTCAATACTATGACAGCTCTCTTTCATTACAGCATATTTTTAAAATCTTTCATTTAACATATCAAACAGAATTTTAACTTTAGCATATTTGTCAGTCTATCTAAATAATAGTTGCCAAAACAATATAAATTTTCCATTATAAATTTAAATCTATTTCAAGATATAGCATTACAAACAAGGTTATTGTAAACATCATCTAAGTTTTCCCACCCCTATTGAACTCGTTAAGCACGCATCAGGCATAATCATGGAAAAATTGGTTGAAATTTTCAATAAATGTTTGTTCGATCGTGACAATATACCAACGGAATAGAGTTTAGCTCACATAATGTCAATTTACAAAAAAAAAGAAACAAAAAACAGTGTGCGCATTATAGAGGGCTAAGTTTGACAAGTGCAACTGAAAGGTCGTACGGCGGAATACTTATGAAAAGAATAGAGACAGAATATAAAGACGTTGAAGAACAGTGTTGGTTTTGCGCTGGAAGATCATGCATAGATAACACATTTGTATTACAACAGCTACTAGAGAAACGAAAAGCTGAAAATCTGTCAACAAATACTATATCCATTGAACTGGAAAAGACTTCGATACAGTATCTTTAAAAAATCCGTTTTCTACTTTGGCTAGAGTTGGCTTAAATAAGATGTATCTTAAAGCTATTTTATATATCTAATAGAAATACAAAAAAGGCTATCAGAACAAGAAACACAGTATCACAATTTACTTTCCCATAACAAAAATGCTAAAACAAAGATGTTGTTTATTGCCGACTCTTCTCAAGATTTATATTTAAGAAGCTCTAGCACACTGGAGAACAAGCTGTGCAGGAATAAGTATTAAAATAAAAGACACTTGTCTTACCACTTTGTTCTTTGCAGACCATCAAGTGATTGTAGCAGGTGATAAGATAGATTTCATGTTCATAAGGTTGGAAGAGAAACATGAAAAATGAAGTTTAACAATAAGTAAAAAAAGACAGAATATTTAAAAGTAGAAGACGAGCCAGACATTGAACAACTGCGGAATTGAGCAAACTAAAGCTTGCCATAACTATAAATATTTAGGTACCATAATATAACAAGAGGGAACAAAAAAGAGAGACATAGAACACAAAATAGAACAAGCAAGAACCGCCGTGAAAATATTGAATCTACTACTATGGCCCTCCACAATAAGACTCCAGACAAAATTAAAATTATTTTTAACACATTTGTAGAGCCAATTCTAACTCATGGTTGAGAATGCTGGCAGTTGACTGACAAATCCAAAACCAAAATTTGAGTGGTAGATGGATTACTTTTGTAGGTCCTGCAGAATTTCTAGAATATATATATATATATATATATATAGACATTAAGTCTAAGTTTTCCCAATACATCTCTCTTTTTGGTACATCAACGTAATACAAAAGTAATATCATTAACTTATTTTTTTGAGACGCATATTCGTTACTAAATTACAGTACTAAGTCAACTACAGTATTGTCAAAACATAATAATCATTTTTAAACATAAATACCAAACTATATGAATAATTATAGATAAAAACAAAGTTTTTTTACCTGCCTCTAGTAATTCATTTCTTCAGACGTAAAATACGCTGAGATAATTCTACTTATTACACATAAACAGTGTAACTATGCGTTTTTCAATGCTTATCGCATTCCTAATGACAACTGCCAGTAAATAAAACGTTCTTTTAAAAGCATGATAGCGCTATCTGGGGATAGGAGAGCCCACGATGCTTAATGTGTAGTACCTAACTCGACCTATTGGATTTTGTAGCTTAAATGATTTTAAGAAAATAAAGTTTTATAAAGTTTATTATTTAGCGGTGACGAAATGACTTACAGTTCTTAAAAATATAAAAAATAGAAGTATAGAACAAACCCAGGGAATAACTAGAAGGCATTTGATATTAAAACTGAATTACTCCTACGGTAGAAGTAACAGTGCGGAAAAGCTAAAAATAATAATAAAAAAGTAGCTCGAGAACGTCAGATGCTTACAAAAGTAGGCCTCCACAACGCTTCCACACAAAATACTCACTATTAGGGGTGATAAAATTTGAAATCAAACTTTTTTGTGATTTAGTAAATTTTTTTCAAAGTCTATTTCTAAGACGCTTAGCATTTCAAAACCTTCTCCATCTGCATTGTTTAAAGAAAACGAAAAACATTAATAGATATAACTAGCTTGTTAGCATTGCCAACGGTGTCGATTTTTCATGATACCCTGATCGCGACGTTGGTAAAATGCTGTCGTATTCGGTGGCAATGAGCTGCGTTGTTCAAAGATAAAAGAGTTTTGCGGTTTTGATCATTATTATCACCTGTTATCTAGACTTTTCTGTTTGAAAACCAATTTGCAGGTAATAAATGTAGACTTATTTTTCCAAACGCAAGAGTTCTAACTGCTTTCTCAATAACTTATCGATAAGTTTACGCACAATAGTATTAGTTTTTCGGTGGTTATATTATAATTCGAAAATTTTGAAAAGACTGAAATAGACTGAAGAACATGCAACATGATAGAAGTACATAGGTACATAAAAAACCCAAATGCTGATTCGTTGTAACCTGCAGCCAAAACAAAATCACGCTTATTTTTCACACGTATCCACACATTAAAATTTGCGGACAAATTCGTATATTAAAATGCGTCGCAATTTTGGTGTCCGTGTCACTTTAATGGAGTGTCCGTTAATAGAGACACATTTATTAGAATAATCATTGTAAGAGTGTTGATTCTCATTAAATCGTACGGTTAAAAGAGATGTCCGCTTATTAGAAGTGTCCGTTAAGAAACATTTTACTGTATGCAAGGCTGCGGTTTGGCGAAAATAAGCTCTTAAAATCTGCAATTTTTATTTTCAAATAAAAAAAATTAATTTGATTTACTCCTATTTTCGAAATTGTTTACAATTTTTTTATTTTTCCGACACGTTTAAATTGTCAAATTATTAAAATAAATATTTTTATCTACTATAATACTCGTATCTTAATCTGACGCGTTTAAGTTAATTCACACATTTTTTATCTAATTCCGTTAAAAAAAATACAAATTTTGACAACTCTTTGACGTTATGAAAAGTTACTTTTTTCATAACTAGTTACGCTAAAATGCATTACCTAACTAGTTAAGTAATCCACTGCGCATTCAAAAACAATTAATCACTGGGCTTTTTCTTAGAGCGATTCAACTCTATTATTTTTTCGTATATTTTATAAATTTTTCTCAAGTATTTCTTTGTTTATTTTATGAAAGACGGTAGCTTTCTTAGAATAGCCCATACTGAGTTACATAAATATGTAGTTCATAATAATCGTCACTTAGATGACCTAAATTGTCCTAAATCGATCTCCAAAACCCTCCTGGTCAGATAACTGTTACAGTTAGTAATTTCGATAACTAATGAAGCAACTAAATTTAGAATAATTGATGAAGACATCAAGTCACCAACACTGCAACAGAGAACTACTCTTTAATAGAGGAATAATCCATAGTTAGACCCTAACAAATTTTTTAGGTAACCCTACGTACTTACATCAATGATAATATAGCTAAAATAGCGAAAAATGTTGTTTACTGTATTGTTACGAAAGATGCCAAAATACATATTACATATATTTACAAACTTCCTAATTTACCATTGCCAGAAACACTTGAATTAAATTATCCTCCTCCTGCAGTAATTGTCATCATAATTCATTGGGATATGAAAACGTGGGTTCCTAATGTGGATTGCAGCAAATTACTTATATCATACATTTGACGCTCGCTAAAGACATAAAATGTTTTTACTCTGCCCGCTAGAAAAAAGACCTTACGTTTTGTAACCTCCAATGCTTAAAAATTAAAAAATTATAATAGATTCATGAGTGCTAAGGTGTGCACTTATAAAAAATTAAATCTTTAAACTTAAAATAAAGATACTGTTAATAATTTACTAAAATCACTAAACTCCGCTAAAAGAAAAAAAGAATAATCTAATAAAAAACATAAATTTTACTCGTTCAAGCTACAGTAGTTTGAACCTACTGAGAAATTTGAAATGTGCCAAACAATTATTAAAACTAAAACCAAAAGAAAGTCAAAATGCTATTGCGTTACGTTAGTTTAATGTTTCACATAAATAGTTAAGTTGAGTAAAATAATATCAAGAAAATCAAATAAATTTTACAGCACCATAAAAAATTACATTTTTGCACATCTGTTTATCATTGAAGAACTCAAATCGTCATTAAACCATTCAATACTCAGAAGACAGCTGGTTTTGACGGTTTATAAAACATTTAGAACGTTACTGTTTAACCTGATTTTATCATTTTTTAATAAAATGTTTCTTTTAGGCAAAATTTTTGTAGAATTTATAAAACTAAAATTATTGCAATTTTAAAACTTGAAAAAAAGTTTGTAGATGATACGGTGAGCTTCAGGCCTATTTCACTACTTAGTGTTTGTTATAAAATTTTCGAAAAATTAATTTACCATCGCATATCAACAATAATCAACTTCCAGTGAAATACAGAGGTTATAAAACTGTCTGGAAAGATGAATTTAATACATACATTATTCAATGTGTTACCCTGTCAAACATTTAGAAACTATGCTTTCCAACGCAGTGTGGCAGCGAACACTTTTTGCCATCAAATTTTTTTCCAAGTACGTACGTACTTGGAAAAAAATCTGTACATAATTACTTATCTGTTGAGAATTTAATAATCTCGGCAGTGATGTTAGATTTCTGAGAGGCTTGTTATATTCTATAATATTTAATTTTCTGTAAGGCTTACTTCTCATTTAAAAGAATTACGTCGCTCAAGAAAAAAAACATTTCATTTCAAAAGCAACATGTGACACCAAAACTTGCAGAAACTTTCTTTAACATTTATTTTGTAGAAGAGCGGCGAAAAACGATAGAGGCAAAACCATTTTTCGGGCATCTCCAACCGTGATGAAGATTGATCCAGGAAAAACCAAAGTCGGCCAAATTTTGGAAAGCAAAAGTTTTCGCTTATAGCCCACTCACAAATGTTCACCGTGAAGAAAAAAAAACTTTTGTTGATAAAAGTGTCCAAACCGAGCTATATAATGTGGGCTTTGTAGATATGCGTGACACCAATAGTAAATTAATATCTTTCACAGGAATTAGAAAAGTGTTTCAAAAAATTCATATATATAATAAAATAGAGACAGCAGAGTTGAGAATGAAGTTAATACTGGTGCTTATTAAATTAAAACTGAATTTGCCATTTACTTGTTTGTCAAAACTTTTTAAATTAACGGAGACAACATGTACCAGGTATTTTTATAATATTTTACCCCTGGTAGAAACAGTACTGAAACCAGATCTACATTGGACCACCAGAAAAGAAATACAGACATTTGCCAAAAGACTTCAGCAAATTCAGGGCAACAAGAATTGTTCTTGACTGCACAAAAGTTTTTATACAAAAATTTTCTTGTTTAATATGTCGATTTCAAACTTATTCACATTACAAACATTTTCATACAGCAAAATGGTTGATAAGAATTACACTCTCTGGATTAATTTCTTTTGTCAGTCCTGGATATGGTGAGCGATGCAGTGATAAATTTATTGTACTAAGAAAAATTTATTGTAAAATTTGGTTTTCTTGTTGAGCGTTGTGATAATCCACTTGATTTACTAAAAACAATTTAAACATTTTTTTTACACATACTGTATAGTAATAGCTTAGTCTTTATCCAAATAAATGTTGTTTGAAAAAATTGTAGAAAACAAAATTGTAAACCATTGTTTTGAATAATTAGCTAAAATTATTTGCACATTTGGGCCATCCAAAACCGACGAAAAACCATCATTGCACCTGCGATAAACGAGACCCTTATTTTGATTGAAACTAGCAAAAATATGTTATTTACAATTGTGATCAATTATATTACATTGTAATCAAATAGAATACGATCCCTCTAAAATAAAACACTATATTAAAACCAGTACGCTGGTTTAGCGTACTGGTTTTACTACATTTTTTTCACTTGTTTTTTTTGAATCCGATGAGGTTTATTTTTCATCATGTTAGATCTGACAACGATGCTTTTACAAATGACATCTAAAATTGCACAATGTTGAATATGTAGTGTTCAAGCGAGTTGGGTTTTCATTTTCCTTCTTAGATACTCAGTACTTCAAATACTTGGGACAACAAGGGTCCTCCCAAAACTTAAAAAATCACATGATCAAATTGATATTTCAGCCTCTTAAAGACTGGAATTGTCACAGCGTGAATGTGAGGAAATGTTCATAAGACTGATACGATCTCAATTTGTGAAACAAAAAAAGCAGTTATCAAAAGAACATTTGACTAGCACTGCAGACATTGCTCGAGCTTGCAAACATAAAAAAAGGTAGCACTCCGGGAGTGCCGGCAGAAGTGAAAACTTCAATATTAACGTTGTGTTTAATTATAAGTATAAAAGTACTATCATTTATGAGGTAGAATACAATGTTTATTTATTGCGCTATCGTACACAAATATGACAATTTATATGTTGTTATTTATAATATTATATCGTTATTTATATATTACATTAAATTTTATCTCTCAGAAAAATCAACTTCCATCCATAATTTCGACGACTTTTACACCATCGTTATTATCAGAATCATCATCGCAAATTTTTACAACTGATACAATTGGTTTATGATAACTGAAGTAAGAAACAAACAGTTTTGATTCGAACCTATTTAAGTGTCTAATAAAGACTGCATCAATAGTAGTTTTGTATTTCGTTGTGCTAAAATTGCGATCATTTGACATAGTTAAACCAAATTCATTATTTAAAAATTTAATTAATGATTGATTTTTATCGTCTGCAAAGTTTATATTGAAATCTCCACTTAAAATCATTGGCAATTTATCAAAGCTTTTTCCAATTTTTTTTTCTTACTTACTCATTTTCTTTCACTACTTCATCATCACTTTTTTCATTAATAGATTCACTTTGTTCGATTTCCATAATTTAAACAATTCACATTTAGGAAAACACAACAGTGTATTTACTACACAACAGTCAAGCAATCAGCTGTCACCATCCTTGGATACGCGTGGGACGCTGTACATAAACACACACGGTCATTCGCGCAAGCGCCCTGTGCCGCCTAAACAGAGCAGCACACTCAGCCACGGTAGAAAGAGTGGGAGATACTAGTTCCTCTCCCTTCCCCTCGATCTTACGCTTTTTCGATCAGCATCACGTGACCCTGACGCAAGTTTGAAAGTGTTTACCCATACAAAAAAAAGAAGCCGCTAAAGAAGTTTTCACTTCAAAAAAGCTATCTAAAGAATTAAGAGTTCCAAAATGTTACATAACAAAGTTGTTTACACCTGTTATGGATTCCGCTGTGACAGTTATTGCTGTCTTAGTCATCTTCAATCTTAAGAGATAATAAATTCTTGTAAATAAATACCTACTGCAAAAATTTTTATTTATTCACAACGTCTTTGTGTTTTCAATATTCATAAAACATATTTTGCAAGTACATTTGATAAATGTGTTCAATTAGATTTGTACTAAACTTTTCATTAAATTATAGAATTATTTGCAAATTGATTATAGAAAATCCTTATTTAAGATTGTATCGGTTTCAGAGAGATATTTAACTGTAGACTGAACTGAACTCTTTCGATGTCATACTATCTTCTGGTTCTGTTTCTTTTCAATACTTACAAACAGTTATAAAAGTGGAAGAAGTTTGCTCCTTGACTGAAATTTAAGACATTAGAATAAGACCTTTACAAGTTTTAATTCAAAAAAGTTTCCGGGAAAGGACACTTTATCTCTAATTTAATATTGATCTTGATTCCTGATCAGTTTTTAGAATAATTCCATCAACCTGGGATGTATACTTCATTCTCCTGTTTTTTTTGTATGACTGAAGAGGGTCACTCATATGCCAAAAATATCTTATGATTTTATTTGTCCACTGATCTGATTTAGAAAAAGTATTCACTGCATAACATTTTGCTTTTAAAATATCCAAGTTTTCGCATTTTTGGTATAGATATGATATGCACCTGTAATTTTTAATTTTCTTTCTTGATTTCAAATACTAGAGCCTTGCACCATGCATTTTAATAATGTGTCAAACGGATTTTCACTTAATTGTTGTAATATTTCTTGAAAACATCCACGGAGATTTGGCGGCAAAAAATCAATAATGGCTAGAGAATGAAATTTTTCTAATATGTTTGTATATTTGTAGCGTTATTTCTGCTTCTAGGGATCTACAACAAAAGAAACAACAGCAGCTGTAAAAAAATGAAGTATGTTTGTACAAACTGCTAGGATTTAATATGAAATCTACAAAAAATAAACAACACAACTTTACTTATTTCTACAGGATCACAACATTGCAATTGTTTCCTGGAAAAAAATTGTGTAGCACTCTGTCAGGTCTACCTGTAATTAATTGGCAGTGAGCTAATGGTAATGACTTATTATGTTCCATACACCTCGTTAACAGCTCAGACGATCAATCACTAAAGTACTGTTGTATTTTTTAAGTTCTTTATTAATTTAGGGTGGCACCTTTCTGCATTTTGATTGCTTCATACTGTTGTTTTACAGCTTTTTTTCTCTGCCCCATACTTGTGTTAGATCTGTACAACTTCAAACCTACTAAAGCTTTGCATTCAAACATTGCATTTTATTGATAGTGTATATACAACACCTAATATAAATGTAAAACTGACCGATTCACATAAAGTAGAACTCTAAACACATTTTTGCAAAAGCTCGATTTTTTTGCAATACAAGTACACTCACAAAACCACTTGCTAACATCTTTATACAACAAGACCTCAACTTGATGTAAAGGAGATGTCAACCCTGAGGATCTTAAGTATAACGCAAAAAGTTTGGCACTCAAAACACCACACAAAATAATATGTTCTGTTCTCAAAATTTTTCCCCCATCCTTTAAAGGTTTTTTTCTTTTTTCTTATGCCGATAAAATATCTAATAAGGTCTTGCATTCGTGGCATTTTAATATAGTAATTTGCTAAGCACATTTACATAACAAAGTTACTAACACTAATAGCACAATAGCAGAATTGACAGTGATAAACAAAACAGTGACCAATGTTTTCCTTGAAATTTACGCGCGCTATCTGTAGTATATCTATGAATAGGTAATATCTATGGATATAAGAATAAGTGGACATGCCTACGACCCCAGGTTTTAAGAGTTGTAAAGAGTAGCCATCAATATCAGCACTCATCTAAGGTTGTAGAAGAAAATTAATATACATAGATCATAGGAACAAGGCGTTTCAATCTATCCTATTTCCAATACATTATCTATTTAGTGTTGTCAAATGAAATGCACGTTTAAAAAACTTCTAACAGCTTGATGCAAAATCTTTTACTAAAAATAATATGACTTATAATGATAAAAACAAAATACACAGTTAAATAAAATTAAATCGACAACGTGGGTGAGTTTGAATACGCACGGTTTTCATGTTCATACATAATGGTAACGTGATTTGCAAGCATCCTAGAATTAATTCATTTCAATGGAATCAAACACACATTTTTTGAGCTACATAAGCGCTTCAAAAATTATATTAAACGTAATAATAACACTTACAAAAATTATTATCAAATGACTATAAATGAATGAAGTAAAAAATACAGTGGCGAAAAGTGCGTGTGTCAAAATAACGATATATATTGCCAACAAAAAATTCAAATATCTTAATAGTCCAAGAAAAAAACAAGTAACCCACAATAGCAAAGACTGACAATTTTCACAAGTCGTCATTCAAGTGATTTCTAAATGTAGAATTTTTAAAAAGTTTAAAGAGCAAAAGCAATTTTGGGCTATATTAAAATTATCAAGTAAGTCTTATCTTACCAATAAAATAAAATTGATTAATAACTGCTAAATTTATTAAAATTCAAAAATTGTTCTTAATTGATTCCGTTAAAATTAGTTTTAACAAGAAACTTCTGTTGCATCAATCAAAATTTTTAAGACAGTTTTTCAAATTTTGAGGTGTTAGAAGATGGCTGTATACAGCCGAAACTAGTAAACCAATTGAAAAAATATATTTTGAGAGAAGTTAATTAGCCCTACAATACTCCTAGAATGTTTTTTGATAACGTTCCTAATTCCCGATTTATAATAAAGCTTTATTTTTTCTTGCAAGTTCCATTTTTAATAAAGCAATTCAATTCCTTTATATTTTTCAAAAAATACGAAAATTTTTCTTTGCTTTCACAAATTATTACATAATTTTATTAGCCTTCAGTTAGTGTTTTTATTTTGATACTGTTTTTAGATGCCAAGATGCATGTATCTTCTCAAGTGGTGCCCATTTTAAAAATAGAAAATTTTCTGTCTAGAGTTACATTCAGCCCCAAAAAATTATTTAAATATTAAGTTTTCAATCAGATCCCGTGTTTAAGCAAAGTTACTTGTCTGTTTCGGTAATTTGGATATTTTATATTTCAACACCTTCGTTCTTGCTTCGTTTTGTGCTAATTCTGATCTCATAAATTCAATTCTTCCTGTACATTTTTCTAATTTTGAGTCAGTATTCTTTATTCAGTCCAATGAAGAATAGAAATTTGTTTTGCTCATTGAAATTTGATAATTATAAAACATTTATGTTAAAAATTTTTGTCTTCTTCTGATGTAGCCGAATCATTATAGATGTCGGGTGGTCTCTACAGTGGCATGCGGGTTTTTACTAGACTATTAATTTGAAAGTTTTGCAAATCCGCAAACCCATCCATCTAAATAATCCCGACTAGAAAATTTTGGTCAAGAATATTAGCAGCTGTCGTATGTTTCTTCAAACCACTTGTAATAACTAATTATTTGCTGAAAGTCTGTGGTAGGCAGGAACTGTAATCAGAAAAATTTGTAAAAGTGAAACTTTTTGTTTTAAAATGGTATAGCATTTTCCAAATAATAGCTTGTGAAGTAAGAAAAAAGATAACAACATTTTTCAATTATTAGACCCTATATTGAACGTGTTCAGCACAGGGTTTGTTTTAAATAAGAATCTAACCTGCTTGGGGTAAAAGCTTTTGCAGTGAGTTTTAAGAGCTTTGTTTTATTCTACCTCAAACATTCTCCACATCTTTTGTGAGCGTATTGGCTTTACAAAAGGTTTGGCTTTTTAACTTTCCACATCAGCTGTTTGTAGCTAACAATGTACGAATCTCGCGCTTTTCAGCCTAAACGAAAGTACACTAATATCCAGCTCAAGGAATAATATTTCCCAAAATACATGGTCTGTAGAATACTCTCAATCGTTAGCAGCATCAAAGTTTCCAAGCCGAAAATACAGCCTCCCAATATAAATGACTTCCTTCCTTAAGTGTAAAAACGATTTTTGATTTAATTCAAATTAATCAAAAAATATCACTTGATATGAACTTTTTGACCAAACGTGAAAAAAAATGTGGTGGTATCAATTTTATTAAATTTTCCGCACGTTATCATTGTAGCTAATATCTTTAGTTTTTGTTTTTCACGCTATATGCAAACTTTTCTCAATTCTTAATTTTTTTATCAAATCTAAATTCTTAAAAAAAATTCTCAAATCTGGAAACATATCTTTCAAATAAAAAAATATCTTACAGATTGATCAATCAATGACTGAATTACACGGTAACATACATTAAAAGAATCATTTGAATTTAGAATCTTCACGTTTTTTGCAGTCATCAGACAGTTTCAACAGATAGACAATTTGTGAAACATCATTAACTTGAGAAACTCCACAAAGAAGCAGCTGTAAAGTAGAGTTACAATCAATTTTGTTTAATCTTGCTATATACATGAAGGTGCTACAATTTTGCACAACTAAGCTGACAGAGTACCTTGCTGCAATTGCCACCTTATCATTGCTAATGCAATTCAATTGAATTTGTTTGACCTCGTTGTAAACAATTTTACACCACAGATCTACAATAACATAACTTCAGATGCCAATAATGCAAAATAATATTTTATTGGAATAAATCTATACTTGGTTTTACAGACTTAAAAGTGACAGAATAGTATTTGTGACTGAAAAATCAAGTAAAATTGCTTGAATCACGTTCAAGTTTCCAATGTTAACTTATTTTTTAATTTCAATGATCAATATTCTACAATAATCAATCTACAATAACATAACTTCAGATGCCAATAATGCAAAATAATATTTTATTGGAATAAATCTATACTTGGTTTTACAGACTTAAAAGTGACAGAATAGTATTTGTGACTGAAAAATCAAGTAAAATTGCTTGAATCACGTTCAAGTTTCCAATGTTAACTTATTTTTTAATTTCAATGATCAATATTTGTCCACAAACAAGTGGGGGACATAGAACCAGCTGAAAACATTCAAAAATGATCAATGCAAAACTCATGGCGTCTTTTCTTCTGTTTTTCTGACTTGAGTGTTTGCTCTGTTTGATGCATATTTGACGACTTTATTCAGTGTTTTGTAATCAAAATTACTTTGTCTGCCTTTTTCACTAAGAATATTATTAGCATGACAAAAGCTTCCAAAATATTCGTCCTTACAAAAAGAGTCAATAACCTAGGTTCATCAGTTTTCACCTTAATATTTGTATAATGTTGTCAGTTGTGAATTGCGATTGAGAGTCTTCGAACGTCAGAATTCATCAGAAAGGAAAGAGTTTCACTTATTCCACCAGTTCATAAGAAATAAATAGCAATTAGCTCAATGAAATAATACTGCATTTTTTTTCAATATTAATTTATTATGTATAAATGATTCCCAAGCAATACACAATGTATTAATAATAATAATAATAATAGAATAATAATAATATGGCAAAAGTTTTTTTTTATTAATAACTTTCTAAAGTGTTGATCTTATTGCACCTACCTCTAATTAAACAAGGACAATAAAAACTTAACATAACCCTAACTTAGATATTAGGAACCTTTTAATTACAAACAAAGAGAACGATAAAAATCTCAAAAATAAAATCTTCACAATGGTTTAAGTACAAACATAAATAGTGTAAAAAAGAAAGAAATGCAAATAATGAAAAGACACAGGGCATTTTATAAGTATATCTATCAGTTTATATACTCTTACACATACACCTATTTCATATAATAATATAGTGTATATACGATTCTGCCGTTTAGCAAAACTATATTTCGGTGTCAACGGTTCACTACGCTATATAAAAGTTACAAGTTATTTGTTTTTTTTTTAAATGTATTTCACCTCTCGTAAAGGGAGTTATGTTAGGAACTCTGTTCAGCTTTTAACCGCTAGATTTCTAACGATTAGCTGGTAAATTATTTCTGAAGGCACCCAGTCCCTCAACAATTACATAGTTTATATAATGTTCAAACACTACATAATTTGCGATCCAACAAATAAACAAAACCGGTTTATGTGGTAGTTTAGGTCATTAAAAGGTATTGTTGAGGAACCGTACTAAATTAGGAACCATTACTCCGGTTTATTTGCATTTCTTAACGACTGCTGTAGAGTCCTATATAAAACCAAGCTTTTTGCAATTTAATGCAATCAAAAAGTTGCAAAAAGTTTCCTCTATGTATGTATATGGCACTGCACACTTAAATAAGCTCGCCATAAGTCCCTTAAGGATTCCCACAATTACTCAACATATATGTCTGTAAAATCTATAAAAAAACAACTGTACATTTACACTGTTTAAACTTAAACATAAAAATATTTTTTTGATATTTTGTTTTAAGTACAAAAAATACCAGTATTACGGCAAAGAGATCTATAACTGTCTGAGAGATTTTTCCCTTGTGAGCTAATATAACTCTCACTGTATATGATGAGGTAGGTAACGTGAAAAAACAACAATATCAAAATAATACTACAATCACAACATTATTCAAAACCAGAGATTTGCGCTGGTTGTCTTAAATCGTATAGACCTTAAGTAATTATTTGCATTTTGTATAATTTTAATGTTGATTGAAAATAAAAAAAATATATATTTACAGTCTACTTAAAATTGAAACGTCACATATCTAACGTGTTAACAAGAAATATGGGACTATATACAATAACTTGTCAAAACCAATTACTTCATCGAAAACAAAAAAGCACCATTAAAAATATCTTGTTCCACTATTCTAGGAACAATCAAGCTCAAAGTTAAGTTTTGTCGTTAAATCGCTGAGGATTTGCCAACTGGAACCCTTCTTATTAAAAGACATATCTACCTTTTTAACCTTAAAAACGGTTGATCACACAATTTAATGACAAAACTGAGGTGCTTCTATATTGGTATACATCGATTTGCATTTAACAATATTTCTATGCTAGGTATCTTAATCAATAATTAACAATGACCTCGAGTGCTATCGCTATACTATTTTAGTTCTAATCCTATGCTTCTGTCTTTGAACGTAAGCCCTAACATTTAACAATGAGTACCACCGGGAACAACAAACTACCATTTGTAGCGAAGCAGAATGCGAGGTATAAAAATAAGTACTTTTGAGTCTGAACTTATAAATTAGACGAGTATATTATTCTATGACAACGGTATAAATAAATGGAAGAGCTCTGTACTCTAGTGGCAAAATCCGTAACTAATTAATGTAAGCTAAAAGTTAAGAACTTGGACATCGAGGAAGTTGAATTGGAAGTCTACAATCTAATAAAGAAGCACTATTCCACTTAACCTAATGACTGATGATGATACAATGATTCTATGAGTTCTAATGACTGGATGATACCTGATTATTTGCGTTTAATCAACCTGGTTGAAATATCACTGAATATGACTAAGTAAAAATCTAAATTTCTTGTTCATACTGTGCTGGCAAGTTCTGAGTAAAATCCCTGATTAAAAAATAAACTGATGCCAAAATTTGTACTTGAAGTAGTATGATATTTTCGAAACCTGAGTATATGATGACATGATCCACATGTATTATATACAGTTGATTGTAATAGCTACGAATTGCTTGTAACGGGAAGCATATAAAATTATCTGGAAGCATCCTCTAAAATAAAGTAAATCTCAATAAAATGTAACAATCCAGTAGTTTTCATATTATGTTTTTTGTTAAAGTTACGTACAAAAATATTATGTTAAAGGCAAAAACGCTTTGTACCATTTTTACCTGAATTGAATGTATGTTGTATACTTGTCTGTTTAAGATATAAACATATTTTCGACCAATGATCAAACAAGTTTATATGTCGATCATACGGAGGCACCTAACCCGAAACTATTAAACTGTAATATTATGGAAGTACAGATTTTATAATGATCAACAAGAAAATAGAATATATATTCATTAGTTTAACTATTGCAACCTGAGTTTGAGGTATATTAATATGTATTTGAAAGTCGAAACACAAACATGCACAATTTTTTGTCTTTTGTCCTTGAACATGTCGCATAAGACTTTTAACTAAAAAGCGTCACTGCTGTTGAGACTTAAAAACTTTTTGAAATGGAATCTATTGCACGTTTAGAAAGTATAGACTATCAAACTTATTCACACAAATTACTAAATTTTTTTATAACTTGCAAAAATACTGGGTTAAATACTAGATAAACATTAAAATATTTATAAATAACCAGAAACAAACATCAACGTAAAACAATTTACAAAACTGAATTTTATGAATTACAAAATCAGTAATATTATAATTGCCAACTAAATTCCAAACCAATAAAAATTTTGTTAATCAAGTTTTTGCGACAAAGAATTAACAGTCCAGTGACAACAAAGATAACAAGTAAAATCAGCAACATAACAAATACTAACAAAAAAATTGTGCATTTAAATTGTATTTCCCTTTCTTGAGATATAAGGTTGGTGCCAAAAATTATTAAGAACAAACGGACTCGTTGCTAACTGCTACAGTTCTAAAATGCAGACAATTCTAGAGACACACAGCCTATAAAGACATCAATTTTAAGATATAAATAATTGCAACGTAGTCCAATAAATTCTTTAGTACAATTTTGTCTAAAATACCGTATACACTTGAAACCCTTATTATCTTGCACTCGTAACCTATGCTATCATTGAGGTAGACGGATGGAATTTTTAGTATTATATAACTGTGGGACCTAGTTGCCAACAGTTACAAAAAGGAAATGTAAATAATTAATACACCTATAAAAAATGAGATAAAACTGAGGTAGTTGGATGGAATAAATGAGTATTAAAGATGATTGGCAAGAGTGGCGGCAACTGATTTTATCTTAACATTTAACCTATTTTTGTTTCATTCGTCCATCCTATGTACACTATTCTCCTGCTTTTACTGCTTCAGGTTCCGCCTCGTCCTCACTATACTCCTCCTCCTCACCGCCTGAGGTTTCTCCTTCTTCATGTTCTTTTTCTCGATCATGATTTACTATGTCATTTTCCCCTCTTCTTATTTCATCCGATCGTTTCATTATCATCATTTCGCTCGCATTCTGTAAATGTTGCTGCATTTTCTCAAATATATGTTGTTGAGATGCTTTATCTAATCCTCCCATAGCGTTAAGTTGCGCAAACTTAGCAGCATGTACCGCCGCTTCTGACATCATATTCATGCTCAAAGGAGAACTTTCTGATATCATCTGTATATAAGTGTCTAAGAGAGGTGAACCTGTGCTGTTGCCCCCTGAAACAGGGGGCGCTAAAGGAGCAGGATACGGTTCTTTTGATAAATTGTGGACAAGAGAATCAATACTTTTGGCAGCCACAGCTTGACCACTTGAGTTAAACCTATTGTGATGTTTAAAGTTAGACTGATACAGAGGAGGAGATAGTTCAAAACCTCCATACCTTTGATGAGCGATTGTAAGATCTTCAGGATCATTATCGCCGCATATTGAGCTTCCAGCTTCAGATACAGCCCCCGAAAATGCGCTCTTTGCGTCTAATTTTACATCGGAACGTCGAGGACCTGTAGGAGAGGCACGGGCACGTAATTCGGCAGGAGAAATCTTCACACCGGCTTTGGCAAGAAGTCTGAAAATAAAATAAAAGAAGTTAGATATTTATAACAAAAAAACATTTTATTAAGTATATATTTTTATTTGAGTATTTGTTGAATAAAAACTTATTAAAACAGTATCAGACAGTGCCATCAAAACATATTTGACAAAAACACGAAAACGTAATTCAAAATGTTCTCACTACCAGAATAATTACTTCTGGCATTAAAATTTAAACAAAATAAAATTAGATTAAAAAAATATTTAATTTTTTATTAACATACGCTGTCACTCGCAAATTAACCAGTTGCGTTTCATGTTACTGAAAACTTCAAAATATATAATAGAAATTTAAGAAACTTTATCAATTTAAAAATCTAAAATAATACAGTAGCCAACATTTGCTAACACTTTTCTTTAGTTTCTTCACACTTTCATATCCATAGTTATTCAACATTATATCTCATAAATGTTTTTATCAAAAAATACCATGTTTCAAAAACAAAATAATATATTTGTGCGCCTGATTACGTTCAGTGCTTCTCATTTTATTTTTAGTGCCTGTTCTAAAACTCAAGAAAGTGTTTAGTGTATTTTAGTGTTTTTCAAATCGTTTTATACCTAATGCTTTTACAAAAAATCACAAAATAAATTTAGTAGTAGAATTAGTTTAAATTCTAAACACACTGCAGTAATTAATTATTAATCGCAAATACCCGTTGTTAATCACAATCAAAAGAAAAACCTACTCAATAAGTATCTATCTGCAAAAATATAGCATCGTTAAAACTACAAAAACGTAGATATTTGAGGTTCCAAACAAACGCGAAAATACGTTTTCAGCTTTTACTAGAAAAAGAACGAAACATTTTAATTAACATTTTTTGTTCATTTTTTAAAGCAAAAATTTTCTAAAAATGTAGCAATCCTTTTAATAAAAAAACAGGAATAGACGCAGTAAAAATGGACAAATGACAAAAGTAGTTTTGTCAAAATTTGTAAAACACAGATAACACCTACTAAGAGTTTTATATAAATAAATATTTCTGTTACCTGCTGGCAAGATCTGGATCAAAAGGAGCAGGCATAGGCAAGACTGGTAAATCTTTTGTACTAATCCCTCGATGTTGTCGAGACATATGGGAATGAAGAGAATTTCTTGACTTCGCCACTGTACCGCATAATACACATCTATAACCAGGGCATATCGTATGTTTATCTTCTAAATGAGTTCGCAATGTATGAGCAGATCTATAGATTTTCCCACACTTTGGACAAGGTCTTGGATCTGTAGCTCTAACTCTCATCATGTCCAAAGATCTCCTTGAAACTAAAAAAAACAGTTTTTAAAAAAACAGGTTAAAACTTGTTTAATTTCCTGAACACAGGTATCAGTAAACCAAAAAAAAAATTATTTTAGAAAAATTTACTGGCATTCAAAATATCACTACAAATCTATTAAAGTATATGGTAACTACACAGTTAACAAGATTTTAATTTCATAGAAGATAATTATTTTGGTTTTTACAAAAAAGTCAAACATGTTAAACGTCACTTTCTGAGGGATAAAATTGTTTTTAAGTCGCTCAATACACTTTAGTCTACAAGCTCCATTTAATTTGCTTCATTATGTCCCACTGTTTAGAATGTTTGCTTCTCATATGATTTCTCACTGAATTAGGATGCGAAAAGCGTCTCCCACACTCAGTCACTGGACACACAGGACTGTCTCTAGGATAGTGTTCGTCAATGTGTGATCTTGTCGCGTTGATTGATGGCAGCACGAGATCGCATAATGGGCATTCATACTTGATGAGTAATCCAGGAGGTTCAGCGGCAACTATTCTTCCATGGGACGTGGAGCTGGCATCTGGAATGCCAAAGCTTGCTGCACTTTTAGATGCATTTATTGTATGATTATACTAAATATAGCAAGTATAAATTAACATTAATGTGCAGAATGTTACACCCAAAAATCAATCATATTATATAGTGAGATTTAAATTGATCAGCAAGAGATTAAAGAGTACATGATATGTTTTAAGACCTGCTTATTTTAAAATAGTTTCAAACCATTCTAACGTCCAAATGCCTGAGAATCTTACTAGGTAGAATTTAAAAATCCGCTTGGCACTCTCAATAATAAATAAAGAATTTCAGACGCCAGTTACTAAAAAGTATATAAGATCTCATGTCAGTACTTATTTTGTTTTTAGAAAATATACAGAGTCATGGTCATATAATTTTTTACTCCATTTTGCAAGTAGAACAAAGTTTCTAATTGTAAAATAAAAACTCTTTGAGTTTGTTTCTACGGGTTCCTGCAACAGATATTGGCAATATTTAAGGTAGAATTGTGAGCTTAATAATTGAAACACAGAGTTCTATAACATATATTTTTGGGATACATAATGCGGTCTTTAATGCAACCTGATTTCAAAAAATTACATTTGACAAATGTGCATCTTGAGTAGTGTGGTAAATCTTGTTGGAACCATAACTTCCACATCAAATTCTCAAGCATCTTCAAATACCTTTGGAAGTTAACCGTAATCGTCCAATTCTCTTCTTCAAAAAAAGTTGTTGGAATATCTAAATATTCCAACAGATACGCCACACCATATTGTGACATTTTCTAGACGCCCTTGTTAAATTTGTTGGAGTTGTTCTCTCGGTAAGTAACCCATGAATTTTTTGTTAAATAAAAATGTGCTTTATCAAAATAATCAGATAGAGCCATTTTAACTATTAAGTTTTTAGGTCGTTAATATTTTGGTTAAAGCAAAGAGATCACAAATTTTATGCAACGATACGTTCAAGAAATTGATCAAAATCACCTATAGAATTCAAAAAACTTATATTACTATGCTGTTATACTGTAGCAACCGCAAATTAAACGCCAAACCCAAATGAAAATTATTCTTTTCATTAATTATGAGTGGAAAAATGTTCCCAAAGTTTTGTTCAACTGTATATTTTAATCGTCCCAAAAAATTATTGTTTATTAGTTTCAGTCATGTTAGGTAAGCAGAAAACATTACCAAAATAATTTCGAAGTTACTATGAAAAAGTCTTGAAATTTCAGTATCTTATATCAATAAGATATAAGGCATATAATATATACATCATATAATTTATCTTATATTCATATGATGGGATTCTTAGCATAATTCTTATAGCAGATATGCATTCTATCAGAGGCAATCAACCTGACAGTGTTTGCAATTTGTCAACAATTTTCTAAAAATGTAATAAACTATTGCAGAGGAAAAAAACTATTTTTTGTTTGAATTTTGGGTGCATTAGTCGGAAGAAATGTACCTGTTAAAGCAAAATAACTACACAATAGTTTTAGAAAGGAGGAAGACTCTGTCTTTGTCGGATTCCATGTGCTTGCAGCTGGTGATTGATCAAATAATGTTTCGTCTTGCATTTCTTCCCACAAACGCTGCAAACAATCCAATTTTCATGTGCCGTTTGGACGTGCACGTTTATGATGTGCTGTCTTAAATTACTCGTGTTTGAGTAAAGTCGACCACAGTATTGACATTTGGGTTTCTCCTGCCATGAAGTATCAGACGATAACGGTTGTGCCGCCCCTGCAACAACAGAGGCGGCATTAGTAAATTAGATTACGACACCGAACGCGAACATTTTTTTTTTAAGATAAAAAGTCAAAAAATATGGTGCGTATTTCACCCTCCACACGCCTTGATCAGTCATGAGTTACCAACATTATCTAGCAATTACCAAATTGGCCATTATCCTTACGCAGGTCCACATCCCTTTTTTTCTATTCTTTCGTTTATTAGCCATAAATCCTTTAAATAACTGCTTATCTGCTTCCTCGTATTTTTTATGTCTTCCGCGCAAATGTAAAGTATGAGTTGCGAGGCCTTTTAACGACCAGTTTTATTGCTACGTCTTGAGCATTACTCCAATTACTTTAATGTTACTTATTTTGATTTGCCCAGTCAATAGTTTTCACATCTACCACAACCGCATTTAAAAATAATATAGAATATATATGTTTCAACCATTATACCACATATAATGTTTAAAATTTTTGCTAATTATAAAAAACTGATTTCCATTACTGGTAAAAACATTGATATTTTCTAACTTCAGAAACCTTCTCTTCAAAAAAAGTGTTTGGATCATATATTATGTATTAATTTGAACATATAAATTAACAAGTACCAATTATTATAAGAGATACATTTTGACAATGCTCTCTGCATAAACTTATTTTTTCCTGTGGGTGAAAAAAATCATTACAAGAATTTATGATGCCGTGTTGTTTGACCAGTAAAAAGTTTAGAATTCACAGTGTAGAGATTATTGTACCAAGTTATCAAAAATTAGCCTAATCAAAAATAACCATAGAACTGCCGTCGTAGCTTAGGTCATATCTGTTGTCTTATCATGCTTTTAACAAGTTACGTCCTATGCTGACATTAATTAGTTATATTAACAACTTAAAGCAAATAAACTTTGCCAAAACTCTTTGACAAATTATTGTTGACAACCTAAAAATTGATTACATGTGTGGACGGTCGATAAAGGTTTGACATTCCGTGTAGAATCTATATTGTAAGAGACAAGATATTTGAACACTCATAAAACTAGATCTTATTGCAATCACAAACCTTTTCTCAACACTTTATTGTCTAATTTATGCATGGCTATTCAACACTTTTTGTTGCCGACTTTAATAAAAATTATTGTAGAGAGACAATCGGCTTAACTTTATACCTGTTCAAGTACCGTATCCCTCTCAATAGCAAATTTAGAAAAAGATAGTTTTTGCCATCAATGTAGTAGTCGTATTAGAAAATTATAACCTCTCTTATTTTTGCTTATTGAAACTGAATATTAATAATTATTTTTATTAATAAGCAAAATACCTTGTTACGTTATCTAGTCGTTAAAAAACAACCTAAAAATAGCAAAATAAAATATCAAACAAGAAATAAGATACGTGTACTTTCAAGAAAGACTCGACGTATAAAGTATTTCATTAATTAAAAATTTAATTAATTAAAAATTAAGCAATTAATAATTTAATTATTTAAATATTCAGTAATTAAGATTTAATTAAAATAAATAGCCGGAATGTTAATGAACTTCATAAATAAATCAATAAGTTTTGCTGCCGTTAAAACAGTTTCTCTTAAATTTTGATTTGCTTAATACTTTTAAGCAGAAGCTTCGTAAGAAACACTTCCATGTCTTCAGGCACTGGTGTGATGCCTGAAGAAAACAGTGTATGACTTTAATAATTTAAAATATTTTTTTAATATAAAAGGATGTAATATGTTACTACGGTTTGCAACAAGAATCAGAAGATTTGCTAACTCAATAAAATGAAGACATATAAATGAAGCAAATATAACAAACAATAAATTTAATCAATTTCGTTGGCTCCCACTGCATAGAGTAAAGTCGCATTAAACTGCAATACAATAGAGAAAAAATTATTTATCACCTAGATAAGACCACATAGATGCGCTGTGCCACATAGTCCAAACTACGTACAAAAAATAAACTTTAAAATGTAAAATTAGCTACATGGTACATATGCACTTAAACATACATATATTTAAAAACAAAGTATTCTATCTCAAAGTGAGATATCGTAAAATTAACTTTGATATTCTAGGTCCAGTGCAAACTGATTGACTGCAAAAACTTATGAGACCCTTCAGTAAGAGTGCGGTCAAAGTAATGTTAAGTTTTATTTAATGCCGCCACTTTTCGTCACAGTTAAAATTTTTCTTGTTTCGACTAAAGCAATATTTTTTATAAATATTTTTGAGTATTATTATTATTACTATTCCTTATGGCTCCTACAATTATATGTATAAAAGGTAAAGATATTATGTGTACAAAATTGTTCATAAGTCATATCGAAAAAACTGAAGGCAAAAATAAGGTTGAAATGAAACGCTGAACCAGCTAGATCATTACAAGGCATTACAACTCAAAAAATAGAATAACATTTTCAAAAAATTATGAAGCAGATTAGTTATTTAAGCAATAAAGAAATTAGAAAAGTATATATTTTTTTTATGCTTTTGTAATAAATTAATAAGTTTTACAATCTGAATGCAGTCGTATAAATTACAATCCTTCAAAGCCTAGATACTTTAGAAGAGTTGGACGATTTATGTTTATAGATACTTAAAAAATCAAGATGCATGCGTGTGAGTGACGGAAAATGGCGTCTTTGGCCAGACTCTTATCGAAAAGACTCGAACAATTAAAATAACAGCTTTTTACTGTTTACAGCAATTGAAATATTCTCAAACTAATACAGTGCGCATAGACCAAAATAGGTTCAAACAATCAAATAAATCACCAAAACCAGTGCTCAGTAGCGTAGGTGATAGGTGAAATCACTTTCACTGCGTCTTTCGTGAGACACGTTTCCTACCGCTTGATTTTTTTATGTATCTCATATTAAACTGCTAAACTTATTCAAAAATTTAAAAAAAACGATTTAGACCAATCGAATACTAACATACAATCCTAATAACATACTTCTTCTGCCAGTTGATAATATGCAAATTAGATGTTTTGCAACTTTTGAGTAAACTTCAGTATTATTTCATAGTTACAATGTTTTTCTAGAATTGTAAAAACCTAATAACAAACTTCAACTTGATCAAGCCCGTAAAAGATGCTTACATTCAATTATCAACTGACAAAAAAAACTGATAAATTTAAAAGACTAAAACAACTGTTTTATATTATGGCTAAAAGAATTATTAATTACCTGAGCTTGCAAATAAAAAAACTAGATCAGAAACGACAACTTATAACATCCCGTTTTTTCCGAGAAATGAAAAAGAACTCTTTCCAGAAATTATTTGTTAACTGCTTATGTAATTTAAGTAAGTTTGTAGCAAAAAAAGACTTTTAGAAAATTCATGCGTAGTCACTGGCCACTCTGCCAAAGATGACGCAGGTTTTAGTGACTTATTATGTTGATTTAAGAGTATTCCTACTCTAGCAAAACAATAATGTAGCTATGACGACAACACATTCATCTAGTGAGAAGCACATAGAACTAAAAAAACAACATGCTATCTATGGTCAATAGTGCTATATTTAAGCCATCATCTTTATTAAATATCTAATAAGAAAATGAACAAAACATATTAATGAGCATTATTGTAGAATATCATAAATCCCCGATTACCTCGTCAAAAATACAAAATTATCTCAAACAAATAAAATATTTTTGTAATTTTTGTGTGGGTAATTAAGAGTCAAAATCACGCACCCCATTTGCCCTCTCGCTCTCGGCAACATCGCTTCCTAAACACATCCTTTAATTTAAAGTTATTAAAATAATGGTTCTCATAATTGCTTTGAATTGAAATCATTAAAATAATTACTTCTTGAATCGAGCTCATACAATGTGAAATTGAAGCCAAGCTTCCTATATAAAGTCAACTTTTTCACACGAACAAATAAGCAGACTTACGCTCAATTTCGTCGTGATACAAACCAATTATTCGAATTTCCGCATGATAAAATGTTCTGTTTTCAGTGTTTTTCTGTTTCGTTTCTGTTGCTAAAAATTGAATAAAACAATTGCTCGGTCGACATGTCCCGTCGCTTAAATTTTTAATTAAAAAAAGTTGTTTTTGGGTTGAGTGGGCGCTGCGGTACGATTTATGTACTCGACTGATATTAAATTTTATAATTTAGAAGGAAATTCGCTGCGGATATTCCCATAAATCGTGGTTGGTGCATAAATGTACACGGTGAACCAGTAATGTTACATTATGGATCATTTCGCTTTCACGGTACACCGATATTGTGTTGGATTATGATAGTTAAGCAAGAGGGCCCCTGAAAACTATTTATTCCACAATAAATGTGCTTCAGGAAAGTTAATTATCATCCTGCTTGTTTGTAATCAACATAAATTTCAATAAAATAAACAAAGCACTTTTAATAAAGCGAATATTCTTCAAAAAAATACAAATATGTATGCAGTAACACAATTTTAATTTGAAAAACATATTTTTTAACTTGTTACTTATTTAGAATATTTTTTGATTATTTTAAGCCTAGAGATGGTAAAACACTATAATAGCTCATAAAAAAAAAAGATAAACTGATAAAAAAATAATAAAAATTAGAGCAAAACTGTAGAGGATAAATACCATGTTAATGCGATCGAACAGGATAGAAAAAACAAATAAAAAATAACCCAAAATACGTATAGTAGAATTTTTAACACTAGAAGTGTTAACAATTAACTAACCTAATTTAAAATTTATAATTCAAAATTGCTCTTTAAAAATATTGTTTGAACTTACACTTTTATTGAATATAATTCAGTTTCTTTTACTTATATAATCTGTACTTTACAGGCTATCTAATCTTTTTACAAAAATTGCTTTGGAAAAAAGAGACCAGAACAATGATCTTGTCTAGAACACAATAAAGATAGTTTTTACGTTTTAAAAGAAAAGCCCTTGTCATGTGCTAAAACATTTATTCAAGTCCGCAGTATTGAAGCACTGTACGGTTTCATGATGGTGACACCGGCAATTGTTTACGCCGATTTGACATTCACTAGTTAATTATCTATTAAAACCTCGCTCTTACTTTTTTTGTTTGATTTAATGCCAACTTTAAGTTTGCTTTGCCCCACTGTGAGAGATAGTGTGTAATCAGAACTTAAACCGTAAAAAGATGCTACTTATGGCCGTGTTTGGCGCCGGGCATAACATCGATATTCTATTATTTGCTGATTATAAGCTGTTTGTGTTTGATCTTTTTTATTATATTTAGTGCATGTTTCAAATGTCTTCAAAAGACCAGCTTTTTGCGCCGGTCTTTAACACAAAATTGTTGTGTTAAAATTGGTAGTGAAAAGCGGTTTGAAAAAAAGCATTTGCTCTTACTCAAAGTAAGAGCAAAAGCTCCAAGAACATACGCTCTTACGCTCCACTTTTTAATTTACATAAGGCAAGCACTTTGAGAAGAAACACATGCTACACGGAATACTTCTTACTTCCTTGTTCAAGCAAATGTTCTAAAAAATACTTTTCCAAACCATTTGTTTTTTGAAAGATTTTGCCCTGTTTTAAATTCAGTCCTTTCAGAACGTTTTGCTTTGTTTTAAAGTATTATTGCTTTGATAACAAAGCAAATATATCAAAAATTTTCTCTTGCTTCTACGCTGTTTTAAAAAATAACATCGTCAAAGACTTTTTTCCTATTTTATAGCATATTAAAAAAGTTTAAGTTTGCATTCGACTCAATAATGCAAATGTTCTAAAATTTTATTTGAATTAAACCCTACTAGTGTGTAATATCGTTGATTCTTTTTTTAAAAAAGCACTTTTTAGAACAATTTTTGATGTAGGTCCCCTCCATAAACTCGTCTCCCTGATTATATGTTTTTCTTCCAACAATACCAATAACATTATCCATTGTTAATATTTTCAATAGCAGCCATTGCTCGGAATTTAGAATAAAAAGTGTTTGTTTCGACTGTAGCATACATTTCCATCAAAATACTATAGATTAAAGTATTTTTTTTTGCAATTGTTTTCTCCAAAAGCTTATGCTTATAATGTACAATAGTTACATATTAAGCAAATGCTTGAAACTAAAATGATTGCTGATATATGAAACAAAAGGTTTTTGCTTGAAAGAAGAACAAATGCTTCTTTTTGTTTATAGCACCCAAAATTGCGTGTAGGGCAGCATTGTTTTTCCGCGTAGAACTTTCTTCATCAATCGGCTACAAATTGACATTAAAGTTAAAAATGAAGTTTTCAAATTACAATGCTTTTCCAACCGCGTTTCATTATCCCATTCTGTCATGCAACCAATAGTACAAAAATAAAAACTCCCACCTAGTTCCCTTCCGTTCACCATAAAATTAATGCCCAAGAAAGACGTAATCCTTCGACGTAAAAGTATAAATACGCCAACAAAAGTAATTTCTTAAAATATACCAGAGCAATAGAACTTTATCGAACATAAAGCAATAAATGTACGTTATGGCGTCCAAGCACGAACACTCGATAACGAGCCCTTTCTATTTTCTACAGATACCGCTCTGTAACCGAAGACATACACTTTTATATGCGTATTCGTCTGGGGACGAGTTTTCTTTTCTCTCTTTCGCTGTACAAGTTTGGTGATAAACAGCTTTTCTAGATTTCTGAGCTTTCTCAGGATTTTCACACACACCTACAGAAATATCCGCTGAAATGTGTTCATTTCCTTTTATATTCAGGAAATCGAAATGTTTTCATAAATGTGTTATTCAGCAATGCATCTCAATCGTTGCTACACATAAAAATAAGGTCTCCGTTTTCTATTGAGTCTCCGGCGCTTAGTAAATTTAAAAAAAACAAATATTTTTTCGGTTATATTCTCCGCAAAGGAACTTTCGACGATTGACTGCAAAAAAACTCAGTGAAAGAAAACCAAAGAACCTATCGTTTCACTGTAGTGTAATCAAACTTTTACTTTATCTTATGTTTAGTTTTCCTAATGTTTACTCTCGGCTCTAAAGATATTAGCAAATAGGTGACTTAAAAAAAGATCAAAAATTCTAATTTCGTATTTTTCTGCAAATAATTTCATTTCTCTCTCACTGTCTGCAGCACGTAAACAATCTTAACGAGCCGCTTCTGCAATTGATCGAACTGCTCCAAGGGGGTGCAAAGGGTCGTGGAGGGAGTCAGATAGCAAGCACAGTCAAACATCGAGATTGCCGTGAATGTTCCCCCCGTTCTTCCGACATTGGTCTATTGATTTATACGGTCCGTTCGTGTATCTCTCTTCTCCTTTGTCCAGTCCGGGAAAATAGGAGAAAATACCCCAAAAAGCGTCACCTATCAAACCCCACTTATAAATAGATTTACTCCATATACATTTTATCCGAGCTAAAGACTTATTTTTTTTCAGATTCAAAGTAAATATGATGTTGACATTTATAAAAGCGCAAGATTTTATACAACTACAATTGAAAGAGATCAATAACAAGAGTATAGTGTTTTCTCAATAATATTACGTGACCTTATTTGTTAGAAGACTGTCGTATTTGTTCTAAATTTTCATTCTTCTCAAACTTGCTTTGTGTTTTTGCTACATATGAATCGTTTTGGGTCAATATGACCTAACATCATAATTTATTTCTGGAGATATTAAATCCAAAAATACACTTTTTCTGTATTCTAGACATTATACCAATAAAAATTCAACTTTTGTCATTAAAACAATCTCAAACTTGAATGTTTTACTCAAGCTCAGAAATGTTCCATCCAAAGAAACGTTCTAAGAAGGCGTTTTATCTTACTTTTGTTTATAATAAAACCAATATGTATTAATTCATCACGCCAATTAGTGTCTCTTATTGTTTCAAACATGCCAAATTAAAGATCAAATCAACTGATGCAAACATTTAAAATTTTGCAAAAGTTTCCTATAGTAATATATTTTTTTTCAAACAAAAAGATTATGTTAGTGCAAATTTAAAAGACAAAAATTCAGATGAAAACACTATAGATAAAGTTCCAGCTAATACATTAAAAAGACTTTTAAAACTATAAGAGCATTTGTTAGTCGCAGGTAAGACCAAATCACAGGGAAAAGTTTTATTTATACTTACTTATTCCAAATGCTGAAAAGATCTTTTTCAGTTACAAATGGATCAGACAATATAAAATTATAAGCAAGCAAAACTCCTTAAAATGATGAAACTTTTTTAAAAACGACACATTTAAAAAAGGTTAAGAAGCTTACATATTTAGCTATCAAACTTCTGTGTAATTATAAACTAAAAATTGTCCCTAAAAATATTATCAACTGCTGCATTTCTTTATCAAGGACTGCCAAGCTTTTTACTTTAATCGTATATCACGCCGCTTAACTTGAAACGAGAAAAAAAAACAAGTTTAATTATTCTTTAATAAACATACAGTATTCAAAATTTTGCAAAAAACTACTTATACTAGCAGTAGATGTAACAATTAAATTTTCTCTATTCATATAATGGTGTGATCACAAGACAAACTTATACTTTCCCTTTTATAAATTTTGTCAGACCTAATTTTCTGAATAACTTTAAATCTCATGTCTAACCCTCCTTTGCTTTAAATGACCCATTTTAAATTCGATGTTTATGAGTTCTTATATTTTATACTTCATCATCCCCTTCAACATGCAATTCCTTCGGGAATCGATGCCAGAAGCATCCGAACAATAGCCGAAAACTCTTTTAAAGTACTTCAATAGTAGAGTTTAGTCGATATGTCTCGTAAAATGGATGATGTGAAACCTTGCGTTAAGCTGCTTATTGGAGCCTATTTTCTTATAATCCCTAAACCATTTAATCGCAACCGTCTTCCAGCGCGTAAATTTGCCTAATCAAATAGTTTTACATTAAACTATTTCATTCAATCAAAAATTAAATTGAATAGAAATCTTACATCTTAGAGTTTATACACACGTTACGACGCAAACCCTTTGAAAATCTTTTACGTTTTTACTATTTACAATAATTGAACAAAGTAATCTTTTGATACACTTCATAATAGAAACATAAACAATTATAGTTGTGTAAAAACTTAAACAATGATAATTCTTTAAAATGTAGAATTGCGTCTTAATGCGTTTTGTGCCGTTACGAGAAAATGTTCCTATGTTATTTACGCAAAAAAGTTGATAAGCTTCAAGCCCTATTTTAAAAAATTGAAAAAGATAGTCGTTTTAATTTCTAGATCGTACGCAAGTAGTTTGAATTGAGTTAATGAAAGAAATTACCAATATTAAGCTCCAACTAAAGCTCATCTACTGACAATACTCCTAACTAACACCAGGGAGGAAATGTATATATAATAAGTTTTCTCCCGCGTAAACCTGCTTTTTGTAAAAGTTTGACAACTCAATATTTTAAACCTATTCATAAACAAAAAAAAATCTTAAATAGGTACCCATTAGGTACACCTGATCATTATGGCATTGTTAAAACATTTTGTTATCCGAAACTTGTTTTATCCTAAATTCTGATCTTGTGTTAACATTTTCATGCCTCGATGACCAATTAAATTTTTTTCGAGAATAAAAGTGAGACTAATAATAATTTTGAAAAATTTTTTTAATATTTTTAATAAATTATTTTTAATCCTTTTGATTTATAATATATTTTTTGTATGCTGATGAAGTGATGAGAAGAAAGGACTCGCTACTCTCTCAGTATTTAACGACTCCAAACTTTTATTCCTACAAATTAATTTTTCTCATTTTCCTGCTAGATGCTCAAACTGTTCTATTTTTCTTTCTTGAGAATAAGCTAGTCGTTGATAAAAATTTAATTCTTGAGAGAGTTTGAGATGAAAAAATTTTTCAGTCAAAAGATTGATATTTTTTCTCCAAAAATCTGAATTGCTATTTAAACTTTCACAGTTACTATAGCTCTTCGCAAGGGGATGAAGAATAGCATCTTTTGTACCAAACTTTTTTTTTGAAAACCCTCTCCTGGGGAAATATTGACCCGTTGCCGGACTTTTGACGCATCCGGTATAACTAAGAATGTAATCACATAGAAACTTTTATCTTGAATCTTTGGTATATTTTTATGCATCTTGCAAATCCTGACAACATCGCTGTTTTGTTCTAATCTCATCAAGTCAGTCTATTCTAGTCGGCAACACGTTTATGCCCTTATTAATACGCAAAAAGTTTAAACTAGTTCACTTTTAGATATTTATAAATTTTGTGTAAGCTGACCTGATAAGCTCCCAATAAGAACGGAACTGTTAATTCTGTTGTCAGAATTTACAGGGTGCATGAATTTTTCACAAAGCATTCGAGATAAAATTGTTTTTGTGCTATTAATATATTCGTTTTCATTTAACTTTTCACTAAACTTAATTATTAATACTATTTAGTGCGAAAAACCCAATAGCAGATATTCCATTTTAAAATTTTATTTTCATCAAAAAACATGAAAATACACGTGCCTTTCTCCGTTTTACCAATTAACAAGCACTATATGTGTTAATTGAAAACAACCCCTCCTTTTAATATGTTTCAAGCTCAGATAACTTATTAGATTAGCAATAAAACAGATTCCAAGAAATTGTACGGTTACAACCGTACGTAGCCAACTGTTGGAAAAACCGTGTTTTTTAAAAATTCAAATTTTTATTTTACAAAAAGCTGCAGCGTGGAAATTAAATTAAAAGTTCATAAAAGATTCGATTTTAAGACAAAAAAAAACAATATTACACTGATAAACAAAATAATGAAAAAGATTATACAAACCGTAAATTAGGTATAGCTTTGATGTTTTGGTTTAAAACCCACAAAAAGAATGAAGAATATAGTATAAAATAGTTTGAAGTATTTCATGAAGTAAATAATTATATAAATCTTCTTTCGTGCTTATTATTGATTAGATGCGCCGAATCTTATAAACTAAAGCAATTTCTTTTCAACAAAAATTTCATTCCAATATAACTCTTTATGTCACTTCCATTCTTCATTAGTTTGCAACCCTCCCTGGTCACTGTCAAATTGTGTGACATATTGCAGAAGTCTTGTCAAAAATGCACTGGAGGGACACGGATGAGAATAAAATATTTAATATAAAAAAGTTTACAGGTCCATTGTTGGCACATGTCAGTTCTTGATTTGGCCGCAGCGCCTGACCGGTCCGTGAGTTTAAATATTTTAGTAGATTTATTTTTTTATCTAAAGGAAAAAGGAGTTTTGTATCCCAAGATGTCTATTTAATATGTTTGACTTTTTAGGGGAGATGAATGGATGGCTTACAGAAAAAGGAGAAAAATATATGCTTACCAAAACTGTCTGTGCTGTTGTGGATTCCCGAAGGTCCTGGCATTAAACCGCCGAGTCCTGGATCAAAATAAATGCGGCATTAAAAAACTGTTATCACTCTCAACATTTTATTATCATTTTATTACATGATATATTAACTATTTACCTAATTTATTTACTTATATTTACCACAACGATCTATTTACTAATTACACTTTTCTACTTACACCAATTATTACAAGTGGTCAAAATAATTTGTAATTGAGCCACCTTTGTTTTCGAAAACGTATGTTCGCTGTTTGTACTGCACAATGTTTTAGTGTAAACATATTTGATTGAACAGTGGTTTATATTATACTTATAGTCAAATAGTAAAATTAAAATAAATAAATAAAAAATTCATAAATAATTATTTGTTACATTCATTTGAGAAATAAATGTTTGTATTCTAAACAACAAATATTAGCATTTCCTACTGAAACCACATAAGCATACGAATTTTAAAAGACATACGTTTTCAAAGCCATAAATTATTTTGATTGTTCGTTATTAATCCTTGCTAAAACATTAAAGCTTGATAAATACATAATAACAATTTAAATAATTTCCAAAATTCATTATTAAGTATATAAAAAAAACACCTTGAAACACAACCATAATCGCAATTTTAACGTCCTTTGGGTACAGATAATACAGTCTAAGCACATAATAGCGTTGTAATTAAATGATTTGTTTATTATACTCGCTTAGAGTATATTCTAACTGTCCAACAATATCTGACTATTATTGCTCAAACTCTACTAATAGTTGTTAATAATTTCAACCAAGTACTAATGCCCACCAGATGTTTAGATTCGTCTCACAGTGCTAACAAGCAAGAAATATGTTAGGTCTACAAATCTTTCAAAAGTAAGTGAAAAAACTGAAATAGCAAAACACAATTTTGAAAATCTTAAAAGCATTGTAAATCTACGTACTGCAACCAACCTATGAGGAGTAGGAGTAGGTTTAGCTGCCTTTGAACTCCTTGATTAACGGATTAGTCTATCAGTCACCATCAAATAATTTTTCATTACTCATTTTTCAAATTAGTAAATTGCCATCAAACATTCAAATAAATGTATCAGTCACCATCAAACAGCAATCAAACAAACGATTTGAATCAAAATTAATCTGATTTGAAACACAGCTAACCTGACTCAGTGGTCACATGAAGAAGAAAAAGAAGAAGAGGAAAGATCCTTCTTCAAACCTAAATTCGAAGACGAGCGTTTGTTTGATCAAGAAGATCATTACTCATATAGAAAGAAATTCCAGAATTAAGTTGTTGTTTGAAAGCATATTTGAGCTAATGCTAATTTTATATGTTGCTATATCTTTCTTAAGTGTGCTAAAGTCCATCTTTCTTTGAGCCAAATTATTGTATGAACCCGACCTGCCATGGTCGAGTTCGAATACCCTATGATAGGATGATAGGAACAAGCTTCTTATCCTTGCTTGGTGCGCAGTAGTACAAAGTGTTTGTATTGCTTACCGATGGCACACCCATTGTTGTAGAATTATCATTATCATAAGTTAGCGCATCTAAGCAATGACTCAAGTGTAGCTTTCTTAGAGTATTCAGGCTTTTTTACACACGTCTAAAACAAGATAGTGTGTAGCAGTACTTCATCCAAAAAAATTACTATTTCACTACCTTTTAAAAAATTGCAAAAATTAGTAGTCTATCCTTTTTTGAATTGCCAACAAATTTTGAAAGTTATGGTTAAATTTCAGCTCAATAACCGCCCGGAAGGAAAAAGAAAACACGTCAAAACTTGAATACCTAAATGCTGAAAATCGCGAAAAAAACCATTAAATTTCCAATTCAATTCGTCGATAAAATGTTTGAAAGCGCTCGTTTAAATTGTTAATATAATATTCGGCCGCTTTAACCTCCGCTGACCCACCAAAATTGAAGGATACTTGTAATAAATTTATCAAATTCCAACTGTTCATTACAAATGGTTTACGCTGAATAATTTATGTAAATGGGTAAATGATGGTATTAATGTCAGCTTTTTTTCATTCAAAATCTTTCGACGGTGATTGATGTATCCGAGCGGAATACACTGAAGACGTGAAACAAAGCAAAACTTTACCTGTAAAAATCTCCTTATAAATATGTTGTGGGCGGCTATTTAAGAATTCTGACCTAAGCAATTGTGTCTTGAAAAAATAATAACGCAAGAAGCGAAACTAATTTTCGTTTTATGAGGGCATCGATGGGGGGCATTTCTTATTGCTTCTAAGCTCATAAAATTGAAATGGAAGGACAAAAAATACCTACAGAACTTAGCTTGGCCTTAGAATATGGTTCTTGAAAAAAAAACCATTATTAAAATTTATTTATCTAATTTGACCAAGCGATAACGGTTTTTCAACTTTGACAAAACTCAATTTAAAAACAAGTTATACATATTCTAAAATAAACGAAGTATATATCACTAATCTATAAAATATAGTAAAAACCCGTGTATGCACTAGTAAACACAAAAATGTCGTGAAACTATCATAATTGACATAATTATTCTATAATTATTGTGATTAATTATAAATAATTGATAATTAATATTTTTGGTTATTTCATGTTTCCTTAGCAGACATAATTATCACGTCTTGATGACACAATTTTTTTTAAGACAGATAATGCAAGAAAGGACCCAAAAAAAATTGGTGAAACTGGTGTTCCGCAGTTCTATTCACACACCTTTCTAGTTTGTCGTGTTTATAAACGACATTCTGTTGCATTCTGTTGTCTACTTTACGACAAAGATATACAAAAATTTCATATTTGAATTATTACTTCACCTTATAACCGCCATTCGTTACAAAATAAGTTAATCTTAATTTAATGTTAAAGACTTTTAAAAAATGATGTCCTCATAAAGCTACTGATAAAAAGCTTCTAAGTATGTTTGACACCATTGTCCGGATTTGTTTTGTAATAGTTCTTTTCAAAGTAAACTTGAATATGTTCTAAAAACGTTCAAGGGTAGTGTAAAATCCATACTCAATGAACATGTTAATAAAACCTTTATAATAATTGAGAATACCCTCTTTTACTCATGGATAGTTAATTCTATCACTTACTCTTTATCTAACTGTACTTCTTTAAAAAAATTTGTTCCAATCAATGTACTCTACACTAAATATAATCTAACATTATATATGACAGCAAGTAACATATGTCATTTTTTGGATTCTCCTGTCCTAAAGATGTGTGAATTTGTAATGTGCTGATAATGACATAATTGCTAGCATACAGGTAACAACCAATCATAAGTTTAGAAAATCTCTTTATATTATTTTTTTGTTTCTATTTTCATCTTGTATTATTTCTTTGTGTAAGTTACTTTTATCTTACTTTGATAATTGGTTTTACTTTTGCTATTCATAAAATATAAATATTATTCTTGCACTAAGTATTCAGAAACCTTTGTGTAATTCATTATATTACTGCCTTGTAATATGAACAAATTTCTACTATTAAGCTAATAAACTTATTGTTAGATTGTAAAAAACACTACAGACAAAGCCACGATGTTCTGTGATGACTTGTAATAAATCCAAAATACAAAAAAAAACGTTTTATAAATAAATGCAAAATGCAGTCAAATGATGTTTGATTTGAGCTTTAAGCTCAATGACAAAAGACGTGTTATATAACATTTACGTTTGTGCTAGTTCCATTTAAGTATTATAATCTCTTATGTCGTCTTTGTATAAACTATTATCGGACTTAGAAAATTGACAGTCAACCATTTTCTGATTGCTTCTTATAATTTAGAAAATTTTCATTAGGTACATAATTTTTACAAATGTTTTCCACCTAGATAAACTTAAGATGAAAAAATTAGAGTTATAATCTTTTATTTCCTTAGAAGTACTTAAAACAAATATATAAAACATCATCTAACAATTACAAAGTGTAGGAAAATCCGCACTTACCTTGCAATCCTAACAATGCGCCTGGAAATGTAGGTGTCCGCGTTTGATCTATCAATCCTCCATTCGTACTATAAGGGTGGTGGTCATCTAACATTGGATAATCGGATGGTTCAGTCTTTGGAGTTACAGGATCGCCATGGTCGCTCATTGCTGTATCACTACTATTACTGTCTTCGCCTGTGGATTGGGCTTGTAACGAGGAGTCGGAATTTACTTTCTAGAATAATAAAATAATAAATTATAAAATAGATGCAACGTCAACAAAATACTTCTTTTGTAAGTATCGTAGGTCCGCCTTCCAGTGCTTGGCCCAAGAGAGATTCTTGCATATCACCATTCCCTCGTGATGGACTTCTCCCCCGATCGGGAGTAAAAGAACCTCTTTCTGAACTTCGAACTCGTTTTGCTGGAGGCGGCGATAAAGCTCCTTCTCGAAGGGCGTCAGGTCGGTCTGTCGCCCAAGGTAAGGATGAAGAATTCTAAAACAAAAAACATCCATTTATTAGATGGTTTAATAGATTAGCAATTTTTTCAGCATAAACTCTAAAAAATTTGAAACACTTTTTCAAACCTTTATTTCAGAGCTAATTGCACCATCTTCTATCGATTAGAAAAAGACAAAAAAAGTTAGTAAACGTAAATAGTTGTATCTCAAACATTCTTCAAGCTCATTAACTTTGCCAGTGAGACTTAACAATTGGAATTTTAATAAATTGTCCATAAATATTACGGCCAACCTGATCTCAAACCAAATTTGCTATGCCGTTGAGAGCTGCATATGCAGACCCAAGTACCCATTAATTCATAACTTTTATTAATTTTGATTAATAACTTACAATTTATTTTTTTAAGAAATGAAGAGATAAAAACAAGTAAGATTTAAAATTAAAAATATAAGATTTAAAAAAATAATAATATTAACGCTACTGATGACTTGTATAAATCCAATTAGCAGAGCACTCCAAAATATTCAAGATTTTAAATTTGTCTAGCCGAATATCTGGTACAAATCAGTTTCTAGAAGGCTAACTGCTTTCTTTCTGTATTATTGCAAAAAATGTTTAAATCACTAACGCAATAATTACTCTATTATAGATTTTTTTTCCAACACCTTTACTTTTTTTTTCAAACTCCATAGCAAACATATTGAGTAGGTAACTAAAAACAGACATCAAAGCTGCCACTAGTGCATTATAGAAATAATAAATTATATTTTTTTATCAAATCTATAAACAAATAAGATGTTTACCGTGGGTCAAAATATAATTCCTAAACTCCATGTACTTATTAAACTCAACAATTAAACTAAATATCTGATTGGTCTCTCTGCGCAAATTTCACATAACGCAGAGACTTAGGTGACTTTCTAGATTGTCCTTTAGCATTTCAAAACCATCTAAAATTTTCATCTATAAAGATTCGATCACTCAGTGTCCTAGCAAGAGCTTAGAGAACATATTTTGAAACTAAGGCATAACTCGCTACCCTATTAGATAATCAACTCAAAGCTAAGTTTTTTATGTGTTTCATTGTTTCATAAGAGGCGGAAAGTTTGAAAGTAAGTGAAATTTTTCATAGACAAATTCTAAAGCTTTGTACTTCGTCTACTGTATCACAAAAAAAAGAAGAAATAAAAGACCTTGTTATGTTGGTTTTTTTAGACAAAGAAGAAGCTGCTAAAAGATGTCTCAGTACGAGCTTTTTTATTTCTACTGATACCGTTATCAATATAAACAACGTACAATGCAAAACAATGTTTTTCCTTTTAAAATATTTATTTAACATTGTTGTGAAAATGGTGATTCTTTTTATGAGATCATTAATTAGAGCAAAAGATTTGGGAAAATCTGTTTGCGTATGCAATGATTTGGTTTAAAATATTTTATTATTCTTATGACAATTTTTAGGTTACGTGCCATCTAACGAGCAAATAAAAAAATATAGTTCTCCAAAATATTAAAACAGTCGAGATAGACACACAACTCATCACAATTTAATGTTTTTAGCGATATATATAAAAATAATAAAAATTCATTTTTAATTTGTGTCCTAAATGTCATTTGGAATAAGATGTCACCATTTCACTGACAAGTCACGCTCATACGGAATAATCTCATCATTTCATTTCTTTCCGTATAGAATACCACCCTAAAATATTCTTATTTTTATTATGATTGACTTCTTCTATATATTTTTGTATTTCATTAGTTGAGAGCAGCTCATATTACAATATTTAATTTATAATATCTTCATTGAATGTTTCTAAATCAGTTCTCATACACTTTACCAAATATATTTTTCATTAATGGTAGACCATAATTAGTTTTTTATCAGTAAACATCTGGGTATCGATTATTAGAGTTTTTGGTAAGTTTCCTCCCGAAAGATAAGAGATGAGACCAAAATCAACATCCTACACAATGTCATTGCCCATTTCAATAAATAATAATGTTCTCTTGTGCAATATTTCACAATTATTGGTCAAAGCAGTAAATTTGGTCACAAAATGTCCAAAATATGCATAAATTTTAATGTGATGTCACTTGCAACACTTTATAGCTATATTTGAAGTCTCATGTTAAGTTGTTTACAGCACTAATATGCAAATTTCATTAGTTTTTTTACAAATTAATATGTAAATCGAGTTAATTGCCAATAGTTTTTAACAAAAATATTATATTTTAAGCCTTGTTCTTTATTAAATTTGTGTCGCTAACATTGGTTTGTGATCCGACAACCTTTATAAAAGATACCTATGGAAAAAAAATTCCAATGTTAGAATTGATTAATTAATCGAAAGCCGAATCAACTCTTGTAAAAGTTCATTTATCCTCACATTATTATATGGTTTCTAATTATTAATAATTATACCGATTTTGTGCATACGTGTAATTAAGAGTTATTTCCGATTGATAAACCGTTTCCTTTTGAGTAATTTGATGTTTGATTAAATTTCTACCGCAATAACTTTGGAAATTATTATTCCCGTAATACTGTACTAGATCAATAAAAAATAATTATTTACTGCAACATGTACTGTTATGTCATCAGCGGCTAAATATGTGCAATAATATACTGATATAGAAAAAATATTTTTTATCGGTTTGGATTTAATTGAAATATTTATTTTAATTACAAAAATGTAATGTACTTTATAAAATGCATTCAAAATATAATAATAAAATTTGTACAAAAGTAAAAACCCTAGGGCTCTGATAGGTGCACTGCTCTAGTTTCATGATTCACGTAAACGAATTTTTAATTTTCTTTTCAATATAAAAAAAATTGTAAGCCTTCTGCTCGCTGAAAATCAAATATGAGAAATTTTTACAAAAGTAGATTGACAAAATTAGTACTAAGCTAAAAATCCTTTAATAGAAAAATAAATGATTTACCCTGATGAAGTAAAGTATAATACAGGGTAACTATAAATAAACTAAACAAAAAAACAGTGCCAAACTGAGTGAGTTGGTAGTGTAACCTGTCAGTTGTCAATCGTCTTTATTTAGGTTACGTCACAAACTAAAACAACAAAAAGTTAAGACTTCTTAACAACGTAAGAATTTATAATGTTGCTGCATGTTTTGACAATAGAGATCCACAAATAAATTGTCGGAACTCGTTTTAATTATTTTAAAGCTTAAGCTCAGGCAAACATTTTTAGCGTCAATCCAGAATATCGCCTTTGACAAATAGATAATTTTTAGAAAAAACCTAAGCGAAAAGTGTCACTATTTTGACCTCCAGTGGTAAAGGCGTTAACAGAACCAAAAATGCGATAAAAAAAATAAACAAAACGACAAAGAAGTAAGTGTAAACTGTGTAAAAGTAAGTGTAAACAACACCTTCTAACGTTAAAAAAATAATACCTAGAATCTCTGTTAAAATTATTAAAATGTATTATGATTTATATATTTGATCAATTTTTCACATCATCATAGAAACAACTTATATAGAATAAAAACTAGACCTATATATAAAAACAAAAAACTAGTAACCGGTGTCTGAATGACCTTCAACTGATAAAAACTGTGACAATGAATTTGAATATAAACACATTTTATATTCAGCTTAAAAAAACGTCTTTTTCGCTAATCTAAATTTTTCCCCAAGGAGGACAAAGCAACACTCTAAATAAATAAAGGATAAAAAAAATAAAGGATGTTTAAATAGCAAAATGTTCAATTTATTCAGAGATGATAGCAATTCCAAAAATCTTTAAAAACCGTTATCAATTCTTTTTTGACTTTTTTTATTCTGTAATCCCATAAACAAATTAAAAAAAAATACTAAAATAATTTTCAAGTTTTCTACTTTTTATGCAAAAGGGTATAATACGTCGACAATCCTTTCCATGTACATAATTATTCATTAGGCTACGGGTTAGTGGAATCTACATTTAGTTTCGCTTAAAAACTTGATGCTTGACAAATCTGAAAATCGTAGATTGAATATTTTTATTTAAACCGTTTAAATAGTTTAAAAATGCTCGTAGACTATTTGTACCATGAAGACATCTGATGATAAAAGTTTCATAAACATATCAAAGCCGAAGACTTTACTATAGAAACCATTTTAGTAATCAATGCTATAAACTAATGTGTGAAATGCCTTAGCTTTGAAATATTGGCAATGGTAGGAAGCAGAGATGATATCAAATCCCATTAAAATGTGTATGCCTAAAACTTGTTTATAAAATAACTTATTGTGAAAAAAAAAAAGTTGTATATAATTTTTTTTTGCCAGATAGTCATTAAGAACAGATATTCAATCTTTATTAGGCGTAATCATACATTAAAACTTAGCAAAAAGTTTGAAGAAACTAAAAATAGTTTTGATAATAATCGAGAATATCGAATAGTTTTTATAATGCATAAAATTTTTGAATTTTATTTTGGGAAAAACGTTGACAGTTTCGGCATCTTTAGAATATGGTATTATCTAAATGTCCAATCAGCCCAGCAATAAATAAGCTCTAGAAAGTTCATGGTAGAGATAAATAGAATAGAGATTTCATGCACCAAAATCTAATTGTCGAGAGATTGGTCAAACAGGTTCTCAAAAAAGAAAAAAGTTAAAAAAATCCTAAAAATCACTCTTTTAATTGAGATTTTTTTTATGTTTGTGTTTGTTTGTGATACTTCTGTATCTGTGATGTGAGATCTGGCGTAATTGTGGCCATTCAGTCACTGTAAATCAGACATTCAGGGCTATTCTTCAACTCGATAACAACATGTTAAATAACGACAATCATATATGAACAATTTACAATTTTTTTTTGAATAATTCATCTAAAAAAAGACCAGCACACAAATCGTTATTATTTTCTCATTTTAATGACGCCTGTTACAGAAATTGCTTTTTTGATGTATACGTTATGAACGCGATCTACATCAATTCGTCAATTAAAGACGTCGATTAATAACGACTAGTTACAGAATAGCATTGATTGGGTAGCCTTAATCGAAACATAAAGTTTGGTCCGATTTGTGACTACCCTTAGTAGTCACAAATTTCTAAAAAGCAACACCAACACTGAATGTTTAAAATCATATCAAAATTAATAGATAGCATATTCAGGTTATAGTAAAATAAATAAATAATCATTTAAAAAATCGTAAATTTCCTGTTGCTCATTATTCATTAGTAAAAAATAACGGTAACTAATTTACTAGCTACAGAAAGAATTTATTTTTAAATCAATTACCACTATTTATTCTTATAATAAAATATTTTTGCGTTATATTAAAACATTCTAAAATTTAGAAACAATAATCAGTATTCAATGACGCCCGGTAATATTATAATGATAATAATTCAATCGTGTCATAGCAAAAGGTCAATTCAGACAATTTCTGAAATTACATAGCAATTAAAATGTTAAATCTTAGTTAACTATTGTTTACAAGGACTAGAACGCCGATTAAACATTTGCGTAAAAATACACTTAAAATTTTAATGTAATATATATCCAGTAGGGTGCAAGGTCGTGTTTATTAGCACAATCAAGCTTTTATTAGAGCCTAAATTAAATCACCTTCATAATGATTCTTTTGTCCTCTACGATTCCCAGACACCAAGTTTATTGACTATCTGTTTACAATTTAATGAAATATTTATTTGTTTACGATAAAAGCAAGCTGTCGTGGACTCAGTTGTATGTGCGGAAACCTTATTAAAATTTCATTCATGATAGGTGATATTTTGATTACAGTTTACAGAAATTAGCATAGATTGCGAAAAGTACTTTTTCTTTAATCGTATGCTGACTGGAAAAGCAATACCTTTCAAACTTATCTCATAAATCTTATAAAAAAAATACAAATCGCTACTAGTTTAACGTATAATTATTTTAATTACAGTTCCAGATACATCCCAATTAACTAAAGATTGATATTGCCCTCTCTCTTATGATTTTCACAAGAGAAAATGCTATTTGACAAAAAATTTCTTTAAAATCTTATATAAAAGTAAATCTGTTACACAACCATAGTTTTGAGAAACTAACAGATGAGACTTCATTGTGTAAGCCTAGAGTTTAACACCAGATATTTTCAACCATTTGTGAAAATATAGTCAAAACTTCACACACAAAGTTGTGTGTGACATACACAACTCTCAACAGATTTGGTGACAGTCTTGACACCTGTGCGTTGCAAAAAAAAATTTTTAAGACCTATATATTTTTCCCAGACCACTACCTTTCAAACTAAAGATAAGATGCCGAATTGCCATCATTCCTATCCTAAAATAATGTAAAAAAAGATATTTCAATCATCACGTAGTAGCTAGGGTATTAAGTTGGCATGTTTGACATTAGTCAAATAAACTTCATAAAATTTTTGTTGTCGTAGGTATAGATAGCTAACTCGTCCGCCATTTGGGTGTTAATCTCCGTATGTCACTTGTCAAAATATTCCACACCAAGCGTAGATTTACAATTTTTTTTAAAAAAATACTTGGATGTGCGGCACCAAACTGTTCCAATCAATCAACAAAAGGCTTTAAAATGTACCGGTAAGTAATAATTGTTGTAATTATAGTACGTATTTCTTTTAAAATACCTTTCTTCATACATATAAGCATTCGTTCCCATAATGTTTCGGTATTTTGGATCATATGCTAAAACATTATGCTACAATTAGGGTTTAGGCATTAAAAGTTTTGAAATCGATGTTCGAGCAAACAGAACACCGTCCCATGGATATAAGTCAATGAATGTAAAAAATAAATAATTATGAACGTATACAATTTTTTTACCAAATTCTGATAAAAAAATGTGAAACTTTAAGTCACTCATTGGCGTTTGGCAACCCAACAGTTATGAGTAGTAGTTATTAACAATTATCAACAAATATCATGCCCGTCAAAGAAAATCGAGCTTTTCATAACCCCAGGCGTTATTTGTACCTAAGTTACATTATTTGTAGTCCTTACTATATTTATTATTTGATGTTAGATGCAACATTTTTTAATATTCTTTCTTATCTACCGTAAATCGCACGAAATACTGCAGTGGGTTGTGGTTAAATAGTAGACTTTCAAATTTATAGCAATATATTTAGCTCCAAAATGGCGGACGAGTCAGCTACTCTTTATAGAGTAGTTGTGGCAGTAACGTTTTATTGTACTAAGCGTTTATAAATAAATCCGATAGCATATTGACACTGCGATGCAACTCCAGGTACCAAACGTCCCATTATATCCTAATTGCAAAACTTTTTTCATCAACATAAAGCTTTGAACGTTATCAAAAAAAATTTCAAAGTCTATTATAAAATCAAAAGCTTTGATAAATCATGTACAAGTTATCAGAAAGCGCACAAACGGATTTTTTGTTTTATTATGAACAGAGTTTTCAGCACTTCAGCCACTAGTGATAAAATTGTATTTAAACATGAAAAGCTTTAAAAAAAATTCCAATAACAGTTAATAGAATGGTCAACATACTATATAGCACCTTAAGACCACTATGCAGTTCAATAAAAATTTAGAACAATGACCTTCGCATTTTTAACAAAACGTTAATAATATTAAAACAAGTCTTTAAATGATTTCAACACAAATTACAACAAAAATTCACTTAAGTATTTGATATCTCACTCTTTAAACTTGCAAATAAACTTGAATAACCAAAGACAGACAAAAATTTGCAACTTTATGATCCAAAGTAATAAAATAGCAGTGTTCAGCGATGTTAGACCATTAATCTAATAAAAACACATAAATATATCATTGGTAAGCTGTTGTATTATTAATTACTGTTCATATTATTTTTATTCATAAAGTTAGCCTTTATGATGTAAAATATAGAATAAAATCATCTAAACAGCCATATTATTCTGAAAAATTCTACACAAAGTGATATAAAAAGTAATGACAACCTATGCTCGAAAGTGTCTAATATCAATAACCGTGCGATATATTTATATCGTAATAGTGTACATTCATATCGTCTTAGCATTGGCCATATATAGCATTGCATAACACCGCGCGTCCCAAAAAACTTAGTAAGTACAAAAAATAACAAAAACATGTAGAATTATTAAGTCGCTAATAAAATGAAAAATTGCGGTCGTATAAAAATGATTGTTCATAGCTTGCTCAAAAGAACAAATGTCTTCGCTCGTGCCCGAATAGATAATATCCACGCAATGCCCACTGAAGTGGATCATATCCACTCGGGCTCCTATTATAATTGTTTGAATTTTAAACTTAATTTCGATTTTGTTTTAATTTTTGCTACTTTTGACTCTAATTCTATAATAACTATTTTAATATTCCAAGTACATGCGAACGAAAAAACATCACTATGATTAGGATGGTTAATAATTGGTAGAGGCGGTATCCAGAAAATTACTACCGCTGATCTCTACTGTCACTTGAAAATAAAAACTAGCTTTCTTTCTAGAAACGATTATTAAATTTCTTAATATAATCATGGCATTTAGGAAGACAATTTTAGTGTTTTTGATTAATTGTTAAAAGGGTTATTAACAAAGGGTTACAAACAAATGATAAAATTAAGGTTTAATTTAAATACAGGTTTGTTGCCGATGATTGTTTATAGATAAAATCAGTTGAATGTTTGACCCCCTAATACCTTGGGCTCAGTGGCGGATTTATAGATTTGCCGCCCGTAGGCTATTCAATTTTTGCCGCCTCTAAATTTTGATATCTTAGTCCACAATCATATCAATGCTCTAAGTGCGAAGCGCGTAGTAGGTATGCTCTACTCTTGCCTAAAAATCTAAACCCGATGTTTTCTCACATTAAACCGTACCTAACAAATATGATGTACATGAATATTATTTAAAAAGCAACTTATCGGAAAGAAAAATGATCGCTGAGCTTATAAAAATTATTTTTTCGGTTTTGATTTTTATATAGTAATTTTTTTTTTAAATTTGTAAACCGAAATAATAAATTTATGAACTAAATTTGCCGCCCCTTAAAATTTGCCGCCCTAGGCTCCAGCCTACTCAGCCTGCTGGTAAATCCGCCACTGCTTGGGCTTTGTATTCTCTTTATAGAAAGGTTAGACTGTTTTTAAATATATCTATATAAATTGATTTTCAAAATCTTATATTTTTTATAAAAACTTTTTTTCGTGTATCTCTTAACTAAATATCATGACAAAAGTCCGAAACCAAAGATATGGTTTTAACACAATGTATGTCAAAACATTAAACTTCAAATTTTAAAAAAGAAATTGGTTAATCGGCAAAATCATATTCTAATAATTATCAGAGGGTAAGCTAGTATGACCCAAATCAATTGTATTAATTACCAAAATTTTTACTATTATCCTTGACAAAACGTTAGGCAAGTTATGTCAATAAATTACTCAATCTGGTTTTATTACCAAGCTGAAATTGCAAACTGTATATAAATTTAAATTTAATGTTAACGTAATTTAAAGACTGACAGTAACTAAAGCAGCTGTTACCAATATTTTGAGATTTAAATCACATTTCCGATTCCCTTAAAACTAAAACCAGTCACAGGTTACAATGCCCTGGCCATTCACCATACCTAAATTTATGTAAAATATTGGTTCTTCTCTAAACCAAAAACATGTATTATTCTAAACTTTGTAATTGCACAATTAATTTTTTGTAAAAATATTTCTTCATTTAGTCTTATATTAAAACAACCATTTACGCATGCTTTAAATTTTATGTGTATCTTATTACGAATGGGTAAAACAGCTTACAAACCATAAAAAAGCAAAATCATTGTAGGTATTGCTTTAAAAAATAAATAAATAAATAAATTATCATAACCATTAGGTTTATAATTTCGATCTTTTAACAGTCAGATCACCCAGTCACGGTCAGGTTTTTTGACAAACTATGTCCATTGCCGCAGATAAACAGCCAGCAGTCACGATCAAAAACCCTTATCAAAACCACTTGCAAACAATAAATGGTTTGCCAATTTTTTAATAAAAAGCTTATCCGATTTTGAACAAAGAAGAGAACCATAAAATCCAACAATCACTATGCCTTTGTATTCATCACTTTTTGTTTTTGTGCACGTTATTCGCATTTCTCTCATTTCCGAACCGTCCAATTTTTCTTCCAAACTTGCAATAATACGGAACAATGTCACTGGTGCAACTTACAGTCCGCGCCTTAATGCAGTAAATGCGCAGATGTCTACGTTCAAATTTGTGTCGCGTTAAATCCAGAAGCAGTGTTACAATTTGTTGTTCTTCTAAAGAAAACACAAACTAGTTCGCTTTGCACTGAGTATCTGAAGAAAATGGCAAAATATCAACGAGAAAATCAACTTATTGTCATATCGACAAAGCCTATATTTATAGCCGTCACTCAATTTTGAAGCTTTGAGCAATGATACAAATGACTTATTAGCAAAAATTTTAAAAGTTACAAGTTAATGCAGGTGATCAGTTGAGCAGATCGTGTCTTGACCGCGCTTTATAGTTTAAATACATACAAAATACAGTGTAAAACGCATGTCCAATATTTGACTTGACCCTGACCTGACCGGACGCAACCTGGCCGATAGTATGAAACGCCCTTAAGTATGCAGAAAAAAATGTGTTACTCTTATATAGTCCATTTACGTTCCTAGTCCTCAAAAACAAACCGCCGGCGGATACGACGCCGCCACAGAAACCGAATGATACATGTATCAAGGCATCCTTATTGAGTTTCTCCGAAAACTTTAATTAATGCTTATAACTTTCACAGCGTTTTTCAGCAAATTTATGCATAATCATTGTTTTAAGTATTTTTAAAATGAATACTTACTTGTCTGTATTAGCAATAAATCATAAAGGCACATATAAGTTAATCGATTTATACAAAAAAAAACTTTAGGAATTGGCACAAAGTTTGCCTATTCAAATAAAAAAGCTCAAAAAGTGAATCTGGAAAAGTGGTTCATGGTAATGCTACAATTAAACCTAGACACCTACGTCGAATATAATAACAAAAGAGAAAACATGATTGTTAAATTACTGGAAAGCGCTAATAATGAAGCTCCCCACATGTGACAGCGTATGTAATTGTCTTTTTACGCGTGTAGGATCATGACCGTCTGACTTTAGACTGTAAGGTAACGGTAACACGTTAGAGGATAAAAGCAAAATTAAAATATTTTATCGCTTTTGAATAACCGCTTTAATAAAATTATTAGAAGTATTGAGTAAAATAAAAGTTATTACAAGGTTAGATCTAAACGGTTTTAATTAGTTCGAAAATTTATTGCACATTAAATAAATAACAATTTCGGCGTATTAACATATAAAATAATGGAGAATTCAAGGTTGCATGATCAAGTTTTGTTAAATAATGCAAGAATAGATAAGTCGATAACGATTAAATTTACCTTTAAGGCAAACATTTTCTTAAATATTGTATTTAATCATTTATAAATCAAATAAAAACATTTTTTAAAAAAATGAAAAGAATCACGGTTTCTTAAACTTTTAATAAAAATAATATTTTTTTCAATGATTAAGTGTCAAAGATCAAATTCATTTCCAAATTTTATTCCAAAAATATTATAATGTAGCAGTTTGAAATCGAGAGAAAACAATAAGTTTTTAAAAAATAAATAATAATTTTTTGAATATTTTTATGAACAACAACTAATAATTAGTGCTTGCAGTTTTATTATTCGGATTTAAATTATAAAATTCAGACATCCAAACGCAATTTGGTCATTTTTGTCGTAGTTTTATGATTTCACACATTTTAGAAAGTATTTTGCTTTACTGACAAAGTAAACCTCCCGATGTTAGCAGAGACCTTTAAATTTGTTTTTAACCTTTAAAAATAAAAAAATATATATATTAATTGTTAGAATCTTTAAAACTAGAAAACTTTTATTTTTTGTGACAAGCAGAATCTCCAAACTGATGCTACAACATCACCCGAAATTGGCAAAATCAACAAAAATTATACGTGAAAAATATAGGCACTCTCACTACAATAACATTTCCCCGATTTCGATGGTGAATAAATTACAACTAATAATTACCATAAATCATTTTTACCTGCACTTCAATCAAATTTCAACTCGTTTAACATTTCGTAAATAAATTTACAATATTTCGTCTAATAGAGCAAAATAATAAGTAGTACTTACAGGTGAGATCTTTTGCTCTGGAGCAGTCAGTCTTTGTCCTGCTGTTCCTGCCGGAACATCAGCCAGTCCCCTCACTTGTAACATTTGTGCAGTCTTTAAAAAATCTGTTAATTGTTCTTGTCCTATGTGAACCTCTCCATTATACATAAACCTGAAATAAAAAAAACATTAAATGATAAAAAATTAAGTGATAAATTTATTTATCATTTCTATGGACAAGTTAAGGTATCATTTACGCTTCGAAGCATTCGTTTTCGAGCACTAAACAAGGTATCTAAAAAGATGAAAGCTGTCATAAGATACTAGAAATATTTCAACTAAAAATGACCCCTACAGTAGAGACTTTAGATCAAGATCTTTACTTTTTACAGAATTTTCTATTAAGCCAGAACAAGATGTTGACACTATCATGGCAAAGTTACAAATTTACAAATTTTCTCTATATGACCGACCGTACCAAAATTAATTTTCAAGCATATAAAACTATTTTTCTTTAACATTTAAATAAAAAAAAATCTTGTACAAAAGATCAGGAAGAAAGAGTAAGTAAATAAATCTTTTTGTGACTAGGTATGGTCTATTATGTTCAAGTAATTGTCAAGCCATTATTAAGCTTAGTATAATTTATTTGTATGCCTTTTTTTACAGTTTCAATTCAAAAATTCCAATTTAGAAATTCAAAACCTTTAAACATACTCTAAAATTGATTTTTTTAAATATATCGGAAAAAAGAATCGCTGAAAAAACTATGTGTTGTAGGAGCTCAAAATGATATGCTGTCAATTAAGAAAAAGTGTTGTTCCGTGACGTAGGGACATGGCATATTATTTGGTTTGTCGTAGGATCACGACAATGCCGTGGTCCTACGACAATAAAATTATTTTTTCACAATTCAACACTCTGTCCATTAAGGGAAAACGCTACATTCTTATTTCCAAAAATGTAGTTGTAAAAAATTAGCTCACTTGATTAGTCGTTTAGCAAGCGTGTTGTACATTTTGTCGCGCGTGAGCGACAAAATAGAATCTAATTTGTCTAAAAAGTTCGCTTTTGCATTGTCAAATGCAAGCGCAACTAAACACCTGTTATTTGTATCGATTGTAAAAAAATAAAATTGTATGCTCATAAATTTTTTTTTCCAAATATAATAACTCTATTTCATGTCGTATGAACAGCTAATCATAATGCTTAAATACAGAAATAAATTTTTATCAACATAGTATTAAAAAATAACTTACTACATACTAGTGCCAGTTATTTTAAACTACTACCTTCGCCCCAAATTATGATATTCATTTGAGTTTTTTTTTTAAATTAATGAGACATGAATAAATATTTAAAATCCAATATAGTTCTTTAGCAATCCATATACTTGAAAACAAATAATAAAAGTTGTCTGGTGTTTTATTGTCATTGTCAATAAAAGTAAAACTTGAAAAAATACAAAAAAGCAATCAATCTAATGTAGCAAACAATCCCTTTAAAAATTAATAATTGTCCCCGTTACGCTTACTTACGTCTACATTTCCAATTTTGTGATATTTAGAAAAAGATACCACACTAAGAAAAGATACTTCATACATTTTCATATGAAGAAAGAGTTGCGACTATCAAGAATAAAAACTTTATTATTCTATAAAAATAATCTTATACGAAAAAATAAAATTAAAAACTAAAAAAAAGCTAACAATAAGTTTTACACTCAAAGCAAAAACGTGTTTCAGTGTAAAATGAAATAGACAAGAAAAAAAATGAAATAACAAAAAGCGTTTGCTACAAATAACTTTACTACTAGTAACCCCTAGAAAAAAAATACATATAAAAATAAATAGACCATTTTTGCAATTGTTTTTTTAAAAAACAGAATTGCTCACATGTAACGCATTTTCAGCGGAATAAAAAAAAGATTATTTCTTTTCACTTTGTGGCAGAAATCGATAAAAACGGTTTATCTGCGTTAATCACAAAACAAGAGTATTTCAATATATAGTTGTCAAAAATTAAATGCCTCACCAATTTCGTCAAACTCAACATTTCTGTTAAACAAATTTTTTGAAAACAGCTAATTCTCGTATATAATAATCTAATAAATGCGTGCATTGATTTCCGGAAACTAGTTCGACCTGCCGAGTCGAAGACGGGGAACTATTTAGCAAAAAAAATCGTTTAAATGATTTCCACCTTTCCACCCAATCGACACGTAGTGATTTCTGAAAATCGCACGTGTAGAAAGACTTTTGCTAAATCAATTTCCGATTGGCCACTACTCTAGAAATAGTAAAATATGATTGGTCTAATAGTATGAATCGCGAATTTCAAGCAAATAGCCCACGCGATAATATATAGGAGTTCATTAGAGTTCCCTGAAAATTAATAATTCTTAAATTTTTCTACATATACATACTACCATTATGCGTAAGTTCAACAGCGAAACTTTGCCATTCCGCTTTGCCAGATGGTTTATCATTCTGTAATTGTTCAGTATTATACAAAAACTTGCGGCAGGATATTATTAAAAATCTACTGGTTGTTGGCGTTTAAATACAAAGTGGTTGGGTCATTCTCAATCAGTAATGCCTATAAATATAACTAAATATAACTCACAGCTCGAGATCGGTTTTGAAGTCTGTCTTTACCTAAATTGCTCTTTTTTTCAAGGGATTTATCATTATCTACAACTTTTTTAAGCCAACAGTTCAATTAAAATCTTCATCTAACCTAAATAACATTAATCAATATACCACGCCAGAAAGTATCACTCCAAAGTTAACTAAATTTAAAATAAAACAGAAGTAATCAACATTCAAACTTACCTTAACAAACTTTCCATGTCTTTTTGCTGTACATCTCTTAAAATAACAATTGGATGTTGGCAAGGATTGGCTTTGAGCAACCGTCGAAAATAGGGACTACACGCAGAAAGAACTACCTTATGGGCAGTAAACGAACATCCATCACAGGCCAGTGTAACATCAACAAAGTCTTCTTCATCTCGCAAATGTCGAAACGATGATAAAATTGAAGAATGAAAATCATTCCAGCGCAGCGAATATTGCTGCTCGGGGGAGGTATCGCCCCCCATCGGGCAAAGGGAAGGTGCAATCTCTACGCCAATGATTATGCCGGTTTAATACGCCACTGGACAGCTTGCACGCTGTCAATATTGCTATCTTTCCAAAGACATGAACACTAATTTTTTGGACGTTTTTCTTTTCTTTTGTTCAACTTGTTTTCATCTTCTGCAAAAAAAGAGACTATAAATAATAATTCAAAAATTAAAGTTATATAGCGGTTTTGCAATGTTTCTACGATGTATTTGCCATGCATGTGTCAAAATTCTTAATTTTAAAAATTGTGTGCTCATGAGGTAAACAAATATTACTTATATAAATATAAATTCTCCATGGGTTATAAGGTTTGTGAGTTTAAAATATTTTCTTACTTAGAAAAATGTGTATAATTCACAATTTACAAATAAAAAGTAGAATAATTAACTTAAACGATTAGGCAAATATATTTATATAATAAACTGTAAAATTACAGCTACTTTAAAATGCAATTACATTTAAGTCAATTAGCATGAAATTTTTCGAAGTAACCTCACAGGCGTCTTAAAACTACCAACAGTTTTCATAAAAAAAACTTGATATTAATTCCATAAGTTCAAGAAACTACATGAAATAATAAAAAAGCTTAAATAAAAATTATCCGGTTAATTTTTGAGGATAAGTGGTATTTAGAAAGAATATTTCTGCAATAAAAATGTAAAATACTTAAAACCAATATTTTTCCTACCCATTAAGATAGATTATAACGTAGTTTCTCTGAGAAAAGAAATTATTCATCAATCACAGCAACGTAATATAACATTGTTGAATTGTAAAAACTGCAGTTATGCTAATTATTAAAAACAATAGCAGCAACTAACGTATGAAAAAGACCCAGAAACAGTACATTGCTTAAAATAACAAGAAATTTATTTCAAGTTTAGTTACAGCCTGTTTCTATGCTTTTCTTTTATGTCTAACGGTCCTCGCATGAAGATTTCGATTTTCAGACATTTTAGATAATTAATACAATGTCATTATGTACAAACATAAAGTATAGTGAGTATAAAAAAAAATTAAAAAAAGAAGATAGAAAACTGCTAAACTATTAATACAATGAATGGTTAAAGATCAAAAGAGCATAACTGACCGCCCCATGAAATGAATGTACAAATAAAAAAAAAGAATAAAAAAGAAAATAAATCGATAGCTAGAAAATCAAAGAGTGTAAAATATAAAAATGTGTGACTCAAGAGCAAGCCTTATTCTGAGAGAATAAAAATAAAATTCAAAAGAAAAGTTAATAATTTTGTTAAGCATGTTAGAGAATACTCATATATATAAGATAAACTAGATTTTTATATCCTCTGTTAAACAAATTAAATTTTTTGATTTTTTTTTCTAAGATGTAAATTAAGAAAAAAACTTAAGGCGGTTGCATGGTTGTTAAATATTGTAGGTTGACTTAGGTCATTATTAAAAAAAACTGCCATCGGGTTTTTATTTGGCAAGGTGTGGTCCATTCCGCTTGGATAATAATTAAATGTCAATGTCAGGAACATCAGACCGTTCATCGACGCGAAAAATCTGTCTACGAATTAATTGCAATAGAAAATAATTACAGATCCTTCCAGTAAATTTGCATTAAAAATTAAACACTTCCGGAGGAAATTGCGCGATTTTCAGGTACTTGCGCGACGGTTCTAATTAGTTGAAATTGTAATTAAACTTGCAGCTTGCTTTCCGTTCCAATTTGTAATAATTCTAATCAAATTGCGTAAATATTTTACGATATGCGTTTCTGATTTCTTCAGGCGTTAGAAATTCTGCTTTTAACTGAAACTGCTTCAACTGAAAACCTAAATATTAATATAAGTTGTAAAATACAACTTCATTTGTATCTTACAAAATTTGAATTATAAATTAAAATAGGTACTTATTATTAGCTGACATTACACTGCGATATGAATACATGTTAAACCGTGAGAGCAAAATTCAATATACAAATCCTCAAAATCAAATACCTAAATGTAATAAATGTATAAGAATTTAACAAAACTATGAATAAAATGCACAAATGTTAGTTTAATATGCACAAGTCTACATTTAAAAATATTATTAACTCCTTTTTGATATATCGCAGTCCCAACAGTAATTTTTGCAAAATTTGTCTCATCATTTAAGTAAACCAAGGTCTCATCATGTACTTTCGTCTCAATTTAGTTATTTATATAAGGTGTTGAAACCAATTTATGTATTTACAGAATAATAACGCTGAAATTGCTTTCAAAAATTAAGAGATTGTTGTATTATATCAGCACAATAATTATATTGTCATTAAAATCCGAATTCGGAAATATTCTTAGAACTTAAAAAGACATCCATATGTTGTGAAACTTTTAATAATTCGGATTATATTCTAAAAAAAATATAAATGAATAACGAGAAAAATGCATTTTTACATCTCGAATGTCATCAGTAATTCAAGATCAAATACAGGTTAAACAATTAATTACCATCGAACGTAATACTAAGTTATCCAAAATCAATTTAAATTAGGTGAAAATCAAAAGTTCTTGTTCCAATAAGTTAGAAATTTAATTTTGACGCCGAGCCTCAGAAATCAAGTGAAATAAAAATGTTAACTTTAAAGATTTAAGATTTCTCTGATTTTAAAGCGATCTGTAGACGATAAACACCTCTCTAGTAAAGATGTAGATAGCGTTCAAACAGTTGGCCGACCTGCTTAGTAAAAATGAGTTGTTACGCTGTAATTTGCAACAATACTTTTTATCTCAAATATTTACTTACATCATACTTACAAGCTCTACTTAAATTCAGAACTGAGTACTGACACTTTGTAAAACTTTGTCGGTTATAACTAACTCATACTTCTCCTGAAATTAAACTGCTTCAATCTTTTAAGATTTTGAAAAAAATTCCTATTTATGCATTTAATTATAAAGCTTAAAAACTATTAAAATAAATACATGTAGTTGAAAAAATTTCTCCTAATTATTTCATTAAATAAATTAATAAAATTTAATCATCAAATTAATTAGTTACTAAATCCACAAGCAAGCATATAATCAAAACAACATTTTAATGTGCAAATTCTCAATCAACATATTAACAAGTTAAAAATAACAACAGCAAAAATCAAATTAAGTAACTAGGTTGCATAGGTCATTTGGAAATATATTTTAAAACCAAAAATTTCAAAGATATATTCTCTATAGTCATCAAATCGTCGTCAAGGTCATCAAATAAAAATAATAATATCTTTGTTGACAAAAAATGATGTTCTTTTCTTAACTTATTTGAAACAGAAAAAAAACAAATGGTTTTTCTCTAGTTGCCTGATAATCTACTGATCTTAACCTCTCAAAAAAACTTGAAAACAATTTTAGGTATTGCAAAATGTATGTTCTAGTAAGTACGTGCCCATTATTTAAGAAAAACTAAACTGAAAAAAATGTATAAGAAATTATAAAACAAAATTAAAAACAGAAAAATTATTAGATTTAATCTGCATTGAAGTTTTTTGGAGTATCTTAAAGTATGAGAGCTTTAAATAACTTTTCGATTTATAAAAATTTTCACATTGTAACTTAAGACACCAGTTGTATTTTATTATAAAACATAAAACCTCTAAATTTAAATCCTAGTTATGGCAATGGTGTAGATGACTTCATGTGATGCGATCAGCTATAGAAAAATATTTTTTTATATATACAAACATTCCCTTGTGTATCTCCAATTTTTGTCTGATTCATGTATTAATTTATAACTTTCATTTTCTATTATTGTTATGTAGAGAAGAAACTGTTGAATCAAAAATAGAAATTTGATAAAAATATCAACGAGATAAAATCATAGTCCCTTCTCATAAGCCCCTGAAATCCGGTTAATTTTTAATAATGTGTTACTTTAATTTTTATTTGAAGAAAAAACAAATAAACTGTTTTTAGAAATAAAGTGGCTTCTTTCTACATTGTTTTTAGTCATCGTTGATAGAAAAATTCAAATTACTAACAAAGTTAGCATTAAGTTAATTTTTACAAAAGTAAAACTTTTCCGCGGGTCTACGTAGCAGCCTAAATTTGCAACAGGTCTGTCGTATGTTGTTTTAAAACAACATACGACACAAACTTGTTCAAAAGATTTGAATCCAGCAAAATTGCTGTGCCTTAGAGACAAGGAGGGTTAAGCATAATAATAATAATTTATTTATGAGAAATGTATTTGTTACAATGAAAAAAAAAGTTAAAATTAAACAAAAAACATAGCAAGAAGAAATTCTCTATCGAACACCAACACCAATATTATTAGGAATATTATTATTGCTACCAAAAAACAGATAAAATCTTAAGTGATAATCCAAACTTAAGTGATAATCCAAATATTTAACTGCAATTCTCCGATGAAATTAGGTACAACTGTTATCTTCTGTAATCAGCTCTAAATCTTTTGAATATTTTGATAATAAACTTTTTGATAAGCAACTTATTTATCGCGATTGTTGTGAAAATCCCTATCTACACCAGTTGCAACGCAATCTAGAAATTGGCCAAAGAGATTTCAGAGCTAAGTAATCCAGTAATGATGTTCATTTACAATTCTATGTTTGAAAACAACCGGTCTAACGACACGGGTTTAAAGTTTTATCGACAGAAATAAACTGCTTTTCGCCTTGGTACCTGTGTAAAATAGTATTGACTTTAAACAGGGTTCTTTTTAAACTAGTAATATTATTTATTTTTGTATCTACCAATATTTTGAGTATTAATTTAGTATTAGTATATCAATCCTCAAGTAATTCAAGTGCTTGTCGTAAAATTATTTGTGTACTTATATTTATTAATCTTACCATCTGCGAAAGTATAAAAATGAGTTAATTAGTGGGATTTTTCATTCGCTACTTTTAGCAGTCTTAATTGGTTATATTGAGTAACTTTGAGTATCACGCAGAGAGGCGTGCCGTATTATAAGTAATTGCATAATTACATAAGCTTACCAGAAAAAAAATAATACATTTTCCAACAACAATAGTTTATGCTATATACAACAGGAAGAAATAAAATTCGGTGCAGTTATGGTTTCTTGGAAAAATAGCAATAAAAAATAATGGTCTTATGAATGTGCACAATCTTCAAAAGCTTCCGACCTGAGCTTTATTTTCGTTTCTAATGGCTCATATTTCTTTATTTGTTGGGACCGATTCATTGTGTTTTTCTATAGCAGTATTGTTAGACCAGAAAATAGACGACTTTCTGTTCTTTAATTAAAATTAAACTAATTGGATACTGCTCAAAATGTCAATTCGTAGAAATGAAGTCAAGTTTTGAAAAATAAATTAAAGTTTAAAAGCAGCTACGAAGAATTGCGCATTAAAACAAATTGCTCTGATTTATCCATCTTGATTATTTGTTATTGGTAAACGATTTTATTACTTTCTTTTGTTTCTATGATAATAAACAGAATTATGTATTGTATTATTTAAAGTATAATTCCTAATTTTCTTCATATTGACTGCAATCAACGCCTCTAATGTACTTATTAACAAAAAAGTTATCAATTTTTTTGGGATTCTGCTGCAATAATAGCTTACTTCAATATTTGAACGTCTCATATGATTAAGCGTGGTTACTCAAAGTGTGAACCACGCCAGAGATTTACTCTAAGATTCAATAAAATTGTCAATTATTTTGAGATACTATTGCAAGTTTACTTCAATATTGGTCCATTTTACAAAAATCAGCCCGGTAACGCAAAGTGTCAAATGAAAATATAAAATAATTTATTGTTGCAACAATAGCTTACTTCAATATTTAACCTTTACATAAAAATAAGCCAAATAACGAAAAGTGCTAACCACACTAAAGATGTGCTCTGAGAATCAGAGCTTCTTGACACGTGCTTTTTGATAATAAAATTATACCAGTCGGTATGTATATAGTAGTTGTAAAGGCAAATAATGCCTTCTTAGGTTTTAACTTTGTGATAGGCAGTTAAAAATACTTTGACTGAAAAATTAATTCAAAAACAAAGCTAGAGAATAATATTAAAGTCAATTTAAATCAATTATTAAAGTCCGACTCAGTATACAACTATACCTATTAAGTTTGTTTTCCACTACCAACAAACGTGACCAAGTACAACAAATGAGCAAATAATTTCCAAACATGAAAATAAGTTGAAAATATTTTGCATGTCGTTGATTGAAACATTAAAACAATTGAAATTAAAATGTGTCAGAAAAATTGTACCTGTCAAAATCAAAACTAAAAACGTTCATTACTCAAAAGTGTTGTGCTTTTTTAATAATCTACAAGGTTTTTCGCATAACAATTTTTTTTATAGTTTAAGCTTATATCCTAATGTACCGAAAAAAATGGCAAATCAACATATTCTATTATCGATTCCTTAGAATAATTTCGGTTTTTTCAGCAAAATATTTCACTGAGTGTTAGGTTTTCAAGGTACAAAATACTAAAATCGATTTTGATTCTGACAGGCACGAATATTGTGACATTAGAATTTAGGTTGATGAAATGTTTGAATCAAAGACATGCAAAATATTTCCAATGCTTTTTGTAATCTAAAAATTATGTGTTCACTCTTATATTATGTGTAAGATAAGGCACCAAAAATGTTAAATTTCAAATAAAAAATTCGTAATTTCTGTTGAGCAATTGTGATAATAAAAAAGTTTCCAAGGTAATAATTAACCGTTTAATGATAAACTAGGTTAATAATGAACCCTTGATAATATTTGCCATCCAGAAATAGTTTTAAAACACCTATAGCTTTCTATGGTCAATTCCTCGACACCATGAATGCTTCTTATTTTCGTTCGATACAAAATTTTAACAACCTTGTAGTAAAACTGGTAATTTTAGGCAAAGTTTGTCTAAACAACTTGTTTAGACCTCTATTTTATTCATACCACTCAAAAAAAAATCATACTTGGTTTTTTCAGGTCAGAAACATGTTTCTGGAAAAAACTTTTGCAAGTTTTAAATTTTGCAAATACATAATTGCTAAGCAAATAGTTTTTTTATTCATGCATGAAGAATGACCACGTGAGCTAAAATTATAATACAATTAAATAAGAACAGATTTTAAAAAATAGATAATATTCTAATAATGAATATTATAAAGCAACTCAAAATAATAATAATGTAAACCACGTTGCTAAAATAGTTTAATACAATCTTTATAAAACTAATTACTAAAAGTTGTTGATCTAACGTATAAATTCATACAAAAAATGATAAAATAATTTTCACGCACCATATACCAGATATTTTAATTGCTATTGTTTTGATTACATTTTAGGCACTTAATTGCTGGATAATAATTCCGTAAACCTAACAATACACCTCCAGAAATGTATTAAATGATTCTACCCACGAAAAATATAATTAAAAACTGGTAACTCATAAGACATTCATTATAAAAATTCTTATGTGATAGCTTAATGAGATAGTTACTCATAGCCATAATTCTAATAATTCATTGTGTATTTTGGAAAAGGAGGAATTTTAGTAAGCTAACTTCCTGGAACTAACAAACAGCAAACCGCAATGTTTTCTAAATGGATTCACATTTGAATAGATAATTCAATGATAATATATCAAATTGTTTCTATTTAAACTGATATTTGCTGATGTTACCAAAAAAGTAAAATGCTAAAAAATGATTAATAAATCACATTTTTTTAGACTTGCATTATTTAGAAAAATAATTTCTTGTGTAATTTTACATTTAACGCCGACGATGACTATATTTACAACTCAAACGTTTAATTTTTAATTAATAAAATAACAAACAATTTATTGGTTATTATAAAAACTATTACCCGTATAGAAATCAAAACTGAAAAAATACTCCAACATACAAAAAAATGTTTCCTAAGGCAGGACTAGCAGTTAACGTCCTGTTACAAAATACATATTTTTATTCAAATATACTTTTATTCAGCGCACACATATATAGTATTGGAGTACACTAATAAACATAAAAAAAATTAGACACAAAAACCTCGAAAACAAGAGCTACAAAAAAGTTAAAAAAGAGCTACAAAACAGAGAAAAATCAGTTGGACGCCTAAAAAATTGTCGAAGCAAGAACAATTTTGTTGTGTGAGAAATAAAATAAAGAAAAATATAAACAAAGTTTAACTAATTGTTTTGTTATATGCATTGCCAAAAAATTTAAAAGATGAATATTGTATCACTATTCCTATTTTTTTTCACTTGTACTATTTATATTAAATCGTTGTCCAGTCTTGCTATTAACAAAGTGAAGCTAAAATTCTAATACTATCTTCCCTTATTATCTTAAAAAAACTAGATATCGTTGATGTCAATTATAGAGACCAAAACTTCAATGATTGTTTAGCATTGTAATAATAAAAAAAAGATTTTGATTAATTAATTACTTAAAACAGTTGGTACTTAATCACTTAAATAACATTGTCTTGAATAGCAAATGTTTCGACGCCTGTCTCAACCACTAGTGTCTGCGCCTAAAAAAAAGAAGACTCATTATTTCGTATTACGCCTAGTAAGAAGTGATGTCAATAGAAAGCCGTTCTGTTGTAAATAGAATTGTTTATGAACACTTAATATCAGTTTTATATTCTTGCGTTTAAAACTCAATTACATTCAGGTTATAGGTCAATTAAAGTTAAATTACGTTGTTATTAACACCATTGCAACTGATTTAAAAAAAAAACTCATCATAAAGCTTTTCATTCTGCTAAAACCGTGACCAAATTATTAAATATTGACCACATTCATAAACAATACTTGTATCTTGAGAATAACTTTGAAATCCATATCAGTAAAACATCAATATCAATAGAACTATTTTTTAATCAATTAAATAGCAATTAAAAAAAGCTATAAAATGCAACTGTATTGCATGTAATAAAGACAAGTACATTAAATATTTAAATAAGCTAGACGTAAATGTTTTTGACCTTTGAGTATGCAATTTTATTAATCTAGGCCGGATTACCTAAACATTACCCTATATTGTCCAAAACTGATCTTTTCAGCTAATTTGTCAAAAGAAGAATTTTTAAGCTATTGCCTTGATCTAAGATAGCTATGAGTTTCAAGCGTAACGTCGAAGCCAAATCGAGCACAAATACTCGGGTGCACGACATAATCACAGCTTATTTTTCAACGGGTTAATAGAGCTTGGATACCTATATAAGTTTGAATAATTTTTGAGAATTAGCAGTACTGCCCCATAATTTATTAAAAACGCAAAAATATGTTTTCTTGCTCCACCCACCTAATGTACGCTCTTTCTGGCCGCATTTTACGCCAGAAAGCGCGACTTTTCATGGCCTGCATTTTCTAGCCGCTACCATAGCAACACAAACACAAAAGTCATTATGGCAGAACTGTTAAACGTTAAACTAAAAGAAATTCGGCGGGTGGAGCAAGAAAAATAGTATACGACCTACGGCCAGAAAGTTGGAAATCCAACTTTTAAACATTTTTAAATTTGTTATAATATTATTGTATCTGGAAAATTATAGATGCGTTGAGCAATGACAGCATTGGGATGTAACATTTCAAAAACATAACAAAACAATTTAGGTTGCAATTTTTAAATAATGCTTTGCTGATTCTTATATTTTTAAAGTTAAGCTAAATTTCATTTTGCTTCGATACATTTTTTGTTTTGTTTAAAGTGCTAGTAGCAGGGCAAGGGTTATTATGTAAAACCAAATCAACAACAGTCAATTGTAGTTACGTAAATGTGTCCATAGCTAAGATTTCTACAGTCAACATATTTCCTACTCACAGCCGTCTCGACTTAACAAGCCGTAAACATCAACTTGGCAACAGCGTTAGTGGGTCTATTGTGACAGTGGGCTCAGCTAAAACCATAGTAGAAGTAGATAGGTATGACTTTCAGATTACATTAACTAATTGTTAACTTACCCAAGTCACTGTACAAATTTTGTAATCTCGCTTACACCACAATACTACCACAAAACAATGCGACTAACCGCACCTAACCTCAAAAAATTCGCCTCTGCTAAATAGTGCAATTTGTCATACACCCACTGATGCAGTAACAAATTAAACACTTGGAAAAACAGTAAAAGACAAAATAAACAATAAACCACCAACAGTTTCACTTATTTGAAGTTTTAAAGAAAAGTATTGCCACCGCAAAAACTGAATAAACACACTTGAAACTTAAACTAGTGAATGGCAATAGACCCACTGACAGCGTTGCCACATTTCGCTGTTCACGGCTTGTTAAGTAGAGACAATTATGGTCCTACCCATCAACACTTATACTTAAGAATCAAGATTCAAATCAGGTAGATAAATAACACAGCTGAATAAATCAATCTTCTGCACTAACACTATGCGACAATTGTGTAAATTGCAAATATATTAAAAACAACAAATCTCCTAGATTCTATAGAAAAACATATTTGGCAAAAGCTCTCTTTTTGCTTCCGTATTTACCAGCAACACAATTTTTTCTCGACTTGTTTTTATACATTTTTGTGACATAAGTAGGAGATTAAAGCATTGACCTGATGTTTCTTTATAATTTTGGTTAAAAATAAACAAAAAATGTTTTTGCTTTTTGTTTGTTTAAATACTCTAAACTGTTTACAATCATAAAAAAGCCGTAACAGTAACTTAATACTTCATATCGCGCTCTTTAATATGTTACAAATAAATGATAAATTATTAAATTTATTTAATACAATTTTTCATTTAATGTTTAAGATTATACCATTTTTGAAGTCAGTAAACAGCAGAAAACAACTTCCTGGTACCAAAAAACTGCAAACGATCACTTCAATAATGGAATTTGAATTTAAGAAGATAAGTTTGCTATAAGAGTAACTAACTACCTACATACTTCTTCAAATTCCATAAATTGTCGTTGTTAAAATTATTATTAAAAATTAAAAAAACTCATCTCATGCGTATTTGGAATATTATTATGCAACTTGATTGCAATTAAGATGGACGCTGAAAATTAGTGTTTTCTTATCGAATTTTATGAACCGGAAAATAAGAGCAAACTTTGTGAATTACAACATTGAGAATTGTTTATTTGGTTCTCTTAATTCTATTATAAAAATATCGATAGTTCAAATTATATAGCAGCAATACTCGTAAAAAGCTCGTAACTTTTATTACTAATAGTAAAAGCAATGGATGGGTAAATAAAATACTTTCGTAGATTTTCTAAATCTAATTATTTATTGAATGTTGAATTAATTTTGTTTTTGTTAAGAAATAATTGAAATTACATTCCACCATGATAAATGTTGCATTTATATAGCATAACTATATTTAAAAATTAATACTTTCGAGCAATAAAAACGACTTGATCGAGTATTTGCACTTTTTTTCTTCGATTATAGAAACAATAATTAAATATAAGATAAGGAAATAACATTTTTCCGAAAATACAAATAATCTAATCTTAGATTCCAGCTGATGTTTCCCATAAAAAATTATCTTTTTCTTAATTGTATATCAACATTATAATCGGTCTAACGCTATTTGGCGAATAGTTTTGACCGACTACTACTCTACTCTAGTGATTCTACTACTAGTTTATGACAACAGAACAAGCAAATAAAGTCAAAGACAATTCATTTAAAATCAAGATTTGTCATACATGCTACTTTGTTCTTATTTAAACTCTTTAGTAGAATCCAACAATTTCTTGTTTGAATAAATTTTCTATGACAAATGTGACTTATATACTCATAAACCTATTACTTGACGTGGCGGCATCTACAATATCTATCATAAGCTTTTTGCACCAAGTCAAGGGAGAGTATGACCCATTTTTCAAACTTTTCAACAAGAAATGGTTGAGTATCACTGAAAACTTCCAATAAGAACAAAACACGTCTGGGTCTACAAATCTTATATTGAATGAATTTGTTTTGACATTATAATTATTTTCTGGTAGCAAATAGAATAAAAAGTAAATATTGCATAAATGTTTCGTTCCAGACAAAAAAGCCGATGTGGCAACATGGTTGTCCAACCAGTGATTTCTCATATTTGTCTCAAAAATTTATTTTTTTTTACTCTTGACTTTTCAACCTCGATGTAAAATTTTTCTGATAAACATGTCGCCAAAGCCCGCAAAACAAACATTTTTTAAGAATACAAGCACGACGTATCGGAAATACATTTCCAGAAAAAATTGATCAAACCTTAGAAACCGCAAAAAGCTACTTTAAATTTAAATATAAGTTATTTTAACAATTGCAACAATTGATTTATAAAAAAAACAAGACGTAAATGAAAACTTTATGCCGCCTTGTTCAAAAGATAATAGCTTGTGTTTTTAATAAACTTATAAATTTTTTCTTCCCGAAGCTAAAAAATACTAAAAACATCAATATATATAATAATCAACAGTGATTGCCGACTTTTCAGAGATGACATTTTTTGTGCTAGATATTTTATAATACTTATTTATCACTTTCTAAAAAAGCACTCCAGCAGTAGGATTTTCTTATTTGACTTTGAAAACACTTGATTACAATAACAAATCAAAATCACATCACATTGTTCTTCATTAAATTATTAAATTAAATATAATTTCAACATACATTATGTCAAGTAGCTAAACACATTTTATGCACCGGTATAAAGACAATAATGTACTGCGAAAAATTGACCGTAGCCAGGTGTCAGACAATTAATTTAAACAGCTGTCTATGAATTTGAGCATTACTTTCCAAGGTCACAATATACAATTTACATTAAAAGCAATTAGTTTAACATATTATGTAGAACAAAGAAAAAATGTTTTGTTAATTGTTTGATAAAAACAAGTGACCATACATTTCTAGTACTAATTATCGTAAGAACAAAATAAAAACATGATTACTAAGTATAATAGTTTTTATTTTATATTGATTCTAGTTTAGATTCGGCGTATTACTATTTAATAGATATAATTATTCTAAAAATCCAGAAAAAATCTTATCAAGATTTATTTTCATTTTGAAATCTCACGCTAGTTAGAGAATCAAATAAATCTTTTGGAAAGGAGTAATAAATTCTAATCAATTACAAAAACATTAGATGCTTCAAGAGAGAAGTACCAGTAAGACCAAATGTTATTGATAAGTTGATTGTAATTAAAAATAAAACCCAAACACAAAACCAAAAAAAACTTTAAATTGTGTTTATTACATACAGTGTTCCTATTAATGATTCTAAGGATGCAATTGGCTGTGAATTTTAAAAACACCGCCGTATTAAAATGATAACTATACTATAATTTGACAGTTCCCGCTGGTCATTAATGTGATTTATCACCTGTCACTTAAAGATTTATCGTTTTAACCTTTTTCAATTGTAAAACACGATAATTTGCGTTAATCCAAACTCCTCAAGTTCTGCTAAGAAGCGAAGACTGTGAAAATGGTTTATTCTGTTGAACAAGAGACTTTCAATGTAATGTCTATAAAGTGGAAGAAGTGGAACACTTCATACGCCAACTGCGTTCTTAAAATTTATAAAAACCCTTTATTATATCAATATACAGCGTAGGTCACGTAAGAGTACAACCCAGTCGATTTAGAACCGCAACCCAATTTTCCAATTTTATGATAAACTAGCTTCAAAGCATCAGTTCCATAAATTTGTAAAGTGTTGCGTATGTGTGTCTTATGGTATGCTCTTCTAAATGCATAAACTTCAAAATTTTACATTTTGGTAGAGCTCCATCATCAGGTACACATTTCAGAATTTCTGACATGGTAATGAGAGATATCCAAAACCAAAATGCACTAATTTAAAAGTCAACAATGAAAATCCAATGATGGGTTGCATTTATAATTCCGCAGAGTTGTAGTCTCTTTGTGGGTCACTGTATATAATTAAAAAACATATATATATGATTGATTATAATGGTAACCTACAGTAAATTTTTTAAAAAATTGAGAATATAAAATTTAACACATCAATTTAATTTTTTGTTCTTGAGTTTCAATTTAAGCTTATAAAAACTTTGTGTTATAAACATTGTCTAAAACTATAAATAGTGATATAACTTTTTTCGAACGTTTTCATGTTTTCTTTATTATCACCCTGAACATCTGACGTCAGATTTTGACGGCAGGTTTATTTTTTTGACAAGCAAAAACTTTTGTAAAAAATGACTTTTTGTCGTAAAATTACTACTAAAAGTGCTTGTTCTCTTGTAAACTGAATCCGAAAATCTAAAACAAAAATTTAAGTTGTTATTTTTAGGTTTTGACACTTTAATTCGCAATGCCACAGCTGATACATATGTTTAGCAATTTTGATCAACCCTTTTTTTCTGCGAAGCACAACAATTTTGTGGGATTTAAAAAGCATTGAGTACGGTTTTTGACTTAAACATGTCTTGTTCTTATTGGAACTCTTCAGCAAGTTGCAACAGATTCCGATTTGAATAAATTTGCAGCGACAAATGTACGCTGATATTTACCTAAGACCGTAATGTGGTGAAACAAGCGACATCTATTAGAAACTACCTTTAGAGGATCAAAATTTCTACATGTTTGGTTGCATATAAGTATGTATATACGTTTGAGACAAACGGCGCATTAAAACATGTAAAAGTTTCGTTTCTTAACATTTTTAATAGTTTCTAATATATGTCGCTTGTTTTACCTATAAACTTAAAAACTAGTTTAAGAATTAAATTGAGAGAGTTAAAAAGTAAAAAACACAAATTTTGTTCAAGAACAGAACTAATAAGGTTGTTTTTTAAGAAATCAAACCAGATTACTGTCACCCCCTGTATCATATGAAGTGTATGATTTGTTTAAATATTTTTATTACTATCTGTTGCAGTTCAAGAATTTTTTACTACTAAGGGCTGCTGCATATCAAAATATTTTCACCCGATGGACGCATGAGATGTGATCTCACCCTGTATAGCTTACGTTTAATTTTGCAATTTATTTAATGCTGCTATTATGATATGAATTTAAAGCACAAGTATAGGTTGTCATTACATGTACCACTTTCGTAAGCGGTCGAAAAAAAATCTCAAAATAAAACTAACAAATTTCTCTTCTTTAAATAAACTGTCAAATGCTACACAAAAATATAGTTTTGAAATAATTCACTTTAAAATTTATTAAAAATGTTAGCTATACATATGTTAAACCAAATTATTTCAAAATTATTACTTGGTAAGCTCTTGAATTATTAACACATACCATCAAACCAACAGTATTAATTACCTACAAAAAAAAGTAATTGATAATAGAAAAGTTAGGCAGGTGTAGTGAAATTCAATGAGACACCTGCTTATTAGCAATCTGGTGTCTTAAGATTAAGATTTGCTGAACTAAAAAAATATTAATAAAAAATGGTTTTCAACATCAAAATATGGTTTGACCTAACACGTACCAGGCTACCAGCTTTATTGTCCAGAGACAGCTGTCAAATATAGTGTTTATAAATAGCGAACTTCCCCCTTGTGTTAATTTTATAATGATAACGCTTATCAACACTATTGCAAAGCACACTGCCATATTTATCAATAAATCAATATAATATATGTCTAATGAGGCATAAATTTGCCTCATGAAATATTATTAGCATTATAATGCGAACCAAAAGCTGTGATCTTTTTAGAAATAAATTATTAGAAATAAACTTACTACAAAAAAGTATCTTAAAAAAACTGCTAATAAACATGAGCTGATGTCAGCTTTTCTCCGGAGTTGAATTACAACATTAAATTAAAGTTATTATTAACTTATTCTTTTGGTGTAATCAAATGCACCGCAACAGGTATTAATAATATTAACATACAAATTCGAATATCATTCACTAAATTTAATAAGCATTATCCAAAATCTTCAATTGAACGATTTTTAATTTCTAGGAAAAACGGAGACAGGAGAATTTTGAACATATAAGTTATTGTTAAATTACCAAATATCTAAAATGCAAAATTACTTTCATAATTATAAAAACAAATTAGAAATTTATTCTTAATGTAAACGCATGTTTTAAACTATTGAACCTAAAAAGTAAAACAATCATAAATAAATTGTATAAACAAGATAATGATTTTTTATTAAAAATTAAGCAAAAAACATTACACAGCAGATTTTTTAAAGAAATTGAATTAGATGAGATTGATAAAAAGTTGTCATTTTTATGAATACAGAAAGATGAACTTTTTCCAGAGGTTGAATGTTTTGTTTCTGCTATTCAGAAAAGGGTAATTAACACTAAAAATTATTGTAAGTTTATAATTAAAGAGCAATTAGTTAATGACATTTGTTGAATGTGTTTAAAGTCGGCGGAAACGAATGAACATTTTGAATGATTTTATCTTCTTGTCCAGTGCTAGTTTATAAATATTATAAAAAAAAACATAACAGAATTGTAAAAAAGTTCATTCAAATATAGCTTCTAAATTTGATTTTGTCAAAAATGTTGAACTGTATTATATTTATCATCCACAACATTTTTTGGAAAATGATAAATACAAATTATATTTGAACCGAATCCAATACTTGGGATATTGTTACAATATTTAAAAAAAACTAAAATTATAGATATTGCTGTTCCAACATCTTGTAGTATTATTAATATCTTTAATACGAAAATGATTGAATATTCGCTGCTTTCGGTAGCCATTAGGAATCTTTGGAATTTAAAAATGGTAAAAAGTGTTTACATTAAGAAGACATTTTTGCAAACAAACTTCCAAAAGAATCTTCCCCTGATAAAGATATTATGCTTATTTTTTCGGCATATAACAGTTTTATTAAAAAATTATTCTTGTGCACAACTTATAATAATTATAATGTTACACCTAAGTAGTTGCACCTACTCTAAAAAAACGTAGATAATTTGTATTCAGTAGAATAATGGTTATATCAAACGTTTCAAAATTGCGCTATAGACACGATTAAAATAGCTAAAAGTTAAGTAACCAATACTGGCAAAAGCAAGCAGTTTAGAAAAAAATGTTCCGCTTAAATTATGTGCCGATAGCTCTTCAGAATAATAATAATTAATTAAGTAATAATTTGCAGAAGAGCAAATAATTTATTTACAAATCTCTCACTAATCTAAACTAAAAAGTTTAATTTATTACAAACTTTTTTCACATCTCTTTTTCTTTTAGTTCAAATGCTATGTTATCTAATTTAGTAAAAATATTTCAAATATAATTCCCACTTGAATAAAAGATACCTTTGTGTATACTTATAATAAGAAATAATTATTAAAACCAAACAAATATTACACTAATAAACATTTTTAGTGCACTACAATTAAAAGTAAAAGCACTAAAATAAAAAACTCTATTCTTCATTATTTCATTTTATTGCGTATAATTAAAAAAAACTTGAAAATAACACATAATACTAGAAAAATACAACATTATAAGAAAATCGACTGCAAAAACAGCAGATATTCGACATTAGCACGACATAAGTACCTATACCTCTATTATCAATTTTGATATTAAAATAATAATAATTATTATTACGTTATTCCTATTTTTTATCGTATTACCTTAAATAATTAAGAATCTTACCTATTTACCCGATGAAAAAAGCAACTTAAATATTTTGTTACCACAAAACACGTGTAAAGATAATATTTTCCAATGTTTAAAAAAATTGTAATATTCTATTGCAACACGTTGCGATAGTTAGACAGTGCGTTCAAAGCAAAACCAATTTAGGAATAGACATCGTCAAACACGTCCCACAGAAAGCTTAAAGTACCTACAATAAATTACTTGAAAGCTTCATAGAAAAGTCTGTATTGTCTGTCCAGCATCTTTTACACAATCATCATATCCTTGCAGTTTCCTAGCCATTCAAATGCAAGTCCGACCAATTCTAGAAGAGACTTAAATCGCTTGAATGCGCAAAAGACCCCTTAACAATAAATTCAACAGGTACATAAGTAACCGAAGTAAAGATTAACTGCAACTCAAAACAACTAACTTTATTGCAGACTGCTAATTGTCATACAAAAGTTGGAGAAAAAACAAAATCTCAATACGCTAGTCCCAAAAACAAACGAACTGATAAAAGTCTTCCAAAGGATGTTATTGCTAAGGTTATCAAAAAAAACTTAATTGCTGCTGCACCTTTGTAATAAAAATGCATGTTCTTAAGATGTGTGCGGTCAATGGTTCAGGCAACTAAAACCAATTAATTCAATAAAAAAAATATTTTTCTAATTCAGACTACAAAAATTCAGAACTTTAGGGCCGGCATTAGACTGTAACAAAAGTTTTATTTTAAAGTTCTGGAAATACAATAACTATTTCTTCGTCAAACCCATCTGCTTTGTTCTAGAACTTTGTATAGTAGTCTTTTTTTATAAGAATGTTAAAGAGTTTATATAAGAACAAATCTACGGATCTAGATTGAATAAATTTGCTTTGACATTATTTTTCTAGTATTTGATAACAATATATGTATACAAAGTGAGTCATTAGTGTGAGATTGGTCATTTCGCTATTGACGTAATGTAAATTCTGTTGCCAGAGTAAGTTATAATATTTAGAGTTATATGTAAAGACTCCAGAACTGAGCTCGGTTTTTTCTGTCCCAATAAAACACTCTCATTTTTTTAACTTTATTGAATAGAGTGTTAATAGCTATCCAACTTTATAATTGTTTTAAATTTGCATTAAAAACAACATTTTTTTTCTAATAAAAGCTTAAAATTATAGGTTTCCTAAAAATCTTATAAGATTTTTGCTATTGTCGACAAACTGTATTTTATTAAATATAGCAAAAAAATTTGAAATATACATAATTTTTAATTTTTAAAACTTTTGCGCGGTTAAAACATTGTTGTTTTTTTAAATAAAACACCTTGTACTTCTTTTAAAATAAAAATTTTACTTCTGTAAAATCAATTTCACAGCAACCTTTTTATGGCTAAATAATTATAAAAAAAATTTTTTAATCAGTATTAGCAAATATTAAATCTTATAAGTTTAAGTAATGCTTATTAAAAAAGAAAGACATAAAAAAACATTCCATGACTTAAAAAACTGCATTTGACACAACAAAAATTTTAAAATTCTGTTTTTACCTACAGAACAAGACTTCAAAATAAAAAAAACACTTGATATCTGCAATAATTGCAAAAGTTCTATAACTCTTTTTGTAAATTAAAAAACTTTGCAAAAAAAAAATCATATTCTGAGCAATCATACAGTTCAATAACACAATATAACAAAAAACAATAAAAAAAAATAAATTTGAGACCGATTCGGGAAAATTAAACCCCGACATATTTTCCTAAACTTTTTTAAAAAATAGAGTTCTTGCAATTTTTTGCATTGTAAATTTATTACGTTAACAGAATTTACATTAAAAACATAAAAGTGCAATCCACACTAGTGACTCACCCTGTACATAAACAGACAAAAAGAAGGATTAATCATCATAAATGTTTAACTGACACATAGTTTCCTAAATTGTCCCACTTCTAAAAAAACAATGTTTGGGAAAAGTGCGAAATCTAAAATTATTCTGAGCAAATTAATTTCAACTTTAATTAAAAAAAAATTTAATTACTTGAATGATTTAAATCAGCGCATTTAATTAAAATGGAATAAAATTCCATTATAAGAATGCATTTTAAAAAACTTTCAATTTGATATTAATTTGTTATTGCGCATTTTATTTATTGTGGCAAATTTTGTGTACTACATAACGATTTTTTTTAATTGTTGTAACCGCTGTCATTATACTTTTTTGCTGTTTGTAACTGTAAAAAACAAGACTATAAAAGATGCCACACATAACAATAATTGTTATAGTTATTAATTCTAATAAAGATTTAGATGATCTAAAACCCGAGGCCAAACACAGCAAACTGCCTTGCTTATGTGTCATGTTCATTACCAAAACAAAACCGAGTAAAAGCATTGCACAATTACACGACTAAATTAAAAGCAAAATACAAAAAAAAATAGAATTTTATTATAGTACGTAAATTTTATGAGAGTTAAGACTTAAAACATAACTCCTCTGCTTGCCAGCCGACTTTTTTAAATCAAATGTTTTGTAGAAGCTCCAATACTCTTATTAGAAAAGTCCACATGAGTCATCCTTGGAAGCGCTAACCCTGAGCCGTCGCTAAGCACCAGTACACTGCACATCTAATGTGAATAATAAGCTGTCCCCCATCCAAGCAAAATCGTACACTGTTTTCTTGTGTTTTGAAAAGAAAACAGTGTTTTAAAAAAAGTAAACCATCTGATATTGTTGCTCATTAGTCGTAAAACGTATGCAAAATTAGAAAAATCTTCATAAAGAAAGTAAAAAGAAAGTTTTAGCCTAGAAGAACTACCCAATCCATGATAGAGCAAATCTTAGGAGCAACTAAAAGTATACTAGATGTAGCAAACAATAGAAATTATTATTTATTATCACATCATATAAAATATAAAGCAAAAACTATTACATAAAATTTAAAAAAATAAAAAACAAAATTTTCTTCGGTGCAAGAAAAAAAAACAAAAAAAAAACGTAAAAAACCATTTAAAAAACACAAAACAATAAAAGCTTATAAAGCAACAAACAAAAATAAAAAAAAAACAAAAAAAATAAAAAAAGCTTTGAAATTTAACATAAAGCTAAGGAAATAAATATCGGCTTAAAAAAAGTAGAAATATACTCCTTGAAAAAAGTCCACCATTGAACGTTATTGATATTTTTGAAAATTACGGTCAAACATCGACCTCTGAGTTTTTTATTGTAAATACAAAATATTATTGCAAACTTTTCAGCATCGTTAAGCTATAGAATTGTTTGTTAATTTAAAAATTTGACGAGTTCGAATTAGTAGGCTTGTTAAATAAATGTTCTTGCCACGACTTTTCAAAGACTTTATGATTCATACAAATGAGTCTGGATGATTCATCTTACGCCGTCTTATAGACGGCAAAATTAATTATCAGCTTAAAATTGCACCAAAAAAGATGCTATTAACCCTAGCAAAAACATCAAAATTAGTTCCAACAAAACTAATTCTAATGTCGAAACAAAAAAGTGTTTATTGCGTTTCTGAACAAGACCTGACTCGACTAATATTATTAATCGCTATCAATAATTGACCTCTTCTATATTTTCAAAAATTCTTGTTAAAAAGTTTAGAATGGTATGCTACATTTTACAACTCGCCAAAAATTTGTGGCTTTATGTTTACCGGCTTTAGAACAAATCCTTCCGAGACCTGCTGGCAAAAACCATAGCCGCCCTCAATTCCCCTTAATATTGACCTGACCTGACCTGACCTGGTATATATCTTATTAATTAATTATACGGTGCTAAATAAATGATGGTTCTTATTAACTATTCAAAGTATAAAAAATAATATCCACTTTCATTATTATACAAGACTATTTGAACCAATTTTGTAAAAACATTGTGATATCATAGGACCTACACCGTATACTGAAACCAACTCCAACTCAGAAACGTGCCGTTGTTGCTGCAAAGATATTGTGTAGGATAGTCAACCAAACATGCTAAAAGCGATAATAAAGTGTGACTGAGGATTTTCAAAGATTGTGCGGCCGAGAATGCCGCAATAGACACAACGCGGACTGAAGGGTTTAAAAATACATTATACTTTAATTTAATTCCTGCAATTTTTGTATTTAATTTTTAATTTAATCAGTTTCCAAATTATGAGGAATTCCTATGTGGAATTCGAAATAAAGAAACATTTGTATTTCTAATAAATAATTATAATCAGAATGGTGCAAAACAAAGTGGCGCAATTAATAGGTATGTTTTATTCAATAAAAACATTTTTTTCACAATGTTTGCTCTTTAAACTTCAAAATTATGAAAAGATGAAAAGTTAATACAAAAAGATTCATTTATTATTTGAAATATTATATCAAAAATGGAATATCTACTTTAGAGTTAGAATACCCAATACCCGTTAAAGCTTGCCCAAGATTAACGCATGTAAATGTTTGCGTATTTATACATTATTACATATACACAAAAGTATTATAAAAAGCCGTTTCTCTATTCATGAATGCTAAATGAGTAAATTTAGTCAATTTCTAATGTTTATAACAATAAGAAACAAGATTTTTTTTGAAATAACATAACTTTGTTCACAAAAAGTAGTAGGTAATTCATGTAAATTATTTATTAGTAATAAAGTAATAATTAAATAAAGATTAAGCCATTTTTTTATAGAATCAAAATGTTTTCAGAAATCTAACAAATAGTTTCAGCAGATGTGTAGTTTCAAACATGAGCATTAACAAAAGCAGCTTTCTCATTAATTTTCATAAAATAAAAACATTTCGTAAATTTTTGATTTTGATCACACATTGGCGGAAATAATAAGGAATGTCCAAAACTACAATTAATAATTTGTTTGAAAAAAGAAAGAAGACATTGTTAAATGTATTTTAGGTGGCGTTTAGACTGCATCCGGCTCCTGTTCTTAGGTGAAACAGGTGTAATAAATCACTCAAAATAGTCATCACAAATAGACATTTGATGATTTTTCAATTGATAATTTGACTTTACATTTTGACATACATTTTCTCGATAATATCACGATTTAATAGATCGAAAATCAAAACACTTTATAATAATTATAATCTATTTCATTATTATACCATTGTGACGTTACACTTGAGCATGAAGTTTTTTAAAATGTCCTAGGTACAAAATTAAAACTATTGCTTATTTTTAATTTGACGTATTATTTATTATTAAAGGACACAATTCATATTATTCCCATGTCCCATAACGTGTTAGTAAATTAATTTGATTCGTCTGCTTTAACTAAGCGCCAAACGATCAATAACAATGGATTTCAAATCAATTTCTTTGCAATAAATGCAAAGATCAAATAGGTATAAAAGTTTCATAACAAATAAGTTTTTTATATTTAAAAACAATATATTTACATAAAATCTTTTTATTCAAATATTTTTGCACAAAAAATGTGGGCGTTCTAAATAAAATATGTCAATTAAATTCACACTGAAGCTGAATAGCCTAAGCAGAGCCTATAGCCGGCGCGCCAATTTCTATTATTGATGTTAACTTTGTCGGTTTATTTTGTCATTTAATTAATTAAAAACTAATGACAAAATCATAAATAAAAAATTGCATTAGGTCACATTTTGCAATTACAATAATTTAATATACATATTATATGTAAAATACAAAGTGAGATGTAAATACCGATAATGTTTTTTTTGTTTTCGAAAAAATTAATTTGTTGGCGCAATATAAAGAAGCTATGAAAAAAGTATATCGAATTAAACCAACTCCCTTATAACCTACATACTTAATTACAAACGTTTAAAACTAAAACGTACTTTTCATAAAGTAATAAAGTAATTTTGACATATTTTTGTTAAAAACTGCTTTTTGCGAAAGAATAAATAAGAATTAGAGTAAAACCTTCGAAATTGTAGATAAAACTATTATTTCGCTCCAAGAAGTAAATTGAAAATATTGTTGAATCAAATACTTTTCTTCAGAGAAAATAAATAATTGGAACAAATAACATTAAACTTTTACAAATCTGAACCTATAATTTATCAAGATAGAGTGAGTACAAAACAACTCGGCGAAAATACATCTGAAAAAGTTGAATTTGATGAGAATAATGAATATGACATAAATACATAATTATGCCATTATTGACAAGATTTCAACAAAAGAACAAAAAGAAAGTGAGCATATTTATGACATCTATTCTAAATTTATTAAAAATTTAAGTAAAAGCCCAATTCAAAAAGATAGTTACAAAAGTGTGCAAAAAAATTAAAATCTGTAGATTTACTAACTAGAAAGTAAAAAGCATAGCGTCGTTTTAGTTCGTTCTGGCAAACAATTATTGTCAAGCCAAACAATTTCAATGTTGTAAAATTAGTTATCGGAACGTTTTTACGTTACCTTATGCAGTGTCAATTGTTACAAAAAAATTAAAAAACATTAATTACCGCCAAACTTATTTTAAAGCTCATTAATCACATGAAAATCGAATACGTATACGTTTCACTGCATTGCATATGTTTTAGATTTTTTCAGTATGAATTGCGGCGGCGAAAGATTTTCTTAAAAGATTATTTCGCACGATATCAAAACGTTTTGTTGACTAGTATCTTTTATTCTTCACGGATTGCATTTATTTTTGTAGAGGAATAATCTATTGAATCTACAGCGTTTTGTTACAATAAACGTCAATATTGATAATCGTTAATAACAGTCAATTCATCTTATAGTTTGGTGCACATGTTAACAAAACAATATCTGATACAATAACTAATTCAGTTGTGGCTAGTAATGATAATTATTATGATGACATTAAAGCACAATTATCAAATTGATAGAAAACAAGAAGAATTACAGCAGTAGGGAGAAAACCAAGATTATAATCACACCACGCGGCAAATTTCTGCAATTGCTCTAAACTACGGTATTTTAAAATTATCAATAACAAAGAAAAAAGTACATTCTTAGAAAAAATAATGATTAAAATGCAAAATACAAGAAAACTTATTGGAAAATAGTTTTTTCCTTTTGGCTTTTCTAGCGAGGTGGATTTTTAAGCCACCCCACACCGTTCTCGTTGCTAGCTGGCCATGCAGTTGCAGTTTTTCTTAAGAAACTTCATTTTAATAAGCTCATTGACGCCAAATATAAAAGAAATTTTTTGATCAAATCAGTTATCTGCAAATTTTTAACTGAGATGCAACAATATGTTGTCGAAAAAGTGATTTAGAAATTTGAGAAGATGGAAATGGAACAGTTGTTTTCTTGTCCAAAAACTGGTAGCCCAAAAAAAAAATGGCCACAAACGATACCCAAAAAACGTATACAAATAGACTAAATTGTGGCATAAAGCAATATAAGAGTTATATTAACTTTTGAGTAAATATTCTTTCAATTGAGTAAATTGTTTTACAAAAACAAATTGTTGTATTCTAAGATTTTGCATATCTTGTTCCGGCCCCTTAAATTTTAAACCTAACTGAAAACATAAAGTACTTTACTGGAGACGTATAAATCGTTTTCGCCCGATTACCAACAACATAAATTTGTTGCAAGAAAACATGGAGTTGTTGCATATTCAAAACAGAGAGAAGATAATCTACCTACCGTAAAATGTTAAAAACATAGATTTGTCAAAATGCTTAGGTAATGTAAACGACAAAGAATGTCATCCTTTTAAATTTTCAAAGATTTTTAAATGTTACAGGTGCATGAGCCAAAAGGCAAAAAACTGCTTCTTAAAGAATATTAAAATATTGTTGCCAACTTTCAATTGTATTCACATTATTTCAATATTACATACAAGAAATTGCAAAAAAAGCAGTCAGTAAAGATATTGTGAATAGAGTAATTGGAATTTCCGCGCCGAATGGCTTTTCTGACTCTAAGATAAATTTAAATGAGCGAAAAAAATATTATCAGTATAACACCAGGTAGATTTTGTATATAGAGTCTTTTCACAATAGAAACGAATAGAAGCTGATATATAATTATATTCGTTGCCCAAATTGCATCATTTTCTTATATCTATTTTACGCACTTTTGCCTTCCATATTTTATTTTACGCATACGCATATTATTTTACGAATTTCGTCTTATTTATATCTATATAACTGTTCTAAATTAGAGCACAGGCATATTATATTATTAACCTTCTCCGCTTCTCAGCCTAAATGTGTGTCCCAACCGTTTAATGTTAGAAAACAATACGTTACTATTTATTTTAAGCTTTTCTATGAAATTTGTCTAAAAAATGAAATAAGCGTCAAGTGAAAAATTTACCAAATTCTATTTACAGAAAAAGAGATTATAGAAATGAAGGTTAAAATAAATAACTACTTCTAACAATGGTGCGTTTTTAATATTATTCAGAATGGCAGAATTTTGAGAACTGCCTTTTCCTGCCAAAACCGGTAATCCTAACCCAGTCCAAAATAAAAAAAAAAATCTCTTAAAACGGCTGAATAAAAAACAGATAAAAAATAAAGCTTCAGGACAAAAAAAACAGGAAAAAAAGCCTACAGAAATTACAATTAAACAAAAATGAAATGAAAACTAGAATTCTAAACAGCAAAAAAAGCGACAATCACTACGTCTACGCCACAACAGTGAGTAAGTTATACTCTAACAAGACATTAACTATAAAAAAAGCATACCTGATGCTAAAAATTATTACCTATTTTTAAATAAGCTATGCTGTGAGTAAGTTACACTCTAAAAAGACTTTTATTATTTATCAAAAAAGAAGCCGGAAGATGCTAAGAATCGGTAAAAAAATTAATATTTGGCAAGATGTTGTATAAGCAAAGAGTAGAGAGTCCAAAAAAATCAAACTTGAAGTTGAATTGCATGTAATAAAATTGAGGCCAAATAGCATTAAGTTTCTCATTGTCTAATTAAAAATAAATTAATTAGATATAAAAAAAATATTTTGTCTTATGTGATAAAACAGGAAATAATACAATTAATGTTGGAATCCTAATGTTAATTAAACTGAGCTTACTTATTTAATTGCATTTTTGTTTTCTATTGTCGGTAATATCTAAGTTGTTCAAGAATAAAATACGTGCTAAAAAGGTGCCAATAAGAAGAGAAGAGTGCTAATAATTGGAGTCATATTGTATTTTGAAATTGATTCCGATATTATAATTACAAACCAGCAAAATGTTTGAAAACATCAAAATGCGGTAAAATGATAAAAATATTCTTTTTTTTTGTTGCCGCTGCATTTTATTTAGCGTTTTTTATATTGAGAATTGTGGCAAAAATGGCAACAATTAGGAGTTGTACTTGACATTCAGAAAAAAGTGCAGATTTCAACATGTTTACATCTATATTTTTAACTTTTGCGATCGATTTCGAGAGTCAACAAAAACATTGATGACATCCCGATTTAATCCCACTATGAGTGTATCCAAAAAAAGCTCGAAAATGCGATTCGATCATGATGAAACAAATAAAAGTATATTTAATAATAAGTTTAGTTTCTGGATCTCTTGCCAAGAACTTTAAAAATATTTCAAATAGTTAATGCTTGTAATAATGTCACTAGTGGTACACAAACATAAAGTGTGCGTAATAAATATTTTTGAAAATTTAAAAATACTTAAATTCTTATTACACTACTCTGTATACAATGTATGTTGATGTTATCCAGGTGTCGCGTGCGAATCAATTAAAGCAGCTGCCGGATTTGCGGTGTTATCTTTTCAAGAGAAGTCAAGGTCGAGATTTAGAAAGAAGGGTAGGTAGGTATAGACGAAATTAAATATATAGTTTATTTAAATATAAAGCGACTTCCATCTCACTTTACGTTAACTACAATTATTTGACCAAAAAGAAGAAGAATATTTTCAATTAATTGCATTATACCTAATAAAAGCAAGCTTGAACCGGGGTGAAAAGAGATGGAGAGGAGATTGAGATAAAGCGAAAGCACGCAGAAGAGGAGAGCTTTTATTCGGAAGCGTTAAAATAAATAAAATCAATACAGCACTAAAAATTAGTAAGTGGACAATGGCGCAATGGCAAAAAATTCGGGATATGCGCAAAAATAGAAAAACCAGAGAGTTAAAAACTACGTTCGTGCGCAAGAAAAAAAGTCCATTTCTGATTGGTTCCCAATAATTGCAAAATCAATACGCAGTTTAATGCAATTTAATTGATCAAACATTGACGAATTACTCCGAAGGAACGAATTCTAAAAGCGTCCGATGAAGAGACTCCCATCCCCACTTTTACTTCCTGTCAGGCTCAGATTCCTTGCATGTATCATGCAAAGCTCTATTTTAAAAGTTTATTCTTAAAAAAAAAAATAAATAATAAATTTTTCCACAAAAAAAAAAAGATTTTATGAACGAGAAAAATATAAAAAAATTAAATATATCGTAGTCTATTTAGGGTAATATAGGCCATCAATCAACCGAGCGTCGTCCGTGTTTCAATTGTTAAACTGGCGCGCGCCTTAAAAATTCAAATTGATTGGTTTAAAAACTCACGTTTTTTGTAGGTTTAAATTTGAGCGGCGAGACAAATCAAACATGAATCACTTCACTAAACAAAACACAAACAATTTATTCGTGTTGATTTGATTTTCATAAAGTAAGAAAAAAAAATAAAAAAATATTTGACACACTGCACTTTTTCGTTCGTTCATCCACAGGACGACCGCTGGGAGAGTGGTATTTTTTGTATTAAAAAGCACAGAGAGAGATCAGTAGTAACATGAACCGGCAAAGCTTAATAGTGAGCGGTGCAGCAATTGTTAAAACAATCGCGATCGGTCCACAGCCGCCTGCTTGCTATGAAAACACTTGCGCGTCGACCTGCCGCGTTTACCGCCTACTACGATTTGAGCTGTACTTGCTCTTGGTGGCACTTAGCCTACCATCATGGCTGCTAGATCTGAAAAACCGGCCATGCCCGTACGTCCGCTCGACTTACACTGCAACATTGCATTATCGTCTCCTCTCCCTATTCGCATTCGCACCTACGCCCCCCTCTCCCATATTCACTCTATTCCTATAACGCCTTTTCTCTCCGCACTCTACTTCACGTCTTTTTGCTCTCTGATGAGAGCCACCACAGTTCGGTTTTTCAGATTGACGACGATTTTTGCGGTTTAACCGGTGTTAATTGACGCTTCCGCGTTAATCCTATTATCTTCTACAGACTCTTATACCGCTCCCATTCATTTAAACTTTTTCTTTTATTACCAAACAATATTAATCTAGGATCTAGGTATCGTTAAACGGATTAACTTTTCCCATCTTACCATTCCTTGTCCAGCCATTGTCATCTTAGGGTGCTTCGTCTCTGAAAAAAAAAACAAGTTTTACAACAAAACAAAACTATCAAACATTTTTATTTGAAAGGTGCAATAAAAATGGTACCGTATAGAGAATTAATAATTATTTATTGAGAGCTTTGTTTTTATAATGGCTAGTCTTAGCTTGAACCGACCTCTTTGCTTTAATAAAAAGTCGCGTAACTCTCGTTTATACATTGTTTTTTCTCATTTCAAGTCTCAAGGGATGTTAGGCAGAATCTACGATACTCCTTTCAAGATAATGTATCTCAGCTTAATGGAATATCGAATGATACAACAAATTAGACATAATTAATTAATAAAAGAAATTGGAATAATAAAAAGAACAATTGGAGCAATTACATAATATGTACCATAATATATAATTATATAAACCATAAATGACCATAATATATATTTTATTTAAACCATCGTATGGCATTTTTTAAGTTTAGGCCTGTTGCAATGACAAAAAAACAACTGGATAACATAATCATAACTTTCCTCTCTATAAAATGACCGAATCATATTTATAAAATAAAATTTATGTGAAAGTGACTTTAACCGTCTTCACTGTACAAGTAATAAATAAGTTTGAATTTTTGTTTTACAGTTTCACCTTGATAACATTGTAGATTCTGAATACACACAAGTTGTCATTCGAATTCAAATTGTAGCCGAATAAGTCGGTACCATTGTCAACAAAGTTTGAGATCTGGTAAAAGCTTGCGCAATATTACTCAAATTTTTGCCAATAAAATTATTGAATGCTATTTAATTTGAAATAAGTGACATTAGCATTTTTAATATCGTAATTAAGTCTTCTGAGATATTTTAAGTCTAAAGACTTTTCAAAAAAAATATATTTGATTTTTTTTAGTTTTCAGCATTTTGACTTTGTTCCAAGCAATAATTTAGAAATATATAGAAGCTACGTTATAGTAGTTTCACTGTAAAAGAATACAAGTTTTAAGTTTGTAAAATTATTATATATATAGGCAACAACACAAGTTGTAAAAATGCAATAACAATAATTATTTATTCATTAGTTACTAATTATTATAAAAAAATACTTTTATTATAATAAACAAAACTGATAGTAAGTGAAAAAAAAACAGGTGAATTTTGATTTCTAATCAAATTTAAACTATTTTTTTAAGTGACATTACATAATAACTAAAAGGCAATACGATTGTTGACCCAGTATTATCTTATGCATAAATTATGTGTTATAAATAGTAACTTTAAGCATCAAAATGTGAAAACATGGTTTCTCGACTTTTATATACGAAGCTTCTAATACATATATAGAAATTGCATTTGACAAAGCAAATTTATTCAAACAAAAATTTGTTGTTTTTTACTAAAGAGTTCTAATAAGAGCCAAAGATTTCTAAATATACAAACTTTGTTTTGAATAAATTTGTGTTGACGTTATGATTATTTGTTAATAAAAATCAAAATAATAAATAACTACTCATTGCACATTTTGATAGACTTAAAAAAAACAAATTAAAAATTTTTAAAAAATCGATCACAATATAATTACCTAATTATTATTTTATTTATTTAATTGATCCAAATTGCTTATAAACTAATATATAATTATATTGTAAGCAACTTATAATTTCTCACTTGTTTTTATAATCAATTAATTATCAAGTGTCAGAAATACATGTCAAAAAAAGCATTAATTAAGAATAACTTGAAAACTACTGGTTGATCCAATTTAAATAGGACCAAATAGAAAACCAAAAAAATTAAAAAAAAAAGTTATGAGATATCACACATAAAAAAATACTTGAGAACCTTTTTCTTTTTTTTAAAATCGGTTAAAAACACTAATGATAACTTAGTTGTTCAACCAACAAATTTCTTTATTTGTCTAAAAAGTTATTTCTTGTTAAAATTGGGATCTGTCATTAATAGTGACTTTTAGCATGAAAATATGGTCTTTCCACTTTGACGTAAAAAGCTTCTACTAGATAAAAATGCCGCCACATTTTAAATTTTATAAAAGTAATAGCTTCTTGAGTAAATATAGGACCCATTAGTTTTAGCAAATTTATTTAACCAAGAGTTTGTTGAACTTTACTAATTTGGATATTGTTGACATTATTAAGCATTAAGTGGGTTATTATAGCCCAGTATAGTGTAAATTTTATATTGAGTTGGTACTAGCTTCGAAATCAATTGTTGCACTCTTTGTCTATTTATTTCTCTAGCCTGTATTTTAGGCAAATCGTAGCACTCTAGTCTATCTATGGAAACACTATTTAACAGTCCTTGAGCAATACTTGCAAGTATTAAAAATTAAAAAAATACTTGAGCGTATCGTTAGTAAAAGAATTAAAACATAAAATATTTTATTCTAAACGATTTTCTATCTTTAAAATTAAAAATTATATATTCTAGACCTACGTTTAAAAACTAGAATAAAATTTAAAAAAATGCAATTTTTAAACATTAAAAACTTTTTGAATTTGAAGTAGTTATTTATAACGTCGAAAGTAGCAAATATGGTGCAAGTGTTGATCAAATGCACGAGAACGTAGAAGAACTGAGCTCGAGTAGATTAAATCGACGCGAGGAAAGATAATAGTTGTTTCAGACCTGTTATGAATACTTTTTGTTGTCCGACCGCAATTTTTGGTTTTATTTTCAAGCTGTCAAAATGTCAATAATTCTACGTGTTTTTGTTTTGTTTCAAACTTAATTAGTTGCAAAAAATTGTTGGCGCGGTTTGATGCAAAGCTCTATGTATAGTCGTTGCTATGCGTTGCTAACGCGATAAGAATGTAAGTTATTACAAAGGTACATTCGAGTGATTACTATATATCACTTTCGTAAGCGGTTGTATAAGAACATATTTTGAAATTAGTAGTATAAAGCCCTAACATATTATAAAGTTTCTTTCTAAATTTCTTTAGTTTAATCATATTAATTTTTAATGTAATTAAGTTTTCTCTTTAATTCACTGATAAAAAATTCTCTGTAAATTTTATTTTTGTTTTGCTTAAGTTGAATACAAGTTTATGAGGCTCGCTTTAAGAGCGTTTTAAAGACAAACTCAATTTGGTTCTTGCTATCCCCCGTGTTTTTCTACGTCAGCTGAGGGGCGGAGCTTAAATATTTTATCTGTGTCATTTACTCGTCTTTTTCTCGTCCCCCTGTCTACCTGAAGAAAACCGTCCCTTGGAAATAATACCATAAAAATACTTTCTGATATATCCATTGCGTAATGCTAAGGTTCCACAGTAAATAATACCATACCATTCACTCAAATAAGAACTGCACGGGCAAAGAAGATTTTATTGCCGCAAAAAAAAGCTTCTTCTTGTTCATTGCTGACTGAAACAAGTACTTAGTACAAATTGTACATATCTTAGCAAAATTACTAAGATATGTATATAAAAATTACCAAAATGTAAAAAATGTATCTACCAATATCTAAAATTGCAACTTTGTGCAAATTAGCACTCTTGAGACAGGTGAACAGTAAGCCTTACATAATATTATCATCAATTCTCTCTACTGTTGTTGTATATACTGGCTGTGACCAAAATCCTTTTTGTAAATTTAACTGGTATTACCACTTGAGAAGAGAAAAATAAAATTTACCGGCACCCCCGCATTACCAATGAAATTTTTGAGAAAGGGAATTGAAAAGTCACTAAATTTAGTAGCCTTGCTGAAAGCTTCTATTTAAATCTGTGACAGTTGTGACAATCTGTGAGTTGTGACATGGAACTTTTGCACTATTTTGCTGTTGTGGGGTTTTGAACCCGTGATGAATCCAGTGTTTTAGAGGTTTAGTAGAAATCATCCCATTGCGTCAATTGTCACCAAAATGTAACTAAATTATGTTCATCAAAGATGTCTTCATGGACGTAGCTCGATTTTTTTGTCTTAAAAAGTTTTAAATGTCTTTAAAAGCAGTTTATTTATGACCTTAATTAAAAGAATTATTTTATTGATTTAGAATCTGATAAATACAAAATAAACGAGCTACGGCGGTATATTCAAGCGTTTTCAACAATTGGCATTTTTAATTTTAAAAAAATATTCAAAAATAAGGAAATGGCATGTATTCTACACAACCTCTGTCAAGTCGAATTTTTCTGAATTTTCATTAATTTTGTCGACTGGCCCAGAGTGGTCGACGTGCGGTCAAAAACATAACATCTAAAGGATTTTCGGAAACGGCACCGTCTACCGATCGTAAAGTTTATGACTTTCTTTTATAATCGAGTAAATAGTGGATCTACAGAAGTTGATATTTTTGGAGATATGAATTTCAAAAGTTTGAAAAATTCTAAAATTGGGAACTTTTGATCAAGGAAAAATATAAAACAATAATAAAATATAAAAAAAATTTATTTTTTTTTATTATTTATACAATAGTTAATAATACTACTTAATAGAAATTTTAAAAAGTTTTATTGTTAATATCTTTTTTCTGATTTTAACTCGCGCGCTTCCAAGTAGGTACTTTTCAGTATCGTATAAGTCTTTCTGACTTATATGCGGCACTGGTTCTCTTGGTTTTAAATAATTATTTATCATTTAGGTTCATATATTCTTCATTTGTAATTGAAAAACGAAAACAAATTGTCAATTGTGCCGTAGAATTATATCGGCATAAACGTAAAGTAGAGGTGGAATTCTGATGCGATTGCGATTCATAAAACAAAAGTCAGCTAGCACTTTTGTGTTTTATCACTGTGTAGGAACTATAAAACAATTTTTCTGTATAAATTATATTAGACAGACAAATATCTTTGGAAGTGTAGAAAGCTATTGAGCAGTAGTAATTGCTATTTCTGTACTCGAGCAGAAAATAACAAAGTAGAGTTCCAACCACACGCTTGTTCCAAAAATTGAACAAAAACCTCTACGGCAATTGAATCGGTGATAATTGTCGAAGGATTTAAACAGAGTGTGGCAATGCATGGGGTCACATATGCCAATTTAGTTGGTGATGGAGATAGTAGTGTCACTAGAACGCTGGCAGGTGCCCGGTCCTACAAAACCTTGATGGTGCACAAAATAAAATGTCGCAATCACCTTTTGCGTAATTTTTGCAACCATTTAAAAGAACTGACTTCTAAAAGGGTTAGCTCTAAAAGGCAACTGGTAGCTTCTAATCAGAGAACCTATTTAAAAAATAATATATGCCGATTTCAAAGTGCTATACAACGAGCTGTAAAGTATAGATGCAAGGAAGATAGCTCCCATGAAGGAAAGGTAGATAAACCTAGTCGGGATATACATAATTCAGTAATTCATATTTGTGGCGATCATTCCAACTGTGATAGTTATTTTTGCAAAAGTAATCTATTTTTTTTCCAAACCAATTTTTTAGCCAAATGCGATTGTGTATTTTTTAGACAATAGAAGCAACGACAGAAACTGGGTAGAAGAAATGACCATCAGCGGTTTATTTCAAGATTTAGAAGTAGTTTTGAATCGCTTAGTTCAGCATGCTGACAGTCTATTATTAGATATGGACAACAATTCGGCAGAATGTTATAATTCCGTTGTAGCAAAATTTGTGGGAGGAAAACGACTTAATTTTTCGGCAAAAGAATCTTACCAGCTTAGGTGCCATGCAGCTGGTATCAGTTTTAGTGCGGGATCTTATGATTATCCGCGTTTAATTCATCACGAGATCGCAAAACGTAGTCCAGGCAAATTTCTAAAGAATTATATAACAAAAAAAGAAAAACAATATGTCAACCGAAATGTGCGACGACGTCTTTTCCCGGAATTATTTAAAAAAAAGAAACGTTACGCTGGCTCTGGTAGAGAATACGGACCAGAGGCGGCATTGCCAGAGGAGAAAAAAAAATCAAAACCGCTTCCAGAATCATTTGAGGCAGCTAAAGACAATTTAATTAAATTGTTAAAAAAAACAAGATCTGAAATTGCACAGCTAGAGAAAAAAACTATTGGGCAAAGCAGTAGTCGATTGTGGAAGGATGAAAGATATAAGAGGCTAACAGCGTCTTCATTTGGACAAATTTGCAAAATGCAAAGTTCCACTTCTTGTGCTGCAACTGTGCAGTCTCTTTTATATAATAAATTTACTGGTAGTACTGCTACTGATTGGGGTAAAACTCATGAACGCGTCGCTGTACAAGCGTTTGAGCAACTTCTTGCTCTTGAGGTTACAACTTGCGGCTTGTTTGTTGACCAAATGTTTGGCTTTCTCGGGGCATCTCCAGGTGGTCTAGTTGGAAATGATGCCATAATTGAAGTTAAATGCCCTTATTCGATGCGAAATTTTACACCGCATGAGTATATAAAAGAAGCTATACAAAAAAAAGTGATACATTATACAATAGACAGCAAAGAGAATATAAACTTAAAAACAAATGCCGACTACTTTTACCAAATACAAGGGCAGCTACATATAGCCAAGAAAGAAATTTGCTATTTTGTTATTTGGACTCCAGAAGGAATGTCTATTGAAAAGGTATGAGTTTTAAAATGCAGTAATTGTGTTTAGCTCAGTTTTCCGTGATTGATTTGTTTTTTTTTGTCAGATTTATAAAGATGATTCTTTTTGGAAAGAAAAAATGTAACCACATCTGATAGAATTTTACCATAAATGTATTGCGCCGGAGTTATTATATCCCCAGCATCCTAAAGAACTCCCTATCAGAGATTGGCGGAACCGAAAGATTTCAAGAAGTACCAATTGTAAATGATTGGTTTATAAAGCAATCAATATTTTTTACTATTGATATTATTTATTATATTTCTTTTTATTTTTTTATTGTACTTTATTTTTATTTATTTGTTCTTGTGCTTATTCTACTCTCTCATATAGAAGGTTACCTGCGGCAACATATATAATAAAGCAAACCTATTATTATTGATTTTTAAAATTAAGAAGACTATTTATTATTTCATATTATTTTAAAAATAAACTTTAATCGATTTTTATTACATAATTATACTTTTTTTCTTCACCCACAATATTTTTTATCATTATCACTTTGTATGATTTTAATATGTCTTTTTCTGTCTATATTATGATTGCTCAGATTTAAAAAAAAATTATTTAATAGTTGTAGATTTATATTAGAGCTCCATACTTATACATGAAGGATAATATTTAACTCAGATAAATAGGTACACCACTCGCTTTCAGCTCGTGTTGCAAATTTTATCTTTGAGGGTAACAGTCTTCATCATGCGCGTGTTGAATAATTTACTGTTTTAATTGCAATAAACACATTATTATTACAAAAAAAAATTGATTATTGTTTATAAAACTTATTGTAAAATACCTACTGCAATTACCAATTTGTACTAAGTACTTGTTTCAGTCAGCAATGAACAAGAAGAAGCTTTTTTTTGCGGCAATAAAATCTTCTTTGCCCGTGCAGTTCTTATTTGAGTGAATGGTATTATTTACTGTTGAACCTTAGCATTACGCAATGGATATATCAGAAAGTATTTTTATGATATCATTTCCAATGGTCGGTTTTCTTCAGGTAGACAGGGTGACGAGAAAAAGACGAGTAAATGACAGAGATAAAATATTTAAGCTCCGCCCCTCAGCTGACGTAGAAAAACACGGGGGATAGCAAGAACCGAATTGAGTTTGTCTTTAAAACGCTCTTAATAGAAGCTCTCATATATCTATTTTCGAGATTCATTACCACTTCTTTTTTGTTAGATTTTGTTAGATTTCTATTGCTAGTGTAGTAAATATGCTGAAAAAAACATGATAAAGAATCTCATCAAAAAAAAATAGAAAAACTGGTTGAAGAAAAGATTGCACCTAAAGATTGGCAACTGATGAAAAAATAAAAACAATTTTCAAAAATGAAAAAATATATTTTTCATATAAAAAAATAAAAAAAAAAAAATAGAACGCCGTCATCAAACCAAAAGAAAATAAAAAAGGTGAATATTATTCCGCAAAACGGTAAGATGAGCAGATAAGAGTCACCTGGCTTGAAAGTATATATTTATAAAATTAAAATTAAATTATTCATAATATGTATCAGTATTTAAGGATGTATAATGTGTTGTATTTAATTATTTTATCATTAATGTACAGTATATCCCCGGATTGAGATCACAGGAAGTAAAAAAACTTTATTTTTTTGAATTTTACAAAAAAATGACCAAAAAATAACATTTTTTGCTTAAATCAAAATAGATAAATCTGCTATCAAAACTTTTGTATTATCAAGCAGCAGTTTTAAAATAAAAAAAAAAACTAAAAAAAAGTAATCAAAAATATTTCATTTTTAACTAAAGAGTTGAAAAGGAATACAAATTGTTGCTTAATTCAAACCAATTTCTAATATTCGATTAACCCACCTCTTTTAGCACATAGTTAAATTCTAACTCGTAATTTTTTACAGCTTCTACGAATTTCTTTAATTGTTAAAGATGCAGCAGCATCTCTTATTCGATTATTTAATACTTAGACGTTAATGAGTAAGTTTTCTTTCTAAACAATTAGTTTTAAATCCCCTACAAATAAAAATATATTATTATCAAATCTGGGCTTTTTGGCGGTCATAAAACTGGGCCACTTCGGCCAATCTATTTATCTCCAAAATTGCATTTTAGCCAATTACGAACAAAATACGAGCAAAGTTAGTATGAAAAAATATGGGCCTATCATTCCGTGATAAAAAACAGCACACCACACGTTTACTTTATCATAATATTGACGTTGGTAGAAAAATTCACTTCATCGGGAAACATAATAAATTGAAATTTTCTGTTTGTCATCTCATTACCCATACACAAACAAAAATTAAGAGGTTTTTCATCATCTCCTGCCTCCAACGTATGATTAAAAATAGGTTTATAAGCAGCATGCATTTTACTCTTCAAAATTCGTTGAATGTTTGATTGGCTTAAACCTATCTGTAGAAAGAAATTACGAATTATCTTTCACTAAAACCAAAGCATACACAGTAGTAGCATCCTCTTTATTATAAATTATCTTCTTTTTCTGACTATTTTTGGACCAACTTCTTGATACCAACAACAATTAAAAAAAACTCTGACATTTTAAAAAAAATATGTTTTAAATTAATTTTAAAACTAGAACAGTCTTGTGGAAACATTTTGATTTAAAATTATTCATAAATATGTAAAGATTTTGAGTAAATGTTTAAATTATTATTATAAAAATGAGCATTTTATGCTCAAAATAATATCTTTGAAATATGAAAATATTCAGAATATAGGTAAAAATAGGCTTTATACACAACAAATGAATAAACATCTCAAAAAAGTGTTAAAAATTAATACTTGTGCGATATAATAATAGCGCGTTGCAACCACTCACATTGTGTTTGCAACACGCAGCAACAATTTTCAGTATTGCATCAGAGCGCGCGTATCTTACTTTTATATAGAATTGAAGTGGTACAAAACAAAAGCACATAAAGTTATGACCGTTTTGATAATTTGAAAATAGAATAGAAAATTGTTGGCGGATAAAATCGAGTGTTCATAGCTCGCTCGTGTTGGTCAGATCTGCTCGGGCTTTGTCCCACTTTGCCCTTGTGTATTTGATTAGTGTAACAATATTTGCTACTTTTGACATTAGCGATAAAATATACTATAGCTCACTTGATAAGAATTTTAAAACATTAATTTCCTAGTGTAGGATGAATCGAACCCTATTATTCAAAACTTAATTGCAAATTAACTAAAATCTTATTGTCTTAACTTGAGCACGTAAACAGTTATGTTGCAATTAACTTGAAGACGCACTTCCTTTCTATAAATCCCTCATAATGTAAGAAATAAAATCTTAAATTTATTACCGGAGTTTTAATTGTAGAGTGACTTTATATTTCTTGCCTAACCGCAAAAGTTAGCAACACGGAGGGACACGCTTTTATTGTTTAAGAGCACTTCTCAAATAGTTAAAAAAAAAACAGAAGCTACAGATACAGTTTTATTTTCCACTTTTCACTTCCCGGCTCCTCCCTCATCGAATAAGCTTTAAAATATATTGTCACCCGAACTTACAAATAAAACCTGATGTGTTTTACAAAAAAGTAGGCTCAATTAATTTACTGCCATATCCATAACTTATGGCTAAAAATGCCAAAAAACAATTTCTGTTCCTGTTAAACCCATTATTAGATTAGCTCTTAAGACACCAAATTATGTTTTAAAATTATTAGAAATAGGTTAAAATGGATTTCTATGATTCTATTAAACTGATTATTATTTATAAGTAGAAGTAACAAAAGTATGTTAAAAACTAAAGTGTTTTTCTGTTGTTTTTTTTGAGTCTCGCGTAATACTCTGCGTTTGTGATAACATTTGTCATTTTTTGCATAAAACTTAAAATACTTGTTTATTGATCTCCGATTCATTTCCAGAATTTTTTGTCTCTGCTTTTAAAAGATACATTGTAGACATAAAAGTGTTTGCATTTAATTTCTGTGAATCGAGAACTACTGGTCAATATATTAGACGAGTACATTTAGATATAATAAAGAATTAATATTTCAATTTTTATAAATGGTTACAGGGTTATTAGGTAGTATTGCAAATGCTGTTAAATTTGTGTTGTACGTACAGCTGTGTTTGGTTTCCCAAGAGATACGCCTCGTTTCCGAACAAAAAATAATTTTATCAATTCAAATGTGCAAATAACAACGTTTTTTAAAGATTTAATATTAGTTAAAAAAACGGCTGCATTTAAAAATTAGGAAAAATTGACAGGTTGTCATTTTGAAGCAAGCATTATCTCTCGCAAAAACAAAAATTACTCATATTATAATTAACAATGTTTTTCCATACATCAATTAAAAAGTAGGAAGGAAAGAGAAAGATTATATGTAATGGTTTCAAAAACAATAGGTAGTTTAAGAAGCGTACGGTTTTTTGCTAAATTGTTTTAATTTTATGATTTTGAACGCATGAAACTTAATTTTATTGATAATAATTATATTAATGTGTGGTAAAATAAATAATACAAAAACTTTTCAATGATTTAATTATTTACTTTTATTAGAATAATGTTGAACATCGTTGAACATTTAGAAATTCGATTACTTTGGATCATAAAGTTGCAAATTTTTGAGTGTCTTTAATTATTCATTTTTTTTTATTTGCACGTGTTTAAAGTGAGACAGATATTGTTATAATTTGTGTTGAAAGCAATTAAATTAGAAACATGTCTTAATTATATTTTGCCACTGTTCTGGTGTTTGTTAAAAAGACAAAGCTGACTAAGCAGTGGCGTGGCTCTTTATTTAAATTGCGTTTTAGTAATGCTTTACGAATTCTTAATGCAGCATTGAATGACTGTAGAATTCCATTGTGGAATTACACAATTTGAAAAAATTGTTTTCCAAATTTTATATTAAAAAAAAACATTTAACCAATTTAGACCTTTTAGGAATTTTTTACAACATTACAATTATTGATCACACATAATATATAAGAAAGATAAAAAATATGTTTTTGAATTACAGCATAATTGTTTTTTTCTTTGGTAATTCTGGTAGAAATTTTTATTTTAAAAGCTACAATGTATCACAATTATAGACTTACGTAAGAAAAAAGAAAAAAAAATAGATTTAGCTTTGTGCAAAAAAGTGCAAAAAAATTAGCTTTGGGAATAAATTAGCGACAAGCTAAGATGATAAAGAATAAATGACATAAAACAATAAATAAATAATAATGAAATAAAAAATAAATAACAAATAGATGACCGCAAAAATGCCGCCAATGTCTAGCGCAAATAGGAGCGCAGTTTGAAGATAGACCATACTTGTTTAATACTTTTTCTCAATTTTTTCTTATGTAAGCCTATAGTTGTAACACAATATTGTTTTCAGAATAAAAATCTCTATCAGTCTATCAGAATTACCCAAAAGATGTAGTTGTAATTTGAAAAAATATTTTTTGACAGTTCAGCTATAAAGTCTTTAAGACTATACGTAATTTTGTCTTTAAGGCTATAAGTGAATTTATTAGACCATTTATTAGACCGTGTCTATTTTATTCGTAATCTGGTGTGTAAATAATTAAATTCGTTTTTTTTAAAAATCAACTTGTATAATATATACGCTCAAAATAAAAAATCTTTTTTTTTTAAAGTTAGTTGAAATATAGGAACTGATTGATTGTTTAGTCAAAAAATATTCAGCTGTAAACCGGCTTTACCGCGCCTAATTATTACAAAAAAGTACAATTTTAACTGAATAAGGTACTTTTAAAGTTGTTACCATATAAATTTGACAAAAAAAACTTTGCGAGTAAAAAAAATTAAAATAATTAATTGTTCACTAACAAAATTTTAAAAACATGTAGTAAAAATAACAAAAATCCATGTTTCTTAACAAATGAAAAGCGATGAATAAAAAACCAATATAAAAATTAAAAAATAAGAGTTTTTAAACACAAAATTGAATCACTGACAAGTAACAAAACAGAAAAGCAAAAAATAGACTAAAAATTTAAGTCTGAGATCTACACTAATAAACAAAAAATAAACAAAAAAGCACGTGTTGTATATAAAGCTATTGTCTATAACAACCTTACAATGCTCAAAAATAGAGATAGTTAGAATCATAGAAAAAAATTATTTGTATAGTTACAAATCTGGTACAAAATGAATGAACCATAAAGACGTTTTGTTAAAACAATGTAGATTACAGCAAAACTTAAGAAAAAAAAAAAGGTAGCACTCCGGGAGTGCCGGCAGAAGTGAAAACTTTAATATTAACGTTGTGTTTAATTATAAGTATAAAAGTACTATCATTTATGAGGTAGAATACAATGTTTATTTATTGCGCTATCGTACACAAATATGACAATTTATATGTTGTTATTTATAATATTATATCGTTATTTATGTATTACATTAAATTTTATCTCTCAGAAAAATCAACTTCCATCCATAATTTCGACGACTTTTACACCATCGTTATTATCAGAATCATCATCGCAAATTTTTACAACTGATACAATTGGTTTATGATACTGAAGTAAGAAACAAACAGTTTTGATTCGAACCTATTTAAGTGTCTAATAAAGACCGCATCAATAGTAGTTTTGTATTTCGTTGTGCTAAAATTGCGATCATTTGACATAGTTAAACCAAATTCATTATTTAAAAATTCAATTAATGATTGATTTTTATCGTCTGCAAAGTTTATATTGAAATCTCCACTTAAAATCATTGGCAATTTATCAAAGCTTTTTCCAATTTTTTTTTCTTACTTACTCATTTTCTTTCACTACTTCATCATCACTTTTTTCATTAATAGATTCACTTTGTTCGATTTCCATAATTTAAACAATTCACATTTACGAATACACAACAGTGTATTTACTACACAACAGTCAAGCAATCAGCTGTCACCATCCTTGGATACGCGTGGGACGCTGTACATAAACACACACGGTCATTCGCGCAAGCGCCCTGTGCCGCCTAAACAGAGCAGCACACTCAGGCCATAGATTTAATACATTTGATATAGCTATGCATGCTGAACATACTTCGGATCTTAAAAAACATATCAAAGAAATTGGTACATCTCTCCATTTCTTTCTATATTTAATGAAACACATTTTTTATCCTTAATTTCATCATATTTGTTGTATGTCGCACACGAGTCTATAGTGATTAAACAGACACGAATTTCTACGATTTTAGTCGACAATCAACGATGCAATGCTTTGCTGTCAACTTATTGACATTTGTCATACACAATCTAATAAAATACGAAAATTAGGTTAAAAATCAATTTTATTTTGGAATGAATAATTATTTATAAATAAAGGTTTTTTCATCAGTGCTAATGATTCTTAATTATTTTATCAAAAAACTCTATTCCAATTTCAAAATTTCACCAACTTTTAGTTGTGTCAGACCCATGTAAACTTTATTATCCGCTTCATATTTTATCAGCTTACAAACCCACAACTGCATCGTGACAATCACAATAATGAAAATAAAAAACTTTTCTCCTATGAATTTGTAAAATTGAAGTTAGGCTTTAAGAAAATAGAGAAACATTAGAAAGCTGGAAGAAAATAAAAGTTGAGGTTGAAATCTCAATAAATAAAATTACCTTCAAATTATTAAATATTTTTCTTGACAATAATTATTTTCAATTTTTAAGTGACTGAACTAAGTTTTCTGTTCAAATTATGTGATTAGAAAAATTTGAATAGAAACGTCAAAATAATTCTAGTGTCATGCTGACGTAGCGTACTCTGCGTCTACTGATTTCTGCTTTGCTATTTGTAGGAACCTCTCTAAAAGATAGCGCTATCGAATACTAATGCAGTTGAGAGTGAGAGCAATAGATGGTACGTCTTGGCGGACTATCGATGACTCAGGCACGGTAGAAAGAGTGGGAGATACTAGTTCCCCTCCCTTCCCCTCGATCTTACGCTTTTTCGATCAGCATCACGTGACCCTGACGCGAGTTTGAAAGTTTTTACCCATACAAAAAAAAGTGCTCAGCGCCGCTAAAGAAGTTTTCACTTCAAAAATAAGCGAAAAAGTATATTACTGAATAAAAACAAAACTAAGTTTTTAAATTAAACATATGTATAAATAAATCTTTAAAATTTATAATAATTAAAAATTAACAAATAATTTTAAGCTAAGAAGTACTTTGAAACTTCAGATAACCTAAGTTTTTGTTGTTTTAGTAAATGTTTAATATGTGCAAAAAATAAAAATTTATTGCGTAAAAGAGCCCGTTGAAATATATAAAAACATGGTCAAATCAAAATTTTTATTTAAACTCTTCAGCAATTTAGAGTGACTTATGTATTAACGAACAAACCTGGTTTTTTAACTTTAAGGTAGGGCTAAGCTTCACATTAATGTAAGGCTAGCTTATAATTCTAATATATTTTGCTATTGTTACTGTACCTATTACGGAACTAATAGGCACTTGACTGTCTATTAGTATAAGCCCAAAATGCCCTTAAAATTAATTCAAATACGAAACTGTTGCGACTTGCTGAAGAGTTTCAAAAAAGAACTAAACATGAATTTGCTTTGACTTCATTTTTCTATTTGTTGGTAAGAACCTAAGTAGATAGATAAATGATACTGCAAATTATAGATATGCCCTTGAGAAAAAAGACGCTAACGTGATAACTTGATTGTTGAATAAGCGATATACTTTCTCTCTTAAATTATATCTGAAAACATATCTGTCATTTGGAGTGACAATAGTGACTCCAAAAAACTATGTCTTGACTTTGATTTAAGAGTAGTTTCTAATTCTAATAGACGTTGTTATTTTTACGTTGAAGTATGTCTTTTAAATGCCTGATCATCCTTATAAATCTGATAAAGCAGCCATTATTTAGTAATTGAGCCAAACTAGAGTAATTGAGCAAAACTAGAGTAATTGAGCAAAATCAATGTTTTCCAGAAGCGTTTCAAACATTTAAAATATTCTGAAGCGTTGCTTAAATTTAATGCGAATGAAATATTAATTTACTTTAATGTTTGTTTAAAAATTATAATCAGTTAGAGACTCAATTGTATGGAGTTGCCGTAAGGCTTGCTGTTAAGCTTCATTTGCATTAATATAGCTAGTTTATTTACTTTAATTAGGTCCTTTGCAATTGTAAGAGACTTAATAATGTATACAGAAAAGATTTGTTTCAGTAACTTTATTTTATTATTATAATCTAATTGTTTTAAAAATCAAACCAATAAATAATTCTAAACATTTTCAAAGCCGGTGACATCAATAACCTGCTTATTAAAACCGAGTGTAGAGTCAAAAACTATGTCTAAGTCTCTAATGCTAAAACTTTTTTGAAGCTCATGATTATCTTTTTGGCAATTGAAGAGATTTTACATTTACACACAGTTTAACAAGTTTTTCCATTAAACACAAATAAATTAAAATCTAGGTATAAGTATAAGAGCACTATTTATAAAATAAACAATAGAATGTGTTTTTTTACAAAAACATATTTCTGTTTTTTGTTATACTTTTCTTAATCAACTGGAAAACTACATCATTTTGTGTCTTATACAGTTCAAAATACGAGTAAATCAAAAGCTTTTACTCCTTATTAAATTTTTAGTCAAAAAATAACGTTTAAGAATATTAAATAAATTATTTTAGACTACTATAGTATATCTAGCAGTATATCTCTATCTATAGTAGAAAAATACTATAAAGATATAAGTAGTTATAAAAAAGTTGCTCTTGCTTTAAAATCAAATAATAAACCCGAAACGCCTAATGTTCAAATGAAGAAAGCATTAGATACATGTAAACTAAGAAACAAAACAAGACTGTTTTCGAGAAAAAAAGTCTTAGAGCTTATGGAAAAAGAGAAGCATGTCGTAAAGTAGAAAAAAGGTCTAAAAAGTGCAGTCTTATAGTTGTGCAAAACATTTCTGCTCACTCTTATTTTCACAACTACACTGCACATGTTGAACTTAACAAGATAAAACTTTAAAAAAAAGATAGAGCAGATAAATCAACCTTGCATCAAACCTTCTGTAAACAAAATTCACACATTGCAAGCAGTCTTTTTTTATCAGACAAATAGCAATTGTGAGCATCTCTATATTGCGCCTGTATTTGGCCAGTCCTAACCCATTTATTTGAAATATTAACACTACCCTCTTTATTTATTTTTGAATCACATTGTCTGGTTCATAAACCTATGATTTAATAGTACAACCTCAGAATAAGCAATCTACCGAAATGTATGTAAGAATTGTAAGAGCAACATTTGCCTGTCACAAGCAAAGTCAAACATAACAAAAAATTCAATATTTTTTAATGCTAAAAAATTATATAATTAAATTCAAAATACTACCTGTATTTTGAATCATGTATCAACTTGGATCATTAACACATTAATTCATCTTCCATGAAACAGTAAGACTTATTTTATTAAAAGCTCCTAATTTTCTGTAACAAAATTTAAAGCAGAAAAAAAAACAAAAATGCGCAGTTTTCTCAATATTGGCTATTATACTCTCAAAAAATGTATGCAATTTTTTTTTGTTATTTTTGTTTATTTGTTTTTGATATGGTTTTCTACAATTGGCAGAAAAAGTCGGCATTGGCTCTTGCATTTGCCAACGCAAAAATAAATTTTTCTAGCAAATGTCATATATCGCTCACGCCAGATAAAATGTAAAAACTTTTTTTATAGAACCAATAAAGTAGAATTTGTTTCTTAACAACAGCTAAAAAGCCTTTGTTTAAACACAACTAATTTAATTTTATAATTTTGTAAGCAAATATCTGGCAAAAATGTAACGTTTTTAATTATTAAGCTGTCCAACTGTGAAACATTTTTATGTGTAATGCAGGCGCCAAATTTATTCCCGATTTTGAGAGATTGAGAAGCACACTCTTCTCACCAAGCCATATATCATTTTGTTCTCTCCATACATATCTTGTGTATAGCAAATAATTTTAAAAAAATATTTTTTTTAAGAGTTAAAAAAACTGTGTCTAAAACGGATTGTTTCTGAAAAGTAATTAATTAAATTAAAAAAAAAAATTAAATATTTAAGAAAAGTGATTTGTTATTAAAGATTAAAAAACACAGTTTGCGTTAGACAAAAAATTTCTAACCGTACTCTTTAAGTTAATTTTTTATTAACTATAATTGTCTAGTTCATAACAATTAAATTTGTACGAAAGGACAACCTCACACTTACTAATGTAGAGACCGATTATATTTTTCTCAAAAATGTATTTTGAAAATTGTCAAATATCTATAAACAGTATTTTTGTTTACTTTTTTTGTCTTTGATTTCACAATTATTTTTGTAGACGTAGTTGAAGAAAAACAAATGTCTGAATGCTAAAGCTCCGCCATCATTTCTTCGTCGTGCAACAACACTCTTTCTCAATCGACAATATATAATATTTTGCGCTCTTAATAAACAAATAGCAAAAAGACTAATTAATGTATTATTATTTACTCGATAGTATTATTTATTATAATTTTTGGATTACTCCAGACATTATTAACTCTTCTACTCTGTACGTAATCCAACTGGTTCACGGAAATCGTATGTATTTTTAACGACAATAACACATATTGCTACTACAGCTGCTACTGTTGCATTATTTTAAGAATTAATGTGCCAATGCTGTATTAACTAATAGTATGAGTGCAACTGTCATTAGGCAAGTTGATATTTAGTAAAAAATCGGAACGCAAAAGTCTGAATTTGTATGGAGAAAAAAGCATTTTTTGTTTGTTTTTATACTTGCGTTTTATGTAAAAAACTGGATATTATGGTTATTTCAAAAGATTTCTTACTTTTGCAATTTTTTTAATTTACTTTTTTAATTTTGCGCTTATTAGACTATTTTGTGTCTGCTATAATTAACACTTCTTAGAGTTGTAAATTTATTTGGCTTTCAAACTTAAATTGACTATAATCATAGTATAATATAATTATATAATTCAAGTTTAAATTATTACAATTATCTATAACTGTTGTGATTTAAATTAAAATTATTTTAATTAATTTTTAACTCAAATTTTTTTTTTAATATGTACATAAATTTGTGGATGTTCAACTAATTGAATACCTTGGCAAAAGGCTTTGTAAGTTTAAGAAGCAACAGCAGCATAGCACTCACTGAGTGAATGATAAGTCAATTTATATTTTTATATAATTTAATAATTTTTAATAAATTTTATTGTTGTTGTTAACATTTTTAATAGTTTGTTCTTCTTTCTAATAAACACAGGATAGAGAAGTGAAACGGCAAGTAATGCGGCGTTGTATAACCAAAAAGCAATGATGCCAAATCCAGACACTAATCATACAAAGGTTTTAGCTATCAGATTATTCATCATCAACTATGTTCTCACAAAAATAATTGTAAAATTAAAGATGAAAATAGTAAAGAGGAATACAGTACTATATAGAAGTATTTGTCATTTTAAAAATTAATTTTTAAATATTTTAATTAGCAAATGCAAGGTTGTCTTTTTGTGCAAAATTTAATTGGGATAAATTAAACAATTAATTTTGATAGCTTAAAGTGAACTTTTAAAAACTTTTTGATCAGCGTAAATAGGATTTTTTAAAGCTTTTTAATTTGTAATTGTAACAAATTAATCGTGTTTTAAAAAATCTTGTAAAATCATTGAAAATTCTCAACGTTTTTTTTATATTTAATTACTAAATATTAAAAAAAGTCTGTTTTAGACATAGTTTTATTATATCTTAAAAAATATATTTTTTATAAATTATACAAATCAGTTACTTCCGTGTTAAGAGCGCAATAGTTTCTCAATTTTTGAAATCAGCCGCTTGCATGACACACAAAAATTGTTTGACAAATGCACCAATTGTTCATTAATTAAAAACGCTACACTTTTAGCAAATCTTTGTTTACAAAACAATAAATTAAAAAGATTTGTGTTCAAACAAATGTTTGTTTACCTATTGTTATAAAATAAACTTGTTTGATTTATTTTTTTGCTATGTCGAAATTAAACGTTAATGAATACTTTCTGTATCGATTGTAAAAAAAATTATAAAAAAAAATATTTTCAATAAATTATTAGTCAAAAATTGTAATTTTTTGAGTAACTTATTGGGTAATTTAAACGTGCCGAACAAATACTATTAAAAATCAAAAGTATTGGTTTGGCTTTTAGATCAGCTATTATCTGGATATATTAATTTAAAGGTTGGAATGTAATATCTACGATGCAAGATGTTGGAAAAAGTTACATATTTTATGCAATTTAGTTGTTGTCAATAAATTTTAAATAAAGCTCGTTCAAAGTGTGCTTAGTATCTTATACAAATTAATGAAATGCTGGTAGTAAAACATCATATATAAGCCACGGTCGTCAACACCATTAATTCAACAAAAGCTACTTTGTTAGTTTGTTGCTTTGCATTTTGGATTTTAAACAGACAGTCAGACTTGTATAACATACTGCCAGCCTTCTAATAGATACCAAATTAGCAATTACCCATTGTTTATGTCACATGCCATTAAAAGAATATGTTCTAAAAATGTTAAAAATTGTGAATAATTCAGCAACACATTTTCATCTTCTACTTCGCTTTTTCTCCCCTTTTTCGTGTAAACACGATATTTGCGATCAGTATGTGTTTTGTTGCTTTATGCATCCGTGTTTCCAATCAAAATTCAAAAATCGTCTTTAACTTATGCCGACTTTTCCTTTATTCAAATTGAAAAATTTATTTCTCTTTCGTGTATCTACACATACATTTGGTATTTTTAAAATAACTTGTGCCTTATAGAGAGTAATCGCTTTTTTGAGTGTATGATAAGATTAATATCAAATTCAAATCAAAGATAAACATCAAACAAAATGAAATTTATATTAGTTTTTTTTTTAAATCTTTGGTTTGACAACTACAACTTAGAGTACACAGATCAACTGCAGTGGTGGGTCGGCAAAGTCAGTCGGCGGCAGTGCTCTATTTACATCAATGATCGGTTTGACAAATTGTATCATAAATTTGAGCCATATTATTATTAAAACTGAGTAAAAAGTGGAAATTTAAAAACGATTAAGATTAAATATTGGATAGAGGTTTAAATAACAAATCAACGTTACGGAAAAATTTTCAATTTTTTTGTCTATAATAAATATTAGTAAAAACAAACATTAAAATCTAGACAAACTTTTGCAAAATTAATAGTTTTTTACGATCGATAACGTCTAACTGTCATAAATGAAAAAAGAGTTAGATCTCTACAGAGAACCAAATATGAGCTAGTCTTGAAAAACTAATTACTCTTTAAAAGTTAGTTTATATCCTGTTATAGCTCCAACCAATAAGTTTTATTTATTATAGCTTTATTAAAAGTTGAATACGTTTATCATTCACTTTCTGACACACAAAGCAAATCAGGTTATTTATTAAAACATTTATACACAACTAGTTTTAAAACATTATTACTTAATTATTCTAGTATTTTAAATGCGTTGTACCAAATTCTAATTCTAACTATAACCATCAAAATTAAAAAAAAACTAAATTGCAACATAAACCTTTTTGTGTGATGTTAGACTCACTAAAAAAAACCTAATTGTTTGATTATCACTCACTTGTGCACTGATTCCGTGATGCACTAAGCCTGATTTTATTTTTTAACTGAGTCTGCAGTGTAAAGCAATGATCAATTAACAAAGTGCTCATTAAATAAAAAAAAATAAAATGTGTTATACAAAATTATGCAAAAGTTTTTAAAAATTTAAGTATCTTAGAAAAACTAGAATTTTAAAAAATTAAGCAAAAAGCAATTTATGCAAATTAGGTTAATAAATTAATAATTAGTTATATTAGAGTCACTTTTTCAAATTTTGAATTTTTTATTTGTTGTTTTAATACTTTTTTAACTTTTTTCAATATTTTTGAAGGTAATGGCGTATAATTAACAAGTTAAAAACCATTTGCTCAATATTTTTGAGGTGATAAAATTGTAAGTTGAATTTGTCTGTTAATATTTATTGAAAGGTATGTAAATATACTTTCTTAAACATCTTGTAATTTTAATAAAAATAAATGATGAAAACCTTGCCTGCCTTAATTATTTTCAGCGTAAATGTATTAGGTCACTGCATTTATCTATTATTTAATTTTTTAGTGCTTAGAAAAAAAATCGAATTTTTTAACGTCTGAATATCAAATGTTTTTTTTAGCTTTTATGCAGCAATACTGGATAAAAAATTACTTTTTAACTAAGAGAAATTATTTAGAAAGTGATAGCATATGACTATGATTTTTATCATTTCAATCTGGAACCTATTTTTTGCTAGTTTATTTTTATATTGAATAATTTTTTGTGCTGTACAGTGTTGTATATTAATTATCATGACGTGTTAACTAGCGTCGAAACGCGTTAAAAATAATTCTTACTTCAAGTTTATTTGAGCGCTGATAAATTAAAAACAAAATAAATGTTCCAACATTTTTCAATGTATTTTCATCAAGAAATCCGATTTGCATTTATATGTATATCCGTAGTGTGAGTATTTAGATACATATATTAAATACTGAATTTTTGTAGCATTTTAATACATAGACATTGGTTTTTAAGTAGTATTGTATTTGTATATCAGAATAGCAACAGCTGACACCAAAATTTATACAATTTGTAAAAAAAGTAGCGCTAATTTTTAAAAATATCAGAATTAGAGTGGTGTTTACCCCAGTATTTTAAAATGTATAGTTTTTGGTATTGAACTTTTTCAACACTGATATTATTTGTTGTATTTACCTAACAATAAATCTGTAGTAAAAAAATCAAAACTTAAATTTATTTATTGAAAATGGCTATTGTAATTTATAGTAGCAACACCTATTAGAAGCCTTTTACATCAAGGTCAAGAAGCCATGTTTCTACATTTTGGCGCTAGAGTTTGCTCCTAATGACAGATATCAATTTTGATAAAAAATTTATTTTAAGACAAAGCAAGAATATCGTTGATTAAACAAGTTACCATATTAGCGTTTTTTGCTTGAAACGCATATTTAAATAATGCGATTTTTTGTCGACTCTAATTTTCACCAACAAATAAAAAAAAACTTTAAAGTAAATTTACTAATACCTCGATCTGTAGACTCAGTCATGTTTCGTTTTTATAAAAAATCTTTAGTAAGTCGTCACAGATAGATTCTTGTTTGAATAAATTTGCAATGGCAATCGGGTTATATTGAACCCAAGTGCCTATTACTTCTGTAATACAATAAAAATAGCGACATCTATTAGAAGCTCTTTACATAGAGATTAAAAAACTGCCTTTCTACTTTTAATGCTAGAGATCGCTTTAAAAAACCAATATTTGATAAAAAAGTATTTCAAAAATTTTGTAAAATTTATTTTCTATCAAAATTGATATTTATTTTTAGGAGGAACCTCTAGCATTAAAATGTAAAAACTTGGTAAAAGCTAGGTATTTGAGTAATTATAAAATTAAATTGTCACTTCAAATTTATTGAAGCAGTAATATGTTGCTACTTACTAAACAGTTTCAATAAGACCAAGACATTTCTTAGTCTACAGTTCTTAGTGTGAATAAATTTGTTTGGATTAATTTTTTTTTGTTATTTATAGGTTAAAACTAAAATAGCTCAAAAAAAAATAAAAAAAATTTGCCAGTAAGACCACGAGTTACTAAAACAAATTGTTACGTTTGAGGTTATAAGTAAAACATTTAACTATTATTATTATATTATTTTATAATACTTACTCAAACTATTAGTTTATTGTTGTAAATAAAACTATTGTGATAGTTATTTATATTTTAATTGGTAGTAGTAGAAAAAAAGTATATCCATTTGATTTTTTTTTGGAAAACTGCAGGTGTTATTAAATGGGGTCAGTAAGTCAAAGTGACAGATGAAAACTCTGTATGTAAAAAATCTAGATACCATAGCAGTTGACAAGACGTAAATATGCGGTTTACAATCAACGAGGCAAAAAATGTTTTTAATAAATTTACATTGATTGATTTTTATAAGCTGATACATCAATAAACTTTTTTTAGAGTTTACACGTTAATCGAAATTTAATTAATTAGTTAAAAAAAATTTATTAATTTTTAAATCTTTACCGTATCTTAATATTTTATACCGTATCTACTTAAAATAATCCGTAAAATGTTTCAATATGATTTTCTTAAAAAATCAAATAGATAAATTGATAATAATATCTTGTGATTTATTTTAACAATATATTATTATGTCCAATTACTATTCAATTCACTTATTTGACATAGTACCTCCTTGTTTTGTTATCGTAAAAAAAAACAATTAATTTAACTATTTTTGTATAATATAATAATGGAAACATTTATTGTAATAATCAACGCTTTAGACACATTAATAATAGTACATCAATATTATTAAAAATAAGTCAAGTTGATAGAGTAGTCTTAACAATCATAACTCTAGCAAAAAGTTTCGAAAATTTTAATTGTCATCTTATCGACCAAAAAAACTAAATTATTTAAATTGTCAAACGAACAAAAATATATGTATATGGTAATATATATTTTTTCTATTGGTTTAGTAGACAAAATTATTTATACTAATCAAAAAATTAAAAGTTTAATAACTTTGACACTTTAACACAATGTATGCGACAAAACTGACTTGACTACAATTTTCAGACAAGATTATTTTAGTTTTTAAAAATATACTAAATGTATTGAAGGAAATGATTGAACACCATTTGTCTGAAAAGCTAAGAATGTTACTCAATAACAATTGTATTATCTAAGAAGATATACCGGGTGTTCAACAGAAAGAGGAATCAAGTGCGGCTGTGCTTTTTAAGCAGTAGGTCTTTGATCGATTGCTACTAAAATTAGGTAAAATAACTACTCAGCTTGCATTTTTCTCGAAGACACAGGTTAAACGAATATTTTTATTCTTCATTTTCTTGCTTTATTCAATTTCGAAAATAGCATAGATTAATTACTTATTAGTGCTGGTAAACTAACCTGTATTGCACGTGATTATTCACAACTGTCAATCAATACTGCTATTGACATTTGAGTACAATAGCGTGCCGATGCATTCGCGCCGATGCAGTTGCGCCAGTTTCTAAATGTGAAATAAATTTTTAATTATTCAAAAAGAAAACGGAAAATTTTCGACCAGGATAAACATATGTGTTTCTTATTTTACAACGCTTAAAAACAATATTATAATAATATTAATAATAATTAAATTGATATATTCAAATTCATAAAAATCTCTACGCTATTGCGTAAGCGACTTTATGTTTACCCGGCTCTAGTACGAACGGATCTAAAACCTGGCGCCAAAAAAGCACAGCCTTCTTTGATTCCTCTTAATTTTGAACACCTGGTAGTTGTGCTGAAATATAATAAAGATTAAAAAACAATTTTTTTAATAAAAATATTAAGTAATATTTAAGTTAAACGTTCTTATTATTTCTAATGTTGAATCAGATAATCTCAAAGTTAAAATAAAATAGTAGTAATACATTTAAAAAAAAATTGTTTTTGAATTTTTGTATTCAAAGTTACTTCTATAGTGTCACTTCATTCGCAAATTTTTACGTTAAACACTCCCACCCTTCTGTTCGTCACATGTGTCATCATAAGAATTTTTATCAGCTTTTTATTTGTTTGTTCCTGCGCTCTAACCACTTGATTACGCCAATTTAAATTACTCACGTGTTTCACTGCGTTTTCAAAGGGCACTAATTCCAAATAAGGCTATAGATCTGTAGAAATTTTCAATTTTAACACTAAACTTCCATATTGACTAAACACTAATTCTGATGTGTAGTAAACCGTTTTTTGCTTTCAATTCGTAACATGGCGTACCATACGCATACACCTTACCCCTCGCTTCGTCCTGTCTTTGCGCGTATTTCTCTTCCGCCCTTACGTGCCTTTCCCGTAGCCGCACCACCCCGCGCAAAACAAACCATATCGATTTTGGGAGAGCGTACCTAATATATACTTGCAGTAGTTGCTAGGGTATATGCCGCAGAGTGTACTAGAAAACACAAACGCAACGAGATGCAACTATTAACAACCCTTAGTAAATAACAAAGAAGGAAAATAGGGTGCGTATGTCGAGAATGAAATTCGGTGATGTATGGGTCATTCCACGTCGAATCAGCGAACTGTTCTTTCTTGGAATGCAGATGACCTGAGGGTTGTTAGGGATGACCGAACGCATTTTTTTTGTTCCTTATTTATAAACTTATGTTTTTAAACTTAGTCAAGCAAAGATGAAATATTTTTCACGTTGTAATATTAGGTTTGAAACGCTTACAATAACTTATTGTGTTTTATGAAAAGTTCAATGCAAAAACCTATGCTTATGTTATACAATAATTCATCATGCTACAAGTAACGCTTTTACTCTAATAATAATAATAATAATAATATAATCATTATTTAGATGATTAAACATTTGTCTAATAAATTTGCAAAGCTTTGAAAGTCCGAAAACGTCAAATTTTATTTTTGTAAAAAATTAAAAGTTATTTTTGTAATATCTATAATACTAAAAACATAAATTTTTTGTCGTTTTACTAATACAGATTCTTAAATTGAGAACATAATAAATATCTTCATGTTATGTAGACAATTTAGTAACGTGTTGCTGTTTTAAACAACTTGCAAAAGTCTTTCAAAGTAGAGAAACATAAAAAAGTGTTGCAGCTTTTCTTATTAAACGGTATATTTCTTATAAAATTGCGCTAGAGCAAAAACAAATAAAGATAGTTTTCAGACTAAATTTTTATTAAAATAACTAAATAAAATAATAATTAGAGCTAAAGCAGTCAATATATTATGTAATAATTATATTGGCTCATAATATGTATATCATACTTAATGAGTTTTACAAAAAAAAAATGATTTTGTAGAGTACACTTGTCTTGAACTTTGTGGCCAAAATATAAAATCTATACGAAAGTTCAAGAAATTGTACAAATAATAGTTTTTGCAAAATACTTGTTTTAAAATTAGATATCTACAGAATGTTTCAGAATCAAAAAATACACTATCAAGAAACACTGCAAAAAGAAGGAACGTGTGATGTCTCTTAAAAATTACATCAACAGGAATCAATCTTTCACTATTTATGCCAAAAGTCAAAAAGTAAATATCTGGAAAATATTTAATACACGCTGTCAGAGAATGTAAAAACGTATACAGGGATAAATTGTCAGTTGTGTTTTTACAATATAGAACATTCCCTAGTAACTTTGTCAGTTTAACTTCTGATAAAATATTTAGAAAATCCAGTTCAAAAATTGATATCGTGGCTTTTGTATAAATTAAAATGCTGTGCCACTTTTTATTAAAGTATTAAATAATCTGTTAGTAGTATAACAACTTTTACAGCTCTTTCTAAAGCATTTTTGTGTTGCTCTATATTTTAAAATGTAGATTTGGCTTTATATTTTGAAGTAATAAACAGAAAGAATGCTTTGGCAGTATTTTAAACTCTCAATTTTATTTGCTTTATTTGTCTCAAATTATTGTCTCAGATTATTGTATCAAATCCTGCCACTAAAGACACAAATATATTTTTACAATTTAATAGGTGTACTAGTACATAGTATATGTAAAGCAAACCATGCAAACAATATCTGTTTAGAACATTGTTAGAATTTTACCTGTTTTTTGATAGCAGGTAGCTGCAATACATTGCATGTGCGCAACTGCACAACAGCTTTAGTCAGGTAATCAAATTGATGTGATTCAAAAGTTTAAATATTTAAATTTCTATTTTTATCTATTTGTACTATAGATAAAGTTATAGAGAATAGAGTTAAAAGTTAAAGTTGTTTTTTTGAAAAAATTTGCCAACCATTTGCTTCTTCTGCTGCTTTGTCTGTCATACTGCAGTGATGTAGTTTAGGTTTTAAAAATGTCAGCAAAACATTCTGTTTGTATCGTTGTTATTTTGAATTTATATTTGACGCATCAATATGTATTTAATTTAATTTTATTTATTTTTAAATTTTTTTTGAGTTAGTTTTTTCAAGAGCTTGAACTCCACTCTAAAATTTTTATAAATGTATTGTTACCGCTAACAGATTTGTTGAATATTTGGTTATAATCGTTTGCAATAGTATTAATTTTTTTTTAATACTTTGTAGTGCTTTGTCATTTTTTACAGAATTTGTTTTTTTAATTTTTTAAAATTTTAATATACAGGAGTGTTTTATTTCAAACATCCAAAGCTTGACGTTAATATTCAACAATTAATTAAAAACATATTTTTAAATCTGATAAACACTTAGATTTAACTTCTCACCAATTTGCAGGCAGAGTTAATTTTAAATTTTTCAGTAAATATTATAAAAAAAAATATTGTTTGTAATTGAACATTTTTTGTAATTTTAACTACACTTTATGATTGCTTTTTTTATCTTATATTTAAAAGTTCCAGTTATACCAACTTCTATTAATTTTTAAACACCTACTGCTCTAGCTCTAATTTTAAACACGTTTTTCTTTCTTTTTTATCAACAAGTTTTCAGTTTTTTATATATTTTTTAAGATAGTAACTTTAAAATAGTTATATATATTCGTCCTTTACTGTAGCCAAACATCAAACACCAAAATAACGAGAATTTTACTTCTAAAATTATAACCACTGCTTTATCTTCTATTTTCTTCTGAAATACTCTAAAAAATTTTAATAGGACTTATTAGTCGTTTTAAATGATGTTTTGTCACAGTATGTCATTATTTTAAACAAAAAAGCTTTTTTTTTTAATTTGACTTAGGTACTTTAACAACTGTCTTTAAAATAACAGGCCGTCAATAAAACTAACAATCTCAAATAAAAATTCTCTATAAGTTTTTAAAACAAAGTTAAAAGTTATTTTTATTAAATCAATTAACAAAAACCACTGGTAATTTCATTAAAAATTTAAAATTTTTTCGATTGGTGTTAGTGCAATGAGACAAAACAAATTAATTTTGCTGCAAGTTAGTGACAAAGTTAAATGTTATAATGCTATATTTTAGGTAATAGTGTAGTATTAGTAAAAAATTACATTGTTTTTGGAAAATTATAAATAAACTTAAAATCAAATTTTAACTAGATTAATTTTGTAAAATTTATAAGTTTTAAAGAGTTACTCGATTTTTTTGAATTATTGCTAAGCTTACTTTTAATAACCTCAGTTTCCTAATAAAAAGTTATATTGAAAACCGGTTGAGCTGTTTAGTAACTACAGAGCGACAGACACACAGATACACAAATATACAGATACACAAACACAAAAAAATAGATATAAATTCTATCAAATGAAACAGGTGCAAATCAAACAACATAAAAATATTTTACAATCTCTTAGACTATTATATTAATTTATGACTAATTAAAATAACTGATCATTAAGACTTTCATTAAGATTAACCTAAGACTTAGCCGCTAAATATCTGCTCTGATCTGGTGGATTTTTTAAGATTCTTAAAAGCTTCAATATATTGTAAATCTAAATTTTGAACCTCAGGTGACCTTGATTTAATTTTTACCGTTTTACCGAAATCTTTCTAGAAAGAAAAAAATTTCAGTTTTTAGAATTAATCATTCTTAGTTAAGTAAATTTTTAGAAAGAGTGTTCTAAGACACATACATACTTTTAAAACTTGAGACCAAATCACTATTTCTACACTTTGAGTTGCACTAGCCGTACACCTTATCTCAATCAACACCTCCTGATAACTTGTAGCGCAATTATCTTATTTTCAACTATGTGTCTGTATGTACTATATATTCAATCTCATAATAATCCCAATTCTCCGTTTGCTTGTATTTACTACTATATAAGATAAATCTAGAAAACTCTACACTTGTTCACATTTTTCAGCTGTTACTTCTCTCACCTCTGCAAATCCTTTTGTTGCCTACAATAGTCAATAGTGCAATGTTCTAGAATAAATTTAAAAACATTTTTTATATACTCCAGTGCTTTAAGAAAACAACAAATAATAAAAATTTTTGCTCCCAAACGAATAAAAATCTTTATCAAGTAACGAGCTTGTTTGCTATTAAATTTGTCAGTTATAATGTCACATAGCTCCTCAGGGTTTTATCGACAAGTATATGCTAAAAATCTGCTTTAAGAAGAGCAAATGATATATTATGTAGACATAAATAATATAGTGAAAAACATTAAGTGATAATTGAAAAGTAGCTGGGATCGAATATATTAACGATAATTATTTTACCAAATCTTAAAATATTATATATTTAAAACAAATTGTAAATGAAGAAATCAATACGAAACAGTGGTTAAAAAATCCTCATGTGACAACAATGATAAGACTTTACTAATAACTTATAACGGTTTTGCTTGAATACTAAATGCTGGCCAAATGTTTCAGATTTATCTTTATTTTCATAAAGATAAGTCGCCATGAATATTTTTAAAAGTAGGCAACAATTTTTTAGAAGAATAGAGTTTGGTTTTCCAAACGTGTTTTTAGCATGTACTCGATGTTATTTTTAAAGCACCTCTTAATGTAAACTATAGTACGGTTTTGTAGTACACAAGCCAAAAACTTAACAGATAAAAGTGTTTTATAAAACTGCTCTAGATCAGATCAATATCTAGCTGGGGTAAGACATCATAATAGTGTTGAAGTTGAGTGGAGAAATCTACTAAACAAAAGTTTTTAAACCTGTGGTAAGCTGTTTAGTCTTGTATCTATTATATTCCACACATGTTAATAGTAAAAGACAACGTATTCAGAAAGCAATGAAACTTAGCTTAAATTAATAATAATAAGCAATAATCAGAGCAATCAAAAGTTAAAAAATTTTTACAAGTCGGGTTTTTTCAATTTTATTTCTAAGCACTCAGTCGTTCTATTATACATTTAAATACCGAGAATTGACTTAGTTTTATTGTTCTCCAAATACAGTTACTCTTACTATAATAACATAATTCGTTGGTTAAGAGCTGTAGGCTATAGAGCATAGAGAATCATAATTCAAGTTCTCGTAATTGCCACGTAGGCGTCTGACTCTGTTTTGTCAATCTTAGCTTATAAACAGAAACAAAGCTCATCTGTGAACACTATCTAATAAAATCGGTCTTTCCAGTTTTTTGACGTCTTCTTTTTTTTTGACTTTCCAACATTTGAAACTCTTTCCACATGCAATTTCAAACATTCCTAATTCGTTAGGGAGTATCGACTTTTAACAGTAACTTTTTAAGTCTTTTGCTGTACCTAGTCATTTACAGCCATTAAAATTATTTTTGTAAAGTTATCTAGTTTAACATCTAAAATATATATGATTAAAAAACAATATTAACAAACAAATGACAATATCAAATAGAGAAAATCATTTTTACGCAGTATTGGTTTAGAAAAAAAAATTGTTAAAAATATGGCCGAATGTCATAAACTAAAAAAGACTAGATTTATTTCTGCTATAGAAGATGTTTATGTTTGTAAAAGTTTAGAAACAGAGATTGTATTTGTAAACGGTTGAAGAGAATTTAAGAAATCGGAAATAAAACATTAAAGAATGAAAACTAAAAAACTGAAAAAAGATGTAATAAAAAACACAAGTAACAAATTAAAAAATTTGTTGCAAAAACTTAAAAAACAAAGATCAAACAAAAATTTTTTTTGGCTGCTTTTTAGGATGTTTAAATCGTAACTTGTTTGAATATTATTTTTCAATAAGTATTTACATAGATCATTTATTTTGTTTTAACTTATTTTAAGTAATATTTTAATATGTTTATTAGTAAAAATAGGTTGAGTACTTGATCTAGCAGCTTGATATAATTCTTTTGTTTGCATCATCAACTGTTTTCGAAATACAAAAAAGTTTGAGTATCTAATTTGTAAAAAAACAAAAACTGCTTAAAAAAATTAAAAACAAAAATGTATTTTCATGAATTTTTAGCGCAGTTGAGTTATTAATTTAATCGTTAAAATCTGAGATACTTACAAATGAAGATTAAAAACTTATTAAAAAAATTTTTAAATTTAATTAAAGGTTTAATGTTAACAAGAATATAGTTTCACCTTAACAATTTTAAGAAAAAAGATGCTCTCAGGCCAACTACGCATTAGTATTTAGCGTTGTTATTATTTGAAAATAAAACCATCCGGAAATAAATCACTACATAGTATTTCACACTAGAATCAGTCGTAATAAAATTATACGCAAAAAAATCTTATTTTTAAATTAGTTTGAATTTTAATCCACTCAAACAAATCGCATCTGAATAAAATTAGGTTTTGTTAAAAAAGATAGAGTTAGCTATCGATGAAACACACCAATAAATTTCTTCAGCTCCCTAGGATTATTTTTTGCATCCTATAATATCAACATAAATCAAAACAAATTTTGTTTTTCCAATTTTATTACCAATTCAAATCAAGTAACGAGATCATAATTCATGTAGTTTGCTTGATATTCAAAAGGGGTCTTACAGTCAGATAGTCCTATCGATTTGGCGAGTTTTGAAGCTAGCTTGTGGACCGATTTGCGTAGATATATTTAATTTTTAATTGAATATAAAAAAATATCTTTAGAATATAGGCTTTCTGCTTTTTCAAGAAAAATCTATAATTTTTAAAGATTTAGTTATTTTTTTAATTTGAATTTTATTGCTTCATATTATGATTGTTGATGTTTTTTTTAAAGATTAGTCTTACAAACTTTTCAAACGCAAAACTTGACAAAACTTAAAAATGTATTACAGAAAATGGATTATTATTGTTTGTTTCTCACAGGTGTTTCTCAATAAAGAGACGAAACTTGTCGAACAATGTTTGTTGTACCAAGTATCACCGTTTTTTGCATAGGATTTATAAGATATTTGGCCAGTCCTATGTTTTTTAGATAATATACTAAAAGTTTTTTGTAAGCCAATTTAATTACCGAGATGATTCTTGAAAAACTTTATCAATCTTATTTATGTTTGCAATCTCCTGGCTTAGACGTTTTCTCTCAGCTCAATTCTTGTACGGTGGTTGTACCTACCACTTTTTCTGGTAAACGCTCTATTTTTCTAAGTTTGTTTTAAATAGTAATATATTCTTAGAATAATTATTAATATATAAACAATAATTTACTTTCTAGACTTCGAAGTTTTAAAGAAATTACTTTTCTCATAGTGCATGTAACTAGGCTTAAAAAAAAATAATTTTGATTGTTAAGGGTTTGGTTAAATTTCAAATTGACTAATTGAAAAAAAATTAATGCAGGTTTAATTGAATTGGCCGCCCAAAGCCAAAATTGTGGAATCAAAATAATCTACCAGAATTGCGCTGTCTTATGACATTTAAAATGATCTAAAACTTTTCTCTAGCTTGAAGTGCTTTTCTAATTATGTATTAATTTTATGCCTTCATAAAAAAACGGTGTTTTGTGCTGTTACAAAGCTAGTTTAGCAAAAGTCAAAAACAAATTTATGAAAATACTAAGCTCAATACAGTTTTCTTTAATGATCAAATTTTGCAAGAAACTAAGAAGTAGAAATTTACTTATTTATTTATTTAAGTATTTATTTTATGACAAATTAACTTCATTTTTGAATAACAAACTCTTTCAAATTTTATAGTAATTATAAATAATCAAATTAAATAATACATAACAGTTTTATAAGCCTATAAAATAAACCTACTTCAACTTAAATTATTGACATAACTACGATATTTTTTATTTTCTACTTTAGACCATAGTTTCTAACCCAACTAAATTTATGGCAACCTTTTGACAAATATTCCTAGATCTATAGGGTAAACGATTGTTGACATGCATAGAACTAGTTTTTAAAATAAAAAAACTTTTATATATTATTTGGCCGACAAACACCACATCTAAGCCGTCTAGATTTATACACGGTTTAAATATAAAAAAAGTAAATTGTTTTGCAGTTTGTATCTTAAACCCGAAATTCTTTTACGTTCTCAAGTAGGTATCTTAAAAAACTTTTATTTCTAATTGAAAGAGTGGTATTTTGTGTTCTTAATACATAAATACTATTTTTGACTTTTTATTGAAAATTGCGAAAAATATTTGCTGTAGACCAAATTAAGATTTGTTTGTTGATTTAGAACTTTTGTTTTATAATAAAGTTCGATGAGTGAAAGTTAATCTAAAGTTTGGATTTTGTAAAACGTCATGGTTTCAAGAATCAAGACGTTTAAGAAAAATAAATCAAACTATGAATTAATTTAATTATATTTTTATTGTTTGTTAAATTATTATTTGTTGAATTAGTAGGATAAGTCACTCAGAATGGACCCTGAATTCAATCTACAGCTTTCATTAGATAAGAAATATAATACGAGTAGAATTATAAGCCTAAATTATTAAACTAAACACCTTGGCAATTAGTAAAACCTTTACATGAAGAAATTAAAGTAAAGAGCATTTTTTTGAAGAACTAAAGCTTTAAGATGCCAATGAATCTCTGATAAGACAATCAATTGTTTAATTTGTAAAATATGAAACTAGAGAAATTAATTTTACGATCCATTGTAGCACGAGCCTGAAATCAAAACGGGAGATATCTGCATATGAAATCATGTTTAGAATTAATTAGTTTTAGTTTGCTGAAAATTATATGGTTTCGAATAATTTCGCAGGAGTGTCTTACTATAGAAAGATGAGTACTGTTTCAGAAAACTGTACTCATCTTTCAAATTGCGTTTTTTTTTTAATATCATATATTACCTGCAAACTCGCTGAAAATTTAAATGTAGATAAAATTAAAAAAACTTTTTTGTGAAAGTTATTAAAAATTTGTCGTTTTAGGTAATTCTCAAATTTCTATTTCTATTTTTTTTAAGAATACAAATCCATATTTTTTGATGACATAAAGAATGAAATTCTACATTTTCATAAACAGCTTATTTTTTATGACGTAATACATGCATTTTTAACCAAAACATAAAAAAAAAACTTCAAATAATTTTTTGAAAAATAGAAAACTTTGGTTTGATTTGGAAATATGGCCTTCGTCTAACGTTAGCTTTTTTCCTCAAAAACTTTAAGTAAAAATTGACAATGACTGCTAAAATAACATTTTTAAATAAAAAAGAACACATGATACTGATTGAAAAAAGCGTAAACACGAAAAAAATTTAATTTTGCGGTCACATTATTTATAATGATAAAAATCTTTGTAAGTTATTTTAAATGGTTACTCCGGAGATGATCGGTTTGTTTAAATAAATTTTATTAAAAAGAATCACTACTGCAAGTGACAAATTGTTAATCAGCATTTTCAATGCAAACTTCTTTATTTTACAGAAATAATTTTTTTAGCTTTTATTTTATCTTTCTGATCAAAATAATAGTGAGCAAATACCACATCAGTAAACTAAAAAAAAGGGTTTATATGAAAAACATTAAAATTGTCAATTTTTCAATAATTGCTGCTTGTTGACGCCTTTCTTGCATCACTAATGTACTTGTACCAACGATTAATTAAACTTTAGTTATTTGTTCGTTTTAGAAATATTTCACACTACAATACTAATAATTTTATCAAATTTTTTTTTGTAAAGGCAACGGAAAAATATTGTAATTAACTTTTACATTAAAATTCTTCCTCGAACGTCAAAATTTCTTTTTACTTGTTTTAATTTTGTTTTTATTTGTTTACAGAGTGAACAAAAATAATTATTTAATTTGAACATGTGTTTTAATTAAGGTGATCAATAAATCTGAGACGGTTTAGCGCTCAATCAAACGTAAGAAACATGTTTTTTATTTATAATTTTAATAAAGAATAAAGAATTTTATTTATTATCAATTTTTTATTTTTTATTAAATTTGGAATCGAAATAATTACAATAATGTTATGTTAAGCAAAAACTTTATGTTTAGAATAATGTTTGCTGATTACCAGCTGTTTAATATCCAAATTTATATTGATTAACGAACAAAATAAAAAAATAATAATCAAAACTTTTTTAACGGTCAAAATTAACAAACGCTCCTTAACATAAGACTTAATTACATTGATTTTTTGTCAACCGATTTTTGGTCAACCGTTAATTTGTGGTAGAACGGTTATTTATATTTAGCTTTTGGTTATTTTGTTTTTATTTCATTTCTTATAATTTTATTTTATTTTTCTACGGTCTTGAATACACTAGATATCCTTAGCAAAGAGTAGAGAAAAAAGCGGATAAAAACTTATTGAGCAATTAGTTCAACTGTTAATAACAATTATTGCGAGCACAATTTTATAATCAATTTATGCATTTATTAATTTTGAGAAATATTAGTAAATGTATTTAAGGCTTCAAAAAGACAAAACATTGACAAAAGATCTAAATGTCAACACTACTATTTTCTCACTTAAACTTTCTTATTATGGAAAGGGTTGGCAGTAATCAAAGTCGCCGTTTGTGCTTTTTCACTTACGTAATCTATTCTCGAAATGAGTTTTTAAGATAATTGGAGGTCGCAGCTTCCTCAACTTTAATAGGCTTACTATCAGGGATAACAGCTTCAGTTTAATCTAGCGTTTCGACTCTCTATTTACCAATTTCAGATCTAACAATCGTTTTAATAAAAGCATCAAATATTGACTCAAAGCAGTCCGTTAATCTGAGGACGGTAAAACGGTCAAATGTTAATAATTAACGCCTCAATAAGTCTTTATGGCTTATAGGTAATCGATCTGTTAATAAAGGTAATCCCTTATCCGATTATTAGGGCCAAGACCAAATAAATTTTCGACGTTTATCCTTATGAACCCGAAATCCTACAAAAGCTGAAAGGCAGAGTTTTGTTATATTACTGCTCTAAATAAAGGTAGGTATGTAGAAGCTGCAGGCTTTGAAATTTTTCAATGCCTTGTTTACCTTTTCTAAGAGTTTTTTATTATTTATAATCGTTGTTTGCAAATTGTGTTTACAAATTATATTATATTTATCGACCTATATATGCAATGTCAATATTAGGCATATTGATTGAATAGTTATTCAAACTGCTCTAAAATAATAATAAAAAAATAAAATATTTAACATTTGGCTTTTCAAGTTTTGAATTTTATAAAATTTGAAAAATTTATAAAAAAAGTTTTGTCCTTATGATTAGTTGCAAAAAGTTTTATTTAAAAATTGACAAAATATCGTTCATGTATATTTAAATCAATTTAAATATTTTTTACGTTTATAGGATTGACTGATATCCTGAGTTTCTAATTGATCACCACCATAAAAGTGATAAAAATGTTCTAAAAAAAACAAATGCATCACTGTCGAGACGTAGGCCTTTGACACATAGTAAAAAATTTTCTCGTTAAAAACCTTTGAAAGATTTTATATATTATTTTTTTTAATATCAAGTGCTCGTATTTATAAACAATATGAAGCGTTTCCTCAAATTTTTTATGGCAATATTCCAGAAATTGTTTATGTTTTTATAAAAAAGAAATTACGTTGTATAAGTAGCCCAAATGGTATAACGTTAAATGGTCTTTGTTTTGTTAATAGCCAGCAATAAAACTACCCAAAATACTATAATTTACCCTTTAGACAAATAGCGCAGGTTAAGAAAGTAAGTATAATTCAATGCTATATTAATTTAAATATGGGTATTTTGCGGCAGTGTTGACAGCGAATGTTCGCCTAGAATCTTAAAAACTGCCGACCAACTATTGAAGGCAGTTGAGAAAAATGATTTAAAAATTAAAAAAGTTATTCTTGATCAAAATTGACTTTTTACGTTTATACATAGTTTTAGGTCGCTTGTGTCTTTGAAAAGTCTAGAGCTTAAATTGCTTTTACATTAACTACTTTGAAACCAAAATTGAAACGTTCCTTTTTTTTAATGTTCTTTTTTGTTCTTTTTCTTATAGTTTTATTTGACTTCTATTGTTACTTTTTTTAAATTTTTGTTTATTATTTTGCATACTGGCTTAGACATCTATCTTTTTTTATAATTTCTTAGTTTATATTTGTTATCAATTCAGTTAATAAGATTTTAGTATAAAATTCTGATAAAAAAAAATTTTTGAACAATATGTTATAAAAATGTAAAAAAAAATTTCAAACACAATATACTTTGAATCAAAGCTGCAAAAAATAAGACATTTTCTGTGTTTAATTTCGGCAGATTGTTTATAATAAAATAACAATACTAGCGCTTTTGTCAGCTTTAGTGTAAATGCAATTGTGTGATTGTATTTTTTTTTATCGACTTTAACATTTTTTAATTACAGAAATTGATTTTATTTGGTTTGTTGTTTCTGTCTGTTTGGGTGATATTATTAATTTTAGATGTTTCCGTTTGAAGTAACTTTATCGCTTGATTTCTAAGAGAGTATTCTATCGCGGTTTCAATGTTTATAGCAATTTGCTTAAGAGTGTTTAGATTATATTTAGGTTTTAATGCTAATTTTCAAAGTGTTTATTTTATTAATTTTGCTAAAATGATGGTGTAGCTCTATACACAATATTTCTCCAGAAAGTTTAAGTTTATTCGAGTGTGTTTTTAAACATTTGTCAGTTTTGATATTTACGAAACTTGTCATAAAATCTTCTTTTACGCATGTTCTGATAAATGAAATGTTTTGTTGTACCAAAAGGATTTGTTTGCTATAAATTTTGTATTTCTTGGCTACTTAAATCGTACTTGTTTGGGTTATAGTGTATATATGAGCCGTTGCTAGGTGGTTTTTATGTATTGTTGAAGTTTATTTGTACTTTGTAGTGTTGTTTTTATATGAGATAAATTAATTATACTTTGAAAACATGTTTCAGCTTTATTAAAAGCATCAAAAGATGCGTACAGGAAATAATGCTGTAACAATTAACAAATTATAATAGTATAATTATTCAAATAAAACACTCACAGTTAGTCAACATATTGGTTTCCTAAAAAAGTGATAACAAAACACATCAACAAGTACAAAAACCAAAACAAAACTTTGAAAAACAAAATAAATTTATTTATAAAAAATTTAATTTTTATTCCAATTTCACCTATCAAATACAACATTTTTAATCAAAATATGTCATCATTTGCGCTTTTCAACTAATATCCAAGTTTCTTCTGTCATAATCTTTTGTCCAATGTCAAACAAAAAACAATGTAAACAAAATATTAGTAATGTATACCAACTATCCTGCGATCAATGAGATAATGCTACATATATAGGTGAAACAAATAAACCTTTAAAAGCCAGACTTAACAAACATCAAAAACATGCAAAAACTTTCAGATTTGATGAACACTTACGCTCACAAAGACATACGTGTAACGACAACAATAATATGAGAGTTTTACACCAACAATCAAACACCACAAAAAAAAATTATTAGAACAACTTGAAAGAGACAATTTATTATCTAAAAATGATACAAATTGCATCAAAAATATATCAACGATAATTACTTTATACAAAATACATGATTTCAGTATTTAAATTAATTATATATATATGAAAAAAATTTTCTTTTTTCTCGTATAGAAAATTTACTCACTTTACCAAAACAAATATCAAAATAAAATAAAACATTCACACTAACAAGAACTTATCATTAGCATATATAAAAATGTCTCTATCCTCATCTTGTACCGACTTTTCATCTACAAGTATTCTTCAGTTTATTGATATGACTATAACATTTTTCAAAAAAAATTTTGCTAAAAATAGAATATACATATTTAGTAATTGTACAATTTTTTTGCTAATTATTTACAATCTACATATAAAAAAAACACATAATATGTACAGCTGATTTCAAAAAAAACTGATACGACTCTTAAAGCACGTTTTTTAAATATTTGAGCAGTGTATTCTAGGGCACCAGTCGCCGTCACTGTCAAATTAAAAAACTGGTCAGAATTGTCGATTAGAAACAAATAACCGCGCAAAAATAATAATCTTTAAATGGCTCCGCACACGAACAAAGAGCTGAAAGCAAGAATTGTATCAGTTTTTTTTGAAATCAGCCGTACATGTAATGTATTTAAAAATTTGACTGTATTTTATTTAATTAGTTTTACTATTATAATTTGTTACAACATCATTTTCTGTAGATTTCAACCTAAAGATGACTTAATAAAGCCGAAACATGCAGTCAAAGTATATTTCATCTATTACCATATTAACATCATTTTCTATAGATCTCAACCTGAAGATAGCTTAATAAAGCCGAAACATGCTGTCAAAGTATATTTCATCTATTACCATAAAAACAACGTTAGGAAGTACAAGTAAATTCCAACAACACATGAAAAACCACGTTGTAATGCGTCACATATACAATATACTGAAAAAAAAATACATGAAATTTTTACACAAACAATTTGCCGAGTTTCAACATCAAACTAAAGTTTGACGTTAGCGATATGATACCAAATTAATCATAGCAAGATTGGTCCGACCGCCAATTATTAAAGGTAACATATGGCAAATAGAACGCGTGCGACGAAGACGTGTAGGTTAAATGTTTTTGTTTTCGCATAACATAAAAATTAAAACATAGAGGCAGAATAATATGTACTACTTACAATCTGAAGTTAAAATTTTTACCTAGATATTGTCATTTTATTTTTTATTATGAACAAAAACATAAAAAAACGACAGTTGACGTTTTTTATTCTTCCAAAAATGTCTAATCAACGTGTACTAATACCAACTGAATACTAACCCATAGTTAGCTTTTCATTGTCATGACATTGAACGAACAGATACGATTATAAAAATAATGTTGCTCGACGAAGACCCGAAAAAATATTATTTGAAAATTTGATATAGTACGAGATGCAATAATTATTGAATGATTTTATTATCATAAGTTGTGTAGAGTCTCTAGTTAGCCCCATGTAATTATTTCTAGACTAAAACTTCAAAAAGCAACATTAACTGGCACATAATTCAAAGCTGCGTTTGCAACATTATTATTTTTGTAAATAATTCTTAACAAAATTTAGTACGTAACAGCAAGGAAATGAATAGTAATTGTTTGTTATTATTAATTATTAACACGCAAAATAGTTTCTAAGGGAGGTCATTTACAAAAATCCTCGGTAACATCCGATAAGCATATTCGCAAAGACGTAAAACATAGAAATTAACATTATTGATGCAAATTTATAAATCGTTACCGAACTTTTGAGAATGACCCGCAAAGTAGTTCGTCTGCTTTGTTATGAATCCAAAAATAATTATAAACTACTTACTTATTTATCATGTGTACATCTGTCAATTTACGTATAATATAATTTTGAATCTGCTTCTGAACCACCGACGAATATTTAGCACAAATACAATTTGTATCAACAGTTTATTAACTTGACGCAAAATCTAATGTATCTTTGCGTAACCAAACTATATAATATAATTCAACTAAATGTTAACTACCTCATTTTTATTTGAATGATTAAATGAATACAAAAGTGTTTTCAAAGAGTGAAAAAAGAAATTTACATAAATACATCTTAATTGTACAAGATATTCATTGTCTAATCTGACATAAATAGCTTTTTGAATAAAATCTAAAAAAAAATTGGTTCTTTGAATTAATCTTAATTATCTTCTCGTACTCATAATTATTATTCTGCTAGACTGTTAAGGTGAGTTCACACGAGAGAAATACTCACTTGAACTCTCTTCACAACCGTATTCGTGCAATAGAAAACCACTCAGGGCTATTGTAAAGTATTAAATTAACAATATATCATTTTACGTTTCGGTGATTAGTTGTAGGTGTGTAAAAAATGTTATACTGAGTAAGCGCAAGATTTTGTTTGTTTAACATTGTCGGCTGTACTAGGAAAAAGTCAATGCGAAGCTTTGTGATTTATATGGCAATTTGAATGTGTTCATTTGTAGAAGAAAATTGGTTGAAATTTCAAATTAATTAAATGTCAAAGAACTTTAAAACTGTAGAATAAAAGAATGTTAAGAGTTAAGTTGTACAATGTATCAACTCATATATTGTACCCAACAATAGTAGTTAAAAGATTGAATAAATGCTTTTTTCTACAATTTTTCTAGTGCAATTATTCATTATATTATAAAGCTTTGGTTTGATAATACCATATTTCTAAATTGAATTTCTAAAATTATAAATATAAAAATAAAACTGAAATATTATTGACATACAAAATACTAATAATATAATTATTTATATACTTTGGAAGCCAATCCGATGAGCTCACAATACTATAATTCATAAGTTGTATACAATAATTATCAACTGTCAAGATATTATTGAATTGTAATAACAAATTTTGTTTTAAAAAACAGAACTCGATTAATTTTTAACGACTTTAACTCGTGGTATCGTAGATAATAATTAAACAAAGTTATATATAATTTCTGATTATATTTTGCCAGATTTTCTCTAACATCGCGTTTGTTCTAAAGCCCTGGACAATGCACATGAATATTGTATTATTATTTTAAAACAATCTGTTTCAATCTTGAAAAACATATATATAAGGCGTATGTAGTTATTGTATTTACGTCTATTTTTCAATAAACGCTTTAAATCTTATCTAAAATAAATAAATCTTATGAGATAAATTGAAAATGCCTAAAGCCGTACAGTTTTTGAATGTTTGGTACATCTTTTATGTGTTAAATAAACAATCTGCTCACTTAATGGATCACTTGCATTGGCGTACTACAAATTGTCTAAGCATGAAAAGGTGAAAAATGACAAAGCTCATTTTATGAATTGGCGCTCTGTATTTTTTATTGTACTAGTATTAAACTCTTGTAACAAGGCTTCTGTCAATTTGACTTTTGAACAGTCAAATTGACAAATGACGTATTAGGTTTTCACAATAGACTATAACAGATAAAATTTTGATAGCATTGGAAATCATTTCACAATTACCAACTAGAGGTTGACAACATCCAATTTCCAAGACAACGAGGTAAAATCTTATTTACACCACTGTCGTTTATAGTTGGCGGCGTTAATTTCTTTTTGGACAAGTATATTTATTGAGATAAATAACAATTTGGTTACAATTTAGAAATTTAAAAGCAAATTTTGACTTCAAATAAAGAAAATTTTGGTCAACGAAAAAATATTGTAAACAGCTCGTGTGATAATGAGCGATTATTAATCTTGATTATTAAAACCTGCTGTTTTTTACAGCTGCTTAAATAGATTGTTTAAACGCCATTATTAATAGCGTTTACCTTTTTAATATTTATTAACATGTTTTTTTAATTATTTTGCAAAGTATTAAAAATTGAGATAAATAAAATTATAAATGTTGGTCAAAACACAGGTAACGTAACGCCGAAAAAATATCTAAAAACTCTAATTATTGTCGGCTAGCACAACTCAAATAACACTTGTCCAAAAATATTCTTGAGCATACGAACTAAGATGTAATAATGACATAATTTTGTATAGGCAAAGCGTATCAATTAGATTGTGACATTTTATTGCAAATGACAGTCAAAACACAAGTTCAAAAAATAAACTTTAGTTTTATTAATTATAGCGAAAAACAACAACTTGTGATAAATTTTTGTATACCTCAGCTGTTTAAATATTTTGAAAAAATATATTCTTTTATTTGCTCGGGCTATAAATGGATAGAACATAACCTCTAAATTGTTATTATTGTCCGTACAAGGTAAAAAGTTGTATGCAATAACTGGGTTTAAAAATATTCTATTATTTTTACGTAGGTATAATTTTTGAGCTTTGACAGCATTACGTTTTTTTGCTTTAGAGAGTTGTTGAATTGGTCAAATGTATTCGTCGCAATGTTCCAGACAACAGCGAAGATGGGTTACCAAAGTTTGTAATCTCTTGAGAAGCAAAACCGTGTTCTACATTGCGGGTTGTTCATATTTATAACGGCATCAGCAGGAAATAATAAAGCTCGTACTAGACCACCTTTCAACTGCTGTTATTAAAAATACTGTTAGCAGTTGCAAGAAATAATTTGTAAGTTTTAGAAAACAATTTTCACCTTGCTGTACGCCAGCAAGAATTTATGTCAATTGTAGGTTATGGTAAATTTGTAGATGGCGGTCCATGCAAATAAAAAAATACATTTTTCTAAAATATTTAAACAGCCAAGTTAAACACTCAAAAATTTATCACAACTTGATGGTTTCAAAGATAATTATAAAAGAAAAACTTACTTTTTATTCGTGTCTCAGCTGTTATTCGAAATAAAATCACAATATAATTGATAAGCCTCGCTCATACGGAATTATTTTATTATCTATCTCATTACGTATGCTCAAAAATGCCACCCAAAGAACAGTTTATATAAAAAACTTTTTGCGAAATCTTACTGAATATTTGAAAAAAGAAACTACAGTCAATTTGATTTTTAATTGACTCCCATGAGTTTGTTCAATAGTTTCTGCATCCGCAAAACGTTAAAAAAAATTAATTTAAATTTGAAAAAAGTAGTTTTGGCAAAATTTTTATGATGACAAGATATTACAACCGGAAAATGCAACTTGCAACAGTCCGCAAACTCTGATCTCTAATGTATGCTACTAAATTAGAACGATTGTTAAAATTATAAAGATAAATTTGGCTGAGACACTTTTGGTATAGCTTTCGAGAAACTTGTTTTTAGAACAATTTTTTATCTTTATTATGATTTTGGACAATTGCAAGTTGCAGTAACCTTAGCTAATGCTAGTAGTATGTTACTACATCATATTTTTTTAATGTAACGATTATACACGTGTTTTAATAGTTTTTTTAACTTGATGCGAAATAGTCTCACTTAGTTCAAACGCATTTCGTGTCATCAAGTCATCAAATAATAATAAAACATACTCCAGCAATATTTTTCCAGGGTATTTTGCAATGATTTATAACGAAGCTTACTAAATGCTATTGATTTGATGCTTGGGGAATTATTAAGCATTACTTGTAGTTTTGCTTGAATGGCGCAAGGATCCATTATGCTAACAGAGTTGGAACCAAAATCAAGTCTGATCGTGCTACCAAAATATAAGTGGTAATGAAATTGGTTTTGCTCTCGCTGATTTTTTAAATGCTTTTATTAGAAAAAGAGTATTTTATTAAGACTTTAAAATATTATTTAATAAACACTACTCTTTCTAGTATTTACTATAATTTTTTATGCAATAACATAAATTATTTTTATCTATATTTAAAACTTATATATAACGTCGTATATACTCATATATCTACTGGTTCATTCAGTCTCTGTACGTGTTTGGGCCCCGCCCAGTTTGTTCTGGGACTATCAAATTTAGTATCGATATAACTATTTTCTTCTAGAGTTTTTAAAACTGTTTTTGTAAGTGATTTATTATAATTTTTCAATGCCTTTTTTTACAATAAATTTTATTTCAAACTCTATCAATTAATTTTTATGTCTAAATTTTTTCTAAAGATCAAAGCAAAAAAACACTGAATTTAAACAATTTTTATAGTTTAAAACAAATAGAGTTCATTTTAAGCTGTTCATGAAACGTCTCAATTACTAAAGAAATTAAGTGTTAGGGTCCGGAGCGTTTGAGGTTTACTCCCGTTTCGTTTTTTGCTTGATCCAGAAGATTTATTGTCACACATGAAAACTGGATAAACATGGAGAACACAATAATTTGGACGATAAATTTACAAATTGCTATCGCAAATATCTGTTTAGTGCTTCGAAGTTGAGAGCGATAAACTGGTATGAATTTGGCACGTTTTGTTTACTGCTTCGACATTACAGAGCTCTGGATATCTCCATTATCATAAAAGGCATATTCAACCCTTTTAAACCAGGGATATTATGAGATTCAAGTTTGGAAATTTTGTTTTCATCACGATTATAGACTGATTGTGGAGTGTTAGATCTGAAATTGCGAAATTAAATTAATCGGATGGATATCGTTTTTGGCGCGTGATGTGTGAAGGATGTGATATTCAAATTAAGAATTAATGATTTTGAGATAAATCTTATTCTTGTTTGTGGCTACTGCAACGTAGGTCAATAAGCGTTAAATTTATTTAAAAAGAATTCGAAGGCGGGAATAAATAAACAAAATTAGGGTCGTTGTTTTGATTTTGAACACATTTATGGTAAAAAAACAATTACTAAATTTAGATTTTGAAAAGAATACGCAATTCAATTTCTTGGAACTTATTGACAACGTACGATGCAAAAATTTTAATTGCTAATACGCGTATTAAGCTAAAGAAGAGTACAACTTGTGTATCTATTTTGAATTTCAACAAATTTATTCACTAATGTCTTATACATGGTGATATGTATTTTTTCCGTATTATCATATTATTCGTAGTATATAAATATTTATTGCAATTTTTGCACTATTTATTTTTATGGGTTCACACCTTCTGTAAATTGCTAATTTGTTATCTCTTCGTGAATTGCAAATACCTATATAAAACCATTAGTCACTACTAAGTTTAGCGATTGGAAAAAAATAACTGTATTGTTATCTATTACATTATAATGTAATTTTATGTAACTACTTTCAGAAACACAGCAGAGTATTTTGCATTAGATTAGTTTTTTGGCAGAAAAAGATTTTTGAATCAATAAAATAAGTTATTACAAATACGTTCCCTTAATAAAACATAACAATGTTCAAACTGTCTCAAAAAATGTAGAACTTGGGCTAGTGAATAAATAACGTAAAAGTAGGTAGGTCAGGTTAACATAAATAGATAATTAGCGAAAATTTTTAAGCGTATTATAAAGCAATTAAAATGGCAGTAAAAGCTTAAGCTGTAATGCTTTATATACAACTCTTTTTAAATGATTTGTTGTGAGGCTAAGACAAAAATTGATTAACATTTTTTTGACCCAACCAAACTATTGAAGTTAGAATTACAAGATATATCATCAAACAGAAAGATAGTCAAACTGTTATCAAAAGTAGACATCCACGTTGAATTTGCAGTTGACAAAGTGAATCTTTCTTACAAACTATTTTTACGTTCTTAAACGCCAAAGTCTTAAACACATAACACATACGGCTTTAAGCACTTGCTCATTTTATTTACACTACACCAACTTTAAAAAATCGCTGTATGCAATTTTGTAATAATAGTGTCTTTAGAAGGCGGTTTTTTTAAGATCAGTCAACAACAGCACATCAAAAACAAGTTTAAACATCAAACACTTAAAGCCCTTCAAAAACTTTTTCTGAAAAACGCTCTTCTTTGCTTTCCATGCTCATTTTGAACAATCATGCACTCTTAGTATAATTATTACTAATACTAATGATTTTTAGCCTCGAAAAAAAAACGTGTTAAATGTTTTTAGTGTGTATCTGTATGTGTCTGTTGCCCTCTAGACCGAGTTCTACCCGCTAAACGGCTCAAACGGTTATGATCAAACTTTATTTATTTGAAACTTACAGTAATCTAAAATGTTTTTAGTAATAACTAGCAGCCCGTCCCGGCTTCGCACGGGGTAGACAATTATTTATTTTTGGAAATTTGCCCCCCCAGTGCCCCCTCCACCCCGACCGCCGCGATGCTCGGCGCGCTTTTCAGACTGCATTGCAAACAACGGCCACGGCGCTATGGCGGTTTTGTTTACTGTTCGAATTTTTTAATTCGTAATATCTTTTGAATGGAAAGTCTAATTTAAATAATTTAAAAACTATTTTATAGGTAGTTAAATGGTCTTGACTATAAAATAATTTATTTGGATAAGGATTAATATAAACACATAAATAGCATGGTTTGAATTTGGTTAGCATTTTCATTAATGTTTAAAATAAAAAAAGTTGTTGTAGTGACATAACTACAATAGTTGGACATATGCTACCGCGGAGTTTTTTGTAGACATTATGATGTTCTTCAATATTGTTGTACATTATTTTGTTCGATCGCTAATAGTTTCGGCAGCGCATTCGACGAAAGACATTTTAAGACTCATTTTTCTACACCTTCGGTTACATTGTTCAAATTTTACCAAGGATCCCTAATTTTTTTCAAAATGAAATGTAGCCTATGTCAAATAGGAAGAATGTAGCATTCTATTAATAAACGAATTTTTTAAATCGGCCCAGTACTTTTTGAGCTTATTCATTACAAACATACAAATCTTTCCTCTTTATAATATTAGTGTAGATTTGATCAGTACAGCCGCCTAATTTAAATTTCGCACTAAATTTCAGCAGAAATATTTTGTTTAGGCTCATTGCAACGCTATCAATCACAATGTTTATTTTGTTGCTATGATAGACACTGCATCTAAATGATCTAAGCCATCTTAATTTAAACACGGTTTGAACAATTTCGAATATGAGTTGTTGTACATGGCAGTTTTGAGCAGTTTTTGACAAAATTTCAAACGCGAATTGTGCTCGCGTTTTCGAATAGATTAGATATCTTGCATCAATAACCATCGATATCATTTTTATCCTTGAATGCAAAAGCAGCATTTTACGTTCTACATACAATAATAACTATTCCTGCTAACTCTCATGTCAATCAATTTTAACCGTTTACCGTTCCTATATTTGTACCAACGTAGAATGTAAGTTGACTTACATTATAATTAGTTATATTATTGCTCTTGACGACCACCTACGCTTCAGACTTTAACGTGTTTAGTTGGCGCAGTGACGTCACATTAAAACATTTAGTTAGAACATTTTTTTATTGCACTTATACAAAATCCGTCAGTTGTCAGTATCTACTTGTTGATTACAGTTTATTCAGTTAGCAAGTGTATTATATTTTTTTTAGCTGCGTTACTGAGTTGTCAAGATACTTAGCTGTACAGTAGTCAAGTGTGGTAAGATATCCCAAGTTTCCAAGAATAAATACATTCTTATACAAAAGTTTTATATACCAATATAAATATCCCAAGTTTTCAAGAATAAATACATCCTAAAACAACAAGTTTTTTTGCACGACATGATAAAATGAATCAAAAACAGCTATTTGTGCATTAAGTTGAGAAAAGTAAGACTTTTCCGTTCTAGGCTACTAGAAATTTTTAGAACCAAAAACGCGTCGTGAGCGCAAGAAGATACTTTTCCCAACGAATAGTACACAAAATTTTGTAAAATCCGGTAAACATAAAACGTTAACTAACACTTGTTTGATTTAAATAAAATAATCAAATTGCTTTCGATGCGGTGTGTCATTGCTATGGAACTGATAGTAAACAAAATAAAATTTAACATTCAGTTTTCACGCTTGTGTAAATGTTGTAGAATTAATTGCTTCAAAAATGTTTAACAATGTAAAATTGGGAGGAGTAACTCTTAATGCTTTGCTATCAGAGAAGTCAAAAAAAAAATACGAAAAGGCGTTTAGAGAGTTCGAAAACTGGTGTTTGCATAAGCATGTTCAAGAAGTTAATAAAGAGGTATTACCAGCATATTTTGAACAAAAAACATGCATTCTGAAAGGTTCTACATGTGGAGTTTATATTCGATGTTAAGAGCTACAATTAATGTGAACAAGGATATAAATTAAGAATTTTTCTCGATTGATAACCTTCATTAAAAAGAAGTCAGCTGGGCAGGTTACAAAAAAATCCAACGTATTTTCTGAAGTTAGAAGATCAAAATTTTTCAAAAGGTGGCGGATGATGATGAATATTTCTTGATAAAAGTAAACCTTAAGTTCAAATTTGGTATTGTCATTTGCTGTGTCACCTAGAAATTTTGACCGTATAAATCTAGTACTAGTCTCTGCAGCCTTCACGCATTGAAAATGCAAGACTTTTTATTAGCTACTAAAATGGCAAATGTACAAAGCAAGCTGTGAGGATTAACACCATTGCTACAATACCAAACAGCAAAATTACTTGCAGACGCAGGGACTGAGATCACTTTATTAAAGCACCATGGAAACTGGAAAAGTAGTAGCGTGGCTGAATCGCACATTGAAAACTTGGTTGAAAATAAATTAAGAATAGTCTTCAAATAAGCTAGACAGTCGCAGTCACCAGAGGATTCTAACAAACCAGTGTCGCATTCTAATGATTGCCGGTCTTCTGACGGATTGGAATTAGAAGAACAAACACAAAAACAGAATAATGCTAATGCATCAAACTGGCTTTTTGGAAATTGTTCTAAGTTTGTGGTTGAGAAATATAAACAATAAAAATATTTAAATGTTTAAACACAATAATTTTAACATTCGATGTTAAAAAATAAAGTTTGCATTAGTTGTTTTTGATTTTATTTTTCTATTTATCTCTAAAAATCTAATTTTTCTACATCCAATTGCGTATTGAAAAATTGAAGAATAACTAACGGGATTTTTCAAATGGCATTTTATAACATTAATGTGCGTAGTAAATTTATGTGCTCTCAGCATGCATGGTCTGCTTAATTTAAAACTAGTTTTTTTGAACAAAACTGTTTTGAATCTAAGTCAAAAGTAAATACAAGAATTGTTCGCGCACAAAACCAACGCTAGAAAACTTAAAACAAAAAGCAAAACCGAAAACCTAGCAAATCTTAATAATGTGTTAATTCCAGATGCTGTTTTATTAAAACACAAAATCTAAGAAAAAGTGTGTTATTTGCAACAATCTAGAAATAATTCAAAAATCTTAACTGAATTAAAGAGAGTCTCTGACAATGGGACAATAATTGTATGAAAGATTTTTGTTTGCCTATACTATAAGTTTTTTGTCAATTTTGATGTATATACAAAAATTTTAAATATAATGTGCGGCTCATCATAAAACATATAGGTTAAACGAGCCAGCTATCTTCTATTGGTATTGATTTTTTTTTAATATCTTTTTGATGATGAGATACAAATATAGTCAAGTTTGACAGAAATCTAAGCTAATTTCTATCATTGCAAACTCTCATGATCAAAATCATTTCTTTTTAAGTTTTTGTATTTAAAACCACGTATTTAATGCCACGTACACCAACTCAAAATAAAGTTTTTTTATCTCTCGATAACTGATAAAGTTGATCATTTCTCAGCAAAAAAACAAAAAATCAAATTTTCTCAGCCAGACGTCGCTGCTGCGAGACAAAAGCAAATGGAATCTAAACGGTTAAACAGTCGTCACTAACCAAAGACACTCTAAACGTACCACTATTCATAGGCGGTGTTAAAATTTAAAATCACATTTACTGTTTATGAACGTTAATCTTATTTAAAAAAATTACTCTTGTGCAAGATAAATTGTGTAAATCATGACAGTGAAGTAATTCATAAATTTTTGACATTTGTAGATTTGGAATTTTGATTTGGCGGTATTAGCCTCTAACCAATTTTAAGATAATGCTTGGTGATATGATAATGTTCTATAGTGGCCAGGCTTGTTTTTGACTTTGACCTGGCTTGGCCTGACCTGACCTAACCTGTCCATATATTTTTTCTTCTTGGAAAAATAGCACTTGGCCGGCTAGGCTATACTATTATTCTTTCTAAAACTTTTCACAAAGTGTTTCTAACTTGTTTTAAAAGACAAAAATAATTTTTTTATATGTTTAAAAAGTAAATGATAGTACAAACATGTAAACCTGTTCACAAAACGCCATATGTAAACACCTAATATAGATAAGGTTAGATGCAATAAATAAATGTATGCAATGAAGAGAGCAGAAATATTAAAGAAAAATACATAAACACTAGATGGAAAGCACATAATTGTTGGTAAGGATAACAGTTTTGATAACATATTAGTTATTCTACATCAAAATTCACAACAATGATGGTTATTGACAAAATAAATAATGCACGCTTGTTGTTGCGTATGCAATATTGTCTAATTATTATAGGTCTACATTTGGCTACTGGCGAAAATAAATGCAGCACTAAATATTTAGAGTTTGACAAATCTTTTGTCTGGAAATCTCAAAAAAGTTGCAATTGTTTTGGAAAAATCTGTATTCTAACCTAAGTCTCAGCCTAGAAGATATGAAAGTTAATAAAAAAATAGCAACTTTAATACTAATTGTGTATCATTATTTTATTATTGATTTTCTCTATTTTCAAATCTTTTTCTACTAAAGTTTGATAAAAGATTCGCTGGCAGCAGATTCTACAAGACAATACGTCAAACTATTATGACACAAATTGATGCAACAAGACTTAAAATCTCACCCTTATTTAGCCGTTCTAATAACAACAAAAATGCTATATAAAATTTTTAAACGTTTTTTCCATATGATTGTTATTTAGCCGAAAAATGTTGATACACTCAAGACTACAATGGGTATATCATAACAATGCCTAATCACAATTGCACTGAATTTTGTCTCTACCGGACCACTAGCGCTGCTGGTGAGAAATTGTTTGATCTTGAAAATGCTTTAATAAAATAAGGTGATATTTTCACGACACAGGCTTTTTTCGCACAGCTTGTTTTAATGCAAAATACATTAATTTTTGAAACACTGTACAATTTTACCACAACCGCACATCCTTTACTATTTGTAAAGCATTGTGTTGAAATAGTTTTTTTTTATGTCTTCAAATTAATTAAAAATCAAAAGCAAATACGTTTTAATATACGGCTGAAAACTTTTTCATGTCAATGTAGCTGAAATAATATTTACAGCTGCAATATTGAATATGACAGGAATAGATAGTTATTAAATAAGTCTAAAATCTTTTTAATCTATCTCTACAATCATCTCAACATCAAAGTCTTCTACGCCTACGCAGAAGCTTTTCTATTGTTTACCTAAAGCTAATGACAATTGAATTGTCATCTTTCAAACAAGTGAACGACAGTGTCAGTTTAATACAATATGAGATTTTATAGGTAGTAAAAATTGTTTTTGGTGCACCTGGTAAGACCATTTTCGACATAAGGCGTATTCGCTATTATAAAAAATAAAAGAGGGATTATTTACAAAAGCAAATCTTGAAGAAAATACACCCTTAAGCTAAAGGCTAGTAGAGATCAAAATGACAATATAGACGCAAACCCTAATACACTTTTAACTCGACATTACAATAAAAAGTACCCACGTATTGATTGCAACTAGATGAGATTTTTATACTTTATTGCCTCGTAAAAAGTCATTTCAAAATGGCGTTCATCATATTTTTATTACTTTTTCTTTCTTGCAATTTGAGTTGGATAAGATCGAGGTAAAAAAGCGGACGACATAAAAATAGGGTGCTATAATGATTCTAAAGCAATTTTTTAAATTACTAATAAATCTTATTTAGCTTCATTAGCAGGTAACACCTAATAGAATTATATAATCCTCTCCTAATGAAATCACTGATTGAAAATCAAATTTTTAATGGCAATTTAAAAAATTTGATTATTTTAGAGCTTGGTATGACGCTTTAAATTAAATCTTTGTAGCAACGTAGTAATTTAATTCAATACGAATAATGTCAAAGTACACTTAAAACAAAAAAAATATACAAAATAGCAGCCCTGCTGATTAAACATTATAGCTAAACTTATTAAAAATTTGAAAAATTTCTCTTTGTTGAGACTATCCCAATAAGCTCATTCAGGAAAATTTGAGCATTTTTTTAAGGTTGAAATGCTTTTCTAATAATATAAGAGATCTCTAAATCAGATCCTTAAATTGATTCATCAACTAAAAAAATTGCGAATAATTTTTAGACTTATAATTATGATTAAAAAAAGCTTTCCCATAAAATTAAACAAAATGTCTGTGTAATGAGTAAAAAGGTTACTTGTTAGATTATTGAACTAGATAAATATTATGCATTTTCTCATATTGTAAAAAATCTTTTTTAGCAATTCTTATCTTTTGTATTAACACAGTAATAAAAATGTGTTATCTAAGAACATTACTTTTTGTAAAAAAATTAATCAATATTTTTAAAACAATGTACATTACAAAATTAATAAAAAATCTTTTTTAGATTGGCCAGTAGCGGTTAACTGAGGCCTGATTTAGAAGGCTTTTATAGGCTCCATTAAGAGTAGTTTAATAAAAAAACTAAATAATTCTCAACTTTAAAACTAACCAGCACCTAAGCACATAAAAAAGAAGAATGGCATTAAAAAATGCTCTTATGTAACAAAAATAAACATAAATATTTTTTAAAAAATTATAACAAAGTTTTGCATCATATAACAAGTGTTTTTCTAAATTTGGGATCAACATTTGCTATGAGTGTTAAACTTTGAACTGTGAACGTACCTTTACCATCAAATCAAAAAAACAGAAATTATAAATATCAATTTGACATCTGAATCTAATCCCACTTTTGATTTAATCAATCATAGTTCAAGACGTTAATGAGATTAAATTAAGAGCACTTGAATGCAATTGTAGTGTTATAAATAAACTTTAATAAAAAATTAAATTTTCAACAAATAATTAAAACGCTCTCTATCAACTTCAAAAATTTGCAGAATCTTGGAACTATTGCGTAACTGACATTTGCTAACATTTGACGACATTAATTTAATCAATTTTAGCACTTGACGCAACTCATTGACAGCATTTGAGCGTTGCTAAAAAATCAAGCTTTTTAGATAGGGCCACAAAAAGAAGTCACAGGGAGTAAAGTTGCAAGGTCTTGAAGAGTAAGTTATGACTATATTTTGACAATCATAAAATTATTGTATCATATTCAAGGTCTCAAGGGGTAAGTGAAGTAACACCGTCTTGCTAAAAGTACCCGTCCACAATTCCATTGCCATAAATTTGTAAAATCAGCCGTGAAATCTTATCTCGGTATGTAGCAGCAGTCAAGATTCTATTGAAAAAAATAACCCCATAATTTACCATTTACCATCAACTCGGTGGCCGTTACAAAAAAAAGATTCCATCACAAAAAATTTCGGTTTTTTTAAAAAAATGTTTTAAATTCAAAAATAAAGTTGAGAATTTTAGTAAATTATTTTGACATTTAAAGCAACTGTTTTAAAAATTACACAAAATTAAAAGCATGGCTAACTATAACGCCAAATTTTAAAAAAACTTTTGTTATATATAAATATATCATTGGTGATTTGAGTTAGTGAACAAAAAAAATCTTATCTGACTTTTTCGATCTGATAAGAAAAAAGTATTTTTTTTTAATTATCCACTTCTACTTCAGCTGGCTTTACTGGCAAAAAAAATTAAAATGTGGTTTTTAAAAAGTAAGAAAGGATTTGATTTTTAAATATAGATAAAAATTTAAATTTTCGACAAGTTTCAATTCAACTTTTATTTTAAATCATATAAATCACTAATTAAAAAATAGTATATTATATTGTAACAAGCACAAAATAATACACAAAATTGCTATTTTATGCGACTTGCATACTACAAGTACTTTTTCTACAACGACAATTATAAAAACAAATAAATTAAATATGCTAAACCATAAAAATTTAAAATTATCTTACAAACTGTGACTAACTGATGACATTTTTTATTCGGCGTTATATTCTCTAAGTCACCTTAATTTTTGTTATCAAAAACAGCAGACCGAACCCAAAATATTTCATATTGCATTTGTTGTCTAGCAACTTGCCTAGCAACCGATGCAAAACAGAATTCTGTACAAAATGTAGCTTTTTATGATTCAATATACACACATTTATCGATGTGTTTTAGTAAAATTTTATTATTATTATTATTATTAATATTATTATTAGAGCTGACTTGTTTTGAGCGAGTACTTTCAGAATCAGAATTGTGTAAAACTGTAGGGCGTTTTGTAAAATCGTCAAAATTTTATTGTTTTTTTTCATGATACCTAACCGGTTAATTTAAATTTTTATAATTTTATTTCTAAATTTAAAATTTCTAAATTGGACCTAGTGATAAAACTATAAAAATTCACTGTTTATAATTATTATTTATTTATATCAGTTTTATATATTTTTTTTCTTTTGTTTATATTAGTGAATATATTTCTTTTTATAAATTTGGTTTGATTTAGATACAATCTTTTCAAGTTTGTGTCTCGTTTCTTAAATTAACCAAATAATCTATCAAAATACAGAATAAAGTCAAACATTACAGAAATGTTGATGTGAATGGTGTTTTTTTTATTAAATTTTGTTTCTTAGTTATCAAAATAAAACTTGTGAATAGTATTGATGCAATGTTAATTTTTAGTTTATCAAAATTATACTTATTAAAGTTTTGAAGCGGTTTTCTGAAAATATTTTATGATGTGACTATTTATTAGTGTTTTATTTTATTCAAATAAAAATAAAAAGTTGCTAATATATTTTTTAAATGGCTACTTACATTTAAAAAATATATTGATGGCGTCACAACTGTTAAAAAAATGAGTTCATGCGATGATACAATTAGCATTTCCCAGCACTTTTCAAGCTTTATTTCTGGCGCAAATAATAGTGCAGTTATCAAATTTATTTCTTAATTGATTTACAACCGGTATATTAACCTAATATTAGGTAATTACAAAAGAAAAAATAAATAATACTATTGCTACTAGATGAATTTACAGAGAGTTGGTGCCAGTTAAAAAATGTGAACCTAGATATAAAAATTTAATCTATTAATTTGTAAATAAATAGAAAATTAGACAAAATATATCTCAAAAATAATTATCAGCGGAGTTCGAGCGGTGTACCTGTGACTTTTTTGGGCCACATCTTTGCTCTGTTACCTTACAAGCAGTATCAATACGGTAATTATTGAATATTTTGTGTTTTGGAATAATTAAATAGGTTAATGTAATTAAAATAAGAATATATATATATTATTCATTTATAATTAAGATATTGTATGTATTATGTATTGTGAATTATATGATGATTATTTATATATTTATATCAAAAGTGATTTAGATTTTTGGTCTAAACTGGTACTGCTTACAAAAATCTAGCTCTAAAAACTAGGTCAAGTGCCGCCAACATCTATGACATTTTTGCCACCAAGGATGACTTTTTATGCTGTATCAGATCAAAAACAACAGTAAATTAGAAATAAAATGACTAAGAAGATCAAATTTCATGTTATGTCAGTGCCGAAAAACAAGTGCAAGTATAAATTTGTGAATTTTGTGAGAAACGTGATTTGCAAAGTTTGCATTCTCTGTCAGTGTATAACAACTTTCAGGCGGTAAAGGGCCTTGCTTATATTTGTCAAATATAACAAAAACATACAATTTTTATCGAAAAAAAATATATATAAGTTTTTAAATTATTAACAAATTTGTTAGTTTTATTTTTAACTTTTTAAAAAACAAAAACTAGTTTTTAAGTGGATGTAGTTATTTATTAATAAAATTATAATCCAAAAATTATAAACAAAATTAAGCTTTTTTTTATAGGTTTGGGATAAGTTTTAAACAACAAAAACAAAACTGTAAGCAATCTTGGATTAAAAAAATTAAATTAAAAGATAAAATTTATTTTAATTCAAGAAAAGTAACAGCAATAATAAATAAAAAAAATAATTCAAATATTTACTACTCGTCACTTAACTAGACCAATCCTGTAGATCGGTAGCTAAATTTAAAAAAATGTCTTTTAGTAAACAATTTTTTTTTTCATTTATTATAGAGTAATTGTTTACTCTACCTATCAATACACTTCTAAAGTTAGTTTAAAATGATGAAAAACACCACATTTTCTGTGTTGAAAAGTAGATTAGAGCAACCAGAAACATACCGAATCCGGAAAGAGAACAGCAGGGGAGTTGTAAAGACATTTCAGGAAAAGGAAAAATTCTAGGTATCTATTCAGTAAATTGTAAAAAAAAAATTTAAAAATTATGCACTTTTATATAAACATAATATATAATTACACAAAGCTTTAAGACAATATTAATAAATAACATCTCAAACTCGTAGTGTAGTTTTACATATTCAAAAAATTATTAAGCGTACCGATGGCATAAAATATCTCATTTGAATTTTTTATTTTATTGATATTGACGTTCAACTCGCACAATTCCTTTTTGCAAAACGCATCAATATAAAAAGTATCTAACAGTGTAATAACACTCAGATTTAGGTGTTGATGATCAACTCCCTAGGTACCCACTCTAGGTAGTCTAAAGTAAAAATGGTCAATTTGCAACGTACTCGAAAAATTATTAATTATTTTAATATGAGCGTTTAGCCGCAACACCGAAATAATAATTAATTCAAACAAGTCACATAAATTCAATATATTTTCAACGGCTATTATGCAGAATTGACTGAAATGCTCTGTAAAAAAATTCATCTAGGATTTAAGATGATTATATCCTCGGTAAAATAGTAGCCAAAAATCCCTTTCTACGACTGCAATCTAAATTAAACTGAAATTGAAATTATTCATCAGTTCTGTTTATTTGTCATGTGGTATTTTTTTTCCCACATGATTGTCAAAAATGATGTGTGTTGACTTTCACGGTTCTTAAGTTTCGTTGACTTATCAGAATGCTATCTCAAAAGAGAGGAACGACAACATAATTATTTTTTAAACAAATTTGTATTCCGTTTAAAGTCGGTTAAACTTGAATAAATTGTTTAAACAGTAGACAGTAATTGCGGCAACATGCAGGATAGTGACTATTAAGGTATAGTGCCTTTGCTATAAATTCAAAATTGAACAGAATAAATTTACACTGTAAAATTGGTTTTTTAAATTATATTAATGGTTGTGAGAAGTTCTAGTTTTACATAATTAACCTCGTTACCTACGGGATTCAAAACCATTGAAACTGGTCTTGAAATCGATTCAAAACATTTGCCCTATAATTATTTATTCTTTAATAATGTTGCAAAATCAAAATTGTCAATATTTGCAAAAGAGAGTCAACTAGGTAGCCATTTAAACATCTTGACATAACAAAATTAAACTTTTTTTTGGAGGAATGCAAAAACCTTTCACAGCTAAGGACCATATAAAAACAAAAATATGTCAAGTTTTTTATTCACTAATTTAAAAACGTATAAAACTACCTACAAAATGTTTTGTTATAAAACAAAGCTTTGGCAACGCAAACATTCAAAAGTGAATTTTTTTTTGTAAAATAAAACTTTGAAATTAAAAATTTAAATGTATACAAAATTTCTAATATTTTTCGTTTGTTTGCACAACTTATTAAAGTTTTGAAAATAAGAGCAAACGCTTTCTAACATTTTTTGGAAACTTATGTCTTTGAAGACATTTTAGAAACATTTTTAAAAATATTTTTAAGGCTTTTTGCCGTATTAATTTTTTTTTTTATAAAATGATTTATTTAAAAAAAAACTGTTTTTGATTTTTAGAAATTTAGCTTTTTAACGATATTTACATCTAATCAATATGCACAGGTCATTTTACACTTAAGGCTCATCCTCTATGTTTCAAAATTAAAAATGTTAGATTTTAGAATTAATTGACCAAACAACTGTGTCAAGACCGGAAAAAGTCTTGTCTATCAACTGATAACTTGTTATAGTTATTATAATCATTATTTAGATTGTTTGTTCTCAACTGACTTTTGCCGAATAAAAAAACTAAATTTGCTTACAAAACGACGGTTCCAAATAGTTTGTAAAATTTTTGCTTTTCAGAACGTGTCAAAAATAACAATTAACAAAAAAAATTGATTTAATGTTTTTATTTTAGAATTATTCTATTAAACTGTTACAATAAGTGTTGACCATGTTTTTTTTTGACTTTTAATAAACCTAGACCAGGGTCGATAATCTTGAAACCAAAAAAAAGTAATTGTAAAATGCAACTTATTGAAAAAAAATATATAACAAAAATAAAAGAAAGAATAATTCACGAGAGATTTAAAGCCGGGAAGTAAACGGAGGGAAGTTTTTAAAAGTAAAAAACAGTTTATCTCAATTTCCGGCAAAATAACTTATCAACATAACTTAAAAATTTATGCAAAACGTTGAATGTCACATTTTGGGTTTTCAATTTTTATCTTTCACAAAAAAAATTTGTTGTACGAGATTTGGTGGAAACTTACCTTTTTATGTCTTAAACAAGAATATAAATATAAAAAAAACACTCTAATTTTTAAATAAACAATGTTGCCTCTAAACACCTGTTTTTTAAAAAAAGTCAGTAAGTCAGTTTGTTTGTTGAAATCTCTACTTTTTGATAAATATAGACATTACTATGGAAAAATCGTAATAAATAAGGATGTACGCATATAATTTCCAAAAAATTCTACAATTTTATCAGAATGGTGCAAATGTCTTATTTGTTAATTATATTAGTATAATATTTTGATTTGCAATTTGTCTGTCTATCAATATAACATAAAATCACGTTTTATGACTACTTAAAATGTAAATTTTTATAAAACTGCTCGATATTGTACATAATGATTGAAAAAAAGTTTTTTCTTCGTTCTTTTGCATTTTCTAAAAAAATTTACCATAGTAATGGGTAATTTCTTTACCCCATCAGAAATTAGATGTTTCAACGGACAAAAAACCTACCGTCATTTAAAAAATATCAGATATTTTTTTAAAACAGTGGTTTTATTGAAATAAAATCACTGTAAAATCACAATATTGAAAAAACAATGTTTTTTCAATATTAAGTTAGAATAAGATAAAAAATAAATATTTTAAATCTAAAAAGTTAGTGTGTTTAGAACATAAAAAGTTGAATTTCGTAGATTTTTTTTTTATGAAAAATCAAAATATATAGTTTTTGTTATATTTTTTTTTTCTCAGTAGGTTTTTATCCACTAAAAAAAGCGTTTTTTTACAAAACGCTGTTAGTCTAGTCATTTTGTCTAAAATTTTGTTACAAACCTTCCTCAACTGTTGCATTTTTTAATAGTAACCTCATTAAACTCTGTTACGTTGTTTATAAAAAATAAACAAAGAAACAGGCAACTTTCTTTTATACTGCAATATTAAAAAAAATTATTGAAAGAATATGTATAATTTTATGAAAGATCCTTGTCAAATCCTGATTATTTTGTGAAAATGGTACTGTGTTAAGGTTTAATTGTGTTCCATATACTCAGTATATGGAACATAAAAAAAATTTATAAAATCGGTTTTCATTTGACAGAGGAATATAAACATACATAAAAAATAAGAAACTAACAGCGAATTATATAACCTTCTCTGTTAGTTTCTTAGGCTTTTATTTTATCGAAGGGTTTTACTGTATATTAATTTATACAATTATTATTTTATTCTACTTTCGTCTAGGTAATCAAAAAATAATAATTTTTTATAAATAAAAAATAATAATTTTTTAATTCGCAGTTGAAATCTCTGTGTAAATTATTTAAATCGGACTGTTTGTTGAAAATAAATATTGGGTAGGTATGTTGCTATAACCGCTTGAATGTTTAATGGGAACTAAATAATTTATTATCTAAATATTAAATAAAACGCAATGTATTTTACAAATTTCTTTATTAGAAATTTTTTTATTCAATTTATGGTAAATTAAAATTTTTTTATGTTTTCAGCACTAATTTGAAGTGGATTTAATGATAATCGGCTTCAGCGTTTCTCAAACCAAGTTTTGTAGTACAAAATTTTTCTTAAAAGAATTCAAAAAGAACCGTCATTTATGTTGCAATAAAATGATCAAAAAATTATCAAGTCTTTATTGAGAGAGCGTTTTTCTGAAAGAAATCTACTTCCCATCCTATTCCAGTTCATGTGGCGCCTGAATACAGCCATATCTCATTCCTCGCAAAAATAAACTGACTTATCTTGCTGCAAATATAGGCCGAAAAAACATACCCTTAAACAAGGCTATCACACATCTCTTTCCATACACTTGAAAAATTCCTATTTTCGTCCTTTTTGCACAAGTATTGCAAAACAGGGCCACCCTGGCACAATCGATAAACAGACGCTGCTGACGTAAGCGTCGTTCAAAGATACGGCGTCGTCCGGAAATTTGCGGAATTTCACGATGTCGCAGGTGGTGTACTGATTGACATTTCTTCATGCGGGGTGCAGTGCGATTTTTTCTAAAAAAATACATTAACTGCAGTGCTAATGATCTTATACTTATCTAGTTTGTAAATTTTCTTTGTGCTTGTGAAAAAAAATCGGTTACGCTGTATATTGTGGAGTATTTCGCTTGTCGATCTGCTTATCAGGGTTTTATTGATAACATTGAAAAGTACCTGCAGAATAACCTCAAAACGTGCAGGATTTGGGGCGGGAGACCTGGAAAAAGAACTAATTGGTTAAAACCGGTCAATGAAATATAGGTCAAATTTTAGATTTGCGCGTTTTCCAATGTGTTTTTGTAGTTAATAATATTTAAAAACAATGTATAAATAGGTTATTTCCACGGTGAAATTATATACAATTTGTGATAAAAATTTCATCTTAATTTGTATTTGACTAATGTGACATAATATTTAAACATCATGTTAGTGTGAGAAAGAATTATGCACAACATGGTCTAAGAAGGCCATGACATCAAGGCAATCTTCTACTATTGTAGAATATCAGGGGACAATCACCCCCCACCATACAGAGGTCAGTCTATTTAAAGATTTATTTTATTGTAGTAAAGAAGCTGTTAACTACTATAAAATAGTGGTTAACTGCTTCTTTGACATTTTGTATACAAGAGGTTTAACAATCTGTATATTTATCTTCTGATTGTTATAACGTTTATCTTCTCTCTTGTGTGACTTTCCATGTTTTTTCTAGTTTTTTTGTACAGTAGTTGCAAAGGTTAGTCATCACAATAATAGCTAGCCTCTTTGCGGAAAACTTAACAAACCGTCAACAATTTGTTACATTTTTATATCTAAATTGATGTTTGATTGACCATTGCAACCGGTTTAATCCTTTCATCAGCTGCATATAGTCAGCAACTCATCATTTTTTACATTTGTTATGTTTTCTTATAGACGATTTCATATGCAAACAGATCCATATAGGTAATTCATCCGTTCCAAAGAGGGATGGATAATTCGTCATGTTAAATTCGTCCTAGGTAAAAAAGCACAGCCAACTTAATAAAAAGAAAATTTTGTTATATTTATTTAACATTTACATTTACATTAATATTGAAACCATCACTAAACAAATATGTTAATGAATTAATCACATTGTTTGGTATACTACTAGCCAATTGCACCAGCTCTTTAGAAGTAGATAGTTGGTTTTCCTTCTCCGATAAGAATCTGCTTAGCTTCATCATCTCTTTATTAGCTAATGAATTGGCAATATAACTTGATATTGCTGGATTTCCAGACAACATGGCGTTTGACAACATTTATATCAGCATCTGCATAGGCCAGCAAAGATGTTAAAGAGTGTAGAAAGCAGAGGCCGGTGTAGGAAGATAAATCGAATAGTTTGAGTTATTTTCTTAAGTAATCCTTCAAAAAAAATTTTGCCTACTAGTTGCAGAACACTATTTGCTATTTCTATAACAAAAAATTCTATGTGTCCTGTTTTCTTTTTATGCAGAACCATGTATTTTTTACAAATGGCAACAAAATCAACATTTTTTTATTAAAACTATTGTACGCTTTATCTACATGTTTTTTCGTATTATTTACTTTATCTTTAATTAGTTTTACCAATTTATCCAGTCTTAACGCCCCAGCAGTGTTCATAATCATTGCTACCTGAACAGAACAAATTTATTCTTTGATTAAAATCACTTTTTTTAAACTTTTGCTTTTGTCATTGAAAACTTTTGATTCGGAGTTTTTTTTAGAAATTGATTGATTTGCTCTCTAGTAAGGATTTTGGATTTTTTTGGCTGGGATACAACCAACATTTTATTATTCTAGAATACTAATAATTTTGAATATTTGCTGAAGATAATATTATTCTTGATTCCAAAACTGGCTCTTATCAACATGACCAAGGTGTAGAAGCTTTACAATGCTTTGTCTTCTCGGCAAAATACACTAACTTCACAGTCCACTATGAATTTCCTCTATTGGTTTCATCAGGCACCATTCACAAAATTTCTTAAATACTTTTCGTAAAATTTTTGGGATTTTTCTGGCAATAAATCTACCACTATTATTGCGACAGCTTTGTCAATAGTTTTGTCACACAATTTTGCAATATTTATTGAACAAACTTAAAAAAAACAGATTAGAAAATGTGAGCACAATTTTTTGATGTTGACAAAAAGCAATATGGCTACTTTTATTTATTGGTTGTTATGATAATGTTAAACTAAATTTTAAATGCCATCCAGATTTTTATTATCTTAAAAGAAAAATGTTACTTTTAAAAATTATCCTTTTATTTAAAATTGTTGAGTCGTGCAAGAAATAGTATATAAACTCTAAAAGTAAGTTCCAAATAATTTTTTCTTGCCTACTTTTGCAGAAGCTTGAGGGCTCTATCATGCACTTCACTTCTGCGGTGTATAATCTAATATTGCAGGCTAAGCGTCGCCTAATAATTATTATATAGTGAGCATACTACTATAGTTTAACAATGTTTTTTATCAACTCATCAAATTTAAATTTTTTTAATTATATCGCTGTAGTCAACGTTCAACTTATCATAGGCGACTCTAATGCAGATTAATAATGAACAAGGTATGTTTCTAAAGTATCTAACTTAAAGCTTTCATTTAATTTTCACAAATCAAAAAAAAAAAAAAATCTGGAGTAAACTAACCTAAACTCAATTGAACTAAAATAAACATAAAAGTTTTCTTAATATCTTCTATTGTACAACAGTTAGAAAAATGTTTCTGGCAAAAAAAATAGTTTTTTGTCACTAGATAAATGAAAAAAGATGTTACTACTCAATATTTGCCACATGTAAAATTTATGTAGCGTAATAAATTGAATGAAGGCTTTGATATGGTAGTGCATAAATTCTAATTAGAAAAAAATAAAAAAAAAATTAAAATAAAAAAAATTAATATTAATTTCACTGGGTATAAATACTCATATTAAGCACTACCGATTTTCGCATAGTTCTATGAGCCATTTTTTTTCAAGTTACTTTTTATTCTCCTGCATTCATCAAAAATGCGTTGAAGTAATTTTTCCAACAAATAATATTTTGACCAACTAACACCTAGTACACACTTTGCCCCCATAAAAAAAATCTAAATGGAAAAAGTGTACAACTATATTGACTGAAAAAGATTAGTTTCAAGAACTTCAAATAACAACAGTGTGATCCGATAGGGCATTAGCTTGCTAGAAAAATAAATGTTTAAGCACCGCCTTTGAACGAATAAAGAGAAGTTAAACCATATCTTTTCATATTTCAAAATCGTTTATTTGTGACCGGTATTTACAATTAGGACAATTCACAGTACTATTTAATAAAACAAAACTTTTGTTATAAAAGCAAATGTAGAAAGCACATTACCTGCTGTTAATTATTGTTGGAAAAATCAATCTGCAACATTTTTAGACTGGGGTATTTTGGTGTTATTTAATACGTAAACTAGTTTAATTAAAAAAAAAATTAAATTGGGAATCTCGAATGGTTCTCCTATGTAGATTAGTACAGCCAATTTTCTTGCAATGCAATACTAAAGTTTATCTAATTTCCTATAAATTGCCACAGCAATTACAAGTACAAATATAATAATTATAAAAGCAACTAAAAATTTAATAGGTTTAAATATCGATGTTACACGCTTGTTGGCAACTAGGGGAAACTGATAATTCTTTCTTCAATAAATATTGGGTTTGTTAAGTTTGTTTTTAAATAAGTTTTCTATTTAATGGTTTAGTTAATTTACAATAAAAACTACTATATACAGAAGCACTAGGTTTTTCCTTCAACACTTTTTTTCTATACTAGTGTGTGTTATTTTTGTATCTTGACTATAATTTATAAAATTTATTTCAACCATATGTATTGTTCTAATCTAGGGGTTCTAATAAGGCCTATTTGTATAAAATAGGCCTATAGGCCTATAGAAAACGGAAATTTTTTATGTTATCTTTTTATTAAGCTATTGAATTTATTTTAAACATTGTCAAAGTTGCGATTTATTTTTTTGAGTGATTTTCTATAAGCTGGATACAACGTAAAATTCAGACATGTCAAGAAAAAATTTTAAAAAATGTTTGAGAATCATATTTTTACGGTTAAAACTATTATCTTTTCTGTTTTTTAATAATTTTTCTTACGTTTTTGAGATCGTTTGAAGATCATCAAAAATGCGGTAGTGAAACATCGATTTAAATAGACATATGACATAAATATGTTTATTAATAGTAGCTACTTACGGATTACAGAAAACGACAACAAAATTTCTGGTTGTAGAGGAGAGATTTTTATAACTTTGGTCTAAAATATATCAATATCAATAGTTCAATTCACAATTTGTGTGATCAAAAACGAGGTATTGGGAAATGCTATGGGCATAGAGTTTTACGACTTTGGCTTTACCATTGTGTTCTAAACCCGATTGAAGCAGAGCATTTTAAAACAATTGACGTGTTTTAGAAAAAATAATATCTCTCCGAGTTTTAGCACAGGTGTTGATAATAAAAAATATTTTGATCAATAAGTGAATTCGATCAACTTTGAGCTATGAGCAAATTCGCCATGTTATCAACATTAAAAACGCATGTTTGTTTCTAGACGTTTTTGCCTTTATCATCACTGTTACCACAAGTGCCAGTGGTACTGGCAAAAATGATAGCGACGTCTTTTTTTTTGTGTTATAAAAACATATTGTTCAAGTTCTTAATCCAAACTTGTAGAAAAAAACCTTGCAAGAATTTCTTTCTTATAGATATTTTCAATGACCAGTTGCCAGCGCTGGTCTCTTAAAGTTAAAGTGCCCAATTAAAAAAATTCAAATTTTACAACAAACTTTTATTTTGCAAGCTGTATTCTCTTTAAAAAATGACGTGTTTTGTGTTTTTTTAACAAATTAAAAAAAAAGTTCGACATTTTAACAGCTGTTGTATGATTCTATTTATGTATGTTTATAGATTTTTCTGACAATTGTATGTGTACCGACTTTAATAATTTTTTTCAAATGTTTTCTTGAGGTGATTCTATTGACACCAAATTAAGATCGGATCGAAATAAGAATATCCTATAAATATTAAAAAAACATTTTTAAACTATACATTATATTTTATACTATACATACTAATAAAAAAATAATAGTAGTGAAACGTGTGTATATAATTTGTAAAAAGTTAGTAGAAAATAGCTAAAACGTTTCTTTATAAAAAGAGTGTTTTAGCTTACATTATCGCTAGCGAGATCTTTAAAGATAATTACAACAGTGTTATAAAAATTTATACGTAGAATATAAATTTTATATTCTAAGAGAGATTATGTTTTCCCATAAAACTTAGTTTTTCATAAGTTTAATGAGAAAACGATGCTTCAATTAAAGAAACTAAAACTTTGTTTTTTTATAAAACTTAGTATCGAAAATATTGTTTTAATTTTTTCTATTTACCTACAACAATTGAAAAACTTTAACTTATGATTAATAGTCAGTTAAGTGGAGCAATAATCTTCATAACTTCTATTTTTAATCACTTTAGTTTTTTCATAGGATGTAGGAGTATGTGTAACACTGAGGTAAAGAACCTTTAAACAAAAAATAAAATGCATTATTTGTTCTTAATACAATGTCAATGTCAGTCAATACTCTTCTTGAAATAAGTAATGTTAAAAATTGGAGCAATCCTTGTTTTTATATAATGTGATGTAATTTAGTTTCCAAAATAAACTGTAAATGCTTTAATATAAAATAAAACTATGAGTTAACCTGTTAAATAAACATCAGCAATATAGGATATCTAAAAGGTTGTAGGTATGAAATTAGAATTTTATCTGCCGACCAACTCCTACAATATAAAAATAAATCAAATTTAATAGTTTATTCGATGGCTTAATTTTGAAAACCAGTCAAAACTGAAAATTTTATCAAAATAGATGCAAAAAAACAGGTTTTTAATCTTTTTAGTAGATGTTTTTATTTAAAAAAAATATTGATTTGACAATATATTGAAATACTGAGTTATATCAATTCCTGTTTGCTTCCAGCAACAACGTTTTAAACCGTTTAAAACCTTAAGGTCAATTCACTTTTTAATCTTAAGTGAATCAATCACAATAGTAATTACTTTGCCAAAGATAAAATAAAATTTACGCCCACGCAACAATTTAAAACAAAAATTACGTAAAAGCAAGACACTCCTTTTTCTTTGTAAATAAACTATTTATTTCAAGTATCACAACATGTAGGTAAGTCATAATAGCCATGAGTAAATCGGAGAACAGAGATGATTCCCATATTTGAAATGTAATTATAGGTTTTGGAGGTTTAACATAACAAAACAATTCAAATAGAATACAATAAACTGCTCGAGGCTGATTTTTCATAATTAATTTGATGCATGCAGACGGTTTTGACGTTTTTCGTTTTCACTTTTTTCGAGTTTTTTTGTCGGTCTGGTGCTTTGTTTACTGCAAATTTGCGAGCTTGCATCGACAAGCAATTTGTCTATTATGAAATATTTATAACAAAGATAATTATGAAAAGGCCGATCTTGACGCTTTAAAAAAGTTCCTTTAATGTCATCTTGAATTAAGTTTTTTGTCATCAAACTAACAAGATCGTTATTTTGCTTCACTAATATCTCAAAATAGAAAGTAGAATTTAATAAGTTGTTAAAACTACTTTTTGGAATATTAATTATTAATAACCACATTGTCATTTTAAGTAGATACTGCATTTGGTACCGTTCGACTTTCACGTGTTTTGTGTCTTTTGACCTAAGTATGTGAAATTGTAATGTTTTTAGGCAATCGATTTCACGTTTGAAAAAAAATAAGATTGAGTGGTTGTTACACGAAATGAAACGTGTTTCCAAGCCAAAAAGGAAGTATAAGTAGAATATTTTGATAGCAACTAGGTGATGGAATGTTTTACGTTGATCTTATCGATCAGCCGCTACATTAACATTGTTTAATGAGATAAGATCAGTTTAAAATTAAAATAATCTGCACGATTGTTGTTCAATGTTCAACGGAAAGTAGAGCCAGTTTAATTAGTTTTTAAAAAGCTCTCTTGCATTTTTGTGTACAGAAACATCTTAAAATGATTTTTAGTTGAAAGGTTGTTTTGCTGTTATTTTAATATTACTAATAATAATAATTGCAAAAATATTTATTCAAATTTGGCTTTTAAGTTTGGGTTGGTCAATAATGTAGAACCGTTTTATAATTATAATCCAAAAAATTCCTTGGAAAACAATAATTACAGATTATATTGGGATCGAACTTCGCTAACTGCTTCAAAAATAGCAATAAGCCAATAGGCCAGATATTGTTATCGTATTGAAAAAAACTAAAGTTGCATTATTTTATAGATATTGCTGTTCCAAATTTTCGTAATATTATTGATACCTTTAAAACGAACATGGCTAAATATTTGCTGCTTTCGGTGACCATTAGGAATCTTTGGAATTTAAAAATGGTAAAAGTTTTATTTTTAGTTAATTTCAAATATGGGTGTTGTTATCACATCATAAGGTAAAAATCTTAAAATGTTAGATTTGGATTTAGAAATCATTGTGGAAATACAGATAGCGGCATTATTATGTTTATGTCATATTGTTCGAATGTTTTTAAATGTTAAATCTAACAATTTAAATAATATGATCGCAGCTGCGCAGGGAGATAGTAATTTAGCTTAATTTTTTAAAAAGCAAACTTGTTTTTCAACAATTTTTATATTATTTGATAAATAATATTGTCATTATAATTACTTGTCGAAAACCGTAATGATTTTTAAATACAGCAAAATTGCTGTGCTTCCGGGACAGAGAGGGTTGAACATAATAATATATTTAATTCTTCTAACAGTACATGTGAAAAAATCTTGCTAGATGGGAGCGAAGATGGGCAAAAGCTGCTCTTCTACTTAACCGCCTGATAGAAAAAGCAACAAAAAAAAACAAATAAATACAAAAAAAAAGAAATATTATTACAAATTAAAATCAAGAACCTATTCGAATTCCACAATTTTTGGGTGACTAACTTGCAATTTTTTAAGAATTGTTGTAATAACTATTGTTTTTGCTTTTTTTTTATTGAGGCGTGTAACGTTTTTATGTTGATAACTTCTGTAATTTTATGTTGAATGTCAAATCGTATAACGGTTGCTACATATTTGACTATGACAAATATGGTCTAAAGCTCACTATAAGCATTTCAGCGCTTAAAAATAATTTTATAAAATGTTATTCAATACAACCCGCTACAACATTCTATGTGATTTCAATTGTTTACATGCCAATATGTAAATAATTTTGAGTCGGCCACAAACAAACAAATAAGCAAGTACAAAGACCGCCTAAAACCTTAAAAAATTTGATAATAATAAGTTTGTTTCAATAAAAAAATTAAATAGTTATTAATTGGCTCTGCATTAGTTCCATTTCAGTATTGCCCATGTCTCAGCTTCAACCGTACGCTTAATAAACTGTCTTGAAAGAGATTTTTAGTTAGCCTTACCATTGATGCTGCGTTGTTAAACCTTTTAGTACATAACAATTTTAGTTTGCGGAACTATCTGAATAGGTTCTATAACAAATTACTAAAGTGTTATCAAAGTCAATTTTTACTATTTTATTTTTAAGTGATGGTTTTAGCATAATGTAAGTTACTAATAATAGTTACTTTTTTGAATTTTGTGCACAATTGAAAACGTTGTAATTTAAAAATTGTTATTATGAAACAAGTTCTACGCCTGCACTTTTGGAAACTCAGTACTACAAATTGATTCTACGGTTCAGAACAATCCCACGCAAGAGCAGCACAATTTGGAATAGATTCTGAATCTTCTAATATGGTACACATTGGTTTTTTTAAATTACTTCAATTATTCTAAATCTTTAATCTTTTTCTAAAAGCGGTAATAATGTTTGTTGCAGTTAGTCTTTCTCATACATTTATGAAAAATTGTTATAGTGCTGTATGTTTTTTTTGTATCTCTGACGACATGTGTGGGAAAATTTGTGTTGATCGTTTCGGTATTTAAAACTTTAAGACGGAACAAACATTAAAATCAACAAATTCACATTTGCATATTATGAAGTACTATTTATTGTATAGTGAAAATTAAAATACAGCTTGTTTGATTTACAGCTGTTCTATAACAATAAAAATTGAATTAAAAAAAGTTAATTGTACAGTTACTACAAATGTATATTTTTTGACGATAGTACATCAATATTCAAACTTTTGCTGTTAACAAGTTACAAAGAACTAGTTAGTATAAATAGTGTACAGTTCTGCATTTTTTGTTATATAATTATCCTTAACTTAAAAGAATTATGCCGGCTTGTTAGAAAAAGAATTTCTTAGCAATTCATCAGCAGTTTGATAAAAAAACGTGTTTTAATTTATAATTGTGGAAACATTCTTTACTATTAGATTACGTAGATAAAGATTACGATTGCGTAATTGGTTACTTCTCAATCAAAATAGTTATTTTCACCTGGATAGTACTCTCTTTTAAAATTGGATAAAGTGCAATAGCTGAATTAATCATTGTTATTTTTGAATAAGATTGTGTTGATAGTTTGTCTAATGCCTTAGCCCGGACAGAAAGATTACAATTGAACAAAAAGCTCACCGCTATCTATAAACTTCTTGATTTTATATGGCATTTTAATAAATAAGCTCAAAATACAATTATTATAGTTTTGCACGCTAAACTAATAAATTTGATCATGTGACCTACATTTATCCTGTATTTGTTAAAATCAGCATGGTAAAACAATAAATTTGCTCATTGAACTATATTCGATATATTAAAAGTTTCGCCTTTTAACATTGTTGGTGCAGAGGTTTTTTCATTAAAATTAATATTTTAGACAATTAGACCAATAGTTTTCTGTGGAAAAACCGAGGCGCTTCGGAAAAACCGTATTTCGTGTTAGGTAGGTAGTTAGTTTTCGATTATTTTGATAAATGTTCACATTATTTTCTCAAATTTTACATTCAATCAATAGTTAAATCCCAGGTAGTCTTGCAGGCCTTTATTGAATTTTCTGATTCAGATTTGATCATGTTACATAAATATCGCGTAAATTGTGCAGAAAACTGACGATTCAGCGAGTTTTATTTGTTCGGAAATTATTTCCGAGTCATTAGACGATCAAATTTGGGATTGATAAACAATTTGGTAAAAAGTATAGCTCGGAGAGTCAAGCAAAGGAAACCTTGAGACATTCAAAAGAATTTTTCTGAGTAAGTTAGCGAATAACTGAAAAAAATATGATAATAGAACGTTTAGCTTTTGGAATTATTCAGCAAACGCTTCTGTGATCTAGTGAGTTCTTTATTGCTGCAGCTAGTAAGAATTTACTTTGTTCAATGATTTACAGGAATTTTGAACGACATTGGACTTCAGTGGCGTATCATTTTATTAAAACAAATTATTTTTTGCAAGCATAACATTGACTATGAAGAGTTTAAAATTAATTTCGATAAAAATTAATTAAGAGATATTTGGTCTACAAATTCAGGATACAAATTTTATTTTTATACTAAAACAAATGTTATATTTTTCTAGTAAAAAGCTGAACATTCAACTAAAAAATTATTATTTTATTATGATAATTCAATCTTTTTAACAGCATGTTGCGGTTTTCTTCATCTCCTGATGAGGACCAGTTGGTGGTCAAAAGAGCTCTCAAGATTTAATAAACAAGCTTTGTGGCAAGTAGTGAAGCTGTGTGAATATGTTACTGTTTAACTTTTTTGTTTTACAAATTGATTCTACGGTTCAGAACAATCCCACGCAAGAGCAGCACAATTCGGAATAGATTCTGAATCTTCTAATATGGTACACATTGGTTTTTTTAAATTACTTCAATTATTCTAAATCTTTAATCTTTTTCTAAAAGCGGTAATAATGTTTGTTGCAGTTAGTCTTTCTCATACATTTATGAAAAATTGTTATAGTGCTGTATGTTTTTTTTGTATCTCTGACGACATGTGTGGGAAAATTTGTGTTGATCGTTTCGGTATTTAAAACTTTAAGACGGAACAAACATTAAAATCAACAAATTCACATTTGCATATTATGAAGTACTATTTATTGTATAGTGAAAATTAAAATACAGCTTGTTTGATTTACAGCTGTTCTATAACAATAAAAATTGAATTAAAAAAAGTTAATTGTACAGTTACTACAAATGTATATTTTTTGACGATAGTACATCAATATTCAAACTTTTGCTGTTAACAAGTTACAAAGAACTAGTTAGTATAAATAGTGTACAGTTCTGCATTTTTTGTTATATAATTATCCTTAACTTAAAAGAATTATGCCGGCTTGTTAGAAAAAGAATTTCTTAGCAATTCATCAGCAGTTTGATAAAAAAACGTGTTTTAATTTATAATTGTGGAAACATTCTTTACTATTAGATTACGTAGATAAAGATTACGATTGCGTAATTGGTTACTTCTCAATCAAAATAGTTATTTTCACCTGGATAGTACTCTCTTTTAAAATTGGATAAAGTGCAATAGCTGAATTAATCATTGTTATTTTTGAATAAGATTGTGTTGATAGTTTGTCTAATGCCTTAGCCCGGACAGAAAGATTACAATTGAACAAAAAGCTCACCGCTATCTATAAACTTCTTGATTTTATATGGCATTTTAATAAATAAGCTCAAAATACAATTATTATAGTTTTGCACGCTAAACTAATAAATTTGATCATGTGACCTACATTTATCCTGTATTTGTTAAAATCAGCATGGTAAAACAATAAATTTGCTCATTGAACTATATTCGATATATTAAAAGTTTCGCCTTTTAACATTGTTGGTGCAGAGGTTTTTTCATTAAAATTAATATTTTAGACAATTAGACCAATAGTTTTCTGTGGAAAAACCGAGGCGCTTCGGAAAAACCGTATTTCGTGTTAGGTAGGTAGTTAGTTTTCGATTATTTTGATAAATGTTCACATTATTTTCTCAAATTTTACATTCAATCAATAGTTAAATCCCAGGTAGTCTTGCAGGCCTTTATTGAATTTTCTGATTCAGATTTGATCATGTTACATAAATATCGCGTAAATTGTGCAGAAAACTGACGATTCAGCGAGTTTTATTTGTTCGGAAATTATTTCCGAGTCATTAGACGATCAAATTTGGGATTGATAAACAATTTGGTAAAAAGTATAGCTCGGAGAGTCAAGCAAAGGAAACCTTGAGACATTCAAAAGAATTTTTCTGAGTAAGTTAGCGAATAACTGAAAAAAATATGATAATAGAACGTTTAGCTTTTGGAATTATTCAGCAAACGCTTCTGTGATCTAGTGAGTTCTTTATTGCTGCAGCTAGTAAGAATTTACTTTGTTCAATGATTTACAGGAATTTTGAACGACATTGGACTTCAGTGGCGTATCATTTTATTAAAACAAATTATTTTTTGCAAGCATAACATTGACTATGAAGAGTTTAAAATTAATTTCGATAAAAATTAATTAAGAGATATTTGGTCTACAAATTCAGGATACAAATTTTATTTTTATACTAAAACAAATGTTATATTTTTCTAGTAAAAAGCTGAACATTCAACTAAAAAATTATTATTTTATTATGATAATTCAATCTTTTTAACAGCATGTTGCGGTTTTCTTCATCTCCTGATGAGGACCAGTTGGTGGTCAAAAGAGCTCTCAAGATTTAATAAACAAGCTTTGTGGCAAGTAGTGAAGCTGTGTGAATATGTTACTGTTTAACTTTTTTGTTTGACTCAAAACTAAAAAATTTTATAAATTGCTCAATTTTATTAACAAAATATTTTTCAAACACTTTTTCAATTTTGAATAAACAAAAATGGTGTTAATTGCTAACATTAGCCAATAGAAACATGGTTATATATAGCATTTTTCTTAACAATCTGAAAAAAAAAAATTTAAACATTCTACAGTTTCTAACGTAATGTTGGTATACATTTGCAAGATGGATTGCAATATAGATTTTGATGTTCTTCTTTTTTTTTAAATTGTTTTTGTTTTTGTTCTATTTCTGGGTTAAGAATTTAGTTTAGATATGTTACTTTGGGAAGCATTTAGGCAAATACTTTCTCTACATTTAGTCATAGCACAACTAAATAATGCTTTTATGCAAAATATTGTTTTTTAAAATATGTTTACAGTTTTAGGTTTAGAGAACCGTCTTCTAAGTGCTTTTTTTAATCATATAAAACATCTTACTGCAACTCACATAAAAAACGACTTGTCTGATGTCAAGAAAATTTTTTTTGTCAATTTACAAAACTATTTTGATATTTTATTATTACATCGTTTTTTAGACGTCTTATTTTTGTGTGAAAAGTATGAAGTGTACTTATATCAATACTACAGAATCTGACACTAATTACACCAAAGCTTGATTTTCATATAGCAATAATTTAACGTAATAAAATTAGCCTTGTGTAGTGGAGAAGTTCATAAAACTTATTTTCTAAAAGTCAAATTTTAGTTTTAAGTCACTACTGATATGCTAACAGAATACTATATGGATAACGTTTTGTTAGTTTTTAATAGTAGTTTCTATTAACATGTTAGTTAATTTTGATTGTCCTAAACTTACATTTTACAAATTCGTAAACTTTGATGAGAAAGTTTTTCTGAAAGATAATGAGTTAAATGTAGGGTTAAAAATGCAGCTTTCAACAAGGGGATGTAAAAAAAGTAAAAGAACCGATTACACACATTCTATAAAATGTGTTTGTGTTTGATAAAATTAAACCTAATATGTTATATATTACAATCTTTTGAGGTTTTGAAAACAAAGTTATCTAGCAGCTTACTGAGGTGGAAAATATTGTCTTGAGATCACTTTTATTGGTGTTTTCTTGTTGTAGTCTGAGCAAACTTACAGTAAACTTCAGATTAGATTAGTGCTTAAATACATATTTAATTGGTTTTAGAAAAACATTGTCAAAAATTGTAAATAATTATGCATTTATTATTATTTCATAGGCATTATTTTATTAGAAATCTGAAAAGGTTAGGATCGTAGCAATCTTACTCTAGCAGTTTTCAACTCTCTCTATATTTGCTTTTAGTGACAAAGTTTTATCTTTAAAGAAAACGGTTTTATCAGCCGTCAAAATGCGACGTTAGAAGATTTTTTTCCAATGTTTAGACAATAAGGCATTTCATTCTCAGATCTTAACTTATAAACATTACAATTTTGATTTTTTTAAATAACTACGTTGGTTTGTCATTTAATCAAACCGTAATGATGACCAAAAAGTAATTAGAACTTAGTTTTCTATAAATTGACGTCAAATTTGACAAAAAAAAATTTTTGATCAAATTTAATAGTCAATGTTTCAAAAGACAAAACTTTTTATTTGCGTTTTTTTTTGCTTAGATTTTTACTTTCAATACTTTTTATAGTTTTTTATACATGAGGTAAAAAACAAACTTGCGGTTTTTAATATTGAGCACAACATTTAAAAAGATGGTTTTCTAAAAGAAAATTTTTGACCAAATGACAATACTAATAATTAACTTATTAAAATATTGAACTTTTTTTATACGTTTTTTTCTGTCTTACTTAGGTTTTCACTTTAAATACATTTTTTCACTATAAATTGGCTGTTATTGATACGTCCATCGTCCAGTGCTATGAATTTGTAAACGTTCATGTAAATGTTTTAGGGAAAGACTTGACTTAAATGCTACTGTCAAAACTGAAAAAAAAAAGAAAAAGAAGAAGAAAACAAGTTGACAAAATAATAGAAATGACAAAACTGCAGCTCAGCAATCTAAGGCTTTTTGTAGAAACTCAAGAAGATATAGTGGGAAGAAATAACAAAAACATTTTATTCAAATTAAAAGTTGTAACACGAACTACTATCTTTAAATGCTTAAAAAATAGTGTTATTTTGATACATTTAGGTTTTTTTCACCAACACAAAATTTAAACGAAAGTAAGAAAATGCAATACTAATTGCCTTTTATTTATTATTCAAAATTCAAAGTTATCGAAATAACTTTAATAAACATACATCTCGCACAACGTGGCAAAATTTGCTTTACAGTGTCTGTTTATAAGTGACTTCACTTGGAACATGAAAAAACAACATTATTTTTCATAAAAAAATTAAACGTAAATGTTTAATGTTGAGATCTTGCTAGTTTAAGACAATTGTCTTGTCATTTCATGACTTATTAGATAAACTTCTTGCATCATATGTGATACTCCGATATACAAACTTTTCATTACATTGAAATATAAACTATAGGTAGCTGTCTTAATATTGCAAATTAATTATTTTTTGATTGTTGCTTTAAAATTATCATCTAGTGGCAAATGACGCATTTTAACAGCTTCAACAAAAAAATTATATTTCTAACAATGTCAACATAAATTTTAGTCTTTGTGTAGGATAAAAAAGAACTGAAAAGTAAAAATTTCATAATTTGCAACAGATTGATCATAATTAGAAAATACTTTGTATCCGCGGCATCTTTCATGATTGTCCTTGTTCATCGTTCAAGAGCTACCGAAGTTTGAGTAAATTCTAAAAATGTTTAAATTAACCAAAATATTCTCTTGTGAATTTACATACATAACCAGTCATAAATAAAGTCATAATATTATCGTGCTCAACTTAATAGAATTTTATCTTTCAATCGCCAGATGTTTCCTTTTTCACCTAAGTTTAAATTTAAAATTCGTAAATTATCACCAATCCTACACTATCTCAAAAGGTAATCACTTCAATTATTTTTTTTATTCTAAAATCTATAACAGGCCCCTACTGGCGATGTCAACAACATTCTATTATTGAACATTTACTGGTTAAGCTTTTTAATTTTAATACCTTTCAAGTTTTTATCGTTTTAGTAATAAATAATTACCTTACAAGCTGCCGAAATGATTTAAAATTTTCTTGAATTTATAAAAAAAACAAAAAAAAATTTAAATTCTCTAATCATGTCTATTTTATCCAATGTTTTGCTCGTCTTCCACCTGGCCCATATTAAAATACGATTATTACGCATCTGGCATAGAGATGGGAAGGGTTCGGCACGTTCTTAAGCACGTGTGTTAACGCTTGTTTTTGACACAATAACGCGGCGTCTAATGTAACGCTGGAACGGACTGATCTCTTGATAAGAGGCTAAAAATGGATAAAGAGGCAAAATATGACATGATGTGATGGGTGATGGGCGTAGATTACGTCTACGACTGTATTACTGGTGGGCTGATCAATTTTATTGAGATAAAAAAGAAGGTTAACTATATTGTTTAAAAGGTTATATTTTGAACTTTTACGAGCTACAACAACTAAGTGTTTGGTCATCTTCTTTTTTATTAAATAATTTCAACAATGGAGCAAAATTTACAGATTTTTTTGAAAAAATTTTAAGAAATTATTAAACTCGTACTCTATCTATAGTCAATGGTAATAAGATAAATTGATGATGGTCGCAAAACACACATTTCAGATGAGAAAGAACTCCATATATTTAGCCGCTATCATGGCCAACTCTTGAATGTGAAAAATCATATTAGATACGACACACTTGTAGAAAATTATTGGTTTGCCACAGTATTGCTTTTTTTAAATGATAAAAAAATGTATAACTAATGTTTAGGGTATGATTTGAATAAATAATAAAATCTTTTTTTTCGGAGAAATTTGCCTCAAAACAATAGTGGTAATTGTGCTTAATTGACTCTTTATTATTAAGCGACATCTATTAGAAACGATCTTGCATCAAACGTTTTTTAAGAAAATAATGTCAGTGTTGATAGATACAATTCAAAACAAATGAAATTTTGCTAACTGAACAACCAAGTTGTCACATTAACGCCTTTTGTCTCAAACGTATGTCAATGATGTGCAATGTAATCTATCTTCTTTGGTTAGCCTCCAACTGGTAAAATGAAGAAAACTAATGCAAGTTTATTCAAACTACATCTGTAAATTTAAACATGTTTATTCAAATGTACATCTGTAAACATAGACAATTTTATACAAATCTGAATCTGTTGCAACTTGTCAATGAGTTCCAATAAGAACAAAACATGTTCAAGTTTACAGATGTAGTTTGAATGAATTTGCATTAATCTTTTTTAGATTTTCTTGTTTTAGAACATTTAGCATACCTGATCATCAATCTAGCTTCAAATGTTACATATAGTTTTTCTATGTGAGATTTGTGAGTTTAAATTTTGTTGATGTCTATACTCTATACAATGTCTTTGATAACATTCTTATCAAAAAACGTATTAAAAAAATTAACTAAAGCTTTGGCAGTTTCTGCTTCCGCTGATGGTTGTTTTGGGGTACATACCAAACTAAAGTGTTGTGAGGCTTGACCATGGATGGCGTCTTTGTTGTATAGTTTTTTTTAATTGTTCTAATTTTTTTATAGGGTTTTAGCCAGTTTACTATCAAAACATCAAGCTGTTTTGGGAAGATCCTAAATCAAAAACCTACGTCTACATAGTAAAATCTTATTTAAAAAAAATTATAAGATATCTTTATTGTCACTGTCAGATGTGTTACCGTCTTAGACAAATTTACCACGTTGGCTCAAAATACCGCGTTATAAATTTTTCTATTTTTTTTTAAATTTTTGTAAATTTTAATTGCTTAAGAAATTGGTCGAAATAATAAACTATAACATAATAAACTAACCGTCTTTTATTTCAAACAAATCGCACCAAAATAGTAGTTTCAGAGAAACATTATGCAGAAATTTTAAAATAATAGTAAAACAAACAGTTAGAAAACATGCTGTATTATTATGTTTTGCTGCAAAAATGTGTTAGCTTTTTATAACAAAAACTTTAATTCTTAAAAAAAAATTATTTAATTTTGATTTTTTTGAGTTCTATAAATCAGGTCTTAGCCAGCTGATAAATTATTATTTAATATTGATTGAACTTGATTTACATGACGAATTAGACGAGACTGTGCTCATTCTTTAAGCTTTCAACATAAACACATATTCTACAAATAGATGAAGTGCAGTTCTGACTACACTCAAGCGGATCATATGCACTAATAGGGTATAACATTTTTTTAGTAAAAGTGTCAAAGTACTGAATCCTAAAAACAGTAAATACAGTACACTACAGTAAACTATGGAAAACTTTAAGCAGTTCCGGAAAGATCTACTTCAAAATAGTAAAACTTAAAAAAAAATAAATAATTTTGAATATGTCAACCAATACTTTAGGTCAAAAAAACATTTTTAAAAAGTCAGAAGTCATTTTTTTTTAGTAGCTCTGACATTGAAGCAGAAGGTTTTTGAAAGTTTTAAACTAAGAAACTTATGAAAAACACCAAGACTGAACAAAACAATATAGCAAAAATAGATCGAAATATTTATAAAACAATATTAGCATTTAATTATAATAAGTATGTTATCTGTTTTGTCAAGCATCAGAAGAGCGACAGGTTTTTTATGTTAAATGAAACCGCCTAAAACTTGATTTGACTATCCATAATGATAATATCCATAGTGGATTTGAACAAGAACAACAAATAAACTAGAGATTTTTGGTCTTGCGCTAATATGTTTTAATACAAATACAAAAACAAATGTTTTGAGTACAAACATAAAAAAAGCACAAATATTGTTAACGCATAACGTTTTCAAACTTTAATAGCAGTACAAAAACACATATTATATATTTATTACAAGTATCAACACAACAATAATTTTCCTAACAACGTTAAAAACATTTTAAAAATAAAAGCACATAAAAACTAATTATAGCAATAAAAACTTTTTTTTTATATGACTGATATTAAAAATGACGTTTTTAGTAAAAGCTAATCTGAGTAAAAAATGCTTTTTATAACTTACAAGTTTAAAAATATTTTTAGCACTAGCAGAAAACATTTTTTTAACACTAGTTTTTATAAATTTATTTATAAATGTTGATATAAACATTAGAGTTTGAGCAATGGCTAACATTAATTTCCTCGGAAAAGCTTCTGACATTGTAGTTATTGGATGAGACTCACGACGTTGTAGGAGCTTGAAGAGAACTGTTGTTTTTCTTTAGCTTATTGTAAACTAAAAGAGTTTTCAAACATAGAAATAAAGTTGAGTAGCTAGTAGAAAAAATATTGCATGCAATTTTATTTTTATTCCCAACAGAGTCGTCGATATACGACTTTGTAGCATTTGATGATTTCCATCCCCCACATCGTTTTATTGTCATTCAATTAGCCCCTAAATCTGCCAACAGCAATGTTGCCTATCTTCGAAAGCAATGATCAGTAAGCTTAAGTTCTGGTAGTTTCAAAAACTCAGCAATTTTGCAGGGCATCTTACCGTTTATGTATTTATTCCGACTGACTGGAGGTGGGCGTAATGCAGAAAATTTACGATAATAAGTAACATAACTGCCAACAATACAAAAACTATGACTAAGACTAGTTTTAGTATTGTTTGGTGGTCGCAACTTTCACCATCAGATGTTTGACATCTGATGCTTCATTTCAAAATTTGTCAATGTGCTTTTTTTTTATCATTTTTTGCAAGCTATCCTACATTTGTCGTTTTCAGAAATACTATTAGTTTGTAATATTTTTCTATATCCACGCCGTTCTTGATGTGTAAACTAGCTTTATCATCAAAACATTCTGCTATACAATAGATAACTTTCAAATTTCTGATTTTTCTTTAACAAGCGTTAAAAAACATTCTTGCTAAACTAGCCTTTTTCAGTTGGCACCGTTTCTAAAACCTGCTGTAGGCGATGTCGTATTGTTGTCAGGTTTTTGAGGGCAGCAGATCTAAAGTTGCTCTATTTGCTGCCTCCTAATTATCTGCGGGAAATCCGCAGATTCAAGAATGCCGCAAAAATTAAAACAAACATTAAAAAACAGAATATGTTTTTTAATAAAATACAAACCAGTTGTATAAGAAAGAGATGTGTGATGAACGTGTCAAAAGTGATTTTATTTTGTTCGTGGGATTGCTCAACTCGCAAGTGTCGTTCCGCAAACTTTCTCACTAACAAAATAAAATATCACTTTGAACACTTAAATTACATCATAAAATACTATATTGTAAAAGCGCATAATTTGTTACTATAAAGACTTTATTTGCTCTGATAAAAACACCCATTTTTAAATTTGATATTTGAACATGAAAGCATAAGTATCTATAATTATGACAGTTTTTTTACATTTTTTAGTTTTTGCTTTAGTTGTGCTATATCATCTTGATTAGTTAGTCTAGGTTGTAGGCAAACTCAGATGACTTTTGCAAACTCACTTAAACTTTGTTTTTTGCAAATTATTTGGTTTTCTGTAATCTTTTTTTGTAGACTTGAGTGAAAAAAAATGTCTTGTTAAAAAATCTAGTTATGAGGATAAAAAATTTTAATAATTGTGGAAAAGATCTTGTGCATTGATTGGTTCCTAGGTTGCGTTCGGATTTTGTCAGGTAAGTACTCTTAGGTGAAACACGGTGTACTATGTAATCAACACTATTATAACAATTTTTAATGTTTAACATTGTTAACAAGAGCCAATTTAAAATCAAATGACAGAAGAGAATTAATTATCTTATGTGATTATTAAAATCTAGCCAATTTATCAAATTCTACGCGTAGTAAAAATTTAAAAGAAGTATGCAAAGGTTTAAGAAAGTTTGAAAAATACTCGTATGTGAGTTTATTAAGTTGTATTATATCATGATAAAGAATTCTCAAAGCTTCCAACTGGTAAAAACAAAAAAGAATTTTTGAGAAAGTTGTTTTCCACAATTGAAAATGGTGGAAAACTGAATCGTTAAAGATTACGGAAAATAAGTAATTTTCCGATTCTTTAAATTGAACATTTAACTTATCATGTTATGCAAAAAATTCAACAATTTTTAAAATTTTATATTTTTAATTCAGATAACATTGAAAACGCTGACAAACTTTTAGAAAGCTGAGCCAATTTTTGTGTAATATGTGAGTTGTATGAAATTATTTATAAAAGTTTACCATTTTTCTAATTCAAACTTCTTAGGTAGAACTAAATTTCAAAGCATTTGAAGTTTTGAAAACTTTTTGAGAAGCATGTGACTTTGTTGATCATGTGATAAACCATTTTTATAATTTTGATCACAAATGTGAGAAAAATAAAGAAATTGATTTGAAGACAAAGTTTGTAACGTTTAATAAAAAACATGACGTTTCTAAAAACAATTATAACTAGCTTTAAATTACTTGTACAGTTTATTACATTGTATATGCTATTGTTAATCAATTGAATACAACCATTTAAGGTATTTTTTTTATAATAAATGTATCATATGGTGTCATAAAAAAAAATTAAAATTTTCAATAGTTCAACATTTTATATAACAAAACTTGTAGCTATAACCAAAACTATTTGAGCTATTTATTTCTCTAAAGTATTTAGATTCATAGCTGCACTATGTGATTTAAAAACAACAAAACTTTTTAGTAAATTGTTTTTACATATTAAAAATTTGTTTATCTAAAATTTTAAACAAGTTTTAAAACTAAAAAAGCTAAAAATGTTAAAAAATTTAAAGTTTGATTTCAGACACTCAAAAAATAAAATTTTATTTTACTAAAGTACTAAATAGAATAAACTACATAGCTCACATAAAGGAAGTGATTTGTTTATGTAGAAGAGTTGTTATATACCAAGTGATTAGAAAAAAAAATACAAAATTGGCAAATACTGAAAATTTTGTACAAAATTTAAAACCAGCGAAATAGAATTTTTAAAACAAACAAAACGTTACAGCTTTTAAATTTCTCAGTATTGAAAAATTTTGATATGCACATCCTAGCATTGTAAATATGTGATTAATGAAAACAAGCATTTAGTATAAAACAAACATTTTGTACTTATAGACTTTTAATTCAACCAGGCGTTTTAAATAAGGAAATTGATTAAGCAGGAGCTACACACATCAATAAAGAAGTGCATAAAACCAAATAATAGCGTTCAGACGGGTCTATTTTCAAAAGTAGGTAAAAGTAAGTAGGGTTATTTCTGAAATGACCTTAATTCAAGAGACCCAAGACCTATCAAAAGATAATATTCGTTAAGTCGGATTCAGATGACTTGAATTGTGTGCAATGCTTGCTAAATGAACCTATTTAGTTGCCGCAGGCAATCTTTATGCACAATAAGAGCAATTATGCATCATAAGTTTTGATATAGTTTTTACTAGGATTTCTTTAAACTATATAGACTCAATTGTACTTTAAAATATTTTATAAAATAAATTACACTTAAAAACTGAACATACTATGATCAAAAGTTTTAACTTTGTGTTAATGCAGGGAACAGTCAATGTTCTGTAGTCACTGACAATAAAATATTTATTTACATAGGAAACAAGTCAATATACACCTACGCTTGCAACAAATCCGGCTTTCAGTTTTTCAGTGAGTCAAATGTTTGAAAATATGTAAATTTTACGACAAAACAGCATTTTCAAATAAAACATTGGATCACACTCTAGAATTTACTAACGAAAAAACATGTCGAATTGTAACATCTGGCGAACACAAGTAGTGCCAAACTGGCATTCTACAAAGTATGCAGGTATAAATGGATGCTAGATGAACAGGGCCATATGAGTTTTGACCGAATTTTTGGGCGTGGACCAAGTCACTTTCTAATGTATTTTTCCACATTAATAAGATTAATTGACACAACCGCAAGGATGCTTATTTTTAATTATAGCAAATACAAAAATGTTAATTATTTAAAAAGAATATTAATATAGCTTGCTGAGTTATTTAATAAAAGTATAACACAAGATGTATATTTCACGGTTGAAATTTACTATAATATATTTATATATTGTCGTTTTTCCTCGTGTACTGTAGGATTCATGTTATTAATTACAAGTTTTGCGTCTTTTTAGTAATGGAAAAATTTCCCGTACTACTGGTTTTGATTCTTTATAAAAAATTACAAATAATTGTATGACAACCTATAGATAAATCAGCGTGTAAAAAACCGATGAGAAACCTTGGCAATTTATTTAATTTATACTAAAATTTAAAGTGGTTAGCTAAAGTTTAGTTTTAGATGAAGAAAATAAACATTCTTAATATCTATAACATAAATCATAATCTAAATTAATAATTTGAAACTTCTCAGTGTTAAACTATATGTCATTAGACATGCATTTTATCAATTTACCAATAAGAAAAACAGTGTTCTAACAAATTTATCAAAAATTCTTTATTCACTTTTGTGATGAAAACTGTCATTTTTTTTCTAGCCAAATGTTTTGCACATGGTAAAAGTTTACAGACGATGTAGTGTTTACCTTTTATGAAATAACCTGTTTTAATTAAATAAATTTGTTATAAAATAGAGTTGTGTCTAAATAGCTTCAGACAAGGTGAAGGAAGACTGCTCACAGAAGCTGAGATTATCAAAATATTTAAATACATAGATGTACATAAATGTTTTAAAGCTTGTGTTGAAAAATATTTGCGTAAAGTAGATGGTATGTATTACATATTCGCTGCTATCGTATTCAATAGTAATAAACATGAAAAGCTGATAAAATCAATTTAACCACCTACTGATATAAAAGATTATACATAATATGGTGCGTTTTTATCTATAACAGGAAAAAATTTACAGAGGCAAGGTTGGCACCGATGAGTTAATATTATTCATATTTTGAATATAAATCTGAAGAAACTTGATGGGGGTAAATCACACTCTTTTTAATTATTAATATTTAATTAAGAGTAGCTGTGTCAGGATATAGAGAGGTAACCCTGTTACGTCCTGTTTAATTGCACATTATATTAGCAATGTTTTATATTGAAAGCCATTGTAGTTTTAGGTTTTTTGAACTTTCATTTTGAATTCTCAATCTGTTTTACTGACTAATTAGTAATTAGCATTTTCAAAGGCGTCTTTGTGACTTTTAGTCTTCAATTGGTTGAAAACCCATTTCTTGTACTCCTTAAATGAAAATAAGTTTTTTACATTTGAAAATTTTTTTCGTGTATTACTAATAACAAAAAGTGTTTTCTGATGGCTACTTATTAGTGTTTGCGATTAAATATTTTAAAACATCCTTACCATTTTTATTGTTTCAATATTATTTTTATTAGTATAGAGATATAGTAATTATAAATTAATTAATAATTCTTAATAATTTCAATATTTTAAAAAAATTATAGATATTACGGTGAGCAGTGATAAATATGTCGTATAATTATCAAAAAAAAAAATGGTTGACTTGAGAAACCTCCTCCTCTTCTGAAATCGATTAATAAATATAATCTTTTTCATAAATACTTCTTTTCACCTAATGGATTAATAAATAACCTCAATAAACTTTTATATTAGTAATTTATTGAAATAGTAAAAAAGATGAATCCATAAAACGAATTCCTACCATTCTATTGTTTCTTGACCGCGATCGCTTAATAAAAAAGATATTCCTAAATATTATTTTATGATATTCAGTATAAAAAAGTTTTTTCTTTTATGCGTGTTGGGTTTTGCGTTTTATTACTTTTCAAAATTTATATTAAATTATCTGTTCTGTTTCGACAAAATTGTGATTTAATCTCAACATTCTTTTAGGGCGAATGGTTCCAATAGATGTTTCATTAGTCGTCAGGTAAAGTACCCGAAAAAAAGATAAAATCGCACCTGCAGCTTATCTTTCACTTAAATTAAAATTATAATAGCCGACTTCCTAAACTTCGTACTTTTCATTTGCGCATGAAAATAAATACTGACTGTGGAAGGAGTAGATCTCACTTTTTTATAAAGGGTGTGGTATGCAGGTAAATGCAATGTTAGATCCGTTATGTAGGGTTGGGAAACCGTTCTTTAGAATGGATTTTATTTCATATCACATGCTTGAAAAAGATTAATCCTTGATTTGGTTCTTTGTGTGACTTGACAGAATGAGTTACGTTTTGAAAATACAAAATATTTTTTATTTAAAATAGGGTATATTTAATGCGCTTTTATTAATAGAATATGTGGTTGTTAGAAGAATAGTAGTTGGATTGAATTCTTATTATCACTTCATGCACATTTAAAAAAAACTGCTAAATTATGTGTCGAGTAGGAAACCAGAATTTTAAGTTTAGTATGGCCATAATGATTGCATTCTACATGTATTAAATGTTTTTCTGTGCAGCTACACTAAGTTTTTCATAAAAAAAATCACATAGTGCATAATGGTATGGAAAATGTGTCTTTTAAACACTATATCATTTTAACAATATAGGGAATACTATATCTAAGCAGACATAAAGTTAAGGTGATTACTGGTACTCAAGTCTACAATAGAAAGTGTGAGTGAGGCAATTAGACAGTAAAAGTACTATGCAAAAATTCTTAGAAAAAAATTTTGGCATTGAGAATTAAGAAAAATTAAAATCAATGAGGTAAAGACCACACCTATTGTTATTTAATCGGTAACCAAATAATCGGTTTTCTTCTGATATTTATGCCTATATGATTCAGTAAAAAATAAATACGTAAAATTACTCGTAGAGACCGTTATTGATTGTTTAAAAAACAATTGAGCTTTGTCGGCTAATAAAGTAAATTAATTTTGAACAAACGATTGCAAGTCAAAATATTCCATGGTCAGTAGTACAACTATATAATAATTTCATTTCGCTGTTTTAACACATCAATTTGTTGATTTATGTTAAGGGAAATGTTAAAATGATGTAATTAATTATGCACCTAATAAACCATATTAATATTAAAGCAGCATTGAAACGTTGCAAAACGTTTAAGGGTTGCTTTGAAAGGTAGAAACATAAACTATAGTTTAAACATTAGTTATTAATATTTTTTTGAGATATTTTAATATAAATGTAACAAATAAAAATAATTAACTCTTACTTACTCAATGTTTTAGAGGTAGTTTCAATATTTTTAAACCAAAAGCCTAATCAACTATTTATTTATATCTATATGTTAAAAAAAATCAAATACTATGTTTAAAACAAGTCGGTTATTTTGTTGTCAGTGAAAATTGAGAGGTCCTATCCAGTTTGAATAAAGAACTGTGCGATTGAGAACGCTGGAGACGACGATTACCAAACTATTGAAGATTAATTTATCATAATAAGTGATTTTAGGCGTAATTAGTTGCAATAATTTTTTTAATTTTACATCTTGTTTTTGTGTTACCATAAAACATGCGATTTTTATTTAAAAATAATAATCCATCAAAAATAATCAATAAGAAAACCGTTTACAAACTTTAATATATTTTTAAAACAAAAGCAAAAAAAATTGTTTGGAAATATATTTAGAGATCTAATTAAAGCAAGAATTTTTAATATAGAAAAGTAGGTATATACAATATAAAATGTGCAACCCTCAGTTACAATCATTTACCTTCTAACCCTCCGCTCTTGTTATTCAAGTGGTAACATTAGAAGTTGGCAATATTGGTGCCACTATTCTTCCCCTATCTCATGTAGGAGTAAAACAAAGATAGTGCATTTTACCTGTTATTTTTTTCCCAAACCCTCTATGGCTTTTGACCGCCTGCTGTGTTCTGTAATGTACAATATCAACTCAAATCCGTATTTTAGGGGAGTGGTCGCTTCATTTCAGCCACCTTGCATCTTGAAATGTTAAATCACCTATTCACAGACCAACACCCCCGACCCCTCCTTTGGTGTTTTATCCACCATTCCTTATTGTTCCCAAATACGAAATCTGCCAAATAATTGTAGGGGTCTTGTCTGACCATCATGATAAATGTTCAGATGCATTTTTTATTTCAATATTTAATACAAGATTTCAGGTAGAAATACCGGGATAAGAACCTATGAATAAGCGTAAGTTGTATTTTGTTATTAAATCGTTAAAAATTATTTAAAATTTTTCAATTAAAATTATGTCTTTTAAGATCTTATTTCCTAAAATTTACTTTAGCTAATATGTCAAATTTATGAAATGACGCAATGTGCAAGTGTCCTCTGTCATGATTGGTTTGAAGTAGGTCGTATTATCATTATATCTCATTCCTCCATCATCGTAATCCAGGTAAAAACGTCTATCTTATGTCCAAAGTAAGAACCCTTGTACAGCGGGCCTGTAATAATCGTAAACTTCATGGGACTTAAAAAAAGTGCGACATTCTTTTGAAAATAAATAGAGAAACCGTTTAACACCCTTGATAATCAAAAATCACGAAGCATACTCGTCGCTCACACGTCCGCGATTTAAATACATCAATAAAAAACATTTTTTCAAAAGCCATAAACGTGTGTAATTTATGCTAATTTATGTAAAACACAGTTTTTCTTGTGTCAACAAATTCCGCAAATTAATAACATGCTTTTTTCAACAAATATACATTTTTCGAAAAAATTGATGAATTATGATAATAATAATTTGTTTCCTGACATGTTCGCTGAATGGGAGAGATCTAAAAAATAGTGCGATCAAGCTCATGGCAGGTGCATATTTTACATCGACAACAACATTAATAAATTAAAACTAGAGTTTCATATTAATAAAAAATAAATGAAAAACTTATCTTTTTTTTATTTATTTATTATTTTTTCACATTTCTTACATTTTACATATATTACAAATCAGAGGTTTATTCGAGTAATATATAAAATAATGGAAATATTAAAGTGATGTAAATTCTAGTGTCAACAAGTTTAAACTACTGTTTGGTAAAACAAGCTTATGTACTAAAATTAGTACCAGAATAGCATGTTTAACAATATAGAAATTAAAAAAAAAAATCAATATGAAATAATGTCTAAGCCGATGTTTGTAACATCAATATGAAATAATGTCTAACAACAGAAAAAAGTCTTATAAGTATGTAACGTAATATGTGTGTGTCTGTCTCTGACATTGTGGCTACCAAACGGCTTAATCAATTTAATCTAGTTGTTTTTTTATTATTTGAAAACTGAGGTAATTGAAAGTGTTTTTAGGATTAATTTAATAATATATACTTTTCTATTTGATATTAAGTTTTTTAAATAATATTAAAAAATCATTGCATCCTAGAAATAATGCTAAAGCATCACTCTTGTTTTTAAAACATGCAAAAACATTTTAATTGATCTAACTTATTAAAATAGTTTTAGACAAGGCTTTCTTAAAATTTGCATAGATTTAGCAATAATTATTAACGATTCGTAAAACAATTTTTTTTTACTTTCATATAATTATTAATATTAAATATTTTAAAAAGCTTTAATGCTAAATTTCGAATAATAACTTTTCCACCGCTGTTTTTAACAATTTGGAAATTTTGTGATATACTGATCAATGTATTTGTTTTACTTAGCGTTGCGTTTTGTACAAAAATACCGATGGAATAAAATAAACTGTAAAATTCTGTTTTAAGTGATTTAGGTATAAAGTTTTACATTTAAGAAATACACAAGTTGAACTTAAACTTAGTAGAATCAGTTTTAAAACGTCTTGGGAATTTAGAGATCTTTTGGTATACTTATTCATGATTTATTTTGTATAAAACACACTAGTAAGCGTAAAACGGAATAAAATTAGCTTTAAAACGTCTCACTTGACGATATGAAACCCGATTTCCCTTATATTTTGTGCTGCATTTTCTTGAAAATACACAAGTAAACCTGATCTTAATGAAATTACCTCTAAAATGCTGTAAATAAAAAATTTTCTTCATTTGTGTTTTAATTTGCTTTAAATTTCAAATAATTTTATTTTAAGTAAGATTAATTGGTATACGTTTCACTGTTTTTAACAAATTTAGAAATAATAACTAAAAGATTTAAAGATTTTTACACATACATATTTAAGAACTGTTGATTTGTTAAAAAATATACAAAAATTTAAAATTTTGTGATATTAGCATAAAACAAACCTTTTGGGCGCTTTATACCTGAACTAGGAAAAAATTAATAAAAGGTTTGTAAAGATCGGATGTTACGCAAAAATAGTAAAAATTTTTTATCTTGGTAAGCAACACTACACAGCATTTCAAATAAGCTTCAGTGGAGTAGAGAGGTCGTAGTTATAAAAACAAAATGTCTTAATTGTAGGGCCACTAAATTTCAACCTTTTACTCAAAACCAAAACTTCCTAAATAAAAAAATATGTAAATTTTAAAAAGTCATCTTTTCAGCGTTAGATAGTAATTTACGAAAACATTTATAAGTTGTAAAAAAAAGAAATACCGGGGGTTTAATATTAAAGAAAATCAAGAGCGGCTGTGCTAGTTTGGCAGCAAGTCTTCAACTCCATTCGTACTGAAAATATGTAAAATATAACAACTAAGCCTGCATTTTTTTTAAAGAATCATATTTATCAAATATTCCTATTCTTTATTTTTTTGCCCTATTTTATTTTAAAAATATAGCATTGAATAATTACTTATTAGTGACGGTAAACTAACCTGTGATGTGTCAATACTGTAATTGACATTTGAACACAGTGGCGTGCGCATAAATGCTTGGCGATGCATTTGCGCCATTTTCTGGATGTCAAATGAATTTATAATTATTTATAAAAAAAGCAGGAAAATCTCAAGCTGGATAAAATTACTTATTTCTTATTTTACAGCGCTCAAAAACAATAACGCTGACTTATCAAATTAATATATTCAAATTCACAAAAACTCTCACGCTTTTGCCTAAACGACTTTATGTTTATCCGGCTTTAGTAAGAATCGATTTAAGACCTGCTAACAAAAAAGTACAGCCGTTTTTGATTCCACTTAATTTTGAGCACCCGGTATATTGTTTAATGTAAATATAAACTACTCAATCACATATATTTCTTTCTTATTTTAATACTTATTTTTCAATTAACATTAATTAATAAAATTAATAAATAGTAAAAACAAAGTGCAATAAATAATTTAAATGTTAACTTTAAATCTACTAAACACTGAATTTAAATACGGTCAAACAACGACAATTGCAATTATTACTGATTACAATTGTAGCCTATTTAACAATACTTTTTAACATAAATCAAAGTAAATTTAAATTAGAAATAGTAACAATGAACTAAATATCTTAGAACTGGACAATTCTCGATAACACTATTTATTCCAAGAGAATTTGCGATGAGGCTGATATAAGAAACTATGAACGTTACGACGTGTTTATTATTATGTTAAATCTTATTTTTATGTAATTCTCAGAGCAAATGAAAACAGCTAAATTAGTTTTAGAACCTAACTTATACATTTGAATAATGTAATCGATTGTTAATTGAATTTTGTCAGGTGAATAGAAACCATTTTTAAGGTTTTCATATTAGAAACTTAAGAAATATCAAAAATACGTTGATCATTGTCATTTAGCGAAAATTATCTTTCACCTATAGAACCATCTTGATAAAATCCCGTTCTCTCATAACCTCTTACTACACATATTTTTTTATTAAAGTTTTATGTTTTCTAAGAGTTTTGTCATTCAAAAGGTAAACTTTTTTTTAAATATGTTATCGGTTAAAACATAGAATTTTTGAGCTTTTTAATTGCAATCGTGCTAAACTCAGAGTTCGTAAAATTAAAAATATTTTTTTAAAGAGCAAAATAAGTTAATGTTTACCAGATTTTATCAAGTATTTAAAAAGTTATTTGCACATCAAATCTACTGCATGGTGAATATAGAAAACAATTAATAACGGTTATCAGTTAAAAAACAGTTATTTATACCTCTTAATAGAAAGTTTTGGGTATTAAGATAATTTTTACACAAAAGTAAGTAAGGTGGTTCTAAAAAATTTGACGACATGGTACAGCGCTGTGGTACAGAAGATAATGTGAGCTCGAGAAAAAAAGTGAAGGAGTTGAAAGCGGTGGTATATGACACTAGAGATTACGCCATTTATCTGTAAAACCGCGTACAATGAAATAATTTACCATTTAATAATGGATTCAAGCATAGTGGCTATAATGAAATGATGGAATTGTGTGTGAATGTGCTTGGTGTCAAAGGTGGAATTGTGGTTAATTGAGCACAGTTTTAAATCTTGTGGTACCTCAGTGTTCTATCATACTCCAGGTTTCAAATGATGTGAATATCACCAAATCATACAACCATGACGCAGTTTTTGTTATTGTTGCAGTTTATTGTTTCTTTCGCTTCTTTTTGTGCTTTTGACAATCTTATCTTGACAACTTGATGCATTGGATCTTTCTATATTTAAAATTTTACACTACAATTTGATGTCTACTTTTCTGAAGTAACTAAAATTAACTAAAATTAATTAAAAGAATTAACGTTCACAGTCACTCACCGCTGCATAAATTGTGCAATGCAATCAACTCTTTTCCCACTGAACTTGACATATCTATATATATAAAAGAAATTCTGTTAGTTACTCCACTTATAACTCAAGAACGGCTTTACCGATATGGTTGAAAATTGGTGAGGTGGTAGCTTAGAGCCAGGAGACGGACATAGGATACTTTTTATTCCAGAAACCACTCTCTAAAAGAGGAGTGAGAGTCAAATGTGAAATGCGATGTCGGAAACGTTCGGTGAGGCTCGACAAATTACCGAGAAATTTGACGCAACCACGAAGAAGCGTTTACATTAAAATTTATTTGACGTGGCTCAAGAAATTTTCCCAAACTTGGATTTTTATATCAATTATAGTTTAGAGCCAGGAGAAGGACATAGGATACTTTTCATCCCGTTCGACAGCATTCCCGTGTGACTTGACATGAAACGTCAGTCACTATAAAACGTGGAATAACAAAACGCAAATGACAGCTATGTAATTGACGTATAATGACAGATATGTAATGACGTATGGATGACAATTTGATATTTGTAAGAAATCAATAATAAAACTATTTCTATTAAATAAATAATTAACAATTATAATGTAATGATAGTGCCGTTGCCCATTCGTAAAAAGTGAAGTGAACTATAAAACTCGGTATGGTTGAAAATTTTAGTTTTTAGGTAAAGTGAAGTTTAATTAATAATGCCGCGACCAAGACGATCGAATCTTTTCCGACAAAGCCGTGATGCAAGAAGAATACGAAATACTGCAAATGAAAGGACTGAAGAAGAACAAGAAATTGCACGTGAACCGCGCCGCGATAGTATGGCTCGACTTCGTGCTTCTCAATCACGAGAGCAAAGTGAAGCAGCCCGTGAAACAGCTCGGTTGGCAATGCAAAATCGTCGAGCGAACAACAGAGGTCAACCAATAGATAATTTGCGACGCAGAACAAGATATTTATCAAGTGCTGATTTGAATCGAGCAGCGAGTTTATTAATATTAATAAATATTTAAAGATATTAATAAAATTTTTAATTAAATATTAATAATTATTTTAATATTCAATTATTAAATATTTAATAATATTTAATAATTTTTAATTATTAATTAGAAAAAATTAATAAAACTAAATAATTATAAACAGCTACTTTTTATTAACAAAGGGATGAAAAGGGGAGGGATAGAGACAAAAAATGACATGTATCAATATATAATTTTCAAAGATTTTGGTTTGCTTATTTTAAAAATAGTATCTATGTTTAGGCGGAACAAAGTTCGCCGGGCCAGCTAGTTTAATATAAAAAGTCTCTATGTAGAGGATATAAACCTAGAAGATGTGAGTTTGCTGCGTGTTTAGCAGCAATAGTTAATTAAAGTGATTCTTTTTTTCTTCTGTTGTTTCTTTTTTTTGTATTTGCTTCACTCATACCCTCCGTTTGGACGAATGTCTGTTGGGTATGCGCGTTTTTCTGCCTCAGAGCCGCATCTAGCAATAGATCGGTGAATGTTTCCATGTATACTTGTATACACAGGAAGTGCGCTGGGTCAGTAATTCAATTATTCAATTATTCAATAAAAGATTGTCCATTGTAAGTTTGTTTTTTTCTTCAGCTGGTAATTTCTCCAAAAATATCTAATACAGAATACATAATGTATAAAAGCATTTTTATATAATAATAAAGATTTTTATCTTCAAAAACACTCAAAAATAGGTTCAACGTTTTCAATTAAAAGAGAAGTGCTGTTAGAAATCTGCCAAATCATATGTCAAAAATCATTTAACCACAAAACATAAGTTAAAATATTGCACATGTAAAAATAAAAAAAAAATGCTATTACTTTTAATGACGTCTTAAAGAAGCTCACAAATGCTCCACATTTAAAAAAAAGAGCTGTACAGCCAAAACTGCTCAAACATGAGATTGGGAGTAATTATGAGTAATGTAGGGGTCGGTTTCAGGACTAAACCCACTGTTTTCAATGCTGTTTGTGACCAATACTGTGTACAAAAATTATTATTATTATTTTGTAAGTATATTGACTTTGAAAAACTACCAATTTATAGTTATGTGGCTATTAAATTATGCTAATATCTGACTTTTTTAACTCACAGTTAAAAAATTGTCTAGTCTAATCACCGAATAATTGCTTTATGTTTTAGCTTGATTGAACGATTTTTTTTAAACATAATGATTCTAGCACTTTTTGATTTACATTATTCTTAAAATGTCTAATATTATATTTTAAATAAAAAGTTGTAGATTGTGCTTTATGCTTGCTTCTTTGCAAATTTTAAAAGTGAAAAAACCAATTAAATTAATTGATAATTTTTCTCAATAATTTGAAAAAGCCAGGTGCTTTATAAAGAACTGACTTATATAATAGCACCCTATCTACGAGAAAGTGAAAGATTAATTATTGCATGATGCTTCATCATTAATCCAACTATAGGAACGCTATAAAGCTAGTCGTTGTTAGAAACGAGTAACTGAACGATACTTAATAAAAGCTTTCTCAATTTTGAAACCTTAAACTTGACAACAAAAATGGGTATTTCTAATTATAATAATCATTTTTCTTAAAAGCGACATAAAATAAATCAGTAAAGAATGCAGTGTAGATTGGGTAAGATACAATTACAGTAATATTAATGTGAGACGCTCAGTACAGTGGCAGTTTGAAAGAATAAAAATAAATAATGAATTTAGAAATGTACCGACTGACTAGAGTCAATAACACATTAACAGTGAAACTGTAACTACAGAAATACTTTCAGCCAGACATATACAAGGTGTGTCACAATGAGCCTAAAGTATATTTTTTGTATTCAAAATTTTTTATATGACGTGAACATAAATACCCACGCTTTGATTACAAATTATTGCAAATTTAAGCCAACTATTTTAAAAAACATGCGGTATATTTGAAGAATATATTTGTCATTTTAGACAAAACAATTTCTATATTATTAAATTTTTTAATCTTATGCAAACGTAGGTATGTGAATGTTGCTGTATAATTAGTTAACAATCAAAATTAATTAGGAATATGCTTACATTTTTTCCAGTAAATGTATAATTTGTTCAGAAGTGATAAAAACTCACTTTTAACAATTAGAGATACATATTGATTTTCTAATTATTTATTGTTTTTTTTCACAATACTTATTTATACTACACTTACTTTCAATACTTATTTTTACAATATTTACTTTCTTTTTTTTTTCTTTTCCTTACATAGTCGTTTTTGACAGAAAAAAAAAGCGTAATACATAAAGTTAAAACCAAAATTTTAAAAACATGAAACCGACAAAATTAAAGAAATACTAATTCTTTAAAACCATTCAAATCAAAATCACAAAAGATTTCGATTAACAAAAAAAAGTATAGTTTTCCAGTCAAATTTTCATGAACAAATAAACCATCATTAAAAAGTTAACCTTATAGGAACACAATCTTAAAGATAGAAAGAACACAATAATTATAATGGTGAATAAAAATTACTTCAGAAAATTTGTCATTTTAAGAAGCTGCTAGGCTAAAACAGTTGACAAGTTGGCATGTTATGTTCTAGATAGAACATAACTGAATAAGTTTTGCCTCTTCCGTGGGTCACACGTTAAGTTACCGTGCTTGTTCTCACTTTTATTTCACTGTCATGATGACGTCTCAACCGATGGAGTGCAAAACGTCGACAATTTTATTAAACCTTTCGACACGGTCTTTTCCGAAAGATATTTCATATTCAATATTTCAATGTTCTAGATAATTTTACGTTTGCGGCTTCAACTTAGGATAACGGTCGCAAGTTTGTCAATAGAGTCTTTAGATTTATCCAAAAATAATATTTGTTGAATTCGGTTTCTAACAAGTCTCAATACACAATACATTCTGGAAACCATTAGTCTAGTTTTTCAATAAACTATAATAAAAATTAGACCTCAGGCTTGCTACTTGGAGTACAGTTCTAGATTTCAAATTATGTTTTTTTATTATTTATTGTCTAACCAGTTTAAAGAATCTAAATGAGTACAAGAATTTGTCTCAATGCTTGTGTATGTTTTCTATATTTCTATAAAAGTTGTGTGAGGTAAAACAATTGTTTGACTCGCATCCAACTCGTTTATTCATTTATAGATAATTTTCTCTTTTAAGCATTATAGATGTTAAAGCACTTTTTACGCAAAAACAATTATTTTATGTTACACGTTGCAAATTGATCAATGACAAAACGTAAGAACTGATGATCTACATCACTATTTTGGCGGTTACTGACTGAATAAATGACTTTTTTTATAGTACCGTGCCATTCAAAAGAACGGTATGAAAAAGTATTCTAAATTTTTAAAGATTCAAGTGGTAAAAAAAGATACTTATCACACCAAAGAAGTACTTTGGGAAAAAGCAAGTTTGCAAAACCCTTAAATGCTTATCGGGTTTATAGTATGTTACCGCTGTGTTTTCATTGAAGGCGAATGTGAGCTATAACAAATTTTATAAGTTTATTGCATTCTTAAAACAAAACGACTAATTACCAACCAAAAAAATTACAACGTTTGTTTCGAGACCAGATTGATAAAGTTCTTCTTAAGGCTCGTCTTGTTTTCTTAAGACAAGAAATTTAAATTGGTGAAAGTAAGTTGTGAGAACTGTAAAATAAGTACAAAGTAGATATTAATTTATTTTTATTTGTATTTTGTAAAGTTTTTAAAGGAAAAAAGGTCTTTTGTGAATAAGACACTGTGGTTTCTAAATCGGCCGGCAAGTCACGTTTCCAGGCTTAAGTCGGCAAACACTTTTGACAATTAATATATATATAATAAAAGTCACACATGTAAAATAAATATTTGATTTTAAGGTGTCTTTTTGAACAAAAACCGTGGAATTATAAAGTATAGGTGAAGCAAGAAACGTAACGGGTTTTGTTTAGTTGTCAGCAATAATTAAATATGGACTACAAATTATTCAAATATAAAATAACATATTGTATGTGAGAAACTTGTACAATTAATACTTAAAATATATTTTTGGCAAAGTTTGAGATATCATGGTCTCAAGATTGCTTCTTATGGGTCGGTATTGACAATTTTTTTAAATTATTTGGATAAACAAGAGATCTTGTTATTTCTAGACTTGAAATAATTTTTTTAGTGTTAGCAATAATGCTCACTTAAAAATTAAAAGATCTTTATTGCCACGTTGCTACAATTGTGTATCACACGCCTCGAACCGATTTTGCAAGAGCTTGTGGTTTGAAAGCTTCGTTCGACTTTTGGTCTTGCTCTCCAACTTGCTTTACAAAATGCTAGTTTTTGGCCTTGGGGTACAAATAATTTAACATTTATCAATACAATTTTAGATAAGCAGGTTGAGTTTCCACAGCACTAGTTTTATCTTTTTTTTATGAGAAGTTTTAGACGAACAATGACTATGTTTTAAATAATACTAAGTGCTTATAAATATTTTAGTTTTTTTTTTGCTCAGAAGACGCTTAGCAAGAAATGTAGGTATAATTTAATAGAAAATATAAATTCACAAAGCTGCGAATCCACCTTCTACCACTTTGAGAATCTCAGACAAGAATTAAGTCATGCATATAAAGCACATATTTATAAGATGCAACAGAATCTTTTTTACGTTCTACATTTTTTTAGGTTCTTTGTTAAGTTTTTTGTCTTACTAAAATAAATCTTTTTCTAGTTCTCATAATAACATCGTAAGCTAAGGTAACATCTTCAATAATTTCTATCTACAAAATATTTTTGAAATAATTTGTCTTATTTTTTAATCTTGAGAATGACTATTAATAATTTTTCGGCCATAACAATTTTGTCTAATACTTTACTTGAGTATTTGAGATCAAGTAAAAAACATCCAGGCATTTACAGCGTGGTTGAGAAAATGTTATTTATATTTTAAAATTTAGTTATCTGCCATTTAAAACAAAATAATTAAAACCAAACATCAAACAACACGAAAAGCACAAGCAAAAGTACAGTCTGTACTAGCTTATGGCAAATGCAAAAAATATGATAGACCGGAAAAAACCGTAGAGCATCTTATAGAGAATTATCCATGTCCAATTCTGAATATTTGTATAGACATAATCAGTAGCAGAAATAAGACACAAAACATATAGCACTAAAACTAAAATTAAGTTATACCAAGACTTCTTCTTAATACTCAACCATCGCCAGTGCTTTAAAAAGCTTTTCTGCTGAGATCGACGAGTCATAGTAACTAAACAGTGGCATACAATAGACCTGACTTGATTATAGTTAATAAAATAATTAAAGTGGCACATTTGATTGACATCACAGTACAATTTTAACTCATATTTTGAAGCAAGTTGAGCAAACAAAAATAAATAAGCATGACCTATTACTACTGTCCATTAAAGTTATAAAAATCTGGTAATTAAATCATATAGCAATAACGATTTTTTTTTGATAGAGTTGAGACAAAAAAGTTTGGCAAAAACCTCAATAAACCAGAATTACTGCAGGAAATATCAACATCAATATAATGTAGCGTTTTACTTAATACGTGTAGTGTAACAGTTTGCAGGAATTATTGTAGCTCTTTAGCTACAAGAATTTTAGCTACAATAAATTTAAAAACTTTTCTGACGTGATTTATGTTTATATTTATTGTCATTTTGTTTAAATGTTAAATATAACAATTAAATAATATGGTCAAAAATTGTTTTTCAATCATTTTTATATTATTTTTTTGGAAATAATATGTAACAATCAAGATTTTTAAACAGTTGGATGTGACTTCATCAACCAAGACAAATATTTTTACATTATTGTTAAATAAATATATACCTCATTTTAGGGACGATAAGAAAGTGTTTAAGAGTTTTTTGCAGCTGATAATTAATAATAAATTAAAATAAAGAACTCTAGTTTACTTTATTCTTATCCCGCTTTAAAATCAAATCCTTAATACATAGAAGAATATTTAATATTTATTTTTATTGCTAATAAAATTGACGTATAAGTTTTATGCATAAAATCGTATTAGGAAGTTTATCCTCATTTATATACTATAGTGATTACTTTTTGGCCTAAATGATTATTTGAAATTTTCATTTAAATCCTGCTGTTTTGTTAAATTAAACTTAAATCGTGGAGAAAACTGAGTTCCATCAATGTATTTATAATACTCCTATTTATAGAGTGTAGAAATTAAATTAACAAAGCGACGAGAAGAAAATCAGGAGTTATATTTATTAGCTTAAATTAACCGAAAGGAAAAATTGTTGAATTCTACCAACAGAAACTTTTTTGATTAAAGGAATAGACAGTAGTGGTTACTTACTTTTCTTCAAGCTTTCACTTTAAGATAATTTTAATGTCACAAGTAGACTAAGAATAATGTTTGTCAATAATATACGACTAGAAACCTTGTTTATTAAAATTTGCTTGTATTAAGCCTGATGTTCACAATAAATCGTTAAATTTGAAAGGTGTGTAGTACGATGCCAATAAATTTGTTTAAAATTGATTTCTCTTCTTAGATTGAGTGAATTATTATTTACAGAAGGCATCAGTTGATATAGCATGTCCTAGTCGAGCTGTTAATGATGGTCTCATCTATCGCTGTGATTTAAAGTAAAATCAATTTTGTAGAAATTCATTTATCTTTTATATTGTTTTAACAAATAAAAAAATTGTAATGAGATAACATTTGGAATATTTTAATGTTTGTGAGTTTATTCCGCATTATTTAAGACTCTGTGGAATAATTTTTGAATCAGTTTTTTTAATACATTGCACTAAAAAATTGATCAGATTTATTCTTCTTAATGTATTTCTAGTTTCTCAAACAACAAGATTTTAAATGAACAAAAATGCTATAACTTGCGTTAATAATTTATTATCTGCCTCTAGCATAAAATATAAAATTACATTTAGAAACAAGTTGACATAAAATAATTAAAAATACATTTTAGAACATTTCGTTTCGGTCAAAGAAGTACGAAAATCAATGATTTTATATTATTAACTATATTTCGACTATATTATCTTACATATATTTTACCTAGTTTCTTACTTAAAAGCCAATTTCTTGGAAGAACAGCTGATTAGTCTTAAAGATTAGACTGTAAAACACAATTTTTATTAAAAGCTAAAAATCTTTTTACTAAAAAATGTGTGTTGCTAATAAATGCTTAAAAAAACAAAATTTTTGCAATTGTCATATAAAATCACTATATACTTACCATCTAAAACAGCCCATAAGTATTCCATTTTTGAGTAATTTATTTTTAAAATCAAAAGAAGTAAAAAAAAAGATTTTTTTTACTTCTGTTACACGTCTAAACCGTCAAAACAAACAAAAAATTATTTTCATATTAATTATTAGTAGAAAAAATTTTCCAAACTCTCGTTCAGGTGTAGATTTTGATTGTTGCAAAAAATCACTTTTTAATTTCAGTCATGTAGAATAAAGAGAAAACATTACCGGGATAAATTTGTGGTTACCATGGAAAAACCTTAATATCGCAGTGTCTGATTGGTTCATATAAATACCATGGGACTCTCACTATAATTTAATTTTTGTATAATCTAGGACATTTGCTATCAGTGTCTATTATTTTCAAGTTTTAGATTTTTTATTATTAATTGTTTTCTAAGCTACAAAGATGTATCAGTAATTAGATATAATTAGGTCAATGACCTTTTTCGTTAAAAAATTCTAAAAAAAAAATTTACAGTAACATTTTTTAATATTTTAAAGAGTGATACGCTACTTTATAATTCAGTATGATTAAAACGCAATTATTTTTTTTATCAAAGTAGTGATTACACTGCAAACAATTTTGCGTTTATTAATCTATAATTAAATTTTGGTGGTAGAGCCAAGGTTTTAGATATTTATTCCGGAAACATAAGACCCGCTTATCAATTGTGCCATACATGAACATTGTGTGAGGTAATTTTGCTTGATAAGCAAATTTTGGCAATTTTTTATTGCAATTACTCTATAATATAATAATGAACAGGTTACTGGAGCACCTACTATTGTATATTGGTGTTTTGGACATGTAAGTTACTTGAACTTTATAACATTTCACGTAGATGTAATAATAATAGCGTGACTAGTAACGCTATTATTATCAAATCTACGTGGAATGCTATAAAGTTTAAGTAACTTGCATATCTAAAACACTAATATACAATAATATCTGCCTCAATAACCTGTTCATTACTATTATAAAAATATGAGTTTTGAATTTTTTGGTAGTGGGTGGTGTGAACCATAAAGCACCCAAATTTTAGTGACTACGGAAGCAAGCAGGATACATTAATTTTCAAAATATTTCATTTAAATATAGATTGCTTTGCTGTTTTTTTCAATAATCCCATCTGATGTTTTTTGTCACAATGTTTTTAAGTTGAAATTTGGTTCTATGAACTAAATCTTTTACAAAGCATTAATCAACGCAACGCACATTGTATTAAAAGACTTTAATATAAAACATTTAACACAGAAAACTATTTTGGTCGTTGATGACAAAATGTTGCTAATTAAATATGCACAAAAAGCTAAAATAGATCCAATAGAAAAATGTATAGAGTTTTATTTACAGAATTACTTCAAACAACTTTTTAAAAATTCAATTTGACAAACGGTTTTTTCTAATTTGCAGGACTGCATGTGACACTTAAATGTTATTTTACTATAAAGTCAAAAGATCTTAATTATTCTGTTATCTAGAAAAGTTATGCTTCATACATTAAGTTAACAATATAATTATTTTGTTTAACATATTGTAGATCTATTATTTGTAACGTTAGCGTTTATTTTTCTTATGGTTAGAAATTTGCAAGTTTAATAAACTAACTATCTACTCGTGTGCAATTTTTTTTTGTTGAATTAGAACTGTTTCTAAGTTTGTATCACAAGAGCAGTTTAGCTAGAGAGAGTTTAATTTTCTTTAAATTTTAATTTTCTTTTTGTTTTTATAATTTTTACATACGTAACTTATGTTATGTAACATAAATGTATGTACGTTAAGCTTGTGAAATAAACAATTTTTAAACCACGTTTACAAGTTTTGATAAAGACCAAACAATTATAGCCGAACCCTTGACAATGTAGCAATAAATGTAATTTATTTATTTAAAAATATATTTCAAAATAATAACAACAGTACCCACAATAAAATTTTAAAAATAACAGTAAAAATGATAACATTCTAATAAATTTTGTTAAAAAGTATTTTGTTTTTAAGTTCGTCATGCTGGCGTCACACTGGAGTCGGAGATATTGGCCTATTAATGACGATTTGTACGAGATGTGTTTTTAAAGCTATTATTTTAGACAATTTTTTTGTTTTTAAAATCGTGCATAGTTTTTAAGATACTTTGTAAACGATAATAGTAAATAAAAATTTATGATTTTATCACGGGTTTGAGTTCCTAAAAATTTTAAATTTGGTTAGTTTTGCTTTTCGTGGTTAAATTAGACAAATGTATATGGAGTTTGAAGAATAATACAAGATGTAAGTTGCACAAAAATTTATGATAATTGCGTCAAAAAAAAATTAGAAAGACGTTAGTATAATTATTTTAATATAACTAATTTCACCTCATTTAATCTATACTTTACCTAATACAATAATTGTCAAATTATTTCTCTATATTTTCTTATAATAATTACGATATTATTCTATAATTTGTAGTTTGATAAAACTGGTAAAAAACTAACCTCAAAACAAACCGCATTTTTCAAATATGTTCGGTGACTTTTTACTTCACACACTAAATTTTGATAGAATCCAATCTTTATTGCTAAAAACTACAATAATTGGCTCCACTATTTTTAAAAAAATACTAGAAAAAAAACACTAGTTTTTCATAGAAACCCATATCTAATTTGTCAAGCATCAGACAAAAGTCACCCGTTGTGACGTCACTTGGAAATCTAGAAACCAGCAATTTAACTATCAAACTTTGAAAACAGGTATCTAGAGGCTTTCATTGACGTTCTAAAAGTTTTTTAAACTTATGTTGCAAAATAAATATAAAATTATAAATCCTTCGTTAAGTAATAGTACATCTGTGTTTATTATAAACTATCAAAAAAAGATGGGTTACCTAAAACTCTTTGAATATTACAAAAATATGTAATTATTCACAGACAATTTGTGCATACATTTTTGTACTACTATCATATACAAAATGAATTAGTTAGCATTTTGTAGGTATATTCAAATATTTTGGGTTTTTTAAAGAAACATTAACAAACGAGACAGTTTCAAATGTTTGGAGCATGCAAATAAAGCTTTTTTTATAAGTTGCTTGAAATGAAAAAAACCCAAATTGCCAGCAGCAATTATGTGTAATATTTTGTAATGTGTTTATTTAGAGATAAGATCATTACTTGTAAGACAAGCCGCTAGTATCTTATGTAACCAAATAAATTACTTTAAAAAAAATCTCAACAATAAATTTATAATTCGAAACAATTGGAAACAATATCAACAAATACAATAGCACAGCTGAGAATGACTTCAACAGAAAACGACCATACTCTCAATAATATCGTCAAAGTTCAAACTTTATGTATATCTCTATATTAGTTGAAATGACTCAATTGCACAATAGGCTTGTCAACAACCAGAAAACAATAGCGAAAGGATAAAAAAACCAAACACAGTTTCAACGCTGCAGTTCTGGTAACTTATATAAATGTTTGATGTTTTTTGCAAACGTCACATATTTTTCCTGCTTTTACACAGAACGAAAAAAGATGTCGATCATGTAGTAAAATCTTAAAAATTACTGTGACTGAAAGAAAAGAGGTAACAGATTTTATTCTTTTAAAGGATGTTTTGGCTCTCAATATAAAGTAAGTACAGCAAACAATGATATAAAAAAATTTAATCAAAGAATTTTATGCAACTTTTACTTTTTATTGTACTCAAAAAAATTAGACACACACTTTGGTGTTTTAAAACATCACCTTTATTTCTTAAATTTCATAAAGATTATAAAACGCTAAGATACACTTTAATTAGTCACATGCAATTCAAGTCACCTTTTAAATTAACATATTTTAACAAATAATTCTGCAGCAAAGGTTATATTAGTTGTTAATCATATACATATTTCAAAAATGAGAGCGATATTTACCCGAGTGTAAATCTTGTCAATTAGCAACGGTGAAGTTTAAATAAGATGCAAAAAAAGAACGTTTGAAAAGAGGTTGAAATATTTGAACTGGTCAACAATAATAATTAAAGACAGCAGCTGTATACCTGTCAACATGAATTTCAAACTGCCAATTCCTCAAAACTAATAAAAAGACTGTTACATTAGATAATTATTAGCAGTAATAAAGTCATAAAAAAACTGAAAATTAACATTTAAAAAAAAATTGAAGGTAACATGTGTTAGTGCAAAGGTCATTTATGATCTTTTTCATAGTATTTTTAAGACTAAGTTTTCATCTCCTAACAATAATACCATGCAGCTTTAAGAAATGCAGTATGCTTTTTGTATAATTTAATAAAATATTGTTATAATGCAACAAATTAAAAAAAATTGCAGGCAAAAAAAGATACTATTGCGGAGGTTTACATACTATTTTATTTACAATTGATAATCACGTTTTTAATTTTTTTTTATTTTAACCTGAATTTAAAACAAATTTTAGAAGTTTTTAATTAAAATATTACTGTATGGTGCAGGTACTGGGTACAGTATATATGCAGGGCTATTAATAATTCAATAAATTTTTTAGAGCTGTAATAAGAAAAGAAGTGAAATAATAAATCTAGACTTAATATGCATTATGTAAAAGTTTACAGTCATTAAAATATTTGAATTTTTGGTTTTTCTTAAAAATGTAAACTTTAAGGGTATTTTTTCAAAATACTGCTGTAAATTTTTTTATTTTTTGAACTAAAATGTTTACTTGACACTATGATCTTATTTAGAAATCAATAAAAAACAAACTATAATAAAAAAAAAACTAGGAATAACTTAGGTAATAAATACAAAGTCGTCATTATTTTAAATATTGCATTACAATTTTTTATCGTTTTTTTTTTAACAAAAGTATAAAAGTTTTTGGGAGTTTTTGTATTGAAAATACATGCCCGGCAACATCTTATTTTTGTTCTTGTTATTCTAACTGTTAAATTATTTTATATATGCAAGGCAGCATCAGTTATCTTTTGCAAAAGCTCTTCTTTGGGATTAAAAAGAGTTAAATAAACCAGCTGCTTTATATAACCTTAGACTTAATAATCAAAAAGAGTTAGATCAAGGCTTTGCTCAGGCCTAAGTTTTGAACCTAATTTTCTTAATAAGTTTGTTGATATAAGAAAAACGAAGTGTTCGCTCTGGAAAATACACAAGCCTTATATTCCTTGCACTAACAATGACTGTCAAATTGTCAGCCGATAATGCGCTGATCAGCGGTTGTTCTGTAATATCATTTGTCTCCTGATTGCAAGAGGAATATCTTTAAAAAGCAGTAAAAGTTTCTAAAAGGTTTATTTTTATTTCCAATCTTCTTCTAAAAAAATGCTTTTTACTTAGTCGTGGGTGGTTAAATGTAGGAAAGCTCAATATCATAAAAACCGCAGTACTGGTGTACTGCGGTGTACCCCAGTACACAGTACTGGTGTAATCTGTAATCTGAAAATGTATCCTAGTTAAAAGGTTAAAAAATGTTCAGGAAATTTCCGGAAAAGCAGCGTTATAAGCTCTTAAAACTTACATGTTTATGTTCATACTTGATTCTTCGGCTATTGGCAAGACCAATCGGGCATCTTCCGAATCGCATTTAAAGTACTCTCTTTCTATTGGTTAAAGCAATGTCTTGTTTATACAGCACAATTTTATAAAAAATCAATGTCAGCACTGTTAGCCAGACTTGTCAATCTATCCTAACCTCACTTTTGTCCGTCAAGGCATTTTTTCTTAACGGTGTGCAAATCTTGTGTGGTTTAGAGCGCAAAGCTTGGTTTTCATGGCAACTGATGTCACATTTTTCTTCACTATTGCGAAACTCTAGAGATTCCGGTGCTTGTGTGAGGTTATGTAAACTTAAAAAATTGTCCAAATGCGTGCTACAGTTGTCCAAATAATAGTGTTTATAACTCGTTTGAAAGTCAAATATCTATTCTCGTGTTATAAACACCTGCACAATATAGTTTGTCACTTGTTACGAAAGTAACTAAGAAAGCATTTTTTTTCTTATAGATGTTTGCACAACATTTTTTTGCTGATAAATCAATTTGTTTGAAAAAAAGAGTGTTTTTATAAAAGTTTGCTGATGATGAGAGTGCAAAAAGATGCTCAGTTTTCAATTCATATCAAAAAGAATATTTGGTCATAACATCTTTCCTCATAAACAGATTTAAATAACTGTTGTTTCGTTTGAAAGAGTATAAATTTGGTTAACATTTTAAATAATTTACATCAACTGTTCTTATATAAGTTCAAATAAATATAAAACTCAAAATTGGACACGAATAAAACTTGTTGCATGTGGTAGTTTGTTGCACATGGTGTACATTATGTATAACTATACTACTAATTCAGTTTTAATGATCTAGAATAATTACAAAAATTGTATACTAGAACTGCACACGAAGCCGTAAAGTCTAATGAAGACGTCTGTCTTCAGGCGTATTGGTAATTTGCAACAAATGTACCCACTTAGCATCAGTTATCATATGTAATCGTAGAAATTATAGTATTCAGATGCTTATGTACACTCTGCTGTGAAAACTAAATAATTAACCTAAATGTTTTGATTTCAGCCAATTTTGGAAACTGAGGTTTTGGAAGACTTTGTAGCGGCAGGAGGTCCATCATCAGCTACCCTTCCGGGAGCTCGCCTCAAGCACCGGACTCGAAAATTTGCAGCTTCTGGTAGCCTCAGCGATAGTTCCTCCAGTGTCAAACGACAGGTTTGTTTCAATTGTTTTATGTAAAAAAATTGTTATAACATATCTCAAGATCTACAAGTAGGTACTTTTAATTATAGCCAAAATCTATAGTGCAACCAAGCAGTTATGATTATCACCAATTCAACAGCTAGTTTGACAATAGTAAAACAACAATAAGTTCTTTTTAAATGTCATACGTCACTATTAAAACATTTCTTATTAAATTATAAAGGTTTTATTTCGACTGGTTTATTTGAAAGAATAATTAGTAATAACAAAACAAAAAACATTTGATTGAATTTTAATTTTTAATTTGCTCCTAATGCGTCACATCTAATGCAAATGATAATAATTTGTATTTTTTATTACTTCATTTTAATATTAAATTTTATGCAGTAAACAATTTTTTTGAAAAGTTTTATTTCTAATATTTGGGAAGGAGATAAAATAATCACATTTTTTACATCAATTGTCAAAAGAGTGTTGCTTATTAATTTAATTCGGTTGATTAACTGTGATTTTATATAACTATAACATCATCATCAGACATCTAATAACACATAAATCTAGACCAGATTGTAATCTACATATTTACAACATATTATTGATAACAAAAGATTCTACTTTTTCTCTCTATTTTTTTCATCAATGTAATATTAAAGAAAACCAATGCAAATTTATTGCAATCACATCTGTAAACTTGGACATGTTTCGTTCTTCTTGGAACTCATCGGCAAGTTGCAATTGATATTATCTAATATAATATTGCTTGTTTTATATTCATAATAGGCATATAAACTGTGTTTTATTTGTGGTTTGTGGTATTTGATAATATATTTTACTTGTTTTATACTTCTGTTGTTGACAAAAACAGAAAGTTTTTGAGACGACTAAGAGTTCGGCAGTTTTATAATATTCAAAAATGGTCTTTTTGTTCGTATAGAACATAACATTTTTGATTTATAATTTTTTTTTCTTATGACATTTTTCTAAGAATCTTGAGAAGAAATCTTTGAATAAAAACAAGTTGAAGCTCAAATATATTTTAAATATATCTATCAAATGGTACCAAGTTCAACGTCAAGCTCATTTTTGTTTTTGACAATAAGATGCTTCTTTGTGGTAAAGCTGCTTTAGGAACAAATAATATTTGTAAATAACCTACTTTTTGTACAGAATTTTATGCAAATATAATTATTATTTATTAATAGCTTTTAAACATATAAAAACTGTTCCTATCAATTTATCACAAAATTCTAAAAAAAATATTATGTAATATGAAATATAATAAGATAATTTTATTAACTATAACTAGAGGTAACATTCTTAAGCATACGTAATGAGATGGGATAACGGAATAATTCCGTATAGGCGGGGCCTATCAATTAGATTCTGCATTTTATTTTAAATCACAGTCGAGACACAAATAAAAAATTGGAACAATTTTATTTTTAAATATTGTTAAAACACCAACCTTGACGAAATATATTTTGAAGAAATATATTCTTTTATTTGTCGGGCTATCTATAGACTTAACATAGCCTACAATTGTTAATATAACTATAAATTGTTGCTGCCGTTCGGCAAGGTGAAAATTGCTTTCTAAAACTTACAAATACAAAACCTACTTACATACAAACTTTTTCCTGCAAATGCTAACGCTATTTTCAAAAGTTTATTAATTACATCATTGTGTGGTGTATTACAGAATAAAAGAAGAAATGACAGACCTGTTTTTGTTGGATTTTTTGAACAAAGAAGAAGCGGCTAAAAGGTGTCTCAGTACAAACTCTTTCATTTCCTGCAGATGCCGTTATAAATACAAACAACGTACAATGTAAAACAATGTTTTGCTTATCAAGAGATTTCAAAATTTTGGTAACTCATTTTTACTGTTGACTAAATAGATTTAACACAGTAACACAGTAGAGTTTTTAGACAGTGTTGACTAAACACTGTCTAAATAGATTTAAACTAATATTTATTTGATAGCTCCTTGAAGCAAAAAAAAAACGTAATGCAGTCAAAACCTAAATATGTAATACATGAAAGTAACAAAAAAATTCAAAACTAAGTTATTGCAACATATTTTAGTAGCAATTTGTGAACTATTTAGAAGTTAATATGCTAGATCCATCAATTAAAAAAATATATTTCTTCCAAATATTGAAACAGCCGGGGTAGACACACCAAAATTCTTTACAAGTTGGTGTTCTAGCGATATTTAAAATAAAATAAAATTGTTTTTTTTTTTAATTTTGTACCAACTGTCATTTGAAATAATATGTTACAACTTTATTGATTTGCTACGTCTACACAGAATTATTTCATTATCTCATCTTGTTACGTCACGTATGCTTAAGAATGTCAACCTAAATTTATTTTAATATCATACACCGGTAATTTTTGTTAATTTTAGTTTTTATTTATTTTTGTAAAAGTATATCACGTTTGGTTAATAAATAAGTAATTTTAAGGTTATTTTTGTTTTGTCAAATAAATTTTATCAATAAATACTTGCAATAGCTGTAATTGAAGCAACATTAAAACAGATGATAAAAATTTTTTATACCGAATAAATTAAAACAAATAGCAACAAAATTTTTTAAAAGCTTTTATTTACTTTTGTATAAGCTTTACATAATTATGTATAAAGTTGTGTAGAACTTTTATAGTTTTAAAAAGTTCAATCTAATAAGAGATCGAACATATAAATTTTTTTTCTTTGTGTAATAATAATTCCGGTTGAAAAAACAGGTTTTAATACTTACACATAAACTGTTTGAATTTGTTGCCTAATCAGGTAATATTATTATAAAAGAGAAAAGAAAAAGCTTGAAATATTTGAAGATTTCAACGATGTGTGCAGCAGATAAGTCTGATCCAGCTCTCTCCATCTGAAGGAAGCGATGCATGTAAATTTTATTGCTAGTATAGAGAGAGAATAGGCTTTACTTCAATTAAAGCAGCTTAATTCTGAGATATTTTATCGGGTATGGAACGTCAGATGTCATAAATTTTGTGCTTGCTCAATTGATTCAGATCAAGTTTAGAGAAAGGTAAAGGTGCTTTGATATTGAAGCACAAAATCCAACACGAAGCCGGATGGAAAATGTTCATTATTATCAGGCACTTAATGTATATATCTGACAGACAGTTAATACAGAGTCAACTCTTACAACCACTAACATGCCAAAGTATTTAAAATTGCTTAAAATTAAATAAGTTATTTGTTTAAATACTCAAAAATATTATGCATATATTTTCATTAAAATAAAGCCTTCTGTAATAATTTAGAAAAAATTTGCACGGTTGGCATTAGCGCTAAAACACAAAACATTGTTGATGGCAAAACAATGTTTTGCAATCAATTTTGTTTTTTTTTGCACCAATAACTTGTAGAATGTTTGAGTGATAATATATTTCAAATGCCATCTTAGTCTTTTGTGAATAATCGGATCACAGCTTTAATACTTTAATTTAATACTTTGAAAGAGAGGTTGTTGAGAAAGTAAGCGCTAACAAATAATTAAGATTTCTTTTCGTAATTCTAATACTTTCTGTAAATATTACATTGTGTAATATTGCTGGGCTTAGCTGTCGCCTCGCCCAGCAAGACAGAGTTGGCAAATCTTGCTTTCTCTATAAGATACTGAATTACTGATACTATTTTAACGCCAACCGTTAAAGTCAATAACTTTAAAATTGAAAAAATATTTTACAAATAAAATAGCGTTGTTTTGAAAATAACAAACTTTGGTATTCATGGAAAATTATCAATTTTATAGTTACTAGACTAGAGTATTTGCCGTTTATTAATACACATGTCAAGTGAAGATAAATCTATTCTGGAAACTTTACTAAAAAATGTGAAAACACTGAGTACTCCTTCACTATTTAAGTTTGGTTTAAATGTGCTAATTACTGTGAGGAAAGGAGTTTTTTTCACAGTAATAATAACAAGTACAGTACAAATGAAGATAAATCTATTTTAGAAGCTCCACTAAAAATTGAAAAAATCGTAAGTACTGATACTTAAATTTAATTCTAATGTGCTAATTACTGTGAAGAAATCATTTTTTTACAATAATAGAAACAAGTACAGTACTATGACAAATGCAAAATTACTTACCACTCTGTCATACATACATATTAAGTTATATACTTTCTTTTCAAAGATAGTCATTTTGAAATTACAAGCTATTTTTGGCAGGTACAACTGTACAATAGCGGGTTTTAAAACTTAACAAATGTATTTCAATTATTGGAACAACTGATTTTGCTAAATCTATTCCTCATTAAGAACTCTTTTTGAAATAGCACAAGGATCAATTATGCTCAAGCTCAGTACATTGAATGTTGAGGTGAACGGTTTCAATACAAACTTCTTAGATTTATAGTCTGCTCTATATTATTTGGAAAAGCTTTGCTTGAGTCAATGATATAACATATAATTTTTTTTAAGTTGTAAGAGATACAGGTCTATTTATAAAATTCAAAGAATATGATTTTGGCAGCTTAGTATTTTACTAAAAATAAAATTGACAATCACAGTTGTGTATTAAAATAATTAAAAAATCAGACAGCAAGACTGTGTAACTTAATGGAAAAATAGAAATAGATTTCTACCATCTTTAAAAACAACTATTATTTGGTTTAGCATAGTTTTGAATTTATGCTAGAGTAAAAAACTAACGTAGTTTTCTACATTCTTATTGCAATTTTTTTTAGTTAAAAAGTTAAATTTTATGCTGGTAAAACTTCAAGACATCAAAAAAAATTATGTTATTTAAAAAATAAAGATCTCTTGTTTTCTTAGATATTGTAATTTTCAACATATACATATTTACAAGGCAAAAGTTACTTTTCGGCTTAAACGAGACCTTGAAAGCTATGTTTGTAAGCGCACGACACAACCAAAAAAAGTTGCTTCGAATGATATAGGAATTAAAAATTTGTTTATTAATTATGATAACTTGACAGTAAAAAGCAAAAAAAAAAATTAACAACCATCATGTTTTTTATTAAAAAATATGCTTAAATTTGTTACCAGATATTTAAAATCACTCAAGAAAGCAGTTATTTTTTTAAACTGTGAATAGGCTAATACGAATTAATAACTAACTGATGTGGCGGTAAACATAATTTGATCTTGCAGATAAATAAGAAATTTATTTATAACCGTGGAAACTATCAGCACAAAAGTAATATCTAGTAAACATAGAAGTTTTTATAAAATTATTAGTTGCCATGATAATATTATATTTGACAATTTATTTAAAATATAAATATGAGTATATTCACATCTTGTTTAAAACAAGATGATTACACAATTATCACTACATAATAATTTACTAGTCTTAGTTTGACATAAGAGAAGTCAAGAAACAAGTCTCAAACTAAACGCGTTAAATTTAGCTTATAGATTTGGTTCTTCATAGCCTGCTCTTATCTAAATACTTGTAGATCAGGTGGTATTTTTTTTTGTTTTTCAAAGTGTTTCTTAGTATAGAAAATAATAACCCATAGTACTGTCTTTTTCTATTAAAAGATTGAATTTTGTTTGCCAATGTCTTAAATTTTGTTGGTTTAATATATTTTTTTTTATAAGAATCATATTATTCAAACAAAACTTTTATATTACATAAAAGAATGTCTTTTTTCTTACTTTTATCTAAATGGTGACTAGAAATACTATTTGTTTTAAAAATAATATTAGTAATGTAATGTAACTCAATATTTATTAATTCACAATAATAATTGTTGCAAGACTAATAAATACTATTAAATACATTTGTGTGTTGGAGCAGGTAAGGGTTGCAATAAAGTACAACTTAATATCATTTTGTATAACTACTACTACTACCAAGCTTTTTAAAAAAAGTTTTACTTAAGAATGTTGGTGAAAATAATATCTTAGCAATAACAAAGTCTTAGCAGCAAAATTATATTCATCACAATAAAGCCACTTTTCAACCGACTTCAAAAAAAAATACAAATTATTTTTTTTTTAAAACTAATTTTAATATGGTTAATTATTATTTTATTTATTTAAATAATTCAAGCTGCTAAGATTAATTATATATCAACTGATATTTAATTAATTCATTAACGAATTAATTAAATATTTAAACTAATATTTAAATGTTTTGAAATAATTTTTTTTTAAGTTTCTCACTATTTTTCATAATCAATTGTAGTAAATGTCAAAAACTCATATCAAAATAAAAATTGATAGAAAAAACTTGAAAACTACTATTTAGATTTTAATGGATATGGGACCACATGGATTTTAACTAAAGAGGAAATTATCAAAATAGATTTACCCGGTTAAAATTGATGAAAAATTGAATAAAAAAAATACAATCAAATTGAAAACTTCTTCCTTTTTTTTTGAAATCGGTTAAACAAGGAGGAGGTTCTCAACTTGACTGTATTTTTTTATGGGTGGTATCTCATTGCTTTTTACTGGGTGAACCGTGTTTGATATTTTTTTTTTATTTGGAAGCTGATGCTTTCCATTTAGTCCCATTCAAATTTCATCAAGATCTGACCAGTAGTTTTTAAGTTATTTCTATTAATGCGTTTTTTGACATATATTTTTGGCACTTACAGTACAATCAATTGATTATAAAATACAAGTGACAAATTAAAAATTTAAAAAAGTATTTTCAATGTAATTAAATATTAGTTAATAAGTAATTTGAGTCAATTAAATTAAATATGTAAAATAATAATTAAATATTTATATTGGAATCGGTCTCTTCAAAATTTTCAATTTGTTTAATTATTATTCAACTGGAAATAATAGTAGTTTAGAGAGTTTGGTTGTTTCTTTTTCATAAAAAAGCTCCAAATGTCAAACAAATAAATTTAGGCTTCTTAAAATTTTTGACGTGGTAGTAATTTCTGATATTTTTTGATTGTATGATCAATATTTAAAGCGTTCTTTAAAAAAACATTGTTTTTAGCAGAGCCTGTCTGCATCAATGATTAATAATGTTTAAATAAAATTTTCATTATACGGTAGAAAGTTTAAATTTGCTAAATTTAAAGGAGACACAATTTTTTGTGACGCTGACGGTAGAATAACTTTATTGTATTTAAAGCCGGAATACATAATTAATTAATTAATAAGCATAAAATTATAAAAAAAGTAATATTAACGGTAGTTGAAAATGTCAGGCGTCTATAAAACTAGTTAAAGTGTTGAAAGCTGGTTTTATTTAAGTTAATTGTCCGAAATTTATCTTTTTAATTGAATAAATTTATAGTGTCAGCACAATTTTTAAATCTAGTTGCGATATTTTTTTCTTAAATTTCCTCAATGTATTATGAATAATAAATTTATTTGGCGCTGCTCAAAAGTAGGTTTATAGAAGTTTTCGCCGACTCTAGCTGAACCTAAATACTTTTCGTTTACAGAATAAGTTTGCTATTGAAACCTTTCAAGTATAATTTTAACTATTAATCATGGAAAATCTGAAAAGTAAGTAGGTTAATTTTAGATGTATTTGTGACCATATGCTGGAAGCGGGATAAGAGGACTCAGTACTAGACGACAAAATAATGTGCGTTGTCTAAAAATAAATAGAAATCGTATTGAGAAATTCTGGACCCCAGCCAGACACTCTTTATACAGAATTGTCGCTAGTTTATTCATTGCTGAACGGTTGGTAGGAATGTAACAAACAAGTTTTTGGTCTAATATACTGCACATGTTGTCAGTGAACCGAAAATTTTTTTCTCTTTTTTCTCACTCGTGTACGTAGAGAATTTTGCATTTGATTCTGGTAAACAACTTTGAGTAGGATTGGCCTATCAAACAAGTTTAATCGACTATCATTAGAATTTATAATATAGTAGTTAGCACTTTTCGTATAGTGTAACTAACAAAAAAAACATTTATTGCTAAAATATACAGAATACTAAATTATTTTACTTTAAGAAATAGAGTAAGCTAAAATTTTTAATTAACTTTAATTAGCGAGATTGTGGATCTGCCGCTGATTATTGAGAAGCCAATTTTTGTTTCTGAGGCCATTAGCAATTTTTGACGCAATTAAATTATTTTTCATTTTAACACTTGTAATAAGTTTTTTAATTAAAATAAATCTACGTGTTGTTTTTCTGTACAAGAATAAATTGATTATGTTATAAAAATATCTTCATTTAATAATGACCTCTGACACCAATTTTTCATAGCCTAAGCAACTAATTTTAATTATTACATTCATTAAGATTCATCACCTGTCAATAAAATTAATTTAGCTTTTACAGCCACTTTATATTTGACTCCGCAATTGTACCATTAATTAATTATTCTTGCTCAAGAAGAAAGAATTTCTTAAAAATCCTAATCTAAGATGACACGCATGTTAGTACTCTTTATTTCTTTCTTTTATCGATGATATTTCAGGTATGTAATTAAGTTTCTAAGTACTATAAAGCTAGATGATATAGTATATATTTATCAACGCTCACATTGTTATTGGTTGGTATCAGAACAACTTTCACATCTGCTCGTTATTTCACGTTATTACACGTTATTATTCATAGACAACCATGTTTATTACTCCTATCATACCTAATAGAAATAGACGAATATCCGAGATGCGCTCGATATTGTCGGGATGCTGCAATTACGTAAGATGTAGTAGCCAAGGGCCAGCCAGGAACGGTACTCAGTAGCTATTTGCGCTAGAGAACAGTTTTTTCTACATTACTATTATAATGCTAAAAGTAAGATTGAAAATCGGGAAATCCAGTACGCCTTTATGACATCTATTTTGTGCATTGCAGATGATGCAATAGGTTAGTCTTGTTTTTACAGATGAAATGCTTTTTACTACCGCTATTTTTGTACACATACTTACCACCTAATGTACAATGTGAGTGTATTTGATTTTGACAAAGATCATTACTCTGACCACGTCCGAGTAATTAATTTGGATTACTTCTATCAATGCGATTTGCATTTGTATAGAAATAAAGTAACTGTTATTTTAATTGACATATTTTAACAACTAAAAAATTTGATAAAACCGAGTTCAGTATAGTTCGTTATCAATTTATGTATTTAATTGATTTAAACAAATTGTTTTCATGCTTAATTTGATTAAATAAATTAATAACTAATTAAATTTTTAATTCGTTGATTTTTATTCTAATCAGTTGTTAAAAGTCGATGTCAGAAAACGAATTATTAAGAATAACTTAACAACCACTATTCAAACGTTACTCCAATTTATGTGAAATTACACGAGGAGCATTATCTCTCAAATATAAAAAATTATCAAAATCAATTTGATAAAAAATAAATTCTAAGGTAATACACAATAAAATACAGTAGAATTCAGAATATTGAGGTATGTTATAATAGACAGAGTTTTCTTTTTAATTATTACAGTGATTACTTACCTAATGGTTTCTTTACGTAAACTGTTTTACCTGGTTTTAAGTTTTACATTATTGCAAAATAGTTTTCTAAATGAATTTTTAAGCAGTTTCTTGAAAAATAAATTTTATATTATTTGCTATTCTAAGATAGTTGTTCAGAGTGATATTAGCCATAGATCATACAAATATTTTTTTGAACAAAAAGCATGAGTGTTTTAGTTCTAAAGAAACATGATGTTAATTTTTGCTCTTAAATAATAAGGTTGAATTTCTCAATTTTCTTTACAACTTTTCCATTTTAGATGTATACTAGGAAAACTCTGTTCTCTCACATACTTTAGTATAGAAAATAATAATAATTTTTCTATTTTACACATTACGTACGCAAACAGGGATTTCTAAATCTGTTGCTATAATCAATGGTCTCATAAAGAGTCACCATTTTTACAACAATGTTGAAGACATTTTTTGAGTGACAAAATATTGTTTGTAAGTTATGTTAGATCCAAAGATGCCTACAGTAAGAAAATGCCAATAAAAATACGAATTTATTTAAAATATTTAAACTGTCGAGATAGACACACAACAATTAATAAAATATTAATTTGGTATTTATAACAATTTGAAAAAAAAATCAATTTTACTTTTCAATTTATGTTGCAAAGAGTGCTTGTCTTAGGGTTCTGTTTTCGACCATACGAAATAAAATGAAATAATGAAATAATTCCGTAGGAGCGGGGTTTATCAATAAGATTTTATCACAAATGACATTTAAGGGCCAAATAAAAAAAAATAATTTTGTTTTATTTTTAAATATTGTTAGAAACATTAAATTGTCTTAAATTTTTGTGTATTTTTCTTGGTTGTTTGAATATTTTGAAGAAATATATTCTTTTAGTTGCTCAGGTTATCTATAAATATAACATAACCTCTAAAATGGCATAAATTGTTGCTGCCATACGGCAAAGTAAAAATCTTACAAATTATTTTTGGCAACTGTTACGCTGTTTTCACGAGTTTATTAAATTACATTACTATAAAGTGGATTATAAAATATAAAAATAAATGGAAGAACTTGCTTTGTTGGATCTTTTGAACAAAGTAGAAGCAGCTGAAAGGTGTCCCGGTACCTCTTTTATTTCCTATTGATGCTGTTATAAATATCAACATCGTACAATGTTTGGCTTCTCAACAGATTTGTATTACAAAAAAACGTAGTACCGTCAAAACTGAAAATAATACGTAAAAATACTAAAATATTTTAAAACCAACTTATTGCATACAAAAATTTTTACCTTGTACGGAAGATAATAACAATTTATGACAATTTAAAGGTTATGTAAAATCCATAGACAGCCTGAGACAGCCAAGGTAAGCATACAAAAGTTTATCACAAGCTGGTGTTTTCAACAAAATGAAAAAAAACTTGTTTTTATTTGCGTTTTAAATGTTATTTGTAATAAAATGTCAATAAACCCCCGTTTATAAGAAATTATTACTACTATTATTATTAAAGGTTATTTTATTACGTATGGTGAAGAATAGCATCTTAAGTTACGAGTGCTTTTACAATAATTGTTATAAAGCAAACTGTTTAATACATCAGCATCAATAATTTTTTTTGGAAGACTGAATTGCTTTTTGTGTCTGCTAATAGTACCAGAACGAAACCTATAATTTGTTTGTTTTTGTAATAATCCAGATAATGTTTCTATAGTTTTGCCGCTTTAATAAATCTTTTGTCCTATTTTTGACTAATTTTTATTTTATTTTATTTTATTTTTTCTCAGCTGGCGGAGATATTATATTTTTGCAAGATTATAAGTTTTTTGTTAATTTCCGCATATAACAACTAACGTTATTTTGTCAATCATTAATAATGTGTTTTGTCTTTGAAAACATTTCTTAAGATTAAAAATAAAAAATAAAAAATGAATAAGCATTTAATGATTCATCTTCAAGAACACGCAAACAATATTAAAAGTTTTTGATAAAAGATTATTAGATTTTATGCAAAATACAATTTAGTAGTATAGATTATTTATAATATTTATTAATAAAGGTTGACGTTTACAATTTATGCTACAGTAAACAAAAAAAACATAACGAATTAAGCCGTTTATGGTTTGCAATCTGACTTTTTTTATAAATCTACAGGAGAGCATTTTATACATTGATAGGAAACTTGGCAAATGCTTAACCATCGATGTTGCAAACGCTCATAATAACTTCAAAACTAATTTTAGTGCTGCTAATAAGCAACACTATTTAACAAACTATTTTAAAATAATTAAAATTATGAAAGAATTATGCGATAATTTGTTAATTACTTTAATTAATTTCTAATTAAATTATTGTCAAACATAATCTGTTAAACTCAAGACAAGGAGTTTAGAGTTTTTCTATCTGTGTCATTTTGTTTCTAAAGTGCAAAAAACATTTTAATTTTTCTTGAATTTTTAATAACTTTTTTGTTTACTTCATAAAACAAGAGAAACAAGTTTAAATTATAAACGAGTTAAATGTATAAATCGTGAGCAAGCGTTTTTAATAATTACCATCATAATATTTTTTTCTTCATAGCTAGTGTGTATCTAAAATTAAACACTAATAGACACATTTTATATAATTTTTTTGAAGATAGTTTCAGCTTTTCAAGATTTCAACTTGTTTATACATATTTTCTCTTAGTCAATTATAATTAATGGTTTACTTGCGGTCTCATTCTAAGCAATATTCTCAAAATCGATGAAATATATTTCTACACCTTGTCAGAGAAATAAAGCTGTTCATCATCTTGCCCGATTCTGTCATAATAACAATACCATATCGCCCCACTTTCATCCGAGAAAGTCGTAAGCTTCAGGCTCTAAACAAAAACCAGCTCTTCAATTGATGACTGGCAATTCATTAGGAAGTGTCCACTTTTAAGGCATATGCACATAATAAGTGAGTAATTATCAGCATGAAAAAATACAGCGCTTGCACCACAGATTTTGATTTCAGGATAATGGAGTAATCAATTAATGTGAGATTCTATGTTAAGCAGAGCTGTTCTTCAATGTATTCAAACAATGGATTGTGTTAGATTATAATTATAACAAATAATAGATTAATTGAAGTTGAACACAAACAATGAAATGGCGTCTATACACTAATATAAAATAACTCTATCAGACACGCAAATTGTTATTACACTGTAAGACTGCAGAGTAATTATTTATATTAATTAATTTTATGTATACAGATTAGATTAAAAAAAGATGGCAAATACACTGCAACAAAATGGTTATTGTGTCTATCTGAGGTAAATTTCCGTCTATGGCTATATCTAATTCCTGATCTTCTCTTCTCTAGAATTTACATTTGTCTTTATTTTCTTACAAAGTTCTTTTCAAGCAAGAATAATCGGTTGAAAATTTCAAGAAAATATCTATTGTTACTGAGATTCAAGTAGACTTTTCAAATATTTTAACAATTTTCCTAAAATATTTCTAAATTAAGAAAATTCAGCTTAAGTTTTGATCTATCGGCTTCTTGTATCATTTCAAACTTATATCACTTTTTCTTAAAATTTTGATTTTTAAAGCTAAAAAATGATTCTGCTTCTACAAACAAAGTCAAAGCTTTCTTGTTAGTTTCTTCTATTTTCTTGTGCTCAGGTATCTAAACGAGGAAAACTTTGTCAAGTTGATGACAAAATTGCCTAGTGCTATACAGCTTGAATATAATATTTTGCATTCTTATAGTTTCCTCCCAGAAACATTCTACGCATTTACTAATTATGTAAATTTTTGTATATGTAATGAGAAGATTGTAGGTGTATTGTTATTGTTTACTACTATTGTACTATTGTTTAGTCTTCTACTTATTTCCCTTTTCTCAGCCTTTTTCTTCTTGAAGTGCCTCCTCCATTTAGGAGAATTTGTCACTTTTCTGGACTTTTCTTAGCAGGGAGTTTGAGTCTAAGCCTGTCCAATTCCGTATGTTTTTCAGCCAAAAACACTGTCTATGTCTAGGACCGCGTTTTCTCTCAATCTTGCTCTCTATAATCAGTTGTAGGAAACTTTATATGTCCCGTCTCATGATATGGCCAGGTTTAGCAATCTTTTGCTTTTTTATAGTATCGAGGATTGTTCGATTCTTGTTCATCCTATGTGAGACCTCTTGGTGGTATGATCGGTCCATGGTATACGCAGCTTGTTAAGGCTGTTGACTTTTAGCGTCCAGGCCTTGACTCTATACAGTAACGTGGATAACACATAACATCTAACAAAGTTAAATCTTATGCTTAAATGAAGTGTTCTGTCAGTTAATAGATTCCTCATTTTAATAAAGTTGGCTTTCCTTTGCTCTATGCGGAATCTAATTTCTACCTCAGGATTCAAGTCTTTGCTGGTCCAACTTCCCAGATATTTAAATGTTGTGACCTGCTCTATTGGTAATCCGTATATATTTATGTTGAAATAGTTGTGTGGGGTATGACTTATTTGCATAATCTTTGTTTTTGAGATAATAATTCTCAGTCCCATTTTGTCCCCAGAAACCGATATGTTTTAAATTAGGCGTTGTAGCCTTTCAGAACTGTCTGCGATTATCACTGTGTCATAGGCATATTTTAAATTGTTAAGTTTACTCGTTGTGTTTGTATGTTAACGCATGTCTATACTTTTTTTTTAATAGTAAACAAGTGATTTTCTTAGTAATTTTCATTTTTTTTTTCTTGAAATGACTTGATGTTTCTTTCATATGCTTTAATAAAAAAATTTATAAAAAAATGATTATAATACTTTATCCTTCTAAATTAATAAAATTTAACTCAAATTCTTCAAACTACCAACCCTCTGCAGCTTGACAATAACTTATCACAAAAATTGCGCAACAAATTTTGCAGCCAGTCAGGTGGAATTCCTTCAATTTTAGCTTTCAGGCTCCTTTATAAAGTATAGGCCTATTATGTGGTGCCCAATAGAACTAGCCTAGACATTAAGTTTTCCATTAATTGTTGCATCTTACTCTAGGTAAGATGGTTTTATAGATTAAACTTCCAGTCTTTTTTAAACTATATTTAGCCGAATAAGAGTTTTTGTGTGTTATATTTGGCGCTAGCTTAAAATTATTTACATATTTACATTAGTCTAAGACTTTAAAAAAAAAGCCTTTGGTTTTGATTTTCCGTACCGTTTTCTAAAGCTTAGGTTTTTGATAAAAATATTTTATTTTTGTTTTTCAGTCTCTTTTATTTTTTGTCGAGTTCTTTAGATAGAATATTTTTTTTTTGTTTTTTGTGGATCAAATGCACCTTTTTATCGTCGGTTAAAAAATTGTTTTTGAGTGAATAGAATTAGAGATAAATGCATATTGTAACAAGCTTTTAGGTAAATCTTTGCAATTTCTAATATTGTTTAAATGGATCTTTCTACATCTGACCAGACGTAAAATATACGATTTTTAACAAAGTATTGTCTCTCAGTCATTTTGAATACAATTTTCACACAAATTTCTTTTTAGAGTCATTGTATTTATTAGTAATAACCTTATAACCGGTTATTTTTGAGAAGAAGTAAGCAAAAAAACAGAATTCACATTTATAATACCTACTATTTGATCCACTGCTAATAGTTCTACATAAATAACTTTACTTTGCAAAAGCAAAAATAATATATGTAAAAATTTTACAAATGAAAACGTAGTCTTCTAACCAAAGATGGTTTCTATTCTCATGAGATTTTCTGCCAATACGTTTGATCGATATTTTTTAAAATGTCTGTTTTTGCTAGAGATGTTTAGTAGAAATGTTATAGAAAATGTTGTTGCGGCTTGTGATTCTTGTATTCCGAGAAAATCACTATTCTAAAACTTTTCGATACAGTAAATATTTTATTTATTAATTTTAACAGAAAAGTTCAAAAAAAAAAACTACCGAAAGTTGTTTTCTGTTAGCACTCTACTTTTTTATCGAATTAATTACATTTATTCAATTTTACATTTACATTTTTTTATTATTTTTAAATTTAAAAAGTAAAATTAGTTAAGTAAAATTATTGGCAATGGTTCAAATAGTAGTATGCATTATGCAGTTTTCTGGGTGTTTTATTATTGTTATGAAAATTAGTTCCGAATCGGTGATTGATCAAAAACAACGATGAGGTGCTTAAGGTAATCGTTAAAAAGTTTGCACTGTATAAACATAGGTGTATATACTAAGTGTTTTTTTAAGTTTCATATTTTTTGTTCAGTTATAGTAATTTTTACATCAAACAGTTGAATTGCGTAAATGTCAAATCGTCAATGATTGAAAAATTACAGTCGTAGAATGCCTTTAAAATAAACTAGTTCTTTCGCAGTGATTGTTTTCTATGAAAACGTTGATTACCTACTTCAATAACTTTGAATTGTGTCATACATAAGTATTTTATGAGAGCGAAAACGTTTTGAGATTAAATTGTAAAAATATCAATTAGAATTGTGATTGTTAAATTTGCGGAAATAAATTGTAGAAATTGGGGTATAAGCACAGATGAGTTGTATAAGTATGAATCTCATTGACCGTGTGAGTATACATTACAGTAGAAAGATTATTTATTTTAGCATATAATATTTAATTTTCTTTAGAATTCACACTAAATAAAAATATATCTTCTTAGAAATTTAGAAAAAATAATTAAAAATCACAATATTCAAGTACTTCTTATTACATATGGTGAAGTTTGTTTAACAGTTTTAACAAGAATCGGTTTTGGTTGCTATATCACAAAAGAATGAGTTTCTCGAATAAGATTTCTTAAAAGCCGCAAAGATGAGACTATCTAGTAAAAATTAAAGAGAAATATTAAAAAAATTATTCTATATATTACCATAAGTGCATACATTATTTAGATAATTTTTACTATATTGATAACCTGCTTTTAAAGTTAATAATAAAAAATACAAAAAATAATATATGCACAACTGATACTCGAGTAAAAAATCCCATAACGCTTCCGAGGGCTTAAGAAAAAGTAAAACATGGAATTTGAAGCTTTGAACATTATTAAAATCGAGATCCCTATGTTTATGCCGTTATACTGTAGCAACAGCAATCACAAATTAAACAATAGTAACAAATTTGGGCTTATATTTACTCAAGCGCTTGTTATTTCCGTAATATGGTAAAACAAGCGACATCTTTCAGATGCATCAAACATTTTGAGAATCAACTTTTTTACATGTTTTAATGTTTTAATGCATATAGGTAGTGACCTATATACGTTAAAACCTGATAGATATAAATATTAATAGATACAAATTGAAGTTATAATGTCTCTTGCCGTTTGTCTCAAATTTTAAATTTTGTCTTCAAATACAAAATTTTAATCTTTACGGCAAAATTTAACGCTTTTTGTTTTGGTTTGTTACGTACCATCACTTTTCTCTTGAAAGATATTTATCTATTTTTATTTGACTTTTTTTTCTTTTACCATGTCTGATCTTATTAAATGTATTTTTTTTCGTCAGCCCGTTTTTTTTATTATGTCTCCGAGTGCTTCTTCTAAGTTTATTTTTTCTTTTTTAATTATATTAGAAAAAAAAAGATTATTTTTTAAGCCGAATTTTACCAGGTGCTTTTCTAGACGCCAGTGACCGGTAAGTGACCTTTGAAGACACAAAATCTATTTTTACTGAGGCTCAAGAAAACTTTGGATCTTGCATGGTCAAAGTCTTCAAGAAATTTCTTAGAATGTTTCAAACTAAGAAGATTGTGCCAGCGTTTTGATCAGTCCGTCTTTTCTGTTATTTTGAACCTTTTTCTGTAAATGTGCTTTCTTAAACCTCAGAATAAGTTTGGCTCTCCAAAGGGGGTCTTTTCTTGCGAGCTTATCAGCTTACTTGTTTCTCTCTATTCCGAAGTGTCCGGGTATCAAAACATAGAAAATATTGTTATTCTTGCCCAGATGATTTAACTTGCTTCGACATTCCTGTCATTTTGTAACTGATGGCATAGGAGCTTAGTGCTCTTATGGCTGTTTGACGATTGGTGTGGATAGCAATTTTACATTTTTGATAGTTTTTTTCTAAGTTAAGTTTTACACATAAACTACTATTTCCCCTGAAAGATGCTTGGGTATGTTTCTATTGATTCTGAGTATGTGGTACTAACTATTCCTGCTCGTGTGCATTTGTCTGTCTTAGAGCCGTCCATGTATTATTGTATAGTTTTTTTTAACTCACTGGTGGTGAATTATTTTTTCCAATCGTCCCTGTTGTTTAATTTGCCAATAAAACTATTCAAAGTTATATTTCCTTAATATTTTGTCACTTGGAAGGTTTAAACAAAATGGACTCTGTAAGAGGTACCTAAGCCTCTCTGCCTAGATTTTTTAATTTTTGGTGTTTTTTCTATTCAGTCTAAGAATAGCTTTGCTCGCTGATCTTGCTACCGCTAGATATAGAGGTGTCAGATCTGTAAGTATCTCTAGTGCCGCAATAGAACACATTCTTATAGCTCATGTGATAGATTAACATGCTAGTGTTTAAATCTTGTCTAGGGTTTTCCTGATGGTTACTTGTTCTGCCTCAGAACGCTAGGCTATTGCGCCATACGTTATGATAGGTTGTTAGTGAGATGATTTTCTCGTGGTCCAAATTTATTACCAAATGTGTGCTGGTATTTGCACTAATTGTTAAAACATGTTTGTCTTAATATAAAATAACATTACAAAATATTATTTGCTTCAAGAAAATCGGCAACATATTGTCATTTTTGGACGTGTGAGAAGTTGAGCATTGAATTTACTCTGTTTGAATCACAAAACGAAAACGAAAACAAAACAAATAACAAACTCAAAATTTGGAAGACCGAGTTTAATATAACAAATTAATAATTGTTTTATTGAATAAGTTATTATATTAATTATCTAAGTGAACTAAAAAAAAATAACAAGCGCACTAGTCGTCAGTACAATTTTCAAAGGTTTCTCTCGATTTTTCTAAGGTGCTTTTATCAGATATTAATTTTCTCGTCATGTTACCACCCTTGGAATAACAGACTCTTCTGCAATAAAAAAATATTATTATTGGTTTTCAAACCGCAAATTTATCCGAGAACACATATAAAAAATATACAATTAAGAAACCTTATTCTTTTATCCGAGTTCAAAAAAGAAAGAGGCTTATAAATTCCACGGTATATATGTGTTTTTTTTAAGTTGGTTAAAAAGAACTCACAGAGTTATTAGTATGAAACATTTGGATTCTTTGCAATTATTTAAAAGAGGCTCAGAACTCTACTATAGTAGTATGGATCATTTTCCAAATATATCTCCTAATCGTTAATCCCTCTTATCAAAAGATTGCTATTTGCATTTTTCCTACTTCAATTAAAAAAGTCTTGTAATTATAAAAACTCTATCACAAAAAGTTTGGCTTGATAAAGGTACCTCGTTACTTTTATAGATTTTTTGCTTATGTATGTTGTCTTAATATGAAGCAAATGTTACTTGAAACAAAACCAAAATTTTAACTTTTTATAATTTTTAGCAAATAGTAAAATATAGCCGCCAGCTAGAGGTCCGTTAAAATTGTTCAATAATATTGGCAACACAAAAAAAAATCAACCACTCCTACTTATTCTGCAAAACGTTAAAATTACTTCCTCTCAAATTTAAATAACTAGTAGCACTTTAACAAACTCTGCTATTTTAAACATCAATCTTTCAACATCTGTTCGATAAAAATCTTAATTATGGATAACATAAATTGTCAATGGTAAGAACCTCTATTGATCTTTAAGCTTATAATGTTTGAGGTTACTACTTTCCTCATGTTATAATAATGTGCTTTTATTTACAGTTAACTCAAATTATTATAAGCGGTTACCAATGTAGGTAACTGCTTATTGGCAAAATTATCAAATAACCTACGGCAAATCTAGAATGGAGCATGTAATAAATTTTATTTTTAAATTATAAAATTGATACTAATTGATTCGATTGCTGCTATGAAACTACGCTTTTTTTGTTGTAGATGATCTACGCAGGTGTTTATTACGTTTTTAGATAATAAGTATGAAGAAACGAAGGTGAATAACCTTTTTTAATTATATGAGATCGCTAATTATTAACCTGATACAGTTTGTTGGTTTAACAAGTCGATATATTTATAAAAAAGATTTTAACAACATTGTAGCAGAATTATAGTTGTTTTTTTTTTAAAAAATAAGTAACAATTTTATGTCATATAAGTGAGAGAAATCAAAATATTTAACTATATTGTTATCAATACATCTGGCATTAATTCGGCAATAAATTATTCAACAATATTAAACCTGGGTGTGTTGTGAAGTTTTTAACTAATCTTTTCTAAATAATAGAAGTTGTTGTTTGCAATACTTCACTACCTGCATTTCTCCACTTGCTTTATACAGTATGTCCGCTTAAGTTTTCTATATTATATACTAATTTGTAATTAATTTTTGCATTACATTACAACCTAAAATACAATTATCAGATAACATTTTACTAAAGACGTATAAGAAGTTTGCTAAAAAATATAAACTCTGCTTAAAATTAAAGCAATTTTGTTTTTAACAAAATCAAAAGTTGAAACCAGGAAAAGTTGATTAAAATTTGAAACTTTGTAGAGATATTCAATTGCACTTACCTATAATGAGCACAAAGTTTTGCTATTTGTTTCAGATGAAAACCTTACTTTGATATCAATACTTAATGTATAATTTTTTTTTCAATGTCTGACCTCTAGATTTTTTATTTTTGCTTTTCTAAGATATAAGAATATTATACCAACTAGCGGTGACTTGAGAGATTAGGAAATGTTAGTTAATTTAATAAAAAGTAATACCAAATTTTTATTAAAATGTCATGTTTAATGTTAAAATTGCATATTTTTCAAACTATCTATCAATAATATGTTTCTATTGCAAAATACAGTAAAAACAGTTGCTTTTGCACATAAATGTAGTTGGATACTTTAACGTGGTAAAATATTCAACTTCAATCAACTTTTTTTAATAACATTTTTTGATTTTATTAGGAATAGAAATATTCCAACCTGAGTAGATTTTATGTTTTTATTGATAGCTTTTGTAAACAGTTTTTTTGTAAATTTAAAAAGAAGTAAGTCTTTTATTTTAAAAACTTTAACACTGTATAATATCGTGAAGATCTATGTATTTTAATCAATAAGAAAAAACTGCATGTACCTGTCGAGTCTAGAAAAGAGCAAAATTTGGTTTTACATTGTTTAATTTGATTAGTTGAAAGAGAGCGCTCTATTTAATATGATCAATTACACCGATCAATTACAGTAGTTTTAAACATAATCAAACTCCCGAAAGAAATTAACTACTTTATAAGTCAGAAACTTGTTAGTTGTTTTTAAAAGTAATTGAGTGATACAGCTGCAAATTTTACATCTTGTTTTGTAAAAGCTTAATATTGCAAAAATTATTAAATACCCTAATTACCTACTGTAAAAACTTAGGAATGGCTGAAACTTAAACACTGTATTTGTAATTTGCAACTATATAAATATCATAAAATTAATTTTTATCAGACCATATTTTTGAAACCTGACGTTATTTTAAATAGTTTAACATTTTTTTATTTAAAATTGATTATACTTTTCTGTATGAATACAACCATACGACACGCTAGGGGTTTATTGCTAACCGCTAACACGATGCAAGGTGTTTTGCTAGATAAAAAAACGAAAAAAATTACAGTTAATTACTGGGAAAAATAAGTTTTAGCTGAAAAAGTAAAAAGTGAACAATTAAGTAGAACTGACAATAGACTTTATGTCTTCAAAATCTTTACCAATAACTTTTAAATATATAATTTTTTCTTGTTCTTTGAACAAAACACTTTGTATCTTGTCGGCGGTTAACAGTCAACCCTTAAAGAGTGGTTATGCTGTATTTATAAATAAACTAAAATAACTTTTAACAAAAAATAACTATTGTTTATTAAAAAATGAAATAGTAGTAAATGTTTTTTTTATAAATATAATTATTCACCTGCTTTGAGTTTAAAAAAACACAGTAAATGAAAACAGTTATGTATGCTTTGCCTCATTCTGTATATTTTTCTACATTTCAATAGTGGTAAATTAAAATTAAAAACTTGTTAGTTTATCTCAAGAAGTCAATGACGTAAGCTAGTTGATTTTTAGAACAAAACCTATACTTGTTAGCTTATTTTTAATATGAGAAACAGTTTTAGACACTATAAAATTGTGACCTAAAATACTAAAGATAGTAAAACAATGATTTTCTAGACGTAACTATGTTTTTAATATTGGTTACTGAAATGAACAAAAAGTCATCTAATTGTTTTCATTTTCTTAGACTTTCAGATGACATGTAGGATTTATGTTTGATTTTTTTTCGTATTTGCTTAAAAATGAAAATCTTTTAATTTATTTTAAGACAAATTTAAATTTGCATGAGCCCCGTTCAGCAAATTTGACACTGTTTTCAAAAAGTCTAACAAATTTAAAATATTTGTGTAATCGCCTAATAAAGAGCAAAAGAGTACAAATATTTTTTTGTACAGTTATTTGTTATCTTTTCAATTTTTCTTATAACGTAAGTCATTCTTTCTCTTGTTAATCAATCAAGAAAATAAATCACCTCCGTTATAAGAAAACTTCTAAGAATTAGAAAAACTAGTTGCAAGGAAAGTAAATGTGCTTTAGAAACAGCTATAATAACTATGTTGACTAATTTCTCATAATAACATGTGTTTTTATCAATTTGAATTTTTTTGGTAAATTTTTGTCGTTTCGCTAGATTACTAATAATTTATTGTGTAATTTTTTAGACAATTACTAATGTGTAAACATTACAAAGCAGACAAATAACACAAACTTTTAAAAATCTTTAGACGGCGGTTTTTGACTTCTTTTAAAAACATATTTTGTAAACATTTTTCATCAAAAATTTTTAGTACAAAAAAAGCTTATTGTTACTCAGTTTACAAACCAGTTTACAGTATCAAACATACTATTTAAACAACTCCGGTTCAAAATCTAGTGCATGACTATTTAGCGTGACCGAAAAGAATTATTTATCAAATTCGGTATCTTTAAGTTCATAGCAAGTGTGTAGTTAACCACGCGCATGCCGCGATGCGGGGAACTATGAAAGGGCATAATCATGCCTTCGCCTGACTAAATTTACGTTCAAAAGAATCATTTTAATGTGAATTTATTTTCGAGTAAGTCACGAATACTGTAATTATTTAAATTTACAAAGTTATTTTTTATCGCTGAATATGTTCGTACAATAAACGACAATTTTTTTCGGAGCTAGTGCCGCCCGACACGAACAAGAGCTATAAGAAAAAATCCCTAAGAAATACGCATTTGAAAACATTTATGATAATGAAAAATTGATTGAAATCAATTCTTATCTAACAATAAATGCTTTTGAGAACTCTTTTTTCGAGAAAGGTTTTAATAAATAGAATTTTGAAAATTGTAAAGTATCTAACTAATTTTGAATTCATTATTTTTCTAAGCTTTTTATATCCTCAAGTCTACGCTATTAAGAATAAAACCTAAATAAAACTATTGCATAACTTACTAACTTCTGGTACTAAAATTTATGAAAAAAAAATTTGCTTGTAGATTGTGAAGCTCATTGATCAATTGAAAATTTTTTATTCAAAATGAAAACAGGTTGGTTTTTGAATTTTTAGATTGGGTATGACAAATATTATCTAAGAGGCATTGGCTTTTTTGCTTCATTTGTGTAGAAAATTTGATAATAAATCAAGAGCCGCGAACAATTTCATACACAAAGATTATATAGAATTTTTCCGATCCTAAATTTTTATTTGATAAAATATAATTAGATTTTTTTTTGTTTCTATACTTTGTGTGCTTTATTTATATTTGTAAAATCTGTAAATAACATATAATTATGAAGATTATTAAAAGCATTTTAATAATGCTGATCATAATATATTTCTGTTAAGTCTACAACCAAATATAGAATTGAAAATTAATTAACTTCTGCAGTTGTTAGTTAGTAGATTGGTTACACGCAATAGTAATTTGCAACTGAAACTTTAGTTCAGATTTTATTTTGCTTATAATTTGTTTGATCACTATTACACTGAAAAAAATTGCTTATCATTTTCATAAAATGAGACCTCAATACGAGTATTATTAATAAGTAATTTTAAAACACATGCAAACTATATGTTGATGAAAATATATCTTTCTGTAGCTTAATTTACACTGCTGTTTTTTTGAATAAACAAGCTTATTAATTGTCTAAAAGAGATGAAAACACATATTTGTAAAGCATCTATAAAAAATTACAGCATTATTCTGAACATAACAACACTAGAGGCTTGTAATAAGTAAAACAAAAATCATAGATTATAATAAAAAAGTTCAAAAATGATAATCTGGGAAAATTTTAAAAATAAAAAAAAATACTGTGAAAGTTTTGAAACATAAGCGCTAATAGTAAAACTGTAAGACCAGAGACATACTAAAAGCAGAAATAAAACTAGCAATTAAGAAACTTGAATCAAGCAAGGCTTCAAAGCTTTGTCGGAATTGTAGCAGAAGCACTAGAAACGATGGGAGTGGAAAACATCCACAGGTTTATACCTTGTGTCAAAAAAATTTGGTACACAAAAACATACAATAAATGAAACACTATAAAAATATGAAGAATAACAAATCCTACCAAAGCAAGTGGAGCTTGTTTTTAGTTGTGGTACTTGAGAGCATATAAATAATTGCCAAATCATTGACAAAAGTTGTGAAATCAACCACTTAAATTATGTTTTGTTGACCACCCCGCAAAGATTTTAATAGTGTTCTATTGGTTGTCACGCAAATAATTGATAGAATTAAATAAGTTTTGGGGATAAAAAATGACTAAACTGTTTACATATTTTATTTTCTTGTACGTTTTGCAAATAATCTGTCAAAATTCAGCTAGTCGAAATATTATAGTTATATTAACAAGATGGAAGGACATGTAGTCTGTGGATTGTATATAGAAGAAGCTTTTGATAACGATAAAGAATTTAATCGTTTAGAAAGATAACTGATGGATAAAAGTATAAAATAAAATTGGCAAAAAAAATATTTTTAGTTTATTTTACGTGGACCATATTTATTTATTTATTTATTTATTTATTAAACAAACGCCAATCGGCAATATACAAAATGATTTAGATATATAAGTAAATTATAATATAATATAATATAAATTAATATAGTATGATAATTATATGAGGGGTAGTACATAAATGTAATTGCAAGTTTACGAAATACGAGAAGGAGGTGGTTGGCAACTAGATCAGTGATTAGTGGAAGTCGAGTAGCTTGCTCTTCAGGGCGGTGATAAAGTTTCTGAATGAACCTCCATAGAAGTCTATGTCGTTGTGCAGAGAGTTGACGAGAGTAGCAATGCGGTTGTGAGAACCATACACTACGTAGTTTTTAGTTGATTGTGAGGTTTTTAGCAAACGTTTACGTCTTAAGTGTAGGTTGGCTGGAGCGAATTCGAAGGTATTATTGATGTCTGACGCGTCGATGATGCCGTTAACTACTTTGAAAAAAAATGCTAGGTCAGCAATTTGGCGCCGAGAGCCAAGGCTATTTATTTTGAAGCAGCGGCAGACTTCATCGGATGAGCAGCCATAAGATGGTTGGGCATATCGGTATGCTATAGTCTTGCACTTTTTTTTTTGGACTCTCTCGACACGGTTGATCAGGAGATCAGTATAAGGAGACCAAATAACTGATCCATATTCCAGAATTGGTTGAACAAGCGAGTAATAAAGATGGATCAGCGTGTGAGGACTAGAGAAATCATTACAGGTCCTCGTGATAAAGCCCAGCATCTTGAAGGCTTGTTGAGTAATTTTATCGACGTGTTTAGTGAAATTAAGTTTTTGGTCTATGATAATTCCTAGATCTTTGATGTTTTCGACTTCAGAGACTTTATTACCTACTAGTTTATAGTTTGTCTGAGCATTTGCATGTGAGCGAGAGAAGGATATGACGGCACATTTTTTTGTATTTAAGTCTAGTTTATTGTTGATACACCACATGGAAAGCTGGTCCAGATCATGTTGGAGTGCTTGAGAGTCGGAGTTGCTTGTAATACTTCTGTAAATCTTCAGATCATCGGCATAGAGAAGGTATTCAGAGCTAAAATTGATACCGATGTCGTTAATAAATATGTTGAATAGAATGGGACCCAGGTGTGATCCCTGAGGTACCCCTGTTTTAACATCGTAGTTAGATGAGAGATGGCCATCAATTCTGACTTGGAGTTTTCTGCCAACTAGATAAGAGTTAATCCATTTCAGTGCGCTGCCACGTACACCGATTGCATCCAGCTTCTGCAGTAGAATGTCATGGTTGACCCTATCGAAAGCTTTGCTGAAGTCCATGTAGACAGCATGTACCTTACATCCATTGTTCATTGCATTCAAGATATAGTTGACGTAAGTGAACAGGTTAGAAGTGGTAGATTTTCCACCAATAAAACCATGTTGTTTTGAAGTTATAATCTCGGAGAAAAATTGAGTCAGTTGAGGCAAAATTAGTTTCTCAAAAAGCTTTGCAAGTGCCGACTGGATACATCGGATCTAAGTCCATCCTTGTGAATGGGAGTGACAAATGATAGTTTCCATTCTGTGGGAAATATACCTTGCTGCAAGGAAGCATTGAAAATGTGTGCAAGTGGTTCACTAAGCTCTGTTGCGCAGTTTTTGAGAAACATATTCGGAATACCGTCCGGTCCAGCACCTTTCTTGGAGTTTAGTGATAGCAGTGTCTTATTAACATTATCTACTGTGACCTCCAGGTCATTTAGAGTGCGATGATTGTCTTGTGCATGCTGAGTAATAGTCTGAATAGGCCTTGGGAGTTGAGACTCAGTAGGATATACGCTCTCGAAGAAGGCGGCGAATAGATTACTTGCTTCATCTCCAGTGTTGGCTGATCGATTATTTCAAACAAGGTTGGTTGGAATTTCGCTGTTGTTGCTTCTATTCTTGTTTCTAACAAACTTCCAAAATTCTTTTGAGTCTGAGAGAACTAATTGCTCAACTTTGCTTACATAGTTTTTGTAACATGATTTACTGAGATCTTTGCATATCCGTCTGAGTTCGCTGAATTTTTTGTAATTCTGCCTGCTTTCATTCTTTTTAAATGCTAAGTGTGCTGCCTTCTTTAGTTTAATTTTGTGAATTAGCTCGTTTGAAAACCAGCATAGGAAGTTATTTGACCTGTTTATGTGTATGGGAATATATCGAGAGATTCCCTCTTGTACTGTGTTGTAGAAATATTTTATTTTTCTTTCTAATGAGTCGTTGGCATGTAGTTCTGACCAATCATTCGTTAAGAAAAATGCGTTAAGGTTCTCGTAGTCTGCCTTTTTGAATGCTAGTGAGGATGATTCAGCTGGTTTGAGTTCAGGAGTGAGTTCTATGATTATTTCTAATGCAGGATGGTATTTATCCATGGATATAACTGATTCGGTACTGTCAATATTAATTTCTATGCTCGAGAAGCAAAGATCCAGAAGACTATGATGTTCATTAAGAACGTTATTGCGTTGTGTACAGCCAACAGATGCTAGGCCGGTATAAAGTAGGTTTTCACAATCATTGCGTGGAGTACTGCTTGGTAAGTTATAATCACCGATAATGATAAGTCTGGCATTTTTATATTTGTTTCTCAGATAAGACAGTTGTTGACAGTGTAATTTATAAACCTAGTATGTTGACTGAGGAGGTAGATATATACACCCGATAATGAGGTTCGCGTTATTGCACTTGATTTTGATATAAATTTGTTCTAAACTGTTATCAGGTATAACAATAGGCTCGGCATAGATGTGTTGTTTTACCGCATATTATCTTATTAGCCAATAACTAAGAAGAACAGTTCTGCGTTGGTCGTCAATTTTTAACAACTAACATGTAGATTATAGATATATAATAAAGTAGAATGCCAAATATCAAATTTAGGCAAAAATCAAATTTTGCATGTAGATTATAGATATATAATAAAGTAGAAAGCTAAATATCAAATATGGGCAAAAATCAAATTTTGCTTGTTTTTTTAAAAATTAAGTAGCAAAATCGTTTTTATTAAAATCTGGACAGTTGTATTTGCACCTACCCTAAACTCGCTAGAAGTTAATATATGAAAGTCCCAAATCTTTATATCTATACCATACTAAAGCAAATCCCATTCATCCTCAATTAAATTTTATAAAAAAAATAGAGAGCCGTTAACGTACAATTTATTGCAGTTGAGATTCATTTCATTGTTTTATTTTGGAGTATTATATTTGATAAATTTCCTTATCCGAGCAAGACGGTAAGATTAACATAGAATAGAGAAATCTAAAACAGTAATCAATTAATCAATCGATCAATCTCTAATTATAAAAATTAATAATAATACATTTTTTGGAAATTCATAGACTCAACCAAACTTTAATATACTGAACATAAATCGATTTTACACTTTTAAATGCACAACGGGCAAGTTTTTTCACACTCGTCGATGTTCTGTTCTGTATTCTTGAAAGAAATATCAATTCAGTTAAGTTATTTTTATCATTGTATCTCTTTTGTATTTTTTAAATTATCAATGACAAATGGTTAGTTTTGTTGGCAAGCATATCAACTTAACGATTGCAAAATATTTTTTTAAATAAGTGATTTTACCAATTACCCATATTTTAGTTTTTAAGAAGTGGTGTGACTATCATTAGCTAAATTTAACATCAAATTGAAAACAATTTGTTGTTATAGTGTTAACCAGCGTATCTGAAGTTAAAGTGCAAAGCTTTAGCAGTTTTAACTAATTTAGTTAAAACATTTGCATTAGCAAATGTCTGTAAAGTCTATGCTCTCTGGCAAGTTGTACTACAGGTCAAAATGCTAGAAAAATAAACTCTTCTGATGAAAATTATTGTGCATGTTTTTGGTATTAGCACAGATTAGTTGTATTAGATCAGTTGCATCAAGGTGTCTAGGTTACATGCTTATCTCCAACCTTCTGCAAAACGATTTTAGTCTTCAAAAGCTTGTAAGTTTTTAAAAGCTTCAGGTTCTCAAAAATATAACAAACGTTTTACGGATCCAGATTTTAAAAAGCGACTTTGAACGTAAAGTTGTGAAACTCTAGGAACCTACTTATATGTAAACTCTGATTGATTTGTTTATTTTAACTCTTTACCAGTATTTTCAATTACAATTTACATACACAATTTACATATTTACGATAAATAACATTATTATAACTAAAATAAAACTGTGTAAATCAAACAATAAAAATTATGTCTGTGATCAGCAGACATTGGTAGGTTAGGTACACATGGTATATATAATATTAAATTAGATAATTATAAAAATAAATAAATGTTTGTTAGTTTACCACTTATCAACCTTATGTAGTCATAACTTTTGATTATATAGTTTATCAAAGCTTTGGTTTTGAATTTTTTTTTTGTTATAAATTGTCTTTAATAATTTTATATACCAAAAATTGTTGTGGCTACAAAATCTTGATGCTTTTTAAGAAAAAAATAGTGTTGTTTAACATCTTGCAATAGTTTATTAAGCTGCCCATTAAAGAGGGATAGAGACACAAGTGCTTAATGTGCCGTAACTGGATTTATATCTAATTAACATGTTACACTAAAATTGAATTAAATAACAAGTAAATTTAAAGAACCAAGTCCCATTAAAAACTAATGGATCAGCTTATTTTGGCTGATACAGTAGTTTGCAATTGACATATAAATGAGACTAGCATAATTTATTTAAATTGCAAATATTCTAAATCTACTGTTAACAATATGTAATTTATGCATGAAATAATCTTTCAAAATTCTACACGCTACTAGATTTAAAGCTTATCGTAACCGCTGGAAGATTATTCATACAAAAATATTTTTTTATTTGTTACTTATGAAGAGCAAAAACTGAAACATGAACAATTTTCTTAAAAAGGCATTATACTTAGAAAATAGTATTATTTATATCATTTCATCTTTTCAGATACTAATTACAAATTATTAGACTTGTCAAATAATATGGTTATCCGAGAATATTTATTTAAAAGTTATTTTTAATAATAGTTTAGTTTATGTGTAGACGAAAAGTGAGCTTGGTAATGTTACGGAAACTGACGAAACACGAATTAATTGTAATGATTAATAAAACATGGTTCAAATAAACAATTTATTTATTTTATTAAAATAAACGTAGCGATTAATTGATGCATTAGATAAAATATATCGATTATGACTGGAACAACCGATCATCAATCAAACTATTGTAGAGCACTATTAGCTCATGATGATAAATATCTGTAGTGTCACACACTTAATCAAAACTGGCTGTTTCAGAGCTTTATAGATTCCTTCCTGGCTTTTAAAAAACTTTTGGCATTTATTACTTTGACAAAATAAACATTTTTAATACGATTTGCATTTAGAAAACATTTCTGAAGAAATTAATTTCGGAAAGGAATCTTGTATTTGGTATATCACGACTCGAACGACGTGACGGATTGTTAAATGATTGAGCTGTCAATTTTCAACAAAAGCTACAGCTTGTCGCTCACTTTAGTAACGAAATGTAAATATTCGAGTAGCTAATACATCAATTTTTGGCAATTCATTGATGAAGTTATCAAATTGGAAGAGGAGGCTTATTTAGTTTACATAAGTTTTTTCAGGCAGCAAGGGACAAGTGATGTAATTTATAACTGCTTAGTTTATATCTATAAGTTTAACTACACTTAATCATAAATTTATAAATACCAATCAGTTACGTCACATTGTTGTTGGTAAGCAGATTGAATTTGAAATTAGTTCCTAATTAGAAAAGATATTTTTTATAAACTTTGCCATGAAAAGCAAGTTTATATTATTCGAAAAATTACACCGGTCAACAGAGATCATGCCGCATCATATCGGATTGGAAAATGCGACGAAAACACATGAATTTTGTGCTAATGACCTCAGCTTTCTTGCAATTGAAACCAGTTTTAGCAATTAGATTTTTCCATGTTTGATTTTTTCTAGTAACTTTTCATTATACTAAAATCTATCATTTGCCAGTTTTTTACAATGAAATAAACTTTATTTCACAAAATCAAATAAAGTTTTAAAAGACATTAACTAGAATTATTATAATTCAAAGTTCTCAATTATCAAATTTACGTCATTTTTTGCAACAATCCACGAAAGATTGCCCGGCATTTAATATTTGGTCATAAATAATTAACGTGTTATGTTTGATTGTCATTTGGCACTAGTATACTTTTACTTCTTTCAAAGATTTTTGATTATTTTAATTTTTTATTTATTTTTAAGTTTATTATTATCTGCAAGTTTAATTGTGATTAATGTCACACTAATAACGCATGGAAAGAGCAAAATGTTTGAATTTTTGTACAAAGCATGAACGGTTATATCTTTGAAGTGTAATGTATTTTGCAAACTTGTAGGACAGCGCTGTTTTGTTCTTATTGGAAATTTATCAGCCTAGGCCATTGCAAGAACCAGTAAACTTTAATGAGCATGCATCAAAGGTTACATTTCTGAGCATCTCATAAAGCTTCATCAGCCCAGACCATTGCGGGCACCAGCTTTATAAGCTAAAGTAAAAGATCGATTTAAAGATCGAGCTTATAATAGTGTTCTGGTCTTTGCAATGACCTGGGCTAATACGTTTCCAATAAGAACAGAGCAGCGTTGTTCTCAGGACTAATTATTATCTCTTGTTTTTTTCTATGTAAGCAGATTTTTGATCTCGTTTTTCTTTTTCTACATTCGGTTTTATATTAAAGTAATAATTTCTTAATTTAATAGAATAATTAAAAAAAAAGTGTTTTTATGCCAGAGTTAAAAGCAAGATGGGAGAGTGTTATGGTTGTACAGAGCTGGAAAAATATTGAAGTGATATTGAAAACCATTTTAGATCATGACTTTGAACACCTTTTTATTATAACGTTATAAAAATGATATGAGATTTAGTTTAACATTTATATTAAAAGTTATACATTTTTTTGCTTTATTTTTTGTCACTTCAATGCTGTTTCTATATTCATTGCTTCTCAGGGTTTACAATAACATTACTTTCTGTTTCCGAATTTCCACTCAGTATTTTCTAAGCAATGTGTTAAAGAAGTTTAACATTTTTCAATAAAAAAGTTGTCTAAATGCAAAGTAGTATCACTTATCTTGAAGATAATAATCGCAAAATTCCTATAGGTTAATATAAAAAGCTTGTTGAGAAATAATAAAAATGATAAAATAACAGTATGTGACATAATTCTGATTTAGGCAAATAATAAGTATACCTTGAAAGAAAAATCAATTACAAGTTGTGTGTATGTCAATTTTAAATGTTGTGTAGAAAAAATTTGCTATTTTTGTTTAAACCACAATTCATTTTTTAAAACAAACTGTTTTGAAACACTTAAAAGAAATTTCACAAAATTTTTAAGCTGCTCAGTAAAAATTAATTTCTTATAAATAAAAAGATTTGTATGTGAATACCAAAGATTAATATGACAAGTTTTGAGACTAAAAACGCGCGAAAAAAGCGAGCAACATTTGCGATAAAAAGCTTGTGATGGCCTATTTATCTCAAATGCTAAGATATTAGGCTTTAACTAACATTTAGTGAATTATAGAATTGTAAGTTTTCTTTTAATATATGTTTGTTACCATTGTTTGAACAATTGACCCAACCGTTGCTTGACAGGTTTTTGTCAGATCTGTAATATAAAAACCAATTTATGCCTCCGTGTGGAGGCGTATAATAGTTATCTATGTATTAAGGCCATAATTAGGAGATTATGGCATGAAGAAATATTTAAAACCTAAAACCGAGGGTTTTTAAATTCCCGCGGGCTATAATCGACAATTATGCTTGTGGTACATACAACGTTTTATTCTATTATATAATTCCAAAAAATTTAAAAAAATATCTAGTATTTCTTGAAGAAAATCAACTTAAAATTGTGTTCGTGCAAATATTAATGCTGTGTAGAAATTTAACTATTTTGATGTTATTATGGTTACTGCGTTTGTTTGAAAAACCATTCATTTCTTGAAGTGAGCGTTTCTGGAACAGAAAGCGTTTAATCAGCAAAAATTTTGCAAGAGTTTGAAGCTGCTGAAGAAAACAAATTGAAGGTATTGTATGTGAAAGAATATTTTGTAAGTTTTGCGCGTGGCGGCGCGCAAAAGTGTGGGCCACATTTGCAATGAACAACTCGTGATGGCGTATTTATCTGAAATGTTAAAAAATTATGGTTGAATAACTAACATCTAGCATATTATTGTGCTTCGTTTTTTGTAGTCAAAAGCTCAAGAAAATGTTGAAAATTAAGGATAACGTTGAAATCTCAAGATTTTTTATGGTTACTGAATATATGAAAAATAATTCCGTGAGCGATTAACCTAAAAAGTCTTGTATACTTCAACAACAGGAAATTCAAAAGTTTATGTTAAATACACCGGATAATGGGCATTTGTTAATCAAGGTAAATCCTGCTTTTGGATCTCTTGTTAAAAATTTATAGTAATTACTATAATCACAATATTGTATGATTTTTTTTAATAGCAACCAATGCATTATGATTCAATTTTCACTCTTGATATGAACATTTATCGATGTTATCGTAGAAAAAGACGATTATTGACTAAAATAGAACACAATTTTTTTTTGATTACAATAGAATACTACTACAATTACATGATTACAAATTTGTTATTTTCATAAATAAAAGTTATCAAAAAAGTTTTCAATATGGTTTTTATTACGTTTATTGCTTATATTGAAAACATCTGCGTTGTTATGCCAAGTAGGTACGCAGAGCATACATCAGATATAAAGAAAATATATTCACTTTATTTAGTTTTGTATGAATTCTCCATTGTGCATTAGAGTGTAAGAGTAAGATAAAATTAGTGAAGTTGAAGCTGTGCGAGTGGGATAACTGAAGGAGAAGTTATTCCATTTGAAAACACCACAATGAGATTATTCACACACAAATACCTGCTTCAAAGACCACAATAGAGAAATTTGGATTTGTTGTGTTTTTTTAAAGCGGTCTTTCGGCTCCAACTGCACATTTTACCTGATATATGATTTTTGAATTTTTATGAAAAGTCATGATCTGGAGAGATAACTGTCGGATTTTTAAGATGTTTGATAGATGTCTTCTTTTGTGAATGAGAAGGGATAACTGATAAAATATATGAAAGACTTTTTATACGACATGAATTTATAGATATCGTGAAAAAGCCGCACTCTGTAATATTTATTCATGCTTGCTTGAGCCAAAAAACTTAAATATTTTAAACTTTATATTAACTAAATAAACAATTATATTATTATAAAAAAATATAGAAAGTAATTTATCTCAAATGCTGTTATTTTTATAGTTGGATTACATTTTATAAAATAGTTGCTTTAACATAATTTAAAATTCCAATTTCTCATAAACTTACAGTTTTTGATTTTCATATTTAATTGTTATAATGACTCAATATATTGAGTCATTCAAACTGAATAATATTTATATTATTATAATAATATTCTTCATTTGTGATTTAATCATGATATGTCGTTTGGATTTCATTTTAATTTGAGGGAAAAATATTATTTTAATCTAATTACATTGAAAGTGTTGTTGATTTAATATTTTTACCTGCAAGACTAAGCTGCATCTTGAATGGCTTATGAATCTCAGGTAAAATTTTTTGACTTCAACGGTTCTCAATTGTAAAAACAACAGAATTCTCAAAGCAATTGCTTTGTTGGATCTATTTACTTGTTGTCTGTTTTCAGGTACAATTGTAGAATAAATGTGTTTGTTCAGTTGAGCAGGTAGGTACATACAATAATAGTGCTGAGAAACTGTGCATTGTTACACGAGCTTACAACGATCGTTTTTAATGCTAAAAGCACATGAAAGAAAAATATTTTGTACTTTTGCATCATTTTTCAAAATTTTTCAATGTATACAACATTGATAAATCTTGTTGAACAAATTACAAATTGAATTTATTATAAAGTATATTAATTTCAATTAATTCTTTTTTTTAAATTGTTTTGTTGTGCCTTTTGGTAGATAATCGTAGTGGTAATAATGCTAGGTTTTGATACCATACAAAGTAAATAATTAAGATGATTTATTATTATTAGCGTATTTGCGGCAGACATTTTCTAAAACAGTAAACGGCTTATAATATTTGGTTTAAAATTAAATTAAATCAATTTAAAACTTTGTACAAAACAGCATTAATGCAATATTTTTTTAAATAACTCTAACATTAATAAAATAATCAAATAAAATTGCACTCAACTTTACACTTTTTTTAATCCTGCAGATAGATACAAAGTTTGTTATGGCAAAAAAATACATATCAGATAAAATACTTTTTTTGTATCAACCAATTCAAACCTACAAAATTGATGATAAACACAAAGGCGGTGACAGATAAAAACCAGTTGTTTTACTTTCAAAGATGTAAATTTTTGCTACTCAGCGCTAATGGCAAGCATTAGCGCTGTTCTCTACTAGAACCGTACATAGAATTAGAAAAATAATTTAGCTAGAATTTGGAAAAAGATCAAAAAAACATTTTAAAATGTATCTTATAATACATCATCATATTTATCATACATATCATATTTTTCCGTGACTTTAATGTTTAAAAATATGTATATATATAAATTAAATTATATTATAAAAAAAAACTACAGTTGTGTAAGTTTAGATAAATTTTCAAATAAAGTCTCGACATAAACTTTTCTTACAGTAGACAAATCCATTCTTAATTTGAAACTATTTATAAAAGTCTGTTGCTGTCTGTTTAATTTCTACAATGGTTTATAGTCGAATCACTCAAATGAGACACTTCATAAAATATAAGGATAAATTTATTATAAAATCTACAGTTTTACCATATTTTTGATAATGAATAATATTAAACAAAGTCTTTATTTTTTATTCTATTCTCTCTCATATAATATTTTCTTTAATCTTTTCATTGTGTTTCACTCTGCATCATTTTACATCATCATTTTACATTACACCTTGTTTAATTTTTCTTTCTTTTTTTTCAATTCTTTTTCAAGAAATAATTTTGTCTAAGATCTCTCTGGTTGTTTACAACCATTGATTTTTCTTTTTGGCTATATTAGGTAACGATTAGGGTACAATTAAGTCAATTTCTAATCGTCTATAAGCTCTTACCTGCAGCCCACTTCCTTCTTCCGACATGACCATCTTTTATAATTATCTAATTCTTTCTACTATGCTACTGTTTTATTTGATGCTAGGATCAAGAGTTTTTCCAAATATAAAAATTATTAGTAGAGCGTTACGTTTATTTACAATTTATTTTGTACGACGGTTAAGTCATTTGACATAGAAATTTATTGAAATTTTACGAGGCCTAAGCTTAGTGATTTGACTATACAAAATGTATAAGTGTTATTAAAGAATTTTATAGCGTATAAAATTCAAAAGACCGTATTTAAAATTCCGTCTGTAAACATGTAATTGTTGACACTTTTTTGTGTACAATAGTAATCATGTTTTAAAAAAATATTTTACTCGTCTAATTTTTAGAATAAGTTGGAAACGTCAGAGGCTGTTATATTTCATAATAAAAAATCATCAAGTTTTGAAAGCAATGTTGGCGGTACCAAATGCCTTCTCTTTAAACAAACCATGAAAGACCATAATATAAGCTTAAGAAAGGTAAGTTCGAACCAAAGAGCAGCTTAATCATTTTTTGTTTGATCAGCTTCAATAAATAATTATATAAATTGAATAATAAAATTAACACATTAATTAAGTTAAAAGTTATTTACAATAATGGTTTAGATAAAGAGCGTGCAAGTAAATACTTATGTTTTTTTGTGTTATATATGATTAGGCGCAAAAAGTAGGCAAAAGTTTTTATAAGCTGAATCTGATAAAGTGAAATTTTTACCTTTTCAATAAAGACACTTAACATGTGACTTATATTTTAGAAATGATTTTGATTGTAATTTTAAACTTTCACTATCTTAGTTTTAGCTTGTTTTTTTTTATTATATTAGAATTTAAAAAGAGCAAACTCTAAAACATATTGTATATTGACAATTTATATTATCAATTTTTTAAAAAACAGATCAAAGTAGAGTTGACGGTGTATGAATAAATTGTACGTAGAATTAATAAATACTATCTACAATAGTAATATATAATTGTAATTTATGATTATGTTGTGTACTTTATAATTAATTCCGAAACAACTTATCATCACTCATGGTTTGAATTATAAATTTTCTTTTTGTGCTTACCGAGGCTTTTAAAACGTTTTTCCTAATTCTAACTTAAAATACTCAGTACCTTATGTGAAGCAAAAACTGTTTCAAACCTTTTTACCCTTATGGTTGAATTAAGTTAACACCCGATTATGAACACGTTAGCTTCTTTTTTCCAAGACACGATATCTTGAATATATGCTTCAATAACCTTTGCACCGTTCCGCTTTATCGAAGCTTAAACCGAGTAAGCACACACAATGACTGGGTAATTCCTTTACCAAGTGCCTCTGCTCATGCAAATTACTCCATTGAGCTTTGTGGAGCTATATTTGCTTTAGATTCGTTTACACTACGCTTTAAAGACATTGCTATTTTCATCATCAAAACCTAACGGAATCATTTAAATTACTCTTAATTAAACTGATCCAATATTTTGTGAGTTTACATCTTTTAACTCTCGACAAAAATGAAAAGTGTTATAAGTTTGTGTAGTGTATCTATCTGTTTGTTTGTATCTCGCCCTGACCGACAGCATTTAGACGTTTTTTAAGAATTACCGTTTTTTTTTTAATAAAGTTTGAAATAAACTCAAATCTCAGCAAAAAATGTGTCAGCACTTGATATTAAGGACCATACAGGTGTACCACATACTGCCATGTTAACTAACTTTTTTTTTGCTCTTCCTGGTTGGCATATCGGTAATAATATTAGGTTAGTCTGGTTAAAAGTGTCTCTAGCTAACATTAAGCATAAAAAAAGTTTTTTTATAGCTTACTGAGTGTTTTGAGTTCGCGCCGAACAGCAGTAAACGTAAACTATATAAATTGTTTTAAGAAATATCATGTTGTCAAGGTGGTTTTGATACAGGGGCCACCAGTTTTATTGTCGCTAGGGTTTTGATGTTGTATTTTAAAAGTGAGGTAACTATTGTGCTTAAAATACTCTGGATACGCTTCAAGATGACTGCTAATTTCTTTCCGACAAAAACATTTGCAGTGACTGAAGCAAATAAACAGAACAAGTTTTTGTCAATAATATTTAAATTCAGACAACGTTTAAGGTTTTTCAACATAATAAATTTTTAAAAAATTAAATAACTATGTAGAATTAAACCAAAACTCAAGTGAACATTGTGGCGTTGATACGGATGATTTTCACTCCTAGCTCACGCTGCGTCAATTATAATAAGTTAAAGAAAAAAGAACAAAAAGAACTTTTACGCTAATAGTTATGCTACATATAGAAAAAAATGTTAAAATGTGCGAGTGCAGAAAAGTTAGAGCAAAATAAACAAGACACTAACAAAATGGCGCCTCATAATAGCTACGGTATTGAAGCGTTTACTAAAACACCAAAAAGGCATTACTGTTAGAATACATAGTAGATTTCTTTATAAATAAGTTTTGAATATTATTTTTTGTTCAAGCAAAAGTTTTTGTCATCTTAAATTTTACAATTAGCTAAACCAGATAGGGTTACAGCGTTTTAAACAAGTTGACAAAAAGTTGGCTACCATTGATTTTTATTGGTTAAATTTAAGTCGAGTGCTATGTTTTCAAAGTAGTGGCAACTTCTTGGATCAAATGCTTAAGTAAGAACACTGTACTGTCAGGTGCGGCCGTGCTTTAAATAGTACAAAATTTTACAGCATTAGATAGTTGTTTAGTTTTGAATAAAACCTGCAAACACGTTGCTTGGCATTCACTCAAAAGAGTGTACAAAAAAATTAGAGACAAACCAGTCGGTAGTGTTTCATGGTAGAAAAAAATATCGGATCAGCGGGCTTAGACAAATGAGTGTGTTTCATCTACATCTTTGTGGTTAATACATAGTTTTATTACTAATTCTATGGTGTCGTTGTTACTATTTTAATAGAATGAGTTGTAATATAAAAAAAAACAAAAAATTCTTTTTTTAAATGAAGTGTTTTATTATACTATGGAAGTAACAAGCACCTGGGTAAATATAGGTTCAAACTTCTGCAATTCTCTTCAAATTCATTCATATCTAAATCTGTTGCGACTTGTTGATGAGTATCAATAAGAACAAAAGTGTGGTTTGAGTGAGTTTGTATTCATCTTTTTATATTACCAGTTGGTGGCTAAACCAAAGAAGATAGATTACATTGCATATTATGGATATACATTTGAGGCAAAAAGCGCTAACGTGATAACTTGGTTAACAGCAATATAAACTTTTATTTCAATTTGTATTTTTTAACCTTGACATTTGTCTTTGAAGCACAACTTTATATGCTTCAAAAATGTTTGATTCAAGATAGCTTCAAATAGATGTTGTTAGTTTTAAAGTAACAAGCATTTGAGCAAATATAGACTTGTTCCTGCAAATTCAATCGAATTCCTGTTGCGACTTGGTGATGAGTTCTAATTAAAACAAACATGTCCATTTTACAGATGTAGTTTGAATAAATATTCATTAATTTTTTTTTTAACTATATTTTATCTAAAAAAAACATTTGTCAAACGGGAGATGAAAATCTGTATGAATAATAACATTGACAACTGAAAAAAGATATATCAAGCTCTAACCAGTAGCTGATTTTTGTAGTTACATTATCAAATTTTAATTCACTTGTTCACTCTTTGAGTCTAAAAGCTGCTAATACTATATTCTTCGGCTATTGGCAAGACGAATCGGGCATCTTTGGAATTGCATTTAAAAAACTCTTTTTCTATTGGTTAAAGCAATGTCCCGTTTACACAGCCCAATTTTATGAAAAGCGGTGTCAGCACTGTCAGCCAAACGTGTCAATTTATCCTAAGCTCACTTTTGTCCGTCAAGGCATTTTTCCTTAACGGCGTGCAAATCTTGTGTGGTTTAGAGCGCAAAGCTTGGTTTTCATGGCAACTGATGTCACATTTTTCTCCACTATTGCGAAACTCTAGAGATTTCGGTGCTTGTGTGAGGTTATGTAAACCTAAACAATTTATTGACACTGACAATTGAATTGGCAGCAGTTTCCTGAAAATGCACCAAAAGTTGCTATATTGTATGTCGGGCTTTTCTTAATGTGCGAGCTTCCGTCTTTGCCAAAAAAAATAGGGTATAGTATTTTTCTGTTTAATACGCATAAAAAACTATATGTGTCAAAAAAATTGTGCATAATTTTTGCCTTTTTAAACGGTGTTAATAATAGTAAAAAAAACTTATACCATTGTTGTATAAGTTTTAAAGTATTTTTATGTAGGAATTGCTTGTAGATAAAAAAATGCTTGAAATTGATTCATTGTTGCCTGATAAATTGTGCCAATTTCTTAACTAATATTTTTAATACATTTTATTGAATTTTGATTTTACTCGTCAAAACTTGAAAAAAATCTGAATAAATATTTTTATTATTGTTAACCATTCTGCATTCAATACGATTTCATACACGTTTTGATATGAAATAAATATATAAACACAAAATTTAGGTCTGTGCATAAATTACAGCTGTTGGTGTGTTAGCAATATAAGCCATAAATCTATGAAGCTTAACTGTTCTTTCTCTACATGAATAGAAAAGATTGTACCATTTGTATATGCCCATTTTAGTCACCCAACTTCCATTTTTGATTCTCATCAATATTCAAAACATGTAAATGTAAATTTTGTAATAACGTTGCGATTTCCTAGAATTTATTTGATTATTTATTATTAATTAGTTTAATTAAACCAATGTTGACCAAGTTGAAAATTTTTTTTAGAGAACATCAATGGTGCGCTTGTCAGTAATTGACAGTTTAACGATTTATTAATCTAATATTACATTAATTTTTTCTTAGAGCGCTCAGACAGCTGTAGTTAAAATAATGAAATTTCTAATAATTATAAATAAGATTAAGTGCCTATGACTTTTCAGCAAATTTACTTTTTCACTATTTATTTTTTTGTCTTTCTGTTTTGTAAAGATGACATTTAAGCACTGTTAACAATACTATAAGCTTAATTGTACAAGCCGGCTGTTGTTTACCGTTTTAGATTCCTACGAAACGGCATTTGCACACTGGATGTAAATCTAAACAAAATTAACAATTTTTTTATAAAGAGACTGAAGAGACGACATTTTTTGAGGTCAGGCGGCTATATGTTAATAGATGACAACTAAGATCTAAGAGAAATAAATTGAATATTTTCTGAAATAATCAACATATTATTTTGGCTTTTGCTTCCTTTATTTTTTATGACACATCAATATGGATTTTTGTTTATTTGCACTAGTAATAAAATTAAGAATTTTCTGTGACGTGAATTTAACATTTTGGAAGACCTTCTATCAATCAATATAATATAGTAAAAAAAGCTTTAAGCACACAAAACATTAAACTATAAAAAAATCGATTCAAAAATACATATTAAAAAGTCAAGTTATAAACAGAATATTGTCTTGCAAGTTTATAAGTTTATTGTGAACATTACTAAACAAACGTTGTGGTAAATATATATATATATATATATATATATATATATATATATATATAAAATTTAAATGATTTAATCTATAATATATATTATATATATATATATATATATATATAATTATATAATTTGAATGATTTAATCTGTGGAATTCTATATATCCGTGAGATAAATTTCAGTCGGTTTCCTGCATTTATGCTGAAAAAAACATTTTTCTGAATGATCAGAAATTAACATCTTTCTCCTCGTGAATGTAATCAACTCATATTGTAATTGAACCGGTGGCTATATACACAGGATCCAAAATTATTGAGAACTTTATCAATATGTGAGGACCGGGCTGTACACCTATTTGATAATTGCCAAAACAGCACAAAACATAGGTTCAGAGATAGTGTTATCACATTTTGATGATTTTTTCAATTTGAAAATTTTAATATATATATATGATGCTCTGCTCAAAGAATTTTATTTTTGGTTGATTTGTAAAAACGGATTGGTAATAACTTTTTTTCGAATTTGTATATTTTGTATAGGTTACACGTTATAGTCAATTTTTTTTACGTCATAAAAACATGCTCAGCGTTTTTTACGCGTACACAAGTACACATCGGATGAAATTAACATGATATCAAATCTATTTAAAATTGCGATAATTTGACGCTAGACGCCAACTATAAATAAAGGTATATAAAAATTCAGATTTTAACATTTTGGAGGAAGCACATATAAAAAATTGTCTTAACATAAATCGTAAAGTTCGTTAAAGCGACTATAAATTCACTAAATATAAAGAATAAGCTGCTGCCAAGCCCCTTTGTAAAAGCCATTACACGCAAAAACTATAGCAGTTATTTACAATCAATAGTGTTATTCTAAGCAAGGGTGATGATCCCCTACGCTAGTTTCTTAGATATAATTGGATTTTGGTAAATGGACGAAATCCGATTAAATTAATTAATGTTTGCATTATTCAAATAAAAAAGCTTTAAAAGAGACCCTCAGCTATTATGAGAATAACGGTCATTCTTCTTGAGATGCTTTATGTTGGTAATATTCTATTGCAGCATTATAAACACGTACTGACGACCGTTTGTTCAGATAAATCGAAAATTTCACGGAGACTCGGCAGGTATCCGTCTAGCTCGATTACAACAATCTATATATATATATAAAAAAAACAAATCTATAAAATGAAGTTGTTATCTTTTCTAATTTCATAAGCTAAATAAAATATTGATTTTCGATGCATTCAGAAATTGAAAGCTTACGTTTTCAAATTACATTTCATTTTAAACATGTGTTTAAAAATTATTGTCACACGCATACTTTATAAATTTTACATTCAATTGAGAAATTTATAAAACAAATCTAACTCTGTTTTTTAATTTATATTAGTTTAGAGTTTTATATTTATTGCACAGTACAGCTTACGCATACTGAAAGTAACAGAGAGGTGCCGAGTGGTGCAAAATGGTGCAAGAAGAGTTTAGGTTGAGGGGTGCAGAAGAGGGAGGGATAACGAAACAACATTGTAATTGTACAAAATTGCAAACTTTAATTATTAATCAAAGACCCCACCTATCAGTTGAAAAACAGAAAAGTTCTTAGTATACATTGTATCTGCTAAGATATAAAAATCTCTTTTTACAACAGCGATTACTGTTCACCTTTCTACATTAATATGTGCTAGCTAGTACAATATACAGAATGTTTGATAAAAAAATGACTCAACTTTTAGCTTTTCATATTTATTACTTTAATAGTTCAAATAACCATGTCAATGATTAAAAAAGCACTATGAAACTAAAATTTAAATAAAATTAGTTTTTGTCAAAAGTTGAATGAAAAACAGCTTATAAGATTGTTTTTATAAAGGAAAAATTTTTTTCTTGTAGATTGTTTTTTTATTTTAACAATGTTTTTTTAAGCTGACTTTATTAAAAAAACATTAAAAAAATATTTAATTCTAATTTAAATCTAATTTTTGCCAAAGAATGTCATGCGGCAATTTTAAATGAATGTCGGAAAACAGTTGCAACACTTAAAACAATAAATGTTAGATGAACGTCAGTCGTGTTAATATTATGGCTAAGTAATGTTTTATATTAATTGTAACCATACCTCGAAGACATAAAACAAACATTGCTTTTAGTTTTTGCTTTTCTTATTTTTTTTGTTTAAACCAGAAAAAGCCAATTATAGTGCATTAAATAGAATTGCTTCAATTGAGTACCTACGTAGTACATTTGAAATAATATATTTCTTTATGTAGTTAATAGCAAATTTATTCTCTACTATGTATTTGTTTATTTTATTTTATGTTACACTAGTGATGTGCAATTCAAAGTAGACGTATCTTTAGGTACAGTTGTTTGCAGTAAATTTTGTTAAAAATTTTACGTTGTTTGTGAAAAGCTGGAACTCTTTAATTTTTTATTTGTCATAATCGATTCAGAATCTGAAACCTTACTGTTAGGGCACAATACAAAGTAAAAGTAAAATTGATCCCAGTAGTTTTAGCTAAAATAATCTAAGTGTGAGCTTGAACTTGATCTGTGAAGAAGTTCTAAATTTGATTATTTAGTAACCAACTATTTTGTTTTTAGAATGACAGATTATTGTTCTGTCAAAGTAGAATGAGTAAGTTTGTTTAATTTGTTTAATTACATAATTGAACTGTCATGTTGTTTTGGTAATCAAGAGTAGTATTAAAACTATTTATCTTTGGGTTAATTTTATCTGGAGGAAAAACTTCTAGATTTAACAATTTATTATACACTAATACAAGTGGACTAACGATAAACGGCAAGGTCTGAAGGTCAAAGAACTAGAACGTCGCAACTGAAGACTTTAGTTCAGAAAACGTTGTCAACTTTAAAATAAGATGGCTTTTAAATAGCGCTAATCTCAAGTGAACTGTCAAAAGATTATACAATAGCAATAAAACACTAAATGAACAATTCATAAGCCGTATTAGATTTTCTATCAAATAATTTGATAGAATTCATCACATAATGATTTTTTCTGTACAAACTTACAGCAAAATTTAAGCTTATATGTATTCATATCATCTACTCTTCTTAAGTAAAACTGGTCCTCAATGTTAAATAATCTTTTACGCAATTTACTCACAATAGTCACCATACTTTTCAAACGAGAATGATCTTTTGTTTTCTTAGCTAGTTAGCTCTGCACAAAACCATATGGGATATACATCACTGCTTTCGTCTATAATTTTTTAACCAAATACACAAATGAGCAACTTGATGAAATAAATATAGAATAAAATATAAAAAAAAAATATTTTACAACAACTATTATTCTTCTTGTTTTGGTTAAAAAATTGGGTCGAGTCAACATTATTATAGAACATGTTCAATTTATTATAGTTTCTGGCTTTAAAGCTATAAAGTTATCTATATAGTCATCGTAAAATATTAGAAGTTCCTCTAAACAAGGATGTCTATTTCTTAAAATGTAAACTACTAGGATATAGAGTTCTCTTAAAATAAGTCAATTTTTGTGAAGACAATACTTAATTGTTTAATTGACAATAATAAACTTAATTTTACCTGGAATTATCAATAAGCATGACTGCGTGTCTAGTGAATTTTCTATCATTGGCTATAGGTATATAAGCTATCATTAACCTATAAATCATTAGATAAGTCATAAATCACACATTTGATATCATTATTAGTACAATATCTATCGCATAATACATCTAAAGCCAAAGGTATTATATATTTATCAACATCTGAGTTTGGTGGAACATAAGCAACTAATATATCAAAATATCAACAATCAATGCTACCTCTAACAAAAAATTGTTCTACATTTGTAAGACTAGTCAGTCACTAACCTTTCACACTTATATTTTCAGTGCATATGATCACTATCAAATTGATAAAATGGATATGTATTATAAAAGTAATTTTTATCGAAATATTACTTAAAAATTCTCTAAAATGTAAAAACTTCAAATTGTTTTTATAGATTTAGAAAAGCTATCACCCTTTTTTTTAATAATATATGCGAAGAAATTTTGTTTTATGGATGATTTAGGGTATAAAATGTAGATGTTTTTACAGTTATTTATTGCATGTGAGAGCTACGTTTTGGTGAAAAATTTTTTATACATTAAATATAAACATATTTTTATACATAAAATGAATATTGTGATACTCTGCTTTGCAGCTATCTATCTACATCATAGCCCTCTAACAACTAATATTTAATCAATAACTCATCTTGAAAATAATGATATAATATCTAGCAAAAAAATGTCATGCACTCCATTCAAACAACTTTATTTTCAAAAAAACGTTGTTTTATTTATCTTTTATTAGTCAACTAGCTGACCCGGCGAATTCCGTATAGTCAGTTATATACCTAACAGTCAATGAATGTCGTGTTGCTTTTTAGCTGAACTAATTTAGGCTTTGATGAACGTAAAACAATGATACAAAATAATATATTTTGTGGTAAACGACATTCTTTGTTTTTTGGTCGCAAGAACAAATAAAGCGGATGGTTTGCCGACACGTGAGCATGCCACGTACAATTGACTATGAGAAAAACATGCATTTTCTAGATTGAGGCCACAAATAGTCAAGGATTGGCCCTGTGATTTGTTGATCGTCATGGCGAAGGCAAGACGAATCGGGAATTGAATTCGTTTAAACTCAAAGGGCATATCCGTTGGGATCATCGAAATCCTTGGAATAAGAACTTCCTCATCTTTAAATTTTCTTTTAAGTATCGACGCGTGCAATTTCTCGCAGATAATTGACTCGCGATATTCCGTTGCCTAATTGCATTACGGCTTCGCTGGGAAAGATTAGATCTTCTAGGACGCGGCATTGTTATTAAAATGTGCACTCACATAAAACCACCAAATATAATAACAGTGCCTGAACTTTCTAAACATAGACAATAGCTCAAAAAGTATATAACCACTTCATATAAATAGCTTATCAAGAAAAATCATAGACATCCTATAAAAAGACATTTACACTTTTGTTAACCTGTAGATTTTTTTTCCTTAATCTATCAACTGATTTTTTATTCCCTAAATTCCGCTCCTTCCTTTCCGATGATTTTATGTTTTCACTGTAGAATGAATCTTAGGTATTATTTTTGGGATTTAAAAACAAATATGACAGTACCTGAACTTTCTAGACATTTTACAAAAAATAAATTTCTGAACGCACACATGATGTCTTCAAAAAAAAATAAAGTTGTGGCTTAAAGGTCTCAGCAACCAGGCCATAAGCTCCAAAAAAAAGAAAATAGTTGTTACACTATTTGACAGGATTGGACAACAAATGTTTGACATGTAATAAACAAATCAGCATCTATTGAAATTATTAAGTATTCATTACACATATCGAGTTTTGATTGTTTTTAAGATGTATTCTGCTATTCGGGACGGAAACAAATCCAACAAACCAAAAACCATGGCAATCGGTCCAGCCTAGATTTATTATTGTTAAGAACGATAAATTTAAATAAATATAAAAAACACGAACTAATGTCTATCTTAATTAATCTTATTTTATTTATAATAAAATATTATTTTCAGAAAACATGCAAAATATTACTCAACAAAACATTATTTTGGAAACGCCCCATTCAACTTATACAATAGGCATGACGATTAATTTTTAAATCAACTTCTATAATGTGGAAACACATTTATTATTTACAAAAAAACCTATATTTCAGTAATAAACTAAAGTTTAACGAAGCTTCAGGCTTTTTTCTAAAATTATTTGAATTCTGTGGGAAAACAGCTCGAAGTGTCATGGCGTCGAATCTGACGTCACTTTGCAGTAATCAAACGTTAAATGTGTCTACGTAGTACAGCCAAAGGAAGTAAACAAACTTTGCGTATTTTGATATGATTGTGAAGAAAATGAATTTCAAAGGATATAAATGGTGTCTTGTACCTCAGTGTAAAAACACATCTATAAAAACACCCAATAAGGATTTTGTTCATGTTCCGAACAAGAAAATAATTAGAGATAAATGGTTAAAGCTCGCACGGCGAAACCCGGACGACGTAGTCACGAGTTCGGCAGTTTATTTCTGTGAAGACCACTTTGATGTAAGTATGTTATTAAATATTGATAGGTTTTAAACTTAAAATGTTTGAAATAACTAATTCATTGAGGTTAAGTTTATGTTTTGGTTATCTTTCTTATTACCAATTTTTATTTTTCCAGTTACCAGATGATATGGAAAATAATATGCAGTATCATGTGATGGGGTCGGTACTACAACTAGGGATGAAACCAGGATGTATGCCCAAAAAATATTTATTGCATCATCTCCATATGATGGTCTTGAAGACGTAAAATAATGGAAATTATAAGAACAAATACATACACACAATTTACTTGTTTGGTCATTTTGCAGATTATGGACTATGCTCTTAGTGCAAAAATGTTGTTTGCTGTATGTATTATATATGACTGTAGGAAACGATAATGTGCACTCAAAGTTTGTGTAAAATAGTTATAGAGGGTGAAAAATTTTTTTAGTAACTTTCATTGAGCGCGGATATTTTATAATATAGCGGTCACTATTAAGGTAATGCCTGCTATTATATATTTCACCTATCCTATATATATAAACATATATATATATATATATATATATGTTTCACACCCTAGCACCCTCATTTCACACCCTATCCCGTATGTTTAATAATTGCACAAACTTTTATTAGTATTATATGATTCTTAATAAGGTTTTATTAATATCTGCGAAAAATTTTGTGAAAAACAGCATAGTCAATAATCTGCAAAATTACCTAAAGCCAAGATTATTGTAAGCATAACATATGCAAGTAAAATCAAATAAGTACCTACGAGTGCAAAACTAATGCTGAAAATAAATACAAAATTTACTTACAAAAACGTTTTCACATTTCTAAACTCAGATGAGCAAAAATCTTTATTTGTTGCCAGGAATTCACCCAACATCAATAAATCAATCCTGGGCAAATTTGAGCTGTTTGCTTTAACAAAGCCTAGTTCCATTGTGTTGTAGGGCAGAGTAGAGTCGATAAAATACACTATGTAGTAATATTCGTTTATGAATTACACTTAAACTAATAAAAAGTCAATGTAAATGCGTAATCACAACAAAGCACGGATGAAGCTCACTGAAAACTACTGAGAAGTGACGTGGCGCGCTGTGATTGGTGTTTCAATCAACATGGCCGAAAGCAGTATTTTAATCTTTTATTTTATTGAAAATATTGGTAATCTCAATTTTTTTAATAAAACTAAATCAGTGTTTTAAATCCTTTTAATATGTACTTTCCCTTAATATCGTTACATCTTTGATTATTTGATACTGTCGTCACGCCTATTGAAACTTTGGTCGTATTCAAGCCCGATAAGAAAATCGTCAAAATGTTGCGGCTTGTACATGGGTGAATGTGATATCTAAAATATGATTATTCCTGAAAGATAACAACCTGCTGTTTAACCAAATACAATTTGGTTTGTTCAAATCGCATCGTTCAGCGCAAAATCTGTAGTAAGTAGATGGTAATAATATTGCGCTCTATTAAAATATGCATCTAAATTATTTGTCAAATGTCATGCAGTTCATCTAGTTAATACATTAAACTTCACCGAAGTAATCAGAAAGTATAAACAAAGCAGAGCTATTTACAACAAAAACTCTTGGGCTACATGTTTTAAACTTGGTGGCTCAGTATACTTTATAAGCTGAAAGTAATTACGTTGCATCAAACTATTACCTAAAGAGATGGTACGCTTGTGACACTGTAATGCTTTTTAATTTGCAATAATCGACTTTTTGGTGGTGCGATTTATGAAATTATTACTATTATTATTATATGGACATTTACATATTATTATACAAACTGTCTACAAAAAAAAAACAAGCTCATAGCTTGCTTATCTATTGGCCAATTTTAATTATTCATGCACCAAATTAAATGGTTATAAATAGGCCACAAGATAGTTTTAAAAAATCACGGATAGTCTCAAAGACTGAGTTGTCAAAAAACAAATGTTTATACCACAACATACACTTTTTTTGTAATTCTGATAATATTCAGAAAACAATGTATTACAATTATAATAGGCTTATATAAAAAAAATGAAAAAAAAAAAACTATTTAGCATTGTGAAACAAAATAACTTTGGAAATAAATGACCGACAAGCTAAAATAATAAAAAAAGAGTGACAAAAAATTATTAATAAATAACTCAAAAATATATAATAAATAAATAGCCGCAAGATGCCGTCAATGTCTAACGCATAATGGAACGCAGCGTAAACATAAACTATAATTAGTTTTTTACAATATTAAAAAATTTTTTCTTATGTAGGCTTACATTGTTGTTTTCAGAAAAAAAATTCTTATCAGAATTACAAAAAAGTATATGTAGTAATTTCAAAAAATATTTTTTGACAGCTCAGCTTTAAAGTCTTTAAGGCTATACGTGATTTTATTAGACCATTTTGTGGCCTATTTACAACTATTTAATTTGGTGTATGATTAATTAAAATTGGCCAATAGATAAGCAAGCTGAAAACTCGTTTTTTTTTTTGTGAGACAGTTTAATAGAATATGTAACAATCAGTGAGTGATAATACACATTAAAAGAATTTGAGAAAGCGTATTTAAATGTTGGATTTAACTTTTAAAAACATGCGAACAATATGACAGGTGTCAAAGTAGCATAATTTCTTAAGCCTCAACGCACAAAACCGGGCGTTATAAAATACAGTTTACCCAAGCACATAATATGGTTTTTTTTATATTTTATTGACATTTGCATTTTTGATTAATCAATATTTGTCTATTGTAGGTGTAGAATTTAATTTTTATTGACTCTCACTAGCTAATTTTGTTTTCATTAAACTGAGTTAATCAAAAGTTTTTTTAGCTATAATACATAAAAATCATTGCACCCGTCTGATAGTTATCACTTTTTTTGATTGATAAAAAAATGTGAGTTTTTTCTACAGGTTTGATTATATTGTGATTTTGTGCAATGAAATTAGTAAAATATAGTACCTAACACAGGCTTGATTATATCGTAGTATTACGTTAGTGCAGTAATATTAATACAATATAATAACACTTTATTAAATCGTATTACGTGAGTGCAATAATATCAGTAAAATATACCAACTCAAAACTGATGCTTAAGTGTAATTACAACTTAAAATTTGCAAAATTCGCAAACTTTGTCAACTCAATGTTACAGAAGAAGTACGTTGTTTGGGCTCATGTTCAGACTCAAAATCTACTATGGTTTTATTAAGATTTTAATATGTTTAACGCTCCCTGCCCCGGAAGCGCTCGATTCCAAAATTATTACGGCCTTTGTCAAGTAATGATAATGTCAATTTTGTTTTTTCAATAATATAAAAATTATTGAAAAATCTTTTAGTTTTCAATTAGTTCAAAAACCAATTTACAAATTAAAATAGAAACAAAAGCCACAAATGGTGTTCTAAGCGAAATAGAAAACATAGGTTTGGTTTTTTAAAAATCTAGTTAAATTACTATCTCTCGACGCATCAGTCATAATTATATTTAAATTGTCAAATTCACCTTTTAAAAATATTCGAACAATATGACATGAATAAAATAATGCTGCTTTCTGTATTTCAGCAAAGATTTTTAAATCTAAGCCAAATAATTTGAGATTTTTACTTAATGAAATGAGTACAACCCCCATATTTGAAATAACTAAAGGTGAAATTTTTACCATTGTCAAATTCCAAATTTTTATAATAACTACCGAAAGCAGCAAATTTTTAGATAATTTTATATTAAATGTATAAATATTACAAGAATTTAGAACAGCAAGGTCTATAAAACTAGCTATTTTAATTTTTTTAAATATATAACAATATCCGACCGAATTGCTTCAATTTTTAAATCAGTTTGTACAGTTCGATCCTAATATAATTTGTAATATTTATTATTTTCCACAAAATTTTGTTCATTGTAATTATAATGCAGTTTAACAATTCTGACTGAATTAAATTTAACAGCTAAATTTGAATGGACTATTTTTACAATCGCGTCAAGTTTTTTTTTTATAATTTATATTAACGAGCACTGAACAAGAAGATAAAATGTGTTCAATTGTTTGCGACGAATTGCAACACATTCTACAAATGTCGTTCAAATGTCAAATATATTCTTCATATTATAATTATTATGTTTTGTGGTGAATAAATTATTACTTTAATAATACATTTTTTACAAGTTATTTTATAAGTTATAGTTTAATTCTGATGATTTTTTATTGATAACTTTTTACTATTTTTTTTTTAAACTCACTGCAATTTGCAAATATTTTTAATCATCTAGGATGGAAAAGACAGTTTATTTGTTAAAACATATCTTTTAGCAACTATGCTATCATCTTTAAGCAACATTGTGTTTTTTTGAGTTTTAGATCTGTTCGTAAAAAGTCGGTCATCTAGACCGTCTATACCAATGGTCCATGTATTCGACCAAATCGGTCATCTGAAGAAACAATGTACAAAACTTTTTGTACAACAGCAGTTGTATAAATTGCAGCAGGTTATTTAGTGTCACTGAGTTGCCACGCTAAAATATTTTGAATTTACCATACAATGTTTATTTTTCTGTCCCAAAATAATAAAAAACTTTTGAGCAATATTCATACGTTCAGTTATTGAGCACCAAAAATTATTAATTGAATCTTTATTTTTTAGATTGTTTAATATAACTAACCTTTTGGACTACACAAAATAGTTTTAAATTTAAATTTTACTAATACGCTAGATGAGTCTTTTAAAACTTGCAGGCAACGGCTGAAAAAGTATAACCTATTTTGCAACATCAGAAGCATAGGAGGCTTTTTAGTTTTGTCTAACGGCGCTCAATCAAAAGAATAAAAAGATAACTCTACCGTGTAATAAAACAAGTAACAAAAGTTATGTTTTGGTCAGCGTCGCAACAGACAATAGAAGTTTTCTAGACTTGTTTGCTGCTTACTTCCTAAGACTAATACTCTAAGATCTATCGTGTTAGCGGTGCAAAGTTTGATATCAGAGTCAAAGGAAACAGAAACAATACGAGATAAATCTCTTGATTTATTGATTTCTCTTATTTAGTTATAAGTATTCTACTCAGATATGCAGAACAAAATTACAGACAACAATTAGTACTGTCAACTCTCACTAACAAAAAACTTTATCAAATTTATTAATAAGATCTCAAAATACAAAAAAAAAACATTAAATAACACTCAACAATTTTAATCTAATTTAGATTTTAAAAAGTTTTACTTTTACATTTTAAAAATTTACTTTTTATCCTACACCAACTCAAAATACAATTTTCTCGTCTCTCGACAGCCGTGAAAGTACATCATTTCCAGGCTAGCCGAGAAAAGAAGTACTTTCTCGGCTAGCCGACAAAAAAAAATCTGATTTTCGGCGTCAGGAGTCGCTGTTATAAGAAAAATTACTCTAAACTCTAAACGTCTCACTATTTATGAAGGGTGTTGAAATTTTAAATCACATTTACTCTTTATGAACATCAATCTTATTTTAAAAAACTACTTTTGTGTAAGATAAATTGTGTAAATCACGACAGTAAAGTAATTCATAAATTTTTGACATTTGTCAAAGTTTGTCATTTTGAATTGGCGGTAATAACCTCAAATCAATTTTAAGATAATGCTCGATTATAAAGTAATTTGTGTAAGATAAAAAATAATGTGTAAACCACGGCGGCAAAGTGGTATTTTTCCAGGCCGAGAGAAGATATGGACAGGCGAGCCAAAGGCGAGCCTAAAATCACTTTGCGGGATCGCTAGGAAAATCACTAGGATTACAATATACTATTTCCTACCACAACATTGAAAAATGTTCATATCAAGAGAATAGAATCATAAGAAGCTACATTTTGTACTGAATTTTATTTTGCATTGGTTCCTAGGCAAGTTGCTAGACAACAAATGCAATATGAATTATTTTGTGTTCGGTCTAGTGTTTTTGCTAATTATGACTAAGGTGCATTACAAATAATTTCGTACTTCAGATAATTAATATGGAAATTAATAGTGATGATTTCGTTTTAGGTCTAGGACTCGGAAAATGAAGTGATTATTTACATATTATAATAAAGTCAAATATAATAAAAACTTTATTTCAATTCAAATGCTGCTGCATGATTCCGATAAAGTTTATTAACATTGTTTTATTTATTAACTATTTTAAATGCAATTTTCCAAAAACAATACAAGTGTTTTTATGATAATCTTTTGCAGGAGATTGGTTAAACACTAGAATGTTGTAATTCACGTCGTATTTTTATACATAGCTAAGTTTATATTGACAGTTGTGAGATTTGGTAGATGACAGGCGGTTTCTAGAGTTCCTAACGCCATAGGTGGTTTTTCTCTTAACTTAAAAAATAATAACATGTGTTTTCGCTAAATACAAAAAAATAACAGTTTTCTAATGTGAATATTTTGCATTGAGGTGAGCTAATTATTGAGGTATTGTTTTGTTATCAACCTTTTTTGAGAAAATTTCCGATCAAAGACAAAACAATTTTATGTTTATCATTTAAATTAGCCTTTACATCACATTTGGTCGTGACCATTTGGTGTCCCAAACAATAAATAAGTAACAATTTTGTTTGAATTGCGTTAAAGTTGAAGGCTAAATTCAAAAGTTTAATGTATCCTTCCAAAGCATTGTGAATTAACCATAAATCAATTTGTTAATACATAACAATAAAAAATTAAGCAACAGGCCTCTCACTTATGCTTATTATTCCCATTGACAAGAGAAACAATTTTAATAATCAAAACTACAATTAAAATTAGATGTAATACAATGTTTGATCTTGTTTCTCATTGCCCAATTTATTTTCGTCAATTACGATTTATTGACTGACGTCATTGCTTTAATTTGGGTTTGGTAATTTTGTTCAGAATATTATTTTTTGCTTGAAATAAGTTAGTTAAATGATTATTTATTTAAAAATAATTATTTTAATCGTACGGTAACAAGAGGAGATTATGGATTGTCAGGCACTCCTTTGCAATTATTGTGTAATTTGTTATTGTGCCAAACTAGCTAATGATTTAAAAGACGTGATCTGCCGAAGAATAAAAGAAATCTTGTACCACTTAGGATAATAGGAGTATTAGAGAGATTATTATGGCATACACTTACTGAATACAAAAATAAACGTAATTGAATTAGTACATTAAGAACATTTGTTGAGACCTCAATTTCCTCTTTTTTTACTCTTTGTATCAGCAGCATCACTTTTTAAAGAAGATGAATCAATTGTTATAGCTATGATTCTATCTTTGTCATGCTTTATGTACATAATAATATTTTTTTCTTTATAAGCAACGTTGCAAGGAGTGGCCGAAAAAAAGTAAGTGTTAACAACAGTCTTCCAAATATCAAATTAGAAAGTATTTCTTATTTTTATTGATTATAGTTAGTTGCAAAAAAAATTCGCAGCAAATTATTAGCAATTTGTTGAAAAAAATGTACTTTTGAGAAGAATCAAACACATAGTTGAGGGGAAAATAATGCTGTTTGTTTTAAAAAGCACTCTAACATTAGTTTAGTAGCTGAAATCCATCAAATTCTTAACAAACTGCCAAGTTTTGCAACCGGGCATCTACATTGAAAAAAACTAAAAAGCAAAAAATTGAAAGACACTTTTACGCTGTATTTATTGACATTTTGCAGAGATAAAAAACTAATAAATATTATCATTAAATGAAGAAATTGAATATTCTACAGAAAGGAGATAAAATATTGCAACAAAATTAGGATAAAACCTAAAAACAAATTAGAGCAAATTCAAGATCAGTTAATTATTATGTGTTTTTTAAATAATCTTGCAAAACCACAATAACTTAATATAGACATTAGAGATGTTTTTCTTGGTTTGACACAAACTCCAACTGCGACTAAATCTAGATGGAATGGTTATAAACTGATTTCTATAATCAACAATTAAATTGACAAATTATAATAAAATATGACTCTTATGGCCGGTTTCACAAAACGTGGTTAAATTATAACATTGTGTTGAAATTCGAACAATGTCAATATAGATTTGGGTCTCATAAATCTTTGTTACAATGTCAATGTCAACTTTAACACAAGTTGAGCTAAAACATTGCTAAGTCAGTTGTTAAAATAAAAATTTGTTTCACAAAGCTTCTTTACGACTTCAACACGTTGTTGAACATCCTGTTAAATTAATTAAAGCTTTGGTCGGTCGTTGTTAAATTGACATTTTAAAAATATTTTTTAAGTACAGTTGAGAGAAAATTGACGTAAAACGTTAAACACGGATGGTAATATTTAAAACTATTAACATTATATACAAGGTGCGTCAAAAGTCTAGCAACAAATCAAAATTTTCGCGAAAACCAATTTTCAAATTATTCAGTAACTAAACCATTCTCCACTCTATGATCCTTTTGCAGGGAGTTTAGGTTTTTAAATTTAAAATTTTATATAGCGGCTCTTATTTTTCTTGACTTGTATTCAGATTTTCAGAGAAAAAATATCAATCTCTGGTCTGAAACATTTTTTCATCCTAAGTTTGTTTTATCCAAAATTCTAATCTTTCGTTAACGTTTTTATGCCTGGATGACGATCTAATCTTTTTCCGAGCATAAGTTTAAGACGAAAGATGCTTTTCAAAAAAAATTTTCACGTAGAATTTTGATATTTTTAATCATTTAGAATATTTTTAATATTTTTAATTTTAAATATTTGAAAAAATATATTTTTTTTTTGGTAGGTTGATGAAGCGATAAGAAAAAAAGACCCTAAAATTCGTCACTTTCTCAATATTTAGCGACTTCAAACATTTCTTCCATTTTTTTATTGCCTCTTAGATGCTCAAACTGGCCTCCTTCTCTTTCTTGACAGTAAGGTATTTGTTGATAAAAATTTGGGACTTAATTATTGAGAGAATTTCGCCTGAAAAAATTTCCTTGACAAAGGATTGATATATTTTCCCCAAAAATCTGAATCCGTCAAAAAAATAGAGGTTTGTACTAAATTTTGTTTTTGGAAACTCTCTCTTTAGGAAAAACTGACCTGTTGCCGGACTGTTAACGCACCCGGTATATAAATTTGTTTGTTTATAATTAGTTTACCTACGTAAAAATGTCAAATTTTCAGGCATTGCTTTCTTGTGTGAAGGGGTTCATCTTCATCGGTTTTGTTTATTTTCTATTAAATAACAATATTTAACAAAATAAAATATGATTTTAACAAATCTATTAATATTGTAATAAGTATAATTGTTTTTCATTTCTGACCACACAGTCCATTAGGACACAATAGCTCAGCAGCCACCGCCACTTTTTCAGTTCAGCTTTTAAGTCTTTAAGGCTATACGTGATTTTTATAGACTATTTTGTGGTATATCTATAATCATTTAATTTGGTGTATAAATAATTAAAATCGAACAATAGATAGGCGAGCTATGAAGTCTTTTTTTTTTAGAGACAATTTATTAAATAAAATACTTTTTTTATAATTTGTATAACTAATGTTATTTGATTTGTCACTCTTAATTTTTTGTAATGTGTAAGAAAATGTAATGCCGTACATCAATGAATTGTTATTTCTAATATTATCATTATATTATTGTTATATTTCATATTCATAGCTATATTGTTTATAAAATTTAAAAAAAGCTCTATTTGCAAAATTGATAAACATTGGCAGAGCAGAACAGTTTAGAATATATCCATCAGGTGTTGTTAGTCTGGGTTTTTAAATGAATAACTGACTGCTAGAACAATAGTAAAAATTGTAAGAAAAATACTTATCAAGCATATCATCATAGTTACCTGTCATAAACCTATCAAAAAAGTTGTCAAAATGCCAATTATCTAATATAATAAGTGCGTAAGTGCGTAAAAGCTATAACAATGTATAATTAAAAACAATTATTCATTTTTGTGTAACTCAGCCCACCCAGATTAATACCGTGAGATACCACAACAATGAGTAACACTACACCAAAAAATTAAAATTCAAATAGTTCACTTCTTGGTAATTTAAAGTGTAATAGGTATTTCCTTTCAAACACTAGACGTCTAGTAATTACAGGCTTTATTATTCAGTCTTGCTTGTCCAAACCGACCGTCGCTGCCAACTCATTTATTATATTTACCATCTTCCCAGAAACCCAATTACTTTATATACCAACGTGCTCTAGCCATTAAGCTTTTGCTTTGTGTCTTGGTAAACCAAATAATCGGCAAAATTTAAAGAAATCAAATTAACATTGAGTGTAAAATGTATCAAATTTATACTGGTTTCACATAATGTCAACTTTTAAACTACTGTGTTGAATTTGTTTTCTGATCCCCTTTCAAAGTTGGCCCACATGTTTAATTACCGTATTATTTAAGCAGCTACCTTTATTTTCCCTTCAATTTACACGTTTTATTTTAAAAGTATAATTTTTGGTTTTTAAGTGTGGTAAACCCTTTGATTGCTGACCAATGCGGTTTTGCAATTAGAGGGTGGCCTGCGGTCACCAATATATACTTGAACGCTTATTAATATTAAAAGCTTCTACTAAATACGTATTTGTAATGAGTTGGAGAAATTTGTACCAAATTTCTTATATTTATTTGAAAAGCATGAAAATGTTGTTATAAATCCTTTATAAAACGTTTTTTTGTTATATACGTATGTATCGAAAGCATGAGACAATGTGTTAAATAAATAAGAACATTTTTTTAAATTTTGGACATAGTCTATACTATGTTCAAATTCAAAATCTTCTATAAGTTTATTTTAAAAAACACAAATAAATGCATGTAAGATATTATAACCAACTATACCGCAAAGTCAACTTAACCAGAGTACCAGAGATAGAGATAATTTGACTTCGTACAACACATTTTACTGGATTCCCGAAGATACATTTTTGATCTTGAGTTAGGTGAACCAAGAATGAACTCGTTTTGTACAACTGTGCCTAATTAATAGCTGGATTCTGGTTTGTATTTCAATTTGAAATAATATACCAATAAATGAAGAACAATATACTATATATTGTTAAAACTTAAAGTGAACAAAAAAGCACATCAAATTTGATCAAAATAAAGTTTTGTATAGCCATGCCAGTGGTCGTACACTAATATTGATAATAACTACTAGATATACTAATATAATTTTATTTAAATAATTACTAAATAAATAAATATTTACTAAAAACAATCATTTACAAACTATATAATACATAAATCTATAATTTCGGCATGTATCAAAATGAACAACGCTAAGCTATTGAAATTAAATAATATAGTAGTTAATGAGCCCTCTTTACTTCTTGACCCGCCACTGTTTGTCGGCAAGTAGTAAAACATAAAACCCAGCGTCAATTTGAGCGCAAATTCTAAAAACCAAAGCCACCTGCTGGTTCGAATTAGGAGAGTACTAAAGCACAAAAAACCGGCGGTACCTAAATTTGCCCTTGAATTTTTTTGTTTTGTCTGTACCTAGAGATTTGCCAAAGAAATATAGACGAGGCATATGGTGGGTGTTCTTTTTCTTTACAATGCAGCGGACGCGATAATATCAAAGTGCTAAGAGGTTTTGGTGCAGTAAATAATGAAGATGTCGAAGCTATCGTATTTTCAATGTGAGAATTTGCAATTTAAGATCTCCACTTTTGAGCAATATTAAAAATATAATCTAAATGTTTAATTTATAGGTAGCGTAAACAAATATTTTGAAAATAATATAGACTTTAGTACTATCACACGAAATTTTTCACTACGGCCTAAAGAGAAACACTTTGTTTCAAATCATTACCTACAGTTATTGTAATGGGTTAACTAGTTTCAAAGTACTGTAAAGTTACTGTAAAAGTTTTACTTAGAGCTAATTTTTACGTAGTTCCAAGTAAACTTATTGACTGTTGTCGACAGTTCACAAGTAGTGTTTAAAAAAAGGTATTTGTTAAAAAAAAACATTTGACAATTAATACCAAATAAAAAAAGAGGAGTATTTATATTAATTCTTGTCAATCACCATCAAAGCTTCATCACTTGGGATACTCAGTTTTAAAAACCCACTCGACCTCCCTCACAGTAGTTCCATAGCTGACACAGACTTTCCTACGTTTAGCAAACTAATTTTACTTGCTCTACTGATAGAACCAGGTTATCAGGTAGGAAACATCAATTTTATTCATTATTTGGATTAACTTATTTTCTAAAAAAATTGTAGAAAAAAAAATTAATTTAAATTGAAACAACGTAAACCTACTCTAACATAAAGCTGTGAATTCTATTTGCAAACATGTACAACGCAATTAACGTAAAAATAAAACAACGTTATACAAAATAATTATATTCATTATACAGTCTCATAGCGTAGTACCATAAATAGCATTGTATGAAACAATGTTATATACAATATTTTTTTAAATACCACTTAGGTACCAAAGTAAATCTGTCGTGTTGTATAGAATTTTTTTTCAGACTAGAAGGAGAAAGATAAGGATTGCAATCACGGTAGATTTACATTTTGTGTAAAAGTTTTCTATTTTCCGGTCATGACAAAACAATTTGTAAAATATGAGGATGTGAAGCTTTGTAAATAATATTTTATAATTATTTCCTGGCTAGACTTTCTTTTTGAACTGTTCTTACTTTAATTCCTTACCTTTTCGAAAAAAAATAAAAATAATTTTACGAAAAAATTATAATTGATTTGTTATTTATAACTAGAAAATAAAGTTTTAATAATTAAATAAATGTCAATTGATTAAGTGGTTAGAGTCGTCACGGTCACCAGGGTGACAGTTAGTTAATTACTTTACCTAAGCCGGTGAAATTGACTTCATTGCTTTATTTTTTCTAGTCATGTAAAATAATATACTCTTTTGACATAATAGTGTTAATACTTTTGATAGTGGTATCCAAAAAAAGTTCTTATCAAAAAATTAAGCTTTTAGAAAAAAGAATAATAAAATCAAAAAGAAAACTTTTGAGTCTAAATCCTACACTAATGTAAATGTGTAAACAATTTTAAGTCGGCGCTATACAAACAAACTCTTTGTTATGCACATCTTCTGAGTTTGAGTTTTCTATTATCACAACTATCATGTACTTTTTTATACAAAATTCTATGCAGTCATTTGTTTTAAAGTTATGACGTCATCAATCTTTTTTTAAATAGAAACTCTTTGTTTTTTTCTTGATTCTAATACAGGGTGATCAATATTAAATTGTATCATAGGCAGCTGTGTTTTTTTTGGGGCTGATGCATTTTTGCCGTTTTATAATTATAAAATAACTCTTTAATAATTTAAAAAAAAACGAAAATATTTAAGCAGGATAAAAATATGTATTTCTTGTTTTACAGCGCACAAAAACAATAACGCAAACGAATTGAATTAGAAAATACAAATTACAAAAATCTCTGCGCCATTGCGTGAGCGACTTTATGTTTAAAGATTGTTATCGGCTTTATTACCAACCAATCAAAGACTTACTGTCCAAAAATCACAGCCGCTTTTGATTCCTTTTAACATCGTGAATTATACACCCTGTAGCTCTTTAATTGTCTAAGCGGCAGTAAAAAATTGTGTTATCTTAACATTCATAAGAAAAACTGAAAAAAAAACAAAATTAAAATTATTAAATTTTATAAGTAACACCATCAATTCAAAACTTAAGTATGTATGTAAATAAAACAGTCAATAATGATACTGTTAATTTTATTTAAATTTAATGAATAAAAATTGACGCATCTAAAATTTTCTTTTAAAAAAAAAATCTTAAATTTCTAATAAATTTATCTATGCTTTTGACGCACATCTTATATTTCTTAGCATCAATATTTTTAAACATACTATACAATTACATAAAGAAGCTTAACGCGTGCTTGTTTAGCGCCGACTTAAAATTATTTACATAATTTACATTACTGTAAGGCTTAATCTAAAACACATTTTAAATTTTTGCTGTTTAGTTCCGTTTCTTTTCAGAGAAATAACTCAAAAAGATTTAATTTTGAGTTTTTCAGTTTCGTTTTCTTGTTTTTGTCGCTTTTTTTGTTAAAAAATTCTGGTTTTTTATCGGTTTTTTATGTTAAAATCTACTACACTAAACTTTAAGTTTTTGTTATGTTATAATGTAATCAAAACTACATAGAATTATCATTAAGTGTGTCAATTTTTAGCAGAATCAGGTCACAGCGGATAATTTAGAGCAATCTATCATTTTTTGTTTTGTAATTCTTAGAAGCTAGATTTGTTTTGCAAATGAATGTGGTATCAAGTTTAGAGGATGTATTACTTAATAAGAATAAAATTGTCAAAATCGTACTATTCTGTAGGTACAAAGTTATGCCTGATCATGATTAATAAAGAAAATACGGGTTGAATTGAGACGTTTTTCTTCGTCGGCAAGAAACAAGTTGACAAATTGGTGCAACTTCAACAAAATGCATTTAACTTATTTATGTCTCTCTTAATTTACAGTAGTCTTTTTTTAATGCCAGAAAGAAATGTATAATTTCGACAATCAATCTAAACCTGTCTCTACTGCACTTAAAGCCGTTTTATTATTATTAAATCAGATTACTTGCTAAGGCAAAATACCTTTATAGCAAATTAATTGTAAGCAATCGTACGAGTCGAGTACTAGTTAGTTAGAGTATCAAATGGATTGAAACATTAAGGTTACTCTGTAATTTTTAGTATTAAATGTTGGTCAAAACGATTTTCAAAGACAGAGACGGTGTGAGCTAAAACAACGTTTTCCGGCAAACAATTCCAAATATCAATCGCACGATTCGTTAAGAAATTTTGTCGAATTGTTGATCGAAACGGCTCCTTCAACAACTTGTAGGAATGACCTCTTAACTTTCTTCTACTGTCTATAGTTAAATAATCTGTCATTGCTTCCGGAAATAAGTTGTGTGTCAAGCGAAATACCTGGATGACTGGATGAGATCAGCTCTGTTTTGTCGATTTTGTAATTTTGACTAATTTAAAATCTGAAGACGTTTTTTATAGAGTAATTGTCTCAAATTGCATGTCCATCGGGTTACTTGGTGCTGGACTCTTTCCATCAACTGAACATCTTTTACTAAGTGTGGTCTCCACACCGGCAATGCAAATTCCAACTGTGGCCGAATATACATGATATATAAACTAGAAATAGGCTCTGTAGATGGATTGGTTAACACATGTTTCAATAAATAAAACATTTTTCGCGCTTTACCCACTGCCGCAACGCATTGTTCAGACCAGCTCAATCTGTCAGTGACAATCACCCCCAAATCTTTGGTAGAGCGCTTTATGGTAATTAGGATGCCATTGACATGATACAAATACTTCGGATTGTTATACCCGCATTGCAAAACACAGCACTTTTCTAGATTAAGGGGTAGCTGCCATGTTTCACACCACTGATATACCAAGTCAAGCTGAACCTGCAAATTTGCGACTAGTGGGTTAGCAAACAATTTAATATCGTCTGCATATGCTGAATGGCCGTCGAGTGAAGACAAAAGATCTCTGGTGTACAACAAAAACAAGATTGGCCTAAGCACAGACCCTTGCGGGACTTCACTTGCTACTGGTTTTGGAAGAGAGAGCGCGTCACCAACCTTTACGTGGTAAGTTCTATTAGATAGAAAAGCACGAATCCAATTGAGTAAATGACCTTTAACACCATAAGCTTCTAGCTTTACCAGTAACAGATCATGCGGAACCTTGTCAAAAGCTTTACTGAAATCAAGGAATATAATGTCTAAAGGCTGCTTTGCGTCTATCACTTTTGTTCACTGATTTGTGGAGTAAAGCAAATTAGTTATTACAGACCTACCCGGTAAAAAACCGTGCTGCTGCTCAGGTATCAAATTATTTTGCTGCATGTGGAATATAAGTTCTTTGACTATAATTTTTTCCATCACCTTGCAGCAAATTGACGTAAGGCTTACTGGTCTGTAATTAGTTGAATCCAGTTTGTCCCCTGACTTGTGCAGAGGCGTTATTGCCGCCTGCAACCATTCATCAGGTAACATTCCTAGTGAAAAAGACTTAGTCATTTTCTCTGCAAGTGGTTTTGATAACGATGAAGCACAAATCTTTAGTAGTTTGCCAGGTATATGATCTGGTCCAGGAGCTGTATTTGGTTTCAGAGCAAGCAGCAGATTTTTTACCGCTTCTGAAGAAAACTCAATATGCGTTAGCACGCTCGGCATGACCGTTAATGTAAAACTCGGAATTATTATAGGCTTATATACATTATAGTTACTAGCAAAACTTTCAGCCAGTGTATTTGCGGTCTCTACAAAATTGGAACATAAATTACCAGAACTTCCTCGCACTAAAGGAACTGAAACACGGCTGGCGACGTGTTTTCTGATGTAAGCAAAAAAAGCCTTTGGTTTTTCTAACAAAGAATTTTCATAATTTGCTTTGGCCAATCTTAAATCATTTTTCAATTGGTTAGAAAAATTTCTGAAAGCATTTTTTCCATAACTTGCTTTTATATTTTAGTTTGTGAATCATGTGTCGGTTTATCATTTCTAATACGGTAAGACAGGATTGTAGAGCTATTTTTTATGCATTTTTGTAAAAGAAAGTTAAAATTAAATCAATACTCTTTTAGATCTAATGAGTTTAAATTATCCCAACTGAAAGATAAAAGTTCCGCGTTTAATTTAGAATAATCCAGAATTGATCTGTTATGAACAGCTTTTTCTGATTCAGGGTATATTATAAATTGTAAGTCAAATCTAACTTTAGAGTGATCCGATGTACCTACCGGACTTGTGATATTGATAGAAGATATCAGATTAGTGTCGGTCAAAATTACCAAATCAAGAAGAGACGGTTGGTACCCCGTTCTAAACCTTGTAGGCTCGTTAACGATTTGAGCTAAGTTGTTTTCCTTAAGTAGATCGAAAAACTGTTTTTCTATTTGTGTGTGCCCTAGCTTATTATCGCTATTCCATTTAAGGCAAAAAAATAGTAACAGCCTATGAAATAAACAAATAGTTTGTTTATGTGGATGAAAAACTATCTACAAGATTATAACCGCCACAAATTTAAACAGAATGTACAGCACGTAATCTCAAAAATAGGAAAGTTATAACTACGATAATATCTTATAAAACCTAGTCAAATTTTGTTTTATAAAACTATGGAAGCTTTTGACTTGTATACCTTACAATTGAGATCATATTGGTGTGGTGAATTCTTATAGGTCTGAAACTAACTGTTAGATCAGCTGAAACCAGCAAAATACATAACTAGAAATATCACCCGCTTGATCAGTGTTTGAGACATCTTTTTTTCAATTTTTGCAGTTCTATTTACACACATGAATTCTTGAAAATTTTATAGTAACTTATCCAAATGATAACTTAGTACCGTAAAAACAATGAAGTCTTGTTTCCACTTTGCTTCTTGCAGATTAGCGTCATGACTGATCTGCATAAAGAAAAGATCTCAAAATTGATTTCTATGATTGACTATAATATGGAAACACCACATTTTTTAACCAACCTAAAGTTAAAGATTTAATACTTTGTTTTACAGGAATTTTTACGTTCAAGAGTTAAAATGTTTTAAATCTAAACGTCAAAAGATTGTAATTTTTTGATAGATTTTGAAAGGTGTCGTTTGGAGATTATTGACAACTTGTCAAAAACAAAAGTTCCAACAGACAATGTATTTTTTGTTTTAGCAGAAAAAGTAAATTGCTGGGCAATAAGCGCACAAATTTAATTGACGCAATTTTCCAAAAAAAATAAAAGATTTGAATCTGCGTTAAAATGTCTAAATGTATGCTTCTAAATTATAAAATTTCAAATTGTTGGAAGCAACTCTTTTTGTTGCTTCTAGGACCTTTGCAGGATCTAGCGCAGCCAACAAAAACATTTTTCTCCTCTTGTCCTAAAAACAAAAAAACAACAATATGTAGCAAATGTAAAAAAAATTTTACAAAAAATTTAAATTAATTTTTGCGTCTTCTATAATTTGATAGTATTAACTTGGTTGTGGTATCCCATTATAAAAAAAAAACAATTTTTTCGTGGTTTGCTGGTTTTAATACTGCTAAACATCACAAGCTTGCCATAGAAAGTAATAATATTATTTTATATTTATTACACTTATAAAAGGCTTTGTCGTAGTAAATATAATGCACTTCCTTATGGAAGCAGGCTTGTGTTATAAAAACAATATTTGGTGATAAACAATCATCAATTAGGTGAAAAAAACTGATTGATTGGAAAGAAAAATTACATATTTTTGCGCAGAACGTCTTTTTTGTCAAATTTGTGTTTGTACACAATAATAATATTCAATAACAAACAATAATTTTCTTCTGCAAACATTTTATTGTATTACTATAGTTCCGTCATTTATTTAGATATTTGCGATAAAGAAGCAATAAATAGTTTCGGCAATAAGTTATAATTATAGCATTAAAAGATAATTTTGTATAACTGTTTACGACTTTGAATGATCAGTTCTTATGCTATTTTTTGTAATTTTGTCGCCCAATGCAAAACGTTGACCAATTAAACAAAGACAAAAAAGAGCCAGATAAGCACATATTTTTCAAACAACTTACCAATAATTAAAAAATAAAAAGGTTATCCATAAATTACTTACAAGCTCCATAAACTATGTCAATCGGTCTGTCTTCCTAGAACCATTTCTGTGGTTAACGTAATACCGCTGTAACAGGTCCCAATCGTGAACAAAAGGCATTTCCCTCGACCCATATCAGAGATATGCCACTTTGAAATTGCGTTAAAAGTCATCCAGGCAGGTATTCATGGTACTCAGGATATAATTACAAGGCTGGCAGGCAACTATTCCGAGAACATCTCCGAATCTCAAGTAACTACATTACACATTAATAAAGAATTTATGATTTTTGAATTTCTTAAAACTTTAATCAACGGTCTAACTATTCTTCTTGTTTAAAATTATTTTAATGGTCAATTACCAAGCCGCAAGACCACCGGGTTTGTACCTACACTCTGGTACCTGTTGCAGGAGATTTCATTGCTACGTCAAGATCAAAACGCTTCTTTTGAAGAACTCTATTGATTGATGGTTTGACTAATTACATTAGGAAACACATTTAAATAATTGTGTATGCCGCTATTACACCTCTAATACTAAAGTTTACATTTTAAAATGTTATGTAAAATATATTATAATATTATTTTTACATATTTCAGCAAATGTTGGGTGTAGATTTAGCTAATTATTTATTTGTGAGCATGATTATTATTCATTTTCTTATCGTTTTGATCGACTTTATTTTTTAGATTATTGTGATAAAATAAAAGTTTTTACAATATTTTTCTAAATTTTACTATTTTTTTACTTTTATGTTAAAATATGTCAACATGCAATTCATGCCAAATTACTATTGTTTTTTAAAAATACTATGTTGTCGCACTCAATTTGATGAAAAAAACACAATACACATGTCATTTATTGCAAATTTTTTTCCTGTTTATCAAGAAATTTGATTGTCAAATAATAACGTTTGCAGTGTTAGCTAATCAACTTTCCAATTACAAATCAGTAATTTAAAAGCACTTGTGTAAGTATGATTGCATTTTCTTAAAATGACGTAGAATGTCAGAAAATATCTTTAAAGATGAAATTTAAAGTTAACAAACTATTCGGGCACGGTTATAAAACACATTTTAATTTTCTATTATAAATGTCAAAGTTTACTATTTTAAAGCATTATTGACCAGAACTGCATTTCATACAAAATAATGATGCAATAGACGCATTTGTAAAAACCCAGAGAAAATTCGTCTTTGAACTACGGAAAGCGAGCAAGCGAATATTTAACTTATAGAATTGTATAGAAATAATAAAGACTGAAAATGATAAAAAAATTAAAAAATCAAGTAATAACAAATGCATCATAAAACCAAAACAAATATGCATATATTTTTACACAAACAGAAGATTCAATTTTAACGTTTTTTTAGCAACAAGATTTTTACGGCCAGGCCGGATAGTTAGTAAAATTATTTTTGTATTCTTCACTTCTCAATCGGTTTTTTCCAGTAATTCAAGATGTTTCAAAAAAGAGTAAACTGGTGTTTTTTATTTTGCAACACGGTTTAGGGTAATTTGTTTTTTACGGTTATCAAATATATCAGCGCTTTAGAAATCTGTCACAAACGTTAGCCAGTCGAATGTCAAAACAGAACATAATAGTTTATTTACGAAAAAACGTAAGTGATTACCAAAATATTAGAACTAACAGAATCGTAAAAGAGAAAAAACGCACATAAACCACAAACTGTTTCCGAATGTCAAAACAGAACATAATAGTTTATTTATGAAAAAAAAAGTGATTATCAAAAAATATTAGAACAAACAGAAACGTTTTCAGTAAAAGCAGAAGGGAATCTGTAAACACACACGCAATGCAATGACTGTATTTTAACTTAGTCTTATTTAGTGTAAAAACTAGCACAAGTGAAAATATTGACTTTATCTTTAACTATTAAGCATCGAATACACTAACCTAAACAATATAACGTCATAAGCAGCGCTACCAATTAATCACTCAAAGAAACCTAAAAAATATCTCATAAATTAATATAATATTAAAAAAATTGATGGGAAAAATGTGTTGCATTGCACTTACGCAACTCTTCATATGGTTGTTGTAAAAACTATTTTGTTTTTGTACATGGAAGAAGTTATTTTTTTGAATATTTTATCTAAATAACTATTACTAAGCCGATTACTAGAAATTATGGCTTCTGCTTTTTCTAGCATTCTGCTAGTGTTTATCAAAATTTACGTAAAACACACGTAAAACTGGAACTAGTGAATGCCAATAGACCCACTGGCAGCGTTGTCATATTTTGCTGTTTACGTCTTGTTAAGTAGAGACGGCTGTGACAAAAACTTGAGGTTTATAAACTACGGTTATAAACCTCAAAAATAGTTGTGCGAGTGTGTCATATATGAGAAAAAAAAACGCTGGTTTGCCATTTGATTTACTTATAATATTATAACTACTAGCGCTTTTTTGAGTCTACCAGTAGAAGTTTTAGTGCGTAACTTTATTGCAAACTGTTTTTTTTATGTAAGCTGATTGATGATTATGTTTAGTACGTACGGCTAAGTATTCTAATAGTTTATTTTTCAATTTACTTACTCACTTGATAAATCTATTAAAAACTATTCTATTAAAAATTTGTAAAACCAGGTAGGTACCTTGCTAAAAAATTCTAATAAAAACAAAGCATTTTTAACTCTACGTATCTAGTTTGCATGAATTGGTTTTGATCCTACTATATTAATTTAGTTTTTTTAAATAATTTATCTACTTAATTAAAAACAATTTTTCTGTATGCATGGTTAAGTAAATAATTTTTAAGTCAATTCTGATCTGTGCTGGTAATATATAGTAGTGGAAAGATTGTTGTTTTGTGATTACGTCTTTTTACAATTTTTTTCTAAGAATAATTAAATTTAAAGTTTGAATTTTCTTTTAATATCACCTAAATTTAAGAAAATAATATGTTTTAACAAGTCTTTCTGATAACCCAATAATACGTTAATCCATTGATAAGTTAAGGTTTTTTATCGAACGTAATGGTTTTCTTTGAGCATAGTATGTCTGTCGATAGTATAATAATTCTTTTCTAGAGATACTGATTTTATATGGAATGTTTTCTGTTACTTTAACACATATTTATTTTCTCTTTTTTAATTTTTCTTCAGATACAACAAAAGTTACTCTCGTTTTTTCTCTCTTGGCAAACGTCGCTCAGTTATTTTTATTCCTTTCACAAATTAATATTCATAATTGGCTGCACAGCATCAAACACACAGCAGAATTAATTTTTTTTAGTTATTGTTTTATTGTAATCGCATTACTATAAAACATACTCTACCATGTTTTTTTTAAGTCGGTTTGGTTTAAACACAAGAAATTTAATTAAAGAAAACATTTTAAGTCTTGCAGAAATAATTCAAATTCAAAAGTATAAAACTTTTATAAATAATATAATTTTATTACAATAATAGATAATTTGTGTTTCCAGTAACAATAATATAAATTTAATCTTTTCGGAGCACTGAAATAATATAAAACATTCAAAAGATTTTTTAGTTTAACTATTGTAAAAGGTTTTCTTAATTTTCTATACAAAGCTACTCCACTAGCAAGATGTTCATCAATAAACCCTTTTTTTTAAATTGATATTCATAGATAAATATATATATGGACATCGCTTACAAAAAGAAAGCGTAAAATATTTGACTGTTGCATGCATATTCGCTCTTAAAGAAATAAAACTGATGCATCTTTTATTCAAGTGTAAAGGAATTTTGGATACTGTAGTCGAGCTGTACCTATAAGTTTCGAGTTATGCAGGGTGATGCTGTTGTACCTGTGTTGTGTTGTTTACCCGCACCGAGCAGGGGCGATAAAAAGTCGTCTGCTTTACTGGTCAGGTTCTCCAAACAAGGGTGCACAATAGCAACATCAAAAATAAATAACGCCAAATTCACATTAGACCTGCCATACGGCTCCCCTACCAAAAGAGGTACAATCACAAATCGCCAGTCCCCGTTCTACATTGTCAATGCATACCGAGGTTATGCTTATACATAGCTTCACAGCACAGTACAGTCAACGTTACAAGTTTGGTGTGGCTAGAAATGTCGCAAATGCAAAACATAGACTATGAATTCTCATTCAAAACTGATAATTTTTGAGTAATCTACAAAAAACATTTACTTTATTGTAACCGGCTCTTCATAAATCATTCTTAAAAAAAAGATATTCTTGTTTAATTAATTAAATTAACGGTTTTTGATACAACAGATTACACAATACAATATGTGACATTGCCCTATCAAATACATAGTGTTTGCGTGTGTTTATTATATGGCAGTCCTCGCTCCTTAAATGTTTTGAATTATATTCCGTTAGGTTACGTAAGCTTGCGCGATAATAGTTTTGTTTTAGTTTTTAGGTTATGAAATGAAGATAGCTGTAAACAAAAATATAAAAAAGTTTATAAATTTTTGATTTTTAATGTCATCTTATTTGAAATAAATAAGTTTCTAGTTGTTTGACTTATGGCAGTTGTTAGAATTAAGCCGCGTTTTAAAGTTTATAATAAGTTAGATGTTTTGTGTAATATTTAAGAATTTATAGAAATGTTTTACAACTCGGATTAGGTTAGGAACGTGTCAACGCTGTTTTTGCGAAAATAAAAACATATTTGAGGAAAAAGATGTATTTGACGCATTATTATGTTTATTTGATTTAAGAGACAATTAAATCAGTTTTGGTTTCTTTGTGGTGCAGAAAAAAGAAAAGAATTTTGTATTGCCACTTTCAATCACAATATTAGGAGATTGTACAATAACCCTGTTTTTATAGTTTTTGAATACTTTTAGTATTATAATTATTTCAAATAGAAACTAGAAATAATAGAACAAAAATAGCTATTTGTTTATTCAGAGCGCAGAATGATATTTTGTCGTTTGAGTGAGAGTGTCGTAGCGCGAGGATAAAGCAAGCCAATCTCTCGAAATCGGCAATAAATTTTGCGCTCGCATCACACACAAGATTTGTTCTACAATTATACAGTTTAACAATTAAAAACCTTACATTTTTACTAAGTTTTTGTTTATAATATCATAAATTTAAAATGACTGTCTTTAATCAAAAGATGGTTTACCTGTTGCTATGAAATAAACTTCACCTGATTTGTTAGATTAAAAAGATTTTTACATTCGTCGTACGTGAGCAGCAAAGTGACATTTGTCAAAAAAGTTAAATTTTACGTTGCCAAATACATACTTTTACGTTGGATAGAATTCGATCAAATTACAAACGAATTACGGTGCATCAAATTCCCAACATGCTGAAAATTAGTAGAATTGTTTAAAACTTAGTTATAAACATAATTTAGAAGTTTCTCATCATTCCCGTGTATGTAAAAAAAATTACTTGCTGGCAAAAGGCAAAGAAAAATCAGCAAAACGGTAAGTTTTATCATAAAAGTACTCCAAGCATAAATTATAGATCATAAAATTATCTATAAAAAATGTATCAAAATTTTTTTCGGTAATCTAACTTCTACTGTTTCTGAAATCCAACGATTCAAACAATTGCAAAAGTTGATATCGTCAAAATATGCATGAGTACGCTACGTATATATCGGATGTTCAGTATTAAAAGGAATCAAGATCGGCTGTGCTTTTTTGGCAGCAAGTCTTAGATCGATTCGTACAAAAGTTGGTTAAACATAAAGTCGCTTAGGTAATGGCGTATGAGATTTTTCTGAATTTGAATATATCAATTTAATTAGTTTGCGTTATGGTTTTTGAGCGCTGATTAAAAAATAAGAAATACATATTTTTAACCTGCTTAAAATTTTTTCTGTTTTTTTTTTTAAATAATTAAAAAAATTACATTTACATTACTCACTGCTCGAACGCCAACTGAAAATAGTAAATTACATACCTAGGCCAGTAAAATAAGAAAAGTCTCAGAGCACATGTAATTGTTGGCCGAGGCGAAGCCGAGGATGACAAACATGTGGTCTGAGGCTTTCTTTTTTACTGGGCAAGGTGCGTATACTATTTTTCTGCTCGACGAAGCCGGAAAGTTGCCACTTTTCGGCCGGAGGGCAGAAAAACTATTTTCTTCTTAAAACCAGAAAAAGCTCAACATCAATCGGATATTTATTTATCAAAAAGTTTATCTACTTTTGTAAAGTAGATAAATTTACACGCAATATCTGGCTGTGATACAACATTTGCATTTTACAAGAGGGGTGAAACCGCAGTTTAAAAAACAAAATTTTGTTTATTGTCAAGTTATCACCAACGGCATCCGCTTTTGACTTTCTGTGTAGGAAGCTCTTAAAAAAACAACTTGTTTAGATAGGCATCGATATGCTTGTTTTGTTAGAAATACTAAAAATAAAAAAAAAATTAATTAGCTTATTTTTCTCCAACCCCAGTTGCTGGTTATCAACATCTTTTTTGGGTATATTACCAAGTTTAAAAGTGTGGGTTGCTTAACAGCTAGATCCTACAGACTGGGGTTGGAAGTTGCTCAACACTATATTAGAGCCAGTTCAAATTTTACTCCTACCTGCGCCGGAAAAACTGCTGAACACAATATTTTGCAACTGCAAATAGGGATGCAGTGCTAAATGCAGCTGCCAAAAATTGGTTGTTTTAGAACACTTTGACATGCACAAAGTGTTAAAGCCGGTTGTGCTCTAACGTTGAATCACCAACAGTGGAGAGTTGGTTTGATTCCAACGAATTGACATGCAATACATCGCTATTAACTCAATTTACTTGCATTCAAAATAAAGCTAAAGAAGAAGCAAGATAAAAAGAAGAAGAAGAAAAAGAACAAGAAAAAGATTAAGAAGAAGATAAAGAAGAAGAACAAGAAGAATTTGAAAGTAACGAATCAGGCGAATAAACATCATCTCTTTTTTTAATTTACATCGTTTTTATTTTTTCCAATCTTTTTACAACTTATTGAATCGTTATCGATATCTCAAAAACGGTGGTTCTCAGAAAAACTAAATTATACATTTTTTATAGATAATGAATTTTATAGAATATTTATGATCTACAATTTTTGTTTGAAGAATTTTTATGATAAACCTTACCGTTTTGCTGAAAATTGCTGAAAACTTTTTTTTTATCTTTGACCGCGACTAAAATTATGTCCATATACGAACATAATGAAACATTTCTTAATTTTATTTACAATAATGTTTTAAACAATTTTACTAATTTTCAACTTGTTGAGACTTTATGTCTAAATTGACAGGAATAATATTGAGATTTTATTGATAATGATGAAATTAAAAATCATAACAATCACATTAATAACTTAACTGGTAAATTCAATAAAAAATTTAAAAAAATATTTTAAAACAAATGAAAACAGTTTCTGTTAATTTTTTTAGTTGAATTTTAAATTTGGACTTGATTTGTGACTTGTACGGAAGAAAATCCGGTGAAGACTCGTACTAGTTCTTATAAACGTTTTTTTGTAGGTCTAAATGTAAATCAAAATAAAATCTGCAACAAATGCTTCTACTGCTTTTTTAATTTGCAATGTTTATTTTCTGTTTGGTACATCTTTTTTAGTCGGCTGTTTTTCCGGCGTTCTACGGTACTCTACTGCCGGCGATCCCGCAGAGTTTGTTGATCTTCTACAATCTACAGTTTATTTGTTTTAGCAAACATTTAAAAAAAGTTGAACTGACTTTGACGTAACTTATTAGAGTAATTTAAACTTTTTCCAATAAACATTAATTACGCAAGTAACGTCTGTTGTGTATCCAGCACTGTATTGTATGAATAAAAGAACTAACCTGTCGTACAAAATTTTTGTTGTTATTATATAGTTTTTTGTGCATTATTGAACTATAGAAGAATTAGAATATCAATTAAAATTAAAATCAAATGAGCAGTTTATCAAAATAGATACCACAAGTAACTGAAGATTTTTGTTTTTAATATTTGCAAAAACTGTTTATGTCTAATATTAACTCATCAGATAGATACAACTGATATTGTATCTGATTATCTTTATTTTTCTTTCCATGCAATGAGTTTTAACAACCAGATTTATTTGCACCCAGCGCCATAAAAGTAAGAGATGTTCTTAACTGCGCACGCATGCATGCCTAGCAAACTGCATTTCGTTACGTGACGATTTTTATCATGGGATTTAAAAACTTTGTTTCAAATATCTGATAATTTTTCCGCTGCTGAATAGATTACTTTGGAACATAGCTAACAATGATACCGATTAAAGTACTTTATTAAAATGGCTTTATTGTTTGAGTGCTATAATGTCACAGCCAGATACACCCATACATCAATAAACATTCTAAATTTACAACGCTTACTTGATTATGTATTGGGTGTTAAAAAACATTATAAATAGTATGAGTTTCTGTATTACCGCTTTATTAATTTACCTGAGGGATTTATCCCGTCAGAGTCTCGTTACTTTTACTGGTGAAATGTAAAGATTATTTGTTAATTACAATTTAAAAATAACTAATTACTAAATTAAATTAACGATAAAAAGTTATTACATTATTATGTTTGTTACTTTCTAGATCTAAAAGAGAAATCAGTAGTTTTTCAACATTAAGAATTTTCCTGTGTTTTCGGCAAAAATCCAAGAAAGCAATACATCATTGTGGCTGTAAACTTCAACTGTAATTTACCCTGACCATCTACCTGATCCTATCAAAGCTACAAAGCTTAACGTTCATTAAATAGCAATGCAATATATTTTTTTGTTCGTTTCCACCTCTCTGCATCCAACTGCACTCTTGGAATTTAGTTTTCGCCTGTTTTCTTTAGCAGTTTTAACTATGTATAATAATTCTTAGAACCCACACGATTTTTATTCATAGTTAATGGCATCCAAATACTTACAAAACCGAAAAAAAATTAAAGTGGGTGGTTTGGGATAGCAATTACTAATAATTTCAAACACGTAAACATAATTTAGACTTTTACCATCAGACACTATATAAATTATAAATTCATTAGCTCTTGCTCATCTAATAATTAAATCGCGGTCAGAATATCCAGTCGTTTAACAATTGCTTTGGCACTCCACTCTGGCGCTTGGTGGGCGGTAAAGTTGTTAATTAGTCTTAAATAGAATTATACTGTTTTCAAAATTTTAAATGCTTGATAATTGCTCGATAAAGAACACAATTTTAATATAACAAAGAGTTGCTATATTAAAAATTCACTTAAAATGTCAAATTATCGTACAAAAGCACACCTTTCTTACAGTGAGACAGACAGACAACGTAACGTCATCTGTCGGCTAAACTATTTTTTGCTAGAACTACCTTGTATAGCTTATTTTTATTTTGTTTTCATTTGATTTTATTTGGCAAATTTATCAAATATGTAAAGAAGGTAACAACTCTAATTTTTTTTCAAAGAGATGTGCACCAAATGTGCACTTTAGAGACATCATTAGATTAGAAAAACTGAGTAGATAGAGGCGTTTGCACTGCAACCTGTTGGTCTAATGTGCTTCTTTCCTTGAGCTGTTCGAGTCGTAAATCAATGGTATTGCTTTCTACTCAACTTTAAAGGTGCAAAGATTTTATTAAACGAGATGATGTCAGGGATGTTATGTCACTATCTGGTATGATCTCTTGTCCAGATTTTGCCAAGCTGTTGATAACTTTGCAATTGTATAAAGTACTGGTATAGCACAAAAACAAAGTTGATAATTCAATTAAACATTGACTGTATATTGTATGAAAACAATAAAAATACAAAAACTGTTGTTTTGTTCCCATTCCGCTTCAAACTTTTTTTTTGACAAAAATTTGTTTATAAAAATGTTGCTGTTGTTCTACGTCTTGATTGAATTTAAGTGCTTCATAAGATTTGATCGTAACTATTTCAATGACTTTTTTCGTTTAATATTTTTTTTCATAGTTATCTAACCTTGCTGTTATTGAAGTTTATGATGCAAATGTGAGTGCGAGAGAAATCTCTTGATATATCTCTTGATTTAATAATTAAATACATATTTAATAATTGTTGCAAAAAACTAACTTTCAAGAATGTTATTTTGAATTATTATTCACTTGAATTACGCAAAAATTAATAATAGCACAATTATATACAACTTTATCAAAACGTTATATTGTCACACGAATGTGTTTAAAACACGACGAGTCACAAGGAATGTTTAAAAAAACGAGCGTAACATTTTGTCTTATTAAACAAGTGTAATATATTATTTTATCGACGTTGCCCTACTAATTCTCAAAGTTCTGAGTTTTTTTTTTATCAGACTAGACTAGACTTTTGCGTGAGTGGGTGTCATGATATCGATTCTTTACATTTACTTGAAAACAATAAATTGAGTAGCCTTAAATTTTTTTTGTTAAATTCTATCATTTGTTTGCTAATGTTGAATGAACGCTAAAAACTACAAATTTACCTCTACGCTAGCTGATGTACAAAAAACCTACAAAATCAAAACCGTTTTACAAAAAAGAGTATTGCGCTTTTAATAGATGATGTAACGAAAAGAGAGCGTTGAATGTCACAGGGCACGTCGTTCTTGCAAGTGTGACATTGCTGATGTCAATGTCACCAATTTAACAAAGGTAAATGCTCCTAAAATCAGCTTAAAATACGATTTATTATTAAACTACGTTTTATTTAATATCAAGTTTATTTATAACGCAAAGTAGTTAAAGGAACTTATAATAGTTTTTGTTTAATATAATAATTTTGATCAGATAATTTATTAAGATTTTCTTCTTTCATATTTATAATTTCTAATATCAAGTTGTTCATTATATTGTAAATTTAAAAATTTTACTAACAGAGATTATAATCATAAGATAAGTGCTATTGTTATTAAATAGATAGATTATTATCAAAGTCTGTCTGCTAAATAAACAGCATTTTGAACAAATTCATTTTCTGTGCCACTCTTTGCAAAGTCTTAAATTGATTAGAATCATTTAAAAGTTTACTAAAGTCTCCTAATGCAATTAATTTTAATTAGACAAATTTAGAACTTGGTCAGCAATAAAGTTAACTTTGAGTGTGTTTATTACATCTTAAGTAATTGAGTACAAAGTAGAGTTTGCCATTAACATTGGCATTAACTTAGATTAAGCGGAACAGCGCTAAAGTTGTTATTACACTTTTACTACTCTAGTCTGTTTATTGTGAAGTTGGATGATTATGCTTATTGACGCAAAAACTAGGTACAGCAAATGAAATGGAAGTAAAAAAAAATTTTTTTTTTTTGCAAAACATAAAGCAGTATTTATTAAACCGATAAAAGCAATCAGAAATAGCCACACGTTTGTATTATAAAAAACTGAATTGTAATTACCTATACTATTTGCACAATTTATAATTTTTTTTTTGCTTTTTGTTTTTTGCTATACTTATATAGAAGGTTGTGCTTACGCTAATCAACTTCTACAGACTGCCCTAGAGACGGGAAGGTGGTTTGTCGTCGTATTCAAGATCAAACTGTTTTATGAAAAATTTGCACTTGGTATAAGTTTACATCCGGATATTACATTATCATAACTTTTGCATGTTTGTAACGCCAAAAGTTGAAGTAACTTAAAGAGCCAATATTTTAAGTTACTTACTCTTTAGCTGTTGTTGGTGTAAAAGTAGCAATATATTAAAAGTTATTATTTTTTTGATTTATTAATATTGTTATAAATCGTGTAATAGTTGTTTATTGTATTGTAAGTGTTTTTTGTAGTATTTTTTTCATATATAACCAATTTTTCTATTTCTGTTTGAAAAATTTTTATCATATGGGGAAAGGCTTGTTGTCACCAGTTTGAGACCCCAAAAGAGTTAAGTAATTTTGCCTAAATCAACAAACTTTAAGTCTTTTATAATTGAAATTTTTTGCAATGAATCATTAATGCCTACTGACGATTATAACCCAATTTTGTTTGAAATACTCGATTTCTCTTAGACACTAATTTTGACCGTATGAGAAACAATAAATTGTTGATCTACTACTGTTGTTGGTAATCTATCTTTGCTTCGTATCTACACCACTTTTTTCAGCAGGTCGCTTGTTCCACTTAGAAAATGTATTTTTGCCAACTAGAGTGTTTTTATACCAAGTCGATCACTGTTTGTCCAATGTGTCTATTGTGTCCATATATGTGTCCAGCTTTAAATTTAAATTATTTAAAAAATTATTAGAGAAATTAAAATTACGAAGATCAACCATGTACTCTCTGCACATTTCCGATCACCGCTTTGACATGTTTTTGTAAACAGAGGGTTGTAAACGAATATTGAGTCATATTGGTTGCCTCGCCAAGCAAGTGTCAAAGCTACAACCGGAAAGAGCTACTCATCATTTTATTAAACTCCTTGATACTTAAGCAGCCGTACTTACACTTCTTCTCAATAAATTTAATTTTATAATGTAAATGTAAACAAGTGATTTAACAATTCTTCTCAATTTTGAGTTTTTTATGATATACACTTTAATTCATTAGTGTTTAATTGTTTGTAAAACACTAGTGTTTTATGAGTTATGATAAATACATTAAATTCTAAAGCCTAATATTATATTTTGATCACAATTGAAATCTCTTGTGTTATTGACTTGTGTCGATTGAGAATAAAATTATTAGTTATCTGTTTTTTTTATAAAACTTATAAACTTTGTTTCTCTTCAGAAAAACTATAGAACAATTTTTTTGGTTTTATTTTAAACAAATGAGCTAATAGACAACCGTCAAACACTAATTCTGCTAAGTTTTGCCAACAATCTTTCTTTTTTTTTTGTTGAGTGATCATGGACAGGTTTAGGTTATTTTATAAAAAAAAAACAATGAGAGCAGTTATAATATAGTAGGGGAGTGTACAATGCTCAATGTGCAATAACTTAAAAGTCGTTGAAACTGTAGATGATTTTAAGAAAAAAAGTCTATTAATAATTTTTGGTCTCATAATGTTTTTTAATCCAGCGATAAAATGTAGAAAACAGACTTATAAAGTATCTCCAGCGCGTTAGATGTTGAAACTATACTACGTTTTTTTGATGACAGATACTACTCAAAAATTATGCGGTCAAAAATTATTTAGATTTAGTCTTAGCTGTGTAATTTGGCTTGACAGATTTTTATTGTCTTTCAGGACAAATGTCAAATAAACGTCTAAGCTGGTCTTTAATATCATTCGTTTTTGCGTCTGAACTAATTAAAAAATGAACATTTGTTCCAAATTCTACAGCAAGGTTTAATGGCATGATCTAAACAATTAAGAACGCACTGTATATTGATTGATTCCACAGTTTGGGTAATAAAAGTAGCCGTGCAAAAAGATATATGAAAATAAGAGAAACATGTAGCTTGAGCGCGTTGTGTGCTTACAAGTAACGTTGAGTAGAGCCCAGCAAAACTCTCATGTGAAAAAACTGACAGATTTGGAAAATTTGTCATGTTTTTTATGTATTTTAAGAATTTCTTTTAAAAACAAAAACAAAATTTACTAAGCGGAGCTCTTGTTACTACAGATAACGTTTTCTTTGTTGCAAGTTAGTAAATCTCCTATTTCATTTCGTTCTGCTTAAATTTTGAATTTGTTAAAATGCAGATTTTTCACTATGTAATTAACTCTAATAGAGTAATGTAATAAACTCATTGAATAAAATTTAATAATTTATCTCAATCCGAGGACTTAATGTCCCTTCAAATTATTAAAATTGTGTATTTTTTTTGTTAGACTTAACAAATGAGCTGTGTTCAATTTATTAGAGCGTTTCGCAACTTTGTTGCTTAATCCGCTCTTTCAAATACTTTATTTAAAATACATAATCATTAAACTGTTCTTGTTTTTTTTAGTTTGTAGCATTGTTCTGGTCATTCAAACGGATTACATCCAAAAAAATTGAAACAACAATTATTTCATGTATCATCCTAAAGTTTCAAAATTTTTGTAATTTTTTTAAAAATGCAAAGATCACTGTAAAACGCTAAAAGACGCGCCGTCGTTTTTTTTTAAAAAGATCAATTTTATTTATTTGTGTAGAACAATAATTAACAAACAATTGACAATCCGCATTTTTGATAATGATATTCAGCTCTATAAAAACAATTGATTTTTTTAAATATACAAAAGGTTATCCAAGTTGCGTTGTAAACAAGATCTTTTTGCAAAAATGCTTTTTCTAAAGTTATTCGATTTATTAAAATTATGGATAACTATAGGGGGTTAAGCCATTGTGTAAACAATCTTTTGTAAATAATATAAAGACTAACAAATTAAGACGTACTGTGTTAAAGACTTACTCTTTATATATGAATTGTAGTTGCTGTTGCTAGTTATTATCAAGTTATCCAATCAAGCAATCAAACAACTGTCTAGAGTTTGCCGCAAAATTGGCGATTATCTTGTTCCTTTTTCATGTTTCAATAATACAGTATTTCCGCAGATATAATAACATTATTAGAAAATCATTCCGCCAGCTGAAATAGATCCCTGTTTCATGCGGAATCAAAATTACCACGCAACAATTTCCTAGAAAATCCTAGGTATATAACCAGCCGCAGACATATTGTTAAAGTAAATTACAAGAATCAGCATATGGGCCAGCTCGCGATGCAGGGATGTAATTAAATATTTTCTGTAGGGCAGTCACGAAAGAGGTTTGAAGTTGCTCACCTATATTCTGAAGCACGTGCTGGTTAGTAGCAGATGCCATTTTGCAGCGGCAGCAGCGCAAGACATGTGCCAGAAAAGGAAGAAAAAAGCTCAAAACGCGCTTATATAACCAACCGACCTATATTATATGATCCAGAGCAGTGGCGTTCGCATGCAAGCGTTAATTTTGTTATCGTGCTTATTATATTTGTCTTCATAAACAATTATTAGGAAAATTGCTGAAACTGCTTGATTTTAATTAGTTAACATCAACATAAAAATAAGTTAATTAATCAATTAATTCTGCACACAGTTAACTTTAGCGCTATTTGAAAGAATAATAGTTAATAATTATATCAGAACTAAGAGAGTTAACACATATTATGTTATACAAAGTTATTTTGAATACATAACTCTTAAGTATATAATACATAAAGTATAAAATTTAAAAGCTAATAATCCCCATGCAGAACCAGTTGTGGAAAATATACTTTCCAACATTTTAGTTAAATTACTTCTTGAGGTAAAAATAAAAATAGGTTCAATTTATTGTTCAATTATCTATGTAATTAAAACTTCATGTTTATAACATTGAACATAATTATACAGATAAAGCTTTTTACTGTAATGATATTTGTAGACTTGACAGAAGCTTTTGGCATTATGAATTGGTAAATTTCAATAATTACAGTTTTTTGGGATTTGTGGTATGAGTTTGATATGTGCTTGTTGTTTCAAAAAGGTAAAAACCAAATAGGTAACTATGTATGTACATATATGACTTTTTAATTACTAAACCAACAAGAAATAGTTATGTTAAATAAATACTGTTGTAACGCTGTAAATTATAGTTTGTATTTCCAAAGATATTTTATCTTTGAAAAAATATTTTTATGAGAAAAATAAGAAATTAGTTTTTGACTCATTGCAGCGTCGCAATCATAATTAAAAAAAATAAGTTTTATAGATTTATAGTAAATTCTAGCTTTAACTCTTTGAAATCACTTTTTCAAGATGAAAAAAAGCAAAAAACTTCTTCAAAAAATTTAAAATTATTTCAATGATTTAGATACATTATTTTAACACATGATAATGATACTTTTTAATTGTATTGAAAAAAACGTGGTTGACGATTTAGGGCTGTAAATATTTTCTACAATTTTTTATTTAAATCGTGGGCGTGGACGTTTTGATAACAAATGTTGCGTCTTCAGGCCTTATACCAATATACACCCACCTTAAAATGATCATGACATAAATCATGAACAACACTTACTGTTGTTGTGATTGAATTGAATATAGACGATACGGTCATATTATTAAAAACACAAAGAATGTTTCTATTATTAATAAAACTGATTTGGTTTTGACCATACATGGAAAAATCAAAATCACAATTGCAAATAGCGTGTGGAATCTTTTATTTTATCGTAATTTATTATCAAAAATTATTATTAATTTTATATTTTTGTCATATTGTTTATTTAAATTTTGCTATTCAATTCAAATTTGAAACTTTCAAATATAATTAGTTTTGTTAAATAATTTTGATATAAAATCCAACCACAAAAACAATTCACATCATGTTTAAATACGCTTAATAAACTTAATAATAAACTTATAAATATGCTTCAAATAAACAAAAATGATTTAGCCCAATTAAGTATTTCTGTGTTTTAGCACATGTTTTGACACAAACCAAACAAAAAATGTTTTTTTTTAATTTGATTAGTTTACTAATGTGATATTTTTACCATTAATTAAAACACAAAAGTGTTCATTTCTCTGACGTTCCGAAAAAAAACTTTTATCTAAAATAGAAAAAGTATTACATATTCAGGTTTATTTTCGCATTTTTTAAAGCTTAGGATAGGTACTAAAGAATGTATTTGAACAAATCAATAAAATTTTCTTCAAATTAATCACATTATAAGTGGCACAAAACAGAATTCAGCACTTTTAAATATAGATACTTAAAAATTAAAATTATTATATGTAATTTTGTAATAATTTTAATCTACAATTTTCAATCTTTTTTTGCAATTATACAATAAAATTGCAGGTCGACTGTGCGTTGTTATATATCAGCATATTATTTAATTACGTCTTTTGACGTATGCACTTCCTCTAAGTGTTTATTAATTAATACTTATGTTTCTATTTTTTGCAAAAACTGGTAAATTATCGATAAACTGACTATTAGCTGTAATACTAAAATAACATTTTTTAGAAAGTAATCTAATATGACTAAACAACCAAAAATGTTATATGTTGATTAATTATAGAAGATACATTTTCTTTCACTCACAAATACTCCAGTGATAATAAATGAAAATTTTATGATTTTACTGCAATAATCTTATCGAAATTCTTGGATTTCCAACGAGGTTTAATTTTTGTAAAACTATAGCGGTTTTTTTATTGTTAGACCTAGGTACCATTTTATTTTCTGTTGCTTACAGTTTTGAGGGGCGAGTTAACTTACAAATTTGGTATCTATTGTTTAAGAATTTTTTGGTTCTTGATTTTGGTCTTTACAATTTTTTGCAAACATTTATCTATTTGATCAAGACTTTCCAAATCTTTATCTGTAATGTACACAATCATCAGTTGGTGTTTGATTGTATTTTTTGCCATATAATCGCAAATTAAAAGAAAATGATAAAAGTCAGTAATTATGTCAAAATATTGTAATGAACTAGGTGATATTGACAGTAGAGAAATAGTCTTACAAATTTTGGTATACTGTGAAATGAAATATGCCTTACAACTTTACAACCTTAATTTTTTCATATCGATATTCCCAAAAAGCTTGGCTTAATATCGCGACAACTATAAAACAAAAACTAAACCAATGCTGTACTATAACAGTTTGAGGTTCAATAATATTAAATTTCTAATTTTTGTAAACAGAGCAAATTCAATTAGTTCATTTCTAAATGTTGCTGTTATTAAAAAAGCTTTTAGAAAACCAGTCGACTAAAAACTGAGCAAATCGAAGTTTAAATACAAATAAAAATGGGTTAATGTTTATTTTCAGTTACGCCACTGTTCCAGACGTTCAACAATGTGACCCTACTCGCTTTTTTTCCTTTGGGCTCTTTACGAGCTTTCAAATTTGCCAAGGTCAGGGAAGGAGCTTTGGGCAAATTAACGCGCGATAGCAGCATGTGTATATGCTTTCGCTTGAAAATTTATTGTTAATGCCTAATCCGCAATCGGTTTAATATAGGCCTGGTTAGATTAAGCGATGGCTATTTGAAATTCAAATTTACTGTTTTTTTGCTTTTGCGACGCTAAGATAACGAGCTGTTGGGAAAAGAAGGAAATATTTGTTGTGCTTGCAAAGCACTTGTCGTGCTGTGAACTACAGTGAATTATTACAGAAGATTAGGAAATTTTAATCTAGAAAATATTCTTTGATTTATTCATGTTTTTCAAATTCTTTTAATTTCTAGAAATAATATAGTACTACAGCGCTTTTAGATGTAATGAACATAAATCTTTTTACAATCGCTTACAACATTCAACGAACGCTGCCCGATTGAAATCGTTATAACCAACACGGTTATTCAAAATATTTTTAAAATGTTGTTGTTTTGACTTGTAAACTTAAGATTTATGCACAATAATGCTCGTCGAAAGTGCAACTCTATAGTTTGACGTACGAGATGCAGTAAAGAAGGTATCTTGCATTATCATTACCAGAGCTTTTATCAAAAATAGGACTGACTATCTATCATTATCAGAAATGCTGTTTGCTACTTTTTTGTGAAAATTAAGAGAAATAAAGTTAAAAAACACGGCGACCTTATTCTTTGGTCATCATAACGTAAGTAATGATGGCACATATTACAAATATATCAAAAAGTTAAAAATTTTGGAAAACGCGACGTAATATTGTGTGTACTTTTTATCAAACCCATTATATTTATATTGAAGGAAACAATATAAATTTAAAGTTTCACCAAAAATAAGTTTATGAAGCTTAGAATTGACTTACTGTCACTTTATAAAAAAGCGCTTTCAATACAATAAAGATTTTATATTATATAAGATGATTATATAACAAGAACTATTTTATAAATAATAAATATATTATATATGATAATTAAATTATTTTATATAAGAAAAAATGTATACCGTTCACTGCATTTGTAGTGTTTAAACATCGGTTTGTTTGCAATTGGAAATTTGGCGTTGCAATTTTTTCTTTTTTATACTTGATTAAAAAAAGGAGTCTTTATTAATGCATCAAAATTTGTGGGCGAAATAATGAGTGTAATTAACTTAACTCGACCTTGGCTTTGCTTAATAATATGTTTGAAGTAAGACTTACAATGCGTAATCCAATTACAATTATAATAGTAATAACTCTAACAACATATACATGGCAAACACTACTGTAACAATACATGGCAAGCACAATACACAAAAAAAAATTATAAACCTGTCTTCATAGCGTAGTTGTGAAAATCCAAAAAAAAAACAGCAGTGACTGCCATGGGCACGGGCAGCAGTAGAGTATATGACAGCAAATCTGTTAATAATAATAATTTTACTTTTTTGTAATTTAAAATTATACAATGAATTTCGTGAACAAAGCATAAATTAAAAACGGATAACCTAAAATTTACTATAAATGTAAAATGTTAATTACATAGAGTCAAAAACAAAATACAAAATTAAATATATATAGAAATAAAAATAAAACATGTTTATCCAATGCCCAGGTCTGTCTACATCTTCGTCGTTTTTTTTAAAAGTCAGTTACACAATAAAACGGTTGTCAATTAGATTTTCTACTGGTTTCTAAAACATGACGGTTTTGATTTCAGCTGAAAAGCAATTTGGCAGCTAATTCTTATATTTTTTAAAATAATCGATAAGATATCACTTGCTTATCACTTGACACTGAGTTAAAATAATTTTTATTTTATTTTGATTAAAATGCAACTTGTAAGTTTCTTATTATTTGCAAAATAGCGATCAACTAAACAAGGTTTTTTTGTTGTTTATGTGCATAAATTTGCTATTTGCAAATGTATAGGTACCATATAAAAAGTTAGTTTTTAGTGTAGGTTGTTTACAAACATTAAAACCTACAGCTCTGCAATTTTCATTTTTGTCAAACACTGAAATATAATAAAGTTAAATAAAATTTATTTAAAACAACGATGGTTTAAAGACTCGGTTTCGTGCTTAGTAACACCTTAAAAAATTAGATTTAAATCACCTGTACATTAATAATACATTTTGTTATGAATACATTTGCTGCGACTTTGATAAGCTCATACTTATTGAGTGTTTATTATTAGCAGAGAATATATAAAAAAAAGTTTAATAAAACATAATCTAATAAATCTTTGATGTTAGGATTTTCTGATTCAAGTGTAACTGATCCCCAAAATTATTTGAATCTACAAGTTTTTGAATTAAATAAACTTGTCTTCACTTTATTATCTCGTTATTTTTTCGAAAAAAATTGCAAGAAAAAATAAATTGAAAATTTGCATTTATAAAATTTTAATTTTATTTTTTTATGATTAACAATTTTACACTATACTCTTCAAAAACGCCGTGTACTAAAACTTTAATTATTTTCTTATTAGAATATGCAATCTACAGAAGAGTTATTATTCTTGTTACATAAAAACTTGACATAACTGTCAAACATTACATTGTCAGATTGATCTAATTCAAAATAATTTTTATTTAAAAAGAACATGTTTTAAAGTATCTTGTTTTTAACTTTTCATAATTTAAAGCGATCATGAAATTGAGCGTAAATCAACAGTATCTCCGCTAAGATACATACGCCACATACAAGATCTATTCAACTTTTTTGGGTCTGGAGGTTTAAAACAGGTAAACTTGCACTCTTTTGCCTCGCTGGTTTTAGATAATGTCAAAGTATAAATTAACGCAAAAATAGTATTAATGTTGATACCTAGAAGTGTTTAAGTCTAAAAGTAACCAAATAAACATAAAAAATACCCTTAAGTTAATAATAACAAATAAAAAAAATGTGAATTTTGACCAAACGGTTTTATTACTTGGTATTGCTACTTTGGGTGCTACAGTCACAACTTGGTTTTGTTGAGACATTCTGTTAATAAGATTTTTATTATATAACTGCTTCTTTATTTTAAAAAGTTTTATTAAATCATAATTGTTATGCATATCTCTGAGATAGAGTCTTTGCAGTTTTTCTATAATAATTTGTAGCAGACACATTCTCAACTGCAGGCAGGCAAAAGCAATGTTTTTAAGTGTGCAAATTTCTACAGTTGTGTTTTTAGGGATATATATATGTTTTGCTCTATTGAGGTTATTTTAATTAGATTAAAGTATTACAATTTTTCTTTGTTTTTGCTATCTGTCACAGAAAACTACGTTAAACTAGTATGTAATTAGAATTGTTTTGGGAAAGAAAAACATTTTTAAATTTTTAACAAGTATTATATTTTTCTTAAAATCTTGAGAACGGCTAGACTGATATCTATGGTTTTTGACTTGTTGTATTTATTTCCGTCTCGAATAGCAAAACAACTATTAAAAACAATAGAAAACTGACGAAAAAATTAAATAAAAAAAGACATTTTTTAATTTAAAATGTTTATAGGTTTCGTAATTGTAAAACATTTAATGTTCATCCCGTCAATACAGAAAACTCCGACTCACCACTCAAATAAAGACGGTTTATAAATAAAGGGTGGGAATACACAAAATAAAATTTTGTCGATAATATGGTGGATAATTATAATATTATATATGTGGATAATATATGTGGATTATTATAATATTGTGGATATGTTTTTATCCACAATATTTAGATAATAGTGTATTTTAGATATTGAAAATCAGGAATAATGTCAGCAAAATATATGCGCATGTATAATATTTATGCGTGCGTGCAGAAATTTATTTTTTGTGAAAACTAAATAAAATCTATCAAGCTACTTTAATTTACAACAAATATATTTTGTCAATCCAATGAAAGTCAGTATATTGTATATATATGTATATGTATATATAGTCAGTTGTACGTGGCGTGTTTACGAGTCATCAAATCATCTGTTTTATTTGTTCTTGCGCCTGACAAAAAAAAACACAAGTGTTGTATATGACAAGGTACTTTAATGTAGAGAATTGAACCTAGTGCTGCACAATATGTACATATTTAATTTATTCATGTGTGCTGACACGCGATTGATTTACTGAATTTTTGTACTTTCTTATTTCTTTTTGTGTTATTATCTTGATAAAGTCCTAAGATCAAATTTAATATTAAATTTTAATAATAAGTTGTATGTGATCTTATTATTTTGTATTTATTGTATAACTTTCATAGAATCATAAAATAAGTTAGGCGGTATAAAGTTCGCCAGGTCAGCTGGTTTAGCTTTAGCACTTCAACCAATTATCGACTAAGAAAAAAAATTTGTAAAATTATACCTGTATACTTCATACTGAAAATCGCTTTTGACTTTTATTTTATTTTATTTTTCAAGACAATGAACTGACAATTGACAATTTTAGCTAGCTATGTATATCCAACAAAAATCATTAATAAATTAGTCTGATTGCTTATTAAATTGTTATAATAATATCAACAAAAATATAATAATTATAAGTTACTATGCATTTTACATTGATACTTAAAATATTAATAAAATAAAATTATTTCTAATTGATTTTATATTGTTTCAGGAATCGTCGCCAACTTTGACGCTCATATCGTCAAAGGTAAGCAGGCCATGCGACCGCAACGTTGTCCAATCAAGGTGTGTGTAAACGTGGGCTTTATTAATTTTATCACATTAATACACCTGAGACACAGTTATAGTTTTTTATAATGCATTTTGATATGTGAAAGCACTTGAATTTAGCAGCACAAAACATTTGCACGTTAACACGTTATTAGTGCATACATTCTTCAATGCTCATGATGAGCAAGAACACAAAAAAGGTTTGCTATACAAGATGAATATGCTGTAAAACAAAGAAAAGTTTTAATTTTGTAATTAAAAAAAGCTTTGTATTTTGGAAGCAAAATGTATTTTGATCAAATAATACTTGCAGTTTTTTATGCTATTTCTAGGCATTAGAAAAATTGAAATTTTAAAGATTTTTATTTTAAAAACTGAAAAATACTTTTTATGTCTGGATTTTAGATATTTTTTATTAGTCTTTACCAAAATTTGGCTGAGACTAAGTTTCTCGTTGAGCCACGCTGTATACAATTAGACTGTATCAAAACAATTATATATATTTTTTTAAAACGCTTTGACAATAAGGTTTTTGATAACAACAACAGCAATAAAACTATTGATAAGAAAAAGTTTGATCTTTAAGAACATAATTTGTCAAATATCTATTTCCCATTTAAACGACATAAGAGAAATTTTTTAATATGAATGTTCATAGACCTATTTGACTAAATGTATTACTCTTTATAAAACATTAATTTGTTATAATTTTTTGATAAATCATCTTTATCAAAAGTGGCTAAAGGTTAAAGATATAACAACCGGAAAAATTAAATTTTAACTATCAGTATCTTTTGTGACTTTGTTAAAATATTATAAGAATTAATATATAAGACATATATCTTCCACAATTTTGTTTAAATGTATGTTCTTTATTTGATCATTGAACAGCTATATTTTAAAACAAAGTAGAAATTTGTTCACTAAATAAGCATTTCTTAATGTCAGTTTTAAGCCTACCATCAATATTTTTCTCAATCATGTCATAAGCATAAGAGCCAATTTTGTCAAAAAGTTTAAATCAAAAACTATTTTGATTTTTCTATACAATCTTTAGTAACATTACTTTTAGTTTTTATAGATCAACCAGTTTACTGAAAGATTGCTTTATTATTGAACTACAAAATCTCATTGATAACAAAAAATTAAAATTTTTTGAAGTTTTTCAAATATAAAATAGAATTCATATACGATTAAATATTAATATTAAAACGTAAAACGTTCACAATTTTTTTTATCACGAAAAACAATATTTTCAAAGCTTTTTATAAAAAGTAAAAAAATGCAGTTTTTTTAATCAATATGAATTCTTCTACTTTCTTCAATGTTTGATTTCTATTTTAATGTTTTCTATAATATCACTCATTATATCCCATTATTTTTTAGATTTATGTTTAAAATTCCATTTTGTTGTACCAACATATCTTTTAATCGCTAAACCAAATGTATTGCATAAGTGATTTATGATTTAATTGTAGGCTTAGATTGTTCATGTTCTTTATGCTTTATTTTGCTGGACTATTAAGTCATTTGACTCAAAAATTTAATAAAATTGGTTGAGGTCTTAGGTGAGCGAGGCCACTAAAGGTGTGTTTTTTTCGGTAAGAAAGTTTTACCGTTTAGCAAATTTATTACTGTAAAATTTTAGAGTCTAAAAAACCAATGAAACGCGTAAAATGTTTAAGTTATTTTGTACTTGATACGTCATTGCTTTTGATCGAACTTTGAAACTTAAATGATATTAATATTTTTCTTGGTGATGTTTTTAATTTGCAAGGTTGTCATACCTATGAATCTTATATTAAAGAAGTGACGCAATATACCGGAATAGCAATATAAGTTTGTCATCATTGAAAAATCCCACTAAAGTCAGTGGTAAACTCTTATATAAAATGTTATGGCAATTAAAATCGTAAGTTTTCAAAAGCATGTATTTTTATTGAGAAGTATATAACCTATTTTCACAACAAAAAAACATTACCACGTTATTTTACTACATTACGAATTATTTATTTGTTTATCTATTTGTTCTATTATGTATCTATTTTTTGTTTAGTATTTCTATACAAAAAATATATTTAACTCTCTACTGTCCAGAATATACAGACAAAGGCTGTATATTCTGTATTCTTAAAACAAATTAAAACGTTTTTTAACCTAAAATAATTATTAAATAAATTATTTTTAAAAATTTACTTTAATTTCTTGTAGGTATAATTACATTTGTTTAAAATAATTGATAGCAAATAATTTATTAGGAAAATTATTACCATTAAATTATTACCATATTCAATTTCTGTTACGTTATTATATTATCACTAAAAATCTTCACAAAGCATCTCGTGAACTGTTTTTTATTTTAATTTTTTTGTTAATTATTTTTGTAAATAATAATTTTAGAAGCTTGAGATTATTATATGTATACATTTTATTTGAAATATATATAATATTGAAGAACCCCAACATGGCAATTTGCACTCAACCACCTTAGATTATGTATTTGACCTGAGGTAAAAAAATATGATTGAGTAGTTATGTAAAAAGTTGATGTTTTGCAAGAATTATAATTGTTGAAACGTTTTAAAATTAGTGAAAAATTTTTATTTGATAGGATGGAAAGCATCTAAATCAGCATTATTTGTATCACCATCATCATGCTAAACGAGTTTGCGTATTTAAAAATGTCGGGTGTAGGATGATGCTGACCGAGTATAGCCAAAAATGTAACATTAAATTCCTAAATTAGAATTTGTTGCCAACCTAAAGCAACAAGTACTGGCTTTTGGTTTAAAAAACAAATAGAGTATTATATTGTGCGTATTTTGTTTTTACTTTATTTATAAAAGTTTTGACACAAACGGCGTTTCATATTATACATTATTAAATTTAATAGTTTTATTATACTGTAACCTGTCTCATTGATAATTTGGAAGCTCAATTCTTATGTAAACAATAGTAATCAATATTAAGCATTGAAAAGCCGTTATTTTCAATTAGAGCAGAATTGTTTTGTGACGAAATATAATTTTTTATAAATTTGTTAATTAGACATATTTAAACAGTCTTATATGAGTTCCGAAACATATTTTATCTTGTTACATTGACATGAACGAATTTAGTGTCTTGATTGAGCTGTCCTGTCAATGTTCTTGCTTTACAATGAGCCTCCCGCTGTGCAGGTACAATACTTCAAAAGAACTGAAAAGACGTTTGACGTCTAGTGTGCTACTTTTCCTAATTTTCAACCATAAATTAAACCAAATAATTAGATTTGGCACTTGATAATTAAGCCACCTACACAATGTTGGGTTCAAAAAACATCGCGAGGTTCAAGGCTGAGTTTGACGAACAAAAACAAAGTAGGAACATTAAATAAGTATTCAACAATTTTATTGGGTAAGCTGTGCTAATTTATCGATTTTCATATGAAATTTAATAAACTGTCAAGTGAAGACAACTTATTCCAATTATAAATAAGCCACGCTGGTTTTTATTAATTTTCATTTGAGTGGGTTGCATTAATTTCTAATATTATTTTTTGAAGAAGCTAGGTATTTTTCTGACCTTTTCGTGACTGATTCTGTAGTTACGTGAACCAATTATGATTTAGATATGGCTTTAAAGCATGCTAAAAAGTACCTTACTTGCTGTATTATTGCTACTATTATAAAAATATCATTTGCATAAAATAGAAATATCTAGGGTAGGCAATACAGAGTAGTTAATGTTTGTCAGATTGTAAAAACGCAACTTTTTTGTAAAATTTAAATAATAATTTCTTAACACGGTCAGATCAGTTTCTTTGATTGTGTGTTTAGAACAATGTTTTGTACCGCATTTAATATTTGTTTTTGCAAAATTCTTAAATTCGTTTATTGTGACGGCTTAAACCGTCACAATAAACCAAACTTCATTATACTATTTAAAAATGTCTTTCCGTCGTTTAATGAAAGCAAACAAAATAGAAGTAATCAGTTTTTACTTTACTTTACTCAATTTTACTTTACTCATTCAATTAGCTGTACTACTGTACTCTGACAGTTTAAATAAATATAATAGCTGTTTGTATTAATGTGGTTTGGACCAATATATTTTTATGTAAACATTGAAAGTTTTGTGAAATTACTAAAAAGAGCAAATTACATGAAAACTTTGATAAATTGTAATCTTAATCTATGGAAGAAAGTATTTAAATACATCAATAACATTCAATTTTAAAATATACTCTGAGATGATTGTCTGTGTTTCTCATTATTAATTTTCAGTGTAAAACACAGTATTTTTAGAAATAGATTATCAATTATTATATTAATTGGTTTATTACTTATAATGAACAAATTTTTAATATCCACTTTTTTATTTGAATAACAACATATAGTTTGTGCCTTGTTCAAAAAGTCATTAAACTTAAGAATCTTGAGCTTATTTAAAAAAATATATTATTTAAACAATAAAACAGTTATATCTGATGTTTGGAGCGGCACTTATTCTATTTTTAAATTTCAATAATAAATTTTGCATAATTGTTAAGACTTTTTTGTTTTATTTTTGGTTACTAATTATATTTTGTTTGTAGATATAAAAACTATTTTTTTTTTGGAATAAACATAATACGGTATTGTGCATCATTCAAATTGGACGGTGATGATATGTGCATTTTAGTTGATTGTCAGACTATTATTTTTGTAAAATTTTGCGTTCATAAATAGTAATGATTGATTGTGCCATTTATTTCACGTTGTTAAAACCGTTAATAAGATAATATGTTTAAGTTGTTGTACGAAGGCTTTACCTGCTTTTCTCTTTTTTATCTATAACGTTATAACGTTTCACTTGAAAGATAGTAAATGATTATTCTTGTTTATTAAAAACCATTGTGTTCAGCATATTTTTAAACGCTTTGTTTGCTTTGGAAAATAATAAATATAAATATTATCAAAAAATATTATTAACTATTTTATAACAAATTGCGTCTATAGAAAACAAACTCAGGTTAAAACTAAAAAAAGCAGTTGTTAAAAAATATTGAAAAAATGTTTTCTCAAATTTAACAAAAATTCTATAATTAATAAAGTAATAAAATAATATCTACATTATTTTTACCTTTCGCAAAACGAAAAGTTTTATCATAAAATTTTATTTATTAAAAAATAAAATAACATACATACTAAACAAACTTTTTAACAAATTATTTTTGAAAAGTGTTTTTTTTTGCGTTTTTATTGTCTCTGTGTATTTAGATTTACATTTATTTTTTTAAAAACCAATGGTTAAAAATCAGCGGCGCTTGTCTTTCCATTATGTTGTGTGATTTATTCTTTTTTAATAAAAGCAATTTTCTTTCTGAGCAAAAGAAATATTGAGAGAGATTATGTTTATAAAAAAATTGTTATTTACATAAAAGTCAGGAAAATGTCACATTACTGAAGAGGAGCTAAATTGAAATACGAGGCACTTTGTGCCGAGTATTTTAAAGCTCCGAGTCAAGTAAGAGATTTTACTGACGTGTTTTGTATTAAACTTTTCCGGAAATCGTAAAAAAAGACGAAATTTACAAATTTTTGAATTTTTTTTGACAAATTCTACAAAAGTCAAGCTTGTCAATTTCGTTGGCAACTATAGTTACTACGGTATCTTTTTTATTTTGCGTCTTATTTCCCGCTTATATATAAGCAGGAAAATGTTTCCAAGACGACTTCCGGAAAATATTTTTAAAGTATACGGTTATTATTGCCGTTGTATATTTGTTGTTGATTTACTTGTTGATTGTGCCACACGATAGTAACCTTGCTTTTTCCTAATTTTCTTCGTTTTTTGACTTAATTTTCATTATTTTTACCAACCTATATTTGGACTCATCAAGTAAAGAATATGCAGGAACTGAGAACATGCACGTAATCATGTAAGCCGTCAACAAGAATGTTATAAAACTTTTATAACAGAATTTAAAATAAAATAACAAGCATAAATTGTTTATCTTATGAATTTATTTTATATTATAAAATTTGTTTATATTATATAATTATAATTACCTGAAAAATAAGAACTTGGATAAATATAGACAAATCATCCAAAGTAAATTTATTGACTCATTCAACTCTGGCAACTATGCACAAAACTATGCAACTATAATCAAGTTTTGCTAGTTTTAAATTTAGTTGCTTTGTTTTTTTTTACGTGCATTATAGAACATGTTTAACGCTCACAATATTGGAACATTTACATTAACGCATGTTAACGTTGATTAAATTGGACTGTATGTATATATGTATTTATATTCAATTTAAGAACACTGAACAACAATAAAATAGTATAACATAACTTACAAATGTCTAAAAAGTTGACTGTACAGAAAATAGATATTTGTAATAGTTATATTCCTGTAACTTTTTTTATAATTAGTAAAAGTTAGTATCTAAATACCGTCACAGTCAAGAATAAAATAGAAAAAACCATTTAGACTGAGACATTTTTTGTTTTGGTTGACTACATTAAAATGCAGTTGACGATAAAAGTAAATGTATTTAACGACGATAAAAATGAAGAGTATAAATGACATCATTTTCTTCTCTTTTAAATCACGGATGAGACGCAATTTATTCCGAGAATAATATCAGATCTTTCTCAACGAAGCAACGAAGAACCAGTCGAAATAATGTTCTTCTAGCTATCGGGTTTTGGGAGTGGTAGGACCAGTACATGCTACATTATTTTCAATGCCTAATTATTGTTTACATCTCAAGGTGACCGCATATGTATGTGTAGTCATAAATACTGCTATATGTCTTCGGTCAGGTATCTTTTAGGGTACCTGTTCTTTTTAATGTCGGCTTATTTCGGCTTTAATGCATTGGACCAGCGATTGCCAAAATGTGTGATCTATAATGATATTTTAAAAGAGGAATAATTAATTGGTTTTCCGCAACAAGAATTGTAATAACATTAAAAATATAAATATATTATGAGCTGTATTGCAAATTTTGTCAATAATCAAATAACGGTTAGAAATAGATACTTATTCTGACTGTTTATTTATAGCAAAAAATAATGATAATTATAATCTCTTCTTCCAATCTGAAGGATTAAGGTCCTGTAAATTTGACTAAGGAAATTATATAATTTAAACAAATATTGCAAAAAAGCATTTTATGCAACTGAAAATAGAGAGAATGATTAAGTTTGTATTATTCTTTCAGCAATTTTAACACGTTTTTATTAATTTGTCACTTGTAGCTAACAGTGTAATAAAACCTTAAAAATCTATCTTAAACTTGTTGTGTTTGTCTTAATAAAATATGACATTGTATGTAAATGTAAATAAAAGATATAACTATAATTTTATCTCTTAAAAAAAGCGTTTTTTTTGGAATTAACTTTTATTAGTTAAGTAAACTAATGTTTTCTCTATCACATACTAAGTTTATTCTGTGAGTTCAATTAAGAATACATACTAAAATTGAATATTTTAGAGTTTTTCTAATAACAGAGGAGATGGGAGATTAAAAATGTAACATAAAACTTTTCAGTGGCTTCTTAGTAAACCTTTGAAATTTACTCGCAACTGCTTGCCTAAACAAATTATATTATAGTACCTATGTAATAATTGTTTTAATGGATATTGTATAGTATATTGCACTTGGTGTCAAGGGCTTGGTGTTGAAGCCAGGAAGAGAACAGTGGATCTATCATGGAACGACTAGTAAACAGGAGCGTGCTTCTTAGATATTTTTGCTGTTGAAAGGTTATTGAATATAGAATTAGTATTGATAGCGTAGTCCTAGAACAGTCATCATAAGTATCAAACTTCATGACAGCTGTAAAATTCAAATGCTACGCCAGAAATAAAAAACTCTAAAAAATAAAAAAAATTACTGTTTTTATTTTTAATTCAATAACGATTATTTAATTAATAAAAAAATTTTAAGTAAAAATAAATAAAAATTGTAAGAAAATGATACCGTTGAAATCTTATATGGTATGAAATTTTACGTAATGTAATGACTATACTATATCCATTTCCAAGCTGAAGCGCTTATTAGACATATACCTACCGATGAGGTATTTAGGTGATTTTATGCAAATTATTAAAAGTAGGTATCACATGAACAGTTCTGATTTTGACCATCACTTTCAGTAGTCAACATAATTAGCAATAAAGATATTAACAAAAATATAAACAGGTAATCGGAAATGTTTTGACGCCGTTCCTGTAACGTAGCCACACTGCACTATTGTAGTTTAGCATCATTCTATTCTTACAACTTGCGTTTTTTTATTTTGAAACACTTGAACATACCTGCCAATTAAAAAGAAGATTTTCTTAATACAAATTCACTTTCACTATTGATTTGAAAATACTTAATTGATTTTATCAAACTTTTCATTTATGGTCAGTTTCTTCCAGCTTCTATCAATGTTTAATCTCAAAAAAGTGGTATAAATACGAGTTTACAGATGCTGGTTTAATATAGATAAATAATCTTTCTATCAGTTGCTATTAACACGTCTCTAAGAAGGTTTTAAACGTTGAGTGCAACAAGTGTTATGGTTTGATGGAGCATTCTAACCTGTATAGATTTAAAAATATACTTGTTTTAGGAAGACTATAAAGTTTCAAGATTATTTATATTTTATATACTTTCAATCTCAATAAAAATAAACTGATTATGTTGCTCAGATAAGTAAACAGTATTTCTTGATATTCAAAATATTTCTATAGTATTTTTAAGATAAAGACAAAGTGGAAGTAAACAATATAACGTGCTCAAGTTTATACAGCCAGCCAATCAACGCACTTTCTGCTAGAACATGTGATGGTTAAGCCAATAGAAACGGCAATGATCTTTAATCTTGTGGTCTACATACACTCTCTTTACGCTTTCACTTTCCACACAATGCTGTTTTATTAATTTTGGCTTGTAATTATAAGCGAAGTAAAACTTTGTCTTTTGATATTACTGTTAAAAAGTATTTGAATAGACTTTTAGCAGTGTTTTTTTAATTTTATTCAATTAGTCTATTTAAAAAAAATAATTTTTGAATACTAAGAATGTAGCTGTTTGGGTTTAAGCTTTAAAACTACAACACGCAATAAAATTGATAATTATCGCTGTGCTTATAATCAGTCTGTCATTACTCATTACAAAGCTTTCAGATGCTATAGTTGCCTCTCCGCTGCAAGAGATTTATTCATTAATTTTTTCTGTAAATCAACATGATTTTGGTAAAAAATCTTTCTTAGACAGATACAGAATTATGTATATTTCTAAATAAATCGATCAAAAATTGATGTAATGACTAAACACAGTTTATTTGTGACAATGTTTTTAGATAGTATTTCCTAGATTTTGAGCTATTTTTTTCTGAATATAAGCACATTATCACGTTTCTGTTCTGTTTAGTACGCGCATTGCTGTACAACATCACAGTAGAGTTCAATGAATTTAAATATCAAAAACTTAATTTATTTAAATACGTTTTTGTTATATATGAATTGAAAACAAGTGCTGTCTAACTCCCTCAAAAGCTCTGTGTTTTTCTTTAAACTGGTTTTATTTTTTTTAGTTTTTTGCAAATGATGTTGAATTTTTACTTTATTTTTTTTAAATTGTTTCGTAAAACATAAATACTATTTTTATCGCATTTTGTTGACTGACGTATTTTTTCTAGGAAATAGACAAGTTTGATTTTTTTCGTGTGTAGAATGCTTTGTGACTATTTTTTCAAGAAGTACAGATCTTTGTTTTGTCAGTAATTACCAAATAAATTATACATTTTTTTTATAATTGCTCAGAATTGTAGTGTATTATGTAGTTAGATTATAAAGCTCTCGTGTAATGAATTGAATTTTTTTAAATAAAAACTTTACTGCAGTGAGTAAACTCACACAATAAACTCTATTAAAAAATTAATTTGCACTAATAGGGTTACACTCTTACATTTCTGTCAAATAAAAAAAGTCTATGTAATTTATATATTCGTATTAATTTTTTCAAGGCTAAGAATTTTAAAAAAGTTAGTTTTTAGCATAATAATAGTCTTCGGTGGGACGGTAAAACTTCACATTGCTTAAAGAAAGTATTAGGAAATGTTTTTAATATGAAATACTTATTCTGAGTTTCTGCTTCATTAGCGAAAGGAAGCACATTTTTTTTTTGTAAATAGCTATGTGAATTTTATTCTTCACAAGAGCAGATTTAGCCTAGGTCAAGGAATATAAATACGAAATCACTTTTAAATTAATATTTTCTAGAGAAACTAAATATAAATTTTTCTAAATATAAATTGTTCAGCAGAAGTAAATTACTTCATGATGTGTAGGCCCTAAAAAATAAGAAATTGTCAAGCGACGGTCGAGGTAAAAAAACTTATACATAGATATTATCTACAAATTTCAAACAACATAATATAAGAAAATAGTCTATTATTTTAATTCATATGGTATTATGCTGATGTTTAGTACCGCTGGAGTTGATAATAAGATCCCATGTAATGAATATTTTATAGGCGATGTAATTCTATGCTCTGAGATATACTCATTAAATCCATTGGAATGTAGTAACAACGTTGAGAGTATTGACCACATTACATCTTTTCATAATTATTCTGAAACAACTCAGAACATTTTTAATTACTAAAATATAATAATGGAGATTATTTTTTTGTTTACTTTCAATGTAGATGTTTAATCCGGTTTTATGGCATCGGTTAGAAAGTTTTAATTAATTATTGCATAATTAGTTTGATAGTCATGAAACTAATCCGAAAGGAAAGAAGAATGGTTTTTTAAAGCAAATTTTATGAGATTACTGTGTAAACAATATCTACTAAGAATTATTTGAGCGAGGTCCACCTACTGTTAATTACGATTCTCGTAGCCAAACCGAACAAGGTCGTTTCCATCCTGCGTTATAGCCTAAGAGCTGGTGACAAATTCAGAAAGACGCGTCTTTAAGTTACTAAACGAAGACGTTTTGATCACAAACAGCATTTGTAAACGAGAGTATGGTTTCGCACCCTCCGGGTGCTTACCCTACTCTCTTGAGTAGAGGGTTGCCTACGGCAACGTGCATAAACCTAGAGGGGTTGCCTTCGGCAACCGTAGAACAAACACCTTAAAATTTAAGCAAGCATATTATTGGTTATTAATAAGCGTATTATTATTTTTTTAATTTAATTTTTTTTTTGATTATTTATAGTTTTTATTTATTTATTTATAGAAATTTTTTTTTTTAATTTTAAAATTTTTCTTTTTTTTGTAATTTTTTTATTAGATTTTATTTATTTATTATCCTTTTTTTATTTTCTCTTTCTTTTTATTCTTTTTTTTTTATCTCTTCAACTTTTTTTTTCGAACTTGTTTTTTTATTTCTCTTCACTTTCTTCTTTTTGATTCTATTTGTTCCTATTTTTATAATGTATTTACTTAATTTTAATTTTTTTTATTTTCTTTTTATTTCTCTCTTACATTTTCTTTTTTTGTGTATTTTAATTTTTTTTTATACTATTTTTTTTTAATATTGTATTATCCATCTATAAACTCCTGATATTTTAACATTTTTTTTCCGTATTTATAATATAGTTTTCCAATCTAAACATTTTCTTTTCTATAATTTTTTTTTTCTGTTTTTTTTATTCTTTACTTAATTTTATCAATTTTTATTTTTCTACAACTACCATAATTTTGTTTTTCTATACTACTTAAATTATCTTTTTTTTTTATTATCAACAAATTTATAATTTCTTTTAGTTTTTCTTGATTCTTTTTTTACTTAAATCATCGCATATCTTTTAAATTAACATTTTTTTATTTTTAATTTTTTCCAAATTTTTTTTTCGCCTATTGATTGTCGGAAATTAAATAAAAAAAATTTCAAATTTTTCTTGTATAATTATTAATTAAAAACATTTGTTTATAATTAATACAATAAAAAAAAAAATTTTTTAATAAATATTTAATTTGGCAACAATTTAAAAAAAAAAATTTTAATTGCCTAGTTGCAACAATGTAACCGGAAACGTTTGTTTCTTGACAAATATTTGACGTAACTTTCTTAAAAAAAAATTAGGTTATATTGTAGCGAACACATTGACATCTGTCAATAATGTTGTCAGCGTTAAAGATGTGTCACACATAATCAATATTAAGTTGTTGCCATTGTGCACTTTTATTATGAAATATAAGATTTCCAACCCAAACACTACTAAACGTGCTTAATAATGATTTTTTAATTGGCAATACTTTTTAGAGACTTTTTTATTGCACCTATCTGCAACACTGTAACCGAAAACGCCGTTTCTATTTCCTCTTGTTACCAATTTAGATAAACACAAATTCAAAGCTTTTCTTTTTTAACTATTAATTATAAAAATTTGACAAATATTTGACATAACTTTTATAAAAAAAAAATTGTAGGTTATGTCATAGCAAGAACAATGACATCTGTCAATGATGTGTCACCCATAATCAATAGAAAATTATTGCTGTGGTACAATTTTAATATAAAATATAAGATTGCCAACTCAAACTTTCTTAAGCTTGTAATTAATAATGACTTTTTAATTTAGCAACACTTTAAAAAACTTTTCTATTTACGCCTAGCTGCAACATTGTAACCGAAAACGCCGTTCCTATTTTCTCTTGTTAACAATTCAGATAAAGACAAATTCAAAACTTTTCTTTTATAATTATTAATTATAAACATTAGCTTGTACAGCATAAAAAAAACCAAAATTTTTTATCAATATTTTTTTAGTTGGGAACACTTCTTAGAGATTTTTTTATTAACCTAGTATCAACACTGTAACCTTGAACGCTTGTTTGACAAATATTTGACGTATCTTTTATAAAAAAAATGTAGGTTATATCATAGCAAGCACAATGACATCTGTCAATCTCAAAGATGTCTCACTCATCAACTACAACAACAATATGAAGTTGTTGCCGTGTTACAATTTTAAAATGAAATTTAGGATTGCCGACTCAAACAGATCTTATTGATTTATTTTATTACTTTTAACATACAGATTTGCAGCCTTCTCTCAAAATGTTTACATTGTGTAATTAAACAATAAAAAAATTACATTGTACTTTGTACATAAACATTTTAAATAAGTATTTACTGGAAGAATTATTAAAAGTCAATGCTCTTGTCTTCATTTTAATATAGCAACATACAACTCATATTAAAATAATCAATAAAATATTGATAATAAAGACAATATCATGTTGTAAAATTTTTCAATTTGAGAGGGTGTCTATCTTCATTGCAGTCGTGTGCTTTCATCAACAAATTATATTATATCTCATTGTTATTTTGATAAAATATTGTCTATTGCTCGCAATTTTACAAAATAAACATAAAATAATGTACACTCATCACATTGACATTTATAACGCATGTCAAATTTACTTTTTGACATTATTATTGATTTTTTAATGTCAAAAATCCAAGTGAGATAGAATTTGGACAGAATTTAGAGAATTAGGTCAAAAGGTCATTGACCTTAATACTTTAAATTTATATTACATTATAATTTCTTCTGGAAAAACCTTTAATTTTGTCTTCTTCATATTTTCTTTACAAAAAGAAAAACCTTGATTTTTCAGTTAATAAAAGAGAGCATCTTGTTTGCTAATACTCAAAAAAATGGATTATGCATGGTTAATCCGTAATTCCATTTCAAACGCTAAAACAAAATATTATTTATATTATATTTCATTGTTATTTTGATAAAAAATATTGTCTAATGCACGCAAATTTGAATGTACACTAATCACATTCAAGTCATTTAAACTTTGAAGAAGTCTCTCTCTGTTCATTTTGAACATTTATATAGCATTTTCCAAAATCTTCATATATTTTGCTTTCTCTTCTCTTACTTCCTGGTGTTGTTGTGTTCTTACTTCTAGCACCTTCGTGACATTGCTTGTTGGTCGAACTGAAGTTTTAGAAGAACGGAATCTAAATTATCAATTAATTATGTGTCTTATAAGCTACGACAATATTACAACAAACCTATTTTTTATTTCCCTATGTATAGAAGTTGATAAATTACAACTTGCTCCTGACTCATTCTCAGTATCAACGCTTCTGATATCTATTTGCCCTTGTCTAGAAGTCGATGGACAGGTTGCTGTTGGCTCGTCTTCAGCATCTATACTTATTTCGAAAGAATCTTCTAAATATGGGGGGTTGACCTTGTCCTTACTCCCCAAAATAGCATTCATTTCCTCAAAATAGGGTGGAGGGTCTCTTCTTTCTGTGCCAGTTATTTTCATATTTTTTTCATATAATTCATGTAACTTCGTATAGCGAATAGCAGAGCTGACCAAATCCATAAATGCAATCTTTATTCTATTGAAAAGAAGGTTGGAAGGCTTTAATTCTTCCGTATCCAATCAATAATAAAGTTTTATTTGGCGAGAAGCTTCACCGTTGCGTTTTTTACTTACCTTTGATGATGATATCTTCTGGGCTTTTGGTGCTCTAATCTTGCATAGTCTCGTCGATTTTCGATATAATTGCAGCGACAAATTGCTTTTTTGTAGAATATTATAATAAGGTTATGAACTCGCTGTCATTCCATTTGACATTTGAACTTTTTAAATGGAAAATTTAGCGATTTTTCTATTTTGAGGCTATAAATTCCATCGAAAATTATTCTAATAATTATAATATAGCAAATAAAGTAATTTAAAATAAAATTTTCTTACCGAAATCTTATCTGAATCGATTATTTTCGAAGAGCTCTTTTCTTCGACTGGTATTAGTTATTTCAGGAAAGCCAACAAAATTGAAAAAATTCCCTAAAAAAACTGAATGTTTTCTGAATTTGAGTATCTATCTATTCTGCTTTTTTGGCCAACGTCCTATATATGTCCTATCCGTTTACTTTCTTTATCGGTCATTTGTTTGAAAAATTATTTTCACTAAGAATCCCTCCTTGTGGTTTATTTTACCACAAACAAATCCAATTCTTATCTCAAAACATCACACCGAAACTCTCGTGATGCCGTTTTTTATCAAATTTCTTACAACATTTAACAATTTGTCATAATTAATAAATCTTTTTTACGCCGCACTTTTGCAAGAAAGAGACGCCGCTATCGCGTTTTATTTATATGTAAATACACATTTTTACTGTGCTTATATTAAGTAATTGCAATTATTAAAGTATGCAATTAGTTCAATGCATGTTCATAATATTGTATTGCTATGATTTTTCTGTAATAATGTATGTACTAAGTAGACAGAAATCATGATTCTAACTACATACCTATTCAGCTGTTACATGCTTTATACCTTTATCGATATGGGTTTTTTGTAGTTACAAAATTTTATCTACGCGACAATTTATAAAAAATATAAAAAAAAATTACAGATTGAATGTCAAGAATAATATTATTTCAATTAGACAAAAATTTAGAATAAAAATAATATTTCGTCTAATTATAAAATTATATAAGAATTTAAAAAAAATACTCAGGCTGATGCTGTACGCGTATACTGTCTACTGTAATTGTAAATGTTGACAGTTTTATTGTCAGTGTGTCACATTAATGCATATTATGCGGGAAATTATAATTAAAAATTATTATGATTTTGCTAGAATTAAATTATATTCAAATGTTTGTAAATGAGAGGACATCTACATTCCTAGAACAAAATATCAAAGACAATGTTTTGAACCACTAATTAATAGTTCAGTATAGATTATGAATGTTTGAGTAGCTGATTTAGTAGTTTGAGTATTAACAATTTGAGTAGTAACCAAAAAGTCAAAGACTTTCGAGCAACGTTTGAAACCGAGAGCAGTCAGAAACCATCAAAAGTTATCAGTTTGTAGAAATAACAATTTATTAAATACTTGTTAGTGTAGTAAAAATATTTTTTTCACAACAGAATTGAATTATAATTCTACGCTTTTGATTATTGTTGATGTATAAAAAATCAGTTCTATCAATAAACAAATTAATTTAAGAAAATATTTTATTTATATGATATATTTATTCATAGATTATATATATATAATAATTAGTCAAGAACTGTTTCGATAAAAAAAAACCACAACAAATTGAAATATTAAATATTCAATAAAATAAGAATCCAATTCAAGTGCATCATCGAATTTTGCAATTTAGAAGTAAACCAATAAATTTGAAAACATTTTGTAATAAATAATGATCGTTATCGTTCGAAATTCAGCATCCAGTACTACCTGCATGTGATGTATAGAACTAACATCAAAGAACTATTTGAGAGTCGCAGCCAAGGCCAGTCAGTTGGGACCAATTTATGATCTTTTCGTAAGAAATCTTTAGCAGGTACTCGTCGTGCCCGATTTTTGCGAATCTAATACGCTCAGTGGGGAAAAGGTTTGGCATATTGACCATCTGACCTTCAAGAGGTAAAATAGCTTCAAGTTCAATTGCACAGTTTCAGCCTTGATTACTTGCTTAATTGTTTTTATTATTATTATTATTTAGGCACGATTAGTTAATCGATTCTTATTAATAAAGAAACAAAATCTTACGTGTTATTAGATTAAATTAATGGGTTTTATAATAATTTTATTTATCTAAATTGTTTATATATTATTTATGTAGGAAAGATACTGAAGCAGTAGATTCCTACGATTAACAAAAAACTGCAAATCCCTGCTACTTTTTCAACTTTATACGATCAGGTATTTAATAGTTAAAAAAATTTAAGCGTTGCTCAATGACCACTGACCCACAAAATTGAAACATTTTTTCTTCAACTTTGTTAAAAAAATTCTAATTTACTACCTTTTATTTGTTTAGCTCGGTTTTGCAATAAAAATCTTTAGTCTTGTAATTTTGCTATAACACTTGTTATATCAAAATGTAATGTACTAATATTTTAGAAAATTAAAGACTTTACTGAAACAATGTTTTAAAATCTGAAAAACGTTTAAAAAGAATGTTAAAAACAAAACAGTCCATGTTCGTTTATATTATTATTACAAAAAATATTTTATAACACGCACAGAAAAGTTTTAGCATAAAAATTTATAATACAAAATTGTTTTTGCACTCATCGTTTCCAATGCATCAAAAAACGATTTTCCCACACCCAAATAATTTTTACATTGCAGCCGAATTTTTAAAACAATGTTCTTGTATTTCAATAAAACCATAACAACCAATCAATAAAACCATTTCAAATTTCAAAAATCAGGTAATCGGCGTGGGCAACGCTACCACCCGAAAAATATGTTAAAACAAAATTATCTGTTATTAAAATAATAATAGATATTTTTGTAAATAAAAATAAATTATTATAATTAAAAAATTAAAAATTGTACCTAACTTTTTCGGAAAGAATTTTTTCTCATTCGTACTAATGCAGCACTGTTAGAGATTAGATTAGGGTGGAATATGCACTGCCACTTATTAGTGTATTGTGCTTCTCTTTCTTAAGCGATTCGAAGTGTTCTTAGTTTATTGCTACCCCATTTAAAGCATTCAAATAGCGATTACACCTATTAAAGTTTTAGTTTTTTAGTATCAGAGCATGAGTTGATAACAGCTGAATTTTTTAAAAGAGCTTATTATGTTTACTTTATATTAAGAATTGAATATTATGTTTACTTTAGCAAAATATGTTCAAGATTTGTCGAGTTTCTACTACTGATCGAATGAAGCGTAAAAAAGGCGTTAAAAATGGAATATGGCAGTGTGAGAAAAATAAAAAAAAGAGAAAAAAGGCGATTAATATATTAATTGTAAAAGAAAATGTATTGCTAAAAAGAAAACGCTTTGCAACTTACTTAGAAGCTTTACTTACTTCTATTCACTTACTTTACTTACTTCTATTTGATGGTAAACATTTACATGATGTGTTTATGGATGGATGTCAAGGACCACACAGCTGTAAGAATGTTTGTAGAAATAGGTTGATTTACGACAATTTATCTGTATTTGCCAACTCCTGGTCATTTATTTCTACCTTGTAACAGGTACTTTGATAAAGTAAAAAATCTCTTAGAAATCATGAAAAGCTTATACACTTAAGCAATACACTAAACTCTTTATACTAACAAGTCTTTAATACTTATAACAGAACAAGTTTGCCCTGCATCTCATACAGGGTTTGATTTTTTTGGGTCAACGATTTTAAGAACGCACTTGATATTAATGTGATTTGTCTCCTGTTTCTTAGTTTTATCGTTTTAACGTTTTTCAATTGTAAAACACGATAATTTGCGTTAATCCAAACTCAAGCTGTGCTAAGAAGCGAAGACTGTGAAAATGGTTTATTCGGTTGAACAAGAGACTTTTGTATTGTCTTATTATCGCAATGGGACATTCAACAACGGAGAGTGGGTGTATTTTGTAGCAGCTTGTAAGCAAGAATATCTTGCTAAATACCCTGATCTGCAAATTCAAGAAACGTCATTGGAGTTTCACATCAGAGACGTAATAAACAGATTTGTTCGAATTGACAGTGTCAACAAAGGAAAATCTCCTGAAAGGTTTCCAGTATCTGAGAAAGTTGTTGAGGATTTAAGGGCACTATTGGAGCAGAACCCACAAACCTTTTTGACAAAATTGTCTCACCAGTCAGGAGTTCCCGTAAGCTCCTGTCATAAAGTAATTTTATTTTCTATTATAATTTTCAAAATTCGAAGAGCATTTGATTCTTAGGCAACCAACTATGCACGCCCGTATCAAGTTTGTCGTGCGTCTGATACGTGTCCTTAGATAATCTATTAAGAGCACACAAAGTAAAAAAGACAGCACACTTCCTACGCCAACTGCGTTCTTAGAATCATTTATAAAAACCCGTTAGAAGAAAACAGTATCATTTGAGATTTTAAGTTTTTGTGACCTAAATATTATAAGGGAAATTGCCAGACTACAGCACCCCCGTAAGAAGAGAATGAGTTCTAGTATATCTTTCAACGAAAACTATACGGCGATTGCAGCATACGAATACGTATGCTGCAATAGATATATTGATGACTTATTTGTTTTTAATTGGTACAAAACATTTTAAGCCAAACGTATTTTGTACAAAAGAAGTTTTCCTAAATATTAATATATTTATTGAAAACGGAGGATATATAATTTTCTTTCTCTATATTTATGGAGAATAAGAAAATTAAAAACATTATGCAAATTCTATCTACCAAGATCTATCTACCATGAAGAAATTGAAAATTTCTACCAAAATATTTTTTCTGGCGACATAACGACCCATTGTAAACCGTGACCTTGGAACATAAATTTTTTAACATTTTGATTATGATAAGTTTATACCACCTAGTTGGTAATTTTTTTTTGAACAAAAAATTATTGAACATATTTGATATGTTTATTACTCAAACCCCAGTTAACTTGGGTTTGAGACGTGTGACAGAGACAAGGATGTTGATAAGCCAGAAAAAAAGAAAAGAATTAAAGTATCCAGGTACAACAAGAACTATGAGGAATGAATGACAGAAGAAATCCCGGTGTACCTGGGAAGAAGAGAAAGTGCAAAAGAAACAAAGATAATAGAAAGGTTCAGGTGCGGAAATGAGGAGAGCAGTGAGATGAGAGAGAGCAGTAAAAGAGAAAATACTGAAAAAAAATAAAAAGGAGATAAAGTGGATGAAAGAGATATGGAAGAAATGAGAAACAAGGACAGAGGGAAGGGAACACAAAAGAAGGACAGGGAGGATGAGATAGAAAAAAAAGTATAATTGTGTAATAGTAATGTAGATATTTTAAGCCTGTATAGGCATAAATTCGGTTTTTTCTCTTATATTAGATTTTTGTTAAAAATCAATCAAATTATGTCCATCAAAGGTTTAAATTGAATTTTAAGTTCAATGGTTTGTTGCTGTTACAAACTGTTAGTGGCAATATTATTTGAAAACTTTTTATTTTCATATGAAATAATTTTTTTTTTGCAAATTTTAACAAATAGCTTAAAGAACGCGTTTTATAAAAGATGTTTGCGCACGTGTTCTATAGAAAACTCACCTGCGACTTGTTTTATTCTACTTCATAAAACTAGTTCTTCAATATACTATTTTTTGTTATGTTCAAGTGCTAATTTAAAGCGTTTAACATTAAAAATAATGTTTTCACACTATAGTTCCAGAACAATAAATCTAGCAAATCCTCATACATAACATCTAGTGCATAATAGTGTAGTATGGTAGTGCTTCTGACAAGCCAGTACTAATTGAAGTTACAAGTTTTTTTGGCTTACTAATTTTTAATTCATATTAAATTTGTATCGTCAAAAAATCATCTTAATAAGTTTGCTGAGTCGGAAAACCAAAAAATTAAATTTTTTACCTTTCAAATTAGAACAAATTTTTAAACGCTTTATATTTCAAAAAATATAATGTTTTTTGTATTACCACGAATTATAATTAAAGTTGTTAAACCGGATTTACATTTTTGTGTTTATATGAATAGATAGTTTTCTTAACAAATTGCTTTTATGATAAGTTTTATTATCATAAACATAGACACATTATCTATCTAGCTCAACCACACAATGGTTTTTTTTTGGTGTTAAAATGAATTCACTTGGTTCTGTCATCTTATCACATAATGATAAACATAAGTTTTGATAAATATTTGTTGCCATACACGTTAACAACAGGTGACTAATTTAAATCATTTGTTATAGTTGAGATCGATCTTATTTGTATTGTTTTAGGTTTATTATGTATTTTCACTTGTGCAACCAATTTTGCGTGGCCAAGTCCTGCAGTGCCGAAGTTGTTATCAGAAAATTTTCCTTTGAGCATTACTAATGAAGACATAACTTTTTTTACAAATATTGGATTTGGAGGTTTGGCAGCTGGATCCCTAATAACTTCATTATGCATAGATCGATTTGGTCGAAAGTATTCTTTGTTAATGCTTACACCATTTCAAATTGTAGCACATATTTTACTATATTTTACTGAAAGATCAATACTAGTGGTGCATATATCTCGATTTTTAAGCTTGTTTGTTTATAGTGCTATCTTTCAAATTTTTCTTATTTACATCTCTGAAATTGTAGATCCAAAAATTCGCGGACTGGCAATAGCGTTAGTGACAGTGGTATGGAATATTGCGATAATCTATGTAAATTTAGTTGGAGCTTATTTTTCATTTGAAACCTCAAGTCTTCTATTACTAATTTCGCCCGTTCTTTTTTTATGTTTGTTTTTATTTGTACCTAAAAGTCCTTATTATCTCATTATGAAAGGAAGGCTAAAAGAAGCGGAACTGTCTCTAACAAAATTTCGTAGCAAAAAACAGATTGAGGAAATTCAGAAAGAATTTAGTCAATTGCTGTTAGATGTTAAAAGACAAATGTCAGAAAAGGGAAGCTTAAAAGATATATTTTCAGATCCTGATAATAGAAAAGCATGTCTTATTACAATTGCATTATATGAATTTGAAACGTTATCAGGACATGGAGCTTTAGTGATTTTTGCTCAATCTTTTTTTTTAGATGCTACTCCTCTACTCTCTAAAGAAATTGCAGCTGCTGCTATGGCAGCTCTTCAAATGGTTTGTGTAGTTATTTCGATGTTTATGGTAGATCGAGTAGGAAGAAAATTTTTAATTTTAGTTTCTTTTGCTGCAATATCAATTTCATTATTTTTTCTATGCGCTTACTTTTTTGTAAAAGATTTTTATTGGGAGCCAATTCAAGACTACAGTTGGATTTCTATAGTGTTTGTTATTATTTTTAACGCGTTTTTTAATATCGGAATTGCTCCAGTTATTCCATGTATTAAAACGGAGCTTTTACCATTAAAATTCAAGGGTGTAGGAACTAATATTTTATGTGTTACCTATACAATTACAATATTTGGATCTACGTCTTTCTATCAATATATGGCAGCTTACTATAGCATTGGATGGCCTTTATTATTTTTTGCAATTATGCAAACGTTGGCTTTTGTAGTTACTTGGAAGTTTTTACCAGAAACAAAAGGACAAACGTTAGAAGAAATTCAACAAACATTGAAAAGACATTGATAATTCTATTCTTAGAATTTTTTGGTGATAAATCTTTATATACACAGTATTGTCACATTTGTTAAACTGCGAAGTAATTTACACTTTGATATACTTGATTGTTAAGGTTTTTATTACAAAATCTTGTTCATATAGATTTTCCTTATTTTTATTGTAACAAATAAAGCAAGGAATTAACCTCGTTGTTTCATTTTTTTTAAGAAATTTATTAGTTTACAATGTAGATATTTATTTTTATTTTTAGCAATAATTATATATATATATATATATATATATATATTTTAAAACAAATTTCTTCAATAAATTATATTTACAAAAAGCAATAATTTTTTTATGAACATAAATATTAATGAACTAGTTTGCAAAACAAAAGTTGCTGTTATTTGTCATACTAAAACCGAACAACCACTTTGACAAAAAAATATTACTTTTTAAACAACGTTAGATCTATGAAACTATGTAAAATATTTGTTAAAACCTAAAAATTATTATTTTTGTTTAAAAAAAAAAATTATTTCTTACATTAAAAATTTTTGTCAAAAGTATAACGTATTAGAAGCTTAAAGAAAAATACAACACAAATTAGTAAAGAACTATAACATCTTTCTCGACATAATTATATAAACTGTTTACATGAACAAAAAAGTTGCATAACTAGTTTTTTTAAATGTAAAGAGCAGTTAAGGATGGATTTAATGGTGATAGAACAAGCTCGAATAAATAAACATCTACACTGTTCTTATAAATTATAAAAAATATTATAATTGTGTTTCTTATTGTTAGTTGAAAAAAAATTTTCAATTACATAAAGTCAAATTTAATTTTATTTCTAAAACTAATCAATTGAAACTACATTAATACCGATCAAACAAAGAATATTTTTAAAAGATTTGCGATGTTTAAATAGTTTTGTTTACCCATTAATCTATTATTAGATCTTCTCAATAATTTTAGAAATAGATGAGAAATTACGTTATTATTTTAACTTTTTGTAATCTTTTGTGAATCAATGACATATAGATATATGTAAGAAATAAAAATCAATTAATTTCAAATTAGTGTAAAGCTGTTGTCAAATAATTTCAATATAAATTTTGATTTAAGCAAATGTGAAATTTAAGTTGCAAATAAAAGAAAGAATAAAATTTTATTTTAAAAATATAATTATTACTATTTGTTGATTAAGAGAGAAGTGAAATATCCAGGATAAGAACAAAATTTTAAACTTTCATATGACAAAACTGAAAGTAATAGTAAGATAATGGTAAGATAGTGTTTTTTAAACAAGTTCAAATAATTTTAAAAACACGGTTGAACAGTAAAAATCTAATGCAAGCAAAAAATAATCATGCTATTTTTCTATTAACTTAGTTTTTTAGTGTAAATATGTAGACTTTGACAGATTTTAGTGATTTTAATATTACAGCAAATACGTAATAAGTACTATCTGAAGCCTTAAATTCTCAAATTTATGAATTTTTAGGATAATCGGAAAAGTTTTCTTAGTCTTGTTAAAGAACTAAATTTCTAAGTTGAAGAACTATTTTTGTTACTATATGGGTATTAACATCATATTACTTCCTATAATTCAAAGTTTTAAGGAAAATCCATTTTAATGTTTTAATCAACAAAAGTAATTTTGAATGCTTAAGGTTGAATGCAGTTGTTGATAGAAAATACGTCAACTTGATGGTTGGCACTTGACAGATTATCTCCCAACAATTAATTGAGAGATTTTTTGTACAAACTTAACTAAATATGCTGCCAGAAGCCGAAATTAATTGCGAAATCAAAAGCATTTGTTTGCATTTTGTGACAAACACAAAACAATCAAATTTTTTGTATACACATTATTGTACTAACAGTTTAAAAGTAGATGTCAAGAAACAGTTTTGAAAGAGGCTGAGCGTGATAACTGCTCTATGTAATATTTTTAGAGACGTTTCTTCTTTTTAATTTAAAAAATTTTAAACAAAGAGTTCTATAAAGTGTTTTATGTTTTTTCAATGTGACACATATAATAAAGCACATATTTAGTAAAAATACGATTTATTAGTGAAGTAGTGCCGTGATGGTTATTATCATATTAATGATTTTATTTACACGTGTTTGTTCATCTGGCTTAGGTATTTGTTTGTTGTATGTATATCTGAAATAAAGTTTGTTAAAAGTTTTCCGACTGACAGGTCCCTTTAGGCACCATCAAACTATAACGTACGAAGAGTCAGCATTAGATACGGACCCATACACCGCAATTAGACTGTCTATCAAGTTGGTTGAGGACGCCCAAAACTTCACTTATTTGAACGAAATGTTAATTAAAGGTATATCTAGGCAAGGGCAACCTTTAGTTTGGTTATATAGCTACCGAGATTCATGCTAGTTAATGCTATTTTGGAACGTAATTAATTAACTAATGGCTCACGAATTTCAAATTCAATCACGTTCCAAATGGCCGCACTCGGTGACACAAAGTTACTTTTCAAAGGGGCATTTACTAAAAGTTAAGTGAATTTACTACAAAATCTGTAAACTTTGATTTTACAGAAAGTCCATCGCCCGCATTAGATGCTCTCTTTGCTTAAAAATAAAAGATAGAAAATAGCCGCTTTTCAACACAATCTGCTATTTAATTTCCGAATGATACAGAAAACAAAATTGAAAACATTAACTTGTGATACAACAAAAAAATGTTTTTTTACATATTAACTACTTGCATTAAATGAAATTGTTTTCAATTTGAGAAACATTTCTTTTTATACATTCTGGAAACTTTTTATAAATTATACTCAGAAATTTCAAATCTAATGACACTGATCAATTTATATTTCTTATAATGTTTATGTTACAAATGTCTTTGTAATAATTAATTGTCAATGTCAGAGACGATGTTCTAATTTTGCTTTATTAGCTTAGAAATCACGATCCAGACACCAAATTTCTAAAATGAGGCTGCCAGCATTAAAATGTTAAAAATTTATTAAAAAAAAAATCAACCAAAAACTGTCTCACTTATTCGTGACGCTATCCATTTGTGACCTATAAAGTTGACATCGTCTTTTTATAATCCAATGTTTCGGTTTCAGTTTTGGATAATAGTCTTACATTCTTTTGCAACAAATTTTACTCGATACCTTCATCTGTAACAGTTGATCAAACTATCACACTTTGTCTAACAAAAATGCTGAAATACCGGGCGTTCAATATTGAAAGAAATCAAGGACAGCTGTGCTTTTTTGGCAACAGCTTTTAGATCGATCCGTACTAAAATTAGATAAAATAACTACTCAGCCTGCAAATAACATTGATACATTACTTATTAGTACCGCTAAGCTAACCTGTATTACACGTGTTTATTCACAACTGTCAATCAATAGTGCTATTGACATTTAAGTACAGTGGCGTACCAATCCATTTACGCCGATGCAGTTGCACCAGTTTCTGAATGTGAAATAAATTTTTAATTATTTAGAAAGAAAACCAAAAATTCTTAAACAAGATAAAAATACGTAAGTATTTCTTATTTTACAGCGCTCAAAAACAATAACGCAAACTAATTAAATTAATATATTTAAATTTACAAAAATCTTTACGCCATTGCGTAAGCGATTTTATGTTTTCCCGGCTTCAGTACGAATCAATCTAATACCTGCTGCAAAAAAGCGCAGCCTTTGTTGATTTTCGTTAATATTGAACACCTGGTATATAATGCTATACATAACAAAAACAGGCAAAACATTGACTTATATGGTAGTTGCTGTTGTTGAACAAAAAGTTATAAAAGTTAAGCTTATTGAACAGGTTTTTAAAATTACAATGTTTCTTGGAATAGTATAAATAATAACTTAACAATTATTACACTTGGAAAACTTTCTGTGGTGCAAAAGCTTTCAAAGAGATGACGTCACAAATTAAAAAAGGCGCAATTTAAACTACAAGTTGCTCTGTTTTGGCTCTTAATAAAAATATCCATATTTTCAAAATTCTTAAATTTATTTTATAAGTAGACAAAAAGACATTTTAGTATTTTAAGCAAACACACGTTTGATTTTTGTTAGAAGAACATGTTTAAATTAAAATATGAATTATTACAAACCAATTTAATGTGTTTTTTATAGTTTTTTTAAATAATATTATTAATGATAAATCTTTAATTTTTCAGCAGATACATACACCCAATTACATGAGAAAAAAAACAATCAACTAGATTAAATCTTGAATAAGGACAACAAAAAATATAAAACAAAAAAAAACAAAAAGAAAAAAAGAATGCTTATTGCAACTTTATTGTTGACCAATTTAATAATTAACTTTGCAGCTATGAAAACAAATCTAGTGGGTGAAGAGGTCAGATTAAATCTGCCAAGAAGAAGTTGGCTTTCTATACCGCGCACAGGGTATAAACTATACACAATCAACTAAAAAAGTCAAAAACTTTAAATATAAAATATTTTTGTTGAAAAGATTTAATATGTTTTATTCTTTTTGTTTTAATTTGCAACATACATACTTTAATCTAGATTTGATCCAGTTTTGTTAAGTAAGTCAAGTATCTTATCACATGTTTCTAACACCGCTGAAACAAACTTGTTAAATGTAACTTTATTACCACGTTCAGATCTCAAGCTTTTTCTAAAGCAAAATTGTTGTATTTGTAAAAGAAAATACAATCAATGTTTTGCTTGTGTGCACAAGTTAACGTAACCAAAAAGTATTCTTGAGGGAAGCATCATTTTTTATTTTGGTATATTTAAGCTCTATCTGTCCTATTAAAACCTTTAATTTATAAAAATCTTACAACTTCAGCTGATTGAAAATTTCTACAATCGATAATTTTGTTAATAATTATAAAATATAATTTTAAATCGTGTGCAATTTACCACCTCACCAATATCATTGATTAGTAGTATAAAAAGTAAGGGGTTCAAATAAGATCCTTGTGGCAGTTATTCAAATGTTGAGCAGCGAATAAACGTGCCTGCTCTATAGTTCCATCGTTAAGGCAAAAATAGAAACTCACCGTATTGCTTGTAGCCACTCATCAGTCTGTAGTATTTGTCGCAGTAGACTTTAGTTTTGCTTCGCTTATGCCAAATTTTTAGTAAAATATATTGTAAAATAATCAAATACATAATCATGTAAAATTAATAAGTAATGGACAGTAAAGATCTGCTGAAATTACGTTGATTCTTTGGAAAATAAGGTCTAGATTAAAATAAAAATAAAATAACGGGTCTAGGCAAATCTAAGATGTATTAATAGGAAAAAAAACGTTCAAAATAAAATAAAAAGTAATTAAAAAAAATTCAAACATTTAGATTATCTATTAAACAATTGCAAAAGTAAAAAAAAATTATTCATAAATTAGTTTAAGGTTTGACGTAAATAGAAAAATGATCAATAGTTATTGTTATTCCTATAATGATTGTGTAATACATAATCAAATTTGAGCATCATATTTTTAAAAGCGTGTCCCATTTTATTTATAGACAAATGCATTAATTAAAGCAAAGCGTCGCGACGCCTGCATCATTGCATTACTCGTTATAAACATTTCCGTTATTGCGCCTTGCAAATGTAGGCTACGCCGCGAGGTTTTTGCTCTTTCTACATTTCTGACACGTGCTTTGAAAGCGTGGGTGAGCATTGGTTTATTGCGCACTATTGGCGCATCATTGCAGCGTCGCGACGCCTAGTACGCTGAGGTTTTTTCTATTGCAACACTAAATAAGCATAAATATATAATTGATTTCTTGAAGTTGAAAAAGTCAGCTATTTTAGATTGTCTACATTTTAAATTTCATTGAAAAAGAATATTTTCTTTAATAATCTTAGAAAATTATTCTCCATCATGTTACTAAATCAATTAACAAAACCAAAACCAATTGATGAAAATATAGAAAAATTACAAAGTGTATATTTTATCTATGTAAAGCATTTAAATTTGTCAATGTTGCTGCAAAGTATTAGATTTCACGTCATTTTAATACTTATTTTGTGGCTTTTATTAGTTTTTCAAAGCAAACACCTATTAACACGGTGTTTTTTAAATAAATCTCCACAAAAAATATCGACTTAGCAACAAACTCTGAGAAGCGCTCGTTCAAAATAATTGTTTGACTATTATTTGATTACTTGAATCTCATAATAATTATCTCCACCGCCTGGAAGCTAAAATGCACTAGTCTCATATTTTAAAATAATTTTTAAATATTGGTAAAAACATAGAGAATAACTAATAAGAAAGAACCATACCTTCAACTCAACATAATTTTTTTTTGTTTAATTTGTTGTTATTTTTTCTATTGCTGTTTATTAGAATCAATAATCAATGGTTTAACTGTAAACAGACTCTCATTATTTGTCATAACTGGGATAAGGCCTAACAAGCGTAAAAAGTGATTGAGTCTTAGGTTATTCAATTTTGGGTAAATGATTTGCTTCAGACTTTTATATATTATTTTAGCCTGTGCTGATGCTGCTAATTGGCTTGTGATCTTCAAATAACTACCGATTACCCATTCAGATGAGCTCTCACCGATTACCTTCAAAATTAAACTACATAAATTTAAATTCGATACGTTTGTTTTTAAATATCAAATTACTCAAATCACCCATAAAACGCTTCCGAACATACTTATATAAAATTTAAAATGCTACTTTATTTAGTTCTGCAAGAATTATGTTGTTTTCACTTAAACAACAAGAAACATAATATTAAGTGAATACTTGAAAAAGAGTAGAGAAAGTAACAAGAGCATCTAAAACAAAAAATGAGTTATGGATGAGTTGGAAAAATTTTGCTATGTTAGTTTTGCTGGTTTTTTCAATTTGTTGATGCTTTAGTAACGTTTTCATTAGAATATAAAGATGTATTGAATCAATGAATCAAAATGACTGTCTTTATTCTAAGTCGTCATACATACTTATCGTAAAAAGCCAGATCATTTCTTATTTGAACTCTAATTGCAGCAAGCATTACATCAAACTGAAAGATTGAAAAAGTTTTATAAATAGATCACAAAATGTCGTTTTTGACAAAACTACTTTTCCAAAGTCAAAAATAAGATATAAGACATAACTTTTTTGCAGTAATTAAATATTAAAATTATTAGTTACGTAATACATAACATAGAAAAAGATAGAAATAGACTTGAATCAAGTATTGTTGGTTTATTTGATTGTTGAACACACTTATGTCTTTCTAGAATATGGTGATAGAATTTTTTTTGATTGTGTTTAAGATAAAGATTTTGGCATATGAGCAGGATGCACAAAATTAATGATAATAATAATTTGGTATAATATAAATGATATTTTAAAAAAACTATAGATGTTTACCCATATTTTAGCAAGAAGATTTATAAAAACACAGGCAGCCTTTACCAGCAAATATTCAAAAGCAAAATTTAACAATTAATCTGTTTTAAATTATAATTGAAATTTGGTTGTTAAAACAAATATTCTTACTAGATAACTATATTTATTTATTTCTTTTATTTTTTTGTTTAGACGGACTGTTATTTTCTACTACTAGTAATTTAGTATAGCTTTACAAAACAAATTAACAAATAAGTGAGAAAATACACATTTTGTTGCTTTTTTTGACTGTTTAAAAATAAACAGTTTTCGTACTAAGGCTGCTCGCATAATGCTTTAGATTCGTGAGTTAGTATTATGCCGACTATTTTTTCCAGATTAGATAAAAAAGAGATACGTTTCCGCTTTCTTAAGTTAAAGCCGTTGAACGATTCTGACCGAAATTTAAATGAATAAATTGCAAAGTTTTCGGTAAACAAGAACATAAAAAAGCATCATGTCTCAAAAAGTCATTTCAGCAAGCTTTTTGAGTGCAAACTTTTTCTAGGTACGATTCTTTTTACTCGTAGAGGCGTAGCAAGCTGATGCGTCTTTGTTATCATGTCTCGTTTTTATGTGTCATTCGCATTGCCGCTCGCTAGTTTAACAATTTTATACGATTTATGCTACCAGTTTGACTACAATGTGACTATAAAGCTTAAAAAATGCTTAGGAGCTTTTCTAAAAGGAAAAACATACATTTCTTGAACATTAAACGAATGAGCTTAGACACACAACGGGTCAGTTATCTTATCACTCTAAAACTGATTTTCAAATATATTCGATTAATCAACACCACATTTCCAGAGAATTTAAACTTTTACTATATAATTAAAGTTCAACAAACTTTCATTTTATTATTTTTATCAACATAATTTTATTAATTTTTACACTTAATATAAAATGACAGACTGTTTAAAACAGTTTTCTTAGGTACTAAATTTCACCTATAGCTTTTGATAGGTAAGGTATTGACAAATGAAACAATTTATAAAAAAAAATGTATACATACACGTTTAAAGTTTTTTTTGTGCCTTGCGCCTGCAAAACATATCTTTCATCGTGTCCTAAGCGGCCTGAAACGCCGTCTTGCCAGCCTAGGCTAGAAAATGGTTACAATTAATGTATAGCCCCCCAAAGTTCCTAAGCCGTAATGTGTGCAGGAGTATCGATTTTTTCAGAAAACAGCATTTTCACTTTTTAAGAACGCAAATAGGTAACTTTTGAAATGTCAAAGCAAAATTTTTTTTTTTTAATAAAAAGGACATCTGAATTTTTTTTTAGCGTTGCCATAATATGAAAAAAACTTTTTTTAATAAAAAATTCTTTTTATTTTTAAAATAAAAAATCGGCAGTGTCACAAAAAAGTTTGTGAATCACACCTCCGAAAACGCTTTTGCAAAAGCTCGTAGTTTGGAGGCCTCGGCCTTCGGCCTGGGCCCTCAAAATCACTCGCCTTGCAAAATGCCTGTTTCCGCCTTGTGATTCAAATAACTATTTTTAACGCAATATTATTTTTGAGAATGACATTTTATAAATAATTTACTTTTTACAACTGTTTTTAAACATTCTTAATTTTTTTATTACTATTATTATCAATTATCATTATTATTATTGTTAGTCTTCTTATTAATAATTTTAAAAGATTATTCAAACATACATACATTCGAAGAACAATTTAGTTTTTGATTTAATTATCAAACATATTCTATTTATAATTTTTCAAGAGTGACATTATCCTTTAAATAAAAAAACATATTTCTTAATATTTAAGTGTAACTATTTTTCACATTAAAATAAAGTAATTTATTATTTTAAGATTAACAAGAAAAGTTATTTAAAAAAAAGATTTGTTCTGTTTTCAAATTTGAAAAGTGATAAAAATATTTTAACAAATAATGAATAACAACAATGACAATAATAATCAATTTTTCATTGGTTACTTAGAAAAAATTGTATACATAAATTATATTAAGTAGAAAGAATATAACATTTAACAGAATTAAAAACGTAAAGGTTTACTGTTTACTCCTGCGCAACTATGGTGTTACCTTATAGTTGCGCAGCCAATAATTCTTCAACCAATAATAGAATCTTCTAAACCACATGAAAAACACTTTTTAATTACAAATTTAAGTAATATTTGAAAAAAATATATATACTTGTCGTTGCATTTAGTGGCAACCGAATGGTCTATGCAATCGGTAGCATCAGATAGTGTTAGTTTTAGTGTTGTCGGCGGCGTATTTCCCATATGTGCGCAACTGCCTCGCTCTAGCATTGTCTGTTACATGAAGTTGCGTGCAACGCATCTTTGTCACTCTCCCTACTCGCATTTAAAATTTACATACAAAAACTAAGAAACTATGATCTAAATCAACTTTTTACTAGAGCAACCTAACACAGATAAATTACGGATAAAATAAGCTTCATTTCATAATAACTGATTTTTGACTAAATAACTGGTGAGGGTATATATATAACATTTATTTATTACCTGTTTATATCTGACAACCCCATAGTAGCGCAGTAGTAAAAGTAGACAACGTTTACGTCTTTAATTCGGTTGGGTATATTCTTGTGACTAGTAAACAATGTATTTGATCTGATGAAGCTAACAGATTTCTTATACCGGATCTTGCACTATGAGAATCATATCAGTATCAGGATAGTACTAGTTTTTTATCCTCCAAATATGTAATGCTTAAAAAATTACAAAACTAATACGTAAAAATTGACGTATTTGCCTACTTCGAATGGTATTTTCAACCATACAAAATGTATGGTAATGAAATGATAAATTTTGTTTTGTATGGGCGTTGCTTGTCAGGAAAATTGTGATATTTCATTTTGAATAAACACAAATAAAAAAAATATTTTAAATATAGTTGGCAACTTGCAATGAGTTGTTGTGCTCTTACCTTAACTCTTTCTAATATTTTAAGAAAATTAATTCTTTTAATCGCTCGGGCTGTTTATTAATCTAACTTAACCTACAACTTGTCATAAATTGTTGCTACCGACTTAATTCAGAAAGTTGTCAAATAGATAATAGTTTAAATCTATTTATGACAGTGTTCCCACCAAGTAAAAATGGGTTACCAAAGTTTGTAACGCAAATCTCTTGAGAGGCAAAACATTGTTTTACATTGTACCATCTTTATTATTATCATGACATTAGCAGAAAATAAAAGAAATTGTACTGAGACAGTTTTCTGCAGCTTTTTCTTTTGAAAAATCAAACATAATCTCTTTTATTTCTATTTGTTTTCTGTGATACACTACAGTGTTGTGCAACTAGTAAAATTTGTGAAAATACAACGTTGGTATAACGTTATATTTATAAGTTATACCAATATATTTATAGTATAAAGAATAAAACAATTCTCACTTTGTAGGTATGGTAGCGACAATTTATGACAATTTGTGAATTATGTTAGATTTCGAGCAAATAAGAGAAGATATTTTTTTAAATTATTGAAAAAGTTGAGGTAAACACACAACAATTCATCATAAGTTAGTGTTTGTAGCAAATATGAAGAAAAATAAAGTTTTATTGTTTTATTTGTGCTTGTTAAAATGACTAAATGGTTGTTTTCAAGACAAGATTAATGCCATTTAAGTTTTTAGTGCTTTAAAAGTCTAAAAATCGGTCATTGCTTTAAATTTTGAGCTTAAAATGAAATCTGTCAAATGAAACGCATAAATGACCTATTTTTTATTTTTACATGTACCTGTATATTTTTTTGTTGTTTTTGTATGGAGCAAGGATTGTAGGAAAAAAAATTTACTCTTATTTTTAAAATCGGAAACACTCTAGACAACGCAAGCTTTCAAAACCAGCTATGAAAAGTACAACTGCGGGAATTTTTTGTGGGTGCTCGTTAAATAATGCCACTGAAAAAAATTCGGTTTTAATAAATTTGGCTTTATATTAATAATAATACCGCATATTGTAAGGTTATCTACTTTACGTGTTTATCATTGTTGATATCAGGCTAATCTGGACGTTCAAATGTGCAAGAGAGACAAAATTATTAAAAAGTGGATCTATATTTTTTCAAAAACGGTTTAGTGACCTAACCTAACCTGGTCCAAATATATAAATTTAAAATACAATAGATTTACGATTGGTTAAATTTTAAAAGTATCACTGATCAAAAATTTATAATTTTAAATTTAATGTGATTTTGTATCATTGACTTTATGTGAACTTATCTTTTTGTGCTGTCAATGTATTCTGGATTTACAGTCAAATGCTAACGCATTGCGAATAAACAAAAATCAATAATAATTATAATGTTGCGGTATATACAAAGCGGCTAATGAAGCTATTTAGATGACATTAAAACCAGTCTTAGATTTTATCAGAATTTCTGATGTTAATCGTATTTTGCATCTCTTGCAGGAGCTGATACAAGAAAAGTAAAAGTAATCACGTCATAAATAATCGTACGTTATTACGTTTAGTGTAAACTGAATTCAGCAGTCACTGACAAATAGAACAAAAAAAGTGCTAAAAATTTCAAATAAGTAAAGCACGGTTCCTGAATTGGCGCTACAGCTTGTATGATTTGTCGGAGCAAATATATGCTATGTTCCTATTACAAATCACCATAACCCAAATGACATTCAATCAATGTAAAATATTTAATTACAAAACTCTACCTAAAAAGTTTAAAAATTATTCATAATTTTTTATTATCATTACTAGTTGAACGCATTTTTTAAATTTAAAAAAAAAAAATTAATACAGTGTAATTTTTAAACAGTGTTTCAAAAAACAAAATAAGTAAAGTTTCTAATTTTTGTTTCAACGATTGCTTGCGAAATTTAGTATGATTTTGTTTTATGTTTTACTTCAGAATAGCGCATGTTACAGAGTCATCTAAATTACGTGTTCTAGACGTTCAAGGATGTAGAACCGCGAAAATAATAGAAAAGTATTACCAAATTTTTACCCAAAATTTTTAAAATTCTTTAATATTTTTTATTACTATAGTACTGGTTGAGCTGTTTTTACAGATATTTTAGTAAGAAGCTGATTAAAACAGTTTTATTTTTGCTAAAATGCCATTGATAAGCAAAATCAGAAATTCTGTCAATTGTAGACTTCAAATCTATAGCACCGTGCTAAGTTTACACGCTGTTTGTATAATATGCAAGAAGGAAGAAGTTTTTTAGTTCATACTATAAGTAACATTTTTGTAATTGTCTTTCTACACAAATAAATTTATCCTTATCTAGTCAGGCGTCGAATGATAACAATTTACTTCTGCTTGAAACTGATTTGCTGTCTTTATGGATAAGCGTTTACTCATGCTGGCGCAAGTGAAATTTTTTTCACATACGAACTACAATTTAAAATTATAAAAAAACTATTTAATGAAAAAATGATACACTTTTTAAAAATTTTAAATATTATTTTTTCGTCTTTCACTAGGTTTACAAAGTATTTAACGGCTTGATTTGATTTCATATCCATGTTTTTTCCTTGTCCACTGTGATTTTGTTTCGTGTAAACTCATCTTCTCTTTTGGCATTGTGTTTAAGCGGGTTCACAAAAAAGTCAACCAATGTACAGTTTAGAGTATCAAGCAAAAACAAAATGTAAGGATTTGTTTGCTTTGTTTTTAAATGTTCGGCTAAAAAATTGGGAAGCGGTATATTTGATATATTTACAAAACAACTACATTATAGAGTAAAACTAGTGTTATCGATTAGACAGGCTACTTTATCTACTTTTTGGCAAGTAGTAAAACTGTGTGAATAGTTTTTTGTGACAACAATTCCATATTTTGATTAGACATCTATTAGAAGCAACCTTACATCAAAAAGTTAAGAAACTAGGTTTTTACATATTTTAATCCACATAAGTCACTTAAAAGACAAATGTCAATTTTGATAATTACAACTGTGATAAAAAGTATATCACGGATTGGACAACTAAGTTTGGTCCAAAGCGCATTTCTATGATATGCAATGTGCTCTATTTTCTTTGGTTACTACCAACAAATCGAATAATAAAATCAATGCAATTCTTATTCAAACTAGATCCCTAGACTTAGACATGTTTTATTTTTTATATTTGAATAAATTTATAGTAACAGGCACTTATAATATAAATGTAACAGGTAAATATAATATAACATGGCCCAAATTTGACAAAGAAACAAGCTGACTTCTTATACATCACTTTGAGTAATAATGAAACCGTCTTCTTTTTTACTTTTAAAATGCTAGGTATTTTTTTTGTGTTTACTGTTTCAACAGATAAACAAATTATTAATTTGTTACTAATTCATTTAAATTACAAACTCGTCTTAAAAAAAAAACGAATCCATAGCTCGCTTATTTATTGGCCGATTTTAATTATTTTTGCACCAAATTAAATGGTTATAAACAAACTACAAAATAACCTAAAACTGCCAAAAGATATTTTTTTAATCCACAGCATTTACTTTTTTTGGTAATTCTAGTAGGGATTTTTATTTTAAAAACAACGATGTATTACAACTATAGGATTACAAAAAAACAATAAGGAAAAATTATTGTCTATTTTCAAACTTTGCTAGATATTGACGGCGTTTTTGCGGTCATTTATTTATTATTTTGTGTCGTTTATTTTTTATTATTATAGCTTGTTAGTCATTTATTTTTTAAAATTAGGTTATTTTCTTTTACAGTGCTTAATAGTATATGTTTAATTTTTTTCATATAAGCTTATAGTGATGATAATCACCAATGTTGTAATTTGAACAAATATATTTGACAGTTAATATTTTTTTCTTCAATATGAAATTTACCTCATTTAAGGACTTTAAGTCTTTAAGGCTATACGTAATTTTATTGCGTTATTTTGTAGCCTATTTATAACCAATTTAATTTGTGTATAAATAATTAAAGTCGGCCTAAAGATAAGCAAGCTAAAAACTCGTTTTTTTTTTGGAAAACTTTGCCTAGTTTATTAAGGTGCAAAACACGTAGTTTTAAAATTAGTAGAACCAAATTCGCTTTCTAGCGTTTGTCATTTTGATAATTTTTTGAGGCTCTTAAACCACTACTTTTCTAACATGTGAAAGAATTCCCAATTTCTAAAATATTTTTTTTCAAGTATTCGATTTTAATAAATTACTTGTGCAATCAACAAATTCCAGAAATAAACAATGCTTTGATAATGTTATGGAACAAAATTGTTATATAACTCACTTATTTCTATTTACTTAACAAATATGAAAAGGGTAAGTTACAGGCTTAGTAAACCTAACCCTGAAGAATAACGGCATGAATTAGCAATAGCTGCTTTATGTGATTGATAGGGTTTACTGGACCGACTACCTCGTGATGTTTAGGGTGCACTTATTTTTGTTTGAGAAATGGTTGTACGTGATGCAATAATTTTATTGTGGAGGGATTTATTGGATGATTGGTTTTCACAAAGATTGCTGAGACGTCATGATGTAGAGAAAGGGTTTTTGGTTAATTGGAAAGACATGGGATTTCACTAAAAATGTGACGTTAACATTCGGAATATGTTGTAGGTTGTTTTCTACTTTTTACAATGGGTTTTCTTTAAAAATATATAAATAAAATTTTTGGTTTTTCTAAATTGTTAATAGAAATCATAATGCATTTGCTAACTTTAAATAGAAAGCAAAACCTAAAAAATGCTATTATTTGACAATAGAAATATTTTATATTATATTATATTATATTATATTATATTATATTATATTATATTATATTATATTATATTATATTATATTATATTATATTATATTATATTATATTATATTATATTATATTATATTATATTATATTATATTATATTATATTATATTATATTATATTATATTATATTATATTATATTATATTATATTATATTATATTATATTATATTATATTATATTATATTATATTATACTAATTGTGTTAAGAATGAAAAGGTATATAATAAAAATAAGTGTACTTTAAAGTACATTACTTGTAATAACTACATGAACAAAAAATAACAATAACTAAACAAATAAATGCCTACATTACACAAAGTTGTATATAATATTGTAGGAAAAAATATAATTTTTTCTTAAAATAGAAGTGGCAGCATTTTTACTTTTGTGGCAACGATTGAATGTCTTGGCAGCGCGTGTTGGAACGAAAAAGTTAAAAATGTCTTTTACTTGATTGCTGCAAAAAATTGGCGTTACAAAATTGTACTACAATAGAATCTCGCCTACAACTTCGCAATTTAAAATAAAATTGATCTAACAGCAGTTGATGGCTAAACACCTTTTTGAGTTATGTAAGCAAGTTCTTACTATAGAACAATAAAATTATATGCTTTTACAGTGTTTTTGAAGATTGTACAGTAAATTTTTAAAAATCTTGAATGTTTTTTTTGAGTTTAAAAATTTTTAAGTCAAATTAAAATTCGATAATATTTTGCGGTTTTCAAAATACGTTTATAGTCTAGATTTCTGCAAAATTTCATCAATTTTTTTTGAAAAATTTAGATATTGTTTTATTAAATTTTAATTATTAAAATATTTTCTAAAACTTTTATTTTGAAAATGGAGGTAAGTCTAGCTAATTTAAATATAGATGAAAAAAATAAGTTGTTGTAAAAACTTTATAATAATCCTAAGGCAGCCTTATAGTTTGCAAAAATCACACAATAATCACTAAACAAATTGATCACATGTAAAGATTTAAAATCTTTAACGGCACATTTTTGAGAACAAAGTTAAGAAAAGAAAGTTGAACGGTCTTTGTATTTTTTATGAGATTAATAGAAACCACATTAGAGTCAGGTATATTTTATTTATCTTTTCAGCAAAACTTGAAAACTAATTATTGAACTATGAAAAAATAATTTTTTTTGCTAATGTGGCTTTTATTTGCACCTAAACCTGAACTACTTTGTAATTAAACGTTTTCTACAGCTTTTTTACTGTTATAGTTAAATTTCAAATAAACTTGCTGTCTTCTAATTTTTTTAGTTTTCTTGAATATATTATAAAGTTGAAGCTTCTTGGCTATTTCTCACGTTACATCCTGAAAAGGTATTACGCATGTTTGAAACTTAAGAAGTCTTACGCATAAAATATTTTATTATACAACGTTTGCTATCTATTCGTTTATGAGTTGCATTTGTACGTATAGAGTCCGTGTATAATTACCTAGTCAGCAATTACCACAGGACCGTACCATATTTCACACTAAGAATAGCTTTCGTAAGAAACTACAAGTACACATTTGTAAAATCAAGCCTTATTTTTACGGAAGGTTGTACCTACTTTCAGAAAAAGTCATTAAGGTTTATTTTTATAAAAATACCTCGAAACAAACTAAAACATTTAGTAGTTACTATCACAGTAAAGAAATCGTTGTAAACTATTAGTAAAGGCAAAGCGATATTTGCCAAATATATTTTTTTAATCTTGTAACTAATCTGACAACCGACAACTCACAAGACTTAGTAGTAGTAGCGCTACAAATTTAATCAGGCCCATCACTTGTTATATTGTCTAAGCAACTTCGAAATCAAGATGTCACATAAATAAAAACAATAAAAAAATGCAAGTAATATTAATAATAATAACAGTCTAGACGTAGTAGTGTCGTTAATTCAACAAAATGGCTGTGACTTTATGACAGGGAAAATACCATTTACATCGCTTATTGTACAACTTAAATGAAATATATTATGGAGTAATATACAATATTCACTTTGAATAATATAGAATTATTTAAGTAATTTGATTATTTTATAATTAAATTTTAATGTTGACAGCGTCTTATAAATATAATAGTCAGGGCGTGGTTTCTACAGTAATGACGACGAATTTGAATAGAATTTAGGAATTTTTGTCACTGACAATTGATTGTAGAAAACATCTAATAATTGTAACCTTATAAAAATAATAAAATACTTATAAATCTTATAACAAAAAATCATATAAATCAAATATTATATAGAAATCAAATGAAAAGGTTTTAAAATTAATGTATTTTATTAAATTTTAATTATAATTATATTAGCACAGAAGTAATCAGATAGATTTAATATAACAGAAACAAGAGACCGTGACGTAAAATTCAAACATTGATAAAAAGCAAAAATAATCTTTTCAATGTAATCTAAAAAATCAACTTTTTCGATTGGTTAAAAGCATGACAAATCTTGTAAAAGTTTGTACCAAAGCTTATTAACTTTATTGCAGAACAAGTAAAATATTGAATCTTGTTAAAATACCTTAATGTCCTATTTTTAAATTTTAGAATGAACAAATACTAATTAACATACCGGAAATAACATTTGTCTACTTGTGTTGTTTATGCATTTATTAATTTATTTAAATAAATTAAACACCTGAATTTAAATTTTTAAAATACTGAGAAATAAATCAGACGGAAATTTTATTCCTAATTGGACTATTATTATTATCAATGATAATCGCGACATAAAATAAGATACGATGAAAGTTAATAGAGTTCATCCATTGTTAATTTTATTTTAAATGAACAGCTGTTAGTTAGAATAACTATTTGTTTATATTTAAAACTTTTCTATTTTGTGTAATAATTAGAGGTTGGACCTTGCGTCTTTAATTCTAAAAATATACAAAAAATTGTTATTGGGTTTGCATTAAAATATTTGGTAAACAATGTTTTTTCTCAAACGTCTGTCGATTAAAAACCGTTTAATAAAACAACTTTTAGATCATGTTTATGATCAGTGATGTGCAACCTCAAGACGTTAAGTTGCAATTATGTCTTTAAAAGTTATTGATGTTTTTGTTCTATTAAATTTGGTTTTTTTGGTGGTCATCAGGTAGCTAGAGCATCATGACGCCACAGATATTTATCTCTAAGAGAATGAAATTTTTAACTTGCTGATTCTCGATAAAATTAAAAAATCTTTCTCTAACTTGAATTAAAAGTTTAAGTTATGTTTCACGAAAATCTTAGTGTTTGCTATCTAATTCCAATAAAAAATCTTCAAATAAAAATGTATTTACCCTATATATTTCTTATTCTCCACAAGTTTGAATATCTCAAACGATCATGTTGGAAGCATCAGAATGCTTTGTTGTTCATTAATTTTATTTAAAATAGTTACAATTTGAATTAAACGAATCTTGATTATATGTTTTTTACCTGATATTAATGGAGTTAAATCATATTTAATATAAATAAATATTATTATTAGATATCAATTTAGATTCTTTACCCAATAATAAAAAAAGTTGTTAAAAGTTTGGAGTGTGTAGTTGTGTGTCTGTTTGTAGCATTATACTTCCTAAATAGATAAACAGTCTCAAATCCCGTTTGTTTAATTTAAAAGCTGTATTTAAAAGCGTGTTTAACAAAAATTAAGAAAAAATAATTATTTAAAAATTTTTTTGTTTGGCAAAATTGCAACCGGAAGTATTAAAAATTTTACATTATTTTACAAGTTATAAGTTATAAAATATTGTTTTAACAACTTTTGATTTGAAAAACATTGATTTCTACAGATAAGAAGTAAGACCAGCATTTTTAAATATTAATATTAAAAGTCTTTTTTCAGCAACAATACACTGATGTCTTGATGTTGATAGATATTTTTAAGATAGAACGCCTACACACTCTGTTAACAACAAAAACCTTTTTTGAGAAAAACAGAAATATTCGTATCAGTTGACGTACGTGTAAACAATTGACAGCAAAACAATAGCATTTTGACTTAATTGTTGTCTCAACTATTATTAAAAGGTCAGAGGAATTGTTAACAGTTTCTCAAGCATTTGCAATCGAGTATTAAATGCTCTACTAAAACATTATTGCTTAAAAAAATATATATAAAAAACGATTTAATTGTACGGTCTTCTAACTAAACTAAACAGATCAGAAAAGCCGTAAAAAAAATAAATTCACATAGTTCTAAAAGAAAAAGTAGGTTTAGTTAATTATTGTTTAATAATTAAAAAAAACATGAGTTTAATTTTCAATTAGTTGTATATATTACATAGAAAATTATTATTATAAAGGTTTTCCGTCTTGTATCGCAATAAAAATCTTTAAAATTTAGATTGGATATAAAAGTATATGTTAATTGTCATGATAAGTGTTTAAACAAAAGAAGACATCGTTTATTCTTTATAAACAAAATATGTTGTTTTAGTGAAATGATTTAAATCATTTTGAACAATTGTCAAAACAAACTGAAAAAATTTAAATAAAATAACTATTCAGATTAAAAAAAACGTTGGAAATATTTTGCATTTATTTGATTGAAACATTTACACAATTAGAATCTCAAATAGTACAAAATTCGTTTTTGTCAAAATTATTTGGCGAAATACATTTTAAATTTTGCTTTAGCTTTTACAGATTAGTATGAAAATTCAACCATTCAATAAAATATTTTGCGAAAAAACAAGTTTTCAAGCAATTAGCAATAGAAAAGTTTTATTTGCCATTTACTTATTGTGTTACGTTTTCTTGGTCTTTGCCTAGTTACATTTTGGACTGTCACCAAAGCAACGACAAAAACGTTTTAGCTTGATTAGTGTATTTTAAGAATTTTGTAGACAGAACATATGTTTTTCGTAGAAATTGATAATATTGTTTAATCCAAAATAATTAAGAAAAGTAGAACTTTTCTTGTTAGCAACAGTTTTTTTTATTTATTAAATTTATTTACATAACCATCATTTAGACGTTTCAAATAGGCCAACAATTTTGTATAAGCAAAAATGTCTATGTTTTTATTTATTTGTAGAATACACTGACCAGAGCGTTGAGGATCTAAGAGTTTTTGCCTGCAAGAATATTTAAACTTAGTGCTTCTGAAAATGTCATAAATAAAACGAACTTTTTCGCAAAAGTACGCTTTAAAATATTTTCATTGCTATCCTCGTAAGTATGTTTTCACTCGCTAGGAAACCATTATTATTCTTTACATGTCAAACAATCCACTGTTAACAAAAAAAACAATCGTAAGCACGTAAAAATCCCTTGTGCTAATAACCACAAAAATATCTATTTACGTTTCAATTACAACACACTAATTTGAGCTATCACTTTGTATCTGTTGTGTTGTCAAATTAATCAACTTGACGGGTGACATGTATTTGACAATAATGTCAAGTAGTTGAGACAGGAGCAATATTTTAAGCTTATTGCCGTTTTAAGATTTTTTACTTTAACTTTGATGATACTTTATTTTTAAAAAAATTAACAAAAACTATGACTATTGCTAAACTTTTCTTTTGAATTAATATCGAATAATAATTGAAAAATCTGGTGAAGACCACTAGACATTTCGCTTACAAAAGGCACTTCCTGTCAACGTTTGTTTATATAGTATTATTTGGGCTTGAGTATCGATCTAAAGGTCAAACAATTAAAAATTATAAGTTTTTGTATAATTTTAATAACAGGTGAGTGATCATTTTAAGAGGGAACTTGATGAATTGATGGTCAATTAAAATTATTGTCACATTTATGCAAGACCACCTTAAAAATCGTTCGAAATTTTATTAATATTACCACACATTTTTTTAAATATTAAATAGTTTAGAATAATATTCTACATTTGTTAGACCATGTATTTTGCGAAAAACATGTAGAGACTTTATTCGAACACACCGTTAAATGATTTTTTTATCTCACTATTAAGGTAGCAATAAAAATTCTGTCATTAAGCCATTCTATAAATATGTTCTGGGTGCTCTTTATTTTTTTTAAACATATTGTATACGTTTCTAAAATTATTTCATTATTTGAGAAATAGGAAAAAGTATTTAAAACTATTAGTATTTCCTGTATTGTGGCCAATTAAGAAAAAATTTGTTAACAAACCACAGTAAATAATACCGTTAAATGCTCTGAATGCTGTGTAAAACTAGTTTGTTTTAATTAATTTCAAATGTAGTAATCTTAGCAGCAGACTAATTCAAACTATATGATCTAAGTTTAACCTTAGGGCATTTACCTAAAACTGCATGTTGAGCACGGTAGAAATCGAATTCAACATTGTTTTTAAACTCTTTTTTATGCAATTTTTCTACATCTTAATGTATCATTCTAGCTAAATTTAATAAAAAAATAAACAAAATAAATATTTTTTTTTGCAAAATAAACTGAGAAGTTGATTTGACATTTGTCTTATCTGCAATATAAGAAAAAAAATAGATGCACAATACGAAATCTCTTGTATTGTAAAAAAGCTCAAACGTTGTTTCCTCGACTTTTAATCTAGACTTTGAAATCAAATATTATTTTCAAATAAAAAAAAAAGATTGAGATATATTTTTAAAGAGTTAGCGGTACAAGCAGTAACACTGCAAAAAATCGTATTTTAAGTTATTAGAAAGTTAAAAACCCTGCCGGTTTTAAGTACTGATTTCAAATTAATAGATATATTTTTCCGGCGATCAAACATTAAAGTCTCTATTACTGCTTGAATTCTCTTCAAAAACAACGCAGTAATGTATCACTTTACTAAGCAAAAATGTCATTTTTAGCACTTTACTGATGAGAATATATCAATTTTACTAAACTCAAAAGTTATTTCATTTTGATTATATTTAAAATTCTAATGTTTTGCATTTAATTAATTTATGTAAATATGATCAATTTGCATGAACAATTAAAATAAATTAATAAAAAATTTAGATTTTAATATTTGCTAGTTTCTAAATTTTAAAATTTATCAAAAATTGACAAAACCAAAAACTAGTCCAGTGTGCCTAGCAACAACACATAGGTATCTCCCAAAATAATTAAGGTGTTTTTCTTAATTTTGGTAATAATTAATTAATTATTATTGTATATCAACACTGACATCATCAGACGTTGCAGAAAGTGCTTACATGGCAACAATAAATCTCAAATGTTGCTTTTTCTTCAACCTTAGAAAATATTGATAACATCGTTAACCGTCAGATTTGTGTTCTTTTGCAAGGGCTTGTAGTTTAGGAAACTCGGCTTTCGGCCTTGGCTCCCAAAATCACTCGTCTTGCAAAATGCTTGTTTTCGGCCTTGTGATTCAAATAACTATTGAAAGAAAAAGAAAAAAAATGTAAAGTATACTGTATTTTCAAAAATTTTTTAAAACAATTTCACAGTATGTTTCCGAGTAAGGTTCATAAATGAAAAAAAATTATTAAATTTTTTTGAAGTTTAGCTTGCTTTGAAATATAATAATTCATTGAAATCATTAAATATCACATTCTTTAAGTCGTAAACTTGGCTTTTGAAAAAAAAATGATTTGACAGTGAATTCTAAAACGCGTTAGACCTTGTGTATATTATAAAATGGTGACGTTATTAACTGGTGAAGAAAAAATAATGTTTACTCAAAATAGAAACATTAGTAAAAAATAGCAAAACATAATTTTTTATTGTATATTATATTATAGCATATTTGAACGCCGTTTAGTGAAATTTTTTAACCAATTTTGATATTGTTAAATATAAAAGTACGTTACTGCCTAAGTAAATTTTATGTCTTTTGAGAAACCGCAAGGAGACTAATTTAGTGAGACATACCGTATAATATTATAGTTATTATATTAAACATTTAAATTGATTGTAGTTAAGAAATAAACGTATTATTATTATCAAACAAGTATATTCTACATTCAAGCAACAGAAAAACAAATAACATTTGTTTTAAAACAAATATTAGTGCTATTATCTCTTTATAATGTACTTAATGTAATTCCTAATGTACAATGTAATTCTTTGGTGTCAGAGATTGTCTTTTTTTTTTATTGGTATTTTTTGTAATTACTAGGTCGACATAATAAAGTCTGTTCAAAAAAGTATAAGTTTATGTGTAGATAATTTAGTAATTGGTATGGTTGTTGGGTTGTTCTAGTTTACGTCTAAAATAATGAATGCAATTTTTAAAATTGAAGGTTATATCTTACACAATTACAGTTTTGATTTAGTGGCAGTTTACCAAAAGTGATATAAAATTAACAGCGTATAATTAGTGTCAAAATTGTTCTGTATTCAAATAAGTTTATAACCTAGTAATTTGGCAACTGCGTAATTGTAATGTCTGAGCACAAACCAAGGATATTCGAATTAAAATTTTTCGACTGAATTGCAACCACCAATATTGTTATAGACTATTAGACAGTCAATCAAAAAATATAGAACGTATTATTTTGTCGTACATTTGCATATTTTTTAAATTGAATTCGGTTTCTATGATTATTTTAAGAGTGTTTGATCACGATATTGTTTTCTTGGTAGATCGGTAAACACAGCAATTTTCTATAACTTTGGAAATTATACCTTAAAAACTTTACATTCACAAGAGAGTCTTTATTAGAGTTTGTTTGTGAAAGTATTGCTTTCTTCATTCACAGCCAAGGTTGCGAATTCATTTATAATTGCTTTAAATTACAATTTTCTTAGATTTACGATAATTGGTGTTTTGTTCTTAAATTGTAATTGTTTTAACAGTACTTTTGTGTATAAACAATCTTGAGAACAATGCTTTAATATCAAACCAATAGTTTAGATTTAGATATAGAATAAAGCTTGTTTGCACAGGAAACATAAACCAAGTTATGTACGTAGATATACAATTTAAATTGAAAATCTTCCATTATAACAGTAATGAGAACAGATCCATGCATTAAATTATCAAAAAACATTACCTGCTCGGTGGATATATTTTAAAATTACACACCTTAGAAAAGTTGTGAGGCAATTTCAAATGATGCATTAATTTAGATCGGACCTCGAGCAATGTATTTTCAAAACCTGTATGAGTATGACGCTAATATTGTACTGTTAGACCAATTATTAAACATCTTATCTGATTTAAGTATGGACCAGTATTTTTATTATAAGGCGCAATGAAATTTCGTTACGGTTACGTAATTTATAGCTTAAAGTCGATGCGAATACTCAAGGGGTTTTAATCTGTTAGAAATTTGAATTTGAAACATTAGAGGGGTCACCATCCTAAGCAAGCCACTGTTCAAATTATAATAATTATATAATATTATTTGGTCTCAAATATACATATATAATATTATATTTCATGATAATTTCCAACTACATATATAGATATCCAGTATCCTACCTAAAGAAACAAAACTTAGTAAATTAACAAAACATGAAGTTATTAATAATTTAGGAAAAATTATCATTCATATTTTTTGTACAAAAATTGTAAAATTGGTTTGATTATATCGAGCATGTCAAAAAGGTCAACTACAATTTTAGCACATATTTAGTACCATTCATTGACACCAAAAAATAATAATAATAATAAAAAAATTAATTTTGTCTTTGTTAAATGGTATACTGCATCTTTAACAGTTACAGAAAAAAAACTTGGAACTAAAAATTATTTGGTTAGATCACTTCAGTATGGTATTAGTTGTATGGTTTACATTATCATAAAAGTATTTTATTAAATGTTTGTGTTCTATCTAAACGAGTAGTTTGGTTTTAATCAAGTTGAAGTTAGTGGATAAAAGAGCTTTAAAACTGCAGCAGCATATGACAACATGACAACATATTGATACTTCTATGAAAACAATTGTAAAGGTTTTTTTTAGCAAAGTGTCAAACAATGTGTCAAACTTTTTGATGATTCCAAATCAATTATTGTGAAACATTGTTTTCGGCAAGCGAATACTGCGGCATGTATTTAGTTTATGATGCACGTGAAAGAAATGCTTTAGATGCGGTGAGACATTATGGCATCCTATTTCCCCAGCGACAGCAACCAAGCTTTAATGTGCTTCAACGACTGGATCAAAGACTTAATAAAATCGCACTTTGATTCCGAAATATAGAAGAAAACTTTCTGGAAGACCTGGCCTTAAAAGAACTGGTGAGACAGAGAAAGCAGTTATTGATGCATTTGCCGAAAATCCAAGCAGCAGTTGTCGACTGTTTAAACATTCCGTTTAAAACAAGTAACGCGTAATGAAATGCTACATCCATACCATTGCGCAAAATGATTTAGAAAATCATTTATTAGATGATATGCCTTTGGCTGTCAGAAGAAATAATAATATGTAATCGCAAATGAATGGTGCTGGTTTACATTATGCTGTACCAGTGTGAAGATGACTTAACGAAAATCACGGGACTAGATGGTTAGGCCGCGGCAGTCTTACTTCTTGGCGCGCCGGGTCCCCAGATTTAATTCTTATAGGTTTTTTTAAAGGGCCAACAACTTGTTTGGTTTTTGTCGACACTTGTCCAAAAATTACTTACAAAATGTTTTTGAGTAATTATTTGACAGATTAGGTGCATTGTTTAGTAATAGAAGATTATAAAAACAGAATTTTAATTGAGGTTTTATAACGTTATTTTGCTAAAACTAGTGTACTTATTCTGAAATGCTAAAAATAGTGATTTTTTAAAAACTTGTTTCTTAGACTATTACATATAGGTACATACATCTGTTACGAGAAATTGTGTTTTACATTATCATAAATTTTGATACAAGATTATGTTTTTAAACAAATAAGGAAAATGACTGAGCCAAGTTATCACATTAGTGTCTTCAGATGTGCAATATTTTTAATCTACTTTTGCTTCTACCAACAAATGGTAAATAAAATAATTTATAAAATATTTTAAATAAAATTAATTTATTTCAAACAATATTCGTAGAGTAAGACATGTTTTGTTTTTAATGAAACTCTTTAGTGAACAGCAGACTCTTATTTGAATACATTTGCTAGTAAGAATATGTTTTATAATTACTCAAATTCCTTTTTGTAAAACGTAAAAAATAGCTACATTTAGAAGTTTTTACATCAAGGTGTGATACTATGTCTCTGCATTTTGATGATAAAAGTTGCTATTAATAAAATATTTTCATTTTAATAGAAACTGACTTAACCGCATCTGCTGCGGTCAATTAAAAACTGCCTATAATGTTGCACTTTCGGTATTTTCAGTAGTGCATAAATATCCTATTTAAAAAATTAGAAAGGCAATTTTTTAATTTCTTAATTTTAATTTAAATGACTAATATTGTAAAATCAAAAAAAATTTATAACGATCAAATCAAATTAATAAATTTAATAAAACTCTTTATAATTTGATTATTTTAAATTGACTTACTATAATTTACTGTTTAACAAAACATCTAAACCATGCGTTTTTTTAATATGCAATTAATGGTTAATAAAAAAAACCGCTAGACAAAGTGTTACAATTTCTATATAAATGGATCAATTCGCAAATTAAATAAGGGATTTAAAACTCTTTTAATATTTAGAAGCTTGATATTTTTTTATTGTTTACATAGTTGAAGGTTATAGCCATGACGACAAAATAATAGTAAACCTCAACTAATTATCACTTGTCATAAATAATTAAACTTTTATAAACATATGCGATAAACACAAGGCGCCGACAAGCATAATAAGATTGCAAAAGTTTGAAATATGGTCCAAAAAAAATTTGACATTAATTAGTTTTGTTAGTTATTAGAGTTTAATATTTTGAGAACAATACCAGAACAGGTATAAGATTATAATTTTAAAATTTTATTATTTCCAGAAATTAGAATGTTTACGATGAATGTATACAGGTAAACAGATTTGGTAATGACCAATTTGTATGTTAATTTAACATTAGAGTGTACTGAAAAAAAAATCTTATAATTAGATGCCATGTGTGTTTGAGCCATAAAATTTTTATTAACGTACTTAAAAAAACTGTCATTGGTGGGTATCAGTGACAATTTAAAATTATAATTTAATGATGTCTGGAATTTCTACATTAGTCTGTTGATATGTTTTAATATTAACAATAGAATTATAATTTTTGATATGCTAGATGTCAGTCCTGTTATAATTTTTGTGTCTTTTGCTGCAACACATAACTTTTTAGTAAGTGTCATGTCTTTATTGGTCTGAAACTAACTAGATCAAAAAGATGAACTTGAAATATCTTTTTTTTGCTTAAAGTGTTATTGTTGACACCAATGTTATCTCTAATACAAATGCAATGTTTGTCAATAATTTCAAAACCATGTCAAATGCCACAACAAACGAGACATTTTTACTTGAGGTGTCTTTACAGGCAAAAACTGTGCAAAAATAAACTATACTTAGCTTGCAAATATGTAATTCAAAAGTTATGTAAAACCAAACTTTTGTTGTCAAAGATAAAGTAATCGTTAACATATGGTTTGTTTAGGTTATGTTATGTAGGTGTTAAAATAACGAGAATTGTTTACCTACAAGACAAATCAACATTCATTTTTCTTTTGGAACCTTGGGTTCTCGTCTTAACATTTGACTCTATTTGTATATTGTTTGATAAATATTGTGAACAACATAATTATCAGTCACATCTAAATTTTAACCAAATGCAAGTTTACTAAAAACAAATCTAGGAAGTAATGTTAATTGTTTTTAAATTAAATGCATAAATGTAAATAAATATACAAACTGTAGATACTTCTAAAAAAATTAATATTATAAGTAATTTTTTTTAAAGTTAATGATAACATGACTTCAATAGTATATTGTAAACCTACGCGGCAAAGTGGTATTTTTCCTGGCCGAGAGAAGATATGGACAGGCAAGCCTGGCACTTCCGAAGGCCTGGAAAAACACTTTGTGGCAGTGGTTTACACATTATTTTTTATCCTACACAACATTACTTTGAAATCGAGCAATATCTTGAAATTGGTTAAAGGTTATTACCGCCAATTCAAAATGTCAAACCTTGACAGATGTCAAAAATTTATGGATTACTTTACTGTTGTGATTTACACAATTTATTTTGCACAAAAGTAGTTTTTTTTAAATTAGATTGACGTTCATAAACAGTAAATGTGATTTCAAATTTTAACACCGCCCATAAATTAATAGTGGGACGCTCAGAGAATTCTTGGTGTGTGACGACTGTTCAACCGTCTATATTCATTTTTCTTATAGCAGCGACACCTGGCAGAAAAAATCAAATTTTTTTCTCGGCTAGCCGAGAAAGTACATCATTTGTCATCTGTCGAGAGACGAGAAAATTTTCTTTCAAAAAAAAAATTTTTAAGCGGGGTGTATATCGATGGCGTATTCTGATAATTTTACTATTTTGTGATCTTTTGCGCATTCTGTTTGTTAAGGTGTCTAGCGTTTTGTTTAAACGACGTAACGTTAAGCCATAGATAACCATGGTCATCGTCATCTATAATCATGGTAGCTTTTTTTTATAGACTCTGTAAATAATCTGTTTTAGTCGCTTTCAAAAAACCATACGTTTTTTCACTTCAAGCACATAAACGCACAAAGTAGTTTTATCTATAATTGTAAACTTTTGGTTCTGATCTGTTTTTATAGAAGAATGATTAATATCATATTTCTCTTATCTTGTACATTTTAAACTGTCGTTTGCACAATGTACCACATCAGCAAAAATCAGAATTTTAGCAGTTATTTTCTAAAACAACCTAGAAGATAACAACAAATTTATAAAAAGAAAAATATTCATACATTAAGAAATGTTTATCTTTAAGTAACTTAAATACCTTAACCAGCGAAAAGTTCAGATTAGCATAATTTTTTTAGCTGACAAATATAAATTTCAATTCTAACGCAGTTGAGACATCAAGCTAGCGTGTCTATTCTTACTTTCAATTATTACATATCTTATAATGTTTCGATCGATAGCAAAACGTCAACATCGTTTCTAGCTTTTTTGACACATTAGTTGCTGAAAGATGTTAATTTTTCAATAACTTCTGGCCGTGAAAGATTTCTTGTTTTACTAAACTTTGTTTTTCTATAACACTATGTAAAAAGAACAACTGTACAAAAGACTGATTAAAATCAAATTGACAAAAAGTCATGGTGGATGATACAATTTTGTGTTCATATTGAATAAATTATCAACCCAAATCATAGATCACAGCAATGTTAAAAAACCGGTATGAAGAGTTGAAGGTTACTGATTGATATCTAGATACCGAATGAAATAATTACAAATGTGCAATTAGTATTTCAAAAAAATTATTGAAATTTGTTCTAGGCTCATCTCTGTAAGCGGGCTACCTAATAGCAGCAGTTATAACATTCTCTATTCTCTTCCTTGAAATGCGCATTGTTCCAACTTTAAAGGTTTATTTCTTTTCATCGGGCGACTCGAATACAATCGAAACTATGTAATAAATCCATTACAATACAAAACCACGTATCAACAATGATCATCGAATAAATAACGCCGAACTTTGTCTACTTTTTCATTTGAAAAACGTATACCTAACTATTGAAACGGGCCATATTTTAAACTTGTTGACAACAAAGTAGCTGAAAAACAGGCGGATCGGCTAAACCCGTTGATTTATTAATTTGCAGTAAACATTATTTTAATAATCCTAAGAAGAAATAGCTTTTTTTTCTAAATTATTAAGTTTCGATACTTTGTCTGTAAAATTTATGATCACGATGTAAATGCCTAATGATGTAAATTCTACTTGGATTTGATAATTTCAAGGTAAGATTTAAACTGCTTCATTAGTGAACTTGTTTGTTCTTCAAAAAATCGTAAGAATCTATTATTTCACTTGCTTCGTAATTTTTAATAAGCAAGAATTTATACAATCTTGTCAATTTATTCAACCGTTTTTGTTAATTGGAAAGTGTTTTACGTCGACAAATGAAACTAAATAAAAAGACTTTTAAATGAAGAATTTATATCTGTATAAGCTTAGTTATTATATGCAGCTTTTTAAGCTTTCTCACATTTTGTTGAGTATTACCTTAAGCTTTATATAATAAAATTACATACGCAGTAACATTTTTTGCAAAACTTTTACAGTTTTGAGGCACTTCTAATCTCTAATAAACGTATTGTTATCAAACAGTCAATTACTAATATGTCTTTTATAACTTCATAAGTAACAATAACTAAACGAAATATTGATATTATTATAATAAAAAAAAATTATAGAGAAATTAAAAATTTGTATTTAAGTAGTTATTTATGTATTTACTGTGTAAAGAAAGCCAGTTTGATATGAGAATGCGGGTTTTGTGCCAAGCGCTGGTGGGGCGTGAAAAAGCAACCGTATACTAAAATGGCTCAATATATATGCAAAATTTTTTCTATGGTCTAAGATAAATAACACTATTGCTACTCTCTAGGGTGATAGTAGATGCGTCGTCATCTAATTGCTAATACTTTTTGACAGTTTCGAACCACAATAATAATCAGGTAATCATGGCGAAGGCGGTCTTTAAAGTATTAAATAGATCTATGACAAGAATTTTCTTCCAAGTTTTTATAATATCATTTATAATTTTAATGCAAAAATGGCTAAATATTCGTTGCATTTGATGGTCATTAGGGATCTTTAGAATTTTAAAATGGTAAAAGTTGTACCTTTAGTTATTTCGAATATGTGTGTTGTACCCATATGATTAAGTAAAAATTTGAAAATTTTTGATTTGGATTTGAAAATCTTTGCGGAAATACAGAGGGCCGCATTATTATGTTCAGGTCATATTGTTCGAATGTTTTTAAATTTAAATCCAACAATTCAAATAATATTATCGCAGATGCGTGGAAAATAATAATTAAGTTTGATTGTTTTTATGTTTTCTATTTGGTTTAAAACACAATTCGTGGTTTTAGGTTTAAAGTTAATTTTTAAATTGATTTTAAATCTAATTGAAATCCGAAAGCTTGTTTTTTATCATTTTTTTATATTATTGAAAAAGTAATATTGTCATTATTATTACTTGTCAAAGACCGTAATGATGTTTGAATCTAGCAAAACTGCGGTCACCAAGACAGGACCGTTTGAACATAATTAATAAATCATATAAATTCAACAATAATTTTAAAAATATAGATTTAACTATCATCAATTGTTTATGCATCTGTCTATTAAAATGTTTCTATTAACAAAAATATAGTGCGAACAGTTTTAAAAATAAACATCTAATAATTTTTTAAGTCACAGATAAAAGAAATGAGACAAAAAAAAATTATTTCTTAAGAGATTATGAAAGGTCGCCGTTAGAGAATAGAGACGATTTGGCAATGTTCGTATAGAGACAAAATTGATACATTTAAAGTTTAAAAGAGTTAGACAGCTTTTAGATGTTTTATCTTTGCGACTAAGAAATGACACTTTTAACAGTTGCAATGACAAATGACAGATAATGATCAATTGTTATTGTTTTTTGTTGTTTGTTTATTTAACCTCTTTAATAAAAAGCTTCTTTTGAGAACTTTATAAAATATAAAAACAATGCATCTCAAAAACAATTATTTTAAGGTTCCAACATGGGAAGAGAAATATTAGAAATAAATACATCTCATTAATTTCAAAATAAACCCTAAATTGTTTTTAGTTACAGAAGAAAATAAATTACTTTGTCAACCCGTACACAAAAACCAATATCGTTTAATTGAGATAACAGTGTGTATTATAATTCTTTGAAAAAAAAATACTATTAGTATTATGGTTTCGTCAAGATTTTATTTTTTTTTAATAATAAATTAAACGAAAATTGAAATGACAATAAAAAAGTTTCAGTAAAAATAACAATTAACAATAGACATAAAACACTTTATAAACAAAACAAAAAACGTCATATCAAACAAATATCGAGAAATGATACCATAATGTCGTTTTAGGTACAATGCAGAAGACGACTTTAAATATTTTCTGGAACGCGCAAATAAATAATATTTTTGCTGGTTTTAAAGGTTTTGAAAACATAACTTTAAGAAAATTCACCAAGTTCATAATTTAGTGTCTAAGAACTCTAAGATCCAGAACTTGAAAGTTTTCTCTAGCAAAGAGTAAATAGTCAATCAATGCGATCTTTAGGGTTGGCAGTAGCTAAGAATGTGCCAATAATTTTTAGACTAAACCTAAAACGAAATCAACTATTGATATGTTAGTTTATTTTCAACTATTTTGTTTCCACTTCATTTGTTTTTTCTGCAATGTAGCGCTGGCATTTGGCATCTTTACAAAATGTACAAAACGCTGGCTATCGAACCAATCAAGTATATTTTATTTTATAAAAAATTATTGTTTAAACACAAACATTTGAATTTATGATCTGGGGAACAAAGATTTAGTACAAATGTAACGCTTAAATGCTGTGCAATTGTAGAAGAAATTTTATTGTTGATTCCCAGAGATTGCCGCTCTCCTTCGTCGCGAGGCAATACTCTCTCTTTAAATCGACAATATATCATTTTCCGCTCTTAATACACGAATAGCTATTTTAGTAATATGGTTTTAGATAACCGCTGGGTCACTGTTTTAAATTATGATAGTAATAAAAGTTATAAATAATGATAATAAGTTAATAAACTGTTTCTCGTTTATGGTCTTTGTTTCAAATAATTACCGTTTCATTAAAATTATATGACTTTTTTTATAAGATAAAGAATTTTAATAAATAAATATATATCTTTCCGGAGACGGGTACGAAATCGAGGCCTTATCATAACCTTATTAAGTTGAAGACTCACCTTATCAAAACCTGCATCCTTTGTAGAATCAGAACAAAGCAGGATTGGACTTAACCCAATTATGAAATTAGTCAATTAATTGGGTCAAAGGCATGACAGGGTCGGACTTTAAACATTGGTATTCGTGCCGAACCGCTCATAAATCTCAGGAACTAGTTGGCCTCGCACATTTTGAACAGACAAGAGCTACCTGCTTTACCAACCCGCAGACACTGCAACCCTTAAGGCAAAAACGCTTGCGAATTAATTTGCCATTAGGACTTTACAATAATAATGCACCTGATGAAACATAATAATCGTTTAAATGTGATTTAAAGAAGAAACATTTTTTTGCTCAAAATCAAAGCGGTGAGAAACTGCATTTCAGTTCGAAAGAATTCAAAACTGTTTTTATCAAGGTATCAGTTAAAAAGCTGGGCTATTTTAGAATTTATTCAAGTATAAAATAATTATTACGATTTTGACATTGAGAAGGGACTCGAATAGATTATAGTGATTATATTTTGCTATAAGCTAATTATATACTTGTATTTATTTATAAACTACATAAGAATTGTATTGTTTCATAACTAAATCTGAAGTAATTACAAAATGTTTAAAATAAATATGACTAAGCTAGACGCTTTATGAAATAACAATATTAAAACATAATAAATAATTTATCCTTTGTTTAATGATAAATACAATTTAATTTTTTACTATATTTACTACTTACCACAGTTTTGCTGGTGATGAGTATTTCACTCATATATTGTTGCAATTTTACAACATATGAATTATTAATAAACAAACATTCAGAAAATTACAATGAAAATTCTACGTTGCTCTATCATTGTTACAGCAGAAACGTAAATTTTAAGAAATCTATAATTTGCGACAATGCTGTTTTGATTTGATGTACTATTGAAACAAATGGTCGAGAATAGGTGTTCAGTTTTTTAATTCATCTAAAAATATTAAAAATCAGCCCAAACAGTGTCTATAAGCAATTTATGTCGTTTTGCCTGTTACCCTGTGCGTCAAAACTCCGGCAACAAATCAATACTTTTTAGGAAATATTTTCAAAAAATAGTTTAGTACAAGAGATGCTTGCCTACAAGTTACAAATTTTTTGACAATTAAACCATTCTTCACTTTCTCACTTTTTTGCGAGGGGTAAAGGTAACTTTAAAATTTTAAATAACAATTTTTATTTTTCTCGACGGACTTAGATTTTTGAGAAAAAACATCAATCCTTTGTTCAAAAATTTTTTTCATTCGAAACTCTTGCTCTGGTTTAAATGAGCTATATTTATGACTACACAACACTTTTTTCGAAAATCTCTAAAAGCAGATAATTTTTATGGTATTTTAGAACACGCCAGTGAGTCAAAGTAATAGTAAAGAATACCGTAGCAGTTGATAAGACGTAAATATGCGCTTTACAATCGACGAGGCTAAAAAGGTTTTCATGCATCTACTTTTTTACTAACTTGAGAACTTAAAAAAGAGTTTCTAAGCGGATTCAAATTTGCTTCTTTTGGATAGAAGTCCGATACAATACCCACTAGACCACAACGGACCTTACTAAAGAAGATGCCTACACTATACAATATTTATATAAATTGTTTAATAGAAAAAATAGCAAGGTTTACAAGACATTTTGTGGAACTTATTCCTTTGGAGCCCGGAAGCAAAGCGAGAAACGCTTGCGACAAAGGAATGTTCTGTACAACAGGTATTATAATATGCTATTATGTTAATATAGGTAATAAACTACAATTAACAAACAAATAATATCACATTTAACTAGTTTGAATTATTTGGTTCATAAATAATCTATTGCCTGAATAAGCAGCAAAACGTACTTTCATGCATGTTGGGTAACAGGTGTAACCCAATGCATAATAATTCAAATGAAATGTTATTAACTTGTTTATTGATGTCATCCAATATTATAATAATTTTACTTAAGTTTTCTTAAGTCTATAGATTTTTAAAACAGCAAACAAGTTGACAAATAACATAATGATTATACGTCATTCTGTAGTTCACTCAGGTCACGTAACCTGTCGCCGTAGATCTTTTCCATTGGCTAATGTGTGATTTACCGCTTTTGTATAAGCTATTTTCACGATAAATGATTTACAGCTTTTGTATGAGCTATTTTCACAATAGAATTGCCAGAAGAATGTCAAAAATTGATCTTATTCACTTTGAGCAGTCATAAAACTCTGCACATAATTTTTTCTGCATGGTGTAGTAGCCTAGTTATCTGCAAAGTTCTTTGTAGCTCTGACAAAAGCTAGCGCTGTGGGAGTTTGTATACCTACAGCAACTATCATTGTACTTATAGAAGTTTTGTATTATTATTAATTTTATATTTTAAATTTTTCTAAACTATTATGTAAATCTTTCATTTTAGAATACACATTGTTTTTTAAAAATGGCGTTAAGTTAATGTTATGAGGATAAAAGATTATTGACAAAATGCAAACTCAAACTAATACTTTTATAATTAACTTATACCTTGTAAGCTTCTTATCAAGTCTTTAACAATCATTTTTACACAAATGCTGCTGCGGACATTTGTGAAATTACATATATACAACTCAAAACTATAACAAATTTTTAATTGAAAGAAAAGTTTTTCAAAGTTTTAAATTTTACGAGACAACATTTATGATGTGAGAAACACTATTAATTCAATAAAAAAATTGCGATGCTTAGACGCGCATATGTCTTCTATTATGTCTATATTCTTAGTAAATGTAATCATAGTACTAAAATTATTTAAAATTCCCAAGTTCAAAGAAAGCGATCTGAATGACGTTAAGTTTTTTTGAGCTTATTTCAGTGAATTTTTTGCATGATCTTGTAAAAAGATAAATATTTTTGTTTTCACTTTTGTTGCGTGTCTTTGAGGCAAAGAGCATTATTTATTTTTGAGGAACAATTCAATAAAAATTGATTCGTTGGTCTGATTGTTATACGCTTTTTGTTATTCTGATAGCGTCTAGCCATTACAATGGCAGGTGTTGCTGAGTTTTATTTGCGTTTATTGTTTTTTTGTAACACCGCAGTGTACTTATTTACGTACTTTTTCTTTCAAAGAAAATAATGTCTGTCAAATGTCTCAAGTGCAATAAATTTACTGCTTGTAACGACGAATACATTGCCTAGACTAATAGTGTGTTTCAGCTTGTGCTTCTTTTACTTCTTAGTAAAGACTATTTTGCTTAGCTTTTCGCGTATGATCATTCATATCTGTTAATATTTCAACTCGATGGCTTACTGAATGTTATTAGTTTGATTCTATATCAGCTCCCACATTTGCTATTTCTGCTAATAATGCTCTCACTGTTATTGTAGACATAATACTACTCGGTCTGATAGAAAAACAAAGTCCAAGATTTTTTTTGTCTAAAGAAAATAAACACATTTTGTTAAATCTTGGCAATATAGTTTAATGAAGTATTTGTCTGGCAAAACTAGAGAGGTGTATTTTATGCTGTGTTGCAGGTTGACGTTGACAATTGTAAAAGAGCTTTAAATTCTTCTCACTACTGTGTTACCGGTTTGGACAGTTGTAATATTTATCATGGAGTTGAGATTAGTGGATAATTCTTCGCCGAGATGCTCTGGCGATCACAGTCTGAAAAATTGCAAAACTGATTATGCCAATCTTAATAATGTGTCAATTGCCTAAAGTACAGAAAAAAAAAGCTGGTACTAATTGACTCAAAAATCAATTAGAGAATTTTTTTTACGTTGGTGATGCAAAATTCTATTTTACTCCGGTTCCATTTAAAACAACTTCTGACACATTTATTTTTCAATACCAAATTATGTGTAAAATAAACCCAAACTTTTTTAATAATCTGGTGTGTCATATCATACGTAACATGATATGAATCACTTACATACCATATGAGTAATAAGCATTTAGGTAAATGTAAGACGAAATCGAGTTACTGAAGAGTTCCAAAAAGAATAAAACATGTCTAAGTTTACTCATCTAATTTGAATAAATTGGCTTTGACTATATTTCACGATATAAACATGATCAGAATGAATTAATTATTCATTATTAATTGAAAGTTGTATCGATTGTCACAATGATGTTTTTCTATCCTTACAGCATTGACTTAACAACACACCTGAAAGCAGTCTTCTCAAGTGTTGAGAAGATTGTTCAGTTGATATGTCATATTGAACCGTTTGGTTTTGCTGGTAAACATAATACAGAGCCTTAAACATACAGTTCAATAATAAATACTATGTATTTATAATAAGTATAATATATATGTATTTTTTTCAAAAAGTGTGATAAATTTTTAATGTTAAAATATAATTTTAATGATATTAAACATAAACCTAGGTTGCTAGAAAACATATTTCTGTTATTTTTTTGTAGTAAAACTTCACATAGACAACGTTAATCAATGATTTGTGAGTTATTGTTATTTTTTGTGAATCGCTGTCTGGATGTTTGAAATAAACTAAATCAGTTCACAACGTAGTAGTAAATACTTCTTTTATTATGCTTTACTCTAAGAATTATATTTTTGAAATTACTAATAGGTAGTTGAAAATAATTGTTATAGTATCCGAATAGTTTCAGTAATGGTCTAAATTGTTTCAATTAGACTAAAAAATTATGAGCCTAACTGACAAGGAATGTTATAGGTATTGGTTTATTGGTTCATTATTGATTTTATAAACGAAGAAATGTTAATAGTAATAGTTTAGATGGCCTTAGTTGGAATCTTTACCGCTGTTCATGAATTTGATCAATTCCAATTAGTATTATTTTTAAAAATTAATTAGAGTGTTTCATAAGACAATTACTATGCATATCTATTTTTTTAAATAATTTGAGACTGTCTCAGCATTGTAACCAATTAAAAATTCTTAACGGGGAAATTTGATCATTTGAGCTAAAACGAATTGTCTTATCTATGAAAGCATTCTATTCGGTATCTGTATTAATGGGGTCTACGTGCTCTTTCGGTCTTTTTCATGAATGTATAATATAAAGAGAAAAATCGGTATTCTCAGAATCGCTCAGTGCCAAAATATTAGGGCCAGCTGATGCAGTTGTGATTATGAGAAACACATTGAACTTCCGGTCCGTTTAGTTCTGTAATAGGACATATGCTGCAATATGCAATGTGATATTTTTGACTTTATGGTCGGTCTTTCGTTTGACTTTGACATTGGGGATGATTTACCATGAACTTACTACAATTTTTGTAAATTAGAGTGGCTGTATCCTTATTTAATAGTTCTAGGAATTTTATGAAGTTGAATAATTATGTATGTCAACAATACGTTTAATATATGCCATATTAAACCGAGCATTTTTTCATTTTTTCATTTTTTCTTCCACTTTAATAAATTAGAATAATAAAAGATATGTTGATAAAAATTGCATTTCATTCTCAATAGAAAAAATCCTAACTTTTGTAATGATAAGTTTACTACGCTATCAACATGTGCACTCCCAAAGTAAGAAGAGAATAAAAAGCCGATAATGCAGATAAGAATGCATAATATGCAGATTCAAGAAGAACATGCAAGAAATATTGTTTATGGAGTAAGTATGTGCACCGGTATTTATATTTGACGTAGACGTTAACTATTACGTTTTAATATTTCGTTTGGCGCATTTCATTAATAAACAGAAATTATATCAGCCAACTTTCAACTTTTTTTTAGAAAATATTGTGATTTACTGGATCAAATGCTTCAGCAAAATCTGTTGTTACTGCATCAACTTGTGTGTGCAATATTATTTAAAGCCTTGAAAACGAAATTAACGCTTGTAAGTGAAAGTTGCCAATTAAGATTCAAATTAGCTGTATAAATTATAATTGGCACAACTGCATAGTCCAATCTTAAAAAAAATTGCTTGAGCTAGCATGGGCTCATCAAATGCCTATTACTCACGTAAAATGTAAAACGCGTACACATTTATTTACCAGAAGTTTTTTACATCAAGGTTGGAAAGTTCAGCTTTCACATTTTAAAAATATTAAAACTTACTAAGAAAAGATGTCAATATTAAAAAAAAACATTTTTAAACATTCGTAGTTTTTACCAACAAAATGTGAAAGCCTGGATTTTTGACTCTGATGTAAAAAGCTTTTGAAAGTCAAAAGATTTTGTGTTTTTATGTTCAAGAATTTTATGTTTATTTTGAGTAATAATTTTGCATATTAAATAACTTTTTACGAAATTTTCTATTTTGAACAAAAAGATTTTCAATATTTTTTTGTTGATGTGATAAATAACTTTGTTTTTAAGTTTTGACAAAAAGTTTAATGTTTTTAAATAAAACCTAATTAATATTGTTATTTTAAATTTTTCTTCAAAATTTTAAGCTGCAGCAGACGAAAATATATCAAATAACTGGTATTTTAAAAAACAGTAATTTTTGTTCTAAAACAGATTTAAAATGTTTCAAAATTATTTAACATTAATTTTAAAGTTTTTTAGGTTTATAAAATCTTTGAAAATTAGAGTTTTTCTATTAATTGTTCAAACATATTTTTTTTAAGTATATCTAATTATTAGAAATCTTTTAGAAATGTTTTTATAGTTTTTGATTATATTGTGGAGTCTGTATTTTGTTTTAATTCAAATAAAAATAAAACATGACATCTTAACTATCTCAAAACATAGATAGTTAAGCAATCATATATCATTATTTATAGATTAGAGAAAATATGTTTTAGCGAATTTCACTCAACATATATTGAACTCCATAATATTATCGTTCGTTTCAATTTTTTTACTATTTTAAAAATTGTTTGCAAAATTGTTTTTTTCAATGTCGTGGGCCTTTATGCTTGTTGTGTTAAGTGATGTGGTTTTTATATATCTTTATATAATGAATTTATTTAATTATAAACCTACTTGCAAATTTTTTTTTTTAATAAAATAGACCTTTAAGTACAATTTCTATTGCAGTTATATAATATAAATTGCAATAAGTATTGTTTTATATAAGTTATAAGTTTTTTGGCAAACCATCTGTAATTTTGTTATTGAATGCTAACACAACTTTTTCCTGTTGGTTTATTGTTACGACCTACACTTTAAGATATTAATATCATGTATTTTAATAAAAAATTTGAATATTTAGCTTTCAACATTTGGGATTGGTCGTTCTTAAATATACAATCAGTACGGTTCAAGTTTTATGGATATTTTTTTTAGTTAATTACGTTCAATAGTGTTGAATGTGTTAGGTTTCTCTTCGTTTTAGCGATAAAAGTTGAATAAAATATAGTAATAGTTTCATTAACCTAGCAATTTCTAAAGATAAGTTCGAACATAATAGAAAAAACTACTTTTCATGAATCGGCAATTATCGAATCATTGGAATTGTCTAACGAGAAACTTGTCCATTAGAAGGCGACTGACCTGCTGTGAACTTTTACAGTATTTTTATGTTTTAACATTTTAGAATATAAAAAAAGTTGATTAAACAAAACCTGTACTTTAATAAACACAAATATTCACTAACATCCGTCTCTTTTTATTTAATTAGTATAGTTAGAATGTATGAGAAAATTATAGCAATTATTTTATAAATAACCAAAATTCATTAGCGGATGCTGTGATATTATAACGACATTTTTATGTAGGTCTCGTTTTATCTTTAATGCGAATATTTTAAAAAAAGCAATTAATTGATATTCGGTTTTGCTACTTTACAGACAGATACATAAAAATAAAAAATAATTTATATCAGAAAACGTGTGTTGCAGTAAAATTCAATTGTCTTCTTTGTATTTCGATTTAATATAATATATTTCCTTTATGAAAGATATTAATATTACAATTAGAGACTGTTGAGAATTCATTGTCTCTAAATTATGCTGAATATGTCGAAATTTTCCCCCAGCCCAGGAAAAGAATGCAAACATCGTCAATATTCTGTTTGAAGCTTTTAAAAGCTGGTAAATAAGTTGAATAAAAATTATCCTAACGATTTCAAGATTGTTTGCAAGACATATATCTAATTTTTTCAACTGAAAAATAAATAAATAATTATTTTTAACATTTTGTTACGAAGGCATTTTTGCAAGTTAAGTTTATCTACAATTAAGGATTATTTTATCAATAAATAAAAATATAATTCATTTTGTGATGGAAGTTTTAGGAGGCGAGTTTAGAAATTTGAATTCTTATTAGAGCTCTTTTCTAAAAATCTTTAAATATACATCATACATTTGTGAATTTTGACAAGGAAAATTGTCTTAGAGAAAAGTATTTGAATTAATATTCATAAATTTATTTGACGATTTTAAGTTTGTTTTTGCTTAATAAAAATATGTAAAAATAACTTTCTACTTGTGTGATTATAAAACCGACAATTAACAAAATCTTTAAAAAGCAATGACAAAAGATATCTACCAAAAATTTTTCAATAGGCAGATTGAGTTTAAGCTTTCGTTTTTTTAATTATTAGAAATGTTTGGTTCCTATAGCGTTCAAACGATTAAAGATTATGTGATCTCACTTTCTTACGATTAAATAAAAAATTAATAACAAAGTTAATGAAAAGTAAAAAAACACTTCTAACAGGTATCTGACATGAAGACAAGAACTTTTATAACTCTAGGACAAGTTTTCTCACCGAATGACTAAAGAACAAGAAGGTGAGCTACAAAAGATTGTTTCGTATGGTTATGTAATAGGTTATGTAATACAAGGATATGCAATTGGTAGAAATTTGGTATTTGAAATATGCTGGAAACAATGAAATATATTTATTTTTAATTTTTAGTTTTTGAAAATTTTTAGGTGTACACCTAAGACACGAAAAGTTTTGACGAACTAAATAAAAATCAAATGGATACTATGAAACATATTTTTCATATCATTTTCCTTCTGCTGTCATCGAGACGAACAGCAGCATTAAAACTCCTAAATTAAAATGATTTTTCAGGCTTAAGTTTACGTAATCAACTGTATATATACTGTAGATCAATTATATAATATTTTTAATAAACTTATTAGCGCCGTTACAACGCAACTTATTTTTTACGTAGTATCATTTATATTTATTTATTTGTCTTAGATTGGTTTTTTGATTACAATTTATTCAAAATATGTCTTACGTGGTCAAACATCTAGAAAATGTCTCAAGTCAGCAAGCAGTGCTTATGAATCGTTTTTTAAAAGAGTATTTTGCAAGGGTATACTTACAATCAAGCAACAAAACTATTCAAAAAGGTTTTTAGATTCTAAAGTGATGCATATTTTTGACATGGCAAAATCTGTTCTTTTGGCAAAAAAACAAGACGCTATAAATATGATGCGTCGCCAAACCACTATGCTATTGCCAAAGTAGCAGTTGAAAGTTTCTCAACGTCAAAAAAAAGAGGACTGGCAGCGCCTTGATGAAACACCTATGATAATTGGAGTGGCATTATAATTTGTCAAAAAGACACTGCTAGGGGCAACACTAGTTGTTAAAAAACCACCAGGGGTCAGTGAGGTATGATCTTCAAGTTTCAAGAATTGCAAAACAGCAACCTCCCTCTACAAGTGCTAGCGTAGTCTTCTGATGGAGTGCAACAATCATACTTGATAAAAAATGAAAGATTTGCTGTTGAAAAGTATGCACGGGCACTTGAGATGCACATGCTTATACCCACTCGTGTCAATTGTGCAAATGCAATAATATTATAAATTATTTAGATCAAGTCTGGCTGTGCAATTTAGCTTGACATGTTCATATTGTCTTTGATAGTATGTTTGCCGATAATTGTCAAAACTTGTCCAATAAAACATAACACGCTTGTATCTGCGTATGTACTAATAAAAAAATTAATATAGTTTAAAACATCTAAGCAAGAGTTGGTTTAAATAATTTATGAACACACAACGATGTTAAGATCCTGAGAATATCACTTGAGAAAAGTTTTAGCACATTTAACCATTTTGCAAGTGCGTATGTATGTTCTTGAGAATTTCTTTCTTGTCTGTGGCTCTCTGCCATCCTCTGGTAAAGGGTGAGTACGTAATTTTTTTTTTGCACATTGTTAAGTTTGGATAATTTTTGTTACAGTTAGTTTAATCTTATAACAATGTGTAATTTATGTCACCGTCAAAAACGTGAATGTTTGCCTGACAATACTAATGCTTGCTAGAAGATTTCAAAGCCGCATTTGCACCACACGTTGCTTCTTAGCTTTAAAATTTAGTAGACGAATTTAAATCTTAAGTACCACATGAATGTGGTACAGCAACACCGTCGCAGTCTAGATTGATTTTAATAGAGCTGTAAATATAATCAATCAAAAATCAGTAAATAATCAAGACACAAAAATACATTTTTAGATAAACTGGTGTTTTTTGCAAAAAGCAAAAAAAACGTTTTGGCAAAAAACACGTATTAAGATAATCTTTGAAAAAATATGCTATGGACCCAATTTTTTATAGACATTTTCAAATAACATTAATTTATTTACATTGATTGATTATACTACCAGCGCATCGGATTTATAGTAGCCGCGGTAAGCCAAACTACTACGCTTTTCTCTATGCACTTTGAGATGATTAAAAGGTAGCAAAAAACCGGTTGATAGTAGAACTAGTCCTTACACATACTGGATAGTTTGTGTACACATGATAGTGGACTTACACATGTTATTTTATTTAAACCAAACGTTTAGCAGGCTTTTGAGCTAACCCGATAATGTCAAAACACTATTTTAAAGTAATGAACTTTAGACAGTCGTTTTAAATAAGCTAATTAACATTATTTCTGTTTGTTTAGTATCTAAGTAAAAAATAAATTGTATACTATCTTTCTGTTCTGGTCTCTGAGCAGCAATGCCTTCTAACAGATCATTTAAGATTGTTTAGTTCTCAATTATTTGTTTTTAGAACAAAGTTTTTTTTTAGCAAATGTTATGTTTATAAAGATTTTAAAATTATAGAATAAACTAAGCAATCTAAAATCGATTTTATTGTTTTTTGATCCTTTCTCTAAATTTAAATTTCTAGTGTTTATAATTTTTTCTTGTTGTTCGTAATTTTCTCTAACTATATTTTCTCTAGGTTTCACGCTAAATTTAAGTCTTAGGCAACCTAGTTTTTTCCTCAAACGGATTATTCGTTAGCATTTACCAGTAGTTCCATAGGCAGAAGATCTGTGACGATCAGTAAAAAATATTTGGAAGCTTAATAAACTTGTCTCATCTTTGTTCATAGTCGAAAGCCAACTAGTAGATAGAGAATGAGAGAGCAGTTGCTCCCCCCACCACTTTTTGCGGTTTTACTTCCTGTCTCACGTCATATGACCTTGGACTTTCGCGCCACTTTGTCGGTAAGGTAGGGAGCTATCGGTTCTGATCCTTTAGTTACCAGATGGCGTCACTTTGTCGGTAAGGTAGGCCACTATCGGTTAAACTATAGAGCTGCTTAGTTGTGACGTCACTAGCAATATGGCTGCTTAGTTGTGACGCTGTAATAATTTGAAAAATCACGGTTTATAGACATATTTAATAAGCTAATCTAGACAAACCTATAATCTTCTAAAAAACTGTCAAAACTAAAAGTATAGAGCTGCTTAGTTGTGACGTCACCAGCTGTGAAAACATGCTAAGTGGGGGCGCCATATTTTAGTATAGAATTAGATTGGAGCAGTATCAATGTAAAGATATGATCTAGTCACAAGTCGCGAATCTTAGCAGGCCCCACCAGGTATTAGCTCCCACCAGCAGGCCGCCAGCATTAGGCCCCCAGGTATTAGCGGACAGCCCCCCAGCATTAGACCCCCACGCAGATTAGACAAATCGAGTTTTAATAAACACGCCTTTGATAGCAATCATCATGTCAGTAACTTCATAAATCAAACCATTTGCTCTCAACAAAGTTCAAAATACTTTATCAGTTGTGGTCAATGTGGTGATGGATGTTTCAAAGAAAATGACATTTCCAATTGTTATCTGTGTAAATTATATTTATCCTTGAATGAAACCAGACATTTCATAGAAAAATATTATTTATCATCTAGAAGTGGGGGAGGAGGTTGTGAAAATGAATGGGTAAATATATAATCAGCTATCAATTTTTTAGATTTATGTTTTGGTTTTCAGGCGATATTTTCAACAACAAAAGAAACTCAAACGAAAAAAACTACTTATTATTAGAAAATTAATTATTGAAAAAAGATTGAAAATGTTGAGCGAAAATATAAGAGAATTGAAAAATCAAATCCAGATCTATAATCTAAGTAAAAAATTCAATAATCTATATTTATAAAAAAATTAATAATAAAATTTAAATTGTTTGAGATAAAAATATTTTTTTACCTATAACTGACATAATAAAAACAGTGATACGTAAAAAAGGAAGCCAGACTACAAAGCTCTGTTCTATAAAAACTGCTATATATTTTTGATCAATTACATCTTTATTTACATTTTTAATGTTGATCTATCAGGGTGAAGGTGTTCTAAATACATTAATCAATAAATTACCATTTGAATTACATTTACCTGGTTATCAATTTTGTGGGCCTGGAACAAATTTAGAGAAAAGATTACAACGAGGAGATAGTGGGATTAACGGGTTAGATGCTGCTTGTAAAGTACATGATATAGCTTATTCACAAAATAAATCTTTGGAAGATCGTCATAAAGCCGATTTAATATTGGAAAACAAAGCGTGGGAAAGAGTTAAGGATCCAAACGCAAAATTTGGTGAAAAGGCAGCTGCGTGGTTTGTTACAACATCAATGAAAACTAAACGAAAGCTTGGTATGGGTATAAAGAAAAAGAAAACAAAAGTACTACGATGTGGTCGTGGTCTTGTTCCATTTAAACGAGGTGTATTGGATTACATTAAAAAAAAGCAAATATTTAATAATATTGATCTAAATAATAGCAAAGAATTGAGGAAAGCTTCCAAGTCGGCACTTTTAGCGGCTCGTGCAGCTATCAAAAAAGCAGGTGGTCGAAAAAAAATAAAAGTACCACGAATTATTCCATTTGAAACTAAAGAAGGAGGATTTCTACCATTAATACCAATACTAGCAGCATTAGGATCTCTTGGATCTTTAGCTGGTGGTGCAAGTGCTATAGCTAAAACAGTAATTGATGCAAAAAATGCAAAGAAAAAATTGGAAGAAGATAGTCGACATAATAAAAAAATGGAAGAGATAGGAAAACAAGGTTCAGGATTATACTTGAAAAAAAATAATAGAAATGGATATGGACTTTATTTGAAGAAACAAAATCAAAAAAACTATTAAGCAAGCTACCTAAAAGAGCTCTTTCTAATGTGGATCTCATTAAATTTGCGCGAAAATTGAAAATTATAAACTTTCGTGGAGTTTTTATGCGTGATACTCTACCACATAAACCGAAACAAAATGAATGTGCAATAATAAATTTAGATGAATGGAAAAATCCAGGTACACATTGGGTAGCTTATATGAAAAGAAGAAATCAAGTGTTTTATTTTGATAGCTTTGGAGCGCTTAAACCTCCAAAAGAACTTGTAAGATATTTAGGAAAAAATGTGGAAATTTTTTATAATAATCAACAATATCAAAATTATAATCAAATAAACTGTGGTCATTTATGTTTAGAATTTCTTCTCAATAAAAATCAATAGTTTTTCAATATGAAATTTAGTATAATTTCTACTTTCACAACCTAAACAATGTCTCAAATTTTTACATTAAAAGGTAATAGTCATGTGTTGTCGGTTGACTTTATAAATCCAATACAACTCAATCCTAATGCAGATTATGCTTTAGCATTGATCAGTTTTCATTCATACAATAGTATTCCAAATATTGATTCAGGTGCAAATAAATTTTATTATAGTGAAAAGAATAAACAGAAAAAAGAGATAACAATACCTACAGGAGCATATGAAATATCAGACATTGAAGCTTATTTACAAAAACAAATTATTCCAGAGACAGTAAAAAAAGATCAATACAATCAATATATCTCTTTAAAACCAAATAATAATACAATAAAGTGTAATATTTATAGTGACCTTTATCAGATAGATTTTGAATCAAATGATAGTATTGGGAAATTATTGGGATTTTCAAAACGCACTCTCGCACCAAAACAACTACACGAATCTGATATTCCTGTCAATATTGTAAAAGTTCGAACAATTCAAATAAATTGTAATATTACAACAGGTTCATTCTATAATCAATCTCCTTCTCATACAATTTATCAGTTTAGTGTGAGCGTTGACCCTGGATTTGCTATTGACGAACAACCACACAATCTTATTTATCTACCAATTATAAATAAACGAGAAATTTCAAATATTTCACTTACTATTTTAAATCAAAATTTCGAACCGGTTAATTTTCGAGGTGAAGAAGTTATTATTGTATTGGAATTGAAACCAATATCATGGGCTTAATATTTAATAATCAAAAACATAAATATAGTATTGGAAGCGTTTATCCAACAGTCTTTAAGAGACGTTTCGTCAAGCAAAAACTCTCGAAAACAAATTTACAATTTCTCAAATCTTTGGGCTACAATGTCGCTAAATCAAACTTTTAACATTTATCAGAAACCACAAACCGATGAGACAATTCGAAAAGTTGAAAATAGAACATATTATCCATATGTTAAATCGTTTAATAATAATGATATTATTACAATAACAATAAATCAATCTGATTCTTGGTTCTTAATGTCCGATGCTGCTATAGTTATTGAAGGAAAATTAAGAAAAACAGAAGGAACAGGTACTGTACAATTATCACGTAATGGAGGTGCATTTCTCTTTGATAGCATAGCATATGAATTAAATGGTCAGGAAGTTGAAAATGTACGAGAACCAGGAATTGTTAGCACGATAAGAGGTTATCTCTGCTATAATAAAATGGATTCAAATCATTTAGATATTGCAGGATGGAATTACCCCAACTATCCTATAGTAACCAATGAAAACTTTGTTTTACGTATTCCTCTAAAACATTTATTTGGTATTTTTAATGATTATCAGCTAGCATATTTTGGAAGACAAACAATACGATTGATACGAGCTCGAAATGATATTGACGCTATACTAGTAGTACCAAATCTTAATGATGCAACTAAAGGAGAGCTAACAATCAATAATATTTCATTAAAAGTAGATACAGTTGTGCCAAACGATGTATTGAAATTACAACTTTTATCATCAATACAATCCGATAAGCCTATTCTGATTCCATCACGGAAATGGGATTATCATGAGCTTCCTCAATTGACAGTAGGTGCTACAAAAGAAATTTGGGCAGTAAAAACAAGTATTGCTCTCGAAAGTCCTCGTTTCATTATTGTGGCTTTTCAAAGTGATAGAAGAAATAATGATAAAGGCGATGTATCAAGATTTGATCATTTGGATATTATTAATATACGAGCAATACTAAATGGTGAACATATACCAACGGAACGTATGAATTTAGATTTTTCCTCAGACAACTTTGTAGAAGCACATTTCAAATACACACAATTTTATAACAGCTTCAGAAATGATTTGAATCTATCGAAACAACCTTTACTGGATTATTCATCGTTTAAAAAACGTACACTATTTGTCATTGATTGTTCACAAAGAAACGAAACATTAAAAGCAAGTACTGTTGATGTGAAAATTGATATAGAAGCAAAGACAGGATTTCCAGCCAATACAAAAGCTTATTGTATCATTATTCATGACTCTATTATTGAATACCTTCCACTCAGTGAAATTGTTCGTAGTTTAACATAATTTTAAAAACAAAGATATTAGAGTTAATTATAGAACACAGCAAACTTTTATTTGTGGTTTTACTTCCTATCCTCATCATTTTTTTATCAGTGTGATTTTGGTTGTGATGGCACTAGCAGTGGTTGATATACAAGGTTTTAATTTAATAGATGAAGAAAAATGTTGGAGATTCTATCCGAAAGAGATAACAATATATGATGGAGTGAGAACAAATTATTATCTTCTAGAACCACCTATCGCATATCAGAAGTTATCATCACTTAATAAAAGACAAGTTAGATTTGATGAAAAACTACACGGTTTACGATATTCAAATGGAGATGTGGCATATAATAAAATTTCAAGAATTTTATCATCCATATTGCAAAGCCCTCAACAAATATATGTCAAAGGTTATCAAAAATATCAATATCTTTTAAATTTGAATCTAAAAAATGTGGAAATAATTAATTTAGAAACATGGAAAGAATTGAATCTACCGAAACTCTCTAAATCGTCACCAAGTTGCTTCAATCATTTAAAATATGTTGGAAGATGTTATTGTAGTAACACAAATTGTATATTGTTATATAATTGGTTAAAAATCAATGTATTAAATAAATAAATATAAAAATGTATGCTTTTTTCCTATCTATAAACTAACAATTATTTTACTAATAACCACAGTAAACCTTCTGCTTTCATAATGAAAACTACTATTTTATTATTAGTGATTGTACACACATATGCAAACTCTAATAACATTAGTGAAAGTGTGATTAAATATTTAGAAGATTTTGGATATTTAAACATAACTAATAGTTCACTTGTTGACTTAGATGAGGCTCTAATAAATTTTAAAGAATTTTATAATTTAAATAATGATGATGATGATGCTATAACAAATGAAGTTGTGGAATTGATGAAGAAACCGAGGTGTTCGCTTCCAGATAACGTATATTATCATACTTCCTCTTTTAAGTGGAAAAAACCTATCATTACTTGGTCCTTTACACAAGCACGAGCTATAGACAAAAAAATTGCTACAAAAGCTTTTGAGACATGGTCAAATATAACATCTTTAAATTTTGAGTATACCATTCGAAAACCTGATATTTTAATTTCCTACAAAAGTTACAAACATGAAAACTCTATTCGTTGTATGCGAGGTAAATGTAATTTTCCTTTAGATGGTAGGGGTAATGTTCTAGCACATGCATATTATCCAGAATCAAATAATAGTTGTATAGAAATACATTTAGATAGAAATGAAAATTGGAGTTTTGATTTAGGAGATTCTAAAAGTGGTACTAGTCTTTTAAGTGTACTAATTCATGAAATTGGTCATAGTTTAGGATTGTATCATTCAAATGATAAAAACGCAATTATGTATCCCTATTTTCAAAATGTTATACAACTTTCAAATGATGATATACAAGGTGTTCAAAATCTATATGGAAAACCAGCAACAACGGTTAAAACAAGCACTACTACTGCTAGTACATTGTCTTCTACTTTATCATTCTCTAATACTTTACATTCTCAAGAACAAAATGTTAGAGCTCATGATTTATGCAAGATTCCATATCCTGACCGAATGTTGATAACTTTAAATTCCCATTTTTATATATTTTATAACAATTTAACTTGGATCTTGAAACTAGATGAAACAAATAAAAATTTGCTCAAACCACATAATATAAATTTTTATCTGAATAATATGAAGATTTTACATCTCTATCAAAAACCTAATAGCGATGTCTTTATAATACATGATAAAAACTATTTTAGTTTAATACATTTTCCAAGTTTAACACCAAAAACTGGTTCACAATACAGATCAGTACAAAATTTAGGTATTAGACAAAACATTAAAAAAATTAATGCAATTTTCAATACATACACTGGTAAAACATTTATATTATATGATGATGAATTGTATCTAGAACTGGATGAATGTACTTCAAAACCAATTAGTCAAGGTTTGACAGCAGAACGATTTCCTGGTGTGCCAACTGATATAGAGCATGTGTTTCGATATACAAATGGAAACTTATACTTTTTTAGAAAAGGTATATATTATGAGTTCAACGAGTTTTCCAACAGAGTTATAAGTGCAGAAACATTTAGTTGGTCAAAATTTGGAATACAGTGTCCCAGTGAAAGTATTTTAAATCAATTGAAACGTTTATTAAGTTCTTTATCAAACTATTTAAGCAATTAATTTAAAAGATGGATCATTTAGATTCCTGTCCTTGGTCAAATCCAGAAGCTACTTGTGGTCCCGATACATGTATTTGTACTCTTAGAAAAATTCGAGAAAGTTTAGAAGATAAAAGTGATGAAAGTGATAAGGAGAGTGATATAATTGAATGTTTTGAGTGGAGATGTTATCCAGTTAAAATTGTACAATTTTTTATTGAAATTTTCAATCTATTCAAATCGTTTAAAGAAAAATTTCTTTAATCATTTCAATATTTTAATATTAAGCATATGAGGTGGATGTAAAACAATATTATAGAATTGTTATAAAATTTGTAGAATCGATCCACTTCCTGTGATTGAAATAATAGTACATATTAGCAATAGTTGTGTATTACAAAATAGATTGTATTCATTATTATTTTATATAAAATTAATTTTTTTAAATAAATATATAGATTGAATAAAGATGCAGTGTAAACAACAGCTACCTCTATTACCTATTTTAAATTTAGATGATTTTGATGATAAACCACGAAATAGTAGTAAACATGGAAAATTATTACCAAATTCAATTAGAGCTTTATTTTGTGGACCTAGTGGTTGTGGAAAAACAAATGCTCTTCTAAGTTTGATTTTTAGTGAAAATGGAATCAAGTTTGAGAATGTCTATGTCTATTCAAAATCATTATATCAACCAAAATATGAATTGTTGAAGAAAGTTTTGAGTAAAGTAAAAGGTATAAAATATTTTCCATATAAAGACAATGATGATGTAATACCTATTAGTGATGCTAAAAACAACTCTTTTTTTATATTCGATGATGTACTTTGTGATAAACAGGATAAAATAAGAGAATACTATTCAATGTGTAGACACAAGGATATTAATGCTGCATATCTGGGTCAAACTTATTCAAAAATACCAAAACAATTAATACGTGATAATTGCAATGTAATTGTATTATTTAAGCAAGATGAAATAAATTTGAAACATGTATTTAACGAACACATCTCTCCAGATATGACTTTTGAAGAGTTTAAAGATTTATGTGCTGATTGTTGGAAAGATAGATTTGAATGTTTTGTCATTGTTAAAGATTTTCAATGTGCAAACGGTCGATATCGCAAAGGGTTCGATAAGTATATAATTATATGATTTAATCTATTTCTAGCATTGTTAAAAATGTCTTCTAAAGATTTAAATATAGCCAAGAAAATTGATAAACTATCAAAAAATATTCGAAAGAAATATCTTTCGTTAAAGTTGGGGAGATCTGAAGAAGATAAAAGCTTAGAAAAACATTATAAACCTATCATCACTTCTATAGAAAACTTTCAAAAAACAAATGTTCCATCGGTAAAATCTTCAATTCCAATCAAAAAACCTCCATCATCATTATATTTATCTCCACAAACTTTAACAATAAAGCAATCTCCTTCAACATCATTTATTAAAACACCTTTACAACAAAATAAAGCTGTTTCCCACAAAATTCTAAACTATTCCAATTTATTGAAATCTGAAAAGAATGAAAAAGAAGAAGAAGATGTGTTTGAAACTAATAATGATAGTGAAGAAGAAGAAGAAGAAAAACAAGAAGATGAACCATCAAAAATTTACACTCCAGAAGTTTATAAAGACTATTTGAATGATTATCCAAAAACTGCTCAATCTTATATAGATGGATTCCTACACGATGACAAGAAAAAAGTTTATGATAAAACTTATGGTGTAATACATGATTCAAAAATTGAAAAATGGATGTTGGGTAAAAGTGTTATTGATTTTGAATCACAAACTGGTAACATTATAATCAATAACAAAACCTATAAAGGTACAAAAGGTCTCTATGAATTGATCTTTAAAAAGCAGCCTACTAATTATACCACTGAAGATAAAAAAAACTATCAAGAAATATTACTTTCAACAAATGTATATAAAAGAGATTTTGATCCAAAAGGACAAGTACGAGGAACCCATCAAATAAAATATTTAGAAATAATACGACCATTAATTCAAGAAAAATTGGAAACAAGAAAACGTTTTAATACTTTTAGTGGATATGGAGTGGAATTGTTGAAATATAATTCAAAACCAATTGAATATGTCTATTGGAATGATCTTAATGAGCTTGTTGATCGATTACGTTTACTGATCGCAGAAGAAACGGCTGGCAATACATCTCACACCAATGAAATTCAATCGATTTTAAATGAATTGAAAGAGGAAGGTGTTATATTATGTGGGTTTTCATAATCATATAAGTTAGTATTAACAATGCCTTTGAATAAGTTTGGTCAATCAGCCATCGCCTCAAAAAATGCTTCTTTAATATCGAAATTTCAACCTTCAAATAACCAATTAAAATATACCATACATGGTGATCTAGATTTAGAAAATATAAAAATTTGTAATATTAAAGATCCTTCTTTGGATGGTGATGCTGTCAATAAAAAATATGTAGATGTGAAAGACAACATCTATTCCAATCTAATTGAGAAAATAGAAAAAAAGATTGATAACTTAGAGCAAAGTGTAAATAAACAATGGATAATATATAGTAACAAAATTGATGAAAACACATCATTATATGAAGAAAAGTTGAAAAAATACAATCTAGATTTTGAAAAAATGCTGAATGATAAGTGTAGTGATCTTGAAAAAGGATTAACATTTCGAATTGTAAAAAATAAAACATTAAATGATGGAAAATATGTAAAAATAAATGATAGTGTTGTTGAAATTAGCAATACAGTCAATACAATTGAACAAAGCATTAATTATAAAATTATGGAAAATCAACGATTGATTGATGATAAATGGGAGAAATTAATGAATGAAAAATTAGGTGAAAGAATAAAAGCTTTAGAAGAAGCATCATTAAAACGTAAGAAATCAAATTCATTAGAAAATAAACAAAAGGATGATGTGAAAAAAGTTCGTTTAACACCGTGTCCAGAAGGAAAGCTTTTAGATTTAAAAAATCAAGAGAGTGTAGAGAAGTCTATAAATAGCTTCAAATTCTAATTTATTATTAAAGAAAAAATAATGTATAGTGTTGAAAAACAAAAATTAGTTGAAGAGCTACATAAACCTGCTCGAAAAAATTTCAAAAGACGTCGTACAATTATTAAAGGTTTGGATGATTTGTGGCAGGCTGATTTAGCACAATTGGATTACTATTCAAATTCAAATAATAAATTTAAATATATCCTAGTTGTGATTGATTGTTTTTCAAAATTTGTTTGGGCTAGACCATTAAAATCAAAGCATGGAGAAGAAGTTGTTAAACAATTTGAATCAATCCTTAAAAAAAAGCGTCATCCTAAAAATCTGCAAACCGATCAAGGCAAAGAGTTCTTGAATAGTAAATTCAAACATTTGATGGATAAATACAAAATCAATCATTATAGTACTTATAGCTACAAAAAAGCTGCAATAGTTGAACGTGTTATTCGAACATTAAAAGAGAAACTTTTTAAATATTTCAGTTTGAATGGAAGCTATCGTTGGATTGATATACTATCTACAATCGTTGATAATTACAATAAAACAAAGCATTCAAAAATAAAAATTGAACCGATTAATGTCGATAAGAAAAATGAAAAAACTATTTTAAAGAAATCATATAGTTTTGTGAAAATTTTTCCTCAAAGTAGAAAATTATCAATTGGAGATGTTGTACGGATCAGTAAAGCAAAACATGTTTTTGAAAAAGGCTATACACCCAATTGGTCTACGGAGCTTTTTAAAATCATTAAAATACAGGTTACAAACCCCTTAACATATTTACTAGAAGATTTGGAAGGTGCACCAATCAAAGGTGGTTTCTACTCGGAAGAATTACAAAAAACTAAAGTTCCCAATGTCTATCTTGTTGAGAAAGTTTTAAAAAAACGTAAAAACAAAGTTTTAGTGAAATGGCTTGGCTTTAACAACCAATCAAATTCTTGGATTGATAAATCAAATAAATTGTAACAATCTTTAATTCAGTATTCTATAAGATGTCATTCGATTCGGGTGTAGATGTGGAATATGATTTCGATTTATATAGACAATTGGAAAGATATGAAGATGCTACTAACGAAGAAAAACAATTAATTTCCAATAGTTGTTTCTATTTAGAAAACATTGTTTTAGAAGTGGGGTTAAGTTCGGTTAGAAATTTTGAACCAGCAATTCGAATGATTAATCATTCCAATGAATGGGTTTCTTTTGATGTAATCGAATGGCATAACCTTATCAGTGCAATATCTCTTTTGATTGAAAAATATGAAGATAAAGAAGATTTTTCAAATACACATCAAATTATCAACATTGAAGAAAACTTTACTACATATCAAGTTTATAATGGAATAAATATTTGTAAAAAAAATAAAAATTTTTTCATATTTAAACATGATGCAATTGAGCTTTTACGCTTGGATATATTATTAAATAAAAAGTTTGAAATTTTATATAAACTTAATTTTATACATTTTTATAGAGATATTTTAGAAACAGCATTTCAAATATATTGTAATAATAATAATATATCTGTATTAGAAATTATTAAATATATATGTAATACTTATAACAATAATCAAAGCTATTGTATGAGAGAATTTATGTATTATTTTCCAAAAGAAATTATATGTGAATTTAATAAAAAACTATAAAACGATAAAGTGTTTTAATTATCAGAACTTTTTTCACATTGTTTTATCTCTACTTGCTTCCTGTCCTTTTTTCCTAAAGGATCTAACCAAGTCTTGTTACGACATGTAGAAAATTGTGGTTTTTATAATTTAAATGAAACAAAAACTGTTATCTTTTTTCACATTGTTTTATCTCTACTTGCTTCCTGTCCTTTTTCCTAAATGATCTAACCAAGACTTGTTACGACATGTAGAAAATTGTGGTTTTTGTAATTTAAATGAAACAAAAACTGTTATCTAAAACCGCAACATCCCGGTTTTTTTCAGATAAAAAAGAAAAATTCGATACGCGACAATCATTTCCATTTTGTTAGTGATCCAGCAATTATTGTTTTTCACTTGTGTTCTAACGGTGCAGTTTTGCCATTTTTTAGTGTAATAATGTCCAGTCATCCAGTGCCAAACGTAAGTTAATTTTTTTTTTTAATGATCTAAGATGTAAATGAAGCAAATTAGTTATATAATTTGAAATATTTTTTATTTCAGAACAATTTTACTTGCGATTGGTGTCGTAAACAGTTCTCCACATTGTATAATAAAAATAGACATATGACCAACTCATGTACTCCAAACAAAAAACAAAAATTGTCAGAATCGAATGGTAAAATTTACATTATTAGAAAATTCATCTATATTGATAATTCTTTTACAGATTTGATCAAGTGCGAACCATGTGATTGTTTTGTTAATCGCCAACAGTTAAAAAGTCATCAATCAAGTCGACACCATAAAAATAACTGTGTTACATCCCTGGCTGAAAATATTTTTACTGTTGCTACAGCATTCCAAAAACGAATTGCGACCTATCGTTTGATTCCCGAAGAAGAGTATGTGAATATTTCGGGGTTTTTTGAAAATGAAAAGGAAAAAATCTTCGACTTACTCCAAAAAGAATTGGACAAAATGATCACACTCAAAGTTAATATGGAATTACATGGTTTATACACAATTGAAGCTAAAAAATTGACAGACATCAAATCGTTTCAAACAACAAACCAAATAATCACACCTGGGTCATCTCTAGAGAAGATTTTGCTGACATTTAAAGAAGATATTCAGCATAAAATGGAAATATTTGCTGAAAAAGACTCTGGTAAGAATATTTTCATACGTACATTTATTACAGTTTAAATTTTTAGGATGGGCTTTAAAACATATTTTATATTTAGAAATAAATATAAATAAGTATAATCCTCTTCGAGCATCATCATACATAAAACTACCAGAATGCATCAGTAGAAAACAAGCCATTATAAATATCCAAAATAATGACAACAAGTGTTTTGGTTGGAGTATTGTGGCAGCACTAATCAAGCCAAATGGTCCCGAAAACAGTCCAATGTCATACCCTCATTTTACGCAAGTGTGTAATTTTTCTGATATAGTTTTTCCAGTTAAATTAGAAAGTATTGCAATTTTTGAAAAAAATAATAATATTTCGATTAATGTTTACGGTTTAGAACTTGTTTTTCATAATAACAAAAAAAGATATGAAATAGTTGGCCCGCTATATTTTTCAAAATTCAAACAAAATGTTCATATTAATTTATTATTGATTGATGATGATGAATCTGGCAACCAGCATTATTGTGTTATTAAAGATTTATCGAAATTAGTATCAAGTCAAGTTTCAAATCATAGAAGAAAAAAACATTTTTGTGATGGTTGTTTGCAATATTTTACTACTAAAGATATATTGGAACGACATTGTGAAAACGATTGTACTACAGTAGCTGTAAAAATTCCTAGCACAGAGATGAGAAAAACTAAATTCGGTAAATTAATCCCATCAAATATTTTACAATTTGAAAATTTTCAAAAAAAATATAAAGTTCCATTTGTTGCATATGCTGATTTTGAGTGTTTACTTATGCCTTTAGCTACTTGTCAACTAAATTCTAAAGCAAATACAGAAAGTTTTCATGTAAAAACACATTTGCACGAACCGTACTCATGCGCATACTATATAAAATGTGCTTTTAACGATGACTTATCTGTTTTTAAAACTTTTAGAGGTAAAAATTGTGTTCAAGAATTTTTAACATCGTTAGAAACTGATGCAATAGAATTGTATCATAAATATTTAGAGCCTATAAAACCAATGAGACCTCTTTCACCTGAAGAGGAAGCTAAATTTTATTTTGATAAATCTTGCCACATTTGTGAAAAAGAATTTACTGAAACGGATGTTAAAGTTCGAGAACATTCGCATACAACCGGCTTTTTCCGTGGCTCCAGCCATAACGCATGTAATTTAAATTTTAAAGTTCCAAATTTTTTTCCAATTTTTTTCCATAATTTAACAAATTACGACATGCACTTATTTGTAAAGCAGTTAGCTCTACATCGCGAAAATATTGAAGTTATTGGAAAAACTAAAGAAAAGTATATTGCACTAACTAAAATCCTTGATGTTGGCGAATACACAAATAAAAACGGACAAATTGTAAAAAAAAAGTTCAAATTACGTTTTATAGATTCGTATCGATTTTTATCATCTTCTTTAGAGACTTTAGCTGATACTTTAGAAGCATATCAATGTAATGAAATCAATAAATATTTTCCACTTGACGAACAATTTTGCTTAATTAGACAAAAAGGTGTGTTTCCGTATTCATTTGTAGACGATTGGGATAAACTAGATTTACAGCAATTACCAAATAAAGAAGATTTTTTCGATAAAATTAAAAATGAAGAAATTTCAGATGAGTCATATAAGCGCGCGCAATTAGTGTGGTCAACTTTTGAATGTAAAACGTTGGGTGATTATTCAGATATTTATTTAAAATCAGATGTTTTATTACTTTGCGATATTTTTGAAAACTTTCGAGAAGCTTCTTTAAACGCGTATGGTTTAGATCCTGCGCAATATCTTACTATACCATCGCTTAGTTGGGACGCGATGTTAAAATATACACAGGTTGAACTAGAACTCTTAACCGATATAGATATGATTCATTTTTTTAAAAAAGGTATTCGAGGTGGTGTTAGTACGTGTGTTAAGCGTATTTGTAAAGCAAACAACCCCTTGATAGATAATTATAATTCAAAAGATCCCTTATCTTATATTTTATATTTGGATGCTACTAATTTATACGGATGGGCAATGAAACAATATTTACCCACTGGTAAATTTAGATGGTTGAATGAAAATGAAATAACTACTTTTAAAATTTTTGAAATATCTCATACTTCAGAAGACGGGTATGTACTTGAAGTAGATTTAGATTATCCCAAAGAATTACATGATTACCATAACGATTTACCTTTTTGTCCAGAAAATATTGTACCGCCAAATGGAAAATTACCCAAATTAATACCAAATTTAAATAATAAATCAAATTATATCATACATTACATCACTTTACAGCAATGCTTAAAACATGGATTAATATTAAAAAAAATTCATAGAATATTAACTTTTAAACAATCTCCTTGGCTTGAAAAATATATCGACCTAAATTCAAAATACCGCGCGGAAGCTAAAACCAAATCTGAAAAAGATCTGCGAAAATTATACAATAACAGCGTGTTTGGTAAAACTATGGAGAATGTTGATAAATATATTAGCATTAAAATTGCAACTCATTGGTCAAAAGAAACTCGTAAATTTGGTGCAGAAACCTGGCTTGCCAAACCAAATTTTAAAAATTTTGCAATTTTTTCGGAAAACTTGATAGCAATTGAAATGAATAAAGTGTTTGTAACGTATGATAAACCGGTTTATGTAGGTTTTTGCATTTTAGAGTTAGCAAAAACTATCATGTATGAATTTTTTTACGATTTTCTTAAACCTAAATATCGGAATAATATTTCTCTTTTATACATGGATACTGATTCTCTAATATTAGAAGTCTTTACTGAAAATATTTATGAAGATATAAAACAACATAGTGATAGATTTGATTTTTCCAATTATTCAAAATTTAATAGTCATGGAATACAGCCAAATGTTTCAGTTGTTGGTAAAATGAAAGACGAATATGCAGGTGCTCCACTTAAAGCATTTTACGGTACTGGTGCCAAAGCATATTGTATTGACTTGAACGACCACAATGATAAAAAAGCTAAAGGTGTAAGTAAACACGTTGTACAAACTACACTACAAATTGCAGATTATCAAAATGTTATAATTAATAACGTATCAGTCTATTGTAGTATGTCAATCTTTAAATCTTATTTACACAACATATACACCGAATTGCGTCATAAAGTTGCATTGTCAGCAGTCGATGATAAACGCTACATAATACAAGGTTCAAATAAAACATTAGCATGGGGACATTATGATATCGAACGTCAAAAAAATTTTGACATGTTGTTTGAACTTTTGAAAAATATCTAATATTGTGAATAAATGAGTATTTTTATAGTATTTGATGTTAGAGATTTTATCTAGAATATTTAGTTAGTGTACTTTCAAATATGTAATACTTATAACAATAATCAAAGCTATTGTATGAGAGAATTTAAATGTCAACAAAATCTCATCTAGAGATGAACCAGGTGTGATTATTTTGTTAGCTGCTTGAGAAACGATTTGATGTCCGTCAATTTTTTAGCTTCAATTGTGTATAAACCATGTAATTCCATATTAACTTTAAGAGTAATCATTTTGTCCAATTCTTTTTGGAGTAAGTCGACGATTTTTTCCTTTTCAAGAAAGTCCGAATTATTTACAAATTCTTCTTCTGGAATTAAACGATAGGTCACGATTCGTTTTTTGGAATGCTGTAGCAACAGTAAAAATATTTGCAGCCAGGGTTTTTATGGTGTCGACTTGATTGATTAGCATGGGGGCATTATCGAACTTTTGAAAAATATCTAATATTGTGAATAAATGTGTATTTTTATAGTATATAATGTTAGAGATTTTATCTAGAATATTTAGTTAGTACTTTCAAATATGTAATACTTATAACAATATAAGTTGTAAAACATTGTTGTATAATAATTTATAAAATAAAAATCAATAAACGATTTGAATGTTTAATTTAAAAAAAAAACTTCCCAGGTTGTTTTTTAAGAGGATGAAATTAGAGAGGTTGTATAATCCACTAGTGGTGACCTACTGAATTTTTTCAATGGGACTCTGGTGGGGGGCTGCTCCAGCTGGTGACAGATCTGAGGGATGCTGCTGGACCTGCTGGTGGGGACCTGCTGGTGGGAGCTAATACCTGGTGGGGCCTGCTAAGATTCGCGACTTGTGACTAGATCATATCTTTACATTGATACTGCTCCAATCTAATTCTATACTAAAATATGGCGCCCCCACTTAGCATGTTTTCACAGCTGGTGACGTCACAACTAAGCAGCTCTATACTTTTAGTTTTGACAGTTTTTTAGAAGATTATAGGTTTGTCTAGATTAGCTTATTAAATATGTCTATAAACCATTTTGTTTTTTTTATTGACAATTATTACAGCGTCACAACTAAGCAGCCATATTGCTAGTGACGTCACAACTAAGCAGCTCTATAGTTTAACCGATAGTTGCCTACCTTACCGACAAAGTGACGCCATCTGGTAACTAAAGGATCAGAACCGATAGCTCCCTACCTTACCGACAAAGTGGCGCGAAAGTCCAAGGTCATATGACGTGAGACAGGAAGTAAAACCACAAAAAGTGGTGGGGGGAGCAACTGCTCCCTCATTCTCTATCTACTCCAACTTGAGTCTATTAACAGTTTTGTTTGTTCTCTTCACATTTTTATTAAGCTGTTAATTGTGTTATGCAAATGCCTGTCTCTTTGCAAACCTGTGGAAAAATAGAATATTTAAGTTTTCTATTTTGGTCGAGTAAAGTTCTAGGAGCACGTCAAAATATCAAACTTATTTTTACACAATTATTTGGCATATGTAGAAGGTAGATTGGTAGAGCATACGCTTCAACTCCTCTACTAAAGCAGATCAAGAGAACAACAATCCATTTGTAGCGCTTTGGTCATTCAGAGAATATAAACCAATTATTTGTAAAGCAATTAAGTTACATGTTAGTTGCAACCGGTCTACATGTAGCTAGTTTTTATAACGCTGTTACCGTAAATTGATCAGGTGTGTTAAGCTTTCTAATTTTTTAAGTGTTAATGTCTGCAAAGTTTTAACACATTTTTTAATCTTTTGAAAACTGACTCACCATTTGCTTTTACTGCTGCTTTAATTTGCAGTAAATATTTTGCTCATGACATTGATTCACTAGGATGGTTTGATTGGAATTTTAGGGTTTTCATCAAAACGTTTTGTTGTTTTTGGTGTTGATTTTAAGTATTGACATAGTAAATCTTAAAACATTAGTTTATGGTTTGTTTTAGTTTTTATTAACTGTTTTTTTTTCCAAATCATTTATTGTACATTACACAAAACTTTATCAATGATAAGGCTTAATTAAGATTTTAGAGCCTTTCCGACTGGTTTCTTTTTAAAGTATTTCAGACTGTTTTAAGGAATTTGGCACTTTAAAACGTTATTTTGTCACATTATATTAAATATTTTTTGTTAAAAAAAAAAACAAAATTTGCCAAGGTTTTTTTGAATTTTAACCTAGTTTTTCAAAATGAAAATTTGTTTTATAGAATAGCAAACAAAACACCCTCTGTTTTCTTCTCATTAATCGACTTATATATGTCAGATATAATATTTATATATTGTATATTTCCGAATTTGTTTTTTTATATTTTCAAAACCTTGTAGCTCTTTTCAAAAGAACGAGTTGTTTAATACAAATATGATTTATTTACAGGTTTTCAGAAAAAATGTTGTAAATATTTTATATTATTTTACAGATTATACTATCTAGATTTTTTTCTGATTTTTAGCAATCTAAAAAGATTGTAATTTGGCAAACTGACTTCCGTTTCATCATAAACAAATACCTATTTTGCAAATTCTTCTCATAATAGTCAACGTATAAATTTTTGCTTGGAAAAGACAATGTCGTATGTCAATAAATTAGGCCAAAGCCAATGTGTGCCATAAAATGTGTATCTAATCTAAAGTACTTAAAAAATTTTTAAAAGCAAATATATGCCAACTGAAAGACTATTAGTATTATTGATCATATCAATCAATTTTATTAAAAAAAAATAAATTAATAAATATAATAAATATTTAATTATTTTAAAATTTTTTTATTAATTGCAAATATGTATTGAGCTTTAAAATGGAAACAAATTTTCATACAAATGACGTTTGAAGAAATTCAATTAAACAACGCTTTAACCAGTTTAGTGCTTTTTTGAGCATCTGAATCTTTAAACATTAATTAATTTATGTAATTATTTGTGACCATACATAAAAACGTAGAAACCAGTTTCTAATCAAGATCCAAGTAATAACATTCAATCCTACCAGAGTATATACATTAAACAGTGGGCAGATAATATATAAAATTGCGTCACAACGGTTTACTCCGTCTAAAGTAATACCCAAACTCGATCCAATAAGATTCGGTGTCCTTGTTGACCAATTAGAAAATATAGGGATAATATGAGATGCATATAGAAGGTTACATTGTTCACCTTTCTTTGTCCGTGTGAGAATTTTTCAACAGGACATTCCAAATTCTAAAGTGGTCATATTTAGTGCAATGATCTTGGTATTTGGGTATTAGGAATTTTTCATTAAGTTTCGAAAGCGGATAAACTTTTAAATCATGCTTATTTTGTATTCAATAGTTTTTATTGTGTTTATAGTTTTAATTTTAAACATAAAAATTTGACCTTTACATATTGACCTATAAAATTATTAAAAGAAACAGTATTATACAAAAATGTTTTGAAGTACCTAACTTTACATTTAAACTAAAAATTTTTATATTTTTATTACAGATCTACATTTTTTTAAACAATAAAATAGTATTACTATCCTCAAAATATTATAATTTAATTCTTGTTCAATTTTTTATTAATTAAAAACAATAAACAGATTTCGCGTTTGCATTGTTATTTTGCCTTATTTTAGATTAAGACAAAAATACACGCTAATCGGCATTGTCACTGGCCAATTGAGTCAACACAACACATGTTTAACTTTACAGTTCAGCAAAACGTAATTTTATTACATTTTTTACTAAAGCAACTTCTTTATGTAAATATTATGATAAATAATCCACTATTTTTATTAAAAAATAAAAAAAACTGACATTATTAAATATCGTTTTTTTATAAGTTTTGTAAGTAAAATTATATCTTGAATTAATTATAGCAATGATCTGGACGTAAATTCCATTACCACAAACCACCTTTTTCGAAAACACATAATTTACTCATTTTGCTACTCAGATAACAAGTTTCTAATAAATCCTGTTCAATCTCAACCATACTTGACAATAATTGAATCTGATTTTTTCTTTCCATAAAATCAAATTCAGTAAATACGCTAACTTGTTTTTAACTTTTTAACTTGTCAACATTTATCCTAAACCAAAGAAAAAATGTAAATACGGGCGAAAAAAAGTAGGTATTCTTCCGCTCCTTTGATCAATTATCGATCAGAGAACGTTTTAAATTTGTCTAAAAAAACTGTTTTTGAAGTAAAATTTCAACTGCACATTCTTTCATTTTAATAGTAAAAAATTTTAATGTGTGTGATTTGAAAATAAGTAAAAATTTAATATCATGTTACACTTAGATTTAAAAAAAGACACTATATTATCTATCAAACATGTATAACAGTTACATTTTTTTTTTCAATTGATGTAGCTTTGACTTTATCTCTACATCACTAGAAATCACGTGTTTAGCTTTATACCTCTAACATAACGTATTAAAAGCTTTTTCTCTCTTTCTTAAAATATTTTCTGTAATTCCGTTTATCTCAAATTTAGTTATAAGTTCTAACAGGTGTTGTTTTAAATTTGACGTCATAACTTGCCATGAATGTTTAACTTTAAACTGTGAACGTACATTTACCATCAAATTATTCACAATTATTCAATTTGATATTGAACCTATCAAACTAGAAGCTCTTGAAAGCAGTTGGAGTGTTATAATCAACAAAAAAGTAAACTTGCTAAAAGTGTCCGTCCACAATTCCATTGTCATGTGCAAAAAATTACTGTAAAATTTTTTCTTGGTGTCTTAAAGCAGTTAATGTTTTATTAAAAAAATTTCGCTCAATATCAATAATTTACCATTCACCATCAACTCGGTGGTCGTTACAAAAAGCAGATTCCACTAAAAAAAACTTCTGTTTTCGTGAGCAAAATATTTTAAATTCCAAATTGGAGAAATTTAGTAATTATTTTGACATTGGAAGCAATAGTTTTTAAATTTTAGCCCGTTCATACAAACTCTTAGGCATGGTCAACTATGACGTCATATTTTAAGAAACACTCGTTATATAATGCAGTTTATGTATTTTTGATCCTCTTATAACGTTGGTAAAAATTTCAATATTTCTTAAATTATTGTCTTTCTCAATGGTCAAACACAATTTTAGGTTCACACGTATAAAAAAACTCTCTAATACAGTCTGTCAGTAGTCAAAGTCAACCACAAATTTGTAGCTTATTTTTAAATTATTTAAACAGACCCAGTCGTAAATGCACAAGAGCAATAGGTGAAATCATAGTTGTTGGCAGCGTAATCAACATTTTTTAACTTGAGCTTTTTAATAAATTTTGAGTGAGTTCTATTGAAATTTTCTATTTTTAATATAGAATTAATTTTATTTATTAATTTGGTTTACAATTATTCAACAAAAATGTTAAAAAAAAGATAAAAACAGCAAGAAATACATACTTAGATTTTTAATTAATAAACCTACAATAAAATAACAATATACATTCTTAAGATTACATCTAAATTTTAAATTATTTCAATGTAAAATTATTTTTTATTTGTTGCGAAAGTATTAAATATTTTGACGAGAACATCAAATGACCGTCTAAAAACTGTTTGGTTATGATAATATAATTTTGCTGAAAATACAATAGCAAAAATTGGAAAATAAGTGTTGATCATATACAAGAGGGCGAGGTTTCCACTTTGCACTTTCGCAAGAAAAGCTGTATATAAATAATTTATTGTAACTAAAATTATTTGATTAAAATGAAATAAATAGTTTGTTGTCATAGGACCCTATTTTAAACTACAGAAAATAATATGTTTGCTGCAGTTCAGTTGACAATGTTCTTTTTGTGTCAGTTTCAATTGTTATCAATGAATGGTTCACACAGTTTTACCACCTTTGCTCTTTGACCACATTGAATAAAACTGTGTGAATAATTTATAGAGGCAAATATTCTAAAGAGCTCAATAAAAAAAAATTTTCAAGAGTCGATTGCAACTAATTTGACATTGAAATAATTGAAAATTATAATCTTATCTAAGTGAATTATGTTTGCACATATATTATTTCAATAATTTGCCTATTGGATTTATTCTAATTTTTATTTATAACTTCTAATTTTATTTTAATTTAAAGATAATTTTTAAAAACATGTCACAATCTTGTTTTAAAATTTCTTTGCAAAGATTTTTCTAATAACTTTTATTTCAACACAGGCTCTCAATAAATTGAAATATTTACCTTGATAATACTATTTTTGTGGACATACAACCTGTCTACAAAATAATAATAAAACAGTTGCACAAGACATGTGTTTGTAGCGCGCATAGGTTTAAATGAATAAATGCCACAAACATGTCTTGTAAAACGAACGTAACATGCTGTTACTGTTTTCTTTTTGGTTTTTATTAATATTTATAATTCAGAATTAAGATTATGAAAAATCCATCTAGTGAGTTTTTTGTCAGGTTGGTATGACTGATAACTACATATTAATAATAATTATAGCAATGACAATAATGTCAATGTCATTAGCATCGCAACTACTAACTATACCAACCAACGGCAAAAGTTACCGAGAATTTTTATTATTATTCTTGCACTGAATCCCTTTAAATTTAATAATTTTAATATTTAATGCAATTTTATATTACTTAAATAGTTTAATTACTACTTTTTTTAGAAACAGTGTCACAAAATTGTTGTTGTGAACGTGAAATAGAAAAAAATCATTTAGTGACAGTTTATCTTATTTCTTTGCGGCGCTCGATTAAACTGTATGAGCTTTATGATTTATTATAACAGAAAAATTTAGAAAACATAATCTGACTTCAAAATTAAAGTAATTTGTATAGGAGCTGTAAACAATCCGGAGTGAAAATCGTAAATTTTTTATGTTGTTTCGTGCTTTTAATGTATGGCAAGATGATAGTACTTTAATTTAATTGAAAATAGCAAATCAAGTTTTTGATTAATGACACTATCAAATTTTATTATTTATTAAATATTTTACTAAAAAATTCCAAACATTTAGTTTTCATTTAAAGCAGAGCTAATCATAATGTAATTATTGTCTAACCAATTTCTCAATTTTTATAAACTCTCATATAAGTAGTTTTAATTTCAGGAAATAATTTTATATTGTCCATTAATAATTAACGTTTATCTTATGCAGCAGTTTAAACTAAAAATGAAATGTTTCCAACTAACACTAATTTTACATGTTTTTTTTATATAAATATATAGTACAATTTTTACAAATAATTGTACAGATTTTATAAATTGTTTTATAGTTCTGTTATTTGATACCAGCTTCATTTTATCTGTTTCTAAAAATAATCAGATTTGGTTTATATTATTTTGTCAATATTTTTAGACAAGAGACCTTATCAGAAGCCAAACAACCAATCTGGTGAACCTTCTCGGCATCTATTCCAGGAATTATGTATTACTCTGTCCATGTTCGTCCGACGAGGGAGAAACTTTGGATTTCTATATTGTCACCCCAAATAACACGAGTTGACATTTTAGTTTGATGTGCCATTTTCGGTTTTGTGATGGCGATCATTTATTGATGGTCGTGCGCTTCAGAACTCTCTGAATTGAAATTGACATGAACAAAGATTCGTCCTGAATTTATACGATGCAAACAGACGCAAATATTTACGATTCAAATCATTTCAATAGACTTTGCTAAAAAAAGTGAATTTTTTGAAATTTATTTTTATGTTGAAGAATGCTTGAGCACAATTATTGTGAAGTTTTTTTATTCGTTTTATGTTACTTGGATAGAAACCAAAATTATTGCATTTTATTAAAGAAACAAAAATATAATTTCAACAATTTGACCGAAACATCTTTTTTTATTCATAGTTGTATTGAGGGATAGGTACTTGCATGTTAGTTAATACACCGGCTTCCCTTGCAATCGCAACAAAGAGAAAGAAAAACAGTTTTACTAAACGACAGCAATAAAAATAAAAGGTTTTCATAGAATAGCTCTGCTAGTTTCATTAAAATAAACACCAGGAAATCCTAAAAACACAAAACCGACTAAGAGAAATTACGGTTAAAGTGGAGATGGGGTGGGAAGAAATAGGTAATTCGATACAGAAAGGCCAAAAGGAAGGCAATATACCCTTCGCAATGCGTTTACCAGACCATGCCATATGTCGCAATCGTATCTTAATTTCCTTTCAAATTCTAACTTTTTAGCTTCAAATAAATGCTCTTGTGAAATATTTAATTTTGCATTTCATATTTTATACCTTTCTTCTAAATCACATACCTAACTACATACTATATTTTAATTTTTATAACTTTTTTCCCCATTTTTGGATTTTTAATTATTTAAAGTTGCCGCTTTTCTTGTATTTGATAATATTTTGTCAATAGTAATAGATAAAGCCCATTTCAACCTTTAAAATATATCGTCTAAGGTACGTTTTCACTAACGTTCGTTGAGTTTATTGAGCCATTATCTAATTGGATAGATTTGACAAAACTACAGCAATTGTTTTTAATTTTATGTTGAATTGATCAGGATGGTAGTGAAACCAGTCTTAAATAATATAGACTTTGAATATAACAAGTTCTACAAAAGTATTTTTAAAAAAAAGATAATAAAGTTTTTTCTAAAAGAAATTAAGTTATAAATTAAAAATTGAGCTGTTTTTTCTTAAACCCGAAAGATTTTTTCAAAAACTAAATAATCAAAATAACTTTTTTTAAATTTTTTTCTTAGAAAATAAAAAACAAAAATTATAGAGAGCGGATTCTATAAAATTTTATCGTTTCAAAGTAATTTTTTTGATCTGTCACTTATGTATTTTATTTATTTATTTTTATATTTTTTTTATTATTTTGTGTATAAACTGGTTGACAAAAATAAGCAAGTAGTACTATTGAAATAAAAAAATGGATTAAAAAAAATAGATTTATTATAAAATTATTCAAGAATGCATGTACAAAGTGATACAAAAATTTCAATAATGAAAAATAAAAATACATAATTAATTTCTGAAACTGAAATAAAATTAAAAATACATAATTAAAAAATAGCACAGTAAATATAATTATATTTATTGTGAATTTGAGTTAATTTGAGCAGTTTAAAGACATTATATCATTTTAATATAAAATTGTAGACCGTTTATTTTTTTTTTTATTGGTTTAAACTCTTTCAGTGAAATTTACACAAAAAATGCTTTATATCTCTAGAATAAAGCAATATGATAGTTAAGTTTATAATTGACGTAAAAAAACTTAAACATTATTCTAGAATGTATCATAACAAATTGATCTGAGTTGATTTCAAACTGGTCAGTTACGGAACTCTTTTTCTTGTGGTTTTTAACTTAGTTTTTGTACCCTATCAGAATGCAAACGTGTGAAAATAGATAAAACTGACATCTTCTTCATCTGGTTTCAGAAAGCATACATTTTTGGTTTTTATTCTAAACTTAGTTAGTTACCAATACCAACTTAGATTGTGACCAAATATGCATGTCTTACATTGTTTCTCTTTTTTAATTATTAAAACATTGATTGCACTTATTTATAGTTTTTAAACCTTAACTTGTATTTCCTTTAATTTGTATTTGTTAACCATAAATAATTAGTTATGTTAGCAACTTCATTTTGTGATGTCAAAATTGTCAGTAGATTTCGAACATCGTTGAATGGCACAGCAGGTAAATTTTAGGTTTCTAAATTATTTAGATCTACTGTTGCCATGAAATGTCGAAAGTATGTTCAATTTTTGATTGATTGGTTTATACGGAGAAAACTTACGATATTTTAGCAAATTTTGTCATTGGTTTGACATTTGTCTGCAACATTATATTAAAGACAATAAAAATCTGTCAAGTTAAATTAGACAACAAAAGTAGATCTAAATAGTTTATGAACTAACATTAGGTAATCTGATAATATCAAACAAAATGTTGTTTATTCAGAATTTTATCATAAAAAAATAAATTTTTTCAAATATATGAAACACAATCAAAGAAAATAAAAAACAGGTGGAGTTTTTTGGATTTTATTTTGTTTCTTTTAGCTAAAAATAATTGACATTCTGCAAAAACCAAAAAAAATAGTTTTGAATAAACGTTTTGTTTGTACTGCTTGAATCTGGTTATCTGTGTTGTTAATTTGCTAAAAATATGTTTTTATTTGTATATGTATGTGCTTCAAGTTGTCTAAATGTTGATTAATTTTTATTTTGGTTAGTGCACCTCTTGATCTTGTTTCTATGAATAACGCTTTTTCTACGCTAGTATTAAACAATTTTAAATTTAACAAAGAATGTTTTTGGTATATTATATTTGTATTGCTCAGATTTGTTTTTTTATGAATTTTTTGATTCTATGCATAACGCTTTTTCTACGCTCGTATTAAACAATTTTAAATTAAACAAAAAATGTTTTTGGTATATTATATTTGTATTGCTCAAATTTGTTTTGATTCGTTTGGTTTAGGATTGAACTTATACCGTTCATCAGCCTAAAAGTATTTTATAATAAATTATTAAATGAAATTATTAATAATATTCAATTTGGGCCAATTATTTTGATTCATAACGTTACGCTAAAAACGCTATTAAAAATAATAACCTTAATCAAACCGCAACTACTTTTTGTTAAAATACCAGATGGCTTTAAACTTCCAATTACCAAATTTTAACAATTTTGTTGTAACATTAAAATGTAGTACATTAACACGTGTATATATATAAATGCCGAATTGCATCATAAAATGTTAATTTGAAATAAAAAACATTTGTTTATTTTATAAATTAAGTATCATTTTTTAACCGTAGCAGTAAAAACCGTAAATTATTTTAAATTTGTACTTATACACACAATATTGATTGGTTTTTATAATATCTAGGACTTAATAAGATCTTTTTATTTTTTCATTTGTTTTTGTAAATTAAATTAAATTAAAATAACATTTTTTAACCATAGCAGTAAAGACCACAACATATTTATTTATTTGTATAATATAGACTCATTAATAGACTAAATAAGAGGTTTTTTTTCATTAGTTTTAATAAATTTTACTTAATAAAAAACTATGAGTATTTGGGTTAGTGTAAGTTTTCTTCCTGGGTAATATAGTTGCTTTTATTATTTTAAATTATTATTTAAATTTAATACAAAATGATATTATATTTTGTTAATGCAATATAATTCAAAAGAAAGAAAGAAATAACATAATTTTAACTATCAGATAAATTAAACAAATTAGTTAATGCTTTGCCTTACGATAAACTCTAGCATTAAACTCGTAAAATTTATAGCACACTAATAAAATCACCGAAATAATATTAATGTAATAAGATTAATAGAATAGAATGTATAAGAAGCTTCCACTCAACTCAATAAAAAAGACAATAAGAATTATGATTGCTGACTTAGTATTCACAAAATTTATTTTATCTGGCCGTAAATGCAAGGCAATTCATCAAGCTCTAAAACCTCCCTAAAAATATATTTTTACGAACGTCGTTAAAATTAAGATTGTGTGATTTGCCACTCGCGCATCTTTTCGTGGAGCTATTATATTTGCCATAAAACTTAGTATAAACACGACGAATTAAAGTGAAAGGGTTATGCAAATGTTCAGATATACAAGTTCAGCATGGCAGCATGTTTGCAAAGGTTTTAAAACATCGAATAGTTTTATCGTCAAAGTAAGATTTTATTTATGCAGACATTTAACTGTAATTTGCATTACGTAATTGAAAGCTTAAATGGATGATAGAATATATTCTAATCTTTTTTTTTAAGATTACTAAATGACAGAAGAAGTGCAGCCACCTAACAACCAAAATCATGTTTAATTGATTATTGTGGTTATGAAAAATGTTTTATCATGAAATTAACAATAAAAGCTTCATATTATATGCAAGTTTTATGTAATAGCTTTTTTGTATTTTTAATTATTAAAGAAATGAACACAAAACAATAATTGTGTACTGCACGGCCAACATCATTAAAAAAACTAGCAGCTAGAATTTATGAGTTAAACTTTTGTGAGCAACTTTTCACCAACTACAAATTAAGTTGTCTAACAGAAAACACTTGATTATGTTAAATGCTTGTATTACATATATCCTCGAAAAAAAGAAACAAATCTCTAAAAACTTATGGAAGCACTTGAAAAATTTTGATGTTCCTGCAATAAAATGTAGCATAAACAATAAATTACCCTTAGATCTTTAAAAACCTGACGAACTAAATAATTACTTTCTGAATGTAGGTCGTTCATTCGACACGGATATCAATATTCTAAATTTTTATAAGCAGAGTATTTTATGATGTTAAACTTAAATTTAATTTTACGGATAAGGATATCATGCAAGCTATTAAGTCAATAAAAGCAAATGCTATAGGAACAGATAATCAATGCTATTCTGTAACTAGTCGTTAATTAACAAATTGGCGTAGATCGTGTTCATAACGAATGCATCAAAAAAGCAATTTCTATAACAGGCGTTGTTGAAATTGGAAAATAATAACGATTTGTGTGTTGATCTTTTATTAGTTCAATTATTCAAAATCAAAAAATTGATAAAAGGTTTTAATGCGATTGTCGTTTTTTAACATGTCCTTATCGAGTTATAGAATAGCTCTGACTATATCCTTATCGATGGTAAACTTAGCCATTCCTCACTGTATTTACTACCTCAGAGACATTTTTAATGACTCATATTATGTAATATTTAATGACCTCACTACCTAAGCAAAAAAACCTACACGTTTTGATCAGTTACAACCAATAAGTAAATATTCTGCCTGTGTGTTCTGATTTTGAAATGTGTAAAACAATAATTGTGTGTGCTCAAATAAAATAATAACATAAAAACACACACGGCTTACACAGTATGTTATAAATAATCTAGAAATATCTGTTGATAACTCACTCACATGAATATTAGTTCTGTTAGATCAAAGCAAAGCTCAACTCATGCTAGCAAAATAAAATTAAAATATATAGGTTTTGAAAACCATGTCTTAAAATGGATTGATAGTTATTTAAGTAATAGGAAACAAAAGATAGTTCTAGATAATTCTTTTGAATTTTCAATAGAGTCAATAAAAACAAACTTCTGGTTCTTCTTAGGACCAACTTTATTTTCACTTTATAGTTTTGATTTCCCTAAATGCTTTTCACATTGTTCACTACATATGAATGCAGATGATATTCAGCTCTACTAATCTTTTAATATAAGCAATGCACATGCAGCAATTACCAATGTAAATAGAAAGTTACAAAACATTCAAGCTTACACAGAAAAACACGAGCTAAATTTATATTCAAAAAAATCTTTTGCTATTATTGTTGGAAATAAAAGAGAGCAACTAATTATTGAAGCTCACTTTGCACTACTGGTGAACACCAAACCTTTAAGGTGGAGCAATAGTGCTCGCTACTTAGGAATTAATATTGATGGATTTCTCTCATTTAAAGAGCATAGTGAAAACATATATAAACTGTCAATGCAAATCTCATAAAGTTTGTACAAATTTAAATTTTAATTTACCAAAAATGCGAAGTTAAATCTTGTCAAGTTTTTAGTGTATATAGTTAAGTGTTCAAAGTTCATGTATACGTTTTGTCTGTAATGTTCTGTATTATGACCACATGAGCCCGTATCTGAATAACTAGAACAAAGCAAATGTTGAAACTAGAATTTACAATTTATATCTTAAACTTCTATTTAACCTACTAAAGACAAACTGCCCTATATACTTTAGGCAGCTTCTAACAAAGAGGTCGGATACACATAGTGTCAATATACAAACAAACAGTTTCACTATTTCCTTCCACAGAACAAAACAGTTTGAATGCTGTTTTTTGCATACTGCACCATCACATGTAAATAGATTCCTTCATAATTTTAATCTATCTCTGAATTTATTTTTATTTTCACTAAACATCCGACAGAAACTGTTCAGTTACTCGTCACTACTTCGCACTACTGGTTATTACTAATGTTTTTAAAATATTGTGTAGTTCTACATCTTTAGGCATTCTTATTTATAATTTACTTTATTTAATTGTTTTTATTTCATAAAACATCCTCATTTTGTCTTGATTGTCTAAGTAGTTCTTTAGAAGGCAGTGTTGACAGCAAAAGCTAACTGTAGTTCTTTTGTATATGTAATATTATGTATTATTCATATGCAATAAATATTATTATTGTTATTGAACAGAAACTCTGTTTTTTTCTTATTTTTATTTGTGGTTGATGTGCATTTGTATTTTTGATTGTAATTTTTTATTGTTTACGCGGTGGAATTTTAAATCTACTTTATTGATCACCTTTAATTTTATTATTGTACGAAAATTTTATTGGTTAGAATTCCACACTAGAAAGAGTTGTTAAAAGCGTAGTATTTATGTTCCAGCGCAGAGTTATTTAATAGTTATTTATCTCACGAGTTTGAAAAGTGAAATTTTCCACAGAGCACTTTGTTTGCAGCACGTTTGGAAGAAGTGCTGCATTAGTGCGAATAAGGAAAACTTCTTTCCAAAAAAGTTAGTTATAATTAGTTTTGCAATTAACTCTAATATTTTTAATAATAAATAATATAATAGTTTTATACTTATTTTTCGGCTGGTAGCGTTGCGCTCGCTGATTATCTGATTTTTTAAATTCAAAAAGGTTTCATTGTTTGGTTGCTACGGTTTTATTATAATAAAGCAATATTGTTTCAAAAATTGTTTATAAGTTTTGGCAGCAAAGTAAAAAGCATTGCGTTGCGGGAAATTTTTTTGATACATTGGGAACGACCGGAAACTACACATATTTGAGCAATGAGTGCATAAACTTTATTTTAATTGTCTAGCGTGTAATAACTAATTGGAGTGACTCAAGGAAGCGTTTCTAGTAGGCCAGGTACATTTTTGACACAAATTGATTTAAACTAAAATTTTGCATTTTTATTAAATTAAATTAGAACACTAAAGCTATAAAATGCGTATTGGTAATTGAATATTTGATGACATACAGTTGATTGGAGATTTTTGATTAACCAAAATGTAATAAGTTATATTTGTTTAGTTTCACTTTGCATGATTGTGAAGCACAATAACCATAACAAAAAACATAAAAATGTTTTTGTTTTTTTTCGGTTTATAGTATGCACATTTTTGCATTATAAGTATAAGACCACATAAGTATGCATAGCAGAAGTTATATAAGAAGCTCCTTACATGAGTTGAGAAACCAGGTTTCTACATATCGATGCTGAAGGTCACTCTGATTGACAGATACCCATTTTAATAATAATAATTTTAAGATAAAAGATATCGCTAATTGGAGAACCAAATATTATCATCATTTGCTTGAAACGCATTTTTCAGAAAGGCATTTTTTTGGTTTTTACCAACAATTTTGTACGAAATTACAGACGCAACAGGCGATTAAGTAAATGTAAGGCCCGATTGTCACTGCAAAGTTATTCAAATGAGAATCTGTTGCGACTTACTGAAGAGTTCTCATGAAAACATGTCTATACTGTATTCATTTTCAAGAAAGAGTGCATCAAAACAAATGCGTGCAGGCTCCACGTGTTCATATCTATGAAGTGGGTGATGGTCAACGATTTTTCTATTCGGCTTAAATATATTCAAGATTATATTTTTTCTACTAGTATTTAAGTGGTTACGTTAAGCCTTTTTTCTGGAAGCACTGGAATTCTGGGATTAACCTCAGACTCTGTTTCCGTAGCAGCACACAAAAACAGCAACGAAACAAATGCACCCCTGTGCTTTCGGCTGCCAACACATTGTTTACTAACACTCTTTTTTGAAAATGAATACATTATAAGTGTATATATTCAGTTTGGATAAACTTGCTTTGACATTATTTTATAAGTATTCATTTTGTTAGCCAACTATAAAAAAGTATTGAATTATATAATAATTAAAATTATATTCTGATTTTTAGGTTTGTGGAAAGAAAATCGCAGCTTATTCATAACGTGTGGAGTTCAACTATACAGATTCTATTTATTTAAAGACGTTTTTTACAAGAATTTATATTTTGGGTGTCACTATAAAACTAATAAATTGCAATTTGGTGGCGTTGGTTTACCAAACTTAATTGGTCACTGAGAAATTTTTATTAAAGTTTGATTGCAATATCGGTCAGTTTCGTTGCCCTAGTATTTGAAATTAATGGCACTTATTAAAAACATGATGTATCACATGATTAATATCATGATGTATTAGGTTTTTGCGCAAAAATAAACTTTTTAGAGAGTTTATGTTTGTTTGAGTGACTTGAAATCAGCAATTTCAATAATTTGTTCCTACAAACTACAAATATTATTGAAAAGTAGATTACATGATAATGTCATGCATCATTTCTTAATACAGCGTGGTCAAGCAATGACTGTTTGAGTTGCCAACACTTTTTAGAAACTTTTTGCCTAGCTGCAACACTGCAACCGCATACGCTTGTTTGACAAATATTTGACATAACACTCATAAAAAAATTGTAGGTTATGTCACAGTCACTACCTTTTTAATTGGCATCTGTCAATGATGTTGTCAGTGTCAAAGGTATCACTCACAATGCATAGATTTATTTTTCCTGGTATTAACCGTCAACAACAGGAAGTGGTTGCAGTATTACCATTCTAAAATGAAATGAAGGATTACTAACTCAAACAGTCAGTCAGACCACGCTGTACTTATTTAGTAATAGTAATACATATTATTATATTTTGTTTGCTTTTTTTACTACTTTAGGTTCAGACATTTATTTTTAGACCTCTTTATAAATACATATTGTAAAATAAATATTTGCGATTAATCTTGTGTTCAGTTTTTTCCAAATTGTTCTTATCCTATTGCAAATAAATTTAGCAGTTGATTTATTTGTTACCTGATAAGTGATAATTTAATTTTATGTGAATTCTTCTAGAAAATATATTCCACTCTTTATCTGTCACTTATAACAGTAAAACCAGATTAGATTTTATAAAATAGCAAATATTATAGATGCAAGTATATGAATTTAAATTAAAACTACGTTTTTAACCACAAAATGAATTGTTTTCGGCATTTTTATTTTCAACACGATGCGCTCGTTCAATTGCCCTCATTTCCGAATTGCATCATTACGTTTAAATTTACACTGTAAACAGCATCATTATGCTTGGAGGTTTGTACGATTATAAATATATTTCTCCAAGCAGCATAAATATTCAGTGACGGACTGGAGTGTTGAGATAAATTGCATTATATTCTTGAGTCAGCTAAAAATATACGCTTTTTTGCTTTACTTCTTTTTTTAATTTTAGTACAAAATTTAGAATGGACGACTTAAATATTTAATTATAAGAAAACTTAGTGTTTGCTTAAATTTGTGAGAACAACTAATCAAACACCTTAATTTTGCATTTAAATTTAATTAACTCAATTTTAATTTAACTTACTTTTTGTATAACCATTTTTTGACAAAACTTAGGGTAACAGTTAGGCAGCTTCTTTTTCTACATAAAAAACTCAACGGTAACAATGATGTAAGCAAATATGTAGAATGTAGATCAGTCTATCAAATACGATTAAAATTAAAAACGGTTAACAGTACCTACACATGATGCAATGCAATTAAATCTTTGGATTACTTAGACACTGTTTGCATTACTTTTTTTGTAAACATAGCAAATTTTACTGTTTTTTATTAGCAGTTTGATTTTTTGTAAAAATCGTTTCCAAAATTTTTAACAATAAATCATATTGAAAAAGGTTGTTTTTGGAACAAAGACCGGACTTAAGAAAGTGAGAAGTAAACGCTGTAGTAAGAAAGTGTTAATGCAACCTTTTATAAGCACTCTCGACACTTTTTATAAGCACTTTCTTGAAAAAAGAATTTAGTCCTTTTCTTTTACTAGTAAACTAATCGTTTACTTTTTGAAAAGATGCTTATATTTCAAATAAGTACTACATATAGTAATTTCAACACTAACATTACAAATTAAATTGACTTATTTTTTACCAATACTACATAATAATTTAGAAAAGCTATCACCTTTTTTTTTAATAATATATGCAAAGAAATTTTTTTTATGGAGAAATTAGGGTATAAAATGTAGATGTTTTTTACACTTCTTTATTGCATCTGAGAGCTACGTTTTGGTACAAAATTTTACCTTCTTCAGGCTGTTGATGTCATTGAACCGGTCATTTTTTTTATAAAAAGAAACACGTTAAAATAGAAAGATGAAAAATAAATAAAAAAAAAATATTTTTGGATTGTTGAAAGAATTGTCATTTGAACTTTTTGGAAATAGACTTTGTTGGTACTGAAGCTGCCAGCCAGCCGTGGTAAAATCAGAAATTATTGTGATTCTGATTGCATCTCTCAGATGCAATAAAGAACTGTAAAAAACATCTACATTTTATACCCTAAATTCTCTATAAAAAAATTTCTTCGCATATACTACATAATAAGTTATAACGCTTAAAAAAACTATTTGGAAACAGAAACAATATAAACTATAATTTTTCAAGATGAAACTGAGTTTAAAAAAGTTAGGTTATGTAGAAATAGCAAACTTATCTCACGTTTGATTGCTTTGGAAAAAATCTTTTTTAGTTTTACGAATGAAAAAAAATTGGAATTATATAAAGATATCACGCAGATAACGAAATATGACTTGGGTGCTGCAGGAGCTACGAACCTTGTTGACAATTAGTTTTGTTAAAAAAATTGACAAATTAATCACTTACGATGTTTAGATCTATCTAGAAGTATTTTGGTACAAAGTCCAAATTTTTAAACAAAGCTCTTAACTTTAAAAGCAATTAAACAAGTATGATTTTTTTAAAAAACATAAAAAATTTAAATAAATTTGCGTAACATCAATAATAAACAATATTTGATTTTTGTCTGAATCCGGACCTGCTTGCAATAAACAGAAATAAAAACGTTTCCTAAGGGTCGCTTGGAATTAGGTTGCTGATTAATATTTGTTAGCGCTCATTAAAAATAGCTCTCGCTGTGTATTATTTCACCTATGTTTACCGCAACCACGGAAGATCAAGTGGCTTAAATTTGAGTATAGGTTACAAAAAGAAGATCAATGGAATGTAGTCAACAATAATTATTAATAATAAAACCTCTCCGTAAGTTTACTTTGTGATTGTCATTGTTTATTTAAGTGTCAACGACCATTCACATTGAATAATCGATTCGAAATAAAAGCTCAAAGTATTTGGTAATTTGGTATCACTTCAGAATGAAATACGAGCTTTTGTTTATCCAATAAAAAATAAACTCAATAATTACTAATTAGAGTGAGCATTGGCGCAGAATATATTTGCCGTAGATGTGCAAAATAAACTACAAGCACATGCTGCGCTTTACGGTGCTACACTAATTTAATTAATTAAAGATTAGTTTATGTATTGTTAGTTGTACAATAATTATTACAGTAGCATTATACCGTAGGGTCCAGCTACAGGACTCAAAAAATAGTTTCTTATAACCGAAATTTGCGCTAAAACCTAATAAAGTCAAACATTGCGCTGTTTATAATAATAGATTCAATTTGAGCGTTATTAAGACTTGGTTAATTAATTAATGCTACGCTATCTAATATTTCTACAGAATTTTGGAAGCATGTTGGTGTTTTTTAAAGTTTTTATATTTGCCAAACTTTAATAATATGTTATGATTGAAACAAAAAGAGCAAAAAGCTTCAAAAATTATTAAATAATCAATCTATGCCTCAAATTCTTTATCTTTCTTTTCTTCTCATTATTATTTCTACCTGAAGTATTTGTGCAACTTTTTGTCATGGCGTTTTTATGAATAAGATTTATTGTCTGTAAAATATTTATACTATTATCTATAGCATTTTTCATTGTTGAAGAAGCAGACGCTAATAATTGCTTCTCAATCTCTAATCTACTATGGCTTGAAGTGTAGAAGGAGGACAAATTAAGCGGCATAAACACTATTTTAAAATATTCTTGCATTTTTACATTAAGGAGCACAAAGTAGTTATCAATGTAATATATATTTTCTTCTCTTCAAACGTAATTTTTCATTTCATTGTCTTAGTTGATTAGTCAGTAGATTGGGCTTTTCTAATTATATATGTATTTATAACCAGCCGCTAGTTGTGTAACATTTCAAACACATCTTGTGCTTTTTGATTTCTATATCAAAAGTAATCAAGTACCTTAACTTTCTTTTATCTGTGCCAGTTAAATAAGTTGTGATCAATTCAGTCAAATGTTTGCTAATTTACCAGCAGTATTTTAGATATATCTGGCAGTAAATTTTGATGCTGATAATTTAAAGAACAGAGATATAATGGTAAGAAAAATTTACAACACAAAGTGTTGAGCGTTTAATTTAAGAACGTACTAATATTGAACAAGAAAACCAATTATAGTTGTCTATCCATTTTTTAAGTTATATCAAAACTATAAAATGTACAAAATAGGTACTATTTCAACTTACCTACTATCAATTAAAATAATTTAAATACAAATTAAAAATTAAGAAATTAAAAAACACAAATTAACTTTTTTTGATAAGAATTGAATCGGATGACAAAAAGAAACACGTTGAAAAATTGAGATGTAATTTCAACAATGCAGGACAATAAAGATTTGGGATGTATAGAACACTGATAGAACACTATTTGAGTTCTACCCTAAACGGTCTGCAATAAGTGTTAATTTATGACTGTGAATTTAAAAAGCATATTTTTTTAAAAATTACTACAATAAAATTTACTGTCGAATCTATCTCAAACGTCTCTACTGACTCGGTATTATGGAAGCTTCTCTTTAAAAAATTTTTTTTAAGAGTAAGTATGTAAAACAAGCCAATTATGTCTTTGGAGAGAACGCTTTCGTCTTGCAAAATTATTTCAAAAGATTGGTCATTTATTGTTCAGCTATAATTATGTCTATTTACCATCTATTTGTTAATCATAGGTTTATATCTACTGAAACCCCCTAAACAACTACTCTTCCGCCAGTCATATTGTGTTGCTTTTTAATTTTCGCAATCTAATTTTGACTAAATTAGGGTGTGCGCAAATTAATGTTTTGCAATTGCTATTAAATGCAGAATCAATCGCCAGACTTTGATTTGTGTATACGCATTTATTTGAATGGTCTATAATAATCTTCTCAGAATCTAAAACCTAGCTCTTTTGATTGTTTTTGACACTGCATGATTACACTTAAAACTTTGGGTGAAATTATTCATCTTTAAAATTAATTGTTTTTTTAAACAATTTGTTTCTCAAAACTGTCTAAGAACTATTGCTTTTTATTTAGAAAAATTTTTATTAAAGTATTTATTAGTTTTCTCTACTTCCACAAAGCTTAGCATTTTGTATACAAAACTCTATATATTTTATTTTTTAAACAAATTTGGTCTAGTGTTTGGTGTAGATATGTGTTCTAGAAAGGATTGACAGATTTTTATTGTCTTTGGTAGTATGATTGTCGAAAAACGTCAAACAAAGGTCAGCTCGTTAGTAATATCGTACGTTTCTGCGTTTAAACTAATCAAAAAATGAACATATATTCAAAATTTGAAAACAAAACTTGATGTAAATAATTTGTGATCGTACAGTATAAACCAATAGACACTGAAATTTTTCTATGGTAGTCATTCTGCTAATTATTCTTGTTACTCAACATAACAAAAATTAATAAGTGATATTTTTTAACAACAATTAAAATCTACACTTGAACGAGAATTTGAGACTCGATTTAGATAATGTTCAAAGCTTCTTCAAATTTCATGTTTTATTTTTTCTTAAACACTAAAAAGTATGATAGATTTTTTTATCCAAATATCATTTGTGCATATATTATATCTCACTTTTTTTTTGTAAATTTTAAAAACAGGTGATTAGTGAGCGACGCGGAGCGCAAGCGATAAAAACGTAATTTACACTTTTTTTGAAATACACTAAAAAAAATATTGGAAATAATATCTGTATCTATGATATTATAAACAGTTTACAGCTTAATTTTACAGCATTAAACTTTTTTAAAAAGTAGGCTTATCAGTAAAATATTTTATGTTTGATTTTGGTTTCAATGCAGTAACAGAGCAAGAAGTAACATGCGTGTCAAGTTATTAATTGTACCTTAATGCTATTTCAAATAATATAGATTTTTTCCATTGTGGAAAAAAATGTGTAGAGTGAGCAGTTTAAAAAATTTTAAGAACGAGAATTGAATAGCAAAAGAACTAAGTGAAAGAAGAATTTTACTTTCCATTTAACAAGTGGAGTTAGGTCAAAGAAAACAAAAAATAAAAAAATTATAAAATACAAGAAAAACGATGTAAAAACCAATTGTATGAACAAAAATTAAGGAATTTTGAAGTAAGCATTAGTAGAAATAGATTTTTAGAAAACAAAACCAAAAGTGCTGAGAAACCGAAGAGATTTTTTATTGAAGGAATTAAAAATATTCCGAATGCGAGAAAGTAACATCTGTCTAACTCATTTATGTTATAAAAAACAAAATTATTTAAAAATGAACAAGTTGCTATTTTATATAACGGTTAAAACTAAATAAATGATAAAATAAATAAACAAATTAAAAATTTTTAAAAAACCGACTCACTATGATTAATTATTATTTCTGATTATGAATATGTTTTGAGCCGGAATTCATGTTTATTTTTTATAAAGTACAAGACTTTTAAAAATTTTTTTTTTCTCAATACTACTTTATTTATTCGACATATTTCTTTATTTCTACCTCTGTTTTTCATTTTTAGTAATATTAATTTTTTATCAAATAAAACGAATAAAAACATTTCAATTTTCAAAAACAAATATTTGCACAAATACATTACATGTTTCCACATGTATTGATCAATTATCATGTAGTATCTGTTGAAATCTTGATTGAGAGTGTATATGTGGCACTTCGAAAACATATCAAATTATATTTAAACCTTGCAAATATTTTGGTGAAAACGATCAAATTTTTTAGTAATTTACTAATTAGAGTGAATTTGATGATAATTTTAATTATTCATATATTATCTTAATTTAGAAATTCTTTTATGAAGCTATACAGCACGCACTTTACTGAAGACCACAGTTTAAACAGTTCTTGAGCAACATATTTTGGTCGCGGTAAATCTGGATTTAAGATTGAGTAAGAGATGGAAAATGAAATGTTTTGGTATTATTATTTGAATATTGTGGACATTTTGGATCATTGCCCTGGCGTTTATTTAAAGTTTATGACTCTGAAAATGAGGAAGATTGGTATTGCGCTGTAGGTGTGACAGTTTATAGTGACTTTTATTACTTTTGTTTATTTATTTTTCCAACAATACTCTTTGCGGTTAGTTTGATTTTGAAAGAAGTTTGAATAAACACCTACACTAAAACACTTAAAAAGATATTATAAATTAAAAATAGTACACCTAAAATTTGAATTCTTATCATTATTCCGCAATAACACGCTTCACGCAAGTTATACTTGGTTCCAGCCACAGTCTGATATAATAAAGATGCTTAAAATCAAAGAGCAATAACATGCGCAAGATTTATTAAAAATGGCTTATCAATATTAATTTTTGTTAATTTAACAGTTAGTTTTCTGCATTGTCAATCTATTAATAATTTATAATTTGCGAATAAAACCAAATATGATATGCAGCATGCACGGTTGATTATTTATATATTAATATAAATAATAAAACTTTTTAATTGTCAAACAAACCATTCAGTAATCACTTATTTTTAACGCATGCTTAGCACATTAGTAGGGCGTTGCCTTGGACAATTTGTGTTTTTTTAAGTGTAAATTTGTTATAATTCAATCCATAATAAATAGTAATAATGTACCTAATTAAAATTTTAAACACGTAGTAATAATTTTCTATTTATAACTAACCAAGTGTTGATCTTTGTGCTAATTTTACTCTTCAATCCAACAAGGTGTACAACTCTAATTGCTTTGGCGGCTTTGATTGATAAGATGATACGTGATTGTCTATCTATACCTATAGTATATCTATCTCAAAGCTCGTTTTATCTAATGTGTTCACCTGAACCGAATGAATTTACATTGTTTGCGGTGTGTATTTCCCAATATGTTCCACGACCATTTTTGGCTTATAATCGTAACTTTCTGTTTACATGATTTAAGTTAAAAATGATCGAACAACGTATTGGAAAATGGACACCGTAAACACACTAGTAAAGTAATTTAATAATCCCTAATAATTAGTGACAATAATTATTGCTATTAAAATTTAAATATAAAGATTGTCCAAAATATGATAACTCAATTACCGCGGCTTCACCACCAACATCAATAAGATTTTTTCACAGGTAAGTTTTTTCTTTAAAAAGACGTCATATGGATGAAATCTACAAAACTATTATTAATGAGTTTTTTACTGATTACAAAACTCAAATAAAAATGAGTGTGATATAACTAATACTTGCCAGTATTTGACACCCGAAACTACAGTTATGAATTAAAGAACATTTATTGCAAATTATTCTCTGTTCAGGGCTGTACTCAATAAATTAAATCGTAAAAGTAGTAGGAGTGTGATGTTTTGCCTTATACCTCAATACATTATTTCTTTAGATTGAATTTAATAAAATTATGCTTACTTGTACTGTTGTCGAGCTCATCTAAGTGTTATATTTTTAAACAGAGGCTAAATGATAATGGTTATTTTTAAAACGGCCCTTAACAGTCGACGTTTTAAGAAATATAAATTTTATGTACTTTTATGTAAATTAACTTTGTTCTAACAAAAGTACCTGTGCTTATGACTTATTGATGACAGTATCAACGTATTTTAACCTGGTTTTCGATAATTTTGATTTGTGTTTTTTTTTTAATTTACAATTTTTTATTTGTGTTTGAAATAATTTATTTGCTACTATGTGAGTTTGGACAGTATCTATGTTAAGACATTTTATAATTTAAATATATACTAATAAGCCAAATTATTTTGAACATAAATGACATAAATAAACAAGCGACTCATCTTAATTAAATTTTAGTTTGTATTAGTTTATTTAATTACTTCATTTTTAAATTGTATTTAAATTAACTTAAATGTTAATATGTAAGTTTGAATAGGAACTGTTGCATACATTTTATAATTCTAATATGTATTAAAAATCTAGGAAGCTACAATTACATTTTATGCTAAATCTTCATAGAGACATGATGGCAAATGAAAGAAAAGTTGTAGAAAATGATGCCTTTTTACAAGTGCCAGTAATTTTTTTAAAAAGTTATAGAAAAACCATCAGATAAAACTATTAATGCTTGTGTTGTGTTGCATAGTTTATACATAGATTATAGCATTTCATCTCAATAAGATAAAGCAATATTGGTTAAGCGCAGCGGACTGCAATTAATGTTTAAGATCTGTACCTAGTTCTCAACATTCACAATGTTTACTAATACATTGCACGATACACGCAATAATAAAACAACGTTGCTAAAACAACTGCAAAAAAGTAATAATTGTCGTCACAGGCAAGATTTATATACGGTTCTTTTACTACCAGTTTAAGAAATAGCCAAAGAAACAAAAAATCAAGCTAGCAAGAAAAAAACAATTGAAAAATTGCTAATGAATTAATAAATATCTGAAATTCTTACACTAATTTACATTCATAATGATAATTATTATTTTAACTCACACTTCTTGCTTTGGTTTGATGAATGGGAATATGTACTTATTTGCGATAATAAAAAGTATAAATATTTAAAATGATAATAAACTGAAAGCTTTGTCTAAAGCAAATTAAAACATTTTGTTGACTTTTGTGAGCAGTCGTTTTGTGAGCAATTATTTTCAAATTAAAAAAAAATATGATTTAAATAAATATGAGTGTTTTGATCAGTAGATATTGAAATCAAACAAGCTTAAAACATTGTTGAAAATTTTAAAAATAAGAATTTTGTTACAAAAATTTTTATAATTTTTTTAAACAACTACTGATGAAAGGAAAAAAATTTCTTATATAAATTTTGTTTTATATTTAAAATCTTATAAAATCTTGTACAAGTTGCAGCATCTGACAAAAAATTTGTTTTTGACAAACTTAAGAAGGAGGCAAATACGCCATTTATAATTCAATATTTATGTGAAAGTTAGTAACTTACTAAATCTAAGTTTAAAAATGAATTACAATAAAAATGTCAAAAAAATATTAACTGTAAGTAAATTGTTCTTTTATTATAGTCAGATTTATTATATTAATAAATTGTGAACCAAGATCAAAAGTGCAATATATCAGCGGGCCATTTTATAAAATGGAAGATTATTCATGATATTCAGGCACTTTTCATAATGACACCATTATTCACATTTTGAGACTTTTCACAATTTGTGTAATACTAGTATTACCTCTATGATTTACTCTACAAAATGTGCTGCGTAAGACGGTTTAAAAGAAGATGGTAAAACGTAGCAATGTATATTGTTACTGTCAAATTATCAATCTCCGCTTTAGAAGGTGGTTCTGAAGTTACATGTTTGAATTCTTTTAAAGCTAACTTTATATTAGAGCAAACTTTATGTTTATATTCAAGTTTCAATTCAAGAAAAAAAACAAGTGCTTTAGCTTGAATGCCTACTTCTTAAATGCAATCTTTAAATGCGGTTTCATACCGATCTTCAAATTTCAACAGTAATAGTTCTTTAGCGGCTTTACTTACATTGAATGGAATGTCGTGAACATCGCGACAATAGATTTTGTCTTCCTTTATTATAAATTGTTTATGAACTTTCAGTCAACAGCTGTAAATCAAGTGAGCATTATTTTTCAAGGTTGCATTTATACAATTTCATAATTATCAATCATTGCGTATCGACAAATTTGTCAAACACTTGATCGTATTTTTGTAAGCCCCAAATAAAACCAACAAATGCGCCGCATGCAAGCATTAGTTTTGCTACTTAAGCAGCAAAATGGACAGCAGCTATCAGTTATAGTCCATAGCTGGTCGTTGATATTATCAAAGCCTCACCTGACTTTTCTAAAGCTTAAAATTTACGATAAAAAAGTTTGGATATAGGTAGTCTTTTCGGTGGTGTAAAATTTTTCTTAATATTAAAAAGCGAATAATGTAGCCAAGAACCAATCCTGAAATTTAAAATTTTTCTGTTTTTTATTAATAACCTGACTTGACTTAACTCTTCTACCATCACTGTAAAGTTTTGCAATTCTTTGTAGTTTTGGCAAACCCCTGCTGATTTATCTAATTTGAATTTACTAGTATCATTGTTTCGTAGATTTATTTAAGGTTTCACAGTGTCAGCAAGCCATGTGACGTTTGGAAGCCATAGCACTCCGGAAAAGTATATGTCTATCGAATAGATAAACAATGTTGTCTGACAAAAACTAAAGTTTAAAGACAATATTTGGTAAATATTTTTTTTTATCCTAGTCGAGATTACCATTCCGAAAGTTACTAAACTCTCCATACGTTGATAATTTAGGTTGAGATTTATTGAATTGGATATTTAAGTTACCGAAAACAAACTGATGATCAGATATAAGACTTGCGTTTATGGTTCCAGAGTTAAGAGAAGAACCTTACCAGGGAAGAAACTATAGATGACATCAATTATTTTTTGAAGCGTTTCAGGTAGTCAAGTGGAGTCATTAATCAGCTGTATAAACTCATAAACTGACAAGCTGAATTTCAAACATTGAAATTATCAATATTGAAATCTTCTCATAAAGATTTTATCATAACAAAGTGAAATATAAAACAAAAGATTATCTAAATTCTAAACAAAGCTAAAGTATACTTGTTGAGTGTGATCTGTGCAGAATAATAACTAATACGAGTTTCTCTCGGTTTGCATTTTGCTTTGACTTCAGCTAGTATTTGCTTCATCTGTCATTTTAGCATTGTAGTCAAGGTTTATAAAGACTACAATTTAAGATGTTCATTAATAGTAGACAGCATTTTTTTTGCTAAAAAATGTAAATAATTAAGTTTAAATTGAACGCCAGTAATAGTGCGAAGCCGGGAGTGGTAATTATTTGGAAAATTAAAAAAGTGAGTTTAAAATATTTTCCTGCAATGTTCGATAATACATTACATCTAAAAAACCAACCTACAATTTTGTACTACAAAAAAGTTGTAGATTATAAAAAAGTTTATAACTTTTATTAAAGTCACTTTCATTTTAACAATAATTTTTAAATTGTAGAGATAAGAATAAAAGTAAAAAAAACGAAAATTTTATATACGATTCTATAATAAACAATATAATTTATTATATGTATAAATCATACGTAAGTAAATAGAATCGTTTGTAAAAAATCAGTGTATATTAAATAGGATTAACGAGGCTCGTAGGTTTGATTTCCACCCAGGCGCAAGGTTTTTTTCTACAAAGAAAATGGCTTTTGCCTGGCTATGGGTGTTTGTATGTTTGTAAATGTAGAGAGTACAATAGATTAAAAAGGTTGCACTGCAATATCCCTTTCTCGAAACGCCAAGTAACAAATAGTATATCGATATAGTTTGTACAGCAAAGTAGAATTTTTTGTCCTTTTGATAAGAAACAACAAATTTGTCGTGAAATAATCTACTGACTGTACGAATTTAACAGTAAGTTTATGTAAGTTTGAAAAAAATTACAGATTAATTTTTATCTAATTAGGTCGTACATGAAAATTATGTGACACAGGTGTGTAAAAGCTTTTATGTTTTTATGCACTCTTTGCAATTAAAATTCTACTATATGGCTTATGTTTTAACATTTGCAATTCGTCTATAAAACGTGTGCTTTAGTTAAAGACATTATTTGGTAAATATTTTTTTTTATCCTAGTCGAGATTACCATTCCGAAAGTTACTAAACTCTCCATACGTTGATAATTTAGGTTGAGATTTATTGAATTGGATATTTAAGTTACCGAATATCCAAGATACCAGTATTAAAATAACTGTTCTCGTATTTTATTTTAATTTTTGCAAAAATATTTTAGATTTTATGCATTTTCTTAAGAGCATGCTTTTTTTAAAAATATTTTCTATAATTAGCATATTTTTTTGATGAACAAAAATCAAAATGCTTATAAAAATCAATACGCTTCAGTTGAGTTAAATGAAATTCTTTTGTTTAAAAAAAAGCTCTGTGTTGAAAAAGTGTTTAATGCAATCATTAATAAAATACATTTATTAAAAAAAATAGTTTTTTTTACAAAATTCAAAATTACATTTAAACAATATACATATTACTTGTACAAAAGAATTTTGACGTTTTTTATCTGGCAGGCGTCTCGTGACGCATCACATTTTTTAAATAATATTTTGACGTATCACGCGTTTGCAAATTGTTTTTTGATTTTTTTCTAATGTTAGCTGACATAACATTGTTTTGAAAATATATATTGTATGCTATTATTAATCACAGTTTATTATCTGTAATTTCTGTCAGTTTTAACATTTTTTTTTTCATAAATTTTTGTGTTTTTTCAAGTAAGTAAACTCACAGCTGTTTTTCTTGTACTTATTCTGTCTCAATTTACAAAAGGATGTATTTTTGTTAACAAAATTTTTATAATTTTTGTCAAATCTGAATTATTTATGCAACAAATAAATAAAAAAAAAAACACTAAGAAAATGTATGTATGATTTTCGTTAGTTTAAAACCTATGTTATTGTAATCTTTTACAAAAAAAATATTTTGTTATGATTTACAGCTTTTGTTTAAGCTGGAAAGCTGAATTTATTTTTACTGTTAATGATTTTTCTCAAAAATTTTAAAATTTTATTAAGTAACTTTTTTAAAAGTAGTAGAGTATTTTTCAATTAGCTTTACACTCCAGTTTGCATTTTTTTTTTAGTTTATACTGGCTTTTTCACTTTTCCCAATAATAAAAGTGTAGCAACTATTATTGCCTACAATAAATTATTGTCTGTGAATAGTATTATACGTTTTGCCTCCTAAATTAGTTAATTTGCAAAGGTAGGGATCATTTATAATAAATTCTATCGCGGCTTCAATTTTCACGGTGAGACTTTGTTCCGAAAAATTGAAAAACATTTTTTTGAAATTTTATTTTACTGTGATTGTATTCATAATTTTTTTACAGTTTTAATACGCTTCAGGTTATTAGCATTTATGAGAAAAGGCAATATAAACTCAATGTTAAATTAATAGAATTGTCGTAAAAATGCAAATACAGAATGGAAGGAATGTTTTTTTGACGTTTATTTTAAAACATAAAGAAATCTTGTACCGAAAATTTTCACCTGGAAATGAAATATAAGACAATATAGATTCTTATGATCTTTTATATTAGAAGAGGTTTAAATTTTTAAAAACACAATTTGCAATAGCGAATAAAAATAATGGCTTTTGGTGTAAAGTACCGAATTTTGTTATAAGTAATAATTAACAGTTTTTTTGTTTGAAAATAAACCAAGGTTTATGTTTTTCAAAGATTCATTCTTGTTAAGCAGACAGAAGATTTAATTAGCGGTTATTTAAAGAAAAAGTTTATTTTAATCCATGATAATCAACCTTACTGTGAAGTGTAAAATAATTGTGATGTAACCAGTTCATTAATAATTAACAATACAGTTTCACCCAAAATGATCTATAATTTTTACTTACTAATAAATATATAATATAAGATAATGTACAAGCTTTATCACTGAACTATTTTATTTAAATAAAAAAATCAAATGTCATTAAGAAAAAGTGAGTATTCACTATTTCAGCAGGTACCTACATTAGCAATAAATTATGGTCTTATCTCAGTATGCTTATTTTTATTCTAAACTTGTTTTTCTTGGTAATTTTACGTAGCACGAACGATAAATCTGTAGCCTAACAATAAACACCATGGAAAAATATTTGAAAGTAATACACGCAATCACTTAAAACATTAGACATTGGAGTGGCTTTGAAGTTTGTTATTTGTTGAATTTTTTTGTGGGTGGTACCTAGAGTGGAACACCTCTTTGGAAAGGCATGATACAATTGAAATTTGCATAATTTTATATTTATCTGTTAGAATATAACAATAAATTTGGCTTTTTGTGTGTGTTTTTATTTAGCATTTGCGTGGAACGCAAACGACTTCGACAAATACCAAATGTTTTTCCTAATCTGACTTATGATCACTAATTTTAAATATAATAATAAAACCGTTAACCGGTTTGGTATTTTTCTAATATTTAGAATACAAATTGATATTATTTACGTATTATCTGCTTTTTGTTGCAATAATTAGACCTAACTCGTTTTTTTACATAAATTAACAATTTTTTATATTTATAGCTTTTTTTAATAGTGTACAATTAACATTTATACATACTATAATATCAGCTTTAAATATTTTTGATTTTTCCAGCTTGAATTTTTCGAACGCTTTGTGGCCCGACCTCTATAGCAAACTAGCCAAAGCTAGACGTTGAACCATACGCCTGTCATCTAGTGTTGACTATCGTATACTTCAATCCTCTTTTCTTTTCTACTCTTTGATAAAAGTCTTCTGACCAAAACTATCACCTCACTTTGTCAACTTATCAAGATGAGGGCGCTATTATACTCTCTATGGATTTTTTATGATTCAGATCCTAATAAATGAAATGCTTATATTAATAGGTAGAAATGACAATTATTACTTTACTATTGTATTTTTAATTTTTAGAAAAGTTTTGTAGAATTTCAGCTCTAATTTTTATGCGGTAACATTTTTTTAGTTAGATTTACAATTACTAATATAAGGGATACCAAACAGAGTAGGTGGATATTTAAATAAATTTATTAACCTACAAGAATTATAGTAGGTTCATATATCTATCCATTTTTTTAATTCTTTGCAGATTGAGATAATTTTAAGCAAAGTGGCTGACACCTAGACAAGCTTTAAATTAATAGAAGATTACAGTAAATAGCGATGATGTAGAAAGTTTGATTGTTAAGTTAAAATAGTGTAACACAAAATTAAGATTCTTGAAAATAATCAAGATAAATAAAAGCCAATATATTGTAACGGGAAAGCTGTTAGTTACTTATTTACCAGTCTAAAGTTGTAAAAATATTAAAAAAATATTTCTACTATACCACTAAAGTTTGCTTCTTGCACTAATGCTAGTGCCATTATGACATTGTTGTCGTTAATACTTCACAACGAACACTAAAACGTATGAGAGTTTACCGCATAGCTTTTTGTAGTGACGTTGTTTTTGCCTCAAACAAAAGTCTTAGATTCACAACTTGAATACAGTTTTGTGCATCTGATTATCCTTGAAACCATAAAACCATAGTGGAACTCTGCAGCAGGCTGTTTCAAAATGTAAAAATATATGCATTATTTTAGAAAATGACGTATACAGTCTTGAAAAATTTATAATTATTATTATTAAGCTCAGGGCCAGCTGACAGCTGCAAATTGCCAGTAATAATGCTGCCTAAACGCAAAATCTTCTCAAAAATCGAAGCATACAGGTAAAATGAGATGTTTAAATAGATTTTGTCGCACCGTTTTTGCATTACTTAGACACATATAATTAGTTCCTTTTTATTCATTTATCACACATAATTTTAGTTATTATAAATATACCAGGTGTTACGTCAACTGTTATCCTGCAAGATACAGACAAACCTGTGCCGTTTGTCCAAGAACTGAAAGTTAGAGATTGAATGTGTTTTGGGTAGTAATTTATTGTCAGTCTATTATCTTTTGCAACAAAGGAAGAGCTATATAACGTTATTTGATTTGAACTACTAAATATTTGTTGCTTTGAAGGCCGGAAAAAGATGTTGAAATAAGGATGACGCTAATAAATTGCTACATTTAATCAAAGGGTGTCTCAGAGAAATTTACTTATTTGAAAAGTCAATAAAACAAAAGTACGTTTTTTGTTTTTTTTTATTTAAAAATACAATATTGCAAGTTTTTTTTACATTTATTCTAAAAAATAACATCGATTAAAACCCAACCCTCATTATGCATACTTTGATTAAGTCGATTTCTGAAGTCTCCACGCTTTGCAGCATATAAATTACGGTACTGTACGTTAGCAGTGGCGTTGCAAATATTGTTCTTGAAGTCAGCTATGGTCTGTGGTCAATCGACATAAATCAGGGATTTTAAATAACTTCATAAATAAAATCTGCATAAAGCCAAATCTGGTGAGCGTGTTGGCTATGGAAGATCGCCACTGAAAGAGTTGAGGTGGTCGGAGAAATGTAGTTGCAACCAATCTATTGGATCTCCCGCTGTATGGCCTGTATGTGCTGTGACTCTATTTTGCTGAAAACACACGGGTAACATTTATTTCTTCAAGGCTTGGAAAAGAATCACTAGATGATGTTCCTATAACGAGCTGAATGTATTGTAACTGCGCGCTTGTTTTCTTCAAAATAAGAATGACCAATTAATCCCATTACCAATATCGCTATCCTAAAAGTGACTGGTTCATAAAGCGGCTTTTGGTAAAGTTTACTAGGGTTTTCACCGTTCTAATAACGCATGTTTGGTTTGTTGGCAAAAAGTAAAAACGAACTTTAGAAATCGACTAAATCAATGTATGCTTAATGGGGATTGCCATCTAACCGATGTCATTTTCTAGACTGTACGAAAAAAACTTGGGATAATGAATTCTCAAATAATAAAAGAATTAAAACAATAACTGAAGTACTTTTGTTTCTATTGACTTTGAAATAAGTTTTTTTGAGTCACCCTGTACATTTATTTAAAAATCAATTAAAAAAAAACTGCAGTTATTTTATAGTTTCAACTTTGTTTGGGAGCTCTTAAAAGCCGCTTTAAATTCTTTCTCTATGTTTTTTTCACTAAATGAAAACAAAGCACTTCAGATAAGAGAAGTGAGTATTAGTCTTTTACTATCCAACGTAGACTTTTGTCAAACTTTGAACGCAAATAGAACGAGTTAAATGACCATAAATTTTTCAGGGTATATCTCAGTTCTTCTATCTTGCTATAGAAATAGAAAAACAGTAAAACCAGATAAATCTTCTTTCTGGTTCTCGAACCGTTACAATATCTCCATCCAACATTTTCTCACATGTATATGAAAGAATTAGTATGATAGGTCTTTGATTTTTTTATTTAACTTTTTTTGTGTTACACAGTAGTTAGTATTAAAAAACAGTTTCTGCCGTGGATATTTTATATTAACATATTCAATACATATTTATGCTTGTCAATAATACTTTACTCATTATGCCTCCGAATTCAGGGAGTCAGCACTGAGTTCACACTTATACCACAAAACAACACATGATCAACAAGATTAACACGTTAACTTACTATCTTTCTCTTTCATTAAAACAATTAACAGTTTAAATATTCATAATACGTCCCACCGCTCAAAGACCTTTTTTGCCCAACGTTCTCAGTCTCACCCCGCTTAGTTTACAAACTGATACTGAACTCAATCCAGAGATGCCTAATTTTCCCCTCTTTAACTTAAGATGCCATATGACCCTTATCGTGATCATTTAATTGTACAAGCTATTTAGCGCCTTATTGGCATATTTTACTTTAAAAGTAATTATAAATTATGTATTTAACTCACAGTATTAATTTTTAAAGTCTTATAGTTACATGTAGAACCAAGAAAAAATCAATTTAATTGATATTTATTTGAAGAGCTTCAGTATCTCATTGATATCTTATGCAGTGTTTCTCCTTGACTTTACTCTATTACCTCGCTTTTGTGTAGAAAAAGAAATGTTGTTAAAGTTTTTGCCTAAACGTCTAGGAAATCTGCCAATCTGTGGCCAACCTGTGAAATCCGCTGCTTCAATTGCTTTGCAGGATGTCTAATCATTTAACAAATATAACAAAATTGCAGTATGGTTGTAAAAACTTTAATCCGAAAACAGGTTCTTAAAAAATAAAATGATTGACTTTAAAGCACTAGAGTTAATAATAATTAAATAGTTAGAAAGGGGCAAGAAGAAAAATAACATTGTAATTCATCGACTAGAAGTGAATCCAATAAGCAGGATGATCTCAAACCAAAACTGATACACAGCATAAAAAAACTTTTGCAATTTGAAATTGACGTAAAATAAACAAAAATTATAGACAAAAACTCAAGTGATAGAGATGCTTAGTTTTTCATTGAAATAAAAGGTAAGTTGAAGTGTTCTGCAAGAAAAAGATATAAATGTAAAAGTTGAAATATTTCGTCTTTTCTCAGTTCTTTGATAGACATGCTCCCTACAAAATGTTTGCACATCCAAGCTCAATCACCTTGGTTAACACCTAGATTAAAATTAATATTAAAACAAAAAGATTTGTTTTTGCGACTCTATAAAAAGACTGAACTACCAGTAGATTGGATTAATTACAAAACTTGTAGAAATTTAGCTGTTTTGCAAGTTAGAAAAGCTAAACGTGATTATATCCAAATGATGTACTACTTTAATAATACGCGACAATTAAGCATAACTTTAAAAAATTAAAAGTTTACGAAGATCACTTATGCAATAGTATTCCGCTAAAACTAAATAATGCTAGTGAGACCAATAATAATTTTCTAAAAATTTACCAGAATATAAACGATGAACGATGTAAAGATATGATATCAAATCTAAAAACAGTTTGTGAAATAATAAAATAAAGTTTGAGTTTACAAATGAAGATCCAATTCATAAAATTATTAATAGTTTGAAATCATTGGAGCAAAAGATGGTATTAATCTCTTTATGATTAAATTATGCAGTCTTTTCATAAACAAATTTGTTCTACATTAGATAAATTCTTGTATTGAAGTTGGCTTATATCCTAGTAATTGGAAGGTAGCTGAGGACCTATTCCAAAATGCTCGTTGTCAAATCCTTTAAGAATTATTAGTATTTTGCTATTTTAGTATATCTACTCTTCTCAAAATTATAGAAATCGTACTGTTTTATCAAATATTTGGCTATTTTGATAGCTATAAATTTATCTCGGTTGTGCAGACAGGTTTTAGAAAAGGTCTTCCTTGCAAAACATTTGGAAAGCTTCAAGGATCTATTTTAGATCCTTTACTATTTATATTTTACACATTAGATATTCTTACGTCTATAAAACATTGCAAAACACAAGCATTAACGCTGATGACACAAATATATGAAACCTTTTCACATGAAAATATTTGAGACAAAATATTTCTTATTTTAATAAACGTAAAGCTTTGTTATTTGGCAAATCTAAAGATTATTACAATCTAATAACAAACTGCGATGTAAAAATTGATTTCAAAACCTTGAAAAGTAATAATTTATATAATACTTTGAGATTCAAGGGCATGTGAATAATTAATTTTTCTGGAAATTGTCTTGAAAACAACATTTTCCTGCTTATTTACGCGCAGGAAAATGGAGTTTTCCGGACTAGTACTATAAAAACTTTACAAGACGCAAAATAAAAAAAATACTTTAGTAACTATAGTTGCCAACAAAAATGACAAACTTGATTTTTGTGGAATTTGTAAAAAAAATTCTAAAATTTGTAAATTTCGTCTTTTTTTACGATTTCCGGAAAAATTTAATACAAAATACGTCAGTAAAATCTCTTACTTGACTCGGAGCTTTAAAATACTCGGCACAAAGTGCCTCGAATTTCAATTTAGCTCCTCTTCAGTAATGTGAAATTTTCCTGACTTTTATGTAAATATGTAACTATAAAAATCTTAATTTAAAAGTACTTTAACATTTAACAAACAATTATGTAATTCTTTAGTATTATTGCTGTTCAATTGTTGTGATTACATTTATGAACCATGCTTGGATAAACAATATTCAACTCTGATTCAAAAAGTTTAAAATTGGTGTTGTAGAACGTATGCAACTTACGCAAATACGATCATGCTTCTCAAAGTATAAAGGAATTGGGTTGGCTTACAATGGCTGATTGTAGAAAATATACTTTAGTAAATGTTGTGCACGGTATAATAATAAATCAATCAACTCTTTTCTTTAAAAGTTTGTAAAAAGGGCTAATAGCCATACTGTTAATCCAAGAAGAAAAAATATCCTCGTTTTTTTAGAGCACTTTTACTTACAATGCTATCACTGCTGATAAAAGTACTTGAAAGTATAATATTTAAACGTAAATACAAATATCTGTTGATTTATAATAACAGATAATTATTGTAGTAAATGTTTAAAACTTTAGTTTAAGTTAATTTCTAATTTTGCTTTTTATTCTCTTTTTAATTATTTTGGAAATTAAGTAGAGTAGCCAATGGCTACACTTCGTCTTATCCATGTGTGTCTGTTATTTTTTTTTGACATTATTATAAATTATGCTAACCAAATGTGTTGAAGTAAAAATTATATTATTATTTTTATCAAATTACGTGATTTTGAGAAGAGGTTAATCGTGTCATTAAAAAAATTGCGTGATTTATTTATTTTATTTCAGGTGAGTTCCGCATTGTAAATACTTCTAACCAATTAAAAAATAGCTATTTTTGTCACAAGTACATAATCTATGACTTTTTTGGACGAGTCGAGTTTATGGCCAAGCGAAGCGCGGCCATAATAAAGACGAGTCCAAAACAAGTCAGATTATGTACGAGTGGCAAACAAAGCTTTATGTTCGACTGAGCAGTGTGTTTTCTTGTTAATATTTGTAATTTTTTGACGAAAATAAATTATTTATTTAGTTCGACATTTATACTTGACAATGACAGATGAGTCCAAAAAAATAAACAAAAGGTACTAGTCCAAAAAAGTGGTAGATTTTGGACACTAAACAATGTCAAAAACCTTATCAATATGATGCAGTCGAACATAAAATTAATTAATTGATCCTCACTCATAGAGCAGTGTGTTTTCTTGTTAATATTTGTAATTTTTTGACGAGAATAAATTATTTATTTAGTTCGACATTTATACTTGACAATGACAGATGAGTCCAAAAAAATAAACAAAAGGTACTAGTCCAAAAAAGTGGTAGATTTTGGACACTAAACAATGTCAAAAACCTTATCAATATGATGCAGTCGAACATAAAAATATTTTTCACAACAAAGTTGTGCTGAAAGGAAAAAAAGTATTTAAAGCAGGGTAAAAAAGTGCCCTTGCAGACTTTGAGCTTGCCTACGGCTCGGTTTATAAACTTTTGTTCTATAAATCGGACAAAAGTAGAAGAAGAATCAAGCTTATGAAAATCAGTAAATGTTGCTTAAAGGAATATGATAGAAAAAAAACTGTGTATCTAAAACGACAAACAACATCTACATTTTAAACTTGAGTCAAAATGTCAAACAGATCAAAACGTGTCCAAGAGCTGGTCACATCTTTATAAATTTAAGAATTACACCCATAGACTTTAGCAAATAAATGGATAAAAAAAGAGACAAAGAAAAGAATAAAATACAAAAAGTAAAAGACAACAACAATAACAAAATTATAAAATGTAACAATAGAAGATTTAAAAGCTTATGGCTATATAATACTAAATAAATTGCAACTTTTGAAAAATGCAGCGTTATAGCGTTATTATTACTATTAACGATAAATTCATGGGCAGAGCTAATAGTGTTTCTAGTGTTCAAAGATTGCTGTAAAGTTTTGAGCGATACGATTGTCATTTTGTTAATTTTTCAAAATTAATATTATTTTTAATCTTTTTTAATTGTAGGAAACTTCTACTTAAAACTCTACTTAAAACTTCTACTAGAAAGTGAAATGTGTTTGGGCGTGATCGGAGACTCTTCATTAAAGCTGAGGGCTAAATATGCAAATGGATCTTAGTGTTGGAGAAGAGATTTCAATATTACATTCAAACACTTTGAGAACTTGCTTAATAATGTTTCTGTAATATGTACTCATTATTTTATATTATGTCACTTAAATAGTATAAGGTCCTGCCAAATTGCTTACAATATTTATTCTTATAATAATTATCTTTATTAACTCTTTCTAAAAGAGTGAATAAGCACACAATAAGCACGTTTTATCTCAAAAACAAAATGTATTGTGTCTTCAATTTAGTTTAGATTAAGTTATTGCTTTTCAACCCTTCACTCATGTAGTGTTGTTTCCGTTCGCTAGACGGAGCAACTCCGATTTCATTCATAAACATAAATAGAGCACGGAAGATAAATTTCCTATAGTCGATACCCCGTTTTCTACACAGCGCGTTGTCAAGCACACTCAAAAGGAATATTTTTAATTTTCCGATCATCCATTGAACGGTGGTAGGTTCAAGATCTTTTGTTCAAAATAGTATTTTTAGAACACTGAAAACGGTGCTCTTGTCATGCATCAGTCTGCAAATTAAAATGAAATTCATTTGATTAATGCTCAAAAGTTTGTTTTAGCACGTTAACGCTTATCCGAAATATCAATGAGAATACCTAGTCGATGATTTATTTTTCTAAAATTAAATAACGCCAACGGATAATTCCGGATATATTGGATGTTACTACAAACTAAAACTGGGTGTAAATATTTAGTTCAGTGCGTAAATAAAGTGATGTTTGAGATCGTTTTTGTTTAGAACGTCTAAACTGGAATTTTTAGTAGATGTAATAGACAAAACAAATTCAAATTTTGGTATGAGCCATGTTAAGCTATTTATTTTTAGACTTATTTCTGGCATGGAATAGTCTAAGTTGGCTGCCAAATAGGTTTTATTATAATCAAAACAACTGTGATCTCGTACATTCGTACAAAAAAAGCAAGTTTCTAGGGGTTTTTTAATTGTAATTGTGGCAGTGAAAAAAAATGATATCTCGACATGGTAAAAAACATCATCATCATGAAGATCACCATTCCAGACGCCATCATTATAATCCTTTTGGCAACAGAAATCGCAGGGTAAATATGATAAAACCTATATAAATATCTCTAGCCTTGTTTTTTTTCAATCATTAAAAAACCATTTAGAAAATACTATTTAATGTTTAGTTTATCTGAAGAATTTGTAGCGATATACCATATATAAAAAGATGTTGCTTTTGTAAGAGGTCTCGTTTTATTCACGTGCTGGCGTTTCTTGCTATGTTGCCAAATCTGTTGAAAATCTATTGAAATAATGTAGAATGAAACAAGAAATCATATTATGAATTGTGATACGTACAGCTAGAGAATCGTTTATGGAAAAATAAAACGATATATTCGTAGAACTGAAATACGTCCTTATTACAACAACGTTAAAATATTTGTTCAATCATACCATGTAATCCAAAACATTTTTGATAAATTTAAGGAAACTAAAGATAAACTTGCTTTTTATTGAAACCAGATTCAGCTGACTGGCTTTAAAACGTAGGTTTTTGTCAAATTAATTTTTTATTTTTTAATTTGTCATGAAGTACGATTCAAAATATATGGAGGCATTTTTATTTTGACTGGCAAATATTTTTGATAGCGTTGATAGGAAAGTTAACTAACCCTTGACGATATCCGCTAAAACTTCTACAGTAGGGTTAGTTGACTCAATAGTTGGTAATAACTCTTTCATCATTTAAATGGCAGTTGCAAATTAAACAATTAGAGATCTTTTATATAGATTTTATTGGAGATACAGTCTTCTGAGCTATGCTGTAAAACCAATTTTTTGTGAGCTTTTTATTATGCTTAGTTAAGCTGTTGGAAGTTGTATAAATTATACCTAAAACTAGTTATCTCTTCACATACATTTTTGTGCCTACAGTCAATTACAATTCTTTATTGTAATGGATCTTTTTATCAAAAAGCCATAGCCGTCATATGGTTTTTTATTATTTATTGCTTACCCCCTGCTTAACAGTTTTCGCAATCTATTAAATTATAAACAAATTATTACCATAATAATAAGCTGAAGCTTTTTAAATTTTAAATAAATTTATCAAATATTTAAAAATTAGTTGAAAGTAGCTAATTTGTGCCTATAATGTAAAAAAATATCAACTTTTATTTCTATTGTATTAAATATATGATTAAACTAAAAGTTATAAAGTATAAAAAGATTAGAAGTGGTGAATATTTTTGTAAAAAAATATTACATTGTGCAATTATAGAAAAATTTAATATTGCAAGGTATATTGGCATTATCCTTTTTAAAATTATGGCAGACGCTACGAATAAAAACTTGATGGTGTTTGGTCAACTATTTCATGGATAAAAAAAGCAACAATAACTCAATAAAACAACTCAATGAATGAATCAATGCTGCCTGTAATGAATTTTGATATGGCTTTTATTAGATAATATTTACTCAAGTACCTACCCATTATTAACGTAAAATATTGATCTACACACTTAGAGAACCGTGGGACTATTTTATATTAAAAAAAAAACATTTTTTGTCAACTTAGTAGGCGACAGATCTCAGGAGACTGCGAAAGAACAAAAAAAATTTTGGTTCACTTTGACAGATTGGAAAAAGTTTTAGAAAACTCTGTAGGTCAATATATAGATAAATGCAAATTCATTCAAATTAGATCGTGAGTTTGGACATGTTTCGTTCGTACGGGAACTTTTCAGCAAGTTGCAACAGATTTAGATTTGAATAAATTTGCAGTACAAAATTAATTTATTATTTTATATTGCTTATCATCGATATACGTTTGAGACAAGAAACGCTTATGCGACAACTTGGTTGTCTATTCAGCAATATACGTTATCCCAATTTGATGTAAGGTAGCTTTTAATATATGGCGTTTGTTTTTCTGTAATTCAAGATTACCGATTGAGTCAAGATTTTAGACTATGAGTATTTATACTGTTTATGAGTATTTTAATACTTTTTAATTGATTTTATTAACATAAAAGTAAAATTTGCTAGAATGACTGATCGCATAATATTTTAATGACTGACAATATGTTAATGTGAAATAATCTCCAAACTCACAATTATTTGCAAGATCGGGTTTTGCTGCTTCAGTGTAATGAATCGAAGAATTCTTGCTAAAAGTCCTGAAAACAAACAGCAGGAAGACGTAAAGTCAAATAATACACACCCCCGACAGTTTTCCAAATCGATACTTGCGCACGCTCTGAAAACTACAACCCCACCTCTAAAAAGTACAGTCGAAAACTGAAAGCTCGTTGTTTCAGGAGCATAAATTTTCGTCGATTGTACCAAACCTAGCGGATTTCAGCCGCATTACTATACATATTTTGTTCAACAAAACATTTCTTTTATAATTATTTATACGTAAGGAGTGTTTGTGTTATTTATGTTTCAAGATTAGTGAACTTTGACGAAAATCTGGAAGTGGTGTGCAAAATTTTCGAGTAGATTCGTATAAAGGTCATCATTAAAAATTGCTTTTTTTTGTATAAATAGTGGATGGTGCACTCGAAATGTCGCAATATGATAGGATACAACAATTTCAACAATCAGGGATATAATAAACTATTTACACAGGTAACTTAAAGAAAAACTCGATATATTACTTTAGTAGTTATTCCGCAGTCACATTAATAATAATTGGTGTAATAATGGTTTAAATTTTGCACGCACGGAACATTCAGCGTCATTATGACGTCACACAATAGTTAAACACCTATTGGTCTTGTTGGTAAACATATATAAAATACACAATCAAGAAAATACAAAAATAAATTTTATTAACTATTTTCGAATCTCACAATTATTTTATTGATCAATATTATCTTTTCACATAAACAAAAATTCCATAATATCTTTCTTTTTTATTGTTCAACAAAACTGCTTTTAATTGTACTAACAGCATGTTAACAGTGTTTATGGCATAAACTATCAATCTATATTAAACAGTAAAATGAGTCTATTCTACAGTAACCTCAATGAATATAAAAAATGCGCGTGCGTAATTTAAATTTGCCGCCACTATTTAAATAATTGATTGACGGTGTTGATAAAATAATTCCTTTTAAACGTTTTTAATTGAGAGGTTTTCAATTTCTAGTTTTTCAAATGTAGCACATAAGCTATTCTTAACTTGTTTGCCAGTTTCGAGACTTTGTTAATTATTTGAAATTTACACAAAACCTGCATCTTATAATAATATTTTAATATAAATAACTACATATTACAATATTTTTAGCTAACAGCTTTTTAATTAGCTTTGACAATTTTTTTCATTTAGATAGAAATCTTACAATTGAATTTCTAAAATGATTAATCAAAATTGAAAACTTTCGTTTAGTTATATAATTATGTATTTGCAATTTAGTATTTTAAATGCCTTTATTTTACTTGTTTCTGAGTGGTTGACTTTGTGCTTTGTTAAAATGTTGCAGCTATTTTTTCAATCCTTTTTTAAAAACTCATTAATTGCGATGAATTTTGACGATAAGAAACATTTGGTTTATACAATATGTATTTTTGTAACTGAGAATCTAAAAATAAATTAAATTTTTGCAAGCAAAATTTTAACTAATTGACGGTGTACAATTATTAAGTTGACATTACTCACAAAACTACGAAAATGCAATAATACGGTACTGTGGAGTTACATATTACCCGTTTAAAGGTAACTGATTATTTTTATTCTTGTAAACCTGACAAAACTTGAGTAACTGTGCTTGACTAGTTGTAAATTGCATACCAAGGTTGTGAGAACTGTCATAACCTCAACACCAAGTTTTAGGAGAAAAAGCAATAATGACTCCTACAACCAAAGCATATTATCAACCCACCTTACACTACTTAAAAAAAGAACAACAAACATAAATTAAAAAAAAATAAAAAAATCTCGTCAGTTTTTATTCGAAAATATAAAAAAAAATTGTCTTTAAAAACATCAAACTTTATGCTTTATTAAAAGATTTCAAATGATTTAAGTAATCTAAAAGGTTCTTGCAAGAAATACTTGGAGTTACCTCTGCTGTCAGAATATTATTATTATTATATTAACGGTAGCTTAAATTTGAAACAGATAGTTTTTTTAAATATTTTCCATTAGTTTTAAGTTAAGGGCCGCAAAAATTTTTTTAAAAAAATTTAGTTATTGATAAGACAATTTTGTATTGACAAAATTGATGCAGAAATTTTTGACACAAATTAAGAGACTACTGTTTATAATATTTTAATTTTTATTAGAAAACATTTTGAACGTCACACGGTCGGCAAAGCAATTAACAGAGTCGGTTGATAAACCTCGTCTATTGCCTTGGGTTACAAATTTTATTTACCTAAATTTCTATCTAGTGTCTAACTATATTTACAATTACTATCGACCCAATAACGGTTAGATATCTGTCTAAGCAATCACAAGCTGCATTGGTGTTATGTATTTATTTATTTAAGGTCAGGTCAGGTCAGGTCAGGTCAGGTTAGGTCAGGTCAGGTCAGGTCAGGTCAGGTCAGGTCAGGTCAGGTCAGGTCAGGTCAGGTCAGGTGAATCTTGATCAATATGGTTAAAGTAGCGACATCTATTGAAATCTCTATATTAAGGTCGAGAAACCATGTTTCTTTATCTTGATGCTAAAGTCATCCTAAATGCCAGATTCACATAGATCAGATCAACATAGTTATTTCTACAATTTACAAAACTACAAAACATTTTATAATAGATAATAATTATTGATTTATGACTCAAGATAGTTTTGTCTTTGATGATTAATTTGTATTTCAACATTTAAATGCTTTATTTTAATGTCTGTGTTTGAAAGCAATAGATTTTTTTTTATTATTTATTTATTTATTTAGAATTTGTTAAAGACATTATTTTGAAAACAATCTGTTTTCGACTGTTAATTAGCAAAAAATTACGGAATTGAGTAGCAAACTGTATAATATAATATTTAAAAAGAAAAACCTTAGAAAGTTAAGACGCTGAGATAAATTAAAATACAGTGTTTCCAAGCAAACATGAGCCCTGGTGGGGCGAGGCCCGAAGGCGCTTTAGCTATCATGTACATACCTCATCTTATCTTTATTGTGCTTCTGATTAGTTAATTTGAATTTAGTCTTGAATTTGCTAGTTTAGTTCGCAGGTTTTCCGGGGCTTATGTTTGATTGGAAGCACTGTAGCAAAGTTGTCAGTACAGAAATGGAATTAGATCTAGTTTAAATATTTAATATTGGCGATAATTTCACAGGTAAGTTATTATTCTAATGACTATTTTTATGGTTAAATAAACCTGTAATGAAAAATTACAGATATTTATATAATAATATAATCAATAGTTTTAAAACCGAAATTATAACCAGCTTGCTCTAAAATTATCTACCCTTTTTATTAAGTTAATTATTTAGGATTGCATTTTTTTTACTTTGTAAATAAAATTAAGTCTGCTTGCAGTTACTGTAACTGCAACTGGGTCAAACCGAGTTAAGAATCATAAAGTTCTAAGATGCATATTGATTATTAAATATATGATGACAAAAAGTTGATTAGAGAATTGATTTGTGTTTATGCAACCGACCCTGAATAAATCCTTTCCTATATTTTGACTAAAGACTGTTTTTTATATCATGTTTTACCAATTTTATGTCTTTCATCTATTACTAATTAGTCTACTAGGTTTGTTTACTATGTTTGGGATTTTTGCTGTTTTTTTTATTTTGCTTTAACTACGTTGTCTAGGCCGTGTTAATACAATAACACAGTGTAAGGAGTGCGTTGTGCCAGAAATTAGAAGCTTTTCGCCTGTCTCGTTTCTTCTTTTTTTTACATACCCAAGAATCAAGCAAATTTTTTAAAATACGTCGTTCAGTGTTTATGGTAAACAGCTGAAGCTGGAGTCCTAACAAGTTTATTGCCACCTCTGCGATGCGAAAATTAATGTTCTAATCACAGCATAAAATAATGAAGAGGTGATACCATTAACTAAAGTCTTAACTTTTACATTTTTTTAGACAAGTTATATCAAAAAAGATAAAACTAAAAAACTAAATTTTTCTCACATTTTTTTTTAAATGAGTTAATTTAAGTAAACTAAAAGTAATTTATAGAAACAGATTTGAAAATCAAATTAAAATTGAAAGTAGGTGAGCTTATGTTGGTGAGTTTATAATTTGTTGCGAAAAAGGATAGAGAGTTCGCTAATTTCAAAACTTTTGAATTATTTATGTTTCACGTCAATGAATTTGCGTCTTCGGAGTTTAATTCTGTTCTGTGGTGAAATAAACTCATTTCTCAGAAATGGAACCATGATGAAGGGTTACAACGGTCTTGCCCTTATCTGTAATCAAATTTTTACATTTTTAATTTTTTTCACAGTTACTACTTAATAATTTTGAAGATTAAAGTTAATTTGTTACGTAATTGTTCAAATTGTACAAACAATTAGTCAAAATTATTGATTTTAAAATTTAATTGCGATTAACTTAATTTTAGTTTTATATTATATTTATATTATACGTAATTTAACTTCTTATAACCTACCCTAATTCCCTAAATGTTGATATTGTAGCTTTCAAAACAATTAATACGCTAGTTAAGTTCAAAGTCAGATTATGAAAAACAATTATTTAAAGATTGATGACGGTTTAGCCCAGTTAACAATCATCTAGTCTTAAATGGTCTAGTTAATTAAATATTTGATAACAATCACTTATTCGAAGATTTAATTTTTTTTATGCAAATCGGTCTTTAGTTAATAAAAATCATTCATTTGACAGAATCAAACGAGATAATAAATCAAAAAATAACAACATCTTCAGCACACAAATCGTTTTGCAAAACACTGTAAAATCTATAAGATTTTCTTGAGAGTTTCCTTCTTAAAGTTAATTTGTATACTGTTACCAATTACAAATTTGACAATGAATTTTTCAGTGTATGTGAATTTTAACAATTATTTTAAAACAGTATTCTGATATGTAATCTGTTATAATAAAAATTCAATATCAATATTGAACATAATTTAAGATTAGGTGCTTCGTTGTGGATTGCAAGACCGGTCGGCAAAAACACAACAATCTTAGCTCTCATATAGTCGGCCACGAAAGCGAATTGGGCCATAATAATTTTATTTTTATGATCAACTTTTCCTGTCAGCAACTTTGCTGTGCCTCTAAAACAAAAACAACAAATTGTGTTTTAAACCAATAATTAGTGTACACAAGTTTGTTTTTTGAAAAATTAAGCTTAATTACTATCTATCTATCCATTCACTTGCGAGCATGTTCTTTAAATTGTTAGATTCAACATTTAAAAATTTTCAAACAATGTAAACATAATAATTGATGTTGCTTGCCGTATTTCCGCAAGAATTTGTATCTTTAAATCTAAATTTTTGAGATTTTTACTTATTATTATGGGTACAACATTCATGTTTGAAATAGCTGTAGGTAAAATTTAAATTATAAGTATATAGATTAATGATGTATAATTAAATTATAAAAATTCTAAATTGAGAAATTGAAAAATTAAAGTAAAAACAAAATCTACAAATTGTGTTATAAGCCAAATAGAGAAATAAGTTGGTTTTTTGAGAAATCAAGCTAAATACTACCTTTTTACGCATCTACGATCTATTTGTATTCTTGGATTTAACATTAAAAAAGCTTTGATTAATTTGACATATAACACAATAATTCTGCTTTCTGTACTTTCGCGAGGATTCGTAAATCCAAAACTTAAATTTTTTGATTTTTACTTAACGATATAGACACCTATATAAAAAATAATCGAATGTCAAATTTTTACTACTTTTAAATTCTAAAGATCTTTAACGGCTACTTGTGTTACTACAAAGCAAGAAATATTAATCCGTTTTTGTATTATTGTTATTGTCATTATTGTTTTGTTTTTATTATATTATTTTATTTTTATAACAAGTTGTTTTCAATCGCTTTTTTTAACAATACTTTTTTGAAGCAAATTTATTAAATTTTACTAAGTATTATACTTGAAAATATTACAATAATATTAGGAGTAAAATTTTATCATAATTTTTTAATCAGCGGTCTTAAACTATTCATAGCGGAGCTTGTGTTTAATTCTACACTACTATATATAACAAAGAAACAGGCAAATAAGGAATTATACTGTATACAATCGTTAAAAAAATTCTAGGTTAACCAAACATTTTCAACTTGAAAAACGTAAATTCATTGTAAAAACGGGAAGTTACTTTTATTAGTTACCCGTAATTTAGAATATAGCATCTCTTTATTTACTAAGTGTGTATTTTATAAACTATTCTTTCAAGCGTTATTCTTTTTTTCTCTCTTTTTTTTTATTGAGATTTTTCTCTTTGGTTTTTTCTAAATTAATTTGAAATCACAGCATATTTGAGAAAAGACTAAAATGTTAACAATACACGTTACAAAATAGGTGCACTAAAAGACCTCACAATGTGAGGTCACTATTTAATAATTTTTTTTTATAAATTGACAACAATTTACTCTATCTAAACCCAGGTTTTTGAAGTTTGACCTTTTAAAGCGTAGAACTCTGGTAAATTTTATACCATCGATATCTATGATGAAATAAGCTAAATTTGAAAGAGCAAGTAAAATTGCGATATCTAACCGTGTTTTTTTTAAACTATAAAATAATAAAGTTTTGCTATTCTATATTCAACTTGTATTTAAGACGCTCATATAATAATATAGGTACGTTTAAATCAAATATTGAAATTAAAACTCAAACGTGATTTTTTGACGCTTGAATCGTATAACATTAGATATTTTTTATGTATTTTTTTTATTTTTGTTTTTAAAGTCAACCGCGCTATGCTAATTTTTCTGAAAGCAGAATTCAGTTTTTTTTACTTTTAAATTCAATAATCATGCTAAAGATATCTTACACCAGACTAATCTTAAATAAAAGCAAGTCTATAAAATTTTTTATTTGTAGCCAAAAAATTTTACCGTCCCTGGTTAACAGTTTTTTAAAAAAAAATAATTTGATAGTTCTATTTAGCTTGTTTTGCTTGGTTGGGTTAAATTTAGTAATTATATATTTTATCTTCTTATAAAACAAAAAAATCTAGTAAAATCTATTAAAATTTTGCAAAATTGCTGCAGACCAGTTGATTGCAAATTTGGTACAAATTTTCAACTCTGATAACTGTGATCACAATTATGATGGACACAAAATGGCGAGGCATTCGTTTTATTATTATTTTCTTTTATGTACGCTACAAAATGAAAAGTTATATACAGTACACTAAGAAAACATTTCAAATGTACGATGGTAGTTAGCGCATAAACAATTAGAAATGCTTGTTGTTTTGTGTAGGATAAAACACAATTTGAATAAAGCCGTTTTTTGAAAAAAAAAAAGATATTATTTAAAACTGCGAACTTCAATATTTTAGTATTTAGTTTTACTCAAACAAAAAGATAAACTTTTTACGGCTTACTCAGTATTTTGTTAGTGTATTAGAACATAAAAAACTCTCAGATGGCGTTAACAGTCATTTATAAAACAACGTTTGTATACGTTTGCTTAAAAATGGTTAAAAATCGACGAAAGCTATTCAGTAAACAGTTTTTAAATAAAAAAATCAACTTTTTTTCTGCAAAACGTATTATTTTTGATGCCTAATATATTTTTTAAAGAGTTTGGTTAATTAAATTGTAATAATTTGCTAAATAATTTATGTTGCTGCTTTTGTTTTTTTTTTAAACAAAAAGGATTTTAAATTAGATGTTGTATAATGCTCAAATTAACGTTTTCCCACGTTTTAAATCTTTTTTCAATCATCATAAAGAAAATAAATGTTGGTTCATTTTTATTAAAAGTGTGGTTTTTTGTTTTTTTTTTAGTTGTGCAATATGGAAAATTTTTAGTTGCATTATTAGTTAGTTATAAAACTTTGTACTTTCAATTTTAATATGTAGAATGAAAAATTGCTTTAACATTCTGATGAAGCTTTGAGACTACGGGAAACGGTGTAAACAATATATATTTAATTTAAGATCTATAAAGAATTTAAGTTTTTGTAAATAATAATTTTATGTGTTTTGTGTAAATTTAAAAACTTTAATGTTAAATTGTTGCTTAAATGTTATCCCTTGTGTCTCTGAGGTAATCACATTCTAAATCTTAATTTAAAATTTGATTATCTTATATTTATAGAAACATCATTTAGTAACATTTTGAGGGTTATTAAATATTGTCGCATGCTTGCCAGTGGCACCGCAACTAACCTATGTCCAAGTACACATCTCTGGTAAGAACTAAAAAAAAATCATAAGATTCCACTGTAATGATTTTGTATAGTGCACTCTTTTTCTATCGCTTGCTCTTGTTAAGTAGGTACATGCACTGTAGAGCTTTGTAATCTATGGCTATTACAACAAAAACACATTTATTTTAGGTATAGAGCAAATATTCACAACCATTGATAACATAGAATTGTAGTTTAATCAATTCATATTTGAGTTTATTATCGTTATCGATCATCCATTATTAGTATATTAGATTTCAGTTAGGATAATTATTATGTATATACTTCATATTTGCGGGTTTGAGAAAAGAGGTCTAAAAGTTTTGACTTTGCAGGGCTCAGCTGATTCAAATTATTCTCAACCGTCTTCGGATTTGTCGCTGGACGAGGAAAAAGAAACGCTGCGAAGAGAGAAAGAACGACAAGCACTTAGTCAGCTGGAAAAAGCTAGGGTAAGAATTTGTTTATAAGATTCATTGTAGTTCTAAATTATTGAAAGTTTTGTGAAGAATATAAAAAAATAAAGTAAGCCTTTCTAAAATAGAACGCTTCGTAAAGCTTATGCTTTTATAATGTGATGTTCATTTACCTACAAAAGACAACTAATGTCTAAGTCGACAGAACATTATTACGTGAAACGCTTTGTTTTACTTAGTGTCTTTTTAGCCTGAAGATATTTTGCTTACAAAAATAAAAAGATATGTGCAAAAATTGTAATTTTATTATTTAATCATAACAATATTGAAATATAATGAATATTGTGCTTTCATGCAAAGCAAGTCTGCTCAGAAAGCGGTGAATAAGTTTCACCCCAGAAAAGATCAGTTATTGATTCTTTTTTTTTAATAGCAGAACAGTTTAAACGTTTTTACACTAACATAATAGTAAATAAAATACAACTTCACATATTTAAATTTTTTTTTATCTTTGTCATGTAGTTTAATTATGTAAAAAAATAGTTTGGGTTTAAAACTACAAATAGACACTCAAAAACGGAAAATAAATTATTATAATTATTAATTTATTTGAAAATTAATATAATTATTATAATCATCTATTTGAAGTCAGTGCCGCCAAATTTAATAGGTAGTAGTAGATAATATACTACCTTCAAGTATATATACCTACTTGGCTAGCACCGACTTCAAATTGTTGAGTGGGCAACGCTTATAATAATTATATTAATTTATTTTTGCTTTTGAGGGGTTTTGTGTCAGATCAGCTTAATGGTATTGAATAATTGCATTGTTTGTAAACTTATATAAGTATGCAAAATTACAGCTTATTAATCAAAAACAGAGTCAAAATCAACTTCTAAGATTTTATTACATTCTTATTCAGTTAGTATTTCTTTGAGTTTTTTGACAGATCTTGACTTCATGATAATGGATTTTTTTAATCGGTTTACGGTTGGCGATAATATCGATAAAATCTACAAAATAAATGAAACACATACAGACGAACTAAGATTTTCTTTCTTTTTTAGAACTTCGTAAAAAATAGCTAAACACTATTCTCTACCAATAATTATCATAAAACAGTAGTAGACATATAATATAATACAATAAATACAAAATTAAGACTATGACGAAAGTAGTCAGTCAAAAAATAACCAAAATGAAGGAGTAAAAAATAGTAACTTAATAACAGATATTGCGTTAATAGAGGATAGTCCTTAATTTTTTGTAAAACATTAGAATTTGAATGATTGAAAACAATAAAATTAGATGCTACTCTTAAACAAGTAGAACACTAATTATAATTCTAAAATTACTAAGTTTAAAAAACTAAGTTAATGACAAGTCATGAAACTCAATCTTGACGCAACAGAACTAAAAAATAATGTGATATAAGTTGGCGTTGTAAACAATAATAATAATCTTTTACAAAATAAAAAATACGAACTAATGTTATTAAAAAATTTAGAAAACATTTAATTCAAAAGCACAATCTGAGTTTTTTTTTTATCGGAAACACAAAACCATTCGTTAGTGTAAAGGCGGTTTTAAAAAAGGTTTGGTTATACATTTCCAAGTAAAAAAGCAAATGCAACTTTGTATTAGTTTAAAAAAAGTGACGTAAATATTTTTTTCAACATTATTAATTAAATCCAGTAAGTTTAACGCTTTTATCTAACACCTCCTTATTATGACTTTATACAAATAAGGTTTTTAATTGAATTATGGGGTCTATAAAGCACAAGTAATATTATGAATCAATAATAAAAATATATTTTATATAATTCAACAGTTTACAGAAAATAGAACAGTTTATTGAACATCAATACATAAAATTATAATTATAAGAAACAGGAATCTCAGATGAAATCATTTGTTAAGATTTACGTTATTATTTATATTAAAAGATAAACAAAATTAATAGCAAAATTGACCAATATTTAACATCATATGCTCTCTTTCAAAAACTTTTGGTTTCTTGCATTTTTAATTTTTTGATTAGTATTTCAAAAAAACAATTAACTTGCCATATTGTAAAATATCTATATTTTTGTGAAGCTTTAATGTCGATCTTAACATGCTGTATTTTGTCTACATTGAAAAGACCGTAAACTTTTTTTTAGCGTTGAAAAAGTCTTTGTTTACCCCACAAACATTGCGTTTTTGTTTCCAGTCATTAAACTCACTCAATTCTGTGTAAACAGAATCTCTAGATTTCTTGGGTAGCAAACTCGATGTAACGTTTCTCACAATTTTTTCAGGAAAAGAACTATTTCTCTTCTTTTTCAACAATGTTACAAGCGAGGAAACAGTTTGTGAAAATTTGTTGTCAACAACAACAACATGGCAACTAAATCATAAACTACTACTAATCTTTGTAGATAAAGACTTTTTGGGTATTGATGATTCTTTAAGAACTTTTACAGAGAAAGGTGTTTGATACAACTATGTATTGTACTCGTGTCTTAACAGCAAATAAGTCACTCAAGATAAATTTGGCCACTCAAGCAAGCTCTCGTGGCTAAACATTTCTTTTGTGACTTATTTGTCTTATGAGACACTTGTATAATAAATATTAAATTATGATCTGTCAAATATAGAAAGTCTTCTTCAAATTAGTCTTATCATTGTCATCAGTAAAGTTTTGAATTTGATTGGTGTTTGAACAAAAAATTTTTTTTTGAAAAACTACGTATTTGCAACTTGAAACCTTATTTTTGCAAACAGATTGTGCAATAATATTTTGATTACAAAAACTTTTTTGCACTGTTTTTATGCCGGTTTGATAGAATTATACCGATAGAGCGGTGAGCATCAGGGTTGATCAAGAAAAGATGTGAAGTCAATTTTTTAATTACTTTTAGCTTTGAATGTCTTTTTTTTTCTGTTGTTTTGCTCAACACAACTTCTATTAGTTTTTTATTACTTTAGTGTTATAAAAGCTGTTAAAACGTTTGGTGTTGTTTTTACAAAATAAATTTTATAAACGTAAACTGTAGTAGTTTTTGGAAGCGGCACATTGACGGCAGTTTTAATAAAAACTAGAACTTACTATAATGAAAATAAGTTAATTGGTCAATAACTTATTGTTTTTGTAAAACATATATAATCACCTATTGTAAGCTTCTCTAAAGAATTGAAGTTGCAGGACAGTCTTTTTATTTTTTTTTAATTGGAATTACTAACTACAGCTGTACTAGCTAAATTATCAAAAATATTTTATGAGCGTATAAAAGAATGAAAAAGTTTATTAAGTATTGTATGTAATTTGTAGATTTTTTCACTGTAATTGACGAAATAGATATGAAGTAGTTCAAAATATCAACCTGATAGTTTGGCTAAAGCTAACAATAACGGTGTTGATTGATTATCGCTCGTTCAATTATTGTGGACTTAATCCTATTAAATTGGAATGGAGTCAACTGAAGAAGGCTGACTATAAGACTTCCTTACATTATGTGCGAATGTTGCCGGTTTTATTGGAAGCAAAATAAATAACATGTGGAAAAAAGTACAAAAATGTGGAAAAAGTGTGTGTATTGACCATGTCATTGAAGTCGACGGTTGTTATGTTGCTCCATACTTTCAGCAATTCTTTTTGCAAGTTGACGAAGACCATGACGACAACAATGACTGTAGCGATAGCGAGTATTGTTTTTTAATGCACCGATCATAACGAGCGGTAAAGAACAGCTTTATATAAATATGTGATAGTTATGTTTTGTCTCAGAGATCATCCTCATAGATTCTTGTCTCAAGTCCCAAATCACAATTTTAAATGTAGTTATGCGTATGTATCTTCTTTTTAATTCATGTCCTCGTTTGTTAATTAAGATAATTTGACCATGCTGCTGTAAATTTTCTATTAGATTTTGTATATTTGTTCCAGTTAATTTTTTTTTATGTAAGCCGGCTTACAAGTCGGTACCTTGTTGCATACCAACTAAGAGATACATTATTGTTTAAAAAATAAACTAAAATATAGATGAAATGTGCAATTATCCAGCCACTACAATTCTTTTGAAAGCACAACAGATAATCAGAACGACAGAAATTATTGCAGAACACTTTTCACTGCTATCAAATGTTGATAAGAAATAATATTATAAATCGTGTGCAAAGATATAATTAACATATCATAATTAACATTACGAAAACGTTGTAATACATTAGTTTTAAGAGTGTAAAAGGAAGATTTGTAAGTTGATTTGAGAAACTCTAAAGTATATTTGGGAAAGATGAGTAAACTACCCTTTGCAGAGTTTAAAATAAAACATAAGAGAACTAACAATTTTTTTATATTGTTCTATCTTAATCAAATTTATCATATAGACCTTAATTTGGTAAATTACAAGGTTTTTGGGTTTCAATTAAATAAGAGACCAAATAATAGAATAATGTTAAAGAGAAGATCTGACTTAAGTATTAAATAACGTTTTGAGATACTCTGTATAGAGAAAAATTGGAAAAAAGATTTAAAAATAAATCTTAAAGTCTTACAGGCTGATGATGAATCGAACAATATGCCAAGATCCTTTATAAAAGAACATGGTTAAAGACATACCGCCAATTTGATATGATAGGATTAGTTATTTTCTGGATAAAGCTGTTCCTTTCTGGAGAAGGACAAAAGTCTGCATTGTTTAGGAAAAGATTTTTAATCAATTACCACTCGTAGAAAGAGTCTATATTTGATTGCACCTAAAAATAATCAAAGGTAGAACTTACTGTAGAAAACATCTTCAAATATTTTAACTGAGATTGTAATTGCATTGCATAAACTAATAGAATAAAATTGAAATTATAGATACACTTAATCATTTTCTTTACCTTAGAAGTCAAATAATTTATAAAATGTTTTTCAAATTTAAGTTTTATTGCCATGTAATGATTTTTTGCTGTAATAATTTTTAACTCTTGTTAGTTGCTTTTTTAAATGTAATTTTTCAATAATTTGCTTATGACAGTTGATACTTTAAAAAGTGTATTTTGTTTCTTGCTTAGCTCTAGATGTGTTATCATAAAAAAACTAAATTTTGAGATTAAGATGATTGTTACATGCTTTTTAGAGCATTAATTTGCTACTATTTCTATATACGCTGCGCTTGCCACTACATCTATTACGCCGTACAATATTTTTTGCACTCATCGGTCAAAGATTGGTAGTTTCCGATCGTTCCCAAAACCACTTTCTCACACCGCGGTGTTTTTTACTTTGCAATTGAAACTGGGGGAAAATGTTCGACTAATGTTTATTTATTTCAATAAAGCCATAGCAACCAAACAGTGAACCCATTTTAAATTTAAAAATTTAGATAATCGACGAGGGCAACGCTAGCAACCAAAAAATAAGTAAAAAACTAAATTATTTATTATTAAAAAAATTTTTAGCAAAAAGAATTGTACTAAACTGTTTTGGAAAGAAATTTCCCTCATTTGCACTAATGCAGCACACATTTCAGTCTTGTTGACAACCAAATGCTCATCGGAGAAATCTCACTTTTCGAACTTAAATAACTATTAGACGCTTTTCCATTCTATATGCAGGCTATTTTATAATAGTGTATTATGCAACGTGGTTATCATGCAAGTTTGACACTAGTGAAAGATTTTCAAGACTTCATTTATTTTTATTAAAACTTGCCACAAAACAATAAGAACGAACAAACACAGCTTGACATCTAATATTGAAAGTTTTGCAATCAATACATGTTAGAATGTTATAATTCCGTCACTTGTTGGAAAATAAAAATACATAAGAGTTTTAGAATGAATAATTTATCTCATGAATGGGAATTTTACAGTTCAATTATTAAGAATTATTTTAAAATTATTACATTCAGTAATGATCGTGAAGAAATAATTTACAAATAATAAAAATTGTCTACTTTCAAAAATTACCACAGCCAAATTTCATTCATCTCACTCATTTAATATTAATTTTGGTGGTGATAAGCCACTACCACAAAAACCACAAAAAATAAACACTACGCAACCAACCGATTCCGCTTATAACGTCGCTTTTATTTAACTTTGTGTCGGTATGTAGAAATTACATGTCAAAATTTGCTTCAACGTTTAGTGTTTTCTCATTCTATATACTTTACACAAGTGAATGTAATAGACAATGCGTTTATTTTAACGCGAAATAAACAATTTTCCGTACTAAAATTTCTAGTTAAACTATAAAAAAATTTCATTTTTGTTGCAGGTCAAATTTGGCAAAATTTTTGTCTAAATTGATAAATTTAACATTTTTTTAAAAACTGTGCATTGCTAATTGAATTTTAGCCTATATTAACTTCAATTGTGCTATAAACTTTGATCAATTCCTTAAAAATATAGCTGAACACAATGCGGGTATTTGGTATATTCTATCAATATACCAAATATAAAACAAACTTATTTCAAATGGTAAAAAAGTTTGTTTTTGACAACTAGAAAATGGTTTGAAAGTTTTTTGAAAAATACTTAATTTCACAAAATTTTTTGAAGAGTCTTAGATTAAAAACCAATTAAAGGTTTTTAAACAAAGTTTAATTTTTTTTATAAATTTTAACTTTAAACAAAAGATTATGTCAAAGACAATTTTTACGTCTTGAGAGCAGCGTACGATTGGTAAAAAAATGTTTTATTTATTTCTATTGCAGCAAAACTTAACATAAAATAAAAAATCCACTACAGATTTTATATAATAAAAAAAAACGTATATATTTTTTTAAAGAGATGATTATGCTTATAATCATTTTTGACGCGCTGGTAGAATTTGGCAAAATGGTCTGTATTTATTTATAACTGCTATGTAATAACAATTGAAGTTCAAATTTTAATTTTCTGCGTCATAAATGTCAAACTAGCTATAATAATTTTGAAACCTTTTATGACAAGTCAATATTTCCTGAAGCAGTCTGTATTATAAATTTTTTTTAATTAACTAATCTTCTACTTGAATTCTAACTTAAATTTAAAGTTATTTTTATATACAAAAAGATTATTTGAATAATTCCACAAAATATCGGCTTATTTCACAAACATCTACTCTTGAAGGTAATATAACGAGTGCTTAAAAATTACTTGACAGCTTGTTATTCATGTTGAGAGTTTAAAGAACAACTGGAATTAAACAAACTTGAATAAAAGTTGATTGGCTAATTGTTAAGTTTTAGTGATATTAGGGAAAACATTTCTCTAATAAAAATATAAAATATGTGAAGCCAGTGTTTTCTTTATACTTAAATGAAGCGCAACGATATGATTTATCTCTAGACACTGTTTCGGGATTTTGTTAGTGTTTTTGAGCATTAAATTTATTGTAGAAAGTACTTTTTTTGTCAATTTCTTTTAGTAGTATCTCCAACTTGATACATAATGTCGAAGCATAATTGCGTTTGCTCAAATGTAATAACGTTTTAACAACAATGTCATAGTAGCGTTTATTAAACAGTATCTTATATAAAGTTGCAACAATTTATGAGTGAAATATTCTCAATAGAGATATTATTAACATATCAAACATTTAGGTAGTATAAATTTAGAGAGAGCATCTTTACAGTAAATGTTCTTAAGCATATATGTCTAATAATATCATCAATGCTTTGGTAAACAAAAAATATTTTTTCATGTCTGGTGGTTTAAGGTATTACTCTACCTTAAAAGATGTTGGTTTGCTGATGCACCTGCTGCTAATACCGCTGTTGATTATGATATAAAGCTTTGATAAGTAACATAATGTTTAGTGCAAATTCTTAAATAAAACTAATTGGTCTATTAACGACAGAGAACTTTTTGCTAAATATTATGTAATCTAGTCAAGCTTATATTTTATACATTGCAAGACAAATATCAAAAAATATGTTTCTAATCCGACAGCTCAAAAACGTGACATCTCCCAAAATAATAAAAACGGCATAATTTGCTTACATTAGAAGTTTATTGTTATATGGACCACTTGTTTGTGAACACTCACCACATGTAAGCATTTTCATTATATGATATCATTATATGATTACTATCATAGAATAATAATAATATAGTACATTTAGATTAGAAGAATACAGAGTTTGTTTCCGGTCAAGAAGGCTTTGAAAAACCAAAGCATTGAAAATATTTGGTCAAGTTTGAGTATTAGACGTAAAATTGTTTTGAACAAATTCTCAGAAAATGACAATATTGATAATAGCTTGGAAACAATTTTTTTGAAGAATTTTGGCAAGACAGTCGGCAATTGTTTGACAACTTCAAACGTGTCAAGACACGTTTATTATTTGACCTCACGATAAAAACAGTTTGCCAGCTTTTTTAAATCATTTAAATGGTTTAAATAAAGATATTTAATTTACAATAGAAAGGGAGAACCAAATTCTTTTCCATTTTTGGATGTCTTACTCCTACTACTACTCATACTCATACAGATTGCTATTTTCATGCGACATCACATCATCATCCTGCCCAAAAATTGGCTGTTATCGAATCTTTGGTTCATCGCGCTTTTTCGGTTTGTCAAACATCAAGTTTTCAAACAGAAGTAGACCGGTTAACAACTAGCCTAATGAATAATGAATATAAGAAACAGTATATTCAACGTATGATGAACTACCATCGACATTCTCGCACAAAAACGAGAGAGTCGAAAAATAATACTGGAACTGCTTTTTTCCCATTTGTTGATGGGGTTTCAGACAGAATCGGAAAAATTCTGCGTAAACAAAGATTTCGGTCTTCGAACCACCTGCAAAAATCTTGAAAATTTTACCATCTCTAAAAGACAGATTTGTCTCGCTGTTGTCTAAAGGTGTTTATAAAATTTTGTGCTCTTGTGGCAAAGTTTACATTGAAAAAACAAGACGTTTTATTAAACTTCGAGTTTCTGAGCATAAACGGTGCATGAATTCCGGTTCATGATTACAGTCCTCGCTAGCTGAACATCATTTAGACGCCGTTCACAAAATTTGTCTTGATGAATCTTTTTTGATTTGTAAATCGGGATTCTTCTATGATAGAAAAATCAAAGAAGCAATCGAAATTGTAAAACACCCAAACAACTTAATAAGAGATTCAGGTTATTATCTCACAAACGTTTGGAAGGCTTTGTTCACAAAAACTTCTTTGTCATCAACACAAAGCGCTTTTGCTTTCTCCACAGCTTTGCTTCTCAAACACCCCACCACTTTTTTTCTGTTTTTTTTACTGCTTTTTTTTCTTTGCTTACCAATATAAGCCCAAGCAGCCACGAGGTTTGGCCAGAATAAGTTTTGCCTCTAGCAAGGTTTACACGTCAAGCTACCGTGCTTATTTGTACTTTTATTTGCTTGTTCTGGTGACGCTTCCCCTGATGAAGTGCAAAACGTCGACAATTTTATACAAAATTTTGATACGATCTTTTCTTCAATACTTGAACCTTTCTTATTAGTTAAAAATTGCTCAATTTGTTAGAAAATTGTTTTCCAACAAAAACTTATAACGAGTGTGTAAATAGTTTTTGGACTAGAGAACGTGTTGGATATTTACAACGCTTTCTCTAATCTGAACACTTTTTGCTCGTTTTTTATTGGCAAGTACTAAATATACACTATAATTTGTATTTACTTTTTGCATGTCTTCAATTGAAAAATTTGAACAATCAAAACTCAAATGTAACAAAATTTGTAGTTGCCAAAATAAAAACCTTTATGGGACTTTATGATAACGTAATACGCAATGAAATACTCTGTTAAGAAGCAAGAAATTCTTCCAAACGATTGACAGTATAATAAGTTCATTTAACACATACTTTTTGTGCTTTTGTGCACTTTATTTAACACATTGAATTATGAAAGATTTTTCTGCGAACGTTAAAATTATTGAAATCGATTAAAAATAAACAAAACAATTAACGATATCCATAATATTTCGAACGTCTTCTCAAATCTGTAAACTATTTGCATATTTTTTATTGACAACTGTTGAATATACACTCTAATTTGTTTTTAAATTCAATAGATGATAGTATGAAACGATTGTTTTTCAGTGTGCCACAATTTTGCCAAAATAAAACTGAAAAAAAATATTGCAATAAAAAATTAAAACAATTTTAATGTTACGTCGGTATATAAAATGTTGTATATCTCACTCAATGGGTTTTGCCAGGGGTCTCGGGCCTCGCAAAATACCACTTTCCAATTTTAGCACAAACAATGTGCTATTTTTAGCGTTAAATTATAATTATTTTATTTCAAAAACATAAGTCATTTCTTTAAAATTTTTTATAATTTTTAAGATTGTTTTTCGCTTTTGCTATTCGTTCATGTGTTGTCATGATTTCTTAGCGCAAAAATGTCTAGCTTTTCTCATCTTAGTTTGTTGCTAAATTTTAAAAATTTGTTTTGTGCTAATAAAACATTGCAATATTATTTGTCTAGTGAATTTGTGTTACTTTGTAATATTAAATCCAATAAACAATCACTCATATTGTTAAGATCTGTTTTATGAAGTCACTCCACTTTGAACATGTTGACTAGACTGCTCATAAAACTAACCACTGCTAAATTAAGCAAATATTTAAACGACAAATAAAAGTAAAGTTTATAGTTGAAACAAAAGTGGGTTCAATACAATAAAATACAAATTTGAGAAGAAGAACAGAGTTTTTTGGTTTCAACCTATTTTATTGTTTTAGTCTGCTTTTTTAAAAAAACTAAGCTAAAGCTATAGATTGCTACACTCTCCCCATTACTTGTTTAAGTTTATTGATTTATTTGTGATGACATTATTAAATCCACCTGACAAATCAACTTTGTATTTATCTCTATAAAATCACAATTTTTTTCAGCCTGCTAGATTATGTGGCAGTGGCACGTATCAGTGATCAAAGAGTCAACTCTCTATTTATAGTTTTTTTAATAATGTAGTGGAAAATATACAAAAAGGGTTTTACTGTGATAACGTTTTGTTTTTCTGTTGCAGACAAAGCCGGTAGCATTTGCTGTCAGGACCAACGTAGCATACGATGGTTCTTTAGATGACGATTCACCGGTACATGGATATGCAATTTCTTTTGATGTTCGAGATTTTTTACACATTAAGGTATGTTTTTTATTTCAAAATAGGTTTATTAATTTTTATTAAGCGCCAAATACGTTTAGTTGGTTTTTGAAGCATTGTAAAATATTTGTCATTATCTTCATAAAAATAGTGTTTATAATTTGTGCACAAGATGTTTCAAAAATAAATTTGTGTTTTAATTATTTTAAAAAGTGGAAATCTCTATTAGAAATATTGGAGCAAGTAAATTTTTATACCACGAGAGACACAAAATGTGACAAATTAATGAGAACGTCTTTACCCTGCAAGCAGAATATTTTTTTTTACATACTATTATAGCGAATATGAGTTGAACGATTTCCTGTTTTTAAGAAATCCTAATTGTCTCTTAATAATTTTGTTGGATTTTATTTATTAGTTTTATAAAGAAATTTTTTGAAAACATTACGTTTTATTTTTATTAGTCTTTACATGTTCAATTTTAAATTATATAAAGGTTAAAAATAGAGTTTATGCAATTGCACAGTTTTTTATAAAGGATTTGCAAACATTTTATAGAAAATGTTTCTAATTTTTGGAAAAAATTTTAAAAACGACTAAGTTTATATACAGAAAAAGCCATCGTAAAAACTCATCAATGACGACGATTTGAACAGTTTTATCGAGACTCTATTTTCAAGGTTCTGTAATATTCTTTATCCAACACTTTCTTATTATGACGTTATAAAAATGATGTTTTTGATTGAATTCTGGGGTCTATAAAACACAAGTGGTTTTATGAATCAATAATCAAACTGTTTTTATATAATTCAACAGTTTAAAGAAAATAGAACAATTTATTGAAAATTTATAAGAAATACAATACATAAAATTACAATTATAAGAAGCAGGAATCTTACAAAAACTTATTTGTTGAGACTTACGTTAACATTTATATTAAAAGATATAAATTTATTCGCTTAATTTTTGTCACTTCAATGTTGTTTCCACATTCATTCGATTTTTGCTTCTCAGTGCTCACAATAACACTGCCTTCTGTTTCTAAACTTCCACGCAGTATCTCCTTAGCAATGTCTATTTTGCTTGGAGTTGACTCTTCGACATTTGCTTGTGCCACGGATGCCGACTTCCATAAGCCATGATGTTGGACCTTACCAATATCGGCTCCAGTGTTGAACAATAAACTCGCTGATGTTTGTCTCATACTGTTTTCGGTGTAAGACTCTGGTAATTTCAAAAAATTAGCTACTACTGATGCTATTTTTGATAGACTATTAATTTATTCCCACTGGCTGTAATGTGCATTTATCATTTCTATAGCACAAAAACAACTTGTTGTGGAAATATTCTTTGGTCGAAGAGACATATATTTTTTACAAATATTCAGCACATTAACTGCAAATCCTTCTTCCAAAAGCGTGAAGGCTACGTGTAACATATGTTTTTGTATGTAGTACAAACACCAACATATAGAATCCTTTATTTTTCACGTTATCAATTGACAGGTTTAATAATTCACAACACCCACCTGACACAAAAAAATTTAATGTGATCTGTAATATAAAAAAATTAAATTTTATTCTCTAAGAACAAAATCGATCTACGTTAAACATCAAATTTTTGTTTGGGTTCTTCTGTTAAAAAATGTTGAATATGCTTTGATTCATAACTTTTTAGTTTCTTGCGCTTGTAATTTTTTGATTTGTTTTTTAAATAAGCAATTAACTTCTCATATTGTAAAATATCTGTATTTGTAGAGTTCTAATGTCGATATTAACATGCTGTATTTTGTTCACATTGAAGAAACCGCGAATATTTTTTTGGCGTTGAAGAAGTAACCCAACACAAGATATCCAATAACGCTTATTACAAAGAATTAAGTAAGCAAAAACGTGCTGTTTTTGCTTACTCTAAAAACATGGTTTTTCTGTTTTTAGTTATTGAACTTACTTAATTCTTTGTAATAAGCGTTATTGGATATCATGCGTAGCAAACTCGATGTGACTTCTTCGATAATTTTTGCAATTTTAGTAGGAAAAGATCTATTTTTTTTCATTTCCAGCAATGTTACAATCACTGAAACAGTTTGAAGAAGAAAGGCTTTAACGGCCGAAACTCATTAAAATATTGACACCTTTCGGAAAAGACCGTGTCAAAAGGTTTAATAAAATTGTCGACGTTTTGCACTCCATCGGTGAAGGCGTCATCAGGACAGGGAAACAAAGTGAGAACAAGCACGGTTACTCGACGTGTGAACCATCTAGAAGCGAAACTTATTCTATTATTATATATTTGCTAGCAGTTAGTTTGCAAAATTTTTCTGAAACAATAAATTTGTTGTTAACTACAACATGGCAGTCAAATCTTAGACTACTACTTATCCTTGTAGATCTAGAATTTTTGGGTGTTGATGATTTTTCCCAGACACTTAAATAATAAATAGCTATTTATAACTCTTTTCTTTTAAAAACCGTAGCTGAAAAAAAAACAAACAGCAGTTTACTTCAAAAATTAAAGATACTTAATCGTTACTATGCTAAATGTCTAAAATCAGTAAAGATATCAATAATCTGGAGTAGACAATACGCTATAAAAAATTAAGAAAAAAAGTTTAAAACTGAAATTAAGAAACAAAAACAAGAATTCAACCATCAAATATTATTATTAGCAACAAACTTAAAAAAGTAATGTTGTAGGATTGTCAAGGTGCTGAAAGTAAACATTAAGTACTTAAAAAAATTAAAACGCACAAAAGCAGTGTAGTTGCTATTTTGAAAATATATTATCTTGTAAATTAATCTGCCTAAGTAGACTAAGTAATCTTTTAGATACGTAAAAACAGATCAACGTTGACGACTGTAGATGGATTTTTCCGTGTTATGAATAATCAGCTAGACAACAAAGACTGTGCAGCAATTGTATTTTGATTTTAACAGTAAACTACAAATTACGACTAATAAATTGAAATTGCGAAAAGAGCTAACATGTGGGTGCAATCTTATCTAGAGCATTGGCAACAAACTGCAATTTCTAATAACATTGAATTTAAGAGTTGTCTTGTAAGAGCAGGTGTGCCGCAGGAATCTATACTAAGATCATTGTTAATTACTAATATTTGCTAATGATCTAAGCCTTAAACTAACAATACATTAGTGACTATGCCTTTTTTAAGTGTAGTTCAGAAAGTGTAACTTGTAATTCAAAAAGCGTTAAATCTAATTCAGATTATTAAATTGTAGTATAGAAAGAGTCATTTCTAATTCAGATTAATAAGTTGTAATACAGAATAAGCGTTAAATGCAATTAAGATTAGTAAATTGTAATTAAAAAAACGTAACATGTAATTTAAAAAGCGTTAATTGTAATTCAGAAACCATAAATTGTATTCCTGAAATCAAGGAGGGGCCTTTATGTAGAGTTATTATTTAGGAATCCAGCCCACAGAGAAAAGCTCATGGTATTATCATATACCTGTAAAAGTTTAATAATCTGAATATAAATTTATGCTTTCTGAATAAAATTCTACTAATCCGAAATACAAGTTACACTTTTTTAACTACATATTATATTTTCTTAATTACAATTGAAAAAGTGTTATTGACCATGGAGATAACATATTTTTTATAACAGAAAATAAGAAAGGGTAATAATGTTGTGTAGCTAATGACTTAAAACTGAATCAATTAAAAACACAAACAATAAAATGAAACTATGATTATATAATTAAATAATTTCTTCATAAAACAAACAAAGGAAGAAGTTTTTTTAAAATAATAAAATATTATGGCATTTTCACATTAACATGTGTATAAAGATAGCTCAGGAAGTATTTTTTGCACGATAGAACGATTTTGCTTATTCAGTAAGTAGTGTTTACCGGTTACTAAAATAAACAGAACAGTGAGTAATTACTTACCGTCTCAGAACGGTAAGTAGAAATTTATAAAATATTTATTTTAAAAATTTGACAAAACTTTTAATAAAACATACTTGAAAAAAATTAGTTGCAATTGAAGCGTAATATACTTTTCTGTTGGTGAAATTTTGTTAGCTAAAAATACCTTTGGAATTAAAAATTCTTCATTTAGAAATACTATTAAAGTTGCCAATTTTAATATATCGATTCTATCATATAGAAAAATTGTGCTTTTTAATTAAAGTTCTCTAAGTGACTTTATTTTGTTGAACGAAATAAGCCAACAAAATAGCATTAATGCCAGTCTTTCTCTCCTTGCACCAAGTTTCACCAATTTCAATTTTAAACCGTTTGACTTTGTATCACTTATTTGTATGTAGAAAAATTTTCAAATTCTCTTAACAGCCGTTTTTTTACACTAAATTTTTATAACAGTTAACAAACTATTCTCTAGGCAACAATTAGTTATTTATAATAATAATTAATACAACAACGTTTATGTCAATCAAAAAGAAACTAATCAAGGAAACTAATAAAGGAATTTTAGCCTCGAATAGCGTTTTGGCAGATAGGTTAACTACAGTTTTGATGTCAGAATTTGAGACAATTTAGTAGAACATAATTTGTTAAATTATGAGATTGAGAAAATTATTGACGATAGTTTCTAGAATTTTGGTATATGACTTTATCAAAATGAATTCAGTGAATAGGATTAAAGGTGTTGGAAAATTCAAGGTGAAGATAATAGAAATCACGAGGACAAAATCTAGTTGATTTTCCAAAAATCCAGCCGAAAACTGGATTTTTGGAAAAGTTTAAGACTAAGGATAAAAAAAAGATGTTTAATGAAAAGAAGTTTTAGACAGAAGTTGTAATCGCGGCAGCAAAGAAGGAAAGTGATGTCAGATAAAGTTCAGAAAATTATTTGGTTTTTGAAACAAATATTGAGATTATTATACATTAAAATATATTAAACAAAGTTTTTTAAATTAAAATTGTGATATTACCCTATGCAATACTAATTACGTTGTTAATTCTGGCTTAATATTTCATCTACAGTAAGACCTTCCTTAACGGATACAAAAATAATTCTCAACAACGGACGCGGAATCTGAAACTGTGTGATTTTATTATAATTTTAGGTATAAAATTAACTCTTACTATTAGACAAATTTTCAGAAACTAAGATGAAGTAATGAGTTTCTGACACAAAACAAATCGCAAAGTGTTTATTTATTAAAATAAACTAAATAATTAGGTTTTTTGTTTTAATGTACAAATAATCATCTTTTCAGGAGAAATATGACAACAACTGGTGGATTGGTAGATTAGTGAAAGAAGGATGCGATATTGGTTTCATTCCTTCTCCGGTAAAATTAGAGCATCTGAGAGTTCAACAGGCTCAGTCAAGGACTACCAAACTCTACTCAAGTAAAACAAGTTCCAGCTCTAATATAGGGGCCGCTGGTAACGATGTTTCCAGAGGTAGCACTCCTCCCACGCCTGGTATGTCCTTCCCAATCTCACTGAAACGGGGTTTTTGATGTTTTGTTAATTATGGTGTTTATTGATGTTTTATGTTTTGACATGACTTTTGGTAAACGGTTTAGACACAAGACATTCAACACCCTACATAAAGAAGATATTTATTTGGTTTGGTTATAATTGGAGCACGATTCAGTTTTTTATGTATTTTTTTACTCAGTGGTAACTACTGCCTGACTTTCTGAATTTACCTTGCCCTATGCCTTTTCCTAGGTAGATTCATGGTTCCTACACCTGTCAATTAGAAAGTAGCAGTAGTAATAGATATAGACATTAGTTTAGAAACATTTATTTTTAAAACATAGAGTAATTTATGTGATTTCAAAACATTCAGTAAATTGTTTACTCTATGGTTACCTTTATTAACAGGAATGTTACGGTTAGTAAAACAAATACAACAAATTCTTTCTAAAAATTTGAAAAAGAAAGATCTAGCTTGTCAATGTTATGTTGTGAATTTTATGAGTGTAATAAATATGATATACTTAAGATCTTGGAAAAATTATTTGATTGTAATCACTAAAGTTGCAAAATAATGTTTAACTTATAGGATTGTCATTTCTAATTTTGTGTTGTTTTTTTGAAAGTAACATTTTTGTCAATTACTATTTTAAACAAAATTTAAAAATGTGTAAATTTTTTTTAATATGTTTTAATCTACTAGGAGACGAATCAGATTCTGTTGGTAACGCAAGGTCAGCAAAATCTCTTACAACTCCTCCAGCCAAAGAAAAAAAGAAACCTTTTTTTAAGAAGCAAGAAGCAACTGCTCCTTACGACGTAGTTCCCTCCATGAGGCCAGTAGTACTAGTAGGTCCTTCTTTGAAAGGATATGAAGTTACAGATATGATGCAAAAGGCCTTATTTGATTTCTTAAAACATAGATTTGAGGGAAGGTATGTTAAGTATATTGTTTTTTGCGTCCACATATCAAAATGATTTATTATAGAATTATAATAACTAGAGTGATGGCAGATATATCATTGGCAAAACGTTCCCTTTTAAATAATCCTTCTAAAAGAGCAATTATGGAGCGTTCTACAACTCGCTCAACTTGTTTATCAGAGGTCCAAGCAGAAATTGAGAGAATATTTGAGCTGGCAACTACTTTGCAACTCGTAGTCCTGGATTGTGATACTATAAACCATCCTTCGCAACTTGCCAAAACTTCATTAGCTCCATGTATTGTGTATCTTAAAATAACTAGTCCTAAGGTATATTTTGTTATAACTAAACTCTTATAGATAAAAATGTTTTTTTAGGTTTTGCAAAGGTTGATTAAATCCAGAGGAAAAAGTCAAGCAAGACATTTAAATGTACAGATGGTAGCCTCGGAAAAATTAGCTCAATGCCCTCCTGAAATGTTTGATGTGATTTTAGATGAAAATCAGTTGGAAGATGCTTGTGAACATATAGCAGAATATTTAGAGGTTGGTGCTCGTATTATATACCTATATATATTTTATTTAGCATATTTTTGATCTTGCTATTATGAGTGCTCTTAAAGTATTTTGTTCTCAAATCATCTCTCATTGAGAGATATTAATAAACTCTTATTTTTTACATACGAAATAACATCTGTCTAAAGTGTGTTTCAAAATTAAACAATTTGTTTTTATGTGATATACAGAGTATGCTTAAATCTTATTTGAAGTTTTTTTCTTTGATCGGAATTTGCTGCTTTTTTTTAATATTAGTTATTATGTCTTTACCGACTTTTGAAAAGTGTATCATAAAGTTACGCTGATTATATACGCTTATGCATATAGTTACGCTATTTTTTTTATTTAATATTCTCTAGCGGTGTTTTGACTTTTTAAGAAGTCTAGGAGCTGCTTCTGAGTTTCTGGTATTTTGATGCTATTATTGCGCGCTATGTTCAATAATATGTATTTGCTGTGAGCGTTTTGTTGAGCTGTTACGAATGATGTTTCCGTTTTACATCACAATCACACTGTTTGCGTGCGCTTGTGACAGCAAACTAGAATCTATATCTTGGTGATAGTCTGCGCCGTATTTTACAGATGTATTCTGTTCTAATTTTTTTCAGGCAAATAATGTTTTTATGTTGTAGTTACAATCTCTGTGTTAACCGTTGATACTTTATACATCTTTAAAGATTTGTTACAGTATTTTTGTCAAACTCTAATTTATTCAATTTTTGTTTTAGTAATTTCAGGGTGAGTTATTGTTAGTATGCAATATTGTTCTTATAAATATGATAGATTATTTGTTTTAAGAATTTTTAAATCACGGGTAAATACCTTGCCCCGACTGCTTACTACTCATAAAGTCATATTTCTTTAATAGCGTTTGTATAGTAGCAAAATGCATTTGCATAAATTTACTTGCTACAGTTATAGGATTTAAACTTTTTTTCTTAAGTTTGTAACAATTTTAATAATTTTTTTTTGTATCACTAGACTAGGTGACGCGGGTTGTTTGTAATTCAACCATTACAAATAATGTCTTCTATTGCATCAGTGTTACAACTGTTGGAAGAACCATTATCATTACTAATGTTCATATCTGAGATCTTATTTCCTACGAACGAAACCTTATAGTGCTTATTTCTCTAACGCTAATTTCAGTAACTATCTAACTGACTAACAAACTACCTAACACAAAAAAATATTTTGAACGTCGCGTTGTGATGTCTCACTCAATCAATTGGAAGAAAATTAAAATTTTAGTATTAGAATATAAGATCTTTTATATTAATTATAATCAATTTTAGATCAATTATAATAAGCTTTGCTAGAGATTTGTAAATTCAAAGTTTTATACTCCCTAGCGCCAGATCAAGCTCATGTGGCTTGATCTTTGTCGCAAATATTTATGATATGATATTACGATATACAATAGCTCCACGAGTGTTTTAAGTTATTTTACAAACTCATTGTATGAAATGCAGCCTCTAATAACCTTGACTGCAATCAATTTTTCTAAAAGTAGGAAACGACCTTCCAAGAAAATAGAACTTGGTTTTCTAATTGCAATGTTTTGTGGAACAGAAACTTACAGACTGTGCCAAAGACATAGTCAAGTGTTCTATTGCAAACTGCAATAAAACAGTAACTATGTGTTGTGAAAATTGACACATGTGAATTGCTGAATAAAGCCATAATTGCTAAATAATGATAGCTAGACTATAGATATTTATACCACTTCCTGTTATAACCAAACAAATCATGTCTAAATAGTGCTAACCAAAAAAATTTTTTTAAATAAATTTTTTTTTTATTGCTATAACCAGTTCGTTTTTGGCATTTATATTCTGTGGAAAATAGTTCGTAAAACTGTCTACTTTGTACCATTCTCTAGAGAATCTGATATAGTTAATCTACGCTCAAGTTGCTTAAAATATAGTACATTGTCTACATATTTTGTCGATGCCAAGACATCTGAAGTGTATTCAACAGCAAAGTTGCCAAACCCAATAGTTTCCTTTTTGGAAGTTATTAAGGGTAAATTATTTTGCATTTTTTTTATATAATATTTTTTATGTAAGCTTACTATATTGTTTAAAACATATTTAATTTATTTATTTATTTTATGTGCATTAGCTAGCTGATTATTAACATTTTTAAACCTAATAAGTTTATTTATTGGTGTCATAACCTGTAAAACTTAGTATTACATTTTAACTGTAGCCGTTTTTGGTTCTGTTTAAAGGCATATTGGCGAGCTACACATCCAGAAGTAAATGTTCTCAATGTATCTCGACCAATGGGTGCTTCACCACAAGCTTCGCCAAGTGGAGATCAGGAAAGACCCACACTACCAGGTAAAGTGTAATCTACAAACTCAAATGTTGACAAATGAGATTTTAGGAAAAATGTCTAGTTAACTAATAAAATTAGCCTTTAGAAGCTAGTCTAAACAAGAAGATTGTGGAATGATTAAAAAATAATTTAATCAAAAATCTTTTTAATAAAAATTCAGACCATTTTACAATTTTTTTTTGAATACTCAGTTGATTTATTTGCATTGTTTAGAAAAACTGCAGATTTTAACATAATTGTTTAAAATAAAATTTGTTTAAAATAAGTGTCTTATACCAACTTTTTTGATATTCACAAAATTGTTGCAAAAGCAAACAATAATATAATGCATTTTCCAATGCTAATCAGCTACTAGAAGAGTCTAAAAATTTAAAGGAAATAAATGATAATTAGTGTACTGTTTTGAATTTATGACTAGGTTTAATAGTGGCTACATTTTATTCTTTGGGCTTAACAGCTTATGAATTGAGCTATTTGAGCTCCAACAGTGCAAAAAAACCTGCAACGTGAATAAACGTGAAAAGTAAATAAACAATCACAAGCAAAAATATTGCTGAAATTTAGTAGATTATAAACTGTACCGTTGCTGCTAGAGCCACTCGATGTATATGGTTTATACAAAAATGTTTAAAAATAGATATATAAATTAATATGAAATTATTTAATTAGTAACTATTTATTAAACAATTACTGTTAATAAAACCGTGCAGTGTCTAATAAAAATTTAATGTGAATTACCGTTATTTGAATTATAGGCTATGCTTTTTTTGGCTTGATGGGCATTAGAATTCTTATTTTTTTTAGTAGTGCAGGAGAAGAAGTCGGCAACGTAATTAAAATTGAAAAACAATTGAACAATTTCAAATAATTATTGTTGCAATGATACACTTAAGATATATTTAAAATTTATATATTTTTTTTAGTTTAGGATTAATCTTTGCTCTTGCTTTTAGATTTTGTATCAAACTGTGTTTTTGGACGGGTTTTACTTAAAAATTTAACTGTTTTGCAAAATTTTATTTTTGTGTGTTCACTAACCAGCTAATAACACCTACTATTTTTTTCAGCACACCATGATGTATACGGATACTCTCATGATTCTAGAGGTAGTCATAGTCGCGCAGGTGTTAGATACATAGGGTTGCAAAGTTGGGACTCAGTAGACTCTCTAGAATCACTGTCTTTTTTATAATCCACTGCATGTTTGTCTTGAACGTTTTTTTCTCACTATGTATTGCATAATATAGCTTAGTTGCATTTTTTCAAAATAAAACAATGTCAAAATAAAACAATAAACAAAGTGTAACTCGTGGGTCCAATATGCAAATGTGATAATGCTGAAAATGATGTTGCTATTAATAAACTTTTTATTGAATCAAAATTGAGTGATTTTTTTATTTAAACTATTTTTCAGATTTTTCCGGGTCTATGACACCAATTCCGAATAATTATGTAGACTAATACAATTTATAAAACAGGTTCAGTTTTGCACGGATTTTAATTTAATTTTCTTTTTTTTTTTCGAATGCTTCGCCACTTTTTAACAACGCTTTTGCTATTGCACTTCTTAAATCAGGTGAAGTGGCACCAAGTCCTGGTAAAATTTGGCGCGCTGGCTCGACTGACTTATTTGCTTAAAGCTCAGTTTGTAAGTAAGTTTGAGTAGACTAGGTAGCTAGGTAGACGGCTCGTTAAAATGTTTGTGAATGTTTCTTTATTTGCCTGTAAATTGTCTTGTTTTAAGTCTGTGGAGTTAATTTTAAATAAACGGTTTTTACAAAAAAACTAATTTTTATCTATTATTTAGACCATATTTTTCCTTTTAAAAGAAAATATTGGCGCCGCTGCAGCTAATTTTGAAACTAGTTTGCAATAATTGGTATCATCGATAGCCAAATGACTGTCATTAACATTTCATTCTAAACCTAACTGGTAATATAAATTTAAAAGTATATATGTTGGTTTCAGTGGGTAATCTTCACCGATCTGAGCAACAGCTTACGTTCAGGCTTTTTTTATCACATTGATTATCTTTAGGGACATTTTTTTGCACAATAAGCAAGTTAAGCTAAGGCACATTAATTGGTCTTATTAAAATGTTAGATTTTAGAGCTACAATTTTTTAACCTTCATTACATACTTGAAATTGTTGTCAAATTCTTACATAAATAAAATATTTCATATTTTTAGAATGGAGCAAGCATATTTAACGATTTTTTTTCATATTTTTAACCTCCAGTTCGGCTTGTGTTTTTCTGAGCAGAATGTGTTTGCAAGCAGAACGTTCGGTTTCTCTCCTAAAGACTCTCTTCTGAAGACAACTACAACAATAAGTAAGATGTCTCTTTTAGTCTCTTTGATCAAGATGTGCATTGGGGCACACAAGAATAGTGATTTGCAAGCCTCTATCAATGACCTTCAGTTTTGATAATACATTTTTTGAAAGTAGAGTTGAAGTTTATGAGCCTAGACACTTTTCCTCTTATACATCCACCAGGTCTAGGCGCAGGTGTAGGTTTTTGCAGATCAGCCATCTCATTTTTCTTAATTTTCTTTGTTCAGTGGAAACAAATAGAGTGGTAAAGATAGATGTCTTTCAGCCCAAAATGTCCATTGAGGTTCACAAGAAAACACACAGAGTGGATGCTAATTTAGTTAATTGAAACTAGTTCTCAAAATGATCACTGAAAGCATAGCGCTCATGACAAACAGTCAATGCATAAAATGCAGAACACATTGTACAAATACGAGACCAATAATACCAAAAGAAAAAATGTTTAAATTGTCTTCCAATGTCTAATTATTAATTTAAAAACAACATAGTGATTTCTAATCAAAATAAGTTGTTGCCGAATCAAAATTTTTTTCATATAAATTTATAACGTAGATTACAAAAATTCTATGAATAATTTAAAATGTGCGAATAAAATGTAGTAGTTTAATTTTGCCACAAAATTTGATTGTTTAGATTTGTGCTTTGAAAAATATTAGCAAATAAAGTACAACATGTTTTTGCAGATTAAATTTTATTTAAAATTGATTCACAGGCTTACTATATGGATTTTTGTATTTTATTTAATGTATGTGTATTTGTGCAATAGTTTCATCTTTTCAAACGGGCCATGCGAGGAATAGGCCCAGGTTAGAACGAGATCGCGAGTATGAAGAATATGTTGAGAGAGACTATACACATTCAAATACGCATGGTTTGTCTCATCATCATGGAACAGATGATTATAGAGAACGTAACTTAGATCGAATACCTCCTAGAGATCATAGAGCAACTAGAGAAGAGGAATATCCAACACATAGAGGCTCATCTAGACGAGCTCTTAACGCTATATAGTGGAGGCTTTCTACGGAACAGCCTATTGAAGAGGAGATTCATGATGATCTTTCACCTAGAACGGAACAATATTACAAACCTCAATTTCCAAAAGAGTACAGAGAAGATAAAATGGATCGAAGACAAGAAGAAAGTCATAAAGAAGAAAGGCGTAGATCAGAAGAAGATAGAAGGTATCGGTTTCCCGAAGATCATAGATATACAAAAGAAAGAAAATTAGTAGTAGAAAAAAGTAAGCAAGAAGGTCGAAACTATCGGAAAGAACTTTTGGAGAGGTTTACAGATATGGGTTTAGAAGAACGTCATGACTTCAGAACACATCAAAGATACTATGAATAAATAAAATGTTGGCCTAATTGTAGAGAAATTGTACAAATTCTAATTTCTGAGAATCTTTGATGCATTCTTCAATAGGATGTTTCGTAATTGTGATCTACTCTAATTATAAACATTATAAAATTTTGACCAGTCTGGTGCCATATTTGAGTAATAGCTCAATTTTTAATCAATTTATTAATTAAATTGAAAAATATTCAAGCTTTAAACTGTAGATGTACTTAGGATTTTTAAATTAATTTGTAAGGAATGGTATTGTTAAAAGCCGTATATTAAATTTATGTATTTTATATATTGTAAAATAGCTTAACGGAAAAAGAACTGAAATATTATACTTTTCAAAAGAAAGCGTGCTCTGCATTGAGTGTTTTTGTTTTCTTTTTTGATTTAAAATTTTTTGAACCTACGTGATATTAACGTCAAGTATTTGACTGAATTTATAAAGATCTAGTCAAGTTGAAGTTTGTGCACTGCTGTTAGAAATGTTATGAAAAGTAGAAAAAAGCATGAGACATTGAGGCTTTTGAGGCATATAATTACAATTTTGATTAAAACGTGTAAGATATATCTCGTAATATTTTTTAATAAAAATAAATAGAGGACAGTTTTCAGTGTTTCCTCACCTACAAAAATATTATAAATATTTAATAAATAATATTGATGACAATCAAACTGTTATGTTAATTTAGTCTAGTTTAGCAAAATTACTATAAACACCAGAAGATGTACTTTAAGACAACTTTAGTTAGAAACCGCCTTTAGTCTTCAAATATTTCTCTTAATTCTAACAAAAAGTGGGTGACGAAAAAACTGAAACTTTTAGGCTTTCAATTGTAAATTTTGAAACTGCATGTGCCACTTTAGTGGTAAATCTCACCGACCAATTTCAAACACTTAAAAAAATAAAAAAGTATTTGTATAGTAGTAGATCAGTGAAGACGACCTTATAGGTTATGCACTCGGCTCTAGCAAAGTTTCAACAAAAATCAAATAAGTAAAATAGGTAAACGTTTTCTGTGACCGATTGGAACTTTGCTGGTTGCAGTTTCTTTCGCTAATATACATTAAAACCCGGTTTTGGTTCAAAATTTATTGGAATTAGGGTTAATACTTATAACAAGATTTCATATGCTGTTGATATTGAATGAGTCTATTGATATTTCAAAGTATAAATAATTAATATTTAAATAAATAAAAAAGCTAAAATTTGATACAAATAGCTATTAAAAATTGAGAGTTAATCTGAAATAAATTATTGTTTCTACCTTATTACGACTAGTTAGGTAATATCATTATGTTATTAAGTTCAAGTTAGTTGTCATTTTTGTATATAATTTTAAGTTTTACTTTATCAATCTAAATGCCTTGCTGTTATTTATAGTTTGTTTTTATATAAGTGACAATTCATCCATATGAATGTAAGATGAAAGGCACTATTCATGTGCATTTTTTCTAAATAAAAACTACAATTGAAAAAAGAGTTATTATGTCCAATTACCCTTAAAGAACAAAAATCTTTAATTCTATAATAGAAATTAGCATAAGAAATCTCGTACCTTATCATTCTTTATTATTTAATTTTTGCAATATTTACAACTAAGATGATTGTTATCTAAAAAACAAAAACATTAATAAAAACTATTAACATCAATTGACACATTTCAATTGGCAAGATTAATTTAATGTAATAGTTGATTACAAATTTTTTTCGCCGACTATGCAACATTATTGTACGTTCACTGATACGTTTTAGATAACAAATCAACTGTTATTTTAAAGAAAAACAATTTTTTTGCAATCATTATTAACAATATAATCATTCATCCGTCCTGTTTTTATGTTTGAACCAATTTTTGCTCATATGAATAAAACTACAAAACATAAGATAGAAAGAAAAAAAGGCAACAAGTTTCTAATTTCCAATATATTTTTATAAACATTACCAATAATTTAAGCTAAGTGTAAAAAACTTCTTAAAATGTTGAGAGACGACCTTGAAGTAAATATCTGATAAAGTTAGTATAGGGCTATAGATAATAATCAAAATAAAACTAAAAAAAATCTATTAAACTTAAAAAAGAATGATAAAGAAATATTATACATATGATACTTCCGGCTATTCAAATCAATTTAACCATATTTAAAAAAAAGTCTATCAATAACTACCAAAGTTTTAAAATCATGTCAAAAACCTTCTTAGCCTCATCGGTTATAAACCGAATATTTACGTGTTGTCAGCTGTTATGATATCTAAATGTTTCTACATGCAAAACTTCTATTATATCAGGACAATTTACAGCACTCAATAAGACCTATAGATTTTAAAAATAAAGACAGTTTAATATTTTTGGTGCAACTTTCAAGGCGCTATCTTGTGGTGTAGTACGTAGCTAACCATCGATCAAGCTCTGAATTATAGACTAATGGCACTTGAGCTGTGAACCTCAAGTCAATTCAAATTTCGGAGTTTTTAAAGCAGACAAAATTGAGTCGTCAAAGTTAAGTCGTCAAAAGCACTCCGCAGAGCGTCGTGCTTTAAATTTAAAACCTTGCGCTGTAAAATAAAACTTACCGCACTAATAACGTAAATAACTATTTAAGACTAGAACATGAGATAAGGTTCACTCGAGAAAGTTCCTTTTATGCTCTAAATAATCGACAGTTCGACTAATTTACAAACTGATAATTTATTAGAGAACAGTGATAACATCACAGAGAAAAACATTGACATTTTAAGTAGAAAGCTTTAAGGTGAATTTCTCTGTCTCACTAATCTCTGCCTCACTAAAACAGAAAAATTCAGAGCAAACTGAAAATTCACCTCGGCAGTGGCGTAACAAGTGACAGCCGGACCTGTGTTCTGCACCTCATCAAAAATAAACAACATTATAGCAATTTATTAATCGTTTTTTTTATATAGATATTATAAATTATAAAATCAAAGTGTCTAATTTTATAATATATACACTTAGGTAGTACAAAAAAAACAAGACAAAACCAAATAAAAAAAAACGAAATTAACTTCTCGAAAAAACCAATGTAAATTTATTTTTCTAAATTAATCTAAAAATTTATTTCTGGTTTTTGCATTTGCAAAAAAAAATTATATTAGATTATATTTAATGATTTGGTCGTTCCCTTTTCAATAGAAATTAGAGCCAAAGAGGATAGATAACCGCTCCCTGCCTATTGTATTTCTCAAATAATTTGTATTATTTTTACACCAGTCAAGTCAGTAAGTAATTGGTTACTTGTTTGTATTAATTAATAGTATTATGGACTATAAACATACATCAGGCTCCGCTAAGCGAAAACAAAATGTGAAGGAAATCAAAACAAGAAAAAAAATCCTAAAATTATTATATTTTAGGTTACCACCCCGGTAAAATACATGTAAATCGTCAACATCATGATATTTGGGCAACAGAATTCACACATCTATCTGACTGTTTTTTCTTACTTTGGAAAAATACCCGTGACGAATTTTTAAAGGTGTTCAAATTTTAACCGATAAGACACTTGGTTAATATAGTCTCCTGGATAAATCTTGAATTGCTTGGTTGCAAAGTTAGTTTTTTATCTTCTTAGTAATAAAGAACAAACTGCAGATACAACTATAATCAAGAATAAATTACAAACTTTTTTCCTATAATTTTGACATTATTTAAATTTTTTGTGTAATGTCATACATCTTTAGAAAAAAAGACGTAACTGAAAGTTGCGATTTTGAGATTAAAAGTAATGATGAAATATTGAGCTTTAATAAATATTTGGTGGCTGTACACTAGAAATCATGCAATCTACTTTACCATAAACACCCATTTTATTCCAAACCCTTACATCCCGCAGAAGCTAAAAATATATATTTTTTATAGCTATACTTTTGTGTTAGTACGGAGTTCAATCTTATCATTTAATCATGGGTCTGGTTCAGACATGTGTTACGTTCATAACTTTTAAACAATTTCTCCTTTAACCAGAGATGCAAAAAAATCACTCTTTCTTAAAGTGATTACTTTGTGCTCTTAACAAAAAAGACAGAAATGGGCATCTAATTCTAAAAATGTTTTTAACTCTGTTGAACGAGGTACCATTTTAGCAGAAGCCTTGGTCAAAGTTTTACCTCGTTATCACCTTTTTCAACGACATAATTTGCTTACTTGTCTGTTTTTTGGTAAATTTGTTATTTCTTTTTCAGTCGGTGCTTAACATAGTGTTACTTTAGACCAGGTCTTTATTGTACACTTGAAGATTGAATTTTAACTGTTACGTAATAGCTAAAATTCAATCTTCAAATTTCGGTTTGAAATTTTGGTACCTCGATGATGGTGTGTTATGTGACCAAACCAAATTTGTTACAAAAAGTCTTGCTATACTATCCAGAAATAGGAAACGCCTAGGTCTAGACTTAAATTTTCTAAGGTGGGAGTTGTTTTTTATTAATATACTAGCTGGCCCGGCGAACTTTGTTCCGCCTAAACATAGATATTATTTTTAAAATAAGCAAATCAAAATCTTTGAAAATTATATATTGATACATGTCATTTTTTGTCTCTATCCCTCCCCTTTTCATCCCTTTGTTAATGAAAAGTAGCTGTTTATAATTATTTAGTTTTATTAATTTTTTCTAATTAATAATTAAAAATTATTAAATATTATTAAATATTTAATAATTAAATATTAAAATAATTATTAATATTTAATTAAAAATTTTATTAATATCTTTAAATATTTATTAATATTAATAAACTCGCTGCTCGATTCAAATCAGCACTTGATAAATATCTTGTTCTGCGTCGCAAATTATCTATTTGTTGACCTCTGTTGTTCGCTCGACGATTCTGCATTGCCAACCGAGCTGTTTCACGAGCTGCTTCACTTTGCTCTCGTGATTGAGAAGCACGAAGTCGAGCCATACTATCGCGGCGCTGTTCACGTGCAATGTCTTGTTCTTCTTCAGTCCTTTCATTTGCAGTATTTCGTATTCTTCTTGCATCACGGCTTTGTCGGGAAAGATTTGATCGTCTTGGTCGCGGCATTATTAATTAAACTTCACTTCACCTAAAAACTAAAATTTTCAACCATACCGCGTTTTATAGTTCACTTCACTTTTTACGAATGGGCAACGGCACTATCATTACATTATAATTGTTAATTATTTATTTAATAGAAATAGTTTTATTATTGATTTCTTACAAATATCAAATTGTCATCCATACGTCATTACATATCTGTCATTATGCGTCAATTACATAGCTGTCATTTGCGTTTTGTTATTCCACGTTTTATAGTGACTGACGTTTCATGTCAAGTCACACGGGAATGCTGTCGAACGGGATGAAAAGTATCCTATGTCCTTCTCCTGGCTCTAAACTATAATTGATATAAAAATCAAAGTTTGGGAAAATTTCTTGAGCCACGTCAAATAAATTTTAATGTAAACGCTTCTTCGTGGTTGCGTCAAATTTCTCGGTAATTTGTCGAGCCTCACCGAACGTTTCCGACATCGCATTTCACATTTGACTTTCACCCCTCTTTTAGAGGGTGGTTTCTGGAATAAAAAGTATCCTATGTCCGTCCCCTGGCTCTAAGCTACCACCTCACCAATTTTCAACCCTATCGGTAAAGCCGTTCTTGAGTTATAAGTGGAGTAACTAACAGACTTTTTTTATATATATAGATATAGGTACATTACTACTATAGATTTATTACTATTTGTTACAATAATTAAAGATATCAAAATCTCAACATTTTTTCTAATATTTGAATAATCAAATACGTTATTTGAAATTACACGGCTCGGCAATCTTCATCTCCACAAATTCTACCTGTTAAGAAAATCTTTAAGAATCGTCTGATGAATATAAGCTCACATATCGCTTATTTTCTTTTGAAAAACCGCTTTGCCACTCACAAATTAACTTATTCACTTACTATTATCTCTTCATTTTAGAAATATCTACAAACTTGTTCTATAGCCTGTTCAGGTTCAAGAAAGAGTATTTTGGTTATTTGATTTTTGAATAGTTTATAAACCATTCAAAATTGGTTTAAAATGAAATATACAATTTTTTCTGCGGCTTTCCTTGTCCGAAAAATCGTCAACCATCTCCCACTTCATAGATGTGATCACGTGGAGCCTGCATGCATTTGTTTTCATGCACTACTTTCTTGAAAGTGAATAGAGTATAGAATAGATGCCATATACATTTGTTTGGAACCAATTATTAATTTTAAATTCTTTTATAAAAAGTGGATCCAGGCGGTTTGTCTATGATACATCGTGGATTAAAAAATCTGATTATCTTCATAGATTATTTAGATAGTCTATAGTCTAAAAGAATATATAAATTTTCTTAACTCTTTAGTTTATGACGATTTGAAACTTCTTAAATGATCTGATATAGAACAAAATATGAACAAAATAAAATCTGTCATTTACCATAAGCCTTGATAACATAGAGCTCCTGCTCATTCTTTTTTTCCTATTTTTCGTTCTAAACAAAGAAAACTGAGACATTTTGAATATCCAACACATAAATGAAATTTTGAAGTAAAATGAATATTGTTTGTTTTACAGCAAGAATTAGGTACCTGATTGCATGTTTTTCCTATCTCTGAGATTGGGATTACGGAAAATAATACGTTTTCTATATGTATGGTTTTATTTACGGCTTAAACAAAATATGAAACTGTCATTCTCATGTTTGTGTTTGTAATACACAAGTTGATTGGTTTTGATAAAATGATTTGAATTAAAAGTTGCATTTCCCTACACATCAACATAAATCCTATCTTTAATTAAAGTAGTCTTAAGTAAATTATTTGTCGAGGTAAACATTTCAAATTAAATCTTTTGTATAGAAGATGAAATATTAAGTCAACAACCGAACTAAACTGTAGAAATAGAGTAAAAATAGTTTCAAAATCAGGTGGTAGAAAGTCAAACATTTGATTTTGAATTTAGTTCTAAACAAACAAACAAAAAATTGCATTTATTGAAAAACTGATTAGAAACAGTTGTGTAATAAAACAAAACAAAAAAAAAAACGAAACTAATCAAATTTACAATATTGTTGTGTTGATTTAGAAGTTGTTAAATGTGCAGATTTATCACAGGGCGCTTTAATTTGAAGATAAAAACAAAACATAGCAATCGCTCACCCAAATGATCAAAGTGAAATAAAAATCAGACCGCATGTTTTAAGCATCATTAGAGGGTTTTGTAAAATTTTACACATTTGGCAACTTTAAAAATACATTCAAAACGTGTAAAACACAGCACCAAAACATAAAATGTAGGATTCTCTTTTCTAGCCACAAAGAATCGACCTAAACATAGTTCGATAACGTTTACTTTGGCAGAAAAAACAAAAAATCTAAATTTCTAAAAAATATAAAAGGAGTGTTTTTTTAGTACTTGAGGGTGGGTTTACAGAAAGTAAATTAAGTTTTAATTAAGATAGTTGCAATTAAATTTGAAATCAAACCGTTTAATTAGTTGTTCTCGCTAAATCACTTTAATGTTTAATACAATAATACCTCAAAGATCGAATGTTGTTCGTCAGCAAAAAAAAAATTTAATAGTTGTTTTGTAAAGTATATAAGAATAATGAGAATAATTTTACAAACTATTATAAACTCTTGAATGAAATCTTTAAAATAAACAAGAAAACCGCTTGATTTTTTGCTGTTTAGTTTGAACGATGTGAATTCGGTTTTTGCACGATAATAGCTAAAACGGTTACTTTTCATAAGAAAAATCTAAAACAGAATAATGCCTAACTTTTTCCAAAAAGTAGTAAGTTAGACTTTAAACCATTACATTTTTCTAAGGCATTACATCTTAATTTAGAAAATAATAGCTTAGAAGTTTTGTTATTTTTATTGTCTACGTACAGGTGTTGATTGAAGTTACACAGTTGAAAACAGTTGCTTACTTTCCTCTTATAAACAATATAAGATTTGGATTACTTCCACCATTTTTATCTTTCCTATTAATAAGAAGATGGTAGAAAGAGGCGCAAAAATACATTTGAGAGATCAGTAAAGTAAAAGACAATATTTTAAAACAATAATTAAGTTATTACGATGCATTTTGTCAATGTTACCGACCGAGTTATAAAAAAAAACTCACAATCTACTTCTTCTCTGTTGTCAGTTCTTATTTATAGGTTTTGCCTTATGTTTATAAAATACTGTTTACAATTAGAGTCCTTATTCTTAAAAAAAAAGTTTAAACATGTTTAAATAACTTACCTACATTAAATAGTTGTAATTTGTCTAAAAAATGATACAGACAAAACTTAACTAACTTTTTCATACACCTACTAATTTTTAGAAATTCACAGTAAAAACTTATTATTTTAAACAACAATTATTTGTCTTTGCGCTGTGTCCTAGAGATTCGGTCACAGATTATATAAAATCTTTAAATTGTAAAGATTTTTATACAACAAATTAATGAGTAATAAAAAAAATGTAGTGTATTAAGAATTAATTGCAGCTTAAGAATATAATTATTATTACTTTTGAAACGTTTCAATATGTCTCTTACTCACTGCAAATATTTACTTAATTATAATTGTAAAACATTTAGACAAGCTCAATCATTTTTGTCGAAAAAACAATCAGCAGTTAGGACTGAAGAAGATGGTAAAAACAATAAATTTAAAAAAAGTTATAAGTAAATTAAAAAAAGCAAAATATTTGATTTAACTTGCTTGAAGATGGGTGAGGTGGGTGAGGTAGCTAAAAAGGTGAATATTAAAATTTTCGCATTTATGACTGAAATCATGCATTTAGTTAATTTTTTAATTGTAAGTTAATTAGAGGTAATAAGATAATCTAAAAATGTTTTAATAATTATTTTTGAAAATAAACTTAAAATGAATTTTTTGATTTGATATGAGTTTATGATATAAAAAAAAAAAACATGTTTTTAAACGACATCAATTTCCAATTTTTTAACTTTGTCAAACTCTTTGTTGAAGAAAAAATTTATTATTATTGTGTATTAAAAAGTTTTTTCTTTAAACTTTATAAATTATTTGTTGTTTTATCATTATCTATTTTTTAGCTAATGTGTAAAACTATATTTTATATCGCAGATAAGCGTTGAGATTGATAAGATGTATTTATTAATGTAATACAATTTTATTTACAGTCAGTTAGGCATCTCTCAATAGTTTTGAAATTACCGAAACCGCATTTGATGCATTTCCAGCCAGAAATTGTGAAAATCAAATATCCAGCCGCTTTAAGCACTTTCACCCGTTAGAATTTTTACTTAGCCGTCTTGGTTTGTTTTAATTTTTAGATCATAAGCATTCCTACTGCTACTTTTTCTTAAGAATTTTGGTATCTATTTGAAATCGGTTTGGCCCTTTTGGTCTAATTGTGAAATGCATTAAAATAATTCTTAGTGTTACATATCACAGACAGCATAACGATGTTATGTGTTAGAAGCCGCCTAAATCTGAATCTCGATATCCTAAAGCCTTTAACTGGCTAACAAGTTTTTCATTCTTTTGAGCTGTTTTTATGGATATTTTATAATCATAATCTGGCTGAACTCCTCCATAGATTTCCGGTAGGTGCTTAGGGTAAATATGGTGATGTAAGCTTTCCAAATCTTCGCCATGGAAGAATACTTTTTCTTTCATAGCAGGATTGAGAAACGGTTTAAAAATTGTATAAACTATATCGAAAACGTAGGATTGATTGATAATGTGAATTGCGTGAATTCTCAAAGGAAATGAAGTCTGTTGACAAAAATGTTGAAATTAAAATTATGTACATTATGCGTTTATATAAAATATACCATCATGAGTTGTACCATTTTATGAGCAATGCTCGGAGTCATATACAAAGCTTGTTGTATTGTTAGATCTTTCAAATCAAAACAACATATTCCTCCTAAAATTTGAGCTTGGGGTTCCATTGCGGCCATTTCCAAAAGTGATACTGTTACTTGAAACATTTCTTCAATTGAATGTTTCTGTGGGTCCCATAATCCCATTCGATAGTATAAAATTCTCCGACCAGATTGTTCTCTATAAGGAGGTCCTTGGATCACTTTATCAGCTCCAATTTTTTTAAGCTGTGCCAAATCAATATTTTGACACAATTCTGGATTATTTTCTTTAAAATCATGATACCTAACAAACTAAAAAAAAGTTGATTGAGTATAATGAATTAAATTAGCTGAAAGTTTACCAATTTATAAGCATTCTCCACTTTGAAGTAACGAGCTCTAAGAAAACGTAGCAAAAATTCATCATCAGTTCTATGTGGTACAACATCACCTCTTTCTAAAAAAAAAAAAAAATTTCAATAAAAAATTTTTCCGTAAAGCAGATAGTTTGCTGACGTTGACGTATTAAAAACAAATCCAAAAAATTGATATAATTTGAATTGAATGTTTATATATCTGGTCGTCTTATTCATACACCATGCATAATTTTTATAGAAACATCTAGTAGTTTGAAATTCCAGCCAGTGAGCGAGTAGATAAGTAGACCTGTTCTGAATAACATATAAAATAGCAAAACTACACCAGCAAACCAGCTCGTAATATAAAAAAAAACATAAAATTACATTTTTTAATTGTTGTGAAAACATAATTTTTACTCTTTTAGTTTAGAATACAAATTCAAAAAAAAACCAAAGTCAAAAATACACCAGACGTCTTTGCGTAAAAATCTGCGATATTGTTAAAAAAAATTTACTAAGGAACAAAGTGGAATATGTCACTTTCTCAATTTGTTAGGTAATAAAGGGTGGGCCTTCTGATGGTTTCTTTTTGAAACTGATGTAAAAAAAAACTGATCAATATTTTTCAATAATTGTTGCTTTATTCAAGAGAGAATTCATTCCGATTATTTATGAAAAAGAATTTCATTTAAATGACCACCACGGCTGGCTTGACAGTAGCCCATCCTCTTGACCCAATTTTGGAGAACATTTTCTATCATGTGGGCTCTATGGCGCGAATAGCTCGTTGAATGTTTTGCTTGAGCGCGTCTATGGTTTGTAGATCGTTGGAATAACAACGGTCCTTAACATTTCCCCATAAAAAAAGTCTAACGGCGTCAAATCACAACTGCGCGGCGGCCAATTAACATCCCCAAAACGGCTGATAGCACGGTTACTGAACTTCCGAACTACCAAACTACCGAAACAATCGACCTTCTGCGCACCAAGTTCGGTAACCGTGTTATCAGCCGTTTTGGGGATGTTAATTGGCCGCCGCGCAGTTGTGATTTGACGCCTTTTTATCAGCCGTTTTGGAGATGTTAATTGGCCGCCGCGCAGTTGTGATTTGACGCAGTTGGACTTTTTTTATGGGGAAATGTTAAGGACCGTTGTTATTCCAACGATCCACAAACCATAGACGCGCTCAAGCAAAACATTTAAGGAGGTATTCGCGCCATAGAGCCCCACATAATAGAAAATGTTCTCCAAAATTGGGGCAAGAGGATCGGCTACTGCCAAGCCAGCCGTGGTCATTTAAATAAAATTCTTTTTCATAAATAATCGGAATGAATTCTCTCTTGAATAAAGCAACAATTATTGAAAAATATTGATCAGTTTTTTTTTACATCAGTTTCAAAAAGAAACCATCAGATAGCCCACCCTTAAGTTATTAACCTAACGAGTTCGGAAAGTAAAATTTCCTTTATGAGCACTTTGTTTACACACTGCTTTGAGTCGTGCTGCATTAGTGCAAATGAAGACAATTTCTTTCTTTTTCCAAAAAAGTTAGTTACACGTAACTATTTCATCGATTCGTCTTTGATCGAATCTATTTTTTTATTTATCTTGTTTATTAAACACCTCTCAATAATTTTTGCTTAAGTATAAAACTTTCAAATAATTCTCATGCAACTATCCTCTCTGCTTAGTTAGCGAGAATTGTTATCATATGTCAAAGAATAATTAATATAGAAAACAATAATTATTACCGAAAATTAAATCCCGAAGCTCGCATATTACTTGACACTTGGTCTCAGGATTTTCTCCAATGTTTTCTTTCGCCCAATCAAGAATTTTTTGCGGTGGTTCTTCTAAGTCAACAACAATAGCTTCAGGATCCATTATTTCTGTAAACAAAATAAAACATGTTTAGGTTTTTAAATTTTTTTCTAGTTATTGAATCCTACAATGAATATAACAATTATATTAATAAGTCAGCAACTATGAAATGCTGGTTCGGAGGACGTAATTACAATAAGTAGATTATTAACTAACATTAACTTTGTTATCGATTGATATTATTACTATTTTAGATACAATAATTTAGATTAAGATCAAAAATACATAATTTTGTTAGTGTACCGGCAACTAACAGTTCAGCTGAACACAATACACAACGTGTTTTAGATAGGTTTACATTTACTAGATAAGTAATTTTAAAATACCAACTGTATCAAAATGTTGTTATTCTCAAGGTATTTTCTAACAATTAACGTCAAATGGTAAACACATTAAATTGATTTTCAATTAAAGAGAAAAAGAAGATTCTTGATTTGACCCGTAAATATAGTTCTTCTGTATAACCACGCCTGACTTTTTACTGATGAATTCAATTTTAGCAAACGTTTTTTTCTTAATATAATATTCTTCGAAGTTTGTACCCTCTAGAATTGTCATTATAATTTTGCCTTTAAAGGTAAAAAAACAAAACGATTAATCGCTTACAAACAAAATTTTCAGCTGTGGACTACCAAGAAATACATTTTACAGAATATATCGATTTTAACTAACCTTTTTTATCGATAAGGTATTCGTTAAAGTTAGTATTATATAAATATATAAATTTGCCAAAAATACTCGTTTGAAAAAGTGAAAAATAAAAAACAATTGATTTTTACAGTAATGTAAATACATAATATACATAATTTTGAGTCGTCGTTAAATAAAAAAGTAAGCACGTATTAAGTTTTTATATATAGATACTTTAGAAAGTTTTTATATATAGATACTTTAGAAAGTTTTTATATATAGATACTTTAGAAAGTTTTTATATATAGATACTTTAGAAAATTAGGTTTTTCTAGTCGGTTTTAAAACATGCTATTATTACAATTTCTAGTTTTGACAAACATTTTTACAAACATAACATTTAGTAAATTTTTTTTATCATTTTAATAGAAGTTTTGCATCAAGACTCAAATGTTTATTCCCATTAGCATAAAAAATATGCAAAAAAACATTTCTAATTCTGCCAAACTACGCTTGTTTTACAAATATAGTCTTTTAAACAAAACCCTTTTAAAATGATAAAAACGTTTTAAACTACCAAAAACATTAACCTTTTTAAAGATCACATTATCTGCAGATGTTTATGCAAGTATGATAAAGCCGTTTAGCCAACTTAATCCAAATGCTTTAAAAAAATTAAATTAAACAGAAGATGAACTTGAACTATAAGAACTACTTTTAAAGAGGTGATACCCAAACAAAATATGAGTTTAGATTGAAAAAAAATTAAACATAGCGTCATCTATCTTTCGAAAACTTTTTACATTAAGATCAAAAAGTCAGTCATGCTTCAACATTTCAATCTTAAGAGTCAGTAATGGCAGATGACAATTTTTAAAAACAAATAAAAGATCGAACCACCAAATTAACATGTTGATGAATTTTGTCTCAAAATCTTATCAAACAGAAGAAGAACTTGAACGATCAGAACTATTTGTAAAAAGATGTTACAAAATAGAACATAGAATTAAATTGAAAAAATTTGAAATGTAGCGCCATCTATCTGTCAAAAACTTTATACATCGAGATAAAAATTTTATGTTTTAACATTTTAATGCTAAGAGTCACTGATGGCAGACAGCAATTTTATGAAAACAAAAAAAATTACAAAACAACCAAAATAACATGCAATGTTAAATTGCTTTATCAAATATGTTTAATATTATGTTTTGTTAATGCTAAAAAAATAGTAATAAGGTCAAAGCAAGTTCATTCAAAAGCAAAGTTATGAAACTTATACATATTTGTGCTTATTGGCACTGTGAGATTCAACAATCTGATAATTTATATTACGTACTAGTGTGAAACGTAATTTGTACTACGTATTACATTTCACTGAAGGAATAGGTACAATAGGTAAGTCAATTGTAATAGCACTGTCATAAAAACAAAATAGTTTTTGCACGACTTTTTTTTTGCTCTAGTAGAATACAGTATTTTTTACACGACTGTCAAAATTAGTTCACAAATTATGATAGACACTTATTTATTTAAGTTAGTTAATAGTTAATAAACTATAGAATAATATAGAATTTTATTGATCTATAAGATGTATATAAAAATGAATGTATGTATGTATGTCCTTTCTTGAATCGTAAACTATACATTTGATCACATGATCAATAAGATTATCACATGATAATCTTTAGCAAAGTTGTTGTGTCCACAAAAATTTTGATAGATTGGTTAATTTTAATTAAATAATCAATTAAGTACAATTATATAAAAATAATTAAAATTTTTTAGAAATAATAAAAAATAAATTGATTTTAATTATAGGTAATTGAACAGCACTTCAATAAATATCGAATTAATTAAAATAATTATTTTTTATAATTATTATAAACAAGCATATTAATTTTATACGGCATTTTTTAATCAACTTCAAATTAATTTTTAACTTACGATATTTTAAACTAAAAAATTAATAAAACAACATAATATATGTTTTCCTTTACTCTATTGTGCTATTACAAAACTGTTTGATGTCTAAAAGTCTTTCAACTTTCAAATCATATTTGCAATACGATTTACTCATAGTTTATCTTTTATTAATGATGTTTTTAATTAATAAATAATTGCTTTACGTCGCATAATTTCCCGTTTGTACGACAACTTGTATAGTTGCCTAAAGAAAAACTACAAAATAATTATTGAAAAAAAGTACAAATTAATAAGCTATTAAATAGAATTGTTGAAGCAGTGACCTACACAAAATATGTGGAGCGGCATTTCAAAATTTTGGAAACTATAGATCTAATAATAGATAAACAATATCAATTACAACAAAAACATATATAAACCACTACTTTTTTACATTTGGGTTAGTGTACGTAGATCTTTAAAATGACTACATCGGTAAGTTTTAGTTTTTCTAATCACTTTAAAAAGTTTTTTTTATAGGTTTTAGTGTTTTTATTGCCTATTATTATCGGGCTAGCTAATGCTCGCCCTCAAAATCATCTATTTAATAGTAGGAGCGTCGATTTACCAGATGAAAAGTTTAATAGTGGAAAACCAAATCCCTACGAATTTGAGCAAAACAGAGCAGCTAAATACCAATTTTCTCAAAATATTGAAGATAACATACAAGATTTAACGCATCAAAGAAATGAAGTGAGAGATGGATTGAAAGTTAAGGGTGCTTATTCGTACAGTGATGGCTTTCATAAAAGAACAGTAGAATATGAAGCTGATGAAAATGGGTACAGAATTGTAGGGTAATAGTTTTCTTCATAACTTTATTTCTACCATCTATTTATGTTGATATTTTAAGGACCAAGACTGAATCTTTAGACGGACCTCATATAAACTTATCAGGAACTGCTTCTGTTAGTCACGCCGCTCACGGAAAGCAAGTGTCCTATAGAGTCCAAAGCATCCCAGCTCCTGGACCCGTAGCTAAGGTCATTACAAAATTTTAAGTTTTGATGTTATTATTTAATTGTGTTAAATTTTTTTTTTTAATTCATATTTATTTATGTATACCTGTACAAAAAACCAATCTGCTAGACCAGATTTTAGCTAAAAGAACATTAAAATAAATAAAGAAATGTTGCCAGTTACAAGATAAATTATTTGCAAGTTATAAAAGACAACACATGCATAGTACTGGTGCACTGTGGTTAAGGTATTTAAAAACAAATATTCTACATATAATTTTACTCAAAGTAATAGTTTCTAAATGAGACAAGTTTTGTCCGCATAATTTAAACAAGTACAAGTGATTAAAAAATACATAAATTATTATGCTTAAAGAATTAGAGAGATGACAGTTTTAAAACAATTAAAATCTATTTAAAATACAAAAATAAAGCAAAAGTTGTAAAACTTGTTTACAGCTAATTGAGAAATCTTAGCAACTTTGAATTCTAAAACATTAATAATATATTCAGAAATCTTTTTTAAACTCAAATATAAATTTTTTTTGCAGCAAAAGAAATGTTTAAGTAATATAATATATGTATAATTTTAAATTAAAGAGATTTGTAAATTTGTTTGTCCTCAAATGGTTTATTTCAAACTGTTCATATAGGTGAGATTTAAATGGACTATAACTTTAGAGCTGTAAATGCTTCTGCCATTCTGTTCTTAATTGTACTGATTCGAGACAAAAACTGACAAAATTTTAAAATAAAATTTTTTATTAAATTTTTTTGAATTAGATTAAAAATTAATTAGATTAAGAAAAAAATTGTCGCCAATTTTTTTTCAAACCAATAAAAATAAAACAACCAAAATTTGAATTTTAAACTCAAAATCGCATGACTTTTCAAGCATTTAGCAATACCTGGGCAGTATTTTTATTATAGTTGTCAGTTTATGTTACCTAAAATTAAAAAGAATTTTTAATCGAGAACACAGTCTTAAGATTCATTTTCTGCTTCTTAAAGTTTATAATTCCTTATCGGCTTTGATGTCAGATCTTCTACATAATCATTATTTTTATTTAACATCACATTAGCTAAGTATAAGCATAAGTTTTGTATCAAATACTGTAAAAATAAACCAATTCGGTTAAAATCTATAAAATTTAGTATGCACTTTTTCATTTAAATTTTCTCTTATTAGGCCAAGCAGATTGTTTTTAAAATAAATTTTGCGTTTCACTAACGTGATGACATAAGAGGTTTGTAACTTTAACTTTATTGTTGACCAAGAAAACTAGTAATAGTTTTTAAGTAAACCTTTGTGTCCGTTATGTGTTTTTTTAACATTTAACATTTTTAAAACTTGCTTTAGTTTTTCTTAAGATAAGCTGAATAAGCTACAAGTGTTGATGTAATTATATTGCCAATATGCAAATAGTCAACTTCTAAGACTTTTTTTAGAATCAATAAAAAGTCGTTATTAAGTTTTTATATTCAACCTCCAATACCTTCAATAAAATATTGTGTAAGTTTTTGCTTTCGGTTTTATTACAAATAAAATTTAGATTTAACGTAAAATATATTTTGGTTGTGGTTTACGTCCATGTTATTTAATTAAATAGATTTATACAGGGATTTGGACAATTTATTATAAAAATTATTTATGATATTCTTGCTAACGTTTCGAGGGCACTTTTGTCCCTCTTTATCAAAGCTACAATAAAATGGATACATTATTACATGGTTATATATTATTTGTACTTTACCTAAATATCTAAATTAGATGATTTTTATGAGTTGCAATTGTTATTACAAAGCAGAATAAAATTAAAGTTATTTCTTGTATAGTCATTGTCTGAAATAAATTTACTAGCAAAAAGTAATGGCGATATTCACTTATCAAATTTGAGGATTTATGTTATCAGAGATTAAATATTATCGTCTTTGTCATGTTTATAGTCAATACATTTGTTAGTGGTAGTATTCTGTTTATCTAGACACCTATTTTTTTGTATATTAATTAGGTTGTTGTATGTGGAGTGTAAATTTCGCACGTCTTCTCTGAAGTTAACTGAGTCATTCATTTTTATGTAAATCATTTCACTTACATTGCGTTTGTAATTGTTGGTTTCTTTATCTACAACCTGTACGTTTTTAAAATCAAAATTATGTCCTAAATTAAAAGTGTGTGCTGTGAGTGCTGTTTTGTCTGTAAGTAAAGGTAATTTTGTTTTTGTGTCGTTCATGTGTTGTTTGAGTCTCTCTTTGAGGAGTTGTCTGGTCTGACCTATGTATACTTTATTACAGTTATTACAGTTTATTTTATAAACAACTTGTGAGCACAGATCTATTGGTGTTTTATCTTTAAGAATTGTGTAAAATTGTTTTGTTGTAGTTTTGTTATAAAAAGCTGCTTTACAGTGGAATGTTTTAAATACTTTGTCTATTTTGTGTGAGAGTTTGTTAGTATATGGTAATCTATAATAGGCTATTGGTTTGTTGGTTTTATTAAAATTTTCTGTTGTGCTATGTTTGTTAATTTCGTTGAATATTTTCTTTTGTACTTTATTAATGAGTGTTGTAGGGTAATTATTACTTGTTAGTATTTTATTTATTTTGCTTATATTTTCTTTGTGAAATTTTGTGTTGCTAAGTTTAAGTGCTCTGTGTGTTATATTTTGGATTATGTTAATTTTTTGACTAGTGCTGTGATTTGTGTTAAAGTTAAGTATTCTACATGGGTCAGTTGGTTTTGTATACCAATTTGTTAAAAGTTTTTTGTCTTCTCTAATTATTAAGGTATCTAAAAACGGAATTGAATTATTTGTTTCTTTTTCTATTGTAAATTGAATTTTTTTATGAAATGAGTTAAATGTTTTTAGTGTGGTATCTATCTGTGTTTTAGGGACCAATAGTAGTGTGTCGTCTACGTATAATTTGATTAAAGGTGTTCTAAATTTTAGTTTACCTAGGCTATAGTCAAAAACTTCGTTCATTACCAAGTTAGCCATTACTGGGCTAGTAGGTGCACCCATCGCCGTTCCGTCAAGTTGTTTATAAATCACATCATTAAAACTAAAGTAGCCTGTCATGAAACAAAATTCAATTAATTGTAAGAACAGATCTCTTGGAATGTCTGTAAAGTTTTTAATATAACTCCATTTTGTCTTTGTGATGTCAATTACTAGGTTTTTTGGAATGTTGGTGAATAGTGAAACGACGTCCATTGATATCAGTACATAGTCAGTAGGTACCTCTATTAATTTTAATTCTTCTACCAATTCTAGTGAATTGCGGACGTTATATGTCGATGTGGATAGGACTTGTGTTAATATATGATGTAGGAATTTTCCTAAGTTGTATCCTGGTGTGTTAATGCAACTTACTACTGGTCTAAGATTCAGTGTTGTTTTGTGCGTTTTTCGTAGACAGTATAGTTTGGGGGACACCGCATTGTGTCTTGTTAGTCTTCTGTGTTGAGTTTGAGTTATGTATTCTCCTTCCCAAAGTTTCTTTACTAATTTGTTGGACAAATTTTGATATGTGGTGGTCGGATCTTTGTTTATTTTTTCGTATGTGTTTTTGTCTCCTAGCATTCTTGTTACTTCTTGTATATATTCTTCTTTGTTCATTATTACCGTAGCACTACCCTTGTCTGCTCTACTTATTATGATTTCTGGGTGATGTTTAATGAATGTTTTTGTTTCTTGTATATATTTTGTTATTATGGGGTTCATGTTTTGTTGTGGTCTTGTGGCCTTTTCCATATTGATGTGGTTATGTATAATCCCTGTAATTGTGTTTCTTACTCTACATTGTTGTTCTTCTTCTTTTATTTGGACAACATGAACGACACAACACATGAACGACACAAAAACAAAATTACCTTTACTTACAGACAAAACAGCACTCACAGCACACACTTTTAATTTAGGACATAATTTTGATTTTAAAAACGTACAGGTTGTAGATAAAGAAACCAACAATTACAAACGCAATGTAAGTGAAATGATTTACATAAAAATGAATGACTCAGTTAACTTCAGAGAAGACGTGCGAAATTTACACTCCACATACAACAACCTAACTAATATACAAAAAAATAGGTGCCTAGATAAACAGAATACTACCACTAACAAATGTAGTGACTATAAACATGGCAAAGACGATAATATTTAACATAAATCTGATAACATAAATGATAACATAAATCTCTGATAACATAAATCCTCAAATTTGATAAGTGAATATCGCCATTACCTTTTGCTAGTAAATTTATTTCAGACAATGACTATACAAGAAATTACTTTAATTTTATTCTGCTTTGTAATAACAACTGCAACTCATAAAAATCATCTAATTTAGATATTTAGGTAAAGTACAAATAATATATAACCATGTAATAATGTATCCATTTTATTGTAGCTTTGATAAAGAGGGACAAAAGTGCCCTCGAAACGTTAGCAAGAATATCATATATAATTTTTATAATAAATTGTCCAAATCCCTGTATAAATCTATTTAAGTAAAATATATTGTTTTCTTTAAGATGAAATCCATTCCGCTCTTCACCATCATTGGGTAATTTGTGACCCCGTGTTAAATCCGTCAATCCCTGCTATTTTAAACATCAAAAAATAGTTGTTGCAAACATTTCAACACTGAGTTTTTCAATAAAGACCTGTTCAAACTCTCAACGTTAAAATGAAATTAAAGTATGATTTGAATAAAAATGAAACTGGTTTTGTTATAGACAAAAAATTAAAAATTTTATTTTAGCACACATTTTAAGTTATACTATGAGACATAAATAAATTGAACAAAACAAATAATTGTGACTAATTTTTTTTTCGATTCTTTACAACCGTTGCGTTCGTGTCGCTCAATTTAACACTTAATTTAACACATAACTGATACACTTATTAATAAGGAAACCATCGCCTATTTTGGTGACTTAACCTTTTTTCTAAGTAAGTATAATTAATATTTTTACCAATTTTTTATATTCAGAGTCAGACTTTTATAACTAATATTGACTTTGCTTTACTGTAATTTTTCAGACGTTTTAATAACAACAGATTAAGAAACGGTTTGCCATAGGCTACACAATTTTCTGTAGTCTATCACGATCAAATCATAAAGAAAGTATATAACAGAATAAAATTATAAACTAGAAAGAACAAAATTCAAATTTGTTGATTTTGAAAACTTTGGTTTCTTGACATTTAAGGAAACTAGAGCGGTTTATGTGTGCAGATAAAAGCAGAATTTTTGATAGATAGATGATTTTTAATCAATTAACAGATCTAAAAAAAACTATTTAAAACCAGTCAAGAAACATGCAAATTAAGACAATCTAAATAGATATATCAAAATTTAAGTCTTGGCCATATACAAAGTTAGATAAAAGGTTTGAAAAATTAATAATGAAATAATCATATAAATTTAAAAAAATAATATTTAAATGTGTTTTTGCGGCAGAAACATTATTAATCATAAGATTTCTTGCAAAACATTACTTTTAAAGCTGGTATTCTTAACCATACGTGATAAAATAAAAGGAATAAAAAGTATCCCAAATTGCCGTAGCTTGTCAGTGAAATTGCGGCATTTCATTTGGAATGTCATTTTGCAAACTACATTAGAATGTAAAACTTCTTTTTTTAAATAGTGCTAAATACTAACTTGCGTTGAGTTGAAAATTTTTTTAATGGCTTTTTTTATTGTGGGCTATCTGTGGACCTAACATAATCTACAAATTGTCATAAAATGTTGTGCTGGACATAGAAAAGCTTTTTTACCCTACGTTTTGCATTGATTTGTTCAACATTGTTGTGGAAATGTTAGACAATCAAATCAAATCAATCAAATTTTGGCAACAAATTTGAGGATACCCAATGACAAAAATTTTAAAATATTAAGTTATTTTTACGTATTATTTTTAGGCTTTGACCGAATTACGTTTTTCCGCTTTAAGAAATTACCGAATAAATATTGTTGGATAAGTCTTGAGGTAGGAATTATGGTTTCCGAAAAGTTAATTTGAGTGTTTATTTTTAGTTTTTAATTATATGTTTAATCAATTTAGAGTATAAACTATTTGCATAGAGAAATTATTTCCCAAAAAAAGGTTTGTAGCATCTAATAAAAGTTGCTTTTTTTTAAATATTGCTAAAGTAGGCACTTGGGCAGATATAAGCCCAAACAACTTGTCACTGCAAATTCATTCAAATCTTGATATGTTACAACTTGTCGATGAGTTCCATTAAGAACAAAACGAGTTAGGTTTACAGATATCGCTTGAATAAATTTCCATTGATCTTCTTTGCTTTTAATAATCAATTAAAGATAATCAACCTACCTTTAATCGCTCAGGTTACATTGCAAAACTAACCGGGCGCTGTTTACGCTTTTGCATTAACGTTTTATTCTCTAGAAATTTGTATTTTTATACTTTTTTAATATACTGTAACTAGATATTTTATTGTTTAAATAAATTTATCAGCATTATAGAGTAAACATTAACTATTATAAATATTTATATTAGCACATTTAACAACTTATAGTAAGAAACCCATAATCTGTAACATTTGTATCTATAATTTGTAGCAACAACAATTGGGTCAAAAATTAAAACCTGCCGAATAACTACCATTGGCCAATTGAACATTAACCCCATGATAACTCTTACGATTAACATAAATTTGTGCTGATGGTTTGTTATTATTGGTGGGGTAGATAATAGCCACGTGGGTGCAGTCAATATCTCCTATAACTCTATTAAAACCATATTTTTGTAGAAATGAAACTCTTAATTGATAATTTTTAAAATTTCTCAATGACATAATTAACTGAATATAGTGAAATAGATTTTTTAGCAGACGATACTATATTATTATTCATAGCAAGCACCGACATATAGACTAGAAAAATGTTTAGTAGAATATATATATTATAGACCTATATAATAAAGAAATAAACAAAGTTTTCCTGTTTGTATACTCATAGTTACGGACAATTGTGTGTGAATATTAGTAAGTGTAAATTTATTACTTTTGGAAATATCAAACTATTATAATACACACATCAACATAATTAATATTTCAGCACTTAACTACTTAAACAATAGGTCAACCAAACTAAACATCTGAATGTTATTTTAGATAACAAAATATGTTTTGGTTAGCCAAAAATAATATTCTGAGTGACAAAAAAAAATTTTTTTAGTTATAAAAGCCAAAAATCTTACCATGTGTTACTTTACATATCTGGAATTTTACCACATACCTATTGTGATTTGCAAATTAATATTATATAATTTACATACCTAAAAAAAAAACTTTCAAGTAGCTAAGAACTGCTGCTTGAGAAAAAATTGAAACTAACAAAAATGTTTATAAGTGAAATAACCAATGTTAAAAGATTGTTGATCTTAATGTGGCAACCAATTTTTATACTTATGTAAAAATTACAAAATAAGTGCTTTAAAAGTCGTAACAATTTAAATATGAAAAAAAAACATTAGATAATAGAAAATATATAAACTTAGTAGACATTAATTGTTTAATTAGGATTACTAAACATTAAATAAATATTTTTAATCATAATTAAACCATTACAAAGATATGTAATTACTTGCAAACAACAAATATGATAATTGTAGACTGCATTTAGGTCAATAATTACAAATCAAACAACCTATCACAGTTCTTCGATCAACTTTACAGACAATTTTTTTCATAAAAAAGTGGAAAGTAAAGCATAGTATTATTACTATTAATGATAACTTAAAACTACAAATGAAAGTTTAATAAATCCGTCAAACAGTTTCCGACTTTAATTGATTAATACATTGTCGAAAAAGTAATAGATCAATGCTAAGGTTGTAACCGAGAGTAATAGTTATAAGACAGACAGCCATTCGAATTTCAATAAGATTTATAAACCCAGTTTTGACGCGTTTTGTTCTTTAAGCCAAGCAATAATTATTATTGTTTGAATCATCCACTGCAGGATTTCACAGTATAAAGTTATGCAAATTAAGGTGGGTACAAAGTTGATAATAATATCAATGTTTACACCAAATAATAAGCCTTTTAACAAAAATGTAGAAATTTTTATTTATTTCCACACTGAATGTCAGATTTATAAGGGTTTGGAATGAGGATCAAATTTAACCTAATTTTTATATCTATATAATTTAGCTAAATAGATTTAAAAATAGAAAGAACTTTAGTAGTTTTCTCAGCCTTATCAAAAATAAAAAATTTGGCAAAACGTCTCAACAAAAATTTAGTTGGACCATGTCAAAAACAAGCTAGAACGAAACACTTATTTACAATAAATTATTGAGAAATGCAATTGACTCTGCGATAACATGAAAAAATTTTTGAAACCGAAAAGCAATAATTTTCTAGTAATTTTGTGCAACCTCTTGTAATGCAGTTGATAAACGTCAATTTTTAAGAAAGCGTTAGATTAATAAATAGAAAAGTGAAGTCAATTTTGTATCCGCATTGTAAAAAGTATTGCAAAATCCGTTCTCTCAGAGTCAGATGTGTTCACAATTTATAAAAAACGGCTTATTGTTAGCAAGTTAACAAAAATTATTTTAAAATATGGTTAATTAAAAAAGAATGTTTTTTTTGTTTTGTTTTAACTTTTCCATTTAGAAGTGTTTTTCAATTTAACATTAGTTAACGGCAATAACGGTAATCCAAGAGAGATTTTGAAAAACAGGAATCTTTTAAGCGTTCTTAAGTACATTCACTAAATATTAGTCTTTAATCTATAATCAGATTAGTAGAGAAAAAATCGAAAATACCTTAATCTTACGAACGCAGTAGTTGCATGTTAAAAAACTTCCATTTTTATAATCTGTCGATTTAAACATGATGAAAGAAAATAAGAAGCCTGCAAAGTTGCAAAAAAAAACGTTTTTTGTAGTAAATCAAGCAGGGTAAGAAAACCTCATTTTAACAGAAAAAATTCCCAGAGCGGCTTAAATATGAATAGAGCTACAACGCACACTGCAAGTACCACAATGTCTCTGGATTACAGAAAACCCATAATATGATTATTTTTAGAAGTTGCAGTGTCATAAAACGTCAGAAAAGCTTTAGCTTCAACTGAAGCCCTATTAACGTTTGCTAAAGAAATTTGACCATCGATTATTATATTTCCGTTATCAGAGAAACGTGAGATTATTACAGTTTTAATATTTGGCATCACAATAGTTTAATATCTTCAATAAACATTGATCATAATTGTCCACAAGGTTTGTTCTTCTGATCTTAGCGTACGTCAAAAAAAAAATTTTGAGAAATTGTTTGTATTTTGATCTCTTTTAGCCAATCTTTAAATATATAGAACAGCTTTTTATAGGTTATAAGGGATTTATCTACTAATAAATATTTAATCGTTGTCTTGGCTATTTCTCAAATTTTGAATGAAATGCATATCTTTTGTGGTTCCAAATTATACTAATTTCTTATTGAAAATAAGACCAATAACGTCAAACAAAAATTTTAGAGTAACTTTGAAATCAAAAAGCTTGCTGCTGTTACCAACCGTTAGCAACAAAACTTTCCAGAACATAAAAAGTTAATTGTTTTTATCAAAAAATTGAAACCGAAAGAACACGACATTGGCGCTCGTGTTAACCTTAGCGCATGTGCGCCAAATCAACGCTTATGAAGCTAGTTCTCTAATTTACTTTTAAATTGATGTGTCCGTCACTCAATTTTTTTTACCTTTTATTGTTTCTGAGATGGTTGATGTGATGTTTGTGTCTCTTTAAATTAAAAATTTACGTATTTTAAGAATTTTTCAGGCTCCCATTATTTTGAACAACTATTAGAAAAAAAGCAGAAAAACAGAATAAGTTTTGGCTCAAATTTTTTAAATATTAAAACTGATTAAGTGATCTACAGAAAAAACAACCAAAAACGTTGTTTATTACAACAAAACTCCCTGTTTATTTCAAGAAATATTTTACGACCAAATTTAACGCGTATAAGCTTCAAATAATCTTGTTTTATAATATTAATTATTGATATATAAGATAGTGAGCATTAAACAGTTCATATAAAGAAAAGAAATAGTTGCCGCCGCCGAATTGACATAAGTTTCAATTTGTTTTAATGTTGCATGTCTAATTTTAACAAGATCTAACAAGTACGCTTTGACAAAAGCGTTCAACTATGCCCAAATTGATTTTCACTCATCAAAATTATTTATCAATTTCATAGTAAGGGTTAGTCGATTATAGTCAGTTATAGTGAATTTAATAGTGAAGTAATTTTTTAATTATCTAAAGTATAATGAAGTCGCTATTAGACTGAGGATTACCATTTACCGCTTTATCGCTTTATCAGCTTCACGTTTTATTTTAGACTTTATTTGTAGCGGTTTACAATTAACTTTTTTTGGGAATAATTCGATATAGATTTGTAAATATTAATAGACTATTTATCGGTAAGAATAACTTCTTATCGATCTAGAAAATTATTTAATAGTGTAAAATTTAAATAGTAGTTTCTGTGTTATCTAATTTATTTTTTTAATGCAAAATGTTCTCACTAGAAAATGTTACTTTATTGTTTAGTTTTTAATTAATTATCTAGAATTAAATATTTATTTAATTGAAATCTATTAAAATTTATTAATAATTAAGTTTGTTTTATTAATCATATTTGTATTATCTAAGTCTTGTTACCAGCTTATTACAAAGTTGTTATCAACGAACAGGTAAAGTACATCAGCTGACAACTGACGCTCAAATTAAATGCACAAAAAGTCGTCTTTTGAAATTTAAAACGATCTATAAGCTTAGAGCTTTTTTTTGTTTTTTAAACATTAGAAGCAGTGAAAGATTGTTTATAGTAAGATGAAACTCTGACTTATAGATTCAAAGCACTGCCAGAAGCAGCCACTTATGTTTTAAAATATGAAACTGTCAACAACTTTTAAAATTTAATATTTTTGAACAGAACCATGTTCGCCATCAGCATGCACAATAATTCGCCTACGACCTTTATCAGACCCGCAATTTTGTAACCTAGAGAAAGCCAATCAAACCAATCAAAACCAAAAAATAGCAACTGTTATACGATAGGAATCAGTATTGATTGCAAACGCCGATTAAGCAATAAAAATGCATTATTTTAGAAAGTAAAAGATAAAGACTACAGATACATAAATCAACCACTACATAGATTTATAGCTATAGCGACTGAGCAAATAGTTTGCAGTTTGGAAAAAGCGTTGGAAATATTTTGCATGTCTTAGCCTGAAACAATCGAAATTCAAATGCCACAAAACTCTTACCGGTCAAAGTTAATAATTCTCAAAGGTTTTTATAGTAGAAGACAAATTTTTCATAGTCAAAGCGTCTTTTTGTTACCCACAAAAAGTAAATGAGAAGTAGACCGTAATAGTAATAGATATCGGATATCGTGCTTTTATAAAATAACGTATTTTTTGCAAGCCAAATAACAATAATATTTAATAATAAAAATAAATGTGACAGTGTAAAGCTGATTCGTTAAACTTTTATACTAAATAAAAAAAAAGAAATTAAAACACCAAATATAAATAATTTGAAAAGAATCTCATGACGTTTATATAAAGCACTAAGATTTTAAAGTTGTTTTATGGAAACAACGAAATTGTCTCAGTAATTAATTCTTCTTTCCTAACGTGACTAAAATTAACGAGTGATAATTTTTTGCAACTATCAAAATCTACACTTGAACAAGAAATTGAACACGTTTTTCCACTAACAATCAATGGAAAGAATAATTTCCTGTTTGTTTTGACCTTTAATTTGTGGATGCTACCGTATAACCGCATAAACTTGCTTTTTCTTACACTTTTGGAAGCGTTCTGTGATTATCTACCCGAATTTGTGCATATATGTACATATTGTTCACTGTAATTTTTTTTTGAAATTTTCAAAAACAGGTAATTAATCCTTGCATTCTTTTGAAACTAATTAATACGTTTTTGAAATACACTTATAAAGTTATTGAAAATTATGGTATAAAAAACTTATAATATTACCTATATTTCATAGTTTAATACAACAAACACTTTATTGTTTCATAGCTTTTTTACCTACAATTGTTTAAAACCAAAAAGTATATAAATTTGTTTTTGTTCCTACAATAGAATCTTCAAAAGTAATTTAAAATACTCAAAATTTTTAGGTCAGTCAAGCTAGGATTGACCCAATTCTGTATTTTTTAAACAAAATGTCTTATAAAGCATTATTTACCTATAAGTTAATTTTTTTGTAGATATTTTAACTCCAAATTAGAGTAGCTTTTGTATATAAAAATTAATCATTTACTAATAGATTTAAAAGTAAAAAAATTGATTTACTTTTGTCATAAATAATTAAATTAGTTGATTGACAGTTTTAGACAGTTGTTCGTTTTTAAAACCTAACCTAAACTGCTACTAAAACTAAAATTAACAACTTCAAAAAATCTAAGTTTTATCAAAAACTTTAATTCTACAATTTATTTAACTTTCTTCAAATAAATTTAAAAAAAAAAAATTTGCGCATACACTTAAATTTACAATGTGTGGAATGTTAATTACTACTCACTTGATGATGTGAGGTGTCACACTTGACAACATATCATCTTCAAACCATCTTAAAAATCTTTAATTTTACCGGGTAAAACAAACTATGACATATTTACGATTTTATTAATATTTCTTAAAAATATCACACAATCTAGTAACATTTGACAATTGAGACTATGTAGACTAATCTTATTTTTGTTTATTTGGTTGCGTAAACGACTTTATCTTTACAGATTGTTATCGACTTTAGTACAAACCGATCTAAGACTTCCAGAAAAGAACAGCCGCCCTTGATTCCTTTAGCAAAAGTATGCAATAATTAGACAACAACTTAACCAAATCATCACTATCATTTTAGATTTATAATAATTTCATTTGGTTGTGTATTTAAAAATAAAGACTACAGTTCCGCCGTAATTAAATCCAGCTATTCTCTAATAACATTTACAACTGCTGATAAATTTCCTAAAAGATTATTGCATTTTCTCAAAATATTTTTCAAATACAACAATCGCCCAAGACTCGGAGATAAAAATTGCCACCGACAACCAGAGTGAAACACGTTATATGACTGTATTAAAAAAAAATAAGTTTACGTAGTTTTGCTGGAACAAAAATCATTGGTATAAAACTACAAACAATTTCTATTTTTTCAAATCTCGATTGTTAAGACTTGTTATTAGAATAACCATTACAAAATAGTCTCTGCTTAAAGAAAATAATATCCCAACCCGATCAGTCCAACAACAGTACAAGTAAACATGATATATTTTAATTCTGTTTTTAGAATTCGACAACAAAAGATTAATCTATGAGAGTATTTAAGACTAAAATTGTCTATTATATAGATATCGCTGTTTGAAATTCATGAAATATTATTGATACCTTTAAAACAAAAATGCTAAAATTTAACAAATTTTTCTTCTAGTTATTTCACATATTGTATGTATTGCACTCATATCATTAAGTAAAAATATCAAAATTTCAGATTTGGATTTAAAAATCCTGGCGGATATATAGAAGTTTTATCATTATTATGTTCATGTTATATTGTTAGAATGTTTTTAAAGTATAAATCGAACAATTCTAATAATATGATTGCATATGCGTAGAGAGATAGTAATTTAGCCTGTTTCTTTAAAAAACAAAGTTATATAGTCTTTCTAGTTTTAAACACAATTCGTGGTTTTTGTTTGTAATTAAATTCTTAAATGGGTTTTTAAACTTATTGAAAAATAAAAGCTTGTTTTTTAACAATTTTTGAATTATTTATAAAAATAATATTGTCATTATCAATACTTGTCAAAGACCGCAGAAACATTGTTGTGCCTCCGGGACAGAGAGGATAAACATAATAATAGAAATATTAATATTGTCATTATTATTATTATTTGTGAAAAACCGTAATGATTGTTGAATCTAGCAAAATTACTGTGGCTTCGAAGCAAAGAGGTTTGAACATAATATAAGCACATTTACAAATCACTAACTTTTTTACATAATAGCAGCAACATTTTATCTCCTAACGTAATCTATTAGATAGATTAAATGATACTTAAGAGATTAAATTTAAAAATTGCACATAAAACTGATAATAAACAATCTCAATCACTACGATAAAATACACATTCATATGAGAACAACTGTAACTTAAAAATTAAAAAGAAAAAAAAACAAAAAGTTAAACAAAAATCAGATTTGAAATATTTGAAGAATAACATTATGTTATAATTAGTTTTGTATGTTTTTAAATTTGACTGAAGTTGACGAGAGTGATACTTGACATCATTAAGTGATTTGTGATAAACATTTTACACATTGCAAAGTTAAGTATATGCGCTATGCATTAATTTATAAATTTGTTTAACAATTCACAAATATTAAAATTTTTGATGATAGGTTTTGATGACGACAAATTGTCAAAACAAAGTCATTTAATAAACAAATACAAACATTTAAAAAAAGTCAATAAGCTCATTTATCAATATCAAACAGAGCTGTTTGAGTTTAAAAAAAAAACTGCTAAAACTTTATTCTTGAAAAATTGATGCTATTTTGAAAAAAAAACACCAATTATACCAAAACCGGAATTTTGATATAATTGGCTAAAAACTAATTGTACATTTTACCAAACAAAACTAAAATGTTCGCCCAAAAAAAATGATTGTCTATAAAGTCGGTGTACGGACGGTAATTTTACGTGAAAACGTCACAAGAAAATAATAATGAAAAATTGCATACTTTCATAAACTGAAATAAATTATTATCACTAAATTATCATTATTTTGTATACTACAAAGAAAGAGTAAATTGAAAATAAATTTTTTTTTATAAATTAACATTTATTTGTACTCATTAATTTTAATAGATTTTCTTATTTAAACTATAGAGTTATAGAGATTAATTACAACAATGTGCTATTAACAATTTATTCACAACTTGTATACATTTGTGATATTTAAGATCCTCCAACCTGTCTGGTTCTCTTGGGGATAAAATGATGATGAGAAAAGTTGCAAATCAAGAAAAGTTTTTCAACTGTAATGTGCCCTGAAAACGCCAAATCGGTAGTTGTTTTTTTGAACTTTGTTTACAAATCAACATCTGATACGCATTTAAGATTGTATTTGAGGAATGTATTATTATTTTTCACGTTTGTGTTAAAGTCTTCGCAAAGAAGAATTGGTACATTAACATAAATATCCATCAAGAACGGTGGCAGATACTGGCTGTTGTGCACATAATGAACAGTGCAGCAACATACCAATGTTTAGCACCCTCTCTATCGCCTGTTCCGCGCTCTCGCTTGCACACTTGACTCAGAAGAAACAAGACAAAAAGTACATAACGTGCCGGCAATTTATAAGACGTTGTCACGTCTAAACGTGTTATAGATAGCAAAGATTTTAAATCTTTGAGATTGATTTGATTTTAAATCAAAGAGATTGACAAAAATATTAAGCAATTTGATGTTGATCTTGTTCAGAGTTGTTTGTTGCTAGATCTGCTATCCTAAGTTTGGTTTTTGACTTTGAAATCAGATCTTCCAGGACTGTAATCAAAGTGAAAAACTACATTTTAAATTTTTTGGTGATTAATTTTATTAAAAATATGCTACACAAATGTTTTTTCTACGTTTAAATCACACTAAAAGTATTTTTTCCAAACCAAAAAAAAAATTTTTTTTTAGATCCCTGATATGATATTTTTTAGGCTATGATTTTTTAAGTACAGTTGAATGTTATTATTTGTTTAGGTTACCATCATTGAAAGTGAATCATTGAAAATATCCATAAAATAAAACCTTAAGTAAACTAATGTTAAAGTAAAACTTATTAAAGTAACGACCCCCTTACGTATGATTATTTGCCGACTATTTGATTTCGTTTATTAAAATATAAAATTTGATCGGTAGCTTTACAAAAAACCTTGTACATGCGTGTCTCAACCCAAAAGTTATTACACCCTTAGAAAAAAGAAAACCTTCAATTTGGCAGGCCTCGCAAATGAGAGGTTCAAAACGAAACCTTTGACCTTTGATACGTAAATAACTATTATTACGTATCAAAATTATTTACGTAGAACAATATGTTATTAATCAATTAAAATATGTTTAATAATTACTTTAACAAGAGTCTAATAATTTATGTAAAATATTAAATGAAATTTAATTAAAATTACGTTTTTGATTTTTAAATAGACATATGAAGGACAGAAAAATTATGATATTAAGGAAACGCGGTGACCCGAAAAGAATAAAAAACTATAATAAAAAACTGTACTTATTAAATCTTATATGATAATAACTATGTGACCACCAAAAAAAATTTAATTAAAAATTACTTTTCAATAATGAGAAAAAATATAGTAACTATTATTATGATTTGTTTAAATACTTACTCAAAGGTAGTTTATTAAGATAAAACAATAATTATTTCAGTATTATAGTGAAAACTCGTTTCTCCAGAAAAATAATATAAAATATAATTATCTCATGAAAAAAGACGCTGAAACAAATAGTTTAAAATAAATTCTGATAAGAATAAGGTAAATTAATTAAATAAGTGAAATTTACATTATGAAGAAAATCGTTCATTTATTTATTATAAATTCAATAATTTTTGGGTGATATCAAGTTAGGTCACAATGCATCATAAACCAAGATACCTACCATAACACCTTTTCAGGAAGAAATTTTTTCTTGCAATGATGTAATTTACGCAAAACTTGTTGTTTAAAAAAAATTGCAACTTTCACTAATTAGTACAGCTTAAAACGTCTTTTAACTTTCATTTTTTACAATTTTATAATGTTGGATACTAAGAGATGTTATAAAATAGTAATTATTATAAGGCTATTTTTTTATAGTTAAAAAAGCTACAAAATACTTTAGAAAAACTGTAAAATTCTACATGGTTTTAAATTTCAAATAAAACCAAATATTGATAAAAAGCTTTTATATTGAGCAGACAAGTGAAGAAATATACAGTGTTTCTCACAAAAATAGTTTGAGTATGTAATTTTGAGAATGACTCTCATTTTGGGCTTTTTATTTTCTTTATCATTGATTGCATATAAAAAATGTGATAAAATATATTTTTATCAATAGAGTCATTATAATATTTTTTAATAAAATACATTTAATAAATATATTCTATATTAAATTGTTTTGCTACAAATTAAATACGCAACGTTTATTATCTGTCCAAGTGAAAGTGAAATAAGGGAAAAATTTTATTAGAATCAGCGAATATTAAGACAAACAATTCACATATTTTTACAAGGAGCAAAATTGAAGAAATACAATACAACATTTTCAACGCATATTAAGATTTGTCCACCAGCTCTATTGATATTTTTGATCTATGACAATTTTTAAGTTGTCTAAACCAATGTGTTTTTTTTAAGTAAAATAGTAAAATATCAGCTACTCCGTTCAACAAAACGTTACAATCTTCACCTACACAAATCTACGTAAAAATATCTAGAACAATTCTTCCATAATTGTAAAGTAAGAAATCAATCATACCAATTCTACCATTATGTTATGTAACCAGCTATTGGTTGCAAACAATTAAAATACTCCAACTTAATATTCAATTTTTTAGTTTTTTGCTTTTGCGTGTTGCAAAACAAGATCAAAAAAGCTTTCAAACATTATTAAGCTTAATTTCTTATGCGAACTCATCTTTGACCTACGCCCAAACCAAATCAGTTAAGTTTAGTCTACAATTATATTGCGGTAATCAAATTACTGTAATTCCTCCCTTGCTTGCCATCTCATCAACTACATACTTAGTGTTTACATTTTTTGTTATATATGGTAGAAATTAAATATTTAGTTTCTTATATAAATGTGAGAAATTAATAATTCAGCCCTTATTATGAATATTTTAAAATCATTTTATAAAAAGACACAAGCCTTTTTCCTTGTTTACTTGTACTTATTGAACATGAATCGTTCATCCTCTATCCATGGTCAACTATGGTCCCCATCTAAACATGGTCACTTTGTTTTAGTGACTGTTAATTGGTTACTCTCTCCAATAAATAATAATTCTAAAAACTTTTTGTAAATTTTGTGTTTAAACTCTAAGAAACCAATCACTAAAGAAAAACTAAATTTAAAATGTATGTTATTTATTAATTTTTGGATTTTTCTCATTTAGCCACGTTTTATATCGGAAAAATATCAGTTTGTTTTTGGTTTTCAGTTGCCAAATTGCTTGTAAAAAGTGTTCAAGCTACCAAATCATTTCTTATTTTTGGTTTAAATCGATTTCTTGCTAATGGTTTCAACTGCAAAGTATACTCCCGCGAAATGTTTAAAACGATATAGCAACACATTTAAGGTAACTCATTATTGTCTATCTCAACAAATCGCAGTATCCTATTTGAAGACAGAATTTTTAGATCAAGAAAAAAATCTAAGATCAGTGTTTTTTAATTATATTTTTGTTTTAATTTTTGGTCTGCTCGAGGAACGAGGAACATATTTGTATAGTCGGCTCTATCAGAAAATTTTTTCCGGATTGTTTTTTTTTGCATCATTTAATTACTTATCCAAACAAGCAATAGAACATTGCATAAACGTAAATCGTATTCGTTTGCGTGTTATTGCACTTGTCCTTTGGCTCAATAATATGGCCGACATTTGAACAAGCTACTGAGCTAATTTGATGTATTGAGTAATAAAAATGGTATAAAAAAATAGTTTGGCCGGTTCTGTAGCCGAAGAATACAGGCCGGATATTTCTTGCAACAACAATACAATTTATCCTTTTATCTACGACTAGTGTATAATGTAAGTATTAGACCTGAGGTTTTTGCAGTATAATGCTATATATTATTCCTTGAGAGAATAATGACTAGGGATTAATAGTCCTTATTCCCTCTTGCCCTCCAATCACAAAACTTCTCAAATTAAATAATACCATGGAAACAGAATACACAAATTCAAAAGTGTCACTATCAAACGCGTAGTGTTTGTGTATTTATATTGAAATGGATGAAAATGAAGAGTCTTTTGCTTGTACACCTCCAGAAATTGTACAACTAGCTGCAGCAACAACCTCTACCTTGATACCGGAAACTTCCAAATCCATTTACAATAAAACGTACGCAACCTTCAACGAATGGCGTCTTCGAAAAAACGCAATCTCATTTTCCGAAAATGTTCTACTAGCCTATTTCACTGAATTAAATGCAAAATACAAACCATCTTCATTATGGTCATTTTATTCAATAATTAAATCTATGTTGAGAATAAACCATGACGTTGATCTGGAGAAATACGGCAAACTCTTCTGAAGTTATTAATAGTTCACGACCAATTCAGTTTATTAACTGTACTATTACTAATTTTAATGTAATTGACAAATAAAATTATTCAATTGTTCATTAAAAATCCGAAATTTATATATTAGTCGTAGATAAAGTAGAGTATACTACTCGCAATAATGGCTATTATTACCTCGGAATGTTACTCCCTCGCCGCTACGCGGCTCGGTTCGTAAATATTCCTCGGGAATAATAGCTGTCATTATTGACTCGTGGTATAATCTACTATATTACCCTCCAATATTGTAAGCAATACGTTTAAAATGTGATTTGGTGTTAAATTAGTTATTCATTCAAAATATTAACATTGAAATTAAAAACCTCTCCCTTTTTTGAAGTCGGTTGAACATAATTATTTGTTCAATAGAGGTAGATGCATATTGTTTAACGCGTTTCTAACTTTCCACTATAAAATATAACAGAACACGACAACTACTTTCTGCATTTACGCTAACAAATATTGTTTGATTTTTAGTTTGAAAAGCTATAAAAATTTTCAAAACTCTATACCATGTCATAAAAATTTTCATTGTTTGCTTTGAAATTTTGTTTTTCATACAATTATTTGTGAAATTCATATCATAAAAGTATCAACTTAAATTTATCCTTTAAGGATTGAAAATAGGAAATTTAGCTTTTTATTTTGGAAGACACATAACCGGCATTAATTCAACCAATTAACTTTGTTTTTCTAGAAAAAAATATTGTAGAAAACTCTGGCAAATTATTACATTTAGAATGCGACTTAAAATGCCAATAAAAATCATTTCGAAATAATGTGTCACCTTAGGTTTAGTTTGAGGTTTGCAAAATAGTGACCGCTTTCGATACAGAAATAAAGTTGTGTTTTTTCCATTGTCACAATTTTGCAAATCCATCTTGGTATAAAAATATACCTCTGCTGTAACATTTCTAATTTATTTATATCATTCTTTGAGAGTTTTTGATTTTATAATAATTTATAGTTATTTTTTAAAGTAAAAATAAGCCAATAAAGCGCTAAATCGCTTGTATAATTAAATGATCTCGATGAGAACCATATGGCATCTTAAGTTAAAAAATGAGAACATGGGCTTAGCATTGCTGGAAGGGTGGAGTTCAGTCAGTAAACTGAGCGGAGCGAGAGTGAAAACGTTGATCAAAAAGTCAGAGCTGTTGGACGGGCAGTACTATGAATATTTAAACTGTTAATTGTTTATTGAAAGAGAAAGATAGTTAACGTGTTGATCTTGCTGATCATGTGTTGTTTTGTGGTATAATTGTGAATTCAGTGCTAACTCCTTGAATTCGTAGGAATAATGAGTAAAGTTTTATTGATAAACAACGATATGTGAATATGAAACATTCACGGCAGAAGCTATAGTTTAATACCTAGGGTACGGTCTATGTGGTGATACATTTCAGACTGTTTCCTATGTACTGTACGCCCATCATGGGCGTACAACCGAAACAGTCTGACATCTGTAGACATCAACGGATTGCTATCTTGGTTCTCTACTTCCTCGAACAGAGGCGTAGAGGTAGAGAAGTGAGCTGGGGCCTGTTAACAGCTATGGTTATGTTCCTATCAGTGTATAAAGAGGTTGTGGATTTTCCATTTGCTGGTATGACAGAATAATGCGTAATGTCTTTAGGTTCTTCACTTATTAATCTTTATTTTATACCTTTTCCTATTACGTATTATTCCTGGCCAGTCTATTTCGCGTAATGTGATTGAGGCTACGTTGCTCCCGAACCAGGTACGTAAATATGTTTCATGTGTCGTCCAATCCATCTGTCTGACTGCTCAAGCGTTTCTCTAACTATGAATATAGAGGGGTAAGTTGAAGTAGATTGTTGATGATAATGTTGCTAGCTGTTGCTATTCTGTACACTGTTTTCGAGTAAACATTTAAGGCTAATAATTGTAGAACATAGACATCCTGACACATTTATTATAAAGAAAGAGTTAACTGTTATTTAATTCAATTTAATTGTTAAAATTTAGCAAAACGCAAGATTAGAATAAAAAAGTCTTGCAATTCAATTAAATAAAAATAATATTACACGATATTAAGTAAATATCTATAAAATTTTGATAACAAATAAACCTTTATTGTGGGTAAAGACGCACAATAAAAAAAGTGCTAAATCAAAGATGTTAAAAAATTACTTTTATTTGTTTATTTATATGAAAAATTATATTAATTTATTTTATAACTCATTTGCTTAGCTATTTTGTTTTTTTATTTTATCATGTTTGACAAAATTACAGTTCAGCAGTATGTACACAAATTATCTTTTATTTTACCTGAAAATATTGTAAGCAAATGTGCAATACTCCTGTTGTAGTTGAACACAATAGGCTTTAATATTAAGTACCATTTGATGTGATTTTGTGAATGTTGTTGTTCTTGTTTTTGTATAATTCATTGAAAGTTTATTTCAACCGAAGCGACAAAATGAATCTGGTTTCTGAAATCTCTGCTTTTATAGTAACACAAGCCATTTTAGTATCATTTTCACCTCTTAAAGCATTAAAAATAATACTCTTTTACCAGTCTACAATAAGTCTCATTTCAGACTTTTTTTGAAATAAAACTTAAGACATTTTTATAATAGAAACCACAACACAATAAAACCTAAAAAAAAACACATCAATGGTATCAAAACTTTAAATTTTTATTTTTTAAACAATGCCCACATTAAAACAATTAAAAAATATCAAACTAGTGCAAAAATTAAAAAAAACATTCTAAATAAGATAACTAATTACATTGTTCTTTACAAAAATGAATATAAATGATTCAACGTTGTTTGTTTTTTTATTTAAATCAAGTTGCTGTCCTTGGCGGCCTTGTGATTCCACATAGGTATGATAATTTCTGATGAATAAGCAAGCATAAACATTTGAATGCAAAAAATAGTAGTTTATATATTATCAAACCCTCAAGGTAAGCAATCTCAGCCCGCGGATGATAGTTTGAAGTCTGATCAAAGGAAAGCCTGTGAATCATTAATAAATAAAATTAAGATATATAAATATACATATATATATAATTATATATATATATATATATATATATATATATATATATATATATATACAAATTCATCCTTAACCAGAAGATGATTTTTTGTGAGAAATACTTAAAATAGTACACCACTTTCTAAGCACTCTTCTACATACATATCCAGCGCCAGCCGTAGCTGAATTTCAGGTAGTGTGGAAGATCTATCGAACATACTAAAGCACCGAAATTACGTTTTAGCTACATATACTATAAAAAAAAACATTTTTTGTTAGAACAAATTTGTGCCGGAAGGGAAAAAAATAGTATTTCTGCAACTTTGTCTTTTGGTACTACAGTTATTATGTCATCGGCATATCGGTTTAAGAAAGGAACTGTACTGTACAGCATCAATTCAATGAATATTAATTTGAGACTAATATCAAAAATTATGTCTGTTAACTTATGTTGTTATGCTGTTTGATTTGAGAGTTGTTTTATCTATAAATCAAATATTTCAAGTCAAATTTTAATTGCGGTTACAAGCTTTAATCTTCGGTTCAAAAACTCTACTCTTTTATAAAGCTTGTTTTGTTTTAGTTTCTGCACTAGAAAATCCAATATAATAAACCAACATTTTTTTATAAACAAAAATTTTTGGAAGTTCTTCTAAAGTTTTGAACCATCAACCGCTGTGTCACCGTTTATTGCAGTTAATAGTCTACCAATTATTGCGGCATCTTCAACATTTATAAAAATCCCACTTTGCTTATCAAACGAGAGGTCATAAAACATTAGCTCTTTTATGAGAGGTCATAAAACATTACAGAAACATGACTTTTTATGTTTCCGACATTTTTATATTTGACAAAATAAAAGCATTATGCGTTATTTTTTATAAACGCTACATAGTTTTTTTGAAAACCAAATTTTTGTAGTGTATTGAAAGATAATTAAAATAAAAGAAACTTGCAGTTTTTAAATGATTGTAAAAGTAGCAAATTTTTAGAAAAAAAACCAAAAAATATTTATAGAAAGTAATGTTAACAGTTGAAGAAAGATTGTAAAATGATGAAAAAGACTGATATTAAAATCTCAAAATATTGTCTACGACATTTCCTCCACAATGTTTCTCAGTACTGACTGAAAGACAAAAAGTGTACAGAAATTTACTATAACTTCTAAATTTTTAATCTTGGCTTACCAAATGTGTCAATCTATAGCTTTTTAACAATAGAAAGACCAAGGGCATTTGTCAAAATATAGGTGCTAACAAAGTATTCAAAATAGCTAAATAAAAAACCCTTTACTAAAGCTACCAGAGGTTGAAAGTTTGCTGCACACAGTTTTAGGCAATTTTCAGCTGCAATAATGGTAAATCCAAATGCTGCTGTAACTGCTTTGATTCGACACAGTGGCTGAAAAAGTTTACATCGGTAACCAAGTCATATTGTCTAGAGCGTGAGAAAGAGCCTCGTCTGTTTGACTAGAAATCAGTCAGAGACAGGGCCCTCTCCTCTCTCCTGGCTCTCTATTGGTCTCCTTCACGGCCCCAAAAGCCCTTCCTTCAGTCTATAATAAGTTTTATTGATGATAAAGAAAGGAGTGCGGAGGAAGAAGCCCATTTGTTATCACTGGCAATCTAAATATTTCTATCAACGAGAATGTGATCATGTGATAATTCGTGATATCTATCTTAATGATCTGTTAGAAACATTTTTTTTATCATACATAAATGAGGTTACTAGATCAGTCAGTGATATCTGTTGAATCGCTGCTTTTTTTTTGATAAGGGTGTTACCTATAAACATTGTTACTTTAAGGTTGGAGTTGTTCAAACCTTAATTATCGATCATAATCCCATATTTTTTGGTTTATTAAATAATGTCGCCGGTGGTTTTTAAGGGTTGCCTAAGAGGTTGCACTAAGTGGTGTTAGGACACCACTTAGTGATTAACTATAAAAAATTAAAGCCAATGTTGGCCGTCCTAAACTGAACGGGGGGCTCTAGGGCGAGACAGTCAATCAGTCTGTTGAGCAGATTTATTGCATAAATGCTCTAGTAAAGTCTCAAGGAGGAACAGGCCTATCAAGCCATGGATCATGCCAGGCATTGTAGTGTCAATCAGAAACCGACACAAATTTGCTACAAAAAGTTTAACTATTAAACCGTCGTCTAAAAGAAAATGTAAAAAACTATAAAAATTATCTAAACACAGTAATTCGAGTTGCCAAAAATTCCTACTGTAAAAAACAACTAAAAGGTTGCACAAGCTCACAAAGTAAGTTTTGGTCAGTAGTCAATGAAAGTCTGGACGAGGTAGGACGGTTGGCACCAAGCTGAAAAACTTTAGACGGTCTGAGCAGAGAACTAAGCAATATTAAACAAACAAATTGTTAATAAAATAAAGAATAATTATTGCAATGTAGGTCGAAATTGCGCTAGTGCTATTCCTGATCGCGCGGTCCCGGGCTCGGCGCTATCTCTGCAATTGCCCTGCTTCGGCCCCTTGTCAGCCTCTAAAGAAGACAGCATTTCTGCCACTTTTGTTAAAAAATATTTTAATAGTTTTTCACCTCCACTCCTGCATATAGTTAATTTTAGTCTCACATCTAGTATATTTCCTCATTAATTTAAATTAGCTACAGTCATTCTACTTTATAAAGATGGTCCTCAGGAGAATATTAGTAATTATCTCATTCTAAAAATGTATTCTCAAAAATTTTCGAAAAAGGTGTAAAGTGGCAAATGATTGACAACCTCAAAACTAATAGTGTGTCAGTGACTCTCAGTTTAGACATTTGGAGAAAAGGAGCACGCCAGACGCACTTTTTAAACTCTCGTCATTTATCACTTCCGGTCTTGACGGTAGAGACAGGGTGCTTGGGGTCTTCTTAAATCTCTTCAAGGCCTTCAACTACATTGATCGTGACAAGCTTCTCATTAAACTCCTGGAGTGCGAGGATGGTTCGTTAGCTACTTGTCTGAAAAGCGGCAGTTAGTTGCGGTGGAAGGAGTATCCAGTGAAAAAACGCCTATAGAGTACGGTAGTACAATGAACCGACTCTCTTCAATCTGGATATTAATGAATCAGCTTGTTTGACGGCACCGGGTAGTAATACTTTATTTTTTGCTGTTGACACAGTACTCTTATATAGACAAAAAACCTGCTCAAAAAATCAACAAGCTAATTTATATTTAGTGAAGATCATGAATTGGTTAGAGTCATACAAGCTGACATTAAATTTAAAAAAGACAAAACATGTGACCTTCTCTGTTAGGTCACAGAAGCCTGGACATGAGCTGTGAGCACATAGTGGATGCAATAGGCGACTTGGGGTCAGAGAGTTGTAGTTGTCTCTCTGTGGCTAGAGTTGAGAATTATAAATATCTTGGTGTTTTGCTGGAGTCGGCTACAGTGGGGTGGGCATGTGAAGGTCGTGTATTTTGCTTTTGTTAACTCTCTTCAGGAGTACAGCATCATCGTCCGAGATGACTCATACCATTCAGTTTTAGAACCGTGGTGTGTTGCACAGCGCACAATTATTAAAATAATTCTAAGCGTCCACCCTAGATATCCTTGTTCAGATCTATTTCAAACTATTTTCGTACTCCTAGTAAGACACTTGTACATTAAACGTTTATTAAAATTCATTCAAAAATTTGAATTGAGTGCCTTACTGGTCCTTGGCTTGGAACATAGTTACGATGTCAAAACCAGAGTGGGCAGGAGTGAACTCCCTCCTCCCCCCGACCGCACACCGCCTGGACCAGCAGACAATCCTGCTACATCTTGGCTTCTCTCTTTACCTGAGACCTCACTCTCCGGAGACGTCTTTCTCTGTCTACCTTTAGAAGATCAGGGATTGGTTTCTGTGTATCACCTATATTCTGCCACTCTCAGCAGCTTTACTTTGTAGCAGAATAACCTTTCATTGTATAATATTAATGTAAACTAAATTCTGTCAAAAAAAGTATTAAAGTAAAAAAAATATATAACCACGTCTATAGATAACAAAAGAAACTCAACAAGCAGAATTATTAATGTAATTCAAGCTTTCAGTAGCAGTGTAAAAAACACAAACAAAGAATAAAGCAAGAGTAAAATTTTATGTTTTATTGTAGATAATTTCGGCTCGTTTCATAAACAGAATAATTCATTACTGGGAGATTAATGTCTTATGCTTTTGCTAATCATTCCATGCAAATTTTGTCAACAGAATAATTTTACTCTGCAAGAGCTCTATTTTGTAAAAACGCTTAGGTTTATCTAAGAAAATCTCATTCTTCAAGATCAGATTCAATTTGTTTGTTTAATAAACCATTTAATTTTTTTTAATTTTGTTTGTTTGCCGTATTACTTGTTATGCAAATGTATAATGGCTTAGACTTTGCATTAACAACAACAAATATTTTCTAAAAAGTCTTTAAAACATAGGTTTTTTAAAAAAAAAATGATATATTAATTTTGCTATCATCCAAAAAAATTAACTTTTCTGTGCATAATAAAAAGAAAATTAAAGAAATCGTATATAAATTTTCTTTTTCTAATTTTAAAGTATTGTTTAACAAAGTTTTATCTGTTGAACAATACTTTATAAGTAAACTTTTGTTTATTTTCAAATTTTTGCGTTATCAAAAATTTGTTTTTTTTGTAAAAGCTTTGTAGTTTTTTAAAAACTAAATTACCTCTTCAAATTTTATATTTATTAAAACTTATCTTAAAATGAATCATAAGATTTGATTATTTCGTATTTAGCCACTGATAGTTGCTGTAAAATACAAAATGCTAACATAAACACTTGATAGAATGTAGAATGTAGGTGACAAATAATAATTTCTAAGATAATTTGTTCCCTTATCAAGTCTTTGTAGTAATAGCATGGCAGAGATCCAACCATTTGGCATTTGGTAGATCAGCAGGTGAGTCAACTAAATGATCATCTAGATTCCCCAACTTAACAAAATTAACGTTTTTTTTTGTGTAAGATTGTGTAAAAAAATTGTTGTAACAAAAATTTATTTTTTGTGTATTTATTTTATTGTTTGTAATTTACAACAAAGAACAACATAAGATAAAGGATTTTTCCAGCACTTGATTTAATTATCAACAACGTGCTATAGCTCATTCAGTTCAAGAATAGACAAATTATTTCAGTTTCAAAAGGCAAAACTGAATTACTAGCTTGGATTACACGTCGAGTTACCGTGCTTGATCTCACTTCTATTTTCCTGCCCTGATGACGCCTCCACCGTGCGAATCGTCGACAATTTTATTAAACTTTTCGACACGGTCTTTGCCGAAAGATATCAATATTTCAGTTTTGATTTTACAAAACACTTAAATTTCATAATAAATTTAAAAAAAAATGTTTGAAGAATTTTTTTGTGTAACTTTTTATAAAATTTTTTTATAAAAAACCTAATGGTTCAATAAATTACAAGGTGTTTCATTTACAAAACAAAAGTTTGTACTTTGTTACAAAAAAATATATATATTTTTTTCCGTAAAGCCACACTTAAAAATCAAAAAAATAAGATTATAAAAAGTATTTCCTCCTTTTTTTTACTACTATATATTTTCTTGTGTAAACCAATTATTTCGAACAATTTTAGAAAAAGAAGATAACGTGTTTGTAGTAATTGCAAACTCAAAACAATTCTACAGTTGTATAGCAAATTAATACAAAAAGCAATATAATTGAATAACTAAAAAATTTAAAAAAACGGTGGGGTTTGATGTAAATTGTGTAAAGTTGTAAATTTATTGGTTAACCGAATTTACATTAAGTTAATAGTAATTCACCTTGTATATATATAATAGCACGTAAAAATTAAAATTATTATGTAATTATAATTTTATTGTAATTATACCTAATTAGTCAAAGCTAAGTATTTGTCTCATGTACAGTAATAATGTGTGGACGATTCGTGGTTTCAAGTGATGAGTAATGATTTTATGCAAATCTAGAATCAAACCATTTTTTTTATAAATACACGTGTTAATTTTTAAATAATTTGTGTTTCTAGAATTTTTAGAATAGTTTTCCTAATTTTATTTATTTTCTATTATTTTAATATAATTCGCTAGTATTTTTTTAATTTTGAAAATTTTCTATAAACTTTTTAAATTTATTTGTATACATTTTCTGGTAAATATAATTTTATAAGAACTAGCGTAGCACTGACAAGTAGCTCCTGATGTTATAAAAAATTCAGCATAATATGTATTTAATTTCTGTTAGTAAAGCGAGTAGAGATTTATGTTGTAATAAATAAAAAATTATATGTAATACTTTTACTTTGAATTACGCAAAGTTTTTGTGCTATAAAAACATTGAATAAAAGTATTCTATTATATCTAGTGACTCATCTAGTATTAATATCTAGTGACTCAGCTACAAATTGAGAAAAACAGGCAAGGTTTGAAACAGACGAACGTTTATCGATGAAACCATGTTGTTGCGGTGTGATATAATTCTTTATATGCGGATAAATATAAGAGTGTAGCACAATTTCAAATACCTTCGAGAAATTTGATAAGAGCGAAATTGGTCTGTAGCTAATGATACTATAGTGATCTCCAGACTTAAAAATGGGCGTAACTCTAGACGTCTTCCAGCGAAGTGGGAATGTGCCCTGTTCGAGGGCTGCATTAAATATTAGTGTGAGTGGGTCAGCAAATACGTATCTGCAGTCTTTTACCATAAAGCTTGAAATTTGGTCTGGACCCGCGGTGTTTGAGCTTTTTAAAGACATGCAAGCAGACAATACATCCGATTCTGTTATCTTATTTATCGTAAAGGGGATTTCATGCGCTTTATTGAATGTAATGTCATTGGGGGGGACGAACACGGTTTGAAAAAATTTTGCAAAAGCATTTACTATTTGCTGTGGTGTTTCTAAGATAGTGTCTTCATAAATCATTCGTCCTGGAATTCGGGTTTCACCTTTCTTCGCTTTAACGTATGACCAGAACTTTTGAGTATCATTAGCTATAGAGTTTTGTATGCTTCTTATATGGTTAAGGTGTGCCTTAGAAATTTGTCTTTTAACGAGCTTACGGTATTCATTATATTTGTTCCGGTAAAAAACATCATGCGAGTTCCGGAATTTAATGAGAAACTTTTGTTTTAATCTAATATTGTGAATTATTGTAGAATTAAACCAGCATGGAAAACGATCTGTCTTAGTTTTTTGTGAAAAAGTTGGAATATAACAGTCTAGAAGTCCTTGCAAGTAATGATAGAATTGGTCCAGACGCATATTCACACCTTCATACTGTTCAAGGAAGGTCCAGTCTGTGAGTAACAGATTCTGATACAGTCCGATAAAATTACCTTTCTTAAAATTATATATTTTAGCGCTGTTGTTTGATGGGAAATTATAGTTTGAGCTAGTCATATTAACTGTAATAGAAAGGGCTGGATGGTGACTATCTTCTTTGACAAACGGATTAAGATTACGCGAAACATTGCATTCCACGCTAGCCAGAACAAGATCTAATAGTTTGTTTGATGCATTCCTGATATTATTACATTGAGTAAATTTAATAGATTGTTGAAGTTAATAAGTAAAGTTACAATGTTATTGTTTACGTCTTCTGCAAATAGCGCCAGGTTAAAATCGCCCAAGATTAAAATGTTATCACAGTTAATATACTTGTTTTCAAAAAAGCTGCAAAAGATCTCGAGCTCATTTATGCTTGGCGTACGAGGAAAATATACAACAAAAATTAGTACTGACTCTTTCCCTAGGATGTATTTACACCCAACTACTTCAATTAAATTTAAGCTATTTTGTAACTCACTTACGTCTAACATTTCAACGTTTAACGTACGCTTGCTAGCCAAAAGAACACCTCCACCTCTGTTCACTATCGCTAAGTCCAGATTTCGGTCGCATCTAAACACATTGTACAAGTCGAGTGATATAAATTCCGAAGAAGAGATTGAGTCCTTCAGCCATGTTTCTGTAACACATATGATATCGAAGTCCAATGCACACGTAGCATTGTAAAAGTCATTAATTTTGTTGCAAACGCTGCGTACGTTCTGATAGTAAATTGAAAGTTTATTTAACATTCTAGTTGAACTGTTATTAGAAATGTTGGGCACTAGTTGTTTAAAGATTTTGTAGTAATTTTAGGGACACCATGATTTTTGTTATTAAATCAAAGCAATTCTTATGCACAGCAATATTACACTTGGGTTTTGAACATTTTACGCCATTATTTCCAACTTTTTTACCACATTTTCTTCAATTAGGTATCGGAGTCGCTACCTCAGCGTCCGACTCGCTCGACATGCTGTGTCTCGACTTGACATTGCTAATAGACCTAGCAATGTTTTTCGGCAGTTTAAATAATAAGTAACAAATGTAAAATTAAATTAATACTGAAAATAGTCAATTCAAACAAACTCAACAAAAGACACAAAGTCGCCACTACGATTATTGAAAGTTTTCCTCAAATTTTATAAAATATCATTATTAGATCCTAGTTTTTTATTATGATACTACCCCTAGTTTAAACTCTTTTTTATCTTGCTTAAAATTAAAGAAATATATATTAAAATCGGTTGGCGTAATAATGAGTTATTCGTGTATTTGTTGCGCACATACACAATGCAAATTAAAAACTTTTATCAACGACATCTATGATTTTCTCATGGATGTCTTTGTCAAAACTAAACCAAATTGAGAAAGAACTACACGAGAAAAAACACGAGCTTTCAAATAAAAAACATCATTACAATCGATTCACCTAGGTAGAAGTTCTGAGATAACAAACATAAAACAGAAGTACAGTCGATCTGAGAACCTCCTTTTTTTTTAAATCGCTTAAAAAACCCAACCAAAGAGAAAATCTTAGAAAAAAATACTTTAAAGGCATCATTAACAAATGAACACGAATACATGTGTAAACATGTATTTGCACAAACATGTTTGATGTGTAGTCTAACAAATTTGTTTGACCGTTTGAGCGCTTCTATAACAATAAACATTATTTTGCGAGCTACAGCAGATTACTGCTTATAATGTAAGTGGTTAGATTTTTTATAGTTTCTAAGCGCATATTCAATGTCAATAATCATAAAACTTGATACATGTATCACTGAAAAGCAAATTAATTTAGTTCTTGGCGGCGTAAGCGCTAGAACATTAACAAGACGTAAATCAAAAGTTTAAAGTGATTTCTAAATAAAAAAAATTTAATAATATCAATAATAATAGTCATAACTACACATTTTGAAATAATTGATAATGAAAATTTAGTGATTATTGATTTAAAAGTAATTAATTACCAATTGTCTGATAAAAACGTATTTTGTTATTGGTAGAAAACATAAAGATAAGATTTTAATATCAACAAAATTTGGTGATAATCAATGATATTCAAGTTGCTTGATAGTTGGTTGGGGTTTCACACTAGATTACGGTGAAATATTATAAAAATATGTAACATGTAGTATGTATTTACAATCTACATGTAGATTAGATGTTGCATACAGTTGAAAATAAAAAGAAAAATCATGTTTAGGAAGATACCTATACCTACCATGTCAAAAGCAGTACAGATTTACAGAACAGTAATTAGACTTTCCCACCGAATTATCACTAAACTTTATTAGAGTATTTTGAAATTTTGCAGCGACGTCGGCAAAGATCGAATACACTCTGCTTAAGTATTAGTTGTTTTTTATAATTTAAAATTTTTTTCTATAATAACTTAATAAAATAAGCAAACTTTAGACCGAGTTTTTAATTTAATGTAAGTTTCAACAAAAATTATAGCATTTTGGTTGAGTAGTTTAAGCCTTTTTAAAACGTGTGTCAAAAATTTGAGAAAAAAAATTAATGAATATTCTCTATTTTATAGTCACAGCCGCACCTCTGCATTTAAAAATATATACGTTTTTCTTGTGATGCCAAAAGAAAGAACTACGAAGGAACCGGTTTAAACCTTTTAAAGACACTCCGGAGAACATAAAAAAAGTTTTATTCACCTTTTGATGATGACCGCTTGGTATTCGAAAGCGCTCTCGAGATGTAATAAACAATCTTTTTTGCAAGTGGTGAATGGTTGAATACTCTGGAGAAGAATTATTGCATTGACAACATAGTCAGACTAAAACTTGTGCAACAAATGCAACCTATCTGAATCGTCCTGATGGTACATTATATACAGGACATTTCATGAGAAGTTAGCAGACAGTTGTGCGGGCTTAACGACTGTCAATCGTTTTAGAAGTTGAAAATGTAGCAGTGTTGCTGAAGGCTACATAAAATCTTTAGTACTTCAGATAAAAAGTAAACTCAACATTGCAAAACAGATTTTAAGTGACAATGAAAATAAGGCATCGACCATCAAACACGTACCATCAACTAGCAACGTCATTGTGAGTTGCGTCAATAATCGTTCAGTCAAAAATTCAACCAATGCAAGTGAATTTGTTGTAACTGTAAATGTAAGTTTTAATATCAATAAATAAAAAAGTATTATTATTTAATATAGTTATTATTTTCTAGGAAATTGTTATTATACCCCAGGAAATAAAATACCTTATTATCGATCAAAAACGAGGAAACAAGGATTTAATTTATTTCAGGCTGGGAAGAAAATGTATATGTATACCTATAAAATTTAATTAGAGTTGAGCAAATATCAGCAATTAATAATAAAGATAAAACAATAACATTACATGCAGATATAACTTGCTTTTTTCAGACCAATCGTTCCAATGTCAAACACCTATAATATTTCCAAACCGCTTAAATTAGAATTTTTTCCAGTAGAAAACTTGCATGAGATTATTAATAAAGATTTAAGAGTAAAATTGAACAGTTACAAAAATTAGTGTAGTGTCAAAAACAATAAATTTTTCAATGAAACAATAAATTTTATAAACAAAATGAAGGAGGTAGAATGGACCAATATGTATAATGCCAGTTATGGCAGTTATACATTTGCATCTTTATTTATTTTTGTTTTTGCATTTATGTTATTTATGCATCTTTTTGAAAATAATTCAAGAGACAGGTTTTGATTCTTTTATAAAATGTGAGTAAGGTGACGTTTTCGTAGTTTTAAATAATACTAAAAGTTAACAAATTTTGTGTCAAATTTAAATAATTTTTTGCCTTCAATTAAATCCACTTATGAATAGAAAATAATAACAAATTATTTTTTTTAGATGTAAATATAATTGCAAAAGCCACAAGCGATTTAGAATTTGATGTATTTGAAAAAAAACAAGCACTTTGAGACACATACCTAATAAATCAAATCATTGTTTTCAAGATAAAATAGCAAGTTTGAGCTTCTAAGTTAATAGATCAATTGGCTTTCCTCCAAATCAAAAAATTTTAATAAAGAAAAAGCATTTATCAAAACAGTTGTTTCAAACAAATAAACAAAAACTTTAATTAATATATAATAAAACCCGATGTAGTTGCTCTGTCTAACAAATTTTAGATTTTTTAAAAATTTTTTTCCTTTTAAATGAGTTTTTGTATGAAAAAGTAGCTATCCTAAAAATTACAATGTTTTTTTAATAATTTCTAAAAATTTTTTTCAATTTTGATAACCCTTTTGAACGTAGGAGGGATCGAAAGCAGACTTTGAGAAAAGGATGGAATGTGTCAAAATCGCGATAATAACGTCTGAACGTACTATGGATAGATTCTATATCACTAAGGATTTTTTCAACAAAAGTCATTTGTCAGTGTCTAACCTGTCAGTCGTATCGTAATTTTACGAAAATCTACCAAAATACAGCTTAAATCTATAAAATATCTATTAAATGAACATGGGGGTTTTATTTATAAAGTCATCACATCAAGAGATTTAATGTAATTTCGTCAAGAAAGAAAAAAAGTCATTTCAAGAGAAGATTATAATATAATCGAAATTACAATGAATTTTCAAATGAAAACAACGTTTAAAGGCTATTTTGGAAAGACCGAAGACCGATAAAGGTTTGTAAAGGTTGTATTTAGTTTTTAATAGATTTTAAGGCATTTTGTAGAGAAAAATCAATAAATGTCAGTGTCTAACCTGTCAGTGTCTAACCTGTCAGTCGTATCGTAATTTTGGCGAAAATCTACCAAAATACAGCTAAAATCTATAAAATATCTATTAAATAAACATGGGGGTTTTATTTATAAAGTCATCACATCAAGAGATTCAATGTAATTTTAAAAAGTCATTTCAAGAGAAAATTATAACTTCAGGAGTGAAGTGATGGAAAAATGGGGTTCAATGATGAGTGCAAAAATGTTGATTGAAGAGGTCCATTTAGAGATTATATGTGTTAAAATTATAGATAAAAAAAAAGAGTTTAATAGTGTGAGTTTATATTTAATTAATTTTCAGGTTTTTCTACTTTTTTTTTAGAGCTTCATGTGAGAGATATCATCAACTACAAAAAAAAAGTCGAAACGAAACGTTACTCTCATTGAAAAGGAATTTTGAAGAAAATATAGCCTTGAATTGATTATAGATTGGTAGTTATAGAAAAAAATCTAATTGTTTCTTCACAAGAAGACCACAATAAAAAATCTTTTACATTATATAAAGAGTTTATATTGTAAAATCATCATGTGGGAAAAAAACTTTTAATTAAGCTTTAAGAGTGTTTGAGTTGGAAAACTTAAATATTTTATATTAAAATTGTATTAAGATAATAACTTTCTATTGATAATGAGTGACAAATCTATGACACCGACAGATGTCATTATGTTTGCTATGACATAACCTACTTTTTTTTTGATAAAAGTTACGTCAAATATTTAAAAAAAAGTGTTTTCGGTTACAGTGTTGCCACTAGACAACTAAAAAATTTATAAAAAGTGTTGCCAACTGAAAAAACAAAATATTGATAAAAAATTTTGGCTCTTTTTATGCTGTACAAGCAAATTTTTATAATTAATAGTTAAAAAAGAAAAGTTTTGAATTTGTGTTTATCTAAATTGGTAACAAGAGGAAATAGAAACGGCGTTTTTGGTTACAGTGTTGCAGATAGGTGCAATAAAAAAGTCTCTAAAAAGTATTGCCAATTAAAAAATCATTATTAAGCACGTTTAGTAGTGTTTGGGTTGGAAATCTTATATTTCATAATAAAAGTGCACAATGGCAGCAACTTAATATTGATTATGTGTGACACATCTTTAACATTGACAATATTATTGAAAGATGTCAATGTGTTCGCTACGATATAACCTAATTTTTTTTTAAAAGTGTTGCCAAATTAAATATTTATTAAAAAAAATTTTTCTTTTGATTGTATTAATTATAAACAAATGTTTCTAATTTTAAACAAATATTTCTAATTAATAATTATACAAGAAAAATTTGAAAACTTTGATATTTAATTTCCGACAATCAAATGTGCGAAAAAAAAAATTTGCAAAAAATTAAAAATTAAAAAATGTTAATTTAAAAGATATGCTATGATTTAAGTAAAAAAAGCATCAAGAAAAACTAAAAGAAATTATAAATTTGTTGATAATAAAAAAGAAAAGATAATTTAAGTAGTATAGAAAAACAAAATTATGGTTGTCGTAGAAAAATAAAAATTGATAAAATTAAGTAAAGAATAAAAAAAATCGAAAAAAAAATTTATAGAAAAGAAAATGTTTAGATTGGAAAACTATGTTATAAATAAGGAAAAAAAAATGTTAAAATATCAGGAGTTTATAGATGGATAATACAATATTAAAAAAAGAATAGTATAAAAAAAATTAGAATACACAAAAAAAGAAAATGTAAGAGAGAAATAAGACGAAAATAAAAAATATTAAAATTAAGTAAATACATTATAAAAATAGGAACAAAGAGAATCAAAAAGAAAAAAGTGAAGAGAAATAAAAAAACGAGTTCGAAAAAAAAAGTTGAAGAGATAAAAAAGAAAAAGAATAAAAAGAAAGAGAAAATAAAAGTTTCAATGTACGAATTTCTATAGAGTAGTTGTTTTTTTGAACTTGATATATGATATATAACTAAAATATAAATAATTTTTATTGATTTTTTCTTTAGATTATGTATGATTGTAATTGAATGATTACATATTTTAAAAAAATTAAATAGAAAATAGGAAAATAAAATAGAAAAAGAAAACAAATAGAAAAAAAAAAGAAAGAATATAGTATATAATTAATAAAATGTAATACGAACCTTTTTAATAAAAATAAAATATGGTTGTTTTATGGTTGCTTAAGGCAACCTTATATATATAAGAAAGTGAGGTAAGTGAAAGGAGGAATAAATAAAAAAATATAATAATAGAAACAAAAATAAATATATAAAATAACAATTTTAATTTTGAAAAAAAATAATAGAAGACTTTTTTTAGAAAAGAATAAGAAAAAATTTATATAAATTATTATAATATATTATAGTTTTTAATCTTCTAATTTTAATAACAATTATTATTAAAGTAATAAAATTAATATAAAAATAAAAAAAATTAAAACAAAGAAAAAAAAATTAAAATAAAAGAAAGAAAAAAATTTGAAAGAAAAAGAAGAATAAAAATCAAGTATATTAAATAAAATGTAATGCAAAATTTTTTTATAAAAAAAAAATTGTTGTGTTATTGTTGCCGAACGCAACCTTTTACATATAAGAGAGTATAGTAAGAACAAAAAGGAATAAGAAATATATATATAATATAAATAATATAAAATAATGATAGATAGTAATATTATTTTTAAATATTAAAGTAATATTAATATGAAAACGTTATGTCAAAATCTGATCTCAAATGTTATAACGAGAATTTTTATAACCGAAAATGACTGTCCGCCACCTAAATAATGAGAATAAAATAAAAAATTTATAATAATAATAAATAGTAAAAGTATTTTCAAAAATAAATAATAATAGATTTATATATGTTGCCGCAGGCAACATTCAATACGAGTGAGTAGAACAAGTACAAACAAAAATAAAAAAAAAATTTAGTAAATGGTAATATGCTTGCTTTTGTATAAAAAAAAGATGAGAAAGATAAAAGAAAAAGAAAAAAGTATAATTAATAAAATCTAATTAAAGTTTTTGAAATAAATAATAATAAATTTCAAGATAAATAATAATGGGCTAGGTTTATATAAATGTTGTCAAAGGCAATGATATGAGAAAGTAGAATAAGTACAAAAAGAAATAAATAAAAAAATATTACAATAAAAAAATAAATTTTCAATAATCTAATAAAAAAAAAAACTGCGTCTATTTTACGGTTGCCGAAGGCAACCCCTCTAGGTTCATACACGTTGCCGTAGGCAACCCTCTACTCAAGAGAGTAGGTAAGCACCCGGAGGGTGCGAAACCATACTCTCGTTAATATATAATAAAACCCGATGTAGTTGCTCTGTCTAACAAATTTTAAATTTTTTAAAAATTTTTTCCTTTTTAAATGAGTTTTTTTATGAAAAAGTAGCTATCCTAAAAATTACAATGTTTTTTTAATAATTTCTAAAAATTTTTTTCAAATTTGATAACCCCCTTGAACGTAGGAGGGATCGAAAGCAGAGTTTGAGAAAGAGATAGAATGTGTCAAAATCGCGATAATAACGTCTAAACTTACTATGGCTAGATTCTATATCACTAAGAATTTTCATCAACAAATGTCAGTGTCTAACCTGTCAGTGTCTAACCTGTCAGTCGTATCGTAATTTTGGCAAAAATCTACCAAAATACAGCTTAAATCTATAAAATAACTAATAAATAAACATGGGGGTTTTATTTATAAAGGTTTCCTATCAAGAGATTCAATGTAATTTCGTCAAGAAAGAAGGTTTTACAATTTGTCGCCCCCCAAACTGTCAACGGACTGAAGTGTGAATATAATGGGAGAACAATTCAATAAATATTTAAATGAAAACATTGTTTAAAAACTATTTTGAAGCGACCGATAAAGGTTTGATTAATTTTTTAAAAGATTTCAAGGCATTTTGTAGAGAAATATTAGTGCTCCAAACTGTCAAATTAGTGAAGGGAATATAATCGAAATTACAATGAATTTTCAAATGAAAACAACGTTTAAAGGCTATTTTGGAAAGACCGAAGACCGATAAAGGTTTGTAAAGGTTGTATTTAGTTTTTAATAGATTTTAAGGCATTTTGTAGAGAAAAATCAACAAATGTCAGTGTCTAACCTGTCAGTGTCTAACCTGTCAGTCGTATCGTAATTTTGGCGAAAATCTACCAAAATACAGCTAAAATCTATAAAATGTCTATTAAATAAACATGGGGGTTTTATTTATAAAGATCTCCCATTAAGAGATTTAATGTAATTTCGTCAAGAAAGAAGGTTTTACAATTTGTCGCCCCCCAAACTGTCAACGGACTGAAGTGTGAATATAATGGGAGAACAATTCAATAAATATTTAAATGAAAACATTGTTTAAAAACTATTTTGAAGCGACCGATAAAAATTTGCATAGGCTTGGTTTTTTATATTGGAAAAGATAGAAGAAATAATAGAAAGAAAAGCTCTGGGTAGGTTTTTTACTTTTTTTTTATTAAATACTAAAATCTTATATTGATATGGTTTACTTATAATGTAAAATTTTAATATAAGAGAAAAGCTTAATTTGTATATGTTTTCGATGTGTTGAAGAAAACAATTTTTTTTTTATTAATAATAAAAGATAGATTGATTTAAACAAATTTTTAATTAAAATGTATATTTGCAAATTTAATGTTATAAATATAAGTTTTGTTATTGTTTTCTTTTTTTTTTATTATTTGTTTTTTTTTTAAATTTTTATATTTTTGGTTTGGTTTTTTATATATTTTTTTGTTGTTTTCTTTTTTCTTATTATTTTCTTCTTTTTCTGGAACGTCCTCTCCCCGATCCATATCGACATCATTCTATTTAAATTTAAAAATAAATTAGTAGAAATATTAAATTTTTTATTTAAAAAAAAAAGATGGAGCCCATTTTAATAGGAATTAAATGCATTTTTTGGAGTGTGATGACAGTATATGATATTTATATAGATATCATCATCATCATAATGATAAAATGCAACAAATGGGGCTTTTAACGCTTTCTAGCGGTACACAAGAACTCTTTCATTTAATTTTATTGGATTCGATTAAATTTAAGATGTTTTAAAATTTTGATAACTAATAAAATTATATTGAAAGAGTACCTATATAATAATGAAAATTGAATTTTTTTTTATTTAATTTTAAAAGAATAATTAGTAAAACTTACTGAATCTTTGCTCTCTGCCATCTTCTTCTTCTTTATATTTTTCTAAAATAAAAAATTTTTTTTTTGTTGCTATAAACAAATTTGTTTATAGCAACCAATAATTACAAAATTTTTTTTTTTAAATTGACATATATATTTATTTGTTTCTTAGTAACACAAACAAAATAATTATTTATAATTTTTTTCATAAAAATAGTTGTGAAAACGTTATTTATAAGAAAATTTTTGCAATTGAATGAAATTATTATTATATGCTGTCTCAGATGCATTAGATTTACAGTAAATGGTTATCTAGACTGTTTATATACAAGGTACATTGTAATTATTTTTGATTGATTATACAATGAAATTATTTTGAGAGAATGCTATAAATCTGGATCTTAATAGTATTAAAATAAATGGAATCTAAGAGGACTGTTGGAGATAGTTGGCAATTCCTATACATATTTCATTTTAAAATGGTAAAAAACTTTATTTAGTAATAATTTTGATTTTTAATTGTTATGAAAAATTTTAAATTTACCACTCTAATATTTTTGACATGACATCGTTGCTGTTAGCAACAAAAAAAAAGATAATAATAAATTAATTATTTTTAGAATTTTTATAAAGTATTTACATATTTTACAAAATTAAGTGTAAAAGTGTTTATTTTTTGCAAAATATAAGTGAAAAGCTTAAAATAAAGTAGGTTTAATAATTATTTAATCTCATTGTCTATAAATCTTTTGTTTAGATAAGATTTGATGAAAATTTTTGAGAAGGCATCTAATTTTTTGGTCTGTTTTACATTTTTTCCTTTATTACAATATGGGTATATAATACGAATGGCTAGAAGAGCTTTTTTGATTATATTATATAAGAACTGTGATTGTAGGAAAATTTATAATTATGTATACGAAAAGTGAGAATAAGTTGTGTTTGAGACCAATCGATGAAAGAAGATTTATATAAATGAATTAAAATCAGATAGAAGTGGAAAATTATTTTCGAAAAGTATCTATACAGAATATATATTTTTTTCTCAATCGTACGTACTTATTTTTATATTTTTAAATAAGCAATTAAATATTTAAAAAAAAAATACGATGTCAATTGTCAATTATTATTACAACATAATCAATTAAAAAATACAAAGTGATCACTTAATATTAATGATTTATATTTTATAACTAACATGAAATATGAAACGTTTTTCTGTCAATTTTAATGTACAAATTTCTATAGAGTGGTCGTTTTTTTAAATTTGATATATAATATATAACTAAAATATAAATAATTTTTTTTGATTTTTTCTTTAGATTATGTATGATTGTAATTGAATGATTTTAGAAAAATTAAATAGAAAATAGGAAAAAATTAAGAAAATTAGAAAAAGAAAACAAATAGAATAAAAAAGAAAGAAAGAATAAAGTATATAGTAGATAGAGAGTGAGGGTGCAGTTGCTCCCCCCACCACTTTTTGCGGTTTTACTTCCTGTCTCACGTCACGTGACCTTGTACAGATGCCCTGATTGGTCGGTTTGATTTAAGCCTTCTCCCCCCACCACTTTTTCGAAAATTTTGATATCCGCTTTGGAGCATTCACTCATGAACCGCGAGCAAAGCTCGACGTGTTTAAATAAAAAATAGCGGTTCTGATCCATGCTAATCTCGGTAAGGTAGGCCACTATCGGTTAAACTATAGAGCTGCTTAGTTGTGACGTCACTAGCAATATGGCTGCTTAGTTGTGACGCTGTAATAATTTGAAAAATCACGGTTTATAGACATATTTAATAAGCTAATCTAGACAAACCTATAATCAAAAACTGTCAACACATAAACTAAAAGTATAGAGCTGCTTAGTTGTGACGTCACCAGCTTCATGCTAAGTGGGGGCGCCATATTTTAGTATAGAATTAGATTGGAGCAGTATCAATGTTTTTCTAAAGATAAAAAATGATCTAGTCTTGTCACAAGTCGCGAATCTTAGCAGGCCCCACCAGGTATTAGCTCCCACCAGCAGGTCCCCACCAGCAGGTCCAGCAGCATCCGAGAGCATCAGAGCTCCTATTGGTTGAACGAGCACATAACTTAGCACAAAGTGTGTTGATTGGCTGGCTGGACAACTCATCATTTAATGGTTTTAACAAACTTAATAGATTTAATAGATTTAATAGATTTAATAGATTTAATAGATTTAATAGATTTAATAGATTTAATAGATTTAATAGATTTAATAAATTTAATTGATTTGTAAGACTTAATAGATTTAATAGATTTAACAGATTTAATAGATTTAATAAATTTAATAGATTTAATAAATTCAATAAATTCAATAGATTTAATAGATTTAATAGATTTAATAGATTTAATAGATTTAATAGATTTAATAGATTTAATAGATTTAATAGATTTAATAGATTTAATAGATTTAATAGATTTAATAGATTTAATAGATTTAATAGATTTAATAAATTTAATTGATTTGTAAGATTTAATAGATTCATTTAATGGTTTTAACAAACTTAATAGATTTTATAAATTTGGTAGATCTAATTGATTTTATAGTTCTTATAGATTTAATAAGTTTAAGAAAAATAATAGATTTAATGGTTTTAATAGATTTAATAGATTTAATAGATTTAATAGATTTAACAGATTTAATAGATTTGATAAATTTAATGGATTAAATAGATTTAATAGATTTAATAGATTTAATAGATTTAATAGATTTAATAGATTTAGTAGATTTAATAGATTTAATAGATTTAATAGATTTAATAGATTTAATAGATTTAATAGATTTAATAAATTTAATTGATTTGTAAGATTTAATAGATTTAATAGATTTAACAAACTTAATAGATTTTAAAGATTTAATAAATTTAATAGATTTAATAGATTCAATAGATTTAATAGATTTAATAGATTTAATAGATTTAATAGATTTAATAGATTTAATAGATTTAATAGATTTAATAGATTTAATAAATTTAATTGATTTGTAAGATTTAATAGATTTAATAGATTTAACAAATTTAATAAAAAACTATAAAAACGATAAAGTGTTTTAATTATCAGAACTTTTTTCACATTGTTTTATCTCTACTTGCTTCCTGTCCTTTTTCCTAAATGATCTAACCAAGACTTGTTACGACATGTAGAAAATTGTGGTTTTTGTAATTTAAATGAAACAAAAACTGTTATCTAAAACCGCAACATCCATTTTTTTTTATTTAAACATTAGTGTTATGAACTTGTAGTGTAGTATAAAAATTTAAGTTGTACCATGGCATCCGATAACAGTTTCGTTTCAAAAATAAATGAAATTGGTCAATGTGAGTTTCCACCTAAATTGAATGTTTCCGATCTTACGATAGGAAAACAATATAAAATTAAATTAATAAAAAAGGTTAAAACATGTTTTGGGGAGTGTGTTTTATGTGAAGTGGAGGATGGAGTGATTTTTCTCCCCAAACGTTTAACTTCAACTTTAACACCAGAGTGTATAGAAGAGTTATTGTGTGGCAACGGATCCTATCTAACATATGAGGGGGTGAAACCGTGTGGGCAGTTGAATCCTGCACACAAATTTACATTTAAGAAACTTTAAATTATTAATAAGGTAAGATATTTATAGTGTATTAAAAACTTTATTAAAAAACATTTTATTTTAGATTAAATTTATACTTTACATTTAAGAAACTTTAAATTATCAATAAGGTAAGATATTTATAGTACATTAAAAACTTTATTAAAAAACATTTTATTTTAGATTTTATACAAAAAATATTTAATAATAAGGTTATAGTTAAGTAATAAAACAATGGTTCCATCTTCTGTATCAAATGGATTGACCCCTTCAAGTACCAAAAAAAAATACGATTATCTTAAATTATTTATCTTTAATTTTTTAGTTAATGTGGACTTATACAACGTGGAAAGATGGAAAAATGTACCAAAACTATCAACATCTTCCGAAGGTTGTTTCAATCACACAGAAAATATGGGGTGCTGTTGTAGCAACACAAATTATATATTGTTATATAATTGGTTAAAAGGCAATGTATTAATTTGAAAATAAATAAGTAAAAAAAAAAATGTATGCTTTTTCCTATCTATAAACTAACAATTATTTTACTAATAACCATAGTAAGACCTAAAATCTTTTTTTTTACTTTAGTACTTTAGACCAAGATGTAAACTAAGAAAAGCGTTTTATAATAAAAATTAAGTTTTTATTTAAACCTGTGTGCACCATAAATGATTGATTTTAAAGTTGTTTATACACACAAAAATATTTACTTATAGAGTTTAAAAACATATGTAAATTAAAGGTTGTAAAATAAAAACCACTTTATTGAACATATTAATGAGTAATGAGCAACTACTTGATAAAACTATTAATGTAAGATCATTTTTTAAATATTATTTTCGTTTATTTATACTTTCAACGAAGTAGACGCTAATTTAATGCTACTTATTTAATTGTTAGGTTTAACAAGTTTTATTACTGAAACAAAAAGTAGTCAAATTAACATTATTTGCACGTGTAAAAAAATTATATTATTTCTAGGAGAAGCGCTTAAGAGACTTGTTCAGGTACAAACCTATAATTCAGATTCTATCGTTAAATAATATTATTACAATTAATATTATCATCAATAATATAGATTTGCAATAAAGTTATTTAAAATAAACAACAAAACTTTTTTTTTAAATATTTGGTTTTTTAACAAAAATCGGTAGGCAATACTAAATTTGAACATATTTAACCAAATTTGAACATTCTAGCTACTTTACAGTAAATATGGTACAAACTAAGAGTCATTTTATCAACAACATTTTATTATCGTATTTGTAAAAACATGATAAAGTACTTTTATAAGAATATTTTACAATCTGCACACCTCATGTGTTCTTATAATGGAATGTCTATATTAGAAATTATTAAATATATTTGTAATTCTTTTAATAATATTGAAAGCTCTTGTTTAATAGAATATATGTATTATTTTCCAAAATGAAATTTTAAATGAATTCAATAAAAAATATAAAAAGTACTATGTTTTGTTTCTATATATATATATATATATATGTATTTCATCGAACTTATCTAAATAAACAAAAATTAATCCACAAACATTTAAACATAAATTGAATTTATTTTGTATAAAAATGAAAAAGATAACTAAATAAAGATTCCATTATATGTGATATCATTTTTACATCATCTTTAACCACGAAAATCTTACATCATATCCATAAGAGAAAAATTATCTACTAAATGAAAGGAAATCCTCAAAGCGTTATATTTATGAAAAAAAAGATAAATTTTACATCATTTTTGACCAAACTTTTTCCACAATATCCGTATGAGAAAAATTAATATAACTAATGATCTAAGTTTTCTATAATTCTTCTCATTCTATCAAATGTTTTTTAACAATTTGGTTTATAGTCTTTTTGAAAAAATAATGTCATCATCTCTAGAACAACTCGCTATTAATACAATATTAAAAAATATTCATATTAATAAACAATTTTATAAATTTAATACATGAGATTTAATAGATTAAATATAATACTTAATAAATTTAATCTGTATTCTTTTTGTTCTTAAATCATTTTTCTTCAATTGTTTTTACATCTAGTATTCAATTGTTTTTTCATTAATTTTTTTTGTCTGAACATTTTTATTTTTTTCAACTATTCTCTTTAGATTTAGTTCTGTTTTTTCTTTTTTAATCCGTTTTTTCATTTGTTTTTTTATTTTTTTTTTTAAAAACTATCATTTTTTAATTATAAAACTAAATAATAATAGCTTTGTTGATATAGCGTGTGCCAAATTTGCAAATGGTGACAGAATGTGTGAACCAGCTGTCAGTGGTGGCAGCTTTTGTAGAAATGTATGATATGGGTGGAGGTGATGTTGTCCAACATGTATTAACTTGTTTAGTGTTGAAGTATATGTTTAGAATGTGAGATGTGTATAATAAGCGGTAAGCGAATATTTATTAATAAAACATATCTAATTTAAAGTTTACAGATATTGGAGGTGTCAACAATCTGTGTTAGAAAAAATTAATAGATTATTGAAAAATATAACAGAGTTAAAAGATGTGTTAACCATATATGCGATGACTGAAAAATTTAATTCAGTTCTCACTATATAATAATTTAAAAAGTGATAGTTAATGGTATTGTATGTATATACATATAATTCAAAAAATAATATTTTCGAGCATGAAAAGATATCAGTGCTACTCTTATCAATATTTCCTCTTAATATCATCCGAAAGATGTAATGAAAACGTATGTGAAAAGTGTTTATTAGAAGAATACAATAATGGTATGGTAATGATGTTTTCAAAGAAAAAACAACATATGATTGTAAGGAAACAGTCAATAGAAATAATGAAAAAACGATGTTCAAAAATTTTTATTAATTGTGATCGATGTGGTGACGAGTGTTTTAAAATAAATGACCTTGATAGCTGTTATCTCTGTAAATTATATTACTCTTTAAATGGAAATCAAGAATTTAAGAAAAAAATATTATTTAAAATTTAATGTATATGTGTGTGAGAGAGAGAGAGAGAGATACAATAAAAAATTTGTTTGTCTTATTTGATATCTCGATAATTTCATGTTATTGAATAAATTATAGTTTTTTACCTATTCTATTATACAAACAATATTTATTGTAAATTTATTGAATAAAGTATACATTCATAGTTTATATGTTTATCTATACACATCAAGGTAAAGGTGTTCTATTTCCAGATGGCGCCACTATCGCGGTTGGAGCCAGGCAACCCCCAAAACACATTTTCAAAATATTTAATTTAGTAGGTTGAGCGGATCTGTTTTTTTCATAGAAAAATACTATTTAATATCTAAAAAAAAAAAAATTTTAGCAAGTCGCGAATCTGTAATTAGCAGGCTCCACAGGTATTAGCGGACAGCCCCCACCAGCAGGTCCAGTCTGAATATACTGATCCAGGCACTTCACTATAGGATCGCATTTTAGTATTGAACGCATATGTATTGCACGAAGTATTATTATACACATTATCTGTATTACATGTATCATATACATCACCTCCACCCATATCATACATTTCTACAAAAGCTGCCACCACTGACAGCTGGTACTGCTGCTGGACCTGCTGGTGGGGGCTGTCCGCTAATACCTGTGGAGCCTGCTAATTACAGATTCGCGACTTGCTAAAATTTTTTTTTTTTTAGATATTAAATAGTATTTTTCTATGAAAAAAACAGATCCGCTCAACCTACTAAATTAAATATTTTGAAAATGTGTTTTGGGGGTTGCCTGGCTCCAACCGCGATAGTGGCGCCATCTGGAAATAGAACACCTTTACCTTGATGTGTATAGATAAACATATAAACTATGAATGTATACTTTATTCAATAAATTTACAATAAATATTGTTTGTATAATAGAATAGGTAAAAAACTATAATTTATTCAATAACATGAAATTATCGAGATATCAAATAAGACAAACAAATTTTTTATTGTATCTCTCTCTCTCTCTCTCACACACATATACATTAAATTTTAAATAATATTTTTTTCTTAAATTCTTGATTTCCATTTAAAGAGTAATATAATTTACAGAGATAACAGCTATCAAGGTCATTTATTTTAAAACACTCGTCACCACATCGATCACAATTAATAAAAATTTTTGAACATCGTTTTTTCATTATTTCTATTGACTGTTTCCTTACAATCATATGTTGTTTTTTCTTTGAAAACATCATTACCATACCATTATTGTATTCTTCTAATAAACACTTTTCACATACGTTTTCATTACATCTTTCGGATGATATTAAGAGGAAATATTGATAAGAGTAGCACTGATATCTTTTCATGCTCGAAAATATTATTTTTTGAATTATATGTATATACATACAATACCATTAACTATCACTTTTTAAATTATTATATAGTGAGAACTGAATTAAATTTTTCAGTCATCGCATATATGGTTAACACATCTTTTAACTCTGTTATATTTTTCAATAATCTATTAATTTTTTCTAACACAGATTGTTGACACCTCCAATATCTGTAAACTTTAAATTAGATATGTTTTATTAATAAATATTCGCTTACCGCTTATTATACACATCTCACATTCTAAACATATACTTCAACACTAAACAAGTTAATACATGTTGGACAACATCACCTCCACCCATATCATACATTTCTACAAAAGCTGCCACCACTGACAGCTGGTTCACACATTCTGTCACCATTTGCAAATTTGGCACACGCTATATCAACAAAGCTATTATTATTTAGTTTTATAATTAAAAAATGATAGTTTTTAAAAAAAAAAATAAAAAAACAAATGAAAAAACGGATTAAAAAAGAAAAAACAGAACTAAATCTAAAGAGAATAGTTGAAAAAAATAAAAATGTTCAGACAAAAAAAATTAATGAAAAAACAATTGAATACTAGATGTAAAAACAATTGAAGAAAAATGATTTAAGAACAAAAAGAATACAGATTAAATTTATTAAGTATTATATTTAATCTATTAAATCTCATGTATTAAATTTATAAAATTGTTTATTAATATGAATATTTTTTAATATTGTATTAATAGCGAGTTGTTCTAGAGATGATGACATTATTTTTTCAAAAAGACTATAAACCAAATTGTTAAAAAACATTTGATAGAATGAGAAGAATTATAGAAAACTTAGATCATTAGTTATATTAATTTTTCTCATACGGATATTGTGGAAAAAGTTTGGTCAAAAATGATGTAAAATTTATCTTTTTTTTCATAAATATAACGCTTTGAGGATTTCCTTTCATTTAGTAGATAATTTTTCTCTTATGGATATGATGTAAGATTTTCGTGGTTAAAGATGATGTAAAAATGATATCACATATAATGGAATCTTTATTTAGTTATCTTTTTCATTTTTATACAAAATAAATTCAATTTATGTTTAAATGTTTGTGGATTAATTTTTGTTTATTTAGATAAGTTCGATGAAATACATATATATATATATATATATATAGAAACAAAACATAGTACTTTTTATATTTTTTATTGAATTCATTTAAAATTTCATTTTGGAAAATAATACATATATTCTATTAAACAAGAGCTTTCAATATTATTAAAAGAATTACAAATATATTTAATAATTTCTAATATAGACATTCCATTATAAGAACACATGAGGTGTGCAGATTGTAAAATATTCTTATAAAAGTACTTTATCATGTTTTTACAAATACGATAATAAAATGTTGTTGATAAAATGACTCTTAGTTTGTACCATATTTACTGTAAAGTAGCTAGAATGTTCAAATTTGGTTAAATATGTTCAAATTTAGTATTGCCTACCGATTTTTGTTAAAAAACCAAATATTTAAAAAAAAAGTTTTGTTGTTTATTTTAAATAACTTTATTGCAAATCTATATTATTGATGATAATATTAATTGTAATAATATTATTTAACGATAGAATCTGAATTATAGGTTTGTACCTGAACAAGTCTCTTAAGCGCTTCTCCTAGAAATAATATAATTTTTTTACACGTGCAAATAATGTTAATTTGACTACTTTTTGTTTCAGTAATAAAACTTGTTAAACCTAACAATTAAATAAGTAGCATTAAATTAGCGTCTACTTCGTTGAAAGTATAAATAAACGAAAATAATATTTAAAAAATGATCTTACATTAATAGTTTTATCAAGTAGTTGCTCATTACTCATTAATATGTTCAATAAAGTGGTTTTTATTTTACAACCTTTAATTTACATATGTTTTTAAACTCTATAAGTAAATATTTTTGTGTGTATAAACAACTTTAAAATCAATCATTTATGGTGCACACAGGTTTAAATAAAAACTTAATTTTTATTATAAAACGCTTTTCTTAGTTTACATCTTGGTCTAAAGTACTAAAGTAAAAAAAAAGATTTTAGGTCTTACTATGGTTATTAGTAAAATAATTGTTAGTTTATAGATAGGAAAAAGCATACATTTTTTTTTTTACTTATTTATTTTCAAATTAATACATTGCCTTTTAACCAATTATATAACAATATATAATTTGTGTTGCTACAACAGCACCCCATATTTTCTGTGTGATTGAAACAACCTTCGGAAGATGTTGATAGTTTTGGTACATTTTTCCATCTTTCCACGTTGTATAAGTCCACATTAACTAAAAAATTAAAGATAAATAATTTAAGATAATCGTATTTTTTTTTGGTACTTGAAGGGGTCAATCCATTTGATACAGAAGATGGAACCATTGTTTTATTACTTAACTATAACCTTATTATTAAATATTTTTTGTATAAAATCTAAAATAAAATGTTTTTTAATAAAGTTTTTAATGTACTATAAATATCTTACCTTATTGATAATTTAAAGTTTCTTAAATGTAAAGTATAAATTTAATCTAAAATAAAATGTTTTTTAATAAAGTTTTTAATACACTATAAATATCTTACCTTATTAATAATTTAAAGTTTCTTAAATGTAAATTTGTGTGCAGGATTCAACTGCCCACACGGTTTCACCCCCTCATATGTTAGATAGGATCCGTTGCCACACAATAACTCTTCTATACACTCTGGTGTTAAAGTTGAAGTTAAACGTTTGGGGAGAAAAATCACTCCATCCTCCACTTCACATAAAACACACTCCCCAAAACATGTTTTAACCTTTTTTATTAATTTAATTTTATATTGTTTTCCTATCGTAAGATCGGAAACATTCAATTTAGGTGGAAACTCACATTGACCAATTTCATTTATTTTTGAAACGAAACTGTTATCGGATGCCATGGTACAACTTAAATTTTTATACTACACTACAAGTTCATAACACTAATGTTTAAATAAAAAAAAATGGATGTTGCGGTTTTAGATAACAGTTTTTGTTTCATTTAAATTACAAAAACCACAATTTTCTACATGTCGTAACAAGTCTTGGTTAGATCATTTAGGAAAAAGGACAGGAAGCAAGTAGAGATAAAACAATGTGAAAAAAGTTCTGATAATTAAAACACTTTATCGTTTTTATAGTTTTTTTATTAATCTATTAAATTTATTAAATCTATTAAATCTATTAAATCTATTAAATCTATTAAATCTATTAAATTTATTAAATCTATTAAATTTATTAAATCTATTAAATCTGTTAAATCTATTAAATCTATTAAATCTTACAAATCAATTAAATTTATTAAATCTATTAAATCCATTAAATCTATAAATCTATTAAATCTATTAAATCTATTGAATCTATTAAATCTATTAAATTTATTAAATCTATTAAATTTATTAAATCTATTAAATCTATTAAATCTTACAAATCAATTAAATTTATTAAATCTATTAAATCTATTAAATCTATTAAATCTATTAAATCTATTGAATCTATTAAATCTATTAAATTTATTAAATCTTTAAAATCTATTAAGTTTGTTAAATCTATTAAATCTATTAAATCTTACAAATCAATTAAATTTATTAAATCTATTAAATCTATTAAATCTATTAAATCTATTAAATCTATTAAATCTATTAAATCTATTAAATCTATTAAATCTATTAAATCTATTAAATCTATTAAATCTATTAAATCTATTAAATCTATTAAATCTATTAAATCTATTAAATCTATTTAATCTATTAAATTTATTAAATCTATTAAATCTGTTAAATCTATTAAATCTATTAAAACCATTAAATCTATTATTTTTCTTAAACTTATTAAATCTATAAGAACTATAAAATCAATTAGATCTACCAAATTTATAAAATTTTTAAAATCTATTAAGTTTGTTAAAACCATTAAATGAATCTATTAAATCTTACAAATCAATTAAATTTATTAAATCTATTAAATCTATTAAATCTATTAAATCTATTAAATCTATTAAATCTATTGAATTTATTGAATTTATTAAATCTATTAAATCTATTAAATCTATTAAATCTATTAAATCTATTAAATCTATTAAATCTATTAAATCTATTAAATCTATTAAATCTATTAAATCTATTAAATCTATTAAATCTATTAAATTTATTAAATCTTTAAAATCTATTAAGTTTGTTAAATCTATTAAATCTATTAAATCTATTAAATCTATTAAATCTATTAAATCTATTAAATCTATTAAATCTATTAAATCTATTAAATCTATTAAATCTATTAAATCTATTAAATTTATTAAATCTATTAAATCTATTAAAACCATTAAATATATTATTTTTCTTAAACTTATTAAATCTATAAGAACTATAAAATCAATTAGATCTACCAAATTTATAAAATCTTTAAAATCTATTAAGTTTGTTAAAACCATTAAATGAATCTATTAAATCTATTAAATTTATTAAATCTATTAAATTTATTAAATCTATTAAATCTGTTAAATCTATTAAATCTATTAAATCTTACAAATCAATTAAATTTATTAAATCTATTAAATCTATTAAATCTATTAAATCTATTAAATCTATTAAATCTATTGAATCTATTAAATCTATTAAATTTATTAAATCTATTAAATTTATTAAATCTATTAAATCTATTAAATCTTACAAATCAATTAAATTTATTAAATCTATTAAATCTATTAAATCTATTAAATCTATTAAATCTATTGAATCTATTAAATCTATTAAATTTATTAAATCTTTAAAATCTATTAAGTTTGTTAAATCTATTAAATCTATTAAATCTTACAAATCAATTAAATTTATTAAATCTATTAAATCTATTAAATCTATTAAATCTATTAAATCTATTAAATCTATTAAATCTATTAAATCTATTAAATCTATTAAATCTATTAAATCTATTAAATCTATTAAATCTATTAAATCTATTAAATCTATTAAATCTATTAAATCTATTAAATCTATTAAATCTATTTAATCTATTAAATTTATTAAATCTATTAAATCTGTTAAATCTATTAAATCTATTAAAACCATTAAATCTATTATTTTTCTTAAACTTATTAAATCTATAAGAACTATAAAATCAATTAGATCTACCAAATTTATAAAATTTTTAAAATCTATTAAGTTTGTTAAAACCATTAAATGAATCTATTAAATCTTACAAATCAATTAAATTTATTAAATCTATTAAATCTATTAAATCTATTAAATCTATTAAATCTATTAAATCTATTGAATTTATTGAATTTATTAAATCTATTAAATCTATTAAATCTATTAAATCTATTAAATCTATTAAATCTATTAAATCTATTAAATCTATTAAATCTATTAAATCTATTAAATCTATTAAATCTATTAAATTTATTAAATCTTTAAAATCTATTAAGTTTGTTAAATCTATTAAATCTATTAAATCTATTAAATCTATTAAATCTATTAAATCTATTAAATCTATTAAATCTATTAAATCTATTAAATCTATTAAATCTATTAAATTTATTAAATCTATTAAATCTATTAAAACCATTAAATATATTATTTTTCTTAAACTTATTAAATCTATAAGAACTATAAAATCAATTAGATCTACCAAATTTATAAAATCTTTAAAATCTATTAAGTTTGTTAAAACCATTAAATCTATTAAATCTATTAAATCTATTAAATCTATTAAATCTATTAAATCTATTAAATCTATTAAATCTATTAAATCTATTAAATCTATTAAATTTATTAAATCTATTAAATTTATTAAATCTATTAAATCTGTTAAATCTATTAAATTCTATTAAATCTATTAAATCTATTAAATCTATTAAATTTATTAAATCTATTAAATTTATTAAATCTATTAAATCTGTTAAATCTATTAAATCTATTAAATCTTACAAATCAATTAAATTTATTAAATCCATTAAATCTATAAATCTATTAAATCTATTAAATCTATTGAATCTATTAAATCTATTAAATTTATTAAATCTATTAAATTTATTAAATCTATTAAATTTGTTAAATCTATTAAATCTATTAAATCTTACAAATCAATTAAATTTATTAAATCTATTAAATCTATTAAATCTATTAAATCTATTAAATCTATTAAATCTATTAAATCTATTAAATCTATTAAATCTATTGAATCTATTAAATCTATTAAATTTATTAAATCTTTAAAATCTATTAAGTTTGTTAAATCTATTAAATCTATTAAATCTTACAAATCAATTAAATTTATTAAATCTATTAAATCTATTAAATCTATTAAATCTATTAAATCTATTAAATCTATTAAATCTACTAAATCTATTAAATCTATTAAATCTATTAAATCTATTAAATCTATTTAATCCATTAAATTTATCAAATCTATTAAATCTGTTAAATCTATTAAATCTATTAAATCTATTAAATCTATTAAAACCATTAAATCTATTATTTTTCTTAAACTTATTAAATCTATAAGAACTATAAAATCAATTAGATCTACCAAATTTATAAAATCTATTAAGTTTGTTAAAACCATTAAATGAATCTATTAAATCTTACAAATCAATTAAATTTATTAAATCTATTAAATCTATTAAATCTATTAAATCTATTAAATCTATTAAATCTATTAAATCTATTAAATCTATTAAATCTATTAAATCTATTAAATCTATTAAATCTATTAAATCTATTAAATCTATTAAATCTATTAAATCTATTGAATTTATTGAATTTATTAAATCTATTAAATTTATTAAATCTATTAAATCTGTTAAATCTATTAAATCTATTAAATCTTACAAATCAATTAAATTTATTAAATCTATTAAATCTATTAAATCTATTAAATCTATTAAATCTATTAAATCTATTAAATCTATTAAATCTATTAAATCTATTAAGTTTGTTAAAACCATTAAATGATGAGTTGTCCAGCCAGCCAATCAACACACTTTGTGCTAAGTTATGTGCTCGTTCAACCAATAGGAGCTCTGATGCTCTCGGATGCTGCTGGACCTGCTGGTGGGGACCTGCTGGTGGGAGCTAATACCTGGTGGGGCCTGCTAAGATTCGCGACTTGTGACAAGACTAGATCATTTTTTATCTTTAGAAAAACATTGATACTGCTCCAATCTAATTCTATACTAAAATATGGCGCCCCCACTTAGCATGAAGCTGGTGACGTCACAACTAAGCAGCTCTATACTTTTAGTTTATGTGTTGACAGTTTTTGATTATAGGTTTGTCTAGATTAGCTTATTAAATATGTCTATAAACCGTGATTTTTCAAATTATTACAGCGTCACAACTAAGCAGCCATATTGCTAGTGACGTCACAACTAAGCAGCTCTATAGTTTAACCGATAGTGGCCTACCTTACCGAGATTAGCATGGATCAGAACCGCTATTTTTTATTTAAACACGTCGAGCTTTGCTCGCGGTTCATGAGTGAATGCTCCAAAGCGGATATCAAAATTTTCGAAAAAGTGGTGGGGGGAGAAGGTTTAAATCAAACCGACCAATCAGGGCATCTGTACAAGGTCACGTGACGTGAGACAGGAAGTAAAACCGCAAAAAGTGGTGGGGGGAGCAACTGCACCCTCACTCTCTATCTACTGTATATAATTAATAAAATGTAATACAAACTTTTTTAATAAAAATAAAATATGGTTGTTTTATTGTTGCCTAAGGCAACCTTATATATATAAGAGAGCAAAGTAAGCTAGCAAAAGAGGGAATAAATGAAAAAATTTAATAATAGAAACAACAAAAAATATATAAAATAACAATTTTTATTTCGAAAAAAAAATTAAAATAGACTTGCTTTAAAAGAGATTAAAGAGAAGAGAAAGAAGGAAAAAAATTGGAAAAAAAAGAAGAATAAAAATTAAGTATATTAAATAAAATATAATGCAATTTTTTTTAATAAAAAAGAAAAATTGTTGTTTTATTGTTGCCGAAGGCAACATCTTATAAGAAAGTATGGTAAGCAAAAATATAGGAAAGAATGATAAGCAAAAGAAGGAATAAATAAAAAATAAATACATAATAAGTGAAAAAAATTATATAAAATAATTATAAATAGTAATATTATTTTTAAAAATTATAGTAGTATATTTAATATGAACATGAAAAAATAAAAAGGAAGAAAAAAAATATAATAAAGAAAATGTGATATAAATTTTTTTTAACTAAATCCAACTAAGGTTGCCGAAGGCAACCGTTTACGTATAAGATAGTAGGGTAAATACAAAAAGAAATAAATAAAAAAATATATTAAAAAAAATATATATATATAAAATAATAATGAATAGTAAAAGTATTTTTAAATATAAATGATATATGATTTATATATGTTGCCGTAGGAAACTATTACAAAAACAAAAAATAAAAAAAAATTTAATCGTAATTAATAATATGATTGCTTTATTACAACAAAAAAAAGATGGGAAAGATAGAAAATAATAAAAAAGGAATAAGTATAATTTATAAAATATAATAAAAGATTTTTAATACATACAAAATATGGTTGTTTTATGTTTGCTTTACATGTAAGAGAGTAGGGTAAGCATAAGAAAGATTGAATAAAAATATATTAATATAAAACACAAAATAAAAAAAAATCATATAATATAATAATAAATAATATTCATTTTAAAGGTAAATAATACCAAATGTTTGCCGCAGGTAATAATCTAAATGAGAAAGTAGAATAAGTACAAAAAGAAATAAATAAAAATATATTACAATAAAAAAATAAATAAACAATAATATAATAAAAAAAAAGTGCGTCTATTTTACGGTTGCCGAAGGCAACCCCTCTAGGTTCATACACGTTGCCGTAGGCAACCCTCTACTCAAGAGAGTAGGTAAGCACCCGGAGGGTGCGAAACCATACTCTCGTTGATTTTAATATTCTTTGAACCTAAAATAACCAATGGACTTAATTTTGAGCGGTTTATCAGTCAGGATCATAATTGAAAGATTTGTTAGGAGGTTCGAAAAACAAAATATCATTTCTAGAAAAGTCTGAAATTTATCGCAAAGAGTGTAATAACTGGAGCAAACGCGTAGATCAGTTTAAACTAGATACAAAGAGCGCTTAGCTCACTCAAAACACGGCAGATTAAACAAGTCGAGTATAACCAAACACGCTTCTAATACTAATTATAATATTAGTATTACCAGTTTAAAATTAGTAAAACAAATAAATAACTATAGATATCTGGACGTCGCCGAATTCAATAGAATCTATAAAAATAAGGGAAATGTTCTTAACAAATTTAACTGTTCTCTTTTCCGATTTTTAGTCGAATAATTAGGAAAAATCTACAAAAATTCTATAAACCAGGTAAAATTAAGCACAGTATATTTTTGTTTTATTTATTTACTGATAATGACTACATTGTGGTCGAGATCTAATAAACCACTTTTTTGGCAAATCTTAAAAGTTTTTGGGTAGAATAGATACTGTTTTAATAAAAACTACATATTAATTATAATGTAATTAATTAATAAAAGATGCATATTATTTAGATTTATATATTTATAAACCTTATACGGCTTGTCTTTTATCTGGACTACAGGTTGACTTCGAATAAATCAAGATATAAAAATGTTTAAACAAAAATTGTAGAAAATTTACTTTTCTACAATATTTATAATAAATAGAAATAACATAAAACCTATAGAAAACGACATATTAGCCGTAAATTTGAATAAAGTTACCTTTTTGATCTTTGATCATCTATCGGTTCGGTAGTCGCAGACAACGTGCAACGAGTAAGTTTTGAGTCAAATTTTAGGGTGACAAAATAAAGAGTTATACAAGATTACAGTCGACTGTAATGTCTTATTCCGAGGTAAAACCACTAATATTCTTGAACTATAACGGTTGCAAAAAATGATTTAATGTTTGTAATTTTTGTGAGAAGCAGTGCTGCCTACGTTTGTGTTATATATTTTATATATATTAAAGAACCTACAGTAATAGCTACTTTTTTTTAAATTTGCTTTATATAGTATTATGAAGATATTTTGAAGACTGTAAAGATAATGAAGATCAATACTATATGACTCAACAACTTTTTTGATGTTGATTATATTTATTTGTTGATTATGTTGTTGATATAGGCTGTTTTATTAATGTATGCGTATTATGCAAGGAACTTTTTCAATTGTATACATACCGGCTACGTATACTTAAAAAAAATCAAGTCTATCAGAGCAATTCTGTAAGAGAGTGGTTAGCTTTTTATCACTCAGCTGAGTGATTAGCACTACCAAAATAGTTAAGCTTTATCACTCAGCTGAGTGATTAGCACTACCAAAATCGTTAAATATAGCCATGCAATTCTGTAAGCGCTGCTGTAGCTATTTTTTTCAACTCCCCCTGAAAAATGTAATTATTCTTACCCACTTGCTTTGCATGGTGGTTTGAAATGTAATCAGGGTGATTAAGAGGAAAAATAACGGTTAGATTTAGTTTTTGACGATTTGTTGAGTTTGTCAATGTTCAAATTAGTGCAAATCTGTAAAAAAATGACAAATTAGTACATACTAATTTAGTTAATAATTTGTTAAAATCGCAATTTAAATTGAACATTGAAGCTAAATATTCAAAAACGGACTTTAAGAGACGCATCGGATTCTTTTTTAATGCTCAAAAATGTTTTTTGTAAGTTGTACCGTTTGCAGGGTTAAAAGGGAGAAAAAACAATTATGCTTTAATAATTTCCATATTTTATAATTTGTAGGTTTTGACGACAATGCACCTGTTCGCTCAAGGTTCATATTAAAGTGGTTGTGGAAAAACTATTGATAAGGTACCTATCGCTGTTTTGAATCCCAATTAGTAGAAAAAAAACTCCATTAAAATTTTTGTAGAAAAATAAATAAACAAATGTAAAACTATTTTCTTTAACTGTTAAGTAAAAAAACTTAATAATAATCAAAGACTAAAATCACTAACCTTTAGAAATATACTACTATTACTCAGCTCAAAGCAAAAATTCAATTAAAATAAAACATCAAAAAAATTATGATAATCAATTATTCGATATTCTCCTTAAAATTGAATTTCTAGACTAAATAATATAAAATTAGAAAAAAACAGTTTTACATTTGGTCAATCTTGACCTCTCGTGTTCTCTTTCTGGTTCTGGATTTTAATTTGTCAAAATAGCGTAGCTACTAGATATTATTTATTTTGTAGCTCTTGTAAATTATTAATTAGTGCAGCCGCTTGCTGCCACAACTTATTTGCTTCGTCGGTCTTTAGACGATGCAGCTTATTGTCAAAATGAGCTTGTTTTCTGGCTGAAAAAAAAATCTATTAGATTTAGATTTGTAGGACTTTGGTACAGGCAGTGCCCAACTAAACCAAAGGTTTTCATTTTGACTTCATGTTCCTGCATAAATTAACAATTGCCAGAGAAAGCGAAAGTGGTATTAGATCCAAGACATAGAAAAGGCTAACCAAGAAGGCACAGTGGCAAGGGACAGCGCTTTAGTAAAGTGGTTAAGTTCTGACTTACAGAGTACGAAATCTAGTTGGAGTGACTACGAGAGTTATAAAAATTTTGTCGTAGCCACCGTGATTATGATAACTACTGCCTCAACCACGTTTATACAGTATTGCTAAGATTATTTAATAATAATTGTCATAGACAATGCAACAATAAACTGACGCATTTTTTCTAGAAGTACATATACGTATACAATTAAGAAAAATTTTCTGTGATTAAATTATTAAAATTAAAATTTAATAAAATTACTATTATTGATATTAGAATTATTAAAATTGATATTAAAGTGCAACATTTATTCAGAAATATACAAATAGATAGCTTGTAAGGTTGATATTCTGTTTAAATCAAGCAATGTAGCTAATTATAGAATACTTTTAACTATTTTAACTAATTCTAGAATACCTATTACTTGAGTGCATATTGTCCAAAATGTTATATCTCTCTATGTTTTAACTAATATTATCCCTAAGTAACATGCCTTCATAAAAAAGCGTCTACAAGATAGTGATCTGTAAGAATTTGATGCCAGTTGGCATCAAATGTTTTGGAAAATTGCTATCAGGTTGATGTAATTTATAGTACGGATTTAACGAAAACATTTGATCGAGTTGATCATAATGTTTATTTCATCCTTCAAGATGTTTACATACAATGTGTAAGACTCTTTTATTCTAATCTTACGTTTTGCCAAATTTTAACAATTAAATTGAATTAAATAACAGTTAACTCTTTCTCCATAATTAATTTGTCAGGATGTCTATGTTCTACGATTATTAGCCTTAATTATTCAGTCGAAAACAGTATACAGAATAACAACAGCCAGCTACATTATCATCAACAATCTACTTCAACTCACCCCTCTATATTCATAGTTAGAGAAACGCTTGAGCAGTCAGACGGATCGATTGGGCGACACATGAAACATATTTACACATAATGTACCTGTCAATAATACCTGTAAAGTAACTCACCGGGGGCTTTACTCCCCCTCGCAGAATTCTCTTCCTCTTGAACTGATAGTGGAAGACATCACCAGGCTCATTGGACTTGGACCACCACTCTATGGACTCGATTGACTCAATCTTCACCCCTTTTCTTTAGCATCGTGTTCTCAATGATGTCTTCACTGTTTCGGTACCTGGTTCGGGAGCAACGTGGACGGTGTCGCTAGGCCTCAATCACATTACGCGAAATAGACTGGCCAAGAATAATACGTAATAGGAAAAAGCATAAAATAAAGATTAATGAGTGAAGAACCTAAGGACATTACTCATTACCCCGTCATACCAGCAAAAGGGAAATCCACAACCTTTTTATACACTGATAGGAACATAACCATAGCGGTTAACAGGCTCCAGCCCACCCCTCTACCTCTTCGCCTCTGTTCGAGGAAGTAGAGAACCAGGATAGCAATCTGTAAATGTCTACAGACGTCATGGGAGTACCACCTCAGTCTGAAATGAATTAACACATAGACCGTACCCCAGGTATTAAACTATAGTTTCTACCGTGGATATTTCATATTAACATATTGATGTTTATCAATATAACTTTACTCATTATTCCTCCAAATTCAAGGAGACAGCACTGAATTCACAATTATACCACAAAACAACACATGATCAACAAGATCAACAGGTTAACTATCTTTCTCTTTCAATAAACAATTAACAGTTTAAATATCCATAACACTGCCCGTCCGACTGCTCTGACGCCCGGCTCTGTTTTTTACTGACTGCCTCTACCACCACCTTTTCAGGGATGCTAAGCCGATGTTCTCCCTTTTTACTTAAGATGCCATATGACCCTCATCGAGATGATTTAATTATACAAGCGATTTAGCGCCTTATTGGCTTATTTTTACTTTAAAAAAATATCTATAAATTATTATAAAATCAAAAACTCTTACAAATGTGTGAAACATTTTATTGGATATGTCAAAAAGAATAACAATAATAAACTGATAAAATAATGTGCATGTTTCATAAAATAAGTAAATTTAAATTATATTATCAATTACATTATGTATTTGAATTGTTATGTACAAACACAGAAACGAAGAAAACAATGACAATCATTGAGTGTCACACAAAAATTCTCTTACCGAGTAGTAACATTTATTGTTTAAAAATTCAAAAACTTTGCGTTTGAATATGGTGAAATTAGTGATAGATTTTATATCATCGTTAAGGCCAAGTCTGCTCTCAACAGAAACTCCGAAGGCAATAAAATTCTTATCAAAGAGGCGGAGCTTGAGGGTTGGAAAACATGCCGTCAACCTTTCGTCACTTAAAGTTAGAATAACATCACTAATCTTTATTACTATATTGCAGTGTTTTTTGCTGATTATTACTTTTAAGCAGATGTCTCTTTTATGTGTGTTAGCAGTACATTAAAGCAATCGTATATTGGTAGCCCTCATACAAATATGTATAACCATATTTTGTAATAAGTTATAAATTTAATTGTTTTTATTTATTGTGTTCAATATCAAGAAGAGTTTCAAATTTTGTAGTAATTGTACAAAAATATGTTGCAAATAAAATAGTGCTTAAAATAAATACATATAGTGAGACTCAAATACTACAGCATATTAGATTTATACACAATGCAAAAACGCAATTAAGCAAGAAGGCCTTTTGCAAAGATTTTAAAAAGCGTCTGTTATTATAGGTAAATAAGTGTAAACAAAATAATTTAATAATAAAGAAACAAAAGAGATGTGGAATGTAATTATGTACAATATTAATACATTTATTTACAATACTAAGTGGTAGACAGATTTGTTTCTTTCTAAACATAAAAATGCTATAAATGCTACCAAATGGCAAATGCTAATTATATTTATAGCACAGCTGATCAAATACCATGTCCAGTTGTGTTCGGGCTTCTAATAGGTAAACCTCGTGTATATCGAGGATCTACTAATTCTGGCTAAAAACATTCCATGTAAAAAAATATGAGTTTGTCAAACATTTTGTTTTTCCAAAAATTGTCATCCCTTTTTATATATTCAACGCGTAAAGGTTTATTTTCACCTGCCCAAACCGCAAAAAGACAAATTTTTCGAATACAAATATGCAATTGCCTCTGAATTTGATAATACCAGTTATCGTTTGTATTAACTGTTATTACGTCGTCTTCAATTTTCCAAAATTTAAGTTTTTTTGTGCGAATAGCTTTATCTATTCCAAGTTTAAACGCAGTAATAGGACATTTTATTTCGACTATCATATCATCCCCAATTAAACCATCGGGGCTTGCTCCAATAAATTCATGCTCATCGTCAATAAAAAGTCCACAAGATTGAATTTGAACATTCTCTTGTGCAGTCAGCTGTTGTAAGGCAATGTTTTCATTTTCGATACCATGGGCTACTGCCACAACAGTTGATAATTTTTTTCCGTATAATATAGTTTTTATTAACGGTCCGACATCTCTACTATAATTTCATTACATTACACCTGATACAGCTGCCAAATTAGGATCTAAAATGTCTTCATCGTTCGACATCAAAAAAAAGTTTGTGTTACACATTTCGCAATAGAGTTTATAATTAGATTATAAAACTTCGCGTTTCTCATTTACAATGATTAAATTTTTTTATCCACAGTCTAATGTAGGATTATGAGTTGCAATTTTCTTCAAACCATTAAAAAAATGTTGTATATCTATTAATCTTGAACCGCTTATAAGTTTTATTTCAGTACTATCTAGTTCTTTTTTGGTACTTTTTTCTTCCGTAATCTTTTCATCAAAAAGTTTGCGGCGTCTAAAATGATATTATTTATACAAAAAGTAGTTTCTAAATTAAAATACTTACTTTACTGATAAATCATTTAGGTCTGTAGACTCCTTTGTTGCCATCACATGATTGTGTTCGGTTTTAGAGCTACAATATATTTTCAGTTTTAGTTGTTTTGAAGTATCTAGTACATAGGTATATTAAATTTGGTTGTAGGCATGTGTGGTTTAAGTTATTACAAAACTCTATTTAAACTTTTCATATTCTATGTTAAATCTAAAATGTAGAAGCAAAAAAGCACAATCAATAAAATTAATTATTAATTATTTTTTTTTAATAATTCAAAGACATTAGGCAAGAGAGATTTTCTAATTGTTTTAATTTTTACACGTTATATTATTTCAACAAAGAGATGGCCTGTGTCATAAATTTAAAGTCTGGTTTATCTGCAAAATTGTCTCGACAATTTAACGTTTACAAAATAATTTCACTGATATTCATTGAATCTGAGGACTTGGATCAGATCCACCACGCATCACCACACATCATAGTACAATTCTGTTATCATTACTTTAAAGATTCTTGTCAGACTATAGACAACAATTTTTCCAAATAATTCTTAAAATACTACTATTTCAACAAACTACTAATTATTTAAATTGGTTCGAAGCAAACAAGTTTGCGCAAACGTTCATAAAAATGTGTATTCATTCAAATTGAGAACATTTTCTTTTAAACAGCAACGCTACTGTGCAACAGGCAACATCAGGAAAGTGTGCTATAATATGTGTATTACAAAAGGCAAACGCAACATCTGGGGCATTCAATAGTTTCAAACTAGACAAATTTCAAGTTATTCAAAAGAGGCCTTTGAGTTTGGAAATCTGGGCAGCACATGTTTCTTATATTTGCAATCTTTTGAAATTATATTTATGCAAAATGATTAATTATTTAATAACTTTTTTTTAAAATACTTTACTTATTTTTAGCCGACTTTAAAAAAGGAGGAGGTTTTCAATTCCAATGTATACTATAATGTTTGCTTAGGTCTGTTGAACCCTTTAACACGGCAAAATCACGATTGATTTATCAAAACTTTGTTATCAATACACGAATTATTTAAAAACTAAATTACCACATAGGTGGTAATTTTCAACCTTTGCACAAAAAGATTCACTTCTACTTTTAAAGATATAGAGTACTATTTTGTTTATGATTGGGGACAGGGCGCATAACTTTTTTTTTCAAAAATTGATTTATTGCAATTTTACAATGATCTGACAATTGAATTGGCATAAATAAATAAACGAATGTTTAATTATATTAAAGTATGTTTTTAAAATTTTTAATTTGTTGATTATTATGCTTTTTTGCTTAAACATAATTAATAAAATAATATGTACCTTGTACCAAATAGTGCGTACACCTACCTTTGATTATTATAATCTGTAGTTGAGTCTGATGATTCCGTACCTTGTTTGCATGTTCTGAAAATAAACAGTTGACAATAATTTCTGAAAACAAACAATTGAAAAAATTGACTTACTTTAATTTCATCATATGTTGCCATCTAGCTCTGAAAGTACGTTTTCGTGCACGTTTTAAATTTTCACTTTGGTTTCCCATTATTGTATTATAAGCACTAACTAACCAAAACCAAAACTAAAAGTTTTCAAGAGTCAACACCACTTTTGGGTCATTAAGATTTCGACACATTGCGTGAAGTATGTATACGGAAGCTTATCTGGCTCGAAAGAGGAGGATCGAAAGATTTTTAAAACCCCGCCTTAAATTCAAGTTAACTGAGAAATATTGACTTAAAATGATCAAAATTGCAATTTACTCAAAAAGGGTTATTGATATCAAAAAAATGCTTCAATAAACCGAAGCAACTTAATATTAGGAACATTTTGAGCCAATTTTGTTTAAAAATATGCAAAAATAAAGGTGCTAGAACGGAACAAGTTTGTTTGTTGCATAGTTTTTAATAATTTTTTTTTAAGAATTGCAAATGTTTTTTGAAATTTTGCTTCAATAGTCCTGTTTAAAAATGTTTCAAAATTCATGTATATTTTTATCGGTTCATTTGCGATTGTAGTTTCATCGGAAATTTTTCTCAAAAAATCATGTTTTTGACGTTTGAGAGCAGACTTCGCCTTAAGCTTATTGAAACATTGAATGCCTTTATAAAGAGCACTGTTTTGAGTAGTCGTCAAGCGATGAAATGGTAGGTTAAGAAGAGAGTTATTTCGAAGGTTCTAATTGTTATGTTTATCAGAATTAATTTTTAAACTATTTTCTCTTAGTTTTGTGTATTTTATTAAATCATATATATATAAGCAAGGTAATGTTAAAATTTTTAAAGACCTGAATAGACTTTTGCAGTGTGCTCTAGATTTAGAGTTTGTAATGATTTTAATTGCTTTTTTTTGTATAATAAAGACATCTTCAAGATAATATGAAGATCCCCAGAAATTTAAGCCATAGGTTAAGTGTGTTTGAAACAAGCTATAGTATACATGCATTATAATATCAAGTGATACTGTGTCTATCAGAACTCTAAGCAGATAACACGAGGAGCTTAGTTTATTACACAATTGTGTAATGTGTAAAAATTTAGTTGATGGTAATTGATGTATAGAGTGTCCATCAATAGGAATGTATAGGCTGCTTAGGCGTGGCTCATTTTTAGAAATAAACTTTAAAACATATGTTTTAGAATTGTTAAGTAACAATCCATTTGCTAAGCACCATGAACTCACTTGTTTACATAAATCAGTACCATTTTTTAAAAGTTCTTGATGGGTGTCGCTTGATGTTAATATAGAAGTGCCATCTGCATAAATGACTGTTGTGTTATTAGAAGTGGATTGAGCTTCCAGACCGTTGATAAAACATATAAACAATAGTGGTCCCAATATAGATCCCTGTGGTACCCCTACATTGACATTAATCTCTCTTGAGAGTGTATTTTTCTAACAAAATTGTAATGTGCGGTTTGTTAAGTAGGAATTGATCCAGTCATGTGCTATTCCTCTCACTCCCATTCTGTATAGCTTTTTTAATAAGAGCTTATGATCAACAGAGTCAAATGCATATGTGAAATCAAATAGTAATGCTGCCGGTTGTGTTTTTTATCAAGTGAGTCATGAACAAATGAAATGAATTTGTCGATTGCAGAGGAAGTAGATCGCGATTTCCTGAATCCATGCTGATTATTGTTCAAGATGTTAAAATGTTCTAGGAACTGTGTGAGTCTTTGACTATAAGAGTACTTAAAAATCTTAGTTAATTGGTTTAGTATGGATAAGGTTTGGTAGTTATTTATGTCTTTGCTAGAACTTTTGTTCTTAAAAATTGAAATGAATCTAGATGCTTTTAGAGCTTGAGGAAATTGTCCCTCTAAATACGATTTATTTATTAAGTACGAGAGATGAACAGATATGATTTTTTTAACTTTACGCAAAATAAAACTATTAATCTCGTCTAGACCTGGCCAATCTTTAGCGATGATAGATTTAATTTCTAAATAAGTGGTTGGTTGCAAGTAAATAGAGCAACTTATATCCTGGATTGAGTTAACATTAGTATTATTCGGCTTAGGAAAATTAGTAGAGATATTCTCAAAGTGTGTGCAAAAATGTTCAACAAGCATATGTTGAGATGTGATAGTTTTACCATTAGAATCAGCTAAACATAAATTTCTGTTAGTGCATTTGTCACCATTTGATGATCATCGCATCTTTTTGCAGAAACTTGAAAAGGTTAAACTTTAAAATAGTTTGTTGTAATTGTGTAAAAAGGTAATGGCAGAATACGCTGAACTTAGATCTGAGATGTGTATTACTCATGATTGAAATTTAAATCACTATAAAACGCCTTCTCAACAGACAACTCCTACACGTTTTTATTGAAATCAAAGCTTTATTCATAACATTGTTGTGGCTTGCAAAACATTTTAATAAAAATGACTAAAGTTACAAGTCTTGATAAAGAAAAAACAAGACACTTTAATTAGGTAAAACGCAAATGCTTCTATACCTCCTGCAATATAGGTAGGTAAGGTATCCAGTCATTTTCTTGTTATTCGTTTAATAGCTTAAATTAAACAGATACTTACATAAGTTATTGCTTATTTATCGTTAACTATTGTGATTAGTAAAGTAAATATGCATACCTAAAATATTAAAATATAACCATAAGGTAAAATGTATAAATATATAGTCCACATAGCAATAAATTCAATACCTATTGAAGCAAAAAACACTAAAATTGGTAAACAAAAACGCTTTAAAACGGGCAATTATAACTGTCTAAAAAAATTGATAAAAACTCATGTCTAAATTTTTTTTGAAAACTGAAACAGGCAATAGTATTTATATTTAATCATATCTGGTCTATATATTGAGTGTAATTTACAGTCTTGTTTTTTTCTTGAATAAAGTACTATTTTATCAATGTTTAATCTTAATAAATCTAAATAAAAAACCGGGTTTTAAAATCAGAAAATTTTTGAAGAAAGCTTAAACACTTGACCAACTTTTACAAGATATAATATGATAATAGCATAATAGCATTATATGAACTAATTGAAATTGTCTTTTGCAATAAAGACTCAGCACATAATTAAATCAAATATAAATATGTTTTTTTTTAATTTTTATTGACTATTCAATTTGTTGAATTTAAAAATTAAAGATTAAAGCGTTAGAATATGCGTTTTTGAGCATTATTAAAAATATAAATTTTAAATTCAAATTTTTTCAAATCTTTTGAGTGTAAAATATTAAAACGTATTAGATAAAACCTATAATCTTGTTATATCACTGCTGATAATGTATAATTTTATCACCGGAGTTAGTTTACATAAGAACATGATTATTAACAATGTGCAATATTTTATAGCTTTTATATGTGGTGGGCAAATAATAAGGTGGGTATAAAAATCTATGAAATTTTAAACATAATATGTTCATTCGCAGATACAGGCGTGTTCGGTATCATATTGTTAATGACAATAAAAATATATCAAGCAACATTGCTCAGCAACAGTTGATCTAAACAATTTATAAACGCACAGTATAATAAAGGTTAACAAAAAATTAATTTTTCAATAGTTCTATAGTGATAAAAGTAAAATTAATTTATTAATTAATTATTTAGTTTATCTTTTGGATGCTAAAAATATAAAATTGATCTGCATCTTGTGAAGATTGCACTTATATACGATATTTTCAGAGTTTAAATGCGTTTTTCAATACTTTTAGTCAATTCAACGAAAATAACTTAGTGAAAATGTCATGTAAATTATATTCACGTTAAAAACGCAGTGGTACAATATATTTACCTTGTAAACTAAGTTGTAATTTTTTAAATAATAATCAGCCGACTATTTATCGTTAAACACATTGTAAAAAAATAGCTTACTAGTTTTATTTTAACCAAGGTTGGTCATTTTAATAAACACAGTCATAAGTACCCTTTTATTCTAAATTTATAACTAAATGAAACTGTTTGTAATTTGAGTATTTTTTTTTATATAAATACAAAAGTTTAATAAAATAGTGAATTTTGAAACTTCAACTGCAGTTGATTCTGTTGCCTTGTTAGTATGATGTTCAAGACGAGTATTAGCTCCTTATTATTATTCTACTGTTTTGTTTTTAGCAGCAGCACCCAGTTTGCAGGTATTTATCAAAAAATTGTGTTTATGTATGTATTGCTAGTTAGACACACATATTTTTAAAAACTTATTGTTTATTGTCAGACTAAAAATTAATAATAATTAATTGTAAAATTAGCCTAATTTTTGCTGAAAATAAAATAATAATGTAAGTCCATCTTCAAAAAAATGCTGAATCGGTTTTTTTAAATACAGATTTAAACCAAAAATGAAACAATTTTTTTTTTGAAAATATTGGTTTATTCAATACCCAAAAATATGTATAATGTTATTTTATGTAATAGAATTTATAAAATATAATGTTTTTTTTTATTACTCATTTTATAAATGCTTAGAAAAAAGTTATTTTTTATCTACAACTGTGGGATATAATACATATTTTAAATTTATTTTTTTGAGTGATTACTTTGACTTTATGTTTTGATATTCTTTTGAGGTTTTTTGTAATAGTATTATTGAGAGTGTGTATATTTTTATATTAATACTTTTGATGATTAAACATTCTATTTTTAATAGTGAATAAAAACACCATCACATAGAAAGTTTGTTAACTTCTAATTAAATTTTAATTTTTTTTTTGACATTATTTATCGTACTGATCAAAAGCAGTGTTGGGTTTGACCTATATCATCAAACAGATCTACAAAGACTGATGTCTTTATCTTAGTAAATGTTGTTTGGAAAAGGTTTTTTTTTTAGCTTTCAGTGCTTCGTGTGTTTTTCATAATGATTTCTACAAGTTCTACATCTAGTTAAACTGTTGCAACATCTGCGTTGTTTGCATTTTTTTCTACATCCAAAGATAAAGTTTTATCATCCAATAAACGTTTTTGATCTGGTTTTGACTTAGTATTTAGATTATAAATTTTAATATTTGTAAGATAAAGAGCGGCTCACTGCAAAAAATTTCTACTTGTTTTTTTTTGCACGTAAAAATTGCTTAGAACTACGTCTTCTAAGCAATGGGTATCAAGTTAAGCAATAAACATCAAGCGTTTATGTAAAACGAATCTAAGTATCTTAAAATTTACATTTTTTTGATAACACATTTGCGTCAGTCACAAATAATGAAAATTGTTGTTTTGTATTTATAGTCCAGTCATTTCGTCCGAAAAAAAGGCAAATAAAAGAAAATGAATTTGCGCTTCTAATTTTTTAATATGTTGTAGGGGATACCTAGAAAAGCTTAACTTGAGATTGTCGACCAAGCTTTCCTAGGAGCTTTCGCCGCCATCTTAAAAAAAGTGGTAAAATTTGTTTCTCGGCAATAACTCGGCTATCCGATGAGATTTCAAAAAATTTTGTAGGACACTTTTTGTAGCTTTCTTTGTGCTCTACAATAACGCTTGAATTATTTTTAGCGTATCATGCATCGTTATTGAGATATCGATCGATAAAGTCAAAAATTTAGGACACAATTTTTGTTTTTTGCTTTTTTTTTCTGTGGGTCTTAATAAACATGAAAAATTGTAGAATTCAAACTTGTAGAGCATATTCAGACCTACAATTTCCTTCTTGGATTTTTTTATGTTGGACAAAAATTACGATCTCCATCGCGCCGCAAAGTCGGTGAATCCACACTCAGCGTCGAGCGAGCTGCTCGCTCGGTTGTGTCTGGATGTCGAATCGAATGGGAAATTGTTCAGGAAATTGAGGGGATAAAAAATAAGTACATAGAGCAACAAATTAAGGATCACACAATAGTAATTTATTAAACAAATAATTTGTTTGTGCAGTAAAAAAAAATATTTTTTTACAATACAAAATAAACAAAACAAAATAAACGGAAAGAAATATTTTTTCTTCATACCTCGGTCGAAAGTACGTACTTTCGTCCCTAATAACAGAGACGAATGTTTAACTTTTAGTCCCTGTAAGATGAAATTCTTTCTTCCCTATAATAGCGGGAAAAAAGAATTCATCGTGTTTATTTATACTCGTAACTATGTTATATGACCAGCAACACTCGCTTCGCTCGTGCCGCAAATGTCGCGGCAGGCATCAAAAACTATCAGCATTTAAAGTTAAAAAAATAAAATTAAAAATAAAAGTACGTACTTTCGACCGAGGTATGAAGAAAAATCGTATACACGACGCGGGACAGAAGTTAAAATCTCGGTCCTGCGCGCCATGATGCCCTCGGCTTCACCTCGGGCATTATGGCGCGCAGGGCCGAAAATTCAACTTTTGTCCCTTGTAGTGTAATATACTATTTTTTCTGCACTCGAGACACGAACGATGGACTTTTTTCATGTTTTTTTTCGCTTGGATGGTCCAGGCTGAAGATCTTCGTCCTCCGTAAACTCTTCGAGTTGTTGTGTATGTTGAAACGTTGGAAATGATGCTGATTCGATGAGAGCATCGTCATCATCATCGTTACAGACATCGTCGTCGTCGTCAAGCAAAATGTCGACTCTGTTCAATATATGATTAAAGGTTTGCATTTTTTTATTAACGGGATTAATGGAGAACAGAGGAACAATGTTTCTTTTAGCGAACCAAACAACGACTGACTGTTATTTTTTCATAACGACCGCTGCTAGCCTCGTCAGCTTGTCTTTTTTTTTCATTCACCCTTCATTTGTTAATACATACACACTCACACACACACACAATCTCTCAATTTTCTTGCGCTCCTACAATACGATATACTAACTTGAGCGCGCTTGACGCTGAGCGTGGATTCACCGACTTTGCGGCGCGCTGGAGATCGTAATTTTTGTCCAACATAAAAAAATCCAAGAACGAAATTGTAGGTCTGAATATGCTCTACAAGTTTGAATTTCACAATTTTTTATATTTAATAAGACCCAAAGAAAAAAAAAGCAAAAAACGAAAATTGTGTCCTAAATTTTAGACTTTATCAATCGATATCTCGATAACGATGCATGATACGCTAAAAATAATTCAAACGTTATTGTAGAGCACAAAGAAAGCTACAAAAAGTGTCCTACAAAATTTTTTGAAATCTCATTGGATAGCCGAGTTATTGCCGAGAAACAAATTTTACCACTTTTTTCAAGATGGCGGCGAAAGCTCCTAGGAAAGCTTGGTCGACAATCTCAAGTTAAGCTTTTCTAGGTATCCCCTACAACATATTAAAAAATTAAAAGCGCAAATTCATTTTCTTTTTTGAATGTACGTAATGACTGGACTATTAACTACACCACCACCTCGTGATAGTTTAATTAATACAATAATATCAATAGTATCAATCCTTACCCTAGTAGATTATTTTAGTTTTGTACAAAAAGTATCAATAGCAATGAAGTGAAAAAACTGATAGCGTTAAAAATCGTCATAATTAATGAGGCCAAAATTAGTAAACGTTTACTTAACGTAAATTTGCCTTGAGGCTCAATGGGTTTTAAATGCATAGAATAAAGTTTAAAATGTATTACCGGTTGCTGTAAAAAAGTCGGACAATTCCAACTTTTTAAAATATCACCAAAGATATGATCTTGCCAGGAGCAACAATTTATTCAGACTGCTAGTAAACTTTGCCAACCCCTAGACTGGGCAGCTCACTTAAATTATTAAGCGTTATTATAACAAAATGCGTAAAATAGTTCTACGATTCTAACGTAAAAACCACAATATCTGAACTATTTGAGGACTAATTATGAGAAGATTCCCAGATTATAGTATCAGCTTTTGTGAGTTCCGGTTATAGACAGGACGATTGTATCCAGGAATCCAGGTTTTCTTTATTGAATGAGATTATAACTTGCTTTATTATTAACAGTTTCTACCTATAGCATTACTTTACTCACTAAACTTTGACTAGTTCAAAATAAACCCAATCTATATATAGAATCTTTTTCTGTTTATTTTTTATGCGACACTTTCTTTCAAATGTCAAATACTTATAATAGGTTTTTCGAATTTGAGTTATAGTGAATTAAAAATAAGGCAATTAATGTTTTCGATATAGAATATTTTAAAGATATTTAGTAAAGCACTCTTACTTTAATAGATGTGTTTAATTTTTAGAGGTAAGTGTTGGTATACTATGCTGTCAAAAAAATAATTTCGTTAATGTCATAATTTTTTCATTATAGCTGTTTATAGGGTTATAACTGTTATATTTTTGAAATAAAAAAATTATTTATTTTCAATCAAAGTTTATATGAAAAATAGTTTGTGGTTGAAATTAGAGACAAAATAGCTGTAAGCAAGGCTGCAAAAATTAATTTGTTACAGAAACCTTACTACATTCAGGATTGTTAGGTTATCAGGTAATACATTTATATTAGGTTGCTGTTTTAATTTGTTTTCAAATTTCGGTGAGAGCTCATAAATTTTGTTCTTCTAGTCATATTAATTTTTTGTCAACTGAAACAAATTATGTCAAACTGATGCTTTTCAAAAAAAAATTAAAAAAAAATTAAAGTGAATGACGTGTTGCTGTTACCAACCGTTTTTATACTTTAAATACTTTTTATAAGTATTTAGGAATTTACAAAAAGCTAACTTGTTATTAATAACACTTAATACTCACCATAAAATCTATAAATTTAATTTTTGAGAACTTTTTTATATCAAAGTTACCATTGCGTTATAATCATAATTATTTAATTTGGTGTAAGATAAATGAAAATTATGTTATTATGTTATATTCATTATAGACCACAAAGCTCTTATTCTCGTCTTTTTTCAAAAACTTTTTGTACATACATAAAAATAAAAATAAATAAGCCTCCATAACATAATATCTAAAAATAACTTTAGTTATAAATTAAAGTGCCGTCTGATCTACAATTATTTAGATAAGTGGAGGCTGTAGAAAACAAAATCTGGCTTTTAGCGTGATTCAGCGCTGTTAGTTTGTTTATTGACTTGTTAAATTTGTTGGTTAACCGTTTTAGCATTAGAAAATTAACCAGCTGGCAGAAATTCATAGGAAGCATGCATCTTATATGGGAAAAGTTGTATATATTTCTTCAAAACTCTTTGACTACCATACGAAGAAAAGCTAAATAAAAAGCAATAGATGACTTAACGCTGTAAGAGTTCTAAATCTTTGACAAAAACCTGACTGGTTTTCAAGCATAATTTTTACAGTACTAATATAGTCAAATATTTGTTTATAATTAAACGTTTTTGTTATGCTAGCAGGTCGGAGATCAATAACAAATATAACTGTTTGATATCTAACTAAACCGTTAATTGTTTGAATAATATCAAAAATTTGAATATCAATTAAAATCTACTAAAGATGTCAAACCAACGATTTGCTAATAGGTTTGCTAGTTTAGTAAAAAAATGTCTAAAAAAAATGTAAAAATCAATTATTTTGATCGAAAACCTTTTTTAAACTTGCAGAATTGATCTTCAGATAATTATTCCGGCTATTTTTTTGCATTTTCTCACTAATTCATTACTGTATATTAAATGAATTGTCTACTAAGTATTTGAATAAGAAAATACTTAGTAAAAAAAATGTTTTGTTGTATTATACAAAATGTTTTTGCAAAAATGTATGTATTTTCGACAGATGACACAAAAAATATGCATTTGCGCTCGCATTTGACAGCGCAAAAATAAACTTCTTTGACAAAAATTAATGCAAACTCATTCCAACTATCAAATTCTTCAGCAAGTCAAAACAGATTCAGATTTGAATAAATTTGTAGTGACAAATTTAGGCTTATATTTATTCAAGTGCCTGTTACTTTTGTCATATGGTAAAACAAGCAACATCTATTAGAACCTACCTTGCATCAAAAACTTTTTGAGAAAACAGTTTCGACATGTTTTCATATACTCTAAATGAAAAAAATGTCAATGTTAATAGAGCAAATTCAAACAAAAAGTATATCGCAGATTAGACAATATCACGTTAGCGTTTTTGTCTCAAACTTATGTCAATGATACACGATGATATATTTTCTTTGGTTAACCACCAACTGGTAAAATAAAAAGATAAATGCAAATTCTTCTAAAAAATGTCGCCCGTTTTACGATATAACGGAAATAACAAGCACTTGGGTAAATTCCACATTTGTCAATGCAAATTTATACAGATCTGATTCTGTTGCGACTTGCTGAAGAGTTCCAAAAAGAACAAAACTCGTTTAAGTTTACAGATATAGTTTGGATAAATTTTTAGTATTTTTTTAATTTTATTGTATATTACTGATATACGAAATATTGACTTCTTTCGGAAAAGACCGTGTCGAAAAGTTTAGTAAAATTGTCGACGTTTCGCACTCCATCATAAACCAACTTATTCTCAGAATAAGTTTTGCCTCTAGCGTGATTCACACGCCGAGTTACCGTGTTTGTTCTCATTTGTCTCTCCCTTTCCTGATAACGCCTCCACCGATGGAGTGCGAAACGTCGACAATTTTATTAAACCTTTCGACACGATCTCTTTCGAAAGATGTCAATATTTTAATGACTTCTGGCCGTGAAAGCCTTTCTTCTTCTACTGATATACGTTTAGAAAAAAAACGGCTAACGTGATAATTTGATTGTCCAATCAGCGATAAATTTTTTTTTATTTTAATTTTTATATATTACATTTACAATAGTACATATAACCAATATGTCTCAATTGTCTCAACACATATAGAAATTTTTCTCTCATAAAATTTTAGATGCTTTGCTATGTAACAAATCTCACCAAAAAAAATTGCTATTCACAACTTCTTTAAACCCAAACATTTTTAATTTATAATTTTTCTTAACAAAAATATATTGGTTTTACATTTTGATCATACTGTACAATTAAAAAAAAATTACAAGTGTCTATTTCTAAAGCTTTTGCTTAATTTGGGTGTAAGCTACTTCATATCACAATCGTTTCTTATATACAAAGACTCACCAAAGTATAGAAACGATCAATTTTTTTAAAACCACTTATAAAATCAAATAAATTTAGGTGGAAAATATTGAGAAAAATTTATTAGCTGTAATTTTCTCAGATAACTGCGTTCATTTGTTTCAAAGATTTATGGTCAACTTGCTTTGTTTTTAAATAGCAACAGAAGTTTTAAACACTGTTAAAATTAGACAAAAAAGTACTTTTTAAACGTGTAAAACTTGACTCTTGTTGCTATTTTAGAAAAGCAAGTTGGCTTAGGATCTTTAATACAAATGAACTTATTTGTTTGAAAAAAATATAGCTAATAAATTTTTTTCAATAATTTTTACGTGCCAAATTTTATATGATTTTGATAAGTGGTTTTAAAAATATTTGATCGCACTTTTTTTGTTGGTTTTAAAAGCTATTTTAATTGTCTAAGCGCTAGTTAAAAAATTTTGTTATTTTACATAAAGAAAAGTTTGAGAAAAAAAGCTCAAGTTGACTAAATAAATTTTATAAAAAACAAAATCAATTTGAAAAATTAAGTACATGTTAACAAATTTATTTGAAAAGATTTTTTTAAAAAATTTTGTTTAGTTTTAATGAATTTATTTCATACTTTTGACACGCACTGTATACCTCTTTTCGGTTATAGTGGGCAGTCTTTATTGATATATTAATGCAAATGTGATGTTATATTATTTGTAATTATTATTACAAATAGAAAGCAGAGGTCAAAATGGGTTCATAAATCAATTACCGAAACCTAATACTTTATCGAAATTTTTTGTTTGTCAGTTTATCTCTTATTTTCTGTCTACGTTATAATTTAAAAACAATTAAAAATTAGATAATAACATTTGAGTTCTTTGCATTACTTTTTCAAATAAATAATTTCTTTTGTTTATAATTAATGATTCAATAATAATTCAATAATTTTTCTGAATTTGATGCGTTTTTCCAAAACACTTTAAATAGATATTTTAAAATATAAAATGATCATGCAATTGTTGTTTTGCAAATTTTTAATTTTCGTTGCTAAAATGTGTGGAAAACGCGTTAAACATGCACAAAAGCACAATAAAACTTGTTGATTAGATCCCAACTTTAAAAAATAGCAATACATACAATACATATAACGCACGTTCATAAATTATATACATCTACTCTTGCTGTGTAATTTACCTTAAGTAATTTTTATTGTCTTTATAGTATAATATTGTACGTTTCTGCACACAAACTAATCTAAAAATAAACATACGTTCAAGAATATAGCAAAAGTAATTCTAAATAAATTATGAACGCACAGTATAATATACTATAGTAATATAATTTTATATATGTTATGATAGCTAATATTGTAAAACCAATAATGTGTTTAATCTATCCTCCTCCTTGCTCGAGAGATGAGCATGGTGCCTGGAATTTTCCAAGAGAAGAAATTAAAGCAATTGTTAATGGAACTAGACAAATAGGAAAAAGCATTTCTGATAATCTAAACCTTCCAAGCACTACAGGATTAGATACTGATAAGTCGTTTTTTAATAAAAGCACTTTTCCTGAGTTTAAAAGCCGTCTTCAGCTTATATTTCCTGGTAATAAAACATAATTTTTCCAATTTTGTTAATTTTTGCATTTTAAGGAACCAAATGGTGTGGTGATGGTGATATTGCCGAAAATTATACGGATTTAGGTCTTTTTGCAGAAGTTGATGCTTGCTGCCGAGATCACGATAATTCTGAAAATACTATAGGAGCTGGTGAAACTAAATATGGTTTAGTAAATACTGGCCTTTTTACGAGATCTGAATGTAAATATGATCGCCAATTTTATGATTGCTTGCATACTCAAAAATTGAATCCTATTGCAAGTGCTATTGGTTTTACATATTTTTCAGTGGTCAGACCGCAATGCTTTGAAAAAGATTATCCTATTGCTAAATGTTATTTATATTTCAAGTAATTATTAAAACAAACTAATTTTTATTGAAAACAAAACACTACACAAAGTAACAAGCTAAAGCCAGGTATACATAGCAAAAAACATCAAAAAATGTGTTGTTTGAAACGCACCACACGCAAATATTATTGATCGTATATGTCGTAATAATTTATAACTAAAAAACAATTTTAATACTATTATATTTTATTTGACTTATTGCAAAATAATATATGTTTATATCATATTACTAAATTGTACACAATATTTACACAAATGAGGCAAAGCGTCTTGGAATAATAACTTAATAATAATAATAATAATAATAATAATTTATTTTACGGCAGACTATATATACATTCTTTAATTACAATATATTGTACATTTACATTTTTAAAAGATTTCTAACAGATTGTTTAAAGTTGCTGTAAGAAATTCCTACATAGTCCAAGTTCCCAAACTTATGAGTTAAGCGCGCCAAGCGACAAGTGGCGGATTAATAACCGTAACACGTTCTGTGGAAGGGAACCTGGAGCAAGAAAGAATTTCTTACAGTGTGAGATGGAACTAACAGTGAAAATAATGTCAATATATTACTACTTTTGCAGTAAAACGATAAAATCTTATAAATAAAACACAGATCAAAATAAGTTCGACGGGTCTCCAGCGTTGAAAGACCAAAATAATTTATTATACTAACATAATTTTCTTTTCTATAAAAAACATTAAATCTATAACATAAATATTTAACAAACTTTTTCTGTATTCTCTCCATTCTGTCGGTATAGGTTTTGTGGTAAGGAGACCATACAACCGTGGAGTACTCCAGCACAGAGCGAACATAAGAAGCAAATAAAATGATTAGCACACGCATTTCATTAAATTCAGAAGAATTTCTTAGAACAAAGCCAAGCATCTGATTTGCTTTATTGATGCGGTTGTTTATGTAATCCGAGAAGGTTAATTGGAAATTCAAAACAAGTCCCAAATCACAAAAATTAGAAACATTTTCTAATAAAGTATCAGCAGATACAGAGTAGCAAAAATAAGTAGGGTTGATTTTACGCGAAAATTTTAGACATTTGCATTTCTCAATATTGACCTCTAGATCATTGCTCTTACACCATTCTAGTAAGTTGTCTAAATCGCGTTGAATAGCTCGATTATCCCCCTCACAGCTAACATACTTAAAGATCTTTAAATCATCGGCAAACAAAAGAAATTCAGACTCCATAATGGCAGATTTAATGTCATTAATAAAGAGTAAAAAAAGTATTGGGCCAAGATGCGAACCTTGTGGTACACCAGATGTGACATTGATAGATCTAGACTTTGTACCTAAGATATCTACAAACTGTAATCGATTGGATAAGTAGCTTTGTAACCAGGAAAGAAGTGGTTCACCTATGCCGAGGGATTTTAATTTAAATATTAGAAGACTTAAGTTAACCCGATCAAATGCCTTTGACAAATCAGTAAAAATACAGTATATTTCATTACCCCTCTTAAGGTGTTTAGTAACATATTCTGTAAATATAAAAAGGTTTGTGGTAGTTGAGCGACCTTTGATAAGACCATGTTGTTCATTTATAATAATATTTTTGATAGAAGAAGATACAAAATTAGTAATTACAGAGTCTAATAATTTAAAAATAAGAGATGAAAGACTAATTGCTCTATAGTTTTTGATGTTGCTTCGTTCTCCTTTTTTAAATATAGGTATGACCAAAGACAACTTCCAAATATTAGGACATTTAGATTGATTTAAAGATTTAACAAATAAATTTTTTAGAGGTGTACATAACACAGTCGCACAAGATTTAAGAAATATGGCAGGAATCCCATCAACAGAGGGTTTATTAGAATTCTTTAAGTCATTTATACCAATTAAGTGATATCTATGTTATTTAAGTCAATAATATTAGACAATGAGGGTGGGTATTGGTAGTAGACATGAGATGCTGAGTTTTCACGGTAGACTGCTTCGAAATGCGATGCAAATAGATTTATTATATTATCAGTAGAGCTACCAGTAGCATCGTTTAAATACATAGTTTTAGGAAAATCATGATTTGATTCTTTTTTATTATTAATATAATGCCAGAACTGTTTATTGTCATTTATAATATTGAATTGAATGTTGTTTATATAATTGATTTTACATTCGGTCAGCTGTTTCTTACTAGCGCTTCTAAGTTCACAAAACCTAATATAGTCATTTATTTGTCGTGTCTGTTTATATTGTTTATGCATTTCTTTTTTATTGAATATCAGCCGTTTAGTTCTATTATCAACCCATGCTGAAAAGTTATCCTTAAATTTATGTAATCTTTTGGGTACAAATTTATCAATGATGCGGTACAGAGTGTTATAAAATAGGGTGCTTGAGCCTTTTATACTATAAATTTCATCAATAAAGGACCAATCAACTTCGTTTAGGTTGCTACGAATGAGGTCGTATGAGGCATTTTTAAAATCAAGATAATACGAATCGCAGCTAGCATTTAAAGAATCAGGAAGTATAATATCACAAATGTTTAACAATAAGGAAGGATGATACATATCAGCTGTAACCAACGGATCAACGTTTTCAACCAAAACTTTTTTGTTACTAAATACTAAGTCCAGAATTGCGTTTTTAGAATTGAGTATATGATTATATTGATTCAAACCGTAAAAGGCAAAATTATCACAAATCACCTCTTCGCATACCGTATTGATGTGATATGGAACCAAATGATCGACCTCAGGTGCGTAATTCCACTTGATATTGGGCAGATTGTAATCACCAACAAGGCACACAACACTATCAGAAAAATTACCAAACATTGATTCAAAATTTTTAACATGGGAAGCATATAAATCAGAGTTAGAATTCGGAGGAATGTAAACTGCTCCAATTAAAATTGTTTGGTACAAATATTTGATTGAAATCCAAAGTTCCTCTCTTCCTAGATAGTCAAATTTCAATTCCTGTGAAGAAAAACTCTTATTCACTGCGATTAATACACCCCCACCTCTCAGTTTATCACTAGACATCGTACATCTGTCTTTCCGATAAACCACGTAACGGTCATCTATGCACTCGCTGCTGAAAACATTGTCACAGAGCCACGTTTCAGTTAAAACAATAATTATTGGATAATCTTCTAAAAGAATATTATTGAGAATGGCGCTACACTTTGTACGTAGGCCCCGCACATTCTGATAAAAAATGGGAAAAAGTTTTTGACAAAGTGCTGTCTTGGTTGTAATAAAATTATCTTGTTTACCCTTAATGTGTTTTGGCGTATCTGTTAGTCGCCTTGTTTTAGAGTAGTGCGCTTTTGAAAAAAACTATTAATCATTACTCCTTCAGGCCAAAAGGACGGACTCATAATCAAATCTTTAACATCTATAGGAATGCTGATTTTGAAGGACGCATAGACTTCTGGTTTTTTGGAGTTCAATTTTTTACAAGTAGCGCTACTTGTAGTATCTTGTAAGTAACGATTTATATCGTTCACAGTTGTAGAGGGATCCAAACTTCTAAATTTCTTCAAATCTTAAAAATTTGTTTTTATCAATTAACGCTAGATTTTCTTTAATGCAAAGAGTGCCTATAAAGTTTACTTTTTAATATGAAGTAAACTGTATATTAAAGCACTAGAACAATTACTAAAAGAGTTCCCCAGGGTTGGATACTAGGATGAATTTTGTTCCTAATTCACGTTTTCGAACTGCCTTAGCATTTATCAATTCTAATTTTTCTGTCTGCTGACAATACATTGTGCCTGATTTCTAGCGGCTCAGAGGTTGAAAAACTTGCAATAGTGTAGTGAAGAAGATAAAATAATAGTGTGCTAAAAAACCGGTTAGCAATCAATGAAAACAAATCAGGCATTAAACATTACTCGAACAACAAAATCATAAACAGCAACATATATGTGAAGTTTAAAAACAAATCATTACCAGTCCAAAATTTCTTGGGTTACATATAGACTCAGCCCTTAGTTTCCACAGCCACACCAAGCCTGTATTGTCTAAATTAAATAAAGTATGCTAAGTTGTTTTTAATATTAAAGATGTCATTACTGCAAAAATTATAAAAAAATTATTACGCTCACGTACAATCTATTTTATCCTATGGACTAATTGTATGGGGTGCAGCCAGTACGAGCAGACATGCAGGCACTCAAAAACGAATTATTTGTAGTATTACCAAATCAAATTTTAGATTAGATTTTTCTAATATAATACTTAGGAAATTGGGAATAATGACTCTGCCTTTATTGTATATTTATCAACTTTGCTTGTTTATGAAAAAGAGCTTGACTCTTTTCTCAAAAATTATCAACACTATTTTTAGGAGGGTTGAACAAGACACAGAGACCAACTTAGAATACATATACAGTCTACAAGACTTTTCAAGAAGAGGGCAAGATATAAGGCATTAGAAACTTTCAACTTACTCCCCGTCGATATTAAGGCTGCTGTAAGTGTTCTTTTAAAACCCAACTTAAGACATATTTAAAGAAAAGTATTTATTATAAATTGTAACCATGCTAAATACTTTAGGTACTGTGTGTGTAATATATGATACAGTGAGAATTTTATTTCGCTAAACATCAACACTATGAACCGTATGTTCACTTTCGTAGAAAGCATTACAACCAATTAGAACATATTAAAGCAACTTTTAAGAAAACCATCGCTATTAATGTCATTAAAGTGTCAAAACTATTTTTTTCAAAGTTTTTGCATTTGTTGTTTGCAGCATGTATTTAAAAGAAAAAAAAATTCCGTTGTACGCTGGTACATTTGCAATAATAATATAAAACAAGTACGCGATCTGTTTGCTGTAAGTTATCCTGAGAGACCAATACATCTGTTGGAATTATTCACAGCATAATTAAAAAATATAAAACAAAAATAAGAACTTATCCCGTCTTGACAAAAGAACGAGAAATACAGATAATTATTATGTTACGCTGAAGAAAATCTCATTACTCTGTTGCGGATAATAGCAAACGAATTTGGTATTTCAAAATCATCTGTTCTTAAAACTTTTTTCAAAAAGTATAAATACAGCCCTTACTACCATTTTTTACTACACTTTATGAATTTGATTGGTTAATTACAAATATAACAAGTTTAATTGGTACTATCGTTATGCACGCTGTAAAAATACCTTTTTCTTTTATAAATGAACAAATTGGTTTAGAAATTCCGTAATGTTTTAAACATTTGTTTAGATTTACTGTTATTATTTGTTACTGTAATCTTTACAACTGGTTCTTTTTTTGGAAAATTGAAATAATGGCAAAATTCAACTGATGGTGCTATAGTCATGTTCTGGAGTGTAGAACATTAGCTTGTTAGTTTGTAGTTAATAATAGAATTTTAACTTTTTTTATATGAAAAAACTACTTTTATTGTTTTCAAACTTTTCGGATAAATACCTTCTTCTAATGACATGTTACAAACAACTGTCAACGATTTTACTATAAAAACAGCGTGTAGAAGCATTTTTTTAAAAAAATCGTTTAGTGCATATATTTCCAAAACTATAATTAATAGTATTGCAAAAATTTGACAGCAATTTTTATTTCAATTTGTTATTAAAATTTTGCTCTTGGATGGATGGGTTTGTTGTATTGTAAACTATTTTCTACATTGCATTATTGATATTGGTAGATTCATCTATATGTCATTTTTTTATTTTTGATCATCAAATAAAAGTTGTTTATGTTTATTACTCAACTCTGTGAATAGGTGTTTAAATGGTGAAAACTTTCTGCTAACATCAGCATAAAGTTCAACCTGTTTTTTTAACTGTAAAGGTTTATCCAACATTTTTTCTTTGTTTGCTTGCTTTTTTTATTGAAAAACATTTATCAAAATAATATTAAAAAATTGACATAAACTTATTAAACATATGCTACAAGTTTATAAATTATAACAAGTGCACTTTATTAATAAAGAAATAAATAATATAAAATAAAAATTTCTTGTACTCTTTTCAGTAATAAGATTGTACAAACTTATGTGGAAAGTGAATAATAAATTAGTACATAATACATAATAAATCTATAAAATTACCTATATAAACATTAGTGTTCTTATAGATATGTTTTAATATTTTTAAAAGGTGATATGTTGATATACGCTACTACAAAAAATAATTACGTTTAATGTCAATGTCATTATCATTAATTTCTAATTTTTTACTTACGGAAATATACTTTAATATCTTTGAAGTAAAATACGTATTTATTTTAAACTGAGAGTATTTTGAAAAAAGCTTAATTAGTTCAAGTTAGAAACAAAGCAGCTTCAAACAAGACTGCAAAAATTTGTTTGTTAAGAAGACCTTGCTACATTTAGAATTGGTAATTTTACTCAATGATTATAGTTATGTAATGCGTTTGAAAGCGTTCAAATAAAAATTGCACTTATCGAAGTTTATGCTCTAGGGCATAAAATGTTATCATTTAAATATCTTCAATAAACATTTATAGTAAGTAGCATTGATCCTAATTGTCTATAAGGTTTGTACTTCAAACACTGTACTTCAAAGTACGCCAAGCAAACATTTTCCGAAATAGTTTGTATTTTATTCTTTTTTTGCCAATTCTCAATTTAATAGAATTGGTTTCTACAGGCTATTTCAAATTCATAGAATAATACATTTTTAATCTTTTTCTCAATTTCCAAATTTTCAAATTTTGGGTGAGATTGATAAATTCTGTTTTTCTTGTATTATAAATTTTTTGTTAAAAATAAAACAATTTATGTCAAACCAAAAGTTTGAAATTATATTTTAAAACAAATGACTTGTTGCTGTTACCTGCCGTTAGCAGCAAAATTTTCCAAAACTTAAAAAATACTTTTTTTTTATTTAAAACTAATAAACGCAAATTTAAAAAATAAATCTTGAAGAACGCGTTTCATAGGGAATCAACCTACGTGTCACATAGAAAACCTAATATAGGTGCGCCAAATCACTCTTGAATAACTAGTTCTTCAATATACTATTTGGAAATAGTAGTAGACCATTCTGTACTTTTATTAATTAAAATGTTATTAATAAAATTATTAATTTGAAGGATTGAAAATTACACTTGTAAATTTCAAGGTTGTATAATACATGCTAAAATTAGTTACAGCATAAAAAATTGATAAACAGCTTTAGGTCTGTTTTTGTTAAAATCCGCAGCAATTATTTTTGTGTTTTCTAAACATTGAAAGAAATCTTACAATAGAAATAGACCAAAATCTTTTAGAAAAACATTTGCATCGGCTAACACCAATAAATTGAGTGTACAAGACCGCACTTTAATGTGCCAACACAACAACCCTCAAAGCTCAGGCCAATTTTAATTCCACATAATTAAAAGCACTAATAATGATAAAAATTTCAGCAACAATACCAACATCATCTTATCATTTGTGAAATATTGCAGAACCTTATTTCTATCCATCGATGTTTCTCACTTGTACAGCAGTGTTTCAAAAAAAGTAGATAAAGTTGAAGAAATTCTTTCATAGAAATGGGTGCATTTAAGTAAAGATTATCTTTATTGTATACTTCTACTGGAGCGCTTACATTTACTTGCTACTCATTTGATTTTAAAGTTTTTCTTTCTTTAGGAACAAAGTGTTAACGGTTTTTTTAGCCAAAAAGTAAAGACATTATAGCATTTTGTTTCAAATTTGGTATATTAGTTTTAATGTCTGGCTTTTTCTTGTAGTTTTCCACATTTAACTGCTGTGGTTAGAGGTTGTAAGTAATCAACCATTGATGCAGACACGCTATTAAGATGTATAAAATTAAGGTATTTTTAAAAATTGTTTGGATTTTATGTTTTACAAGGCAGCTTACTTTTAACTTTTTTTTAATGTTTTACATTAAAACTCATATGGTTTTTTGAAGTTTATTACAACATCCTTAATCTCCCGTTGCTTACTGTAGAATTGAAAATTTGCGATTTGTTTGCCAAAAGAGCGACTTTTATAATAACTATTCCAGGTTTATTTCTAGTTCCTTTATGATAACAGGTTTGTTACTTGATTAACTGACTTATTGGTTTGCGCACAAATTATATTTTTGAAGAATTTTCTTGTCATCATTATCAGCAAACTTTTTTTTTGGTAATAGAAAAATACAAAGATGCCGATTTAAAATGTTCTTTGATCTTATTGTGTTTTTCAATTTTGAATAGATTTTTTATTTATAAATGTTTTATATGACTATGATTTTATTTAACAAAATTATTTCTAAATAGATTATTTGAAACCTGGTTTATTAGACAATATTTATCTCCGCAAATTTTTTTAAAAATAATAAAATTTTATGTTAATAATTAAATACCTAATTTACACTTAAAGTAATAAATAATCTATAATATCAAAAATTAAATAAAAAAAAAACTATAAATTATATTATCATATTAATAGCTTGATAAACTACCTATAAGTTAAGATTTTTGGTGTTTTGTTTTCAATTCTAATAGTAGTAGTCTTACTATTCTCCCACAAAATTTATTTGTTTGCAGTTCAAAATGTGTCTGGTTCAAAACGAATAAAAATGCTGAGATGGTCTATCAATGGCGTGATAATCCAGTATTTGTGTAATGTTAAAAATATTTTATTAAATTAAGAATAAAGACATGAAGTATTGTAGAAATTACAATAATAAATAAAACCTATTTGTTCAATTATTATGAGTTTTAGTATTAACGGAAGTGGCAGCTGTGCACTAACCACACCGCGTTTAAAAAACCTTTGTTTTTTGCAATTTTGCGATTTTCTTACTGTTGTATGTTACGTTCAAATTGTCAGATTATTTGAATGCACGCTTTAGCATTTTGTTGATTTTTTGTTTGTGAATCTGACGCTCTCATGTATTTCCAACTATTGATTTCTTTTACTTTTTTTGCAATTTGCCTTTATTTTGATACTCTAATGGACTTATTAGAGAACGCTACATCAAAAGTTTTGGTGCGGTCATAAACTATTAGAGAACCAAACTTTTTTTTCTACAAAACATTTAGGTTTTCAAAGCTTAACGTAACTTTTTACCCGTTTGTGAATTATATTGTGAACTGAAATTGCAATTTTGGAACAGCAACGTTAAGTCAACAATTATTGGAAAGTATTAATTTATGTGAAATATGACATATAATGGTGTAAATAATAAATGCACTGGTCTGTGAAGAACAACCGATTTTAATAAAACAAAAGTCACAGTTTATCTGCCACTTAGCCTAAGAAAGTAGGTATGTATATTACAATAATAATAATAATAATAATAATAATACTAAAAACTAAAATAATTTCTGCTATTTCACGGTTTTCGGTGGGCGTAACATGTAAAGTTGTCTTTCACTTTTGTATTTTGTATTTGTGACAGGACTGATTTTTGGATGAAACAAAAGATAAAACATTAGATAATATTTTCACTTTCAGAATCAAGATATTGGCAACCCCATTTAAAAATCCCTAAATCGATCAAATAAAAAAAAAATGCTTAAAAACAACGTAGAAAGAGCAAATTACAAAAAAATTTATAAAAAACTTGTTTCATAAAACCTTAAGCCACTTTGTCACTCGTTTTTAAGGCTGCTTTAAGACATGTTTTACAAAACTTGCTAAATCTAATATACTATAATCTGCTGCTCTAAACACACGGTTCCATAAAGAGCGCTTATTTACCTAGATGCACAGTCTATTCGCGTTTTGATAAATTTTAAAATTTTCATTCAAAATCAAACTTTTATAAATTTTTGATTTATTTTATTGATGATTTAATTGGTAATAATACTCAAGCGGAGAACAGTCTAAATGTGGATAGCACAAAATACAGTAAAAAAACAAAACACAAATATTTGAGTTTTCTACAAAATGAAATAATATTTGCTGTTATAGAAAATTTCTTATATGGAAATTTGTAGTTTTTACCAAAATAAAAAAGTTTTCCCACAATGCTAAATCGTCAAAAATGTTTTCAACAATTTTTTTCTTGAGAGATTTATAGGAAGAATAGAGTATGCTTTATATATACTGTTAAAAAACTTTGTTATATATATGTATGTATATACATATAAGATTCATATAAATTAAGATGATTATGTTTAGTGACCGATGCTTATAATAAAACAGATGATTAGTGGGGAAGCGGTCGTTTAGGCTGGTATTCAAAGCCTAATCTCTTTAATTATTCAATGTCAAGCTTTCGAAAATTTACATTTTCATCTTCAGGACCTACTAAAATATAATTAACAGTTAAAACACTTCAAACACAATAAAATGATATTATAATTACTAATAGTGAGACTTCCTGCAAGTTGTAGCAGTGACAATTAAACAAAAAAAAATTATACTATAATGTACATAGAAACAACAAAATTAGGGTCTGCTTTTTTAAATTACTATATATGATTAAATGTATTTACAAGATAACATGCAACCATAAAAATTAAATCAATTAAAGATTACTGTTATTTTTGTATATTGTATATTGGTTGTCACAAACAAGACCGCTTGTTATTTATTTAGATGGAGTAGGTAGGTATATATGCTACTAAGGTTTTTTATATCGCTTTTTTTGTTAATTGTGTTCGGTTTTTCTCCGATCTTCAACATTTCTTTAAATTCCCTCTTTTGTTGGTTATTTTCTTTTTCTAACACCTCTGCTTTATCATATTCTATTACGTGTTTTGTTGCTATGTGATGGTCCGCCAGTACACAAGTGTTTTTCTTTAATTTGCAATCGCTTTTCTTCTATAGACGCACCAAATCGAAACCACACCAAACACATCACAAACATCTTAACAACAGCAGACATCAAAAATATAGAACACACGGTTAAAGATTCATTTGAATTTAGTAAATTCATCAACAACACCAAATTACCAGAGCAATACGAAGTCATCAGTTTAGACGTGATCTCTCTTTTTACCAATCTATCTTTAAGCACAATAACAAAATGTTTGGAAAATAAATGGGACAACATTCAAAATTTTACAAATTTGAACGAAAAAGAGTTTTTCCAAGTGATTAACTTTATCTTCGAGTCAAAGGTGTTTGTGTTTGACAACAAAGTTTACACACAGAATTTCGGTGTGCCAATGAGAAGTAGGATATCTCCAATACTATCTACTTATGTGTTAGATGAATTAATAAATAGCTGTCTTTTAAAACTAAACTTTTCAGTACCGTTCTTGAAGAAATATGTAGATGATATTGTAACTGCAGTACCTAGTGACAAAATTCAAAAAGTATTAACTGTTTTCAATAAATATGACTTAAACCTACAGTTTACGGTTAAAAGGGAAACAAACAATTCAGTACCTTTTATAGATATGAAAATTATTAGATCAACAAACAACATCCTAACAACAGAATGGTACAGAAAACCGGCCGACAGCAACAGATTTATCAATTACTGGTCGTACCATCCATTAAAAGTTAAAATTAATTTAATCATGGGAATGAAAACCAGAGCAAAACAACTATCACATAGCACTAAAGTTAATTCCAGTCTAACAAAACTCAAGAACATATTACTAGAAAACAGCTATCCAATAAAACTAATCAACAAGCTATTATTTAGTTCAAATCGTGTCTACACAAACACCAACAATGAAATAACCACAGAAAACAACCACGACAACCAAAACACAAGTTCCATCTGCTACAGCTCACTACCATACGTCGAAAAACTCACACCAAAACTTATAAGCACAATAAAAAAGAGCAATCCAAATATCATGATAGCTAAAAAGAACATCTTAACTACAAACCGACTTTTTAGTCACACTAAAACGAAAATCCGTTGAATAACAAAAATGTGGTCTATAGAATTTCATGCGGGAACTGTGAAGCGGTCTATATAGAACAAACATCAAGAAGCCTCAAAGGCCGTATCACAACCCATAAAAGCGATTGCAAATTAAAGAAAAACACTTGTGCACTGGCGGACCATCACATAGCAACAAAACACGTAATAGAATATGATAAAGCAGAGGTGTTAGAAAAAGAAAATAACCAACAAAAGAGGGAATTTAAAGAAATGTTGAGGATCAGAGAAGAACCAAACACTATTAATAAAAAAAGCGATATAAAAAACCTTAGTAGCATATATACCTACCTACTACATCTAAATAAATAACAAACGGCCTTGTTTGTGACAACCAATATACAATATACAAAAATAACAGTAATCTTTAATTAATTTAATTTTTATGGTTGCTTATCAACGCACTATCAGGTCGAAGCAAGAAAAACAACAATAATCAGACATACTGGATCTCTTTAAGCATTCTGAAAACCACACTGACAATGTTTTGTTAAAAAAAATTTTTAATTGTTTTTAATTTCCAATTTTTAATGTTTTCTCCTAGTTTAAAAAAATTCAATTTTTAAAAATTACAGAATCTCACCATTAAGTAAGACATAGGCATTAAGTAATTCTACAATTATTATGACTGACTTTGTTTTGTAGTTGTCCTGAAGATGGAAGCGATGAAGTTTCCGAAAACTTGACAAAATTTAATAAAAAGTATTACAAGGCGTAAATATCTAGCCCAATTATAGACCGCAACCCCAATAAACAGTTTCCCAAATATATATATATATATATATATATAAATCAAAATTGATTGTATTGGTATCTTAAGCCGAGCAGACGTATTTTTTGCAAAATGTATTTAAGATATATATCGTTTTCTTAAACAAAATGAGTGTGACAAAAACACTTTTATTTTATATACCGAAAACTACAAGTTCTAAATTACCGCTCGGTGTATTGTAGTGTACTGGTTGATAAGTTTTTTGGTTTGTATCAGTTCTTATTTTATGTTTTCTGGTTTTTTTCTTGTTTTAACTATCTAATTTTTAAAATGCCGTTGTGTAAACTTTGTGAACCTAATTTTAAACGCTATGATAAGTCATATGAATGTCCTTTTTGCTGCGTTAAAGTACATGTTAAATGTTTAAATTTTGATGAAGCTGATGTAAAAGACATAAGTAAGTTTAATAATTTCAAATTTGTTGCTACATAAGAGTAGCAACAAATCTCTAAATTAGATGCTTTGAAAGAAACGGTTGATAAATGGGTTCCTATAAAAAGCAAAATCAATCAATAATTCTTTAAACAAGTAATTTGAGTAATTTAATTGAAAATAGTGTACCAAATCTAAACGTGTACGACAAGCGTGAGTCTCTTACTTATGCTGCAGTTTTCAAAAAACAATCTTTAGTATAATATACCTCTGTTCTGACACTAAGCGCGAATAAGGTTAATCTTGTCAAAGCTAACATAAATCTGTATAAAGCTGAACCAGAGCGCAATGGAAGCGTTATTATAAGTGGTGAAAATACTGATTATTCTAACAAAATTAAAGATGTTGCATCAGAAAATCTTCTAAACTATATTGTTAAACAATTACCCCGTCACAATCCTAGAATCAGAATTGCGAGTATTGATAAAATTAAAACAATAACTGAAACAACATCAGTCAATTACATGATCTCTCAAAACAAATCTCTTTTCATTGCTGAATATGTTTGCCAGTTGAAAATAATGAAACCTCTCCGAAATAATGATAAATTAAATCAAGCTCTTTTACAGATTGAACTCTTGATCTACAAGAGCTTTATGAAAATTGTAGTACTGGTTGGTTATAATTATTGTTCATTATGAAATGTTATCAATGTACGTAAATGTTTTAATTGTTGCGGTTTCAAAATGCTCCGGCAGTCATTCTGTACATTGTATACATTGTTATCCATTAAGTACTAAGCATCCTGAAATAAATAGTGATCATGATCAAACAAATGTTCTCTTTACAAATCACATTTGAAAAAATTTAAATCGTTTGTTCTTAACGACAAATAGCAATTAGAGAGGATTTACTCTAAACAGGCTTCTTCTCTAAATTTAAACTGTCCTACACTTAGACAGAATTCTTCGGTAATTTGGTGCTATTATCAAAATGTGAGAGACTTGAATCGCAAAGGTGATCGAATATATTCAACTACATCATGGAAACATGGCTTAACTCAAATATAGGTAGTAAAGAACTTTTTGATGCTAATGAACTTAGATTCATTGATGCTAATGATGCCAATGAATTCAATGTGTTTCGATCTGACGGTAACTTTGCAGAAACATCTAGTACAAGAAGGTGTCTATACTCTATTCAATTTCAAGAAAGAGTGCATGAAAACAAATGCATGCAGGCTCCAGGTGATCAGATCTATGAAGTAGATGATGGTTGACGATTTTTCGGACAGGGCAAGCCGCAGAAAAAATCGTATATTTTATTTTAAACCAATTTTGAATGGTTTAAAAACTATTCAACATTCAAATGACCAAAATACTCTTTCTTGAATCTGAACAAAGTATAGTTTGTTACTCGCAAAGATTTGGAGGTAACGTAAGTTGATCTGAAGGCAAAGTGTATAGGTTTTGAGCATATAAAATCAATAGATTTTCTTATGGTTCGATGTAATTTAAATGCTACTACGCCAGTGTATTTAATCCTTATCTATATTTCTCCTGGATGTGCTGTTAAAGATTTTACACATTTTTTTGACTCTTTAATGTCACTATATTGCTTGTATGTTTCCAAATTTATAATTCTTAGTGATTTCAGTATTTCTGAATTTAATAACTGCTTTATCAATATAAGTTCTGTAAGCAGTAAAATAAAGATTTCACTTTATTTGATTTATGTGATTTTTATGAGCTTGCACAATAATATAATAAAGTTGTTAATAAAGATGGTAGACGTTTAGATCCTATTATATCAAATCAAAATATTATTGTCAATCAAACCACCAGAAATCGACCACTATTATCGCATTTTTTAATTTAATTTATTTTATTCAAACTATAGGTCTAGCCACGTGGTTTCTATTGCAGATCCAATCTATTATTTTAGAAAAACTATTTTTTACTATACAGTAAACTTGCTGGCACTGATTTTAATTTTTTAGAAAAATCTAGTAATGTTAACTCAGCTATTCGTGAATAATTTTATTCAATAATAAATATGATATTTAAAAAGCATGTACGTTTGGAACAAAAGTTATCTGGTAAATAGAACAAAAAATCATTAAATTAATAAAACAAAGAAACAGATGTTGGGAGAGGTTTAGGTGCAGAACTTGTGATGATGACTATAAAACCTTTAAAGAATTAAGATCTACCATAAAAACATTGGTGAAAGAAGCTTAGGCTACATATATAGCTAGAGTTAGTAATCAAAACTGGATCAAAACTGATCCAAGTAAATTTTGGAGGTTTTTTAAAGCAAAGAACAAAATTGCTTTTTTACCAACGGTCATTTTATATAACAATAATACGTATGGTATCTTATCTACAAAACATAGCTAATTTTTTACTGACTTTTCTATAAAAACTTCTACGCCTCCAGGAGAGTTAGTGACTCAAACTTGTCACTAGGCAACACTGTTATAAGTGATTGTGCTGCAGTTTTTTTAAAACCGCTTGTATTAATTTTCAACCTCATGCTGCAAACATCAGTATTTCCTGATATACATATGCAAAATCTTTCGTGTTTCACCTATTTTTAAGTCTGGTAGCCGTAAAGATGTAACCAATTATCGTCCTATCTCGATCATTTTTTGCAAAAATTTTTGAGATGGCTTTCAACTCAAAATAGAGTTGATGTCAAAATGACAATAGACTTGGTCTATTGTCATGTCTTAAAAACCATTAGTTGTAACCTACTTGGCTTTATGAAAGGAAGATCGACTGTAACTAGCCTGGCGCTAATACCACAGTATCTGCAAGAAACGCTAAGCAAAGGAGGTCAAGTTGATTGCAACTATACGGATTTTTCAAAAGCGTTTTATCACATAGATCATTGAATTTTAATTCAATGATCTAAAATTTAATGATCTTGAGTTCTTTAAAATTAATTTAAAAAATCTTGTAACCTCAGGGTCAAAAACTTGTTGATTGCAGATGACAAAAGAATCTTGGCGCGGGTTGACTCTGTCAACGATTGTATCATGCTTCAAACAAGCCTTGATATTATTAACAGCTGATGTTCAGAAAATTGTTTACCATTTAATACAAACAAGTGTAACGTAATTTCATTTTGGAGAAGAAATAACGTTGTGAGCAAGTGTAGCGTAATTTAATTTTTTAGAAGAAATAACGTTGTGAACTTTAATTATGCACTAAATGATAGTATTTCAAGTCAACCTGAATTTGATAAAGATCTAGATGTTACTTTTGACAAAAAAAATAGTTTTAACCAACATATAAATAAGATGATCTCAGCTGCTTGCAAGTCTTTGGGTTTTGTTTTTCGTCATTCTAAAGATATAAACAATATTTATGCTTTAGAAGTTCTGTACTTTTTATTTGTGAGATCTCGGTTAAAATATGCTTTTAGAGTTTAAAATCCTCTATATTAAACATATATTGACAGCATTGAAAAGGTTCAAAGACGCTCTCTAAAATATGCAAGTTACCGTAAGGAAGGTACGTTTATACCTATGGGTTTTCCGCACAATATTTTACTAAACAAGTTTATGGTTCAATCTCTTGAGTCGCTAAGTCGTGTTGATTTTATCATTATCTTGTTCCAATTAATTCATTCAAATATTGACTCCCAAAATTAAAAAAAATTTCTACTTTTTCCGTTCTCTAAAACTTGCAAAACATTTTACGACTTTTTAGTTCAGACGTTGTTAGTTTTGGCATTTTTGGTTAAACTGCTAGCGCAAGCCGATATTATTAATCATTTGTCTGAAAGTGTCTTCTTGATGTTGCTTTTGCGTGTTTTTGATGCGCTTGTTTTCTACTGCTGTACGCGCGTTTGTTTAATCTGTTTTGTTCATTTCTGATTTCAGTATGACGTTATCTGAGTCTATAACTGATTAACTTCATATTTAGCCGAAGGCTTTAGTTTTTGCCTTATTGCAGAAATAAACTACTTCAATTAGATAAAACACGACTACTGTTATATCTTTTAAAAAGTTATCTACATGTGAAATTTAGCGAATGTGACAAATTTTTAAGGTTTTCTGAATATTAATTTTCACAGTCTTGTAAAAAATTTATTTTTTTCTAAACTGGAAAGTAGTGCGTCAATTTATTAAAGTAGTGTAGTTGCAAAAATTGTTGTTTCTCTTCTCACGACAGTAATAATAACACCATGTAAGCTTTTGTTTTTTTTGTAGGTTAGTCTCGTTTGGACATAAACGTATTCATTAAACGTTCTCTAGAAAACAGTTTAACTGTTTTTTCTCAATTAGAGATTTTAATTTGCGGCTATTGTTTGTCTGTCTACTCAATGCCCACATTTGCTTTTTTTGGAAGGTGGCTCATATGCTTTAACCTATACTGCGATTCAGATGAGCCAAGGTCGTCTTCAAGCACGCTGTTAATGTATTCTTATTTATATATTTTATTTGTTATTATTATTTGGTTTAACCCTTCTTGTCTTAGAGGCACAGCAATTTTGCTAGATTAAAGAATTATTGCGGTATTTGACAAGTAATGATTATGACAATATTATTTTTTTAATAATATAAAAATAGTTGGAAAGCAAGCTTTTGATTAATATTTTTATTGTATAAACTGTCTCAGACAATAAACCTGTAGCAACACTTTAACAAATAAATACAAAATGTTTTATACTGTTACGAGATAATTATATGATAAAATCCATAAGTTTTTTTTTGTAGAATAATAAATGTATTAAATAAACATAGTAACCTAGATACGTTCTAGCTAACTGGCTCAAAATTGTATTTTATTATGTTAATAAGAAAGTCAACAAAACCTTTCAAGCATGAGACAGTACGATTGCCACTGACTAAACAATAAAATAAAACCATTTATTACTACAATAAATTTAAATTCAGCATTGTTTTGCGCGATAAATTTAATAAATACATTGCAAAATAAATTTTGTCAAAGGTTTTATAATAGCAATTTGACCTGACCGCTTTAATTTTTTTTTTGTCTCATTGCAAGTTTCAAAATGCAGTGTTAACTTATGTGAGACAAAATTATGACAACAAGCTCAAAGCACAATAAAACAATCATAATTAATTTAGTATTAACGATTTACATGCATGAAAGTTTTTGTCGATGTAAATTATAAACAAAGTTTTGCAAGTCATTTGGTAACATTGAAATAATTGCACAAAAACCAGGACAGAAAAAAATTCAGGAAGGTCAAGTAAATATCATATGAATTCAAAGCAATGAACCCAAAGACTAAGCGTGTCGTAAACAATAAAGCAATTTGTATTCCTTTTCTTTGCAACATATTGTTACACACCACTGGAGTTTTACATAATTACTACCATAATATTCATTGAAACCAAAACTACCAAAATTTGATAAAATTGGTTTAACATTTGACACCATAGTTGTTAAAAAGCAACTCTAAGAAACCGTAAAAATTGTATTAGTTTTTTTAATTTTTAGGAAAAATTGTTTGACATTTTTGTCTTTATTGAAGTTTATTTGTAGTTTTTTATACATATGTATGTAAGATAAACAGGAAACCTTACACTGCAATCTTTCTAATCTATTGTTTTGTCTTTTATAATTTGATTTATACATTTATAAACAAACAAGGTCTGCCATCACTTATAGACAGTTGGTTTTTGTAAAATATTTTTCAAAAATTTTACTTGAGATTTAGCACACAATAAATTTTTATTTGAAAATAAGATTTTTTTAAATTTTTATAAAATTAAAAACCTAGAGATCAGATACTTCTACCATAAGTTTTAAGAAATAATTACTATGAACTTTATGTGAACAACATTAAATAAAGTTTGATCTATAGGTTTTACATTGAACAAACTGATATCTATCACACAAACAAGATTTAACAAGTAAACCTAGTTTATTCAAAAACTGAAAAATTTAGATTTTAAGACAGCAAGATGTTGTCAATATAATCAAAAGTCTTAAATTTTTATTTATTACGTTTAACTGTTCTGGCTGATCCATAAATACGCTGATATGTTGAGTAAGTGAAACAAGGTTACTAACTGTTGATCTTTCTGCCACAAAACTATGTTAATTACCAGAAATCATGTTAAATACAAATACATAACAGTACAAAAAAAATTTTGAACTTTATATATTTAACATACAAATTTGAAAACTTTGCTTTTAATCAAAAACTTATAAAGTTATTGATAATTGCAATAGGTCTGTAATTTGTTACAGCTGTATATAATAAATGCTGAACCTAAGTCTGGTCTGGCTGTCATTATTAAAATGTCAAAAATAATAATATAATCCTGGCCCTTTTAATAATCCCTTTTAATATTGGTCATTATTAAAATTATCTTATAGTTTTGAAAAATTTTGAAAAGTAAGTAGAAAAACATTCAACAATATCTTTAAAATGTTGTAACAGTTGAGAGGGTAAGTTACGACCCTTTCACAGTGTATGACGCTGTAGATCTGACGCTTTGTTTCAACTGTAACAGTTTTAATCATACGGCTAAAACTTGTTCCAAGAGTAGACTAGGTCATGATATCAAAGAGTAAAATGCGTAAACTCTGTCAGTGCGTCATTTAAGTTATGACTCCAATCATGCAGCTTGGGATCTCGTATGTCCGGTTTACGTAGCACAGCAAAAAATAGTTAATAATATTCTATTGCAGTAGCAATCACTTAACAACTTATCTTCACAGTTTCATTTGGATTTAACAGAATCTTTTCGGCATCTCAATTGTAACAATTATTCTGTATCTGTTTTCTATCAGAACGTTAGAGGTATTAATTCTAAATGCAGTTCACTTTACAACTATAGTTCAAGTTTAAATTATGACATTATTTATTTGACTGAGCATGGCTCAACGATAGCGTTCTTAATTCTGAGTTTTCTGACATATCGATAGTGGTTTTTAGGCAAGATTGTAATTTTTAACTATTGAGCAAGTCCTGTGATAGAGACGTTGTTATTGTCTCAAAAAAATTCTTTCTAGTTTCTCCAATACAATTTTTTGAAAAAGACTTGCAAAAAATTCCACTGGTTGATCGTTGGCATTAAAATTAAGCTTAAATTCAAATCTATTTTAATCTTCTGCGTTCACATCCCACCGTTGTTGGGTAAAGATCATTGCAATGTCTTGTTTAACGTACTAGATTTAGCAATCATTTAAGTTGAAAAATTTCTAAAATTTTAATTTTAGTTCAACATTCCCGATTTTTAAAATTACTTCACTGAAAGAAATAAAATGTGTCCGTCAGCTAGGAGCCTATGTAATTTATTAGACTTGATGTCATTAACTCAATGTAACAAAGTCTTCAATGCTTCCGACAGTTTGTTAAACCTAGTGATATTAAATAATGTTATAAACGTGCATAGGGCTGATTTTAATCTAGTGAAGGAAAACGCTCATGATCCGGTATTAACCATTGACTATGATACAAAATATGTTTTTACGAAATACTTTCCATTTAAAGTAACAAACGCTCTTAACTTCAAGAAAGCTGACATATTGGATTTAAACAATGCGCTGCTCAACCTCAACTGGGCTTTTCTTGATAACTGTAAAGATGTAAACTCGATCCCTCAACCCGGTCGCATTCTCACCCCTTTTACACAGCTTTCTGTAGATGCAAAAAATGATGCTAGCCAGTCGATTAGTTAAAATTCTCTTCAACAAAATCAAAATTAAAAAAAGAAATTGGTACCTCTTTTACAAAATTTCTTAAAGAATCTGAAAGTAAAATTTGTAATACACCTGGTAATTTTTGGAAATACAATAAATTGCAGCGACATACATCAAGTGTTTCTCAAAAAATGTGCTACGGCGACAGAACTGTATTTGATTCTCAGGAAATTGCTGAAAGTTTTGGTATATCCTTTGCCTCTAATTTTATAGATTATGACAACATTTCTCTAGATGAAACAGAAAATGTATCTACTAATAATTTTATGTTTGTAATTTTGGAAGTGGCTACTGTTCAGAAGAAGCTTTTACTACTCAGCTCCAAATCTATTTCTGGGCTTGATTTTATACAATCTTATTTGTTAAAAAAATTTTCTAATGTTTTGCCGTTCTGCTGTGTAATAGTATTTAACGTTACTAGCCAGGTATAAGGGTTTTTAGTGGCGATAGAAGGTTGATGATTGACGAGCCAAAGGCAAGTCCATCACCTTCTTGAGCCAGTAAAAACCTGTTACCTGGCGTGTTTACGTAGAATGTTTTGTTTGTTCCTCACTTGTAAAAGACAATTCAATTTTTGAATAATGGAATAATCCGAGAATTCTAAAATTCACGAAATCAAGTGTGCTTTAATGTGTCACTTTGGTAAAGTGAAATGTCAACACCTGGAACCCTAAGTTTCAGTGGAATTCACAATTGTACGATGATATTTAATGTGTACGATAAAGATAAATTATTTTTAAATGTTAATGACAATAAATAATCGCTAAAAGTTCATTATTGTGTTTTATTGTTGATAAAAGTGACGTCCATAACTGGCTAGCCTGTTAAATGACATCTATAACTGGCTAGCCAGTTATGAGATGTTTTCAATGTGAATATAGTCACTTGATAAGTGCATGTTTTCAAGTGAGGAACAAACAAAATTTATAATCTTTGTTTACGGTAATAAATAATGTTGCTAAGGTTTTCAAGTCAATCTTGCATAATCAGCTGGAATTTAAATTGCGCAATACACTGATTGCCAACATGGTTTGCTTTCTCTTGGGACGTTTAACACTGACCGGCCGGGCCGGAATGAAGTACCAACCCGGCGCGTCTCCAGGTGGCGGATAGGAGGGGGCCTCTGGCTGATGATTGCAAATGAAGCGGAGGTTTGCAGGCGAACATACATGAGCTCGTTGTGCGAAAACCACAACTCGTAGCCCATTAAAACGCCCGCCGCGGACCAACTTCCCCTATCCCAGCTGTAGTGTCGTGGCTAAGGGATTGCACTAGGGATAACGATGCCAGAAAGGGCTTGCACCTTTCTGATATACCCATAGCTCTTGGCTGATTGTGGTCATGTCTCGCGGGCCAATAGGCAAGTGGGGGGTCTTGGCTTTGCAGCCCGGACCAAGAGGAGACAACCTTATGAAAAACCTAAATCCAAGGTGGGGTGCCAGGCCGAAGGATGCGTGGTTAGATAGAGGACTAGCCGCCACTGGACCAACCTTGGGGCACCAGGGGGAACCCCATTGTATACACCCCTTACCCCTGCATGCAGGCTCTGCAGGGGTGGACCTTAATTTCCTAGCTACTCGTGGGATCTACCATGGAAAAAGAAAAACAGATAAAAGAAAAAATAATAAAAAACATCACCTCAAACACCGGAGGGCCAAGTGGAGTTTCTTCCTCCACAATAAAACCTCAAGGTGCTAGAGGGCAAACAAGTGTAGCAAGCTTGGCTGGGCGCAAGAAACCAGCTCGGCTACCGTTTCCTCTTCCTCAACTAGGGCAACCTGGAGGAAAGGATGATCCACTAAGGCATGGACTTAGTGGGGCAGGAGTTAGGAAGTACCTGCGTCTTTTGCATCAGGGCAGTGCACCTGAGGATGCCAGAAAGCAGGTACTCCAAGAAAAAGAAGAGAGGGCAAAAAATCCACCTCTCCAACAAAAAGGTAATGGAAAGATGGGAGCTGAACATATCACTCCCCCTCCACAGCCAAAGTCGAAGAGGTTTAAACCAGCAGTGGTCACAACTGGGCAAGTCACTAGTTACGCCTCTGCAGCAAAGACCTTTAGAACGGCAATTTTACCAAAGGCATACCCTGAGGTAATGTTAGATGCCACCCAACTATCTTCTCTAGAGGAAGCTCTAGTAGAAGAAATGGTAGAGAGTTTGGAAAGCGGACTGCAGTATACCGGTATTCATTTCCGATCGGGATTAATGCTGGTAGACTGCAAAACAGCACAGACTGCGAAATGGCTGGCTCGAACAGCACCGCAGCTGAAAACTTGGAAGGGTCCGGAACTGGATGCGCAAAAGGGAGATGACATCCCTAAACCGCATACCATTTCAATCTTCTTTCCAAGAAGCAAAGAAATGCCGGTTGAGAAAATCCTCAAACTGGTTAAAGTTCAAAACCCGGAGCTTTCAACGCCGGGGTGGAAGGTCATAAACTCCAAACCAGAGGGACATGGCCAAGTTCTCACCATTGGGATTGACCCCAAATCATGTGAGATTATGAAAGCGGGAGGATGCGCAATCAATTATAGATTTGGGCAAATTCCCGTCTCAGGACTCAAAAAGGGGCAGCAAAAACCCAAACCGGAGGCAATGGAAGTAGAGACACCCACTACTTCCCAACGGACAGAGAAAGACCAAGAGGAAGTTGAAGGCATGCACCTCGACTTACTTGAGGTCCACGACGAGTCTTCTGGAACGTCTCAGAAGACAAGCGGAGAAGCGATAACAGGCAAGGACGAGGGGGACAGTAAACAAGACTAACTTGTTTGCTAACACCCCTTATATATGTTTGTCACTATTCACTCCGAACGGCAGTAGAATCGCCCAAGTAAACTTGCACCACGCAAAGGGAGCTTCCGCGGTAATTGCAAGGCTGTTTTTAAAACAACAACTGGGATTAGTGTTGATTCAAGAGCCTTGGATTAACAAAGCAGGACAGATCCAAGGTCTGTCATGTCCAAACTCAAAGGTAATATATGACCACAGACAGGAAGCACCCCGTGTCTGTATTCTCATAAGAAATAATATTAATTACACATGTGTTTCAGAATTCATGACTCGGGATTTAACACCAATCATAATTCATTTAAATGATAAGGGCTTCAACCGAGACTTTGTAGTCGCATCTGCATACTTTGCTGGAGATGGGCCTATGACACCACCAGCGGAAGGGCAGGAGTTGATAAGATACTGTAACAAAAAACGTCTTCCTATTATTATAGGATGTGACGCCATCGCGCACAATGTAATCTGGGGAAGCACCAACACCAACAAAAGAGGTGAGTACTTATTTGATTTCATAGTTTCAACCAACCTTGAGATTTTAAATGTTGGGACTACACCAACATTTGTTACAAAATCAAGGGAGGAAGTACTAGATATAACAATTAGTAGCGCGAGTGCTAAGAACAATATTAAAAACTGGAGAGTGACAAGCGAACCGTCATTGTCAGATCACAGGATAATCGAATTTGACTTGGAGGGACTTAACCCTTCCAAGCTACTAACGCGTAATCCTAGGAAAACGGATTGGGATGTATATAAAACCAATCTGAGAAGAAATCTAGAACAGATCGACACAGGGGGGACAAACCGTCACAAATGGGATCTGGAGAAGGAAGTGACTCACATCACAGGGGCAATCATAGAGGCATACAACTCTAGCTGCCCTTTAACAGAATGCAAATCAAGCAAAAAAGCTTCCTGGTGGAACAAAAACTTGTCAAATTTAAGATCTGAAGTCCGCAAGCTTTTTAACAAAGCTAAGAAAAATAAGGACTGGCAGGGCTACACCAGCAAGCTAACTCAATACAACAAGGAGATAAGGAAGGCCAAAAAGTTACATTTTCAAACTTTTTGTGAAAACATCACTTCCACTCCGTCAGCTGCCAGAATACATAAAGTAATGGCCAAAGGGGGAACGAACCCAACAATGGCACTAAGAAAGTCTGACGGGACCTATACGGAAGGGGAAGAGGGGCGTGCCGCCCTACTCCTAGAGGTACACTTTCCCCATAGTGAACCGATTCCTACAGACGCAGAAATTGTAGCAACATCCAATCACAGCAGAAATCCTTGCAGAGAGGACTGGGACATTGCTAACAATATATTTACTAAACAACGGCTTGAATGGGCTATTAACACCTTTGAGCCGTACAAGTCACCGGGGGTAGATGGAATACATCCAGCCTTACTACAAAAAGGACTAGGAGAAATTATGCCACACCTACTTAGAATTTCACGAAGTAGTCTAGCACGGGGACAAATACCCAACATCTGGCGAAGGGCAAAAGTAACCTTCATACCAAAAATAGAGAAAAAGGATGGAACTGATCCCAAATCTTTTCGACCTATCAGTCTCACATCGTTCCTGTTAAAGACAATGGAAAAAGTATTAGATAACTATATTAGAATAGAGACTCTGGGAAACAAACCACTACATAACTGTCAACACGCGTACAAGGCGGGCAGATCAACAGAAACTGCCTTGTACCAGCTCACAGACAACATTCAGAGATCTCTAAATAATAAAGAAACAGCAATGTGTGCTTTTCTTGACATTTCAGGCGCGTTTGACAACGCTTCACATGCATCTGTCAAGATCGCGCTGGAGAAAAGAGGGGTTGAAAAAACTTTCGTCAGATGGATGTGGGAAATGTTGACCACAAGAACAGCTGAGATACCAACGGGTAATGAAGTCATCACCGTCAAAACTACTCGAGGTACACCTCAGGGAGGGGTAACCTCTCCTCTGATGTGGACTTTGATAGTTGATGAACTATTAAATAGATTGACAGAATCAGGAATAGACTGCATAGCTTATGCCGATGATATTGTCATAGTGGCCAGAGGCAAATTTGAAAGCACTCTATGTGAAATAATACAGAAGGGTCTCAGAATTACCGAACAGTGGTGCGAATCAGTGGGGTTGAGTATTAACTCATCAAAAACCGCGATTGTAACATTCACTCGGAAAAGAAAACTCCAGGGGATGAAACCCCTCTTCTTGAAAGGAGAGATCATCAAAGAACAGTCTGGAGTTAAATATTTAGGAATACACCTCGATAGTAAACTTCTATGGAAAAATCACGTAGAAAAAACTACCAGTAAAGCCATTAAAGCGCTTATGGTCTGCAGAAGTCTAGCAGGTAAAACATGGGGGTGCAACCCGAAAATACTGCGATGGATGTATACCATGATTATTAGACCTATCATGATCTATGGGGCAATAGCCTGGCACTCTAAGGCAGAACAAGCAACCACAAGGAGAACCCTTGACAAGGTTCAAAGACTAGCATGTTTGTGTATCACAGGAGCTATGAGAACGTGCCCTACTGCGGCACTAGAGGTTATTACAGATCTGACACCTCTACATCTAGTGATAGCTAGAACAGCGAGGGAAGCTATTCTCAGACTCACAAGGGAAGGTACCGAATATGAAAAAATCAAATGTCAGAGAGCTTTGACATCTCTGACAGAGTGCATTTCATTTCCAAACCTTCCAAGTGACGAAATAGTAAGAAGACACATCTTTGAAAGAAACTTTATGGTAAGATTAAGCAACAGGGATGATTGGGGGAAAGAACCCACCACCAGTGAGTTTAAAAGAAATACTATTAAATGGTATACGGACGGCTCTATGACAAACAAGGGCACGGGAGTAGGAGTAGTCGGTCCTAGAACCAAATACTCAGAATCAATGGGAACCTACCCAAACATCTTCCAGGCGGAAATACACGCAATCAGACGATGTGCAGAATTTAACTTAGAAAGAAACTATCAAAAATGTGAAATTGCAATTCACACTGATAGTCAAGCAGCGATAAGAGCATTAAGCTCCTATGTCACCAGTTCTAAAATGACATAGGAATGCCGAGGCAAATTGAATGAACTAGGCAAGAATAACAAAGTTTTTCTTGTTTGGATACCCGGGAATAGAGGGAAACGAGAAAGCTGATAAGCTAGCAAGAGAGGGCGCATTAACCCCTTTTGTAGGGTCAGAACCATTCTGCGGCTTAGGGAAACATACCTACAAGAAAAGGTTCAAAATGAAGGAAGAGAAGGACAGATCAGAACGCTGGCTAAATCTTCCTGGTGGTTTGAGACACTCTAAGAAATTTCTTGGAAACTTCGTCCATGTAAGGTCCAAAGCTTACATGAACCTCACTAAAAATAGGCTTCGCATCCTCACAGGTTTCCTTACCGGTCATTGCCGTCTAGGAAAGCACCTGATGAGACTTGGCCTAGAAGATAATGACGAATGCAGATTTTGCATGGAAGAGGAGGAAACTCCGGAACACCTAGTAACAGAATGCGTCGCCATTAGAACCCAACGTAGAGAACATCTAGGGCAGGAATACATACTGAATAGAGACATATTGTCTTTGAAGCCATCGCAGCTGCTGGAATTTATTACAGCTTTGGAACTAGATGGGGAGCTATAAACCGAGCCACTCCTCGAACAGCTCGAGAAAGGGGAGCACAATAGACCAATAGGTCGCAGTGCAGACGATACCCTATTCTAAATCTATCTCTATCTATCTAACACTGACCAATTTATTTGTTATAACTTAAAAGTTGTGTACGCACATGGACAATGGTCTGCAAGTTGACGTTATTTATACAAACATGACGTAAGAATTTGATTGCTTAGACCATGCTATACTGTGTAATGAACTGCTCAAACTTGGTTTTAACATAATAGTGGTTAAGCTTTCAGCTGATTATTTACCTGATCGCGTTTTTTTTGAGGATTGTTTTGGGTATTTCTCTTCTGAAGTTCTGTTTTAGAGACGTTGTTCTTTAACAAATACATTAATGATCTCATTTCTACTTTGTCCTGCTCTGCTCTGCTGTATGCTGATAACTTGAAAATATTTTTACTCAACAAGTCAATCAACGACTGCTTTCAACTTCAAGATTTGTTAAACGCAGTCACTAGTTGGTGTTTTACAAACAAATTAACTCTTGATGTCCAAAAATGTTCGGTCATATTGTAAACTAAAAAAATGTATAAACTCAGCATCAATTACTGTGTCAACAATTAGATATTTAACAAAGTTAGCACTATAAATGATTTTAGGGAGTTATTCTTATTGAAAGTTTGGTTGGGAGAGGATTAAGTGTGTATACCAGACCGAGGTGAATTGCACACACTATTCTGGCATATGATAACTTGCCTATAAAGGGTTCCTTTTTTTTGGTTGGCATTGTTCTACTCAATATTTACTGTCAAATAAAATGTGCGTTACTCTTGGAAAAACAATGAAGTTGTTTATTGTACTTATATGACTGGAAAGTCAGTTTGAATTAGTTTACAATTGTTTTGCAATTCTGCCAAGATAAGTGTCACATATCTGAATAGTAGCTTTTTTGGATTAGTTTCCATTACCTTGTAATTTTGCAAATTACAAGAAACTGTCGTATGCGTTTATAGTTTTTATTTTTAGTTTACTTTCCAGTTTTTCAAGCTGCAAATATTGCTTATCATTCCCATTTTTTCTATAATGGTTCCAAAGTTTGAATTTATGTTTTAAAGAGGATATGATGTTTTTATTTATCAACAAGAAACATTAACTGCAAAAAGTTCTAATTTGTATAAAAAAAATTTTTTGATAAAAACTGATTCTAATTTTAGTGTGAAATAACAGTTTTACCAACATTAAAACAATTTACCAAAAATTTGTGTTCAAGGAAATGATACTATAAAAATATCTAGAATCATACATTTGAAAAGTATTTTTTGACTATAAATGACAAATAATATAAACCTGACCTCTAAACCAATTCTGAAAAAAAAACAAGTCTAGAAATGAAAATTTTTTTTTTAATTTTTGAAAATTTATTAATTATTAATTTTTCAAATCAATGCAACTTCTTCTGTAAAACCAATTAGGTATTTGGTTTTAAAGCATTGTTTTTGTACTCAGCGTACTCGTGGTCGTATTTTGCTGACATTTTTTAAGAAAAGAAGACTGCAGCTGCGCTTGTTGCTTTATAATTGATATTTTAAAGCACGCTCATTTTAATATATCTATATATATAAAAGAAAGTCTGTTAGTTACTCCACTTATAACTCAAGAACGGCTTTACCGATATGGTTGAAAATTGGTGAGGTGGTAGCTTAGAGCCAGGAGACGGACATATGATACTTTTTATTCCAGAAACCACCCTCTAAAAGAGGGGTGAAAGTCAAATGTGAAATGCGATGTCGGAAGCGTTCGGTGAGGCTCGACAAATTACCGAGAAATTTGACGCAACCACGAAGAAGCGTTTACATTAAAATTTATTTGACGTGGCTCAAGAAATTTTCCCAAACTTGGATTTTTATATTAATTATAGTTTAGAGCCAGGAGAAGGACATAGGATACTTTTCATCCCGTTCGACAGCATTCCCGTGTGACTTGACATGAAACGTCAGTCACTATAAAACGTGGAATAACAAAACGCAATTGACAGCTATGGAATTGACGTATAATGACAGATATGTAATGAAGTATGAACACAGATGAGTTATACCAGATCGCTCACTTAGAAAAGAAAGCTTAAAAAAGAGAGAGATAGAATATTAACCAGTTTAAAGGTCCAGCTGACGCATGCCCAGTAGAAGTTTATTTCACTGTAAGCAAAGATACACTCGGAACGCTTCGAGATGATTGTATGCAGTGTTTAAATTCACAATTTGGTCCGATGTCTGTCCGATCCAGTGTTATTTGCCTCGTGGTTTTATCTATCAATTATAAAACATCCCACCCTTAATATCGTTCTTGCTGTTGAATATATAAAAAAGGGAAAAGACACGTCAATGTACCATTTTAAAACGTGACTATTTGGAAACATCTAGACAAAAAACAAAAAAATCTATTGTAATTATGTGAATAAAGTAGGATCTTTCTTAAAAACCAAACGATTACCTACTAATTATGCTTAATTAGTAAAATTAATGTTTATTACACAAGTTTTCTTCAGAAAACCTATGATGTGTCAAGTAGCTCCAGGACGACACTTTTTGGCACCAGCGCATTTTCTGTAGTAATTCTGACAAAAAACTGCGCGCGGCAACACTGCTATTAACCAATTTAAAGGGACGAGAGACGCCAAGGTCATAGAAACGATGCGCAAAACATCAAAGCTTTCGAGGCAAGTGAGCAATCTGGTATAACTAATCTGTGGTATGGATGACAATTTGATATTTGTAAGTAATCAATAATAAAACTATTTCTATTAAATAAATAATTAACAATTATAATGTAATGATAGTGCCGTTGCCCATTCGTAAAAAGTGAAGTGAACTATAAAACTCGGTATAGTTGAAAATTTTAGTTTTTAGGTGAAGTGAAGTTTAATTAATAATGCCGCGACCAAGACGATCGAATCTTTCCCGACAAAGCCGTGATGCAAGAAGAATACGAAATACTGCAAATAGAAGGACTGAAGAAGAACAAGAAATTGCACGTGAAGAGCGCCGCGATAGTATGGCTCGACTTCGTGCTTCTCAATCACGAGAGCAAAGTGAAGCAGCCCGTGAAACAGCTCGGTTGGCAATGCAGAATCGTCGAGCGAACAACAGAGGTCAACAAATAGATAATTTGCGACGCAGAACAAGATATTTATCAAGTGCTGATTTGAATCGAGCAGCGAGTTTATTAATATTAATAAATATTTAAAGATATTAATAAAATTTTTAATTAAATATTAATAATTATTTTAATATTATATTATTAAAATAAATATTTAATAATTTTTAATTATTGATTAGAAAAAAATAATGAAACTAAATAATTATAAACAGCTACTTTTTATTAACAAAGGCATGAAAAGGGGAGGAATAGAGACAAAAAATGACATGTATCAATATATAATTTTCAAAGATTTTGGTTTGCTTATTTTAAAAATAATATCTATGTTTAGGCGGAACAAAGTTCGCCGGGCCAGCTAGTTGAAAATAAATCTCAAAAAACGCACCAGACTTGAAAGATTAAAATGACAAATAAACGAGAAAACAAAGTAACAAGCGTTGCCAAAGCATATAAGCTCATACAATTCTTTTACTATTAAAATTTTCAGAGTTTTAAATAGTTGTTTTAAATAGTTTGTTTAAAGTGTTAAGATTGTTATTTACAAATGATTAACAAATAAAACATTTTGCAATAAACGCATAGTAACTGGTTTAAAATAGTATATTACACCACAAGGAACAAAAGTTGAATTTTCGGCCCTGCGCCCCATAATGCCCGAGGTGAAGCCGAGGGCATTATGGCGCGCAGGACCGAGATTTCAACTTCTGTCCCGCGTCGTGTATACGATTTTTCTTCATACCTCGGTCGAAAGTACGTACTTTTATTTTTAATTTTATTTTTTCAACTTTAAATGCTGATAGTTTTTGATGCCTGCCGCGACATTTGCGGCACGAGCGAAGCGAGTGTTGCTGGTCATATAACATAGTTACGAGTATAAATAAACACGATGAATTCTTTTTTTCCCGCTATTATAGGGAAGAAAGAATTTCATCTTACAGGGACTAAAAGTTAAACTCTCGTCTCTGTTATTAGGGACGAAAGTACGTACTTTGGACCGAGGTATGAAGAAAAAGTAATTGACTCTACTTTGACTTATCAAATTTATTTTTTATTTGTCAGTAAATACCTTTTCATAGAGTCATTTAGATAAAATAAGAATGTGAACAATGTTGGTATTATATGATGTTTGTTTAAAAAGTATTAGCTAATAAAGCATAGTGTTGGTTTAGCATCTTTTTCTCATTTTTTTTTTCATTATACTAAAAATTCTATAAAATAATGAAAATTTATAATATTATTATGTATAAAATTTTTTATGTACTTTGTAAGGTCTGCTAAGGTGTTGTGAAAAATAAACCTCAAATCGTTTAAATTTAAACCCCTCTACAGGAGAACTGTTTTAATTTCAAGGTTGAAACTGTAATTTAACCACAACATTATTTATACCATACTATGACAGCTAGATGACTATGTATATTTATCATTGTTTATACAAAAAATTTATCACTTTATGTAAAAAACTAAGCAATAAACAATTTATTTGAAAAAATAATATTTAAAAAATTTTTTTATTAGGAAAGCATTTAATATAAGCTAGTTCGTCACTTAAACTAAATATTTTTCACAAGTTTGATTTTCTTATTTATTATTTCTTTCCTAACAAATGCACTTATATATTGCCTTCGTTGTGTCAATTACAGTGTGTAACGATAAAAAGAAAATTGATCGTCAAATATTTTAACTTCCATACTTTTTACGACAAAATTGTATAATAATGGTACACTTAAAAGTGTAGTATAAACTTTTTCCTCAATTATAATGGTTAAGTTGTTTACATTCTTGTTTGTATTTACTTTCCTCGTTGCCATTAATTCAGCATTCTTTATAGGTATCATATTCTGTATATATTTTTTCCCATTAACGATTGTTTTTATTTTTGTATATCAAGAAAGTTTGCTCACTCCCGTAAAGTGTTATGTTCTTCCATGGAAATGTTCAAAAGAAGAACATGGTCTCTGGAATTTCCCTCGAGAAATAATTAAAGCACTGGTGAATAGCAGCTTAAATGTTTTTCGCCATGTGACTGATGATCTTGGTTTATCAAACATAACAAAAGGATTAGATACTGATAATTTATTCTCTAATTGTACCAATATTGACGAGTTTAAAGATCGTCTTAAGCTCATATTTCCTGGTATTTAATTACAATTCTATTTTATTAAATTTTTAATATTTTTTTGAAAGGAACTAAGTGGTGTGGTGCAGGTCAAGTTGCTAAAAATTATAGCGATGTAGGAATATTCTCATATGTAGATGCTTGTTGTCGCGCGCATGATATGTACCCCATTTTTATTATGCAAGGAGAAACAAAATATGGTTTAAAAAATGGTGGAATTTTTAAAAGATCTGAATGCAAAGCTGATCATGAATTTCATCAATGTTTAGCAAAGCATTCTTTTAACTTAGTAGCTCATAGTATTGGATACACGTATTTTACAATTTTAAGACCTCAGTGCTTTACAAAAGACTATCCTATTCTTATTTGTTATTTTTGGTTCAAGTACTCAAATAATAACGTTAATTTTAATTCATTCATTTAATATTTTTTAGCGGAAAATGTGTATGGTGGAAAAAAGATAAAAACGCTCCAAAAGTATATCAATGGCGTGATAATCCTATATTTATATAAGAGTTCTTAATTTGCTAGATATTATAAGAATAGTCGAAAAATTACTTTATATATAATCGGTCAATAGCAAAACTTTCTAGTGGTCATTTGCAGACTGATATCATGTCTTCTACGCTCAAGAACTAAAAACGATTTTAGTTTGCTGACACTATTCTCTTTACTTTTTTCATAGTGTATGCTTAAATGTTGTCATAGCTAGTAAATAAATTTCAATAAAATTTTATTTATATATTAAAAAACTAGTTTTATAAGGGTTGATTTAACTTACAAGTACTTGGGTCAGTCAAGCCAGGTCAGTGCAGGTCTGGTCAAAAAATGTAAAAGATTTTTTATTTAAACAATGGAAACTGCAAACAATAAAAACTGCATTATTAATTATTATTTTGATTCAAAAGACATTATCTGTTTAACAATACTAGTGTACAATGTATTTGAATTGTAGTTTAAATAACGATTAATTTCTTACAAGAATATGTTTTAAGTCTTAAACAATTCGAGTATTCGTTGAAGAGCTACAAAACTTCTGAGTAGAACCATTGTGTCAATTTCCAATTTGAATAACTTTTAAAGGATTGTATTTATAAAAAAAAAAAATTAAAAATTTTCTCAAGAAACGTTTGAACTTCTACAAAAATATGATTTGATCCAAACACTTCGACTATTTGTTAAAGAGTTACAAAATTCTAACCCTTTAAAAACAAATCACTATGGTGATTAAATGGAAAAAAATTGCGCAAAGGTACAACTTAATGAGCTCCAGCTTCAACAAACGCCTTTTTCTGGTATCCTAAGCAATATTTTCAGTATAATTATTAACTTTAAAAAAAAAAATAATTGATTTTGTGTTACAGCTTAATTAATATGGGTAGGTATACATGTATATTGTAAATTATGTAAATAAATGCACTCATGTGATAAACATTTCCAAGTAATAGAGAATATTTTATAACTACAGCGAACAGAAATTAATCGTGTAAATTACTTTTTATAATATTATAAATAATTTATCAAATTTTCAATTAACCAGATTTGTATACAAATTTTAATTGCAGGTAAAATAGAAAGAGTTCTCCCATGACTTCAAAAAAAATTGCATTACAATATCTTAATTAAAAAAATATTTCTAAATGGAAATGTTACAATGTTAATTAGACAAAAATGAACAAAGTATAAGTTTTGAAACAAATTTTCGAGTCAGTCTCAGTTTTTTGGTTGATCTGAAACATTAACAGGTGAGCTTAAAAATAATTTAATTTATTATATTCATTTACTAATATATTTTACAATATAGACAACATTGTTCTACTTTTCCAAATGCTTAAAAATTTAGTGTTTTTATCGAGATCTACATAAAAATATGTTTCCATAATATGTTGGTACAAAAATAGCAATATAAAAGAAAATTGGAATAAAGTGTTTATTTGCAATCATAATGAGGTTTATTGAGGTATTGTTGATGCAAGAAATCTACGGTTCGTGTATCCTCTAACTATAAAACCGGCCAATTTGTTTTGCTTATATTGACCACATTACTCATTACAATTTCTTGGCTGAATCACACATTCAATTGGTGTGATCACATAATATTTACAATAGTTATTTATCTCTATTCTAAAAAAATACATTTTGCAAGTAAGAGTGGTATTGCAAAGCCGCGGCTTTAAACCAAGACGTAACAACACGAGCACTTGCTAAACATGGTTTGGATGAGTAATCTACCCAATTTCATGCCAACAAATTTAAATCATTTTGAAAATAGTATATTTCATATGCCACACCTAACCTAAAAAGCAATAGACATTGTGATTACACTGCATAAAGATAAATTAAAAAAATTGTTTACTCACAAGTTTAATGCAAATTTATGCAATGCTTGATTTAGATTTTTTTTTATGCTAAAAATGCCAATCTCATTGACATTTAGAAAATTAAGAATCAATGCTGCTACTCTACTTCTAGTAAACTTTTAACAAACGTCATTTTTGTAAGAACTAACCTAGGAAATTGCTGGTTTTGGCCGATTTTGAATCCTAAAAAATGGTCAATAATGGCTAAGAGCATAAAACAATAATTTTAAATTTTTAATAGTTTATTATTAAATTAAATTAGAACTATGTATAAATCTGAAGAAGAAAGGCTTTTACGGCCCGAAGTGATTGAAATATTGACATCTTTTGGGAAAGACCGTGTCGAAAGACTCAATAAAATTAGTCAAAAAGTTTAGCCTCTAGCGTGGCTCACACGTCGAGTTACCGTGCGCATTCTCACTTTTATTTTTCTGTCTTGATGACGTCTCCATCGATGGAGTGCAAAACATCGACAGTTTTATTAAACCTTTTGAAACGGTTTTTTCGGAAAGATGTCAATATTTTTATGTATAAATTTACTTCTTATTCAAATAATTAAGAAAAATATAAAATGTATTAAAAGAAGTAAAACTAACCTATAAAAAATATTTTATTTGTTAATAGAATCAATAACCAAAACTTACTTATTTGTTAAAAGAAACAAAAACTATTAAAATAATAAAAATTAACATAATGCACTCGGATTTTAATAGGTCAATAACCTGTCGGACACCGCTCAATTTGCAATTGACTCAGTGAACCAGTGCAACAACATACAGCCGAATACTGTTTACGTATATGCAATAGTTATTTTGCCAAGGTTTCTAATGTTTTACAATTAACTCATTTTATTGGTTTACAAAATAGCAACTCTAGCCAGCTGGTTTAATTTTGCACATTTTTACTAAACAAAAATTGTAAAATACGTATTTTTCTTGAATTGCATATGTTTATAATTTTTTAACCGACGAAAATAAAGAGGATTTCAAAATACAATCTAAAAGGCGTTTTTTTATGTATCAAAAAATTGTCGACTACAAAGTTTGTACCTACTAATTAAAATTGCCAAAGGTCATATAGTCTCTCTAAAATTCTGCCGCTAAAAGTAAATATCTACACATGAGATTAAAGCTGCGAGCTATCCGCGATAGTTTGTCTCAACTATAAATTCCAATTCTATTTTAACATTTTTATTCTCAATTCTTAAGATTAAAATTAGAAAAAGCGCGTTATATGCACTGCAACATATTGTGCTTCTTTTTCTTGAGCTGTTTGAGGTGTGTTTTAGTTTATAGCTCCTCATCTAACTCAAAAGCTGTGATAAATTCCAGCAGCTGAGATGGCTTTAAAGACAACGTGGTTTTATATATTTATGTATTCCTGCCTTAGATGTTCTCTACGTTGGGTTCAAATAAGAACAACGCATTCTGATACCAGGTGTTTTAGGGAAGAGGAGTTTCCTCCTCTTCCCTAAAAAATTTGCATTTGCCAATATCTTCGATAAAAAAAAATAAAGTTAAAAAAAAGGCCGAGCCTCACCAGGTGCTTTCCTAGACGGCAATGACCGGTGAGAAAACCTGTGAGGATGCAAAGCCTATTTTTAGCAAGGTTCAAATGAACTTTGGATTTTGCATGGTCAAAGCCTCCAAGAAATTTCTTAAAATGTAAACCAACAAAACAAAGCGTTTGGATTTGTCAGTCCCTTCCTGTATTTTGAACATTTTCCCTGTGCTTCTCTCAACCGTATAATCGCTCTGGCCTTACAAAGAAGGTTAATTTCCTTTATTCTCGAGTGCCAGGGTGCTCAAACAAGGAAAACATTAGTACTACTAATGATTTTTCTTTGGTGAAAACGTATGTGGTGTACTATATATAACCTATAATAGTTGTACGTTTTACTTACATAAATAATTGTAAAAATAAAAGATCTGAATTATAAATAACAATTTTGTTCTTAAAATCATTTGGTAGGTTAAATAGGCATCCTTATGTGTGTTAAATACACCTTAGATAATCCAGAGTTTTGACCAATAGGATTTGTTTTACACTGAATAAACCTAAAGGTTTATAAGAGAAAACGTTTTTAATTTGACTGCATAATTTTTTTTACATTTGTTGCCTTAGAGCCTTAGATTGGATAAACAGATTTTGATCAATCTTATTTTATTTAAAAGCTGAAGTCTCATATAAATTTGATCAAGTACAAAATAGCAGTTTTTAAATTATTCTTATTAATGCGTTTTTTGACATAGATTCTTGGCACTTAACTGATTATAAAAACAAATGAGAAATTAAAATTTAAAAAAATGTATTGCAATATAAGTAAATATTAATTTTATTATTTAATTAATTTAAACTAATTAAACAAAAAACAGTTTGAATCAATTAAATATATAGAATAATAATGAATGATATTAAAATCTGTTTTTGCTAAATTTTTAATTTGTTTAATTATTATTGAATGAGCTAAGCATTACATTATTTCATAGTATGCAAAAAGGCAAATCACAATTTTTCTAGACACAGAAACGGTTATCTTTTTTTAACTCAATGGTTTTGTTAAAATATGAATCATACTGAATAAAATCGATTTAAAATAAAACAACATAATATTTATATTTCAAATAATAAAAATAAAATAAAACCATAATGTAATTATCTTACTTTGTAAATCATTTGATTCTAACAATTATTTCAAGACTACACTCTTGTGGTTTACATTTTTGCCGTATATTTAAGCCTAGTTTATTTGAAAATTTGCAGATATGTAGTTCAATTATTAGCTAAGTATGAATAATAAAGTTGCTTTATTTTATCACCGCTAAATTACATATCATTTTGTTCGAATTATTTTTAAAATATTAGGATTTGTACCATTTTATCAACTTTATTGCCGTAAAATATTAAATTAGGTTTGTTTGAATAAAGCATAACTTGATTTTCTAATCTTGGAACGAAAACACTGTTTATTGTTTTACAGAAAATAATTAGATTTGTATTGTGTTATGCGTATAAGGTTTTAAATATCTTGGAAACGTTTTGGAGGATAAAATTCATATAATTATTTTATTTTCCAGGAACTTGAACAAAATGAGTTTTAAAATTATGGATTCTAAAACACTATACATCAATTATCCTAATATAAAAAAAGAAGACATAGAAATTCTACAGCAGTGGGCTAAAAAACAACCTCATTTACCTCAAATAGAAGGTTTGTTATTATAAACTTTGAATAATTCTATAATGTCTATCAAATTTATATACTTTTAGAGGTGCAGTTTATTATTATTTTACAGAGCTGTTACTGCAAAATTGAAGCTGCTAAGCAATGTATTGACAGATATTTTACCATCCGAACACATAACATGAATGTGTTTCAACATTTACCTCTAGACATTGCACTAAGCACTTCTTCTACCGTGTAAGTTTGAAATTTATTTTTATCATTATAATTAGAAATAAGATCATTGAGAATTTTTTTATTGCAGCAGTAATAAATAAAGGAAAAAGACAATCAAAAATTTCAAGCAATGTATGTATACATATTTATTACTCAAAACCAAGTCTATCTTTACAGTTGCTGCTTTATTGAAATGAATGTGCAATACTGCTAACATAATCTATATCTATATATATATATATAAATGAAACCCGTTTTCCGTTGTCACGACATAGCATGAAAACGGCTTGACCGATTTGGCTGATTTTTTTTTGTAGTTTTCTAATACTCTGTACGATTCTTACGGAAAAAAATATTAAGAAAATCTCTCAGAAAGATTGAAAAATATACATTTAATTTTGCATATTTAAAAAAAAGCGCGTCACGAATGTCAACGTCATTCAATTTAAAACAAAAAACTCTGTGGTGATCTATGACACCACAGACATAACCGCGCTAAAAAATCAATTTAACTTCTCTTTCAAACATTTTGAAAGGGAAGTACGAAGGCGAAGATGTTTTAATCCCACGCATCCCTATGATACCGAACGATATGCCATTCAGTTTTAAACGTTTACAGTTTCCAGTCCGGCTTGCATTTGCAATGCCAATAAATAAATCTTAAGGGCAGTCGCTAAGTGTAAGTGGCATCAACCTAGAAAATCTATGTTTTTCACATGACCAATTATTTGTTGCCTGTTCCCGTTTCGGAAAACCATCAACATTATTTATTTACGCGCCAGAACATAAAACTAAAAATATAGTTTATCAAAAAGCATTAGAATACAGAGAAGCAGTGAAGGGTATAGAGGCTATTAGTTGCTTTGTAGAGCGCGCGTGATATTGAGCTCAGTGTTTACTTCAAAATGCCCAGTTGTTCAATAGCGGTTTGTAAAAATATAAGTGAAATTATTGAACCCTACGGAATAAACACTATTATGAAAACATATATTTTGTTTTTTATTTAATAAAATTAGTAAAGTCTTTCTCAGGTATGACGAGACCAGGGAAATAAGTATTCATTTTTATATGGAGGGTATTATAGATTCCAGATCAAATTGATTAGGTACACATACATAAGATAGGTCAGCTATACAAAATAAAGTAATGCATCAAATTTACGCTAAGGCGGTACGAAGTTCGCCGGGTCAGCTAGTAGAACATAAAAATTAAACAACAAAAAATTGTTGCTACATATTGCTTTTTGTTCTAGTAAAGACACATTTATTAGATCAATCCAAATTCATTCGAAATATATCTATAAATTTGGTCATGTCTCTTTTTTTTAGCAAGTTGCAACATAACTTGATTTGAATAAATTTGCACTGACAAATTCGGGCTTATATTTACCCAACTGTCTGTTACTTTTATAGTATGATAAAACGAGCGACATAATTATATTAAAAGCTACACAGCATCAAACATTTAAAAAAAAAATGTCTAAATAATAGAATGAAGATAAATGACAATTTTGTTCTTAAAATTAATTGGGAGGTTAAATAGACATCCTTATGTGTGTTGAATACATCTTAGATAATTCACAATTTTGACAAATAGGATTTGTTTTACACTGCGCTATTAGCGCTTTTTGTTTTAAACGTATATCAATGATATACAATGTAATCACGTATCTTCTTTAGTTTAACTATTAACAAATGCCAAAATGAAATCAATGCAAAATCGTTGAAATTTTTTCACAAACATTTTTGATGCAAAGTAGATTCTAATAGATGTTGTACGTATTATCATATGACGGAAGTAGCAAGCTCTTGAGTAAATATAAGCTCAAATTGGTCCCTACAAAATTATTCAAATCTTAATCTGTAGCAACTTGCTTAAAAATTCTATTTAAAAAAACGAAACGCGTTCATGTTTACAGATATAGTTTAAATAAATCGGCAATAATCTTACTTTGTATGTGTTAGTTGTTAAACCAAAGAAGATAAATTAATTACATTGTATATCATTAATATACGTTTGAGACGTATATCAATGACGCTAACGTGTCTTTTGTTTCTAAATTTAAAATATAACCTATATGCATCAATACGTGTGGTATTTTCTTTTTAATTTTTTGATGCAAGGTAGCTTCTAATAGATGTCGCTTGTTACCAAAAAACACATTGGTCAAAAATGAGGGTCTATAAAAAATAAATCAAGAATTATAAAAAAATTTTTAAATAATAATTTAACATAATACAGACAAATTTTTATTTATGTTATTTCAAATATCTCTAATGTTAAATGATACACTAAAATGATGTTATTTCTTTCCAGTATGGGACATTTTCTTGAAAAGCCTACTGCAAAAAATGACGCAGTATTTTTGGTGAAGTTATTAGATTCAAAACCACAAAACTTTTTGTTCCTAAATATTGCCCGGCTTGTCATAGCGGCCGCAACGTTGGCAATTCATCAAATGCCTAGTTTAGAAGGTTTTATTATGATATTTGATATAGAAGGCTTTACGTTGTCACATGTTACCAGGCTTGATTTATCAGCTTTAAAAACTATTATAGAATACGCGCAAGTATGATTTTCAAGCTATTATTTTTGTAAATATTCTATCAGTTTTTTATGTTTCAGAAAGCAGCACCAATACGAATAAAAGGGATTCATATAATTAATGGGCTTTCATTTGTTAATCATATAAAAACATTACTTAAACCTTTTCTTACTAATGAATTATTTAACATGGTAAGTTAACGTCAATTAATATCTCTTGTAGTTATTTGTTTTAATTGGAACATAAAAGTTTGAGACAGTAGGAAGCGTTATGCAATCTTACAAAAGACAAATGCACATATTTTGTATGAGTAAAACATAATATTTTTTTCCAACGGCTTCTTACTAAAAATGTTCAGTAAAAAACTGCAAATAAAACCAAGTTGACGTTTAAATATATTTAAATATAATATCTATCAAGTGGTATCAAGATCATTAACTTTTTTGATTAAAACAAATTATTTTTTTTGCAACCAATATTCTTTTCTGTGCTACGGTGTCTAACGTTGCTGTAGAGACTGAATGATAAAAGCTTTAATGCACATATGATGTTTAGAAAAAATTCTATTTATTTATACAAAAGTGTTTAGAGTTTTGTAGCAATAAACCTTATTTTGCTTATTAATCAAACTTATTACGAATTACAAGTAAAATTGTTTGAATTTTTAATACTGAATTAATTATATAAAAATGGTTTTAATCTTGGCGGTTCTTTTCAAATCCGACAAAAAAAATGCTATAGTTTTTTTTTGTGTATTTGTGCTCTGCTTTGTAGCTTAACAGATTAGATTGCCAAAAGTTGTTACAACAGTGCAACGCATAATTACTGGTTGTCTATAAGCAACAATTTTGTCAGACCAAAATTAAAAAGAAAATTAAAGCTTGAGTTGTTTTAATAAAACCACTCAAAAAATTATCAAAAAGCAAGAAAAATGTTTACAAGTCTACTTGTCAGTATAATCAGTAATTAGTATTTTATTAGTTTTGTATCATTTATTATTAACAAAATTTATTATTATATGCAGCAAAAGCAAACTTATTTAACCGTAATTTTTGTTGAGACCATTTGCCTTATTTTTATGATTTTTAATAAGTTTAGTAGCGTCCAGATGTTTATGGTTATTTATTTGCTAGACTATTTTGAGCTGTTAATACTAATATAATGATTGCTATATTTTAAAGAAACGGAGTGCTTTTTATGTCTAACTGATCTACGAGATTGCCCTATAACATTTGTCACAGTTATTACATTCTATGCAATAAATTCCAGACTTTTCTAGAAATGCCGTTTTGTCTTTTAGACCTTCTAACAAGTTATTTAATTTTAATCCTGACTGATAAACCGATAAAGTCCAAAATGTTTAAATACAATGTTATTAGATTTATCAAATACATTATCTTGGGCTCAAAGAGTAATAGAACAAATTATAATTTTTGTTTATTTGTTTGAAAATCGTGCAGTTTTTATTATTGGTTTTAAATTCTTGTTTATCTACAATTTTTTTATTATATCTATCAATATTAGCAACTTTTTTGATAAATGCTTAAAACTTATCGTATAGAATGTAATAACTGTTACAAATGTTATATAGGGCAAACGCGTAGTAGATCAGTTTAAATGAGATCTAAAAACCTCTTGGCTTACTTACAATATAACAGATTAGACAAATCAAGTATAACAGAGCACGCTTTTAGTAGCAAGAATTATATTAATATTAGTAGTAAATTAATCAAGCAAATAAATAACTACAGACATCTGAACGCCATTTCTCTTTAACTAAAAGTTTTGCCTATCATAAAATTTACTTGAAAAACTGATATGATATTAATTGTCATATCAGTTGTTACATCATTAGTTTTTCTCGTAAAATAAATGATTGGCAAATTTAGCAAATTATTTCGTTCATATAGTTGTTAGCCAATAAGATAATAATAATAATATGCAATTTTTTTCATGTCCAACGGTTATATTATAGGAACTATAGCAAATTGAATATACAAATTTGCAGTCTTGTTCTTGCTGTAATACAAAGGTTTACATTACATAGAAACTTCACGTCTTTGTATTAACTGTTTTATAATTAAAAATAGTATTATGAAAGAGTTTACTGTATATGAACTAGGACTCGACAATCTAAAATACTCAAAACAAAAAAACATGACATATGGTTGTTTGCAGCAAAAACGTCAAATATAGAAAAATAAACCAAATTTTTAAGAAAACTACTAGTGTTATACTATAAATATTGCCGAGAATAAAAATTTATTAGAAGTCACATCTTGAAAAAAAAATAAGACGTCTAAAATTTTGAAAAAAATCTAGAAAATGTTTCCCACGCAGTAAGTGCAGAGTCTGGCTAAAAAGCCACTAAAATATTTTCCTAACTTTTTCTGCGATTATGGTTGACTATTTCTAATCAAATAACTACTAAGCAAAATAACAGAAAATTTTAAGATTTTCACACTGAATGCGAAATGTTATTATGATAGAATATGTGAAACAGTTTTGCAGTTATGCTAATACACATCTTTGATGTATAGCTATAGTAAAAAAAGCATTTGTTTCAAATAATAATTATTCCCCCAAGTTAATCGTTTCTGCAAAAAAATAGCAAAAACTTACAATTTCTTTTAAACGCATTGCTACTATAACAAGGTTTGCAAAAAAACTAAACAAACACTAAAAAAAATAGTTTGACAGGTAGTAGAAGAGAAGGAAGTATTTAATAAAATAAAATATTATAAAAGAAAGAATTTTTCCAGAAATGGTTTTATCTAAGTGTACTAAATTTAAAGAAAACTATAACAACACATAAATCCGAAAAAACAGATTGCAATGCATAATTGACTTTATTCAACATAAACATTACCTTAAATGTAAAGTATATTGTCGCTGACTGTATATCAGTCTAATGAATACTTAAAAAAAAACAAATGTTAAAACTATCAAAAAAAAAAAATTTAACATAGTTTTTCTGCGCGTTACTTTGTGGACAGTATTGTGTAACAAAGAGCTCTTTGAATAACAGCTATGGATAACCAAGCTGTTACCAAAAGTTTTTGGAAATTTTGAGTATGCAAAACAAGAACCATTTCACTCAAATTTACTTTTTACACAATAACACAAGCAGGTATTAAAATAGATAGCTGTTTATTTTTGATTGATGACTTTGATTTTAAATAATCAAGTATCTTTTTATGCATCCAAAAACAATTCTTCTAGTAGCATTTATTTTATAGGTAAGTAATGCTATGATTTTTGGATTTTCAAACTAATTTAAATTTTTTTTAACATTGCACTCTCTGAACGAAATATCAATTTTGCTAATCCAAGACCTTCTTGACTGGTTTAATTAAATATTCTGATTTTATTCTTCTAATGTCAAAAACTGTGTTTTGACATTGTTCAAAATTATTTGTTCACATTTTTTTACGTTTCTTTCAGCTGCTATTTCATGCGTCAATGGACAGCTTGCATACATATATACCACAAGAAATTTTACCTAAAGAATATGGAGGCGCACTAAGTGATTGTGTACAATTGAGAGGTTTGTTAACATTTACTATTTTATAGCTTATATATTACATCAATTTCTAGAAGCCATGTTAGAAAATATAAAAACAAACTTTAATTTTTTCTCGTGGCACGAAACTCAAATGGTTGATGAAACGCTGAGACTAGACAAAACAAAGCATATAAATAGTACTTTTGGAATTGATGGAACATTTAAAAAATTATCTTTAGATTAAAAACAAATATTGAGCAAATCATGTACCTAATGTAATAATATGATACATTTTATCCACATAGTTGTTATATCAATAAAAACTGTTTAAAAAATGCAGGTTTTTTAAATACAATTATTGTAACACTGATGTATTGTTAAGCTATTAAATAGACTTTGTGTCTAATTTTAAATGTAAACCTAAGCAGCTAAGCTGAATTCAAAAAAGAATTTCTTAAAATTTATATATTTTATAATATTATTTTATTGTTTATAATTGATTAAAAACTATTAAACAGTAAAATAATAATATTACAAGCAAAAGTAGCAATGATAATAAAAAAACCAAAACTAAAGGAAAACAAACAAATTTAAATAAAACTGAAAAAATTAACTAAATATACTGCCTAAACATTGGACAACAACATTTAGAAGTTAAACACGTTTATTATCTTATATTGTAGCTTACGAAATTGTGTGATATTGTCAGACTTATGACTTCTTCATGTAGGAATCATTTGAACAATTACGTATGCGATTGTTTAATACGCATTTATTTTAAATAATTCAAAAAAGCTTTTTCTGAAACGCCACTTTACCACACGTAAGTTTTGTAGCTAACGACTAGCTCAGTTCTACTTTATATGTGTAATTTTTTAATAGCACTTGTAGTTCTCATTCTGATTTTTATAGTTTGTTTTAGATTTCTTTGATGTCAACATTTTTTGGTGCATTGCAATTTAATACTGAAAGTTTAAAAGAAGAAACTGTTTATAGAAAGTTTGGTTTTAACATGTTACTAATTTGGTTTTAAATATTGTACTCATTAGCTTGTCTAAAAATCGTTTATGACAATTTTATATCTTTAGGCAGGTGAGTATATTCTTGTAAACGTCTAGGCATCAGTGGGAGAAGGTGATTGATGGCTGCTTGTCACATTTTCTTTCAAGCAACTTGAAATTTGTGTCAGAGCTTGTAAAACGTGATATAAAGAAAATAGTCTCCTTTCTATCATATCTCACAGATACTTTAAGAAATACAATGATGTTTTTTTCTTTATGATAAATAACATTTTCATGAACAACTGTTAAAACATTGATGTAAGCAGACTATCAACTATTCATTTCCATAGTACTATGCATCGATAATGAACGCGTAAGATACAACAAAAACTTTGGTTTGTTTGTAAATAAGCAAAACCAAAAACATATGTATTTTTACACAAATATTATTTTATTAAGTATCTGAAACTGAAGAGCTTGACAAAAGTAAACCAACCTCTCGCCTAATAGCTTATGCCGGTATTCATAGTCGTATTTCAAGCTCAAGCTTAAGTTCAAGCTTGAGTTCAAGCTTGAGTCCGTCTTAAGCAAGGACTTCAGCAATGCTCTGGGGAAAGCGTTGGCTTGCGTCATCCAGAAGGCACAAAAGTAGTAATTTTTGTGTTGTCAGGTTTGACAATTGTGACGCATGAACGTCATTCTGCGTGTTTATATTTACTTTAAAGTGACAGGTCGAGCAATAACTCGATGCCGCAGGGGTCATATCGATAGTGTTTTGTGTTGTCGGGTGAGTACATGTCTACTGACAGAATACGTGTATGGTAATTCATAAAATGTGTTATAGACAAAAAAGCTGCGTATACAAAAACAGCAAAAACCTTGTAGTCCCGCATGGACAACCCCAATAATGTAGAAAGTAATACGACGGATGCCGCAATAATACAAGAAAAGCGAACGATCTGGACCATTATTACATTTTCCTCAAAACACGAAAGCTGCAAAAGTGAGATCAAACAGAAGCTAGCTCACACTGCGCGCTTTTGAGAGGGACAATGTAAGTGCAACATTGATATAAATCTTACCAAACCTTTAACCACTTTTATTGCAGGAAATGTGATGCAGAAAAGTTATCAGAGTAGTTAGTAGTAGGAGCTATTCAAGAAGTGTGTAAAGACAAAAGTTGTCGGCTGCCGTTTTGTCTACTATGCTTCTGCAAACAATACCTTACACTTATAATGTAAACTAATAAGAATTTTACTTTTTTTGTACTTATTTTTACTTATAGAAAGTGTTACAAAATAAAAATACTACACAATTAATAAATATCTGTGACTTTTATTACTATTAAAACATTGCTTTTATTTTTGCACAAAATGTGGCAAGCGCTTTAATTTTGTGTAAGTAATAATTGTCTTTCCACTAATTTAAAAACAATCCCACATTCACTACACCGTCTTTTGTGAATCTGTAGCGACATGTCAATGTTCGTTGTTATGAAATGCAACACATAATAGTCTTCAATATTTTCCAACGTCAAACGATGACACAACCTGCAAATGGCATCTTGAGTCGGACTTGAGACAAGTCGAGGCTATGCTTGAGTTTGACTTGAGATAGACCCAGTGCGCTTGCGCATCAAGCAAAAAGCGCCTTGTTCACACCGTAATTTGAAAGTTAAATCTTGAGATTTGTCTATGAATACCGATCTGGACTTGAGATCGACATCAAGATATAAATATCAGATTTCACGAGCATTGCCGAAGTCCTTGCTCGAGATGGAATCAGCAATAAATCTATTTCAAAACGCATGCAAACGCTTTTCCGAGCATTGCCGGAGTCCTTGCTTGAGTCCAAGCTTGAGACTTAAGCTTGAACTTGAGATACGACTATGAAAGAATAAATTATTTTGGGCATTTATCAGTAACAAGAGTTTTTGTACTAAAGCAAAATGTCACTCACATATTGGACTAATTGGAATAGTAAAAGCGCACGTTAAAATAATAAAAAATAATTTGAACGTTATTAGATAAATTAATTATAATAAAGATTATAATTAATTAATTAAAAATAAAAATTAATGCAGGTAAGATTGTTGACATCAATTCAATTGCATTTTAAAATTTATTTCATTTTAAAAAATGCAATATTGTGATATTAATCAGTCATGGTGATAGTAAGTGCTTGTTAAGAGTGCTTGTCAATAATCACTTCGTATTGTGTGAAGTAATACTTTAGTAACAAACAATAATGCTAAAATAAAACTTAAGAGATTAAAATCAATTTAATTAAGAGAAACTATAAAGTTTATTTTATATTGAAAAGAAACAGGTTTGTTAATTTATCACCTCCTTGATATTAAAATTTAAACCAAGAAGTTTTAATTATATAAATGGTAAAATTAGTTAAATATGATGCAATTTATTTATCTCATCAAGAGGGGTAAGCGTGACAACGTTAACAGAAAAGTCTATTTTTACATTTACTTTTAATACATGTATTTTATCTTATTAAATAAGAAAAGCTTCATTTCATATTGGAAAGAAATGGTTTTGTTCTGCGCTTGTTGTCCATAGCGACAGTATAGCAGACTTTTTAAAAATAAAGTAGAAACTCTAAATCAAGTTTTTTTCTCTAATTGACGGCAAACCTTGTGTACAAACTTGTAAATGATGTTAGAAATAAAAAAATGTTGCCGACTATAGCAGAAATTTAGCATTAACGCTTATAAACAATTAGTTTCTGTGTGATGAGATTTGTGAATAATAACCAGCTCACCTGATCTGACCGAAAAAAAAATAAAACAAATTATAGTAAGAAAAAAAAAATTTTAGTTGATGCTCGCTTCAGAATTTTATTGCCTTTGCTTAATACTTAATTTACATCTAATAGATTTTAAGCTTTTTGTAAATGTAAATTGAAACAAGAGTTTTGTACTTTGGTGAAACTAACAAACGTTGCTCATAATTTATTTATAAAGTATTTTGATTAATAATCATGAACTGGAAATGCTATCACACTCACAAATATTGAGCTCACCAACAATACTTTATTTCTTCAGGTAATTCTACGTGTTTTTGAAGTGGTTTAACATTTTAGATAAGAAAGTTTTTTTCTGCGACAGCTAAAGACTTATTTATATTTAGTGAGACTGCTGAAAAACCTGCTATCGACAGCTCCTTTAAAACAGGTAAGACCGCTGAAGTGAATGATTTCGATTACCAGGTAATTTAATTAATTGTTTTTGCTTTTCGTTGTTTTTTTTTGTTAAAACTTTGTTTTCTTTTTTGCCAAATTTATTGTAAGGTTTTTTGACGTTATTTATAAAAGGTTTTAGCAGCATTTTTCTTAGAAAAGTTTACAATATTTTTCTATACAGTTTCTTTTTGGTAGAGGTTATTTAAATAACCTCTAACTTTTTTTAAAACTATTATTACAAAATATTAATGCTGTTTAACAAACTAAGATTATCAACCAAAATAAGAAAATAGAATATTACGATAAGAAAAAACAACTTGCGCAAATATACAAAGTATTGAGAATTGTTGCTTAGAATAATAAAGAAATAACGTGCATCTCTCCTTAATGGTAACTAAAAATTAATGTTGTTTTTCTAGTCAAAAATGGCATTTTTTACATGTTTTTTAAAATGCAAAAACAAAAATACAAATAAATAATTTAGCTGCGTCTATCTTGTGGTTTAGAGATTTAATAGTTTTTGTAATTAGTTTTGTAGGTTTTCGGTATAAATTATCTGATTTGTTTTAAATTGAATGATCAAGAGTTAACATTAAAGTTGAAAACGGATAAATTAGTTAGAAAATTGACATTAAAAATAATTGTTTTATACAAAGAAAAATATGTTATAGTGCTGTTGTCTCATCCCTAACCTTTTTAGAAATGTTGTATAACCTTGGTATAGATAAGTGACTTTCCTGAGACGATTGTTCTAGAGCAATCGTCCTTACCTATCTAAACAAGCAATAGAACGTTGAATATACGTAAACAGTACTCGATTTTGTGCTGTTACACTGGTCCTTTTGGTTAACATTAGTAGCCGACAATTGAACGAATTAGTCAGTAAACAAATTATAATGAGTAATGTGCTTGATGTAAGAAGAAGAAATTCGGTTGTTGTAAAACCTTTAAAAATTTAAAAGAAGCTGTTTTTTTAAATTTGTTTTGTGTTTAACATTGTGAATCAAAAACCTTTAGTAAAGCGTCTAGAATATTTTGAAACAGAAAAAAATGTGTCTATAAATTAATTAAAAGATCACTACTAATTCTTCTAATCAAAGCCCTATAAATGGTTTTAATGAAATGTTTTTAAATAACAATTTTTTGTAAGAACAATATTATTTATTCATTTATATTTATAAATATTATTTTGAATAACAGTTTTAAATAATTTTATTTGCGCTGATACTGTTTTTATAATTTTAGTAAATAAAAAGCGAAGTTTAACAAATGCAAAAAAAAAATCAGTTATACGATCAAGGAGTACGAAAATTGTTTGTGTTTTTGTTTGAATGTTACTGCATTTATGAATTACCTGAATATTTGGAGCATATTATATGATTAAACAATATCGCAGACAATATTGTGTTATTTGATATTGAATTATTTTGCTTCTTGAGTTTATGAAAGATACGATTAAAATTGGATGTGCCATAAATAAATTTTAGACACAATTTTTAAGATTTTGCGACGTCAGAATTGTTAAAATGATTTAAAATAAACACGTCTGTTAATTTTATTTTTTATGTTTAATTCAATAAATGTCGATTAGATAATTCATTTTTAAACTGGCATTTGCCTTTTGTATGCATTCCTTGATATGTGAATTAAATTGCAAATTATTATCGAACCAACAATTTATAGCTGTACTTGTACAATTTAATTGTTCTGTACCAATTGCAATATTTAAGTTGAATTTAAGTTGACGAGTTAAACCGACGAGTTGAACCAACGACTAAAATAACGAATTAAGCTGAGTCTGAGCACCTTGAAACGAGGCGCATTGCAGAATGGTTGACTGTAAAAGAAGCAGGAACTTAATTCGATTTTTTCCCTTAATTTGTAAACCGACTTAAATGACGTTAAAGTTTCTAAAAGTAGCCTATAGAATGTTTTTACTTCTATCACATAAACATACCAACATCTGCATACCGTGTATCGATGCTCATTTATTTATTCATTTGTGAATGCTTTGTAGTGTAGGAAATTGTGTTTGTTTTTCTGTTTTGTAAATAATATGATAAGCGTTTCTTATTGAGCGTTTAGCTTAATTACAGTGCATGTTAATATATTTGGTGAGTGATTCTCATTGAGCGTTTACTTTGATTACAGTGCATATCAATACTTATTTAATGAGTTATTCTTATTGAGCCGTTGCCTTCGTCGATGGTGCATTATTATTATTAGTGAGTGTTTTTAATTGAGCGTTTGCTTTATCTACAATGCATGTTAATATTATTGGCTTAATCATATTGAAATGGTATTGAAAATAGAGTTAAGTTTATAAAGATGTGGCCGGTATTAAATGATATTAAAAGTACTTCTTTATAATTTCGGAACGTCTTGTGTAATAGTCTTTTGTACTAATTAAACTATTCATAATGTTAAATTATGTTCATGTAACTATGACGCATGATTAGTTTTTGCTTTGTGCTTTGACTGGCAGTTCGGAGCGAGTATACGGAATGACCCTAGTATTCCCGCTTATTTATACTTATTGCACAACTTACTATCTGAAGTGTAATTTCAAGAAAAAAAAACACATTGTGGAGAAGGCTCATTGATGTGGGTTAATAATTAATGTAAATAATATAAGATAAATGTGAATAATATAATATTAATGAGAATAATTTGAGTAAGGAAGATAATAAGATTAATATGATTAATGTGATTTGCTGTAAATGACAGTTATCTGGAGCGAGCATGCTTTAATGCTCATTGTCAGAGACTTTAATACTTAACTAGACTATCTATAGGGATTGAGAAAGATGACTTTGACGCCACCTGCTGAGAAAAGTGTAAAGTTAAGTGATGGCAAGTAGTATACAAAACAATAACAAATTTGTTAAAACAATATTTTTTTTAATCTAATTGAAATAGTTTTTCATAATGTCTCGTTTAAAAGTATCTTGCTGTATCCGTGGCTGTTTCAACATGCCATATAAAAACAAAAACCAAAATACAAGTGTGAAATTTTATCGTTTCCCTTCAAGTACTCTGAATTCATAACGCTTAAACGTTAACAATGGATGAATGCAGTGAAAAACTATGTGTAGGTAAACTGTTTTAATAAAAAAATTGAATGTATTGCAGCACATATATGCTTGCATTGCTGTGCCACACCAGCTTTACAGTTGCAATTAGCACTGATAATTGTTCGATTATTATCGAGCTGAAAATAATAATATTTAAGTTACCAAAAGTTATTTAAACAATATAATTAATATTAAAAATTTGTCAAGTTTTTATATTTCATTAAAAATTTGAAAAAAAAACTTATTTCTAGACTTCAAAACTTTTTACAATGTTTATATTTAATTATAAATTTCGTCAATTTATGAACATTAAAAATAATTTTAAAAAAGTTTCGACGTAACCAAATTTATTATATTTTTAATATTGTATGAAATAATTGTAAAAAATGATTAGTAATTAACATCAATTTTTATATTGTAAACGTCGGAAACTTTAGTTTGAGCGACAACTGAGCAGGTTATGGTTGAATGTTTATTTGAATCTTCTGTTTCTACAACATTTAAAACGTGTCCTGACTCGCATAACTTTTTTCCCTTTATGTCATTTTGACCCCTGATAAGGTTATTTTTTACGGGCAAGAATCCGAATTTAATTATTTTTTGCATTATTAATTTTAACTAATACTATTTAATTAACTGTTTACATCACTAAGCTTTACATTTATAACACCAGGGCGCTCTACTTTCTGCAGTAGTGCTGCCTCTACAGTTGTTTTTCAATCCCTATGATGGGCAAGGAAGTGAAACCGCGCAGTCGCCATGTCGCATATATATAACCAAAGTGGCGCGAAATTCAAATTACCGAGTAAAAAATTTATCAACAAAACTACTGATTTTTTAACAACTTGTGCAATATACCTACGTACATGTATTAAAATGATAAATAAAACAGCATTTGCTAAGGCATTAATTTATTGTTCTTTAAACTTTAAACATCTTTTATGTGAATTCTGGAATCTTGTGAAAGACTCTTAACATCTAATTGTTAATAAGGATCTTTCAAGTCAAGCTAAGTAATCTAAAATTCTTTCCATCATCTTCTTACAAGCATAATTTTTCAATCTATGCTAGAAATAATCAAAATGTTATGCAACCCACTATAATGATTCAAGTCTCGTTTTATAAACCTAAACAATGGCATTATTACTATGAAAACTTAAGTAAATCGCTACGGTTATGTATGATAATATTAATTTAGCATAATAACTATATTGATCAATTATAGTAACTGCATTATTACTAAATCTTTTTTCATTATTCAGATCAAAGTTCTCGTTAATCTACGAATCGGTTGGTAAACTATAATCGACACAAATCTAAATGTTTTCAATCTAAAGGATTTTTGTAGGATATTTTCTCACAAACTTTTTTGAAGTTAAACAATGCAATTTCTATTTATTGATAGCACAATTTAGAGAAAACAACACATATAATGGGATTGATGCGATCGGTTATTATATCGAAGCTCCAAATCGGTGTTACTAAATCAAGACAATTGAGTTAAAGCCTAAATTGTCCGTTTATTATAAAAGAGATCGATTAGAAAAATCTCAATTTGTTTAAAAATTTTTTATTGAGCTCACGTTTGAACCACAGTTATTGCTAAATTAGCGTTCTTGTTTAGTAGACTTGTTTTTAATTAAGTTGGCTTTGTAAAAAATTATGAATAACTTACAAATAATTTCACAATAACCATTACAAAGAGTTCAAAATTTACACTTGGGCTAGCTACCTGTCAACTGTCAGAGCACATCAGCGTAAAAAGTCTGTTATTATGCTGATCGTTTTCGTTCGTTTATTTCTGAGCAATTTTTTTTTGTCTAAAATCACGTGACTTACATCAGCTTTGTCTCAACGTTTTTTTGTCCAAAAGCTTTGTTTAGTTGAACGCAAAATATAACTCTTATTAAACAACAATTGTTAAACATTAATTACTATAGTATCAAATCGTTTAAGTAATTGACAAAAACCAGGTTTTAGTAAACACTACCTTATTATAGCAGCTACTGTATTACTCTTAACGTCTTGTCAACTGCTATGGTATCTAGATTTTTTTTACATGCAAAGCTTCCATCTGTCACTTTGACTCACTGGCGTGTTATAAAAAATTTCATAAAATAAAAATTATTTGCTTTTAAAAACCTCCAAAAAAACTGCTGTTTAGGCATAAATATAGTTTGTTTGTACCAGAACAATTTACCGCACTTAATAAGACCTACAGATTAAAAAATAAAACAATTTAATATTTCTAGTGCAACTTTTAAAACGCCATCTTGTAGTGTGATACGTAGCTAAGTATCAATCAAGCTCTGAGCCACAGATTAATTGCACTTGAGCTGTCAACCTCAAGTCAATTTAAATTTCGGAATTTTTAAAACAGACAAAATTGAGTCTTCGGTCAAAAAGTTTAGTACATTATTCGTGCGCTAATCATTTTAAAGCCTGCGGTTTTATTAAGACACTCCGCAAAGCGTCGTGCTTCAAAATTAAAACTTTGCGCTGTAAAATGAAACTTACCGCACTAATTATCTAAATAACTTATTTATTTATTAAAGATTTTTTAACATAACGGAATGGTAAATCTACTTACTAAGAAACTTAAACTTAGAACTCATTACCAACAATGATCTGCAAAATTAAAAACTCTCTAAACAAATTCACAAACCTTATTAGTAAAGAGTTTAATTATAAATTGTCGATTTCTAATCCTATGTACCTAAACTGTATTGTATATCAAAAAATCATAAACCATCTAAAAAAATCAGACTAATTGTTTCAATGATAAACAGTTTTACAATAAATATTTCCAAATGCGTATAAACGTGATATTTTCGTAGTGTATCTCCTTCTTAATCGTTCAACTTTAAAAGTTCAGTATATAGATTACATGTAAAATATTAATTTCATTAAATACAGTGATTAAAGTAAATTATATTAATGTAAAACTGCTATTGTAATATATAGACATTTGACCGGGTAGTATCTCAGATTGTTTTATCTGCTGATGTTTATATGCAATGAATACGTCTGCCGTTATCAATATAAGTTTTTAAGACTGTAATAAATAAAATAATTATATTGATGACAGATCTTGTCAATTAATTTAAAATTGTCTTTTTTTAAATTGTCTGCACAATGTTAAACGCGTGATAATGGTCTGCCATTGTTATTTTCAATTAATAATAATAATATATTTTCAAATATCAAAACCGCAGACGTGGTCAAATGCATTTATAAATAGCCAAAAATCGATACCTGTCTTACCTGCGCACTCGCTGCGTCCACCACTTTAGGCTTAGTGAGTCCCCATCTCATGTACGGTAGGTATAGGGGCCTCAATGTACAAAAACTCAGGTCTGATCAAATACATACAGGTACCTGTTCACTGGCTCTTAGATTATAATAGAAAAATACTAAAAAATAAAAAAAATTATAAATAGTCAAAAATTTAAAACAATTATTAAAAATTGCACAACACTTTAAACAAATCACCAGGAATTAAAATTTCTTCTACTACTCTTTGAACCTAAGATAACCAACGGACTTGACACTGGATTTAAACATTTAGGATTTAAAGCGGTTTATCAGTCAGGATCAAAAGTAAAAGATTTGTTAGGAGGTTCAAAAGACAAACTACTATTTCTAGAAAAATCTGTAATTTATCGCATAGAATAGAATAATTGTGACAAATTGTAGGGCAAACGCGTAGTTCAGTTTAAATTAGATATAAAAAGCATTTAACTCACTTAAAGTATGTCAGATTTGACAAATTGAGTATAGCAGAGCACGCTTCACCATACTAGTTGTAACTGTTTAAAATTAGTCAAGCAAATAAATAAGTATAGACATCTCGACGTTGTCGAATTTATTGAAAATTATAAAAACAAAGCAAATGTATTTAACAAAAATAGGTTTTTTTGTCAGGTTTTCAATCGGATTATTAAATCCCAACCTGCAAACCATAAGAATGCAATTGGAACACATAGAATTTGATCTTTCTGAATAAAACATTATGTTGAAACTGACAAAATTAGTGCTATTCAACTATTAGAATACTATATTCAAAAATAACTACTATTTTTTTTTGTGATAAATACATTAGATACGTAAAATAAATGTCATAAATACGTAAAAATTGTATTTTTTTATGATTTTTTTTTGGTATTGGAGCGCAAGCTAAAATCGTAAAAAAGCAAAACTTTCTAAACCATAAAACGCAAAAAAGTCAGAAAACTTTCTATCCTAGAACCCTTTGTTCTTTAGCAACGTATAGCAAAATAATCCTGTTGGTTTTGGTATTTTGCCTAATACAGGAATAAAAACGTAGCCGCTTGAACTCTATTATGTAACTTAAGTAAATAAGTACATATTCTACTGTATACTATACTGTTTTAATTTAACAACTTCTTAGGCATAGCAACCTGACCGTTTAGGCTCAAAATTCGTTATTTTACACAGTAGTTGTCTTCTCACATAGGTGTTGTTTGCGTTTTTTGATTTCTACAAGTTTAGTAACCTAGCTTCTTTTTGTGTTTGACGTAATTCAACACTAAACTATTGAGTGGTTTTATCAACAACTTTTTGAACTTACTAGCCTAGCTGTTTGAATTCCAAATCACTGTAGGTTTAAACATTTAACTAATCTTATTTTTTGTTTTGCTACAGCAGGTTGAGTTACATCTTTATTCTAAACTATGGAAACCTTAGAGAGATGTCTGAGATTTATTTTTTTAGATCAAGACTGATGGAACCCCTACAGCAAACCGAGCCAAACCTTTAATCTACACTATCAAAGTCTTATGTCGGTATTCATAGTCGTATCTCAAGCTCAAACTTGAGTTCAAGCTTAAGTCCGTCTTAAGCAAGGACTTCGGCAATGCTCGGGGGAAAGCGGTTGCTTGCGTCATTCAGAAAGCACAAAAGTAGTAATTTTTGTGTTGTTAGTTTTGACAATTATAACGCATGAACGTCATTCTCTGTGTTTATATTTACTTTAAAGTGACAGGTCAAGTAAGAACTCCATGCCGCAGGGGTTATATCGAAAGTCTTTTGTGTTGTCGGGTGAGTACATGTCTACTGACAGAATACATGTATGGTAACTTCATAAAATGTGCATTATAGACAAAAAAGCTGCGTATACAAAAACAGCAAAACTCTTGTAGTCGCGCATGGACAATCCCAATAATGTGGAAAGTAATACGACGGATGTCGCAATAGTGCAAGAAAAGCGAACGATCTGGACCATTATTACATTCTCCTCAAAACACGAAAGCTGCAAAAGTGAGACCAAACAGAAGCTAGCGGAACTCAAACTGCGCGCTTTTGAGAGAGACAATGTAAGTGCAACAGTAAAATAAATCTTACCAAACTTTTACCCACTTTTATTGCAGGAAATGTGATGCAGAAAGTTATCAGAGTAGTTGATAGTAGAAGCTATTCAATAAGTGTTTAAAGATAAAAGTTTTTGGCTGCAGTTTTGTCTACTATGCTTATGCAAACAATACCTTACACTTATAATGTAAACTAATAAAAATTTTACTTTTATTGTATGTACTTATTTTTACGAGTAGAAGCTGTTACAAAATAAAAATACTACACAATTAATAAATATCTGTGACTTTTATTATTATTAAAACATTGCTTTCAATTTTGCACAAAATGTGGCAAGCCCTTTTAATTTTGTGTAAGTAATAATTGTTTTTCCACTAATTTGAAAGCAATCCCACATTCACTACACTGTCTTTTGTAAATCTGTAGCGACGCTTAAATTCAAAGTTGGAAAAAAATTCCAATGAGCTCGCAGCATCCCGCACATAACTCGTCCAACATGTCAATGTCCGTTGTTATGAAATGCAACACATAATACTCTTTTCAGTATTTTCAAACGTCAAACGATGACATAACCTGCAATTGGCGTCTTGAGTTGGACTTGAGACAAGTCGAGACCGAGCTTGAGATTGACTCAGTGCGCTTGCGCATCAAACAGCAAGCGCTCTTATTCACACCATAATTTGATATTTAAATCTGAGATTTGTCTATGAATACCGATCCGAACTTGAGATCGGTCTCAAGGTCAAGATATGAATATCAGATTTTCCGAGCATTGCCGAAGTCTTTGCTTGAGACAAAATCAGCGATAAAACTATTTCAAAACGCATGCAAACGCTTTCCCGAGCATTGCCGGAGTACTTGCATGAGACCGAGCTTGAAACGGACTCAAGCTTGAACTTGAGATACGTCTATGAATACCGGCATTAGAGAGATGTCAATCTTTTCCAAAATCAGAATTGGTAGTAGCGCTACAGCAAGTCACACAAATGTAATTATGATGATAATTCTAACACAAATTCACTTAAACAAAAAGTCAGATTATTATTGACATAATTATCAATTTTTCATATGTGCTAAAATTTTATTTAGCCTGATTTATAATGCTAATAATTCTAGAGTAAAACAAAAATGACTTTATTTTTATGGTTTAAAATGTATAAAAAGTGATCGTCTAACTTTTAATTATTATCATAATTACATTTGAATAAAGGAAACATAAGATTGTAATTTTGTTTATAAAGCACAAATGTTATTTTTTGTCATATGTATGTATTGTTTATAGCTGTGTTATACTATACTATTTTTTAAAGACTTTTTATTGATTCTGTTGCACCCTGGTTGGGTGGAAAAAGATTAACCAGTTTCTGTAGAGAGTGCTATAAACAAATTCGATCGTTGGTGGTTTTGCAATATCCACTAAATAGACTTAAAACTTGCTCAAAAAGTAGAAAACAAAGATAAACTGTAAGACTAAAAGTCTTTAAATTTAATTCTAGGACTAGATTATTATTGTTTTTTTTTTAACAAGTTTTTGTTTCACAAATTGCACACAGCACATTATTGAATAATAAAGATTGATATTTTAGCCTTCTAAAAACTGGAACTGTCAAAATTGTCTTTTTTAATTATTTTAATAGATAAGAGTTTTGAAAACTTTTATTTAATTAAACTAGACTTTCAACCTGACTCTGTTTAGTAATTTATTTTCTAATAATTTTGTTGATACGTTGTTGAATACAAAAAAATAATTGCTTTATAAAAAGTGCGATTCTATATAATCAAATTAAATATACAATTATTAATAATTTATTACTTTTTTAAGTTCTCCAGTAGGCCAAATTAAACTAAAACTTATTATTTAAGTTGTTAGAGTTTAGCGGCGTAAATAAAGATGACACAAATATCAATTTAATTGTAATAAGACATTTTAATATCAACCCAAGCTATATAAAACTATATTATAATATATTGATATATCTAAAAAAAATTTTTTATAATCAACATTAGCTCTGCAATAAATTAATTTCAAAACACTACTGCAAATATTACAACTTCAACAACAAGATTAATATTGACAAATTTTACACAGAAATATTTAAGATGTACTAGAATTTTTGCTATTATGTATCTACATATTTTGCTTTGACGGTCGTCTGTTGAATAACAATTTTTCATTTTAGACAAAGCATTTTGTAACTTTTAACATATGAACTTTAAACTCTATCATGTAAATTATAAAAAGTTTTTTTCAGAATTTTATTGCGTCAGATGAATTCTATTAATTCTATTAGTCCCTAATAATTACTTTGTTTTATAAAAAAATTATGCAATTAAATAATTACTATTTAATTCTAAACAATTTTCAATAACCATTATTACAAAAACAAGAATATTTGTTATTGTAGTCCGTGTGAAATTGTCATTGCCAACGGTTATTTTTTCTGATATGTAGAGATTCAATCCTATGCAGCTATGCTATGTATTGCCTAATGCTTCGGCTATTGGCATGACAAATCGGGCATTTTCGAAATTAGATTTAAAATACTCCCTTTCTATTGGCTAAAGCAATCGCCTGTTTACACAACACAATTTTATGAAACAGAGCGGTGTCAGCGCCGTCAGCAGGACTTTTCAATTTATTCCAAGCTTATTTTTGCTTGTCAAATAGTACTTTTCCTCAACGGTGTGCAAATCCTGTTTCGTTTGGAACGCACGCAACGTTTGGTTTCCATAGGAACTGATTTTTCTACACTATTGCAACTCTTGAAATTCCGGTGATTGTGTGAGGTTATGTAAGCATAAACAATTTATTGACACTGACATTATAGACAGTTAATAGATTTCTAAAAATGCACCGATAATCCTGCGAGATTTAACAAAGTTGCTATATTGTTTGTAAAGTTTTTCACACTGCGCGCGCATCCGCTTTTGCCAAAAAACTAGAGTATAACATAATAGTTTTTTATTCTCTTTAAAATTTATTTTATTACATTATTTAAATATTTATTTTAAAATTTGAGTCATTTAATTTATAATGATTTTTGTTTAATTTAGCGGCAAAACTTGTCATGAGTGTTAACTTTAAACTGTGAACGTATCTCTATCATTGAATCAAACTGACAGTTATTAATTTGACATTTAAACCTAACCTTACTTTTGAAGTAATAAATTGATAGTTTAACACGTTAATGAGATTAAATTAAAAGCATTTGAAAGCACTTCTAGTGTTATAAGAAACGACAAAAATTAATTGGCTAAAAGTACTCGTGCACAATTTAACATTTATAAAACGGTGCAAAGAATGGCTATAAAATCTCTTTCCAAAATCTCGCAGCAGTAAATGTTATATAAAAAAAATTGCTCTAATAATTCACCATTTTCCATCAACTCGGTGGTTGTTAGTGACCGTTACAAAAATAGAATTTTACCAAAAAAAATTTTTGTTCTTGTTTCTATTTTAAAATTGAAAATAAAGAAATTGAAAAATTTAGAAATTATTTTTAGATTTGAGGCAATTGTTATAAAAATTATGGTTTGTTCACACAAACTCATAGACACGGCCGACTATAACCCAAATTTTAAAAAACATGTTGTGCTTTTATTGCCAGATTTCTAGACACCACTAATTTTTTTGTCTAAAAAAACGATAAGAAAACTATAAATATTTTGGTGATTATTCTTTTTAAATCTTATTAATAATAATGTTTGATGTTTCATCCACTGTGTTAACATATAATTAACTAAGTTGTTCTATTCAGATTTAATTTCTTCTCTTTTTTTACCATTTAGTTTCGTTTTTTTCGATTCATTTACTCTACTTTATTTTTCGCTTTGTTTAATCTTTCTATCTTTTTTATATTATCATTTATAATAATTCTATTTCTTTTTTTTTATTATGTTTATTTTCTTGAGCTTATCTTACCTCTACGCATTTATCTATCATATGCTGTTATTTTTTTTGTCTTTCACACATCCTACTTTTTTTTTCATTTTCCTCTATCCAAAATCTATTTTTTTTTCTTTATTTCTGCATTTAAACCTTGCTATTATCTTGCTCTCTCTTTTTTAAGAACCCAGTCGACCAGTTTGTCTACATAGGTTTGTCTACATAGGTACAGTAAGAATCTTTATTAGCTGATGGTACATCCACCATACAATTTACCTACCAAAACTTAATGTTTGGATTAGTAATATCGAGCACCACATAATGGGACTATATTTTATACTTTGATAAAAATCTGACAGCAGATAGATAACTAAACCTATTGCGTGAGCACATTGTACCCGACATTATACATTTTTATTCAGGTGTAGATCGACAAACAATTTCAAACCGCAAACAGGCAGACGAGGCTCTACTACATTATAAAGTTGGGGTTTGCTTGTTTTTGATAGAACGTCCAGGATTTATTTAATGAGTTGATAGATTGCCTGATTTAAGTCTTCTAGATTTTTTCCTCTAAAGTCAGTTAAAAAATAAAATTTTTATTAAAAAAATCACAAAATTAAACTATTTGAAAAAAGCGTTTAAAGTCATTAAAAAAAACAAAAATCTCCAAAAAAATCTGTTGGTTAACATTAAAAATTTTTTTTTATGAAAATGCGTTGACATACTAATACGAGTCGGCTAAGAAATGGAGAATACTCAGTAAAAATTCTTGTGTTCTTAGTAAAAAAACATTTGGTTACAAAGTTTATATTTACCGAGATAAATTGCTTATTTAATACTTTTGAATATATATTAGAATTATTTTGAACTAAAATTGAAAATATGTTAAAATAATTAATGTTTTGACATAAGTTTGAAAACATTTTTAATAAAGCTCTAAAATAATTATTTGAAGTACGTTAATTAATTGTGGTTTTAAAAAATCACTTGGTTACCAATAAAAAACAAATTTTCACAAAAATGCGTTGACATACAAGAACAGCGAGTAAGCTAAAAAATGGTGAATGATTAGTGAATAAACTTTTGTTAAAAACTCTCATAATTGAAAATAATAGAATGTTTTAAATTATTTTTTGTGGCTTGCGCTTGCAAAACATAATTTTCAACGTGTCCTAAGCGGCCTTGCCAGCCTAGGCTAGAAAATGATTACTATGACATTTGCTGTCAATCTGCTCGGCTTCGCCTCGGGCATCATATCACATACGCCAGGAAATCTAACTTTCTGGCCTTAGAACGTAATATACTATTTTTTAATAAACAGGACATTCGGATTTTTTACTTAGCGTTGCCATAACATGGGAAAAACTTTTTTTAATGCTTAATTTAATAAAAAATCTTTTTTATTCTTTAAAATAAAAAATCGGCAGCGGCACAAAAAAATTTGTGAATCACACGTCCGAAAACGCTTTTGCAAGGGCTCGTAGTTTGTCAAAATCACTCGCCTTGCAAAATGCCTGTTTCCGGCCTTGTGATTCACTATTAACTGATTAATCACGTAATAAATAATATTTAAAATAAAATAATAACCTTTTATTTTAAAATCTTTTTAACTGAATAAACGATATAAAAAATATGCAAAAATAAAAATAATGAAGTTTTAACATTTAAGTTTTTTGCAAATTACATAAAATACATAGGTATATTTTAAAACTAACATTACAATATTATACATTTTTGTAAAATAGATCAATGCCTTACTTAAGCCTAACATAAGTCACAATAATAACCAACTAATTATGTACTTATCAATACAAGCGCATCAAAACTTTTTTTTTTCTAAATTAAAGTATTTTTTTATTATTATATTTATAATATTAATTAACATAATTAGAAATCTATTACATAATTATTATAATTATGTTTCTTTTTAAAATTATATTAATTAAATAACATTTTGCTGTAATATTTTTCACAGAGACAATTTGTAGGAGAATTATTATTTAGTAAAGTTAGAATTACGTTAAATAACTGTAGTGCTTACATAATTTGACAAAAAAATTAATATCAAAATTTGCTTCAAAATCGTTTATTTTTATTATGTTTATAAAAACGTAAGTTTAAAGTCAAATTGTTATAATTTTTCTAAATTTTATGTGCTATTGTGGCACTGACAACAAAATTTATATTTTTATATAGTTCTATTGTTTTTTTTATTATATTTTTTTATAATTTTTTATTATAACATTTTTAGTTATTTTTTTATTATATTTTTATAACAAAAAACCTTATTTCTTTAAAGATTGTATTTTTGTCTATCCTGAAAAATTCCTGTAAAGAAACAGCATTTTCGTTTGTTAGTTTTTCAATTATTTACAATTATTAATTTTTGCCTCTAATTTCTATTACAGTAAAAAGTAAATAAATTAATATAAAATATTAGCTTTAATGATAATATACACGTCACAATTTGAATTATTTAATTTTACAATTATTATACTATAAAATAGCTAAGTGCGATAAAGCCCACACGCCAACAAACTCAACAAAGATGAAACCAGCAAAATTTTAATGTTAATGAAAATATTACATTATCTCATTCGATTACGCAATATGTAATAATGTTTTGTATATTATTGACGCATTTTATCATATTTTTAATCTTATTGGAACAAAAATAGTTGAGCTAACAAAAAATCAATTACATCAAAGTTAGTTATTGTGTTTGCGAGTAATTGTATTGTTAAGCAGGTCAGAACTACGTATCATTTAAACAAGATGTTGTCACTTTTTGTGCGACTAATCATATATTAATTAATTTTTCTTGACACCTATCGTTGCTTAATAATTCGCTTGTTGTTGATTTCGCTATCAAATATGTAATTATTACGTTGTATTCTATTTAGACTTTACCTCGTGTTTTTTTCTAAAGAAATACATACCTAAGAAGACAAGAAAATTGCACTTTATTACTATAATTTGGCTGTAATACACTACCTACAAATTAAACACAAACACAAAAACATTTTAATGTATATAAGTTAATTACTAAGAGACTACGAATCAATTAATAATGTTTTGTGTCTAAAGATGTTTCTGTTTTTTTTTAGACTTATTTCTTATTAACCTGTAAAAAAAGAGTTTAAATAACGTAAACGATTCTTTACAAGCTAACATTATCAACCTCTAACTAATTCTTGATTCTAGATTATGGGTAATAATTTACTTATTGGAAAGCATTTGTGTAAACACATTTTTTATCATTAGCAATTTAAGAACACGTATGCCACTATTAGGTTAAATTACGCAGAGAACCTAGTTGTGAATTGTTCATAAAAATTAGTTTTATAAGGATTAATTTAGAGCACAAGTTGTCGGCGTTCCAGCAAGCCGCAGGCAAGTTTTCTGCTCCGATACCCTTTATTAAACGTGTTGTTTAAGCATTTTTTCAAAAAGTTGTTTTTTAAAACTTTACATTTAGTTTAAAAATTTGTTTAGATAACTAAATTATTGATCGCAACATTCAATTGTTCAAAACAAAAAACTACTATTAATAAAACTGTTTCATAATTAAACAATTGTTTAATTAAACAATTTTATTAGTAAATAATGTTTAACTGTAAGGATTATTTATTTTTTGATTTCTATTCGTTATAAAAAAATTGCTAATTTATAGCATGAGAGAGCTATTTGGAGATGTAATTGGTTTTAAGCATTTTGATCAAGTGTGTTATATTGATCAATCGTATGTATGTCAATGGTAAGATAGGAAAATTCAAATTATACATTAATATTTTTTAATTTTTCATATTGCTTTTTCATAAGCATAAAAAATTAAAATGTATTATGTTCTACCATATGAACAGCAATAATAATTAATATTTTTATTATTATTTTATCATAATTTGTAAAACAAACTTATTTTTCACACTTAGTGTTTTATTTTCATTGTGAAATTAAAAATAATTACACGGTAAAAGTTTTTGTAGAGTTTTTGTTAGTAATTAATTGTTATAAAAATTATTTTTGTATTGAGATTTACGTAATTTTATTCGCTCTATTAAAACAGAAAACGCTAACGTTTTCTTAAACTTGTATAATGATTTGCTATCATTAAACATGCAATCGTTTATTAATTTATAATTATAAAATTAAAAATTAATTATATTATAATTGTTAATTGAATCCACACTATCAATAAAGGTTAATCTTTATTGGCTTGAACTTAAAGCTCAATATTTTTTGTAAAGCACGTTTTACATCTTTTTTTACCATTACTTAATTGAATACACTTTCACAATGGCTATAAGGATAGAAAATTCCATTTTCAATTCTCTTGCATTTTGAAAAATATCGAAAGCTAGCTTATAATTTTTTATTTAAATTTGAGCAACTACTGTCAAAGTTTCTTTTTTATTCAAAAATTGGTTAGAAGCAATTTATTAGGTTTGGCATTTGTATTTTGTCTTTAATTGGCGTTTGATTATCAGCAGCAGCAAGTACGGAGTTTGTATCAATCGAATTTTTAACAATTTCTTTCCCAAAATATTGCTAATATGCAATGTGTCTTTCACCTGCGACTACCCTCTATTAGTGCCAGTTTTTTTACTGATATTAATTTTTGCCTAAAAATAAGTTAATGCTTGACATCAATTAAAATCTGCTAAATTATACTTACTAGTACTTAGTACTTCTTTATATTTTCGTTTTTTACAAAAAAAAAATTATTAGTGCTTATTAACTGTGTTACTGTATGATTTTTACTTTTAGGTTACTTTTTTGTGTCGCGTCAAAACTTTAATGAACTTGCCTGAGCTTGCTCAACTGAACGTTTTTAAATATTTTTTAAAATGTTTTTTTAAAAACTTGTTATTCTACCTTTGTTACTTTTTTGGCCGCCTTGCTAAAGGTTAGGCTAGGACAGTTTACTGTAGTACAAAAAAAATTTGTTTAATTTTCTGCTACACTAAAATACTTTTATTTTAAACTATTATAAAAATTTATTGCTGGTGCACTAAAAGATTGTCGTAAAACTATTTATTTATGTAAGAAGTTGTAGCTGCTGATGGTTATAAGATTCTTATGTTATTTATTAAATCTGTTATCTGTTAGAATTTTAAAACAATAACAACAACTATCATTATTATTAGGTAAAATAAAGAGGTATTTCTAAGAAACTATTAACTCTAAAATATCTTTCTCTGCAAAATTATAGGTAAAATCAAAAAATTTAAAATCCATTTCTAACAAGATTGTCTAAGTACCTACTACTAGAAACAAAATATTTACATTAAAAAAAAATCTGTATTGTTTAAACCATTGCGTAGCTAAAATTCATTGATAATGTTTTTGTGTCAAAAGGGTCTATGACTATCTAGTAATTTTGTTAGTACTATTTTGAAAATAACTAAAATAAAAATAGAATTTTTCGTTATTATCAATTTGGTGTTATATTTTGTCATAATGCATTAAAAACATTCTATTTATTGTAATTTAGACAGACATCTTAAATGTGCTAATTTGTTTTAGAAATGTTGTCCTAATTGCCGTTGTGGAGAAGTAAACCAGTCAATTTTTTTTTCTTTTTTGATTTCTTTCATGAAACGTCTAAGTTTTTACTCTATGTATTCCTGAGTTTTCTTAAGCTTGTTTCTAACATAACAGGCTTGTCTGTGGTATTTGTAGATACTTATCGATCTTCTGGCATTTTACTAATATGCAGAAAATGTATACTTTCTGTCTCTTAATCTACTGAATTATAAATGTCTTCTTTACATATTTTTTTTGTAAAGGTATTTAGAATGTGGGTATCCTCTGACAAACATCTTGACATCAAAGTCACTGTTATTAATTTTATATTTTGCCTAAAATATGTATTCTTCTGAATTTTCTGATCCTCCGTCATTTCGCCAAGCAAATCAGAGTCATAATCTTGATCATCAGATTTTGAGTCAGATTCACCCAACGCAATTATAAAAAGAGGTTTGTTTTCAAATGATAAATTTTTCATCTGATTTTTCCAAGCGGCAAAAATAAGTTTTTTGCAATGTCTACAATAATTTTGCCACATTTCTAGAGTACATTTAGAAAACAACTCAAACCATAACTTTTCAACCTTATCTTGCATGAAGGTTGAGAATTTATGTACCGTCAAAACCGTCTTATAACAAGGTTCACAAAACCCCCATGCTATTTCAATAAAATTATATTGACAATGATATGGAGGTAATGTAAGAACGTCATGCTCATGTTCTCGCAATGACTCGTCTACCAAATAGCTTTTGTCTAATATTTCAAAAAGGTTTGATTTAATCCCCCAATTGATTTTTCGTAAATTTTGTGTTGAAACTTAAAACATTTTCCTAAGATATTTTAAAATAATAGACATAAAAAATTAGAATCGTTTATGGTTTTAGCAAAAGGGAGGTCAGTTACTGTGTTTTTGCAATAATTGTTATTTTACGTAAAATATATATATTTTTTTATTTAGTTTGAGCGCATTAACCACTTAGGATTATTAGCCCAAGACATCTATTTCAGTGTTACAGTATGTTATATAAGTCGACTTCTCTATACTTAGTGATACAGTTTAGTTTGTATGAAAAAACCATTTGCTCTCGGTTTTATCTTCCAAGATTGTTGATTTCTTCCTAATTCTATTTTGTTTAGAAGGCATAGGTTTTTAACGATAAAAGCATTTGTTATTTAATTTTTGTTGCTCTATATTTAGGTTTCTTTAAGGCGGTGTTTCAGCAAGATAACGCACGTTTGCATATAGCGACAAAACAATAAATTTCGGTAAAAAACGCTAAAATCGGTGTAAAAGAAAAAGACTGACTAATTTACTGCATCTACCACAAACTTTAGATTAGAGCAAAATATTTTTTGCTTGGGATCAAAAACCTCATCGCTTTATTATTGTCGGTGCAATATGATTTCAGATGTTGCATTTCTTTTGTCACTTAGTATAGATGTAGTGAAATTAAATAGCATCTAATATTTGAGAGTATTATAAAACAATAATTACTTGTCGAGCAGGCGCAATTGTATCTAACATATTTCAATAATAATTTACAAAAATCGAACATTCAGTTTCAGCATCGCATTACAACGGACAAGTTGCGGTTTAAGTTGAAAAGTGGTTTTATTAAACGATGGGAAAAAGTAAAGATGAAAAAGAAAATGGCAAAGAGCAAATGCTTTCAAATATCAAAATTACATTTGTTACTATTCCAGATGAACGTAAGTTAAACTGGTTATTTTTTTTTTTCTAATTACATTTTAAACTATACTTTAAAATAGAAAATAAAATTCTAACAATGCGCCGGCTAAATTACATAGAAATAAACGACCTTTTCACAATTATTAATTTCATTTTTAATGCTCCATATCGTAGCCTTGAAATAGATATTATATAATAACCTTGCGGAAATCATCATGTTAAAATGTTTTACATTTTGAGCATTTTTGTCAAATAGAGTTAAGAAGCTTATGTTACAAATTTCTAAAGAACGCACAATAATTTTGGTGGATTTGAAAATATAATAAATACAAATATTGTTGAACAAGCAATGTTATAATTTATGTCCTATAAAACTTGTAAATAATAAACAGCTTGCAAGTGTATAAGCACCAAAAAGTCAAACTAAAAAATAGAAAACAATCTTTTCCTTAATCAGAATGAACTATTTTAAATTAATGTCTGTAAAATGTGAAAATAAATATAATGTAACATTACACACTATATTTTGCCGTGTAATGCATTTTTTTTATTTAAAATTTTTTTTTCAATTTTTGAAGACGTTAGAAAATTGGGTTTTACTTTTTTTATCCATAAATTAATTTGTAATACTACAAATTTAGCAAAAAATTATAATTATATATTATTCATTAATAAAAGAATTTATGATTAAATTTGAAAAAACTCTCAACCCACAAGAGCGTTATTGCATTTTTATTATTATCATGTCATTGTATTATCTGTATTTCTATATTATCTATATTTTTATTTTTGTAGCGTAAGAATAAACTCGCGGGCGTTATCATTACGCCCGCTTATTGTGGCTCTAGGTCATAATAAACAGGCTTATAAATCGTATATCACAGGACAGTTTTTTGTCAGCTAACAATTAAAACAAAAACATCTAGTTTAAACCAGGAAAAAAGTTTTCTGTTTTCAAACAATTTACTCTAGAAAATATTTTTAAATCCTAAGCCAAATAAATATTCACACAAGAAATCGGCACCCAGACAAAAGTTATAAAACGGTATGACCTCATTGAAAAATTCGTGTTAAACCTAAAAGAAAGAATGCTGGAATTTATGACGTCACAAATTGTCACCATGTATTTATCGTCGTTGAGAAGTTGAACTCTGACTTGTCACTGCTAGGCTAGGATCAACACTGTGTTCAAGCAACCACAATCATACTTATTATTAACATTTTTGATAAATGTTATCAAATACAATGGGAATGAGATATTTCATTTTTTGCTTTAGATTATTGCTGAATAAAAATTATCAAAACACCACCTAAACTCCTATAAATGCTATTGTATTTATATTCTTAAATCTAGAATATGTATTTAAGAATTCAATCAAAAAGTCTCGTTAATCAAACAGCAAGTTGTTAACATCAATTTATCATTTAAACATCGGTATTGACTGATTTAATAAAAATATTTGTTTAAACAAATCAAAAATCTGTATCAACAAGCTAGCAACAATTATTAATAAGTTAACCATTAATAAGTTAACCCCAATTGAAATTGCCAAAAATATATTTCTTTAGATTTCTTGAAAAAATATAAGATTATTTTTGCAAATCAATTAAATGTTGTGCTTTAAAAAATATTTAAAAATGTACTTTGTACTTAAATATGTCATTTTGACAAAAATAGAAATGTTGCGCTTCGGCAGCATTCCTGACGCTTCAATTAATGACAACATTTGAAATTCGATTCCGAAAAAGACAACTCAGTGTAGAGAAAGTGTGTGGAATTCAATTTGCAGATTTTTTCCAACAACGCAAATATGAATTAAGCAAATTTTTGTGATAAGTTGTTAAAAATTTGAAATATTTAACGCTTAAATCTATTAATTCTCCAACCGAAGATCATTCGTTCTCAACTCTTGTCAGGCAAAATTTTTATTTTTTTTATTCGCATTGACTGCTAAAAGACAATTAAACTCGATCAAATTCTTCAGAAAAGAATTTGATCTTGGTCAAGTTGATTTCGTTTAATTGCCAAGCAACCAATGCTTATACAAAATAAAAATCTTGCCGACAAGAGTTAAGCACTTATGATCTTACTGTTGAAAAAAAATTTATTTATTTGAAATAGCGTATTAAGTTAGTGTGTATTTGAAAAAATTGGTTTAGTCGCTTATAAACTTAGCCAGTTTCTGTTTGTTTGACAAATTCCTGCACACTCTAAAACCAGTGGATACCAGCCAATAGCTTTCCGAATATTGGAAAAATATTCGGAAATATTTTATATTATTTTTGCGTCTTCCTGCAAAAAAGTCTTTCCTTTTGGCAAAAAATCACGTTACTACTGCATTTGTTTATGTTGTTCAGTGAAATAAATAACTGATTCAAAAACTAAAGAAATTGACGCTTTACAAAACTAATCTGAAAGTGAGATTAGGAGTTTGTCTAGATGAATAAAACAAGACTTCCTTTTTTTAATGATTTTAATGATTCTAATATTTAGAAACTGGTGTTTTCCATTTGAAAAAATTTTTAAGTTATTTTTATTATTTTTTTGACACAAATTTTTGACACTTTCAATTAATTGATAAAAATTTACAAAATTGTTTTCAAAATAATGAAATATTAGTTTATAAGCAATTTTGAGTTAATTAATTAAATGAAATAGTAATTAAGTAATGGTATTGAAGGCGATTTTTTCTAAATTTTTAATTTGTTTAATTACTTACGAAAAATTTTTATTGTAATAGATTCAAAACTATTTGCTTTTGGCAAAATCAACAAACCTTTCGACATTTGATCAAAATTTTTTGAAAAAAAAGGGAAGTTTTGCTATAAATTATATATGATAAAAGAATAGACATAGCATCTCTCACAGGTCCAATAATAAATAATATAAAAAAAACATTGTAACCGGACTTGACCTAGCCTGCCTTAAAATTTACTCAACTCTCTTATCAACTTCCAGCATAAGTTTTTTCTGAGAAAATTTAGCAGCTATTTTACTTAAATTTTTCAACTAATTTAAAAAACTTGAAGTTTAAAAAAAATTTTCAATGTTGTCTTTCTAAATTTTGTATAAAATTTCTAACTATGCCATACGGCTCTTAATTAACATTTTATTTCAACCAAATTTGTCTAAATCGTTTTAAGTTTAATATTTATCTTTCTCTTAACTTTTTACACAAGTATTTAATGTCCGTGGTTTCCTTAATGGTAGCAAAACTAACTATTCAATTTCTTAACCAATTTTTTTAATATTCTTGACCTAAATTAATACATTTTTGTTGGTTACAAAAATGGTCAATTTTTGAACTTTACTATAGCTAACATTGTCTGCATAGTCTTATATGGTTGTGCTTCACTATTACCTTTAAGTGGTTATTATCCTTTTTGTTTTATATCTGCTTGTTCAAAAAACACGTTAAAAGTGTACCAAACACTTTTGTAATTAAAGCGCTCACGACGTTAAATCTGTAGTAGCGCTGTCAATTCTTATTAGATTTTGTAGCTAAAATGTTTTTGAGAAAAAAAGTTCTACAAACTTGTTTAATTTAACGGTGTCACAAATCTTTGGAAATGTATAAACTTATGAAACAGATCTACGGAGTAACTAAAACGTGTTGAGAAAAATAAGACAAGCGCGTTCAATCTTCGCAGAAAACGTGAGCTCTAGCAAAACTTACATACAAACAAAAAGAAGATGACGCAATTTTAAAGATGATTTTTTTTGCAAATTTTGAGTCTGCGGATTGCAAAAAGCATCAAATTGTTTGCTTGTCAAAAACTGTAATTTTTTTTTTCAAAATAAAAGAAATTTAACTGCGCTTAGTTTACTAAAAGCAGAGCGTGTTTTGTAACATTGCAAACCTTCTTTTTTTTATCTGCTAAGACTGTCAAGTTAAAAATACATTAAAATATTAAAACAAACATTCATTTTTGGATTATTTGCTGTACATTTGCTTCTTTATCTTAAGAGCTAATATGTAGTAAAGGTGCTTAAAAAAAGTTTAAGGAGCTGTTGTACAAGTTAATCTGACGCGCTTGAGCTACTCTTAAAACCTTTTATTGAGCTTCTTTATTATTGGTAAAACTCATCTTAACTTTTCAATGGTGATTTAGTTAGTTTGTACAAAACTTTTCTATGATTAAAGTTTTTTAATAACCTGCAGTAATATCGATAATGCTTTAACAGCTTCTTATGATAAGATAATTATATGAATTATTGTCTCAGTTTGTATTTTCGAAAAAGCTAATTTAAACAATTAGTCTGTTTAATTCACAGCTTTAATTATAAGAGAATTAAGAATATTATCAATTTTTTTTTTCAAAAAAATATGAAGCTTTTGAATTGCAAAATTATGTATTCTACTCTTTCAGAATTTCAGACGTGAAATTAAGTCAGACAGTCAGACATTAACAAAGCTTATAATCTTACTTCCAATTTGAAGCTTTTTTGGAATTAACAAACCTCTTCCGTTCATGTTTCTACATGATGTTAGACTACGTTCCTCACGCTTACGCATTTTGGTCTTATTTCAGTTTCATAAATAGTGAACAGTAAACCATATTCTGCTTCTCCTAATAACACCGTGAGCCAACTCTGCAACATTTTCATTAATTTTGGCATTGTTCACCAACAAAAACTGTCTGACGCAGGGATTTTAAGACCTCGGTCCTACGGTCTATTTCATTAGGCTATGAATATGTCTGCGTTCATTTTAAAATTTTTGGTATTACTATTACGCATTCTGCTTAATCTGATATTAGACACTTATACTTTACAAAGTTTTTAAAAAATTGAGGAAGTTTGTTCTGTTTTTAAATCTGAAGATAGAACGCCTGTTTCGTGTAATATCTCTAAAGTATTTGTCAATATTTTACATAATCACATTTACATTTTTGAACATAAGTTTATTACTAAACATTATTATAGATTTATAAAAACAGATCTACTGCTACAAACTTTAGATTAAAAATTACACAAAAGATATTACAGAGCGACTTTTACAATCTGTAAATTCTTTATGCAATTTGGTAATTCCTAGGTTTAAAAACCGTCAAATCCAGAGCAAAGCAATCTTAAGAAAAAGACTTGCTGGCTATCGAACCTACTTTAATCATACAATCCGGTTTCGAAAGTATCTACAATTGCTTGTTTTAGTCATTTTATCTCCGATACTATGAATTCAAATACTCCGGTCAAAGTGTTATTCTGACTTCTCAAAGGCTTTTGACTGCAATGACCATAACGCATTACTGCCTTAATTTCATAAGCTTTGTAATTTATTAGTAGCATTGTTAAAATTGTAAAAAATTGATATAGTTAGACACGGTTTTTTCCAAAAGATAATTTTTTTAATAATTAATACTGGCAGTAATGGTCTTATTTCTTTTATTAAAACAGTTTTTAATTGACCAAATTGAGTAAGATAGCGTTTTAGACTTTCATTCTACTAGATTTTATTTTCACTTAACAGTTTCTCAGGGTTATAATTTTGGAAAAACTTTTTTACTATAAACTCTGGTTTTGGTTGTCGTCAGGTGCAGTTTGATATTAATTTTTTTTACGATTAGTCTGTGAGTAACGATTTATTTTCAAGCATAAGCACACGCAAAGTTTTGAGATGATCTAAAAAAATTTGCCTATCTACGTATGACTATCAAATAAACAGTATTTTTATAGCACCTTGTTTTTTATTTAAGGTCTAATGAAAATATCTATCACAGGTGATTTTGGTATTTTATACGTTCATTGAATATTACTACTGAAAGTACAGATATAAAACTCAATCTTTGAACGTTTTACCTTGTATTTCAAGACGATTTATTGTAATTTCTACCAAATCATAGGTGACCAAAAATGCTGGATTATGTCTTGCTATTTTCACTTTTTTCTGTTCATAGAAAGGTCAAATAAACTGAAGCTCCCTCTTGCTGACCTGAACTATGAAAAATATTTAGTTGTGTGGTCTGCTTTTTGTACAATTGAAAGCTTAATTATGTAACAGTAGATTAATATGGCGTATTAATATTGGTATACTATTATGTTCAAGATAAAAACTAATACGTGTAAATATGATGGCCTGGCTTATTGATATAGGCCATAAAAACAAAACATTTTAAACCTTTGAATAAATTTAAAATGAGTGAAACTAAACTATATTAGTTTTAAGACGAAGTGGATGTAAACAATAAAAGACACCTGTTGATTACGTGATTGGGGATTACTGAAATTTCTATTGGTCGATCTATCACATGACTTATTAACAAAAAGTGCGTTGATTAGCTGGTTAGACAGACTGGCGCACCTAATATTGTTGTTTAAATACTATAGGTTCACCACATCAAATAACAAATTAAATTTTGGAAACAAATAAATAAAATTGTTAAAAAAATACCCCAACATTATAATGTATTATTTTCTACTTCCGTGAATAATATGTGTTTTTTTGATCAATAACGTTGTTCACTATTTACATATGTGATTAATATTGAACAAATTTAGATAAACGCTTTTCTCTTTAAGATTATTATTTTATCTAATAAAAAAAAATAAATAATATGGGACTTTCTACATCACTTTATAGTTTTTTTGCTGAACTATTAAGCAACTGTAAGCAAATATCGAGTACAAATTCACACAGATAAGTAATAATTTATGAGCTAATTTACAGTCATATTCTTCTAAGCAAATAATGGCTATTAATCACTCGAATAAATTACCTACATGACTGTACAAGAAGCTGCTCAATAAATAAATTATTTTCAATAATATTTTTTTATACGGTATGATTTTCGAATGACGTTTGTAAATATATACAGAGCCGACAGAAATAATACCTTTAGAAGTAATTTTGATTGTCAATAAAATTTGATTATTATGGTAATGAATTAGATAGTGTTTCAAAAGCCGATTATAAAACTGTAAACACTTTTAAAAAGTTAACCGATAAGCACTTCAAGTCGTTACCTTATCAAACAAAGACAATTTTAGTTGACCTACTGAAACAAAACAATGTATTTTTTATAAATCAACCTAAAAGTAAAAATAAAATGTTAAGCTTTGTATCTATTACGCTTTTAATCTAGTTATGGGTAGTAGTGTGAGATTATGTTGATTAGGTTTACAACAAACACTAACTTAAGTATCTTAATTATAATGGTAATTTGTGTTAACACCTTAAATATTTTGAAACTTGTCCAAATCAAGTAAAAAGTTTTCTATAACTCAGATCTATCTGCTACGGATGCGGCAAAGTAACCAGTTTTTAAATTTATTTAAACTTATGCTACACTACTTTTATTCAGTTAAAGTTTTTATCAATAAATATGACAGAATTATAATTGTTTATTACAGTGAATTGTTCTAATAAGTACTATAAAAGTTGATATGAAAACATAATTTACCTCTGACGGCTTCTTGGAACTAACAGCTTTTTCCGGGTTTCTGCTGTTATTAAATAGCGCACCGAAAGTTAGTCTTAGTGAAGTATGCAAAGACTATGGATATGGATTCTTGTTGAGTTATTTGTAGTAACATTTTAAAAAGAACATATTATGTATTGACGATTGAAAAAAGTTTTTATTTGTAGATTTCAACTTACATTATTTTTATAAAAATTTAAACTAAGACTATAAGACTAATAATAAATACAAACACTAAATAACATTATTTCTATATAGTGCATTTCTTTTAACTGTAGCAAGAGAAATTACAATATAAAATTTGTATTTTATGCTACCTTATGTTTTTATAGACTTCTAAAGCTGGTTTCTATTTGTGGTAAAAAAGCAGACATTTAAATACCATTCTACAAACATTATTGAAGTTGCAATAATGTCTTCAAGACGTTTAATTTTATTTAAGCAGCCAAAAAAATAGCTAGTAATTTACTAGAAAAGACACACTGTGCCGTGAATATTATTATTTTTAACTATATCAGCAACTGTCAAACATTTTAAAAAAATCTATAAATAGGTTTAGACGAGGATAAAATGTTTTATTAATTCTATCAAAAATGTATTGACAAATTTCAAAATAAAAATAATTCTGAGCACACTGTGTTTGATGGTCTTGATTGGAAGTGATCATTTTCTTGACGGTTTTGAAAGTAATTTAAAGCGTTTAAACATTTTTATAACTGAAATAATGTAGAGTGGTATTTTAACAAATGCTTCACGACTACAAATCTAAAGCTGTTGAAAAGCCTACAGAAACATATATGTTAACAAGAAGATTGGTGATTCTTATTACAACCACAGTTGTAAGAAGTTGTACTTATCTACATACTGTGTGTAGTATTTGTATTAAACTTTATCTAGAACAATTTTTTATATAGTATTTCTTGGCTTTATTAAAATTTAGATTTTTTTTATATTTGATTAGTAAATATTTTATTTAAATGCTGACATCAACTTCAAAAAAAGTAATTACTCAAATAGAAATAAATATACACTAACAATTGCACATTAATGTTGATAAAACTAAGTGTTTTTGTTTCGCTTTGTTGCTCAATCATCTAACAAGGTGCTAATTCAATTGAGTGATTAACAGTCATTACTTGGGAGTAAAGTACAATATTTTCAATGATTGTAAAGATTTTAGTTAAATGCTACTTGCTAGCGTTACTTAATATTTGTTAACTGCTATTTGATAGTTAAGATCGATTAGATAAAGACAATTAAATATTTTTAGTACTACTATTAAGACTTGGGGTGTAGAACGTATTCAACTATCGATCAAGCTCTGAGCCACAGCTCTTGATTAGAGCTGTTAAACTCAACTGCCAATTTTGTTAATTCAGAATTGGGAAATTTTAAAACAGACAAAATTGAGTTCTCGACTCAAAAGTTTAATACATTATTGGTGCGTTAGTCATTTTACAGTGCCCGGTTTCATTAAAGCACTCCGCAGAGCATTGTGCTTAAAAATTAAAATCTTGCGCTGTAAAATGAAAATTACTGCACTAATAATCTTTCAATTTCATATTTACTTCCGCGAATCATTGTCTTCGTTGTTTACATATAGCTGAATCTTTGACATGTGTAAATACTCTGCTGTATTATGACACTAAATATATTATTATTATTAATAATGCTCTTGTCTCAAATCTCAAATCACAAATTTAAATGTAGTCATGCGTATTTATTTTCATGTCCTTGTTTGTTAATTAAGATAATTTGACAGATCTGATGAAAAATAAAAATACATTAGTTTTAGAAGTTTGCACATAAAGATGAAAATTAAAAATTTGTTTAAGTTTTAGCCCCACATAATTTAACGAAGTTTCTCAAAACTTATTCCAAAATGTCAAATAGATAAGAGACCAAATAATAGAACAATATTTAAGACGAGATCTGACTTAAGTATCAAATAACATATTGAGACACTCTCTATAGAGAAAAACCAGATCTAAAGATAAATCTTAAAGTCTACAGGCTGATGACAAATGTTTTTGATGTGTGAATTAAAAGTTAATTCAGAGTCGAACGATATGCCAAGATCCTTATAATAATAATAATAATGTTTATTGTTTCACAATACAGTGTTACAAACAAAATATAACTAATTAAGCTATTTGGTTCAAAATTCCATTCTAAAATTAAGTTTTGTTTCTTTTTCTTCTCGCTTGTTTTTTTTTCTTCACTTATTCTACTTTATACACTATCTTCTTTTATCTTTCTTTTTCTCTTAATATTATTTTCAGTCCTTCTCTCTTTCTTTCTTTTCATTATTTTTTTTTTCTTCAGCTTGCTTATTATCTTCACAAATTTATGTGTTCTAATGTTTCTCTCTCTTTTTTCTACACTTTCTGCATTTTATCATTTTCATCCATTCTTTTTCCTTTTTTTTTCCATTCATTATGTCTTCTCTTATTCTTATTCTCCTTCTTCCTCATCCACCCAGTTTAATCTTTTTCTTTCTTTTTCTATCATTTTCATCCATTCTATTCCCTTTTTCCTTTCTTTTCTTTCATTATATCCTCCCTTACTAACATGCTCTCTTTTACCTCCTCACATTCCTTCATCATGTGTTCCAATGTTTCTCTCTCTTTTCCACACATCCTGCATTTTCTTTCATTTTCTTCCATCCAATATCTATTTTCTCTCTCTTCATTTCCACACCTAAATCTAGCAATCATTTTTCTCTCTCTCTTATTTTCCCTTTTCAGGTAGCTTGGCAGTTCTTCAGTAATTATTGCCCCATATTTTGTATTGTACCTGCTTTCTCTAATTTCGCCTCTCCTTTCTTGCTTCTCTATATCTCTATCTCGGTCTCTCATTTCTCCATTCACCCATTGCCTCTCTTCTCTTTTCCTCTCAATCTCTTCTACACTGAACCCTTTACTTTCATACTATTCTTTTCTCTCTTTTTTTATTCGCTTATCGCCCTTTCTTTTCATCATTTTTCCACACTCTTTCAGTATCTCACACCCTTCTCTCTTCCGCATTTTGCCTTCATACTTAACTGCTCTCTTTCCCGCCTCTATTCTTACTTTTTCTCTCTTTCCTTCCTCTCTCACTATGTAACCTGGGACTTCTCTGCTTAGCCCTAGCATCCATCTCATATATTTTTCTTGCACTCTTTCTATTTCTTTCCTCTCTTTCCATCCCCAGATTTCCGCTCCATACATCATTACACTTTTTACCAGACTGTCAAACATCGTCATCCCTATTTCATATTTTCCTCTAAACTTTTTCTCTGCCATTCCCCACACTATCGCACACATCTGGTTTCCTTTTTTTACCAATTCTCTCAACTGCGCCTTACTTCGATTTCTTTCTTCAAACATGTATCCTAAATACTTCCATTCTCTCACCTGCTCTATTTCTTTCTCACCCCATTTCCATACTACTTTTTTTCTTACTCCCTTACTAAACACTATTATCTTTGTTTTAGTTTCATTCACCTCAAATCCCTTTTTTTTCATATACCTCTCTGCGATTCTCATCATTCCATTCATTTTTCATTCTTCTTTCGCTACAATCACTATGTCATCCGCATACGCTAACAACCAAATTTTCTTTTTCCTTGCTACCACTCCTCCTTCTTGTCCTTTTGCTAACACATCTTCCATATCAGTCATATAAATTGTAAACAGTAGCGGACTCAGAGGGCACCCTTGTCTCAATCCCCTCTTAGTCCAAAACCATTCACTTTCTCTTTCATCCGCTCTCACCTTGCTCTTTGTTTCCTTGTATATCTTTTTCACTTTATCTATTATTCCTTTCTCTATTCTTTTTTTTTTTTCATGCACTCCCATAATTTATTTCTATCAACCCTATCAAACGCTGCCTTTAAGTCCACAAACACTCCACATGCTCCCCCTCCTTCCTTTTCTAACTCACTCTCAATTAACGCATTTAACACATATACATTATCTATTGCACCTCGTCCCTCTCTGAATCCTGCTTGCCAGTCTGGTAATCCTCCCACTCTCTCTATCTCTCTTTTCAGCTTTTCTGCCACACACATCGCATACACCTTGTACATTGTGTTGAGAAGAGTTATTCCTCGGCAATTTTTTTCAGTGTTTTTATCCCCCTTTTTATAAACTGGTACTATAATTCCCTCTGTCCATTCCCGAGGAAACTCTTCTCCCTTCCACACTTCATTCAATACTTCTCTCAACCTTTCTTTTACTCTTTCATTCCCATATATCCATGCTTCATTTGGTATACCCGACGACTTTCTTTTCTTTAATTTCATGATCTGTTTTTCTACCTCTTCTTTTGTTATCTCTTCTTTCTCTGCTTTCTCTGCTTTTTTTCTATTTTATTTTCTGACTCGTCTTTTCCTTCTTTTCCTTCTAGAAGCTCTCTGAAATGTTCCATTCATTTGTTCATTTCTATCGTCTTTTTGATCACTTCTTTCTCTTCTTTTTCCTCTTCCAAATATTTCCATATTTCATTTTGTGTTTTTATGGCTTTTATTTTTTTCTGTTCTTCCTCTTTTTTTTTTTTCTTTTTTTCTTCACATGTTTTTCTATATTCTTTTTTCTTTTTCATGTAATTTTCTTTTGTTTCTTTGTTTTCTCTCCATTCTTTCAATTTGTTTTTCAGTTCCCTTTTTTGTTCACTACATTCTCTATCCCATCATTTATTTTTCTTTTCTTTTTTTTTCCATTTTTATTTTTTTTCACCATTGCTTCTTTTACTTTTGATTCTAGTTTTTGTACCATTTTTCTTACCCTTTTTTTTATATTCTGTTCTTTCCAGTTTTTCCCTGTATATCTTTTTTGCTTTTTCGTCCCATTTTACTGCTAGTGTTTTTATTCGTTTCTTTTTTTGATTTCTTTTTTCTCTTATTTCTTTTCTTCCATTTTTTATCTGTACTTCTAGTGGCATATGGTCTGATTCTATTCTTTCTCCAATCTCAAATCTTTTAATTTTTTCCCAGGCTTTTTGGTTTTCTATCCCATAGTCTATTACCGATGTTGCCTGTATTCCTCCGTATGTCCATCTTCCTTTCTCATCTCCCTCTTTGTTTCCGTTGAGTATCTCCCTTCCATTTTCTTCTACCATTTTTATTAACAGTTTTAATTCTCTGTTTATCTTTTTATCTTCTGTTGTTCTTCTAGTTGTTTCTTTTTCTTCTTCTCCCCAATTTTTTTTTCCTTCTTCCCCTATTCTTGCATTAAAGTCGCCTCCAATTAGTAAGTTTTTGTTATTTTCATTTTTGTCCTTTTTTTCTTCTTTTTCTTTTATCATTCTTATTCCTCTGCTATATATTGTTCTTATTTCCCATTCTTCTCCATCTATCTTTATCTTACTCATCATTTCTCCCTCTTCCTCTTGGCGATCTGCTTCTTCTTCTTCTATTTCTTTTTTTACTCCCGTTATTATTCCTCCTGCTGCTCTTCCTTTTTTCCTTTTTTTTGTTGCGTATTGTGCCTTCCATCTGTATTTATCAGATAGCTTTTTTCTGTCTCTTTCCAATCTTTCTCATTCACCCACGTCTCTACCATTCCTATTATATCGAACTCTTCTATATATTCAAAAAATTCTTTATCTTTTTTTCTTATTCCTGCTATATTCCAGAATACTGCATTAATTACTTTTTCTTCTTTATCTTCTTCTTCGTCATTATCTGCTTTTTCTTTTGTTTCTTTTTCTGTTTTTTTCTGTTCTTCCTCATTGTGTCTGCGTTTTTTTCTTGGCCCTTCTTTTCTTTTTTCTATTTTTAACTCTTCTATTCTTCTTTTTATTCTGTTTTCTATATTTTTTCTGGCTTTTTCTTTTATTTTTTCTATTTCTTCTTTTTCCCATCTAATCTTTTTGTTTATATCTCTTTTCTGTTCTTCATTGTTTGTACTTTGTCTTTCTTCCTTTTTTGTGTTTACTTGCGTTCTTACTTTATTTCTGTTTTTTGGTTTCTTTTTTTCAGCTTGTATTTCTTTACTATCTCCATCACTTTCTTCTTTTGCCTTTCCATCCTCTTCATTCATCTTTTTCAATTCTTTCACGTCCCATCTGATGACTTCTCTACTTCTCTTCCCTCATGTCCTTTTTCATGCTTTTTGTCGTCTCCTTTGCTTTCTTTTTTCTTCTTCTTTTCAAAAAAATTTGATAATTATCTCCTTCCCACCTCCTACTCTTTCCCTTTACCCAGATTTTCCTGTATCCTATCTTTACATTCTTTTCCTTGCTTCGTTCTTTTGCTGCAAACTCCCTTAATTTTCTCTGTACTTCTCTTTCTTCTTTTGTCATGCCGTTGTCTATGAACACCTTGCCCCCTTTTTTTTCTTTCAGTTTTTTTTTGTTTTCCATTATTGCTTTTTTTTCCTCCCACTTATCTATCTCTACCACCATCATTTTCTCTTTGGCTATTTCATACATCTTTTTTACGTTCACTGTCACGCCTATTTCCTCTTCTAGCCATTTTTCTACACTTTTTTCATTCTTTACTTCTTTTATTTCCAGCCCCTTAATCACTATATTGTTTTTTTTTTCTTTTTTTCTCTGCTTTCTCTACATTTCTTCTAGCTTCTTAATTCTTTCTCCTAGCTCTTTCCTTTCTTTCCCCCATTCTACTTCTTTCTCCATCATTTTGTTTTGTTTTTCTTCTAGATCTTTTCTCATTTTCCTAATCTCCTCCTTCATCTCTCTATTCGTGTCCCTTATTCCCTCTTTGATTTCTTCTTTAATTCCGATAAGCATTTTTTTTATTTCCTCCATCTCCGCACTTTTTGGGTTGTCTTTCTTTTCGTATGGGGGTGTTCTATTTGTTGCCTTGCTCCTTTTAAAGACTTCCTCCTCTTCTCCTTATAAAGGAACAACTTGTTAAAGATATACCGCCAATTTGTTATGATAGTATTAGTCATAGATGAGAGGTTGTTCCTTTCTGAAGTAGAACAAACCTCTGCATTGTTTGGGAAAAGATTTTTAATCAATCACCACTAATAGAGAGAGTCGATATTTGACTGCACCTGAAAACAATCAAAGGTAGAACCTACTGCAGAAAACATTTTTAAATATTTTAATTGCGATTGTATTTGCATAGCATAAACTAATAATATAAGATTGAAATTCTAGGTAAACTCAATTAATTTTCTTTACCTTACAAGCCAATTAAAATATAATATTTTTTTTAAATTTAAGTTTTACTGTAATGATTTTTTGCTGTAATAATTTTTAAATCTTGTTAGTTGTTTTTTAAAATGTAAGTTTTTAATAACTTGTTTATGATAGTTCATACTTTAAAAAATGTGTTTTGTTTCTTGCTTGATTCTAGATGAAACTTATGTTATTATAAAAAAAATATATTTTGAGATTAAGAACATTGTTACATATGTTTTTTAGGGCAATAATTTGCTGCTATTTTAATAACACTATACTTACCACTACATCAATATAAATAAAATAAATTTAATAAACTGTAATGTAAGTCTGGCTATAGAGCACATTTCTGATAAAATTTTTGTCATTTCATCAACTAAACCGACCTGTCGTGAGTAAACTGACACAGAAAATATTAGTTCCCGATCGTTCCCAATGCATAGAAGAGCAAATTCTCCACACCGCGGTGTTTTTTACTTTGCAATCGAAATTAGTGGAAAATGTTCCAAACAGTGTTTTTTTATTTCAATAAAACTATAGCAACCAAACAATGTGACCATTTCAAATTTAAAGAATTAGGTAATCGGCGGGAGCAACGCTACCAACTGAAAAATAAGTAAACAACTAAAAATTTTATTATTAAAAAACTATTGCGTATTAATCTTTATCTTGCAAAATATTAATTTTGATGAAATCTACTGAATCAAACTACTGATTTTTTACTGATATTTGCATAGTTGAAGTAAATAAAGGCCAGTACAAAAATAGTTACAATTAAGTCAATAAATTCGAAAAAACCTGTGTGAACAAATATACCTACAAACAAACAAACAAACGTACAAATATACATTTAAGCATAAATATATAAAAAGTTTATATATTTGATTGGAAGCCTTATTAGATTATAATTATTATCATATCTAAATATTTATGTAGAAGTTTCAATAATACGTGTCGAATTCATGACCTCTTTTTTTTTTAAGTTGTCAATATTTTGGAAACTTTATTATGGCCTTATACATAAGCAAATTCCGATAACACTAAGCACCAAGTAATAACGTGCTTCATAATTTTTTCATGTGAGCTACAAAGCCTACTGATAACCCTGGGTCTAATTACGTTTGGAAATGTTTTCACTTGTCCTGAAAATACTCTTGTATAATATTGTAACGACAAAACGGTTTTTCTCGTGCAAAAAATTTAAAAAAAGTTGTTTTACCGACTTTAAAACAGTTTTTTATCCCAAATTTGTTTTTGAGATTTTTATGAAGGTTGGCGCACATCTTTTTAGTTGAAGAACCAAGTTAGATCATTGATTTTTTGCTTTAAAACATATTTTTGAAGTATGTACTTGTAAGAGGTAATTTTTTCTACCCAATTTGCATAAGAATAGCAAGGACGTTGGCAGAATTATAATAATATATTTAAATTACCTAATTTCATTAAAACACAATAACTGTCAGATTATCTTATCATATTCTTTTTATGATTATGAATGCAACTTAAATACTGCATAAATACAAAATTAAAAAACTACATCATTATCAACGATCTACTAAAACTCACCCCCTTTGTGACCACCTTTAAGATACCGCCTCCAACGAATTAAACGAATTAGATTAGCCATACATGAAACACATTCACACATAATGTACCTGTCAATAATACTTATCAAGTCACTCACCGAGGGCTTGTCCCCGCAAGGCAATTTTTCTCCATCCCAGTCTTGTAGAGGGCATCCTCTGCTACGGTGGCTTTTTTGTTTCTATCATATGAACCGTACTCTATAGACGTTGACGATTTCCCTATGCTTCTTTTTATTATACCTATTTTCTGTTTTTGGTACCTAATGCCGGTATTCATACTCGTATTTCAAGTTCAAGCTTGAGTTCGTCTCAAGCTCGGACTCAAGCAAGGACTCCGGCAATCCTAGGGAAAGCGTTTTGAAATAGATTTATCGCTGATTCCATCTCAAGCAAGGACTTCGGCAATGCTCGTGAAATCTAATATTAATATCTTGAGCTTGAGGTCGACCTCAAGTCCGGATCGGTATTTATAGACAGATCTCAAGATGTGAATAAGGGCGCTTTTTGCTTGATGCGCAAGCGCACTGGGTCTATCTCAGTTGGTCTCAAACAAGGCCTCGACTTGTCTCTAGTCCGACTCAAGACGCCATTTGCAGGTTATGTCATCGTTTGACGTTTGAAAATACTGAAGAGTATTATGTGTTGCATTTAATAACAACGAACATTGACATGTTGGACGAGTTATGTGCGGGATGCTGTAAACCCATTAGAATTTTTTTCCATCTTTGAATTTAAGCGTCGCTACAGCTTCACAAAAGACAGTGTAGTGAATGTAGGATTGCTTGCAAATTAGTGAAAAGACAATTATTACTTACACATACACAAAATTAAAGGGCTTGCCACATTTTGTGCAATAATGAAAGCATTGTTTTAATAATAATAAAAGTCACAGATATTTATTAATTGTGTAGTATTTTTATTTCGTAACACCTTCTACTGGTAAAAATAAGTAGAAAAAAAGTAAATTTTTTATTAGTTTAAATTATAAGTGTAAGGTATTGTTTGCAGAAGCATAGTAGACAAAACGGCAGCCGAAAACTTTCATCTTTACACACTTCTTGAATAGCTCCTACTACTAACTACTCTGATCTGCATCACATTTCCGACAATAAAAGTGGATAAAAATCTGGTAAGATTTATATTAATGTTGCACTCACATTGTCCCTTTTAAAAGCGCGCAGTGTGAGCTCTGCTAGCTTGTGTTTGGTCTCACTTTGGCGGCTTTCGTGTTTTGAGGAGAATGTAATAATGGTCTAGATCGGTCGCTTTTCTTGCACTAATGCGGCATTCGTCGCATTACTTTCCACATTATTAGGGTTGTCCATGCGAGACTACAAGGGTTTTGCTGCTTTTGTATACGCAGTTTTTTCGTCTATAATGCACATTTTATGAAGTTACCATACACGTATTCTGTCAGTAGACATGTACTTACCCGACAACACCAAACACTTTCGATATGACCCCTGCGGCATCGAGTTATTACTCGATCTGTCACTTTAAAGTAAATATAAACACGCAGAATGACGTTCATGCGTCATAATTGTCAAACCCAACAACACAAAAATTACTACTTTTGTGCCTTCTGGATGACGCAGGCAAACGCTTTCCCCTGAGGATTGCCGAAGTCCTTGTTTGAGACGGACTCAAGCTTGAACTCAAGCTTAAACTCAAGCTTGAGCTTGAGATACGACTATGAAGACCGGCATAAGAGAAGTTGTAAAGACCTACTCAGGACTTCACTCAGATAATTAAACCTAGGTGGGCATTGAATACAGTGTTTTCCGCAAAGAGAATGAAATTATAGAGATTGAAAGGTAAGAAAGAACACTGCACTCTTCTATTGCTGCAATTGGGATACTACTACAATCCTTTTAAGCAACAAAGTACCAGCTTTGGCGGCAGCACCATTTTTCGCTTCAAAGATCTCTCCAACTGGCAAGAAATTTAAGAATCTAGACCGCAAAACATGTGTTAATCGGCGTCGAGATCCAAATAATAGTAACATAGAAATAGTAATAGAAGTAAAGACCGGCTTAAAAACAGAACCAGTTTAATCGTGTAGGTTTTGATTTTTAACCATTTCACATAAATAGCAACAATAAACAATAACAACCGTGTCAATCTTAACACAAAATATACTGCATGCTCTCTAATAAAAACAAGTATCGCAATGAAGACATGGATGTATCTGCATGCATGAGAATAATTAATATAATGTGATAAAGTGTTACATGTGCTCTTTTCTAAGCAAATCGTCTCAGTACTCATAAACCGAGCTACCATTGCCAAATCAGCTACATTATCAGAAGAAGGTAATATCTGTCACCTAGCTTGGTTACTGAAACAGAAACGTTAAGACACCACATTCGCAACTCGCACACAAGAAGTTATATTCGTTCAAGTGTAGAGATAGCTTTTTATCCCGTTCTGTTCACTTGACTTGACTATGCACAAGCACCGCACTCCCACCAGTGTTTACCCGCTGACCACTGTCTGCTGCCCTTCCGGCAAATAGTTTCATCTCTCGGCTAAGTGCTCTGCGCAATCTTTTTTAAAATATTTTTTTTTACATTATACTATTTTAAAGACGTTTTGACATAAATAGTTTAATAATTTAATTTAAATATTTTATAAAAAGTAAAGTCTCACATACTGTCATAAAAGATAATATGACAAAACTCTTTAAATGATTATCAAAGTTGCACCCTAAAAGTGTCGCAAATTGTTTAGTTTTCAATTTAGTAAATTAGTAAAATTGTTTTATAAACATTACAGTAAAAAAAATTCAGATAAACATTAATGATGTACATGAACCGTTTTTGCATTGGAATAAAAGCACGTGCTAAGATTTAGAAAAAATGTGATTTTTGTAAAGAAAAGAAAGGTCAGGGAACAACTGTCCATCAATGTTAACAATACACTTTCAAATTAAAAAAAAAACAGCAAGCAAATATAATTAAAAAATGTAGGTTTTCCTATGTAGACATACAACGTGTACTTGCTTTTGATAAAGCTTCAGCATAAACGTTGTTTTTCTATTGACGAGCTGTTTGAAAAAGCTTTTTTAAACGGATTCAAAAAAGGAGGTGATTATATGTTCCGTTGTATGTTTCTTTAATTTTTGAATTTTGCTCTGTCTATTATAAACCAAAATTGAAAATTGTTTTCATGTTTGAAAACGTGTACTCAAAAGTCATATTGTCATCAAATTATAAACAGATGAAAATATTTTATAGGAATCAAAGACAATCTTTATTTCTACATATTTTTTTCATTGAATCCGTCTGCTTCTTACGGTTTCTGCAATTATTTTTTTTAAATCGTTTGACAGATTTTAATCTGAATTCTACTATTTAAAAAAAAGAGTCAAAAACCGTTAAAGTACTTATACAAAAATTATTTTGAAACGTTTTGTACTCAATGGAGGTTTTTTGAGACAAAGTATCAGGAAATAGTATGTCTTCAAATAATCTACAGGAATCTTTGTGAAAGCAGGTGTCTACCTCTTATAGTGATCAAGTCACTTGCAATGACTTTTTTTTATCTATTACATTGTAATAAAAAAATGAAAGATTATTTGCAAAACTATTTTGTTCAATTACTTATCATAAATAGTTTTTTACTGCTTTAGATGCTGTCATCAACCCAGAATTTGATGAGGGTCTGTCGCTTAAATCAAAAAAAAGCTTTGAATGAATTTTTGTAGGTTTTTTTGTAGAAAAATAACGTGTTAAACTTCACAGAAAAAATTAAACTAAAACACATTAAAAAAAATTATAATGCTTATTTATAATGCTCAAGAGCCGGTTTTCCAGACGTTTGTTAAATGTAACATCAAATTTAAAACAATTGTTGCAATGGTTTTAACAAACGTATTCAAGTAGTTAATCGCCTAAGAAATTTGACAAACGTTTTTGAAATCGGGTTTCAACCGGTTATTAATTAAAATGTAATCTAAAACGTACATTTAAAAAAATGCATACTAGGAATATGTGTAATTTAAAAAATAATACATTTAATAAGAAATTTGAGCACTTTATGCAACAGGTTATTTTTGCTTTATTTTTTTTTCTCGGTGCTTGAAATATTGGACCATTTATACACAGTGAGTCGTAAATGTTATATTGATCTCCCATGCCTTTCTCATTGTTTTAATATGAATTTTGTTAGCCGAACCAAACTTGCACTGCAAAATCTACGACTCTAAAAATATTTCAATGAACCGGGTTGAATTTTTCAAAGTCGGACTAACTTTTCTTTTATTTTTTTAATAACACATCTTCAGTTTTTTAATTGTTGCATTGTTTCTCGTATTGATAGCTCTACTTTTGTATAAAAGTTTTAAGTTTGCACAAGCTACACAAACTTATAATTTTTTTTTTAAAGTTTGCAAGATTATAGGTTTAAAAAAAGTGTTATTAAAGTTTTGCTAGTATTCACAAAATTCAAATTTTTTGTGCATAGCAAAAGGAACGTTAGAGGTATCGTACATAATTTTATTTTTTATTTTAAAATATTATTTAGCATGGACAAAAATTTTCAAAATTTTTGAGTTGTCCAAATATTGTTTATTAATAGGTTATTAATTTTTGAAAAATAATTATAAAAAATGGCTATATAATTTTTTGTTCGTGTGTTGTGAAATTATAGCGATATGTTACCTAGAAATCACCAAATATTAGGAACAAATAATAATTATTGAGATAGCTTATCTTTTTATGAATTATTTTGTAAAGTTTTAATCAAAATGATTAACACATTTTTTCACACAATGAATTGGTTGACATTATTTTCTGCAATTTTTGTTAGACATAATTTTAAATATTGAAATCCAATTTTACACTAAAATTCTGTAATATCTTTTATGTAAACCATATAATTTTACAGCACACTATTTACGGTTAAATAACTATAAAGCCAAATTTTAAGATTTTATTTTTAAATTCAATTTTAAGACAAATTTTAATAACTTTCACTGTTATAGGTTAAAGTAAAGGTGATGCAGAATAAAGAAAACAAAAAACTTGAACAAGAATTCAAAAGTTTATAAAACTATGTTTTATTTAGAAGAACATTTGGCAAAGCAAAACATTCAAAAGTTAATTTTGTTTCTCTAAAACTATGACATATACCATATATATCACCTCTCTATCATGCACAAAATGTAGAAATCCTTATAACATTTATTGCAAACCTATTTTTTATAATTTAAAAAAAAAAAATTAGTTTTTTTGTTGCCAATGCAAACAAGACCATTATTACAAACAATAAATTTTCGAAACTAATAACGTTTTAGTTAAAATGGGTTTTGAAAAATTAGGAAAAAATGATATGGCCAGGCTATTAACACCGTCCATGAATAGTAGTTCCGTGAATAACCAAAGACACGCTTATTACAGTGTCTTTGGTTCGTGACGACTGTTCAACCGTCTAGACTTCATTTGCTTTTGTCTTATAGTAGCGACGCCTGGCGGAAAAAATCAGATTTTTTTTCTCAGTTAGCCGTGTCATGATCTACTTTCTCGGCTGTCGACCGAAAAGAAAATTGCATTTTGAGTTGATGTAGGATAAAAAAATTTAAATTGTAACATTTTTATCAAGTTTTTGTTTACCTACAAGAGTTTGTTTACCTGTTGTCATGAAATAAATTAACTTGATAAGTCGGATAGACAACAGAGTGACATTTTTCAGAAAACTTTACTTATTTTGCTTTGTCGAATGTAAACGCAAGCGCTAACTTTTTGTATCAATTGTAAGAAAAAGTTTTTTAATTTTTAGTTGATGGCATTCATTATATTAAATAAAATTTTTAGTTTTTCAGTTTTTCAGTTTTAGATTTGTGTATGGTTACTATAAATTTTAAACCAAATTGTTTCATGCGATTGTGCGTCAAATACTTTTATATAATTGTTTTATTGATTTTACGTCACAAATGGATTGATACATTTTAGTCTGAAAACAACCGTAATTAAGCTCATTAATAAAATGGAACTTAAAAAACGGTAATTACTGTTTGCCTCAAATTGTTGTCTCTCTTTTACGTTTGTAAAGATGATATTCTACAACATACTTGGTTTAATTTTTTTCGGTAATATTGGTTTGAAACATTATCTCTTTTAGAAATAGCGTTAAAATCTTTTTTTTCAAGTTGGTTTATTAAATTTTATAGAATTATCATTTTTTTGTCAAGTCTTAATGTTGAACCGCGGGCGTAATTAGTCTGTCGGCTTTTTATAATAAGTAACTATCAAAAGTAGATCAAATTTTGTCATGCCCGGAGGCAATTACAATCAAAGCACTGTGCATGCAGAAGATTATCAACTTTGTAGCGACTTTTTATTCTACTGATCCGGACAGTGTAATAATGTACCTTGCCTCTACGTCTTTCTTGACATTCCCGCTTAGGCAAAATTACTTTAGTTTTACTAAAATTACTAGAATGTATACAGATTTAGCATTTAATCGCAAAGTATGATGTAACCAGCACAATTAAATAATATCGAAAAAAAATTTTAACTAAAAAATATGCTATGATTTTTGTTTTGCTTCTACGATTAAATTTCTTTGACTGCAACAATAGAAAAAAAATAATTATCGTCAAATTTTTTTGCAAAGTGTATTAACGCCTATCAACTCTCGTTTATTTAATTAACGCAGATCTTTCTAGATCAACTGACATGAACCTTGTAAACTAAAGTTTTTAGCGTACAAAATTTAAGCTAACTAAGTTCTAGTTCCTTAATCAAAAAAACTGTGAACTTAAGTTTTGTACACCTAAAATTTAAGGTAACAAGTTTTTAGTCGGATAATCTAAAAAAAATTTGCGTTTATAAAAGTTTTACTAAAATAAGCAAACGTTGGTCGCTGTTAATATATTTTGCTAAAAACTTTGTTAAGTGCTTTTGAAGTCTATTTTTTTATTTTGATCTTTAACAAAATATATTTTTTATTTTGATCTTTATCAAAATCAAAAAATTAAGTGGAATATCTGGTTTTTGCAAGCAATTAACGTCGTGTATTAGCACCTACAAAGTCTTGTTTATTTAATAAAAAAATTATAAATGCAGATTCTTTCTAGATGAATAAACCTTGTAAACTGAAGTTTGAGCGTACAAAACTTGAGCTAACCTAGTACTAGTCAGTCAATCTAAAAAACTGTTAGTTTAAGTTTTCTACGTCTAAAATTCAAGTTAACAAGTTTTCAGTCAAAAAAGTCAAAAATTTTATAAACGCAAAAAAAGTTTGCGTTTATCAAATGTTTAGTAAAATATGCGAGAGTATGGCAAACTGTTGAGTTTGTCTATAAACAACAAGTATCTATCGTTTGATTAGAGGCTTTAATACCATTTAAGGGCTCTTTCGCACGTGGATGCTACAGTATGTAAGATACAGAATCATGGGGTAAATATTTGTGCTACAGTATGGCGGTGCGTCGCCTTGACTCATTTGTGAGTGCAGTGTAGTACGTTATTATAATATATGGGCATCGAAGAGTCTATTATAGTACAGCAGCTTTCAAAAAAGATGAAAATAAAGTGAAGAAATACTTTGAGGATCTATCTTATAATAGAGCTACGGGCAAAAGTCCTTTGGTCTATTATACGATGATTTCTTTAAGACTAACATTTTCCAATTTTAACTTGTTGATGCGCCTAAAAAATGACGCACAGTAGCTTGAAAAAGAATGCATGTCTGAACAGCTGCATCTAACATAGTGTAAAATTTGTATATAAGATACAAATTTGCATGTAGGTATAGCTGTATCAGAAATATGCGCATTTCATATACAGTATCTAAGTGTGAAAGAGCCCTAAGACATATCAATGGGTTTACTTTCTTTGGGAGACCAAACACTTAAGGTATTACGAGATGTAGATTGAGAACGTGTTTTAACCAGAATAGTCACAACCCTATTGTTTTTAAGGCTTTGGCAATGATACCCATTATGAGTTCTTGTGAAAAATACTTTTAGCTTTGTCGACAATTTTACTTTGGATGTTTGCAATTGACGGTAAGATTTTTGTTGATTGCGAAAAAATAAACCGTTGTCTTGCTCTTGGCATTGTTTCTTTTGGCTATTTGCAATTTTTTATTATAACCGCGCTATTTGCATTTTTAATTTTTGTTTTAAAAGTACTAAGTGGCTTTTTAAATTTTTACGTTTTAAATTTTATCTCAATTTCTCAAACAAACTGATATTTTTATTTGCTTTTTATGAGCTGTTTTTGGTTTTTTGATATTTAGCTGATTTTAGATGTTTCTTGATTTGTTGATAATAAGTTTTATCGACATTTTGATCATTTAAATCGATCATTGTGGTCGATAACAACATGCCTGTTGCGTAGTCGAAACGGTGTTATTTCGCCTCTATAGCAATACTATATATATATTTGACATCAACTGCACATTATTTTCTAAGATACAAATAATTCATACTCATATAAAAATCTTTCAAAAAATATACAAAATAAAAAAAATTACAGTCTACTCTTCGGATTATTTAAAAAAAATATTTAAAAGCACATAAAACTTTGGCTTTGTACAGTTATTTGGCGAGAGACTATTAATAATGTGTTTAACATTATACAGTATGTACGTAACCATTATAATTCAACTCCAATTAATATATTTGAAGCACTCATCTTACATACAAATTTTAGTTTATCAATTCTGCTTTTTTGCATCTAAAGTTTAGCTATGCTAAATCTCACATTCTTACGCAGAATATGCTAAAAAAAGTACCAAGCTGTTTCTTCACAATCTTGTATGTATATTATATCGTGTTTTGTAATAAGGTTTTTATCTAACATTAATAATTGCTTTAAAGTTGACTGTTATTTTCTTAGTAATTTGTTCTTGCATGTTCCACGCAATAATAACAGACATTCACAAACTTTTTATTGTCATATAGCACAGAGTAATGTTCTTATAAGATTTCCTATTTTTATAAGGTGCAGTGAATTTAAAACATCTCGAACCAAAGTAGCATTTTTGGTAATATGTAACTAAGTTGCTACAGTGTTAGCTTCTGCATTATGTTAAACTATTTTAATTATATTTAAGAAAATGTAGTATGTCTAGTTGTTTTGTTATGGATAATCATTTCAATTTTAATTACTAAACATATTTATAAAAATTTCGTATGTAATTGGGTCACATTATTTGACATTTCAAAAATTATTTGCGTTCTGAAAAAGTGAAGTTGTTGTTATTCTGAAAAAACTAATACCCCAGCACATATAAACAGGATCCGTGTAATAGTATTACCATTGTTGATTACTGTTTAATGTTTTAAAAATGAAGAAATCATGCGACTATAGGTTATGTTTTTAGAGTATATATAATTAGTTCAATAATTGTTTATAAAAAACTAACCTCTAAAGATAAATTTATTCTAAAAAGAGTAAACTGTTTGAAACCATACAGGATGTTCGGTAGTTTGGTTTATACATACTAGAATGATTAACGAGAGAGAATAGTTCGTAAAAGCCCGTCAGCAAGCCCCGGGCCCTTCATAGGGCACACCAACGAATTTTCACTCACGGCGTCTGTGGGGCTTGGGGGGCTATACATTATACAATACAAACCGTTAGTTCTTGTTGATAAAAATGTCTGACAATTAACAATGACAGCAAATGGTGCCAACGCAATAATTTCACTTTACATATAAATAAAACGCGATAGCGGCGTCTCTTTCTTGCAAAAGTGACGCGTAAAAAAGATTTATTAATTATGACAAATTGTTAAATGTTGTAAGAAATTTGATAAAAAACGGCATCAATAGAGTTTCGTTGTGATGTTTTGAGATAAAAATTGGATTTTTTTGTGCTAGAATAAAGGGGCAGGAGGGATTTTTAGTAAAAAAAATTTTTCAAACAAATGACCGATAAAGTGAGTAAACGGATAGGACATTTATAGGACGTTGGCCAAAAAACCACAATAGATAGATACTCAAATTCAGAAAACAGTCGGTATTTTTAGGAAATTTTTTCAATTTTGTTGGCTTTTCTGAAATAACTAATGCGAGTCGACGAAACGAGCTGCTCGAAAATAATCGATTCAGATAAGATTTCGGTAAGAAAATTTCTTTTAAATTACATTATTTGCTATATTATAAATATTAGAATGTATTTCAATGGATTTTACAGCTACAAAATAGAAATATTGCTAAATTTTCCATTAAAAAAGTTCAAATGTCAAATGGAATGACAGCGAGTTCATAACCTTATTATAATATGTATTCTACAAAAAAACAATTTGCCGCTGCAATTATATCGAAAGGGGGTATATAGCTCAGTGGTAGAGCATTCGAATGCAGATCGAGAGGTTCCCGGTTCAAAACCCTGTCCCCGGTGAGAACTGCAGACTCTGTACAGTGCGAGACTGACGCCTGCCGAAGTCATAAACAAGCCTAGGATTTCTAGGGAAAATAAGTAGGGTTCTCTCGAACAATAGATTAAATTGGTCGCAGTTCTGTAAGGTGGAAAGCGCCAAACGACCTCGTCCCAATCTATATCGAAAATCGACGAGATTATGCAAGATTAGAGCACCAAAAGTCCAGAAGATATCATCATCAAAGGTAAGTAAAAAACACAACGGTGAGGCTTCTCGCCAAATAAAACTTTGATGATAAAAAGAGCTCTCTCTTCCTCGCAGAGCTCCTGTTTATATTTATTTTGTAGAATGAATTGAGTGTCTTCGTGCCACAATAATATAAAATATATGATAGAGAAGACAATTCAACAATGACTGCAGTTCCTCTGTTGAATTGCATGTGCATGAAATGCTGCTATCTGAGATACTGTATAATGTGAAATGAAGACAAAAGTCCTTCAATTTTAATAAAAGTGAGGTTAAAAATGTTAGCAGCGATTAAGAATCTGAAGTAGAGGTTTTTTTGGAAAAGATATGTAAATATATAGATTACTATTATAAATATATTATTTTTTACTTAATAATATTTTGTTTAAGGCTTTGTGAAATGGAATAACGGATACATGAAAGAAAAAAGTTTAAAGATTATGATGCTCTCATTTATTAACGGAAAATTCAAGATTTTCCTTATTGTAAAGAAAATGAAGTGAAGAAGACATAATTACAGGTTTTTCCAGAAGAAATTTATAATGTAATATAGATTTAAAGTATTAAGGTCAATGACTTTTTGACCTAATTATGGAAAAATATAGAGACATTGATAATTATAGGATTTTCTCCAATGAAATTCATGTTGTCTCAAATTCTGTATTAAAATGAAGATAAAAATTTTTAATTTTAATAATATTTACAGTAACTGCTTATCTAAACTATAGACTTCTTTTGAAAATAGAAATTGTCGTATGGATAAATTGAATCGATTCGTTTGGAGATTAGAATTTATTGATTGGGCGTTAAGATGTTTGAAATACGATGAAGCAAAGAAGACCATGAGAAACCTTTTAGAGAAAAAAGATAAAGAGATATACAAATTATTATTAGAAATGATTAGATTTTAAATGAATGCTTAGTGCCATCCGTACTAAGCATTTTGACACCGTTTGACATTTTGTTTTTGGAAAGTGGCTCGAATGAGAATAATGTACATCTTTTAATAATTAATTTGCAATTGAATGAAATTATTATTATTATATGCTGTCTCAGATGCTGTACATTTACAGTAAATTGTTATCTAGACTGTTTATAAGTTTATTTTTGATCGATTATACAATGTAATTATTTTGAGAGAATGCTATAAATCTGTATCTTCAAAGTAATAAAATAAATATAATCAAAGCGAAATGTTGAAGTTAGTTGGTAATCTATATATTTCATTTTAAAATGGTACAAAACTTTATTTAGTAATAATTTTAATTTTTAATTGATATGAAAAATTTTAAATTTACCGCTTTAATATTTTTGACATTGTTGCTGTTAGTAACAACATGAAAAATTAATAATAAATTAATTATCTTTAGAATTTTTGTAAAGTATTTACATATTTTACAAAATTAAGTGTTGTTTTTTTTGCAAAATATAAGTGAAAAACTTAAAATAAAGTAGGTTTAATAATTATTCAATCTCATTGTCTATAATTTTTTTTTTTTTTAGAAAAGGTTTGATGAAAATTTTTTTGGCCTGTTTTACATTTTTTCCTTTATTATAATATGGAAATATAATACGAATGCCTAGAAGAACCTTTTTGATTATATTATATAAGATATAGAACTGTGGTTGTGGAAAATTTATAATTGCTTATATGAAAAGTGAGGTTAAGTTGTGTTTGAGACCCATTGATGAAAGAATATTGATATATATGAATTAAAATAAGATGGAAGTGGAGAATTATATTCGACAGAATATATATTTTTTTCTCAATCGTACGTACTTATTTTTATATTTTTAAATAAACAATTAAATATTTAAAAAAAAAATACGATATCAATTGTCAATTATTATTGTTGACATAATCAATTAAAAAATACAAAGTGATCACTTAATATTAATGCTTTATATTTTATAACTAACATGAAATATGAAACGTTTTTTTGTCAATTTTAATGTACAAATTTCTATAGAGTGGTTGTTTTTTTGAATTTGATAAATAAGTAAAATAAAAAAAATTTTTATATATTTTTTTTTTAGATTATGTATGATTGTAATTGAATGATTACATATTTTGGGAAAATTAAATAGAAAATAGAAAAAAATTAATGTGAAAATAAAAAAAATTAAGAAAATTAGAAAAATGAAACAAATTGAATAAAAAAGAAAGAAAGAATAAAGTATTATAATTATTTATATGTAATAAGAACTTTTTTTTAATAAAAATAAAATATGGTTGTTTTATGGTTGCCGAAGGCAACCTTAATGTAAAAGAGTAAGTTAAGAAAAAGGGAGAACAAATAAAAAAATATAATAATAGAAACAAAAAAAATATATAAAATAACAATTTTAATTTTGAAAAAAAATAATAAAAAACTTGCTTTAGAAGAGAATAAGAAAGAATTCATATAAATTATTATAATATACTATAGTTTTTATTCTTATTCTAATAACAATTATTATTAAAGTAATAAAATTAATATAAAAATAAAAAAAAATAAAACGAAGAAAAAAAATACAAATGAAAGAAAGAAAAAAATTGGAAAGTAAAAAAAGAATTATAAATAAGTATATTAAATAAAATGTAATGCAAAATTTTTTAATAAAAAAAAAATTTGTTGTTTTATTGTTGCCGAAGGCAATCTTTTACAAATAAGAGAGTATGGTAAGAACAAGAAGGAATAAAAAATATATATATATATATATAATGATTGAAAAAAATAATATAAAATAATGATAGATAGTAATACTATTTTTAAATATTAAAGTAATATTAATATAAAAGCTTTATGTCAAAATCTGATCTAAAATGTTATAACGAGAATTTTTATAACAGAAAATGACTGTTCGCCACCTAAATAATGAGAAAAAAATAAAAAATTTAAAATAATAATGAATAGTAAAAGTATTTTTAAAAATAAATAATAATAGATTTATATATGTTGCCGCAGGCAACATTCAATACGAGTGAGTAGAACAAGTACAAAAAAAATAAATAAAAATATATTACAATAAAAAAATAAATAAACAATAATCTAATAAAAAAGCTACAAGTGTGTTTATTCTACGGTTGCCGAAGGCAACCCCTCTAGGTTTATACACGTTGCCGTAGGCAACCCTCTACTCAAGAGAGTAGGGTAAGCACCCGGAGGGTGCGCGACCCAACTCTCGTTTATAATACTCCTAGTATTCATTTTCCGACTTAGGCTAGCAAGAGTTTGTTGCCAGCCAATCAGGACACGTTGAAAGTTGTTTTGCAAGCACGAAAGAATTTATTCTGAGCAGAATAAGTTTCGCCTCTAGCGTGGTTCACACGTCGAGCTACCGTGCTAGTTCTCACTTTTATTTCCCTCTCCTGATGACGCCTCCACCGATGGAGTGCGAAACGCCGACAATTTTATCAAACTTTTCGACACGGTCTTTTCCGAAAGATGTTAATATTTCAATAACTTCGGGCCGTGAAAGCCTTTCTTCTTTATTTAGTTTTATTATTAAAGCCATTGTAAGAACTAAACTAAATTGAAATAAACCCACACAAAAAGCACCAGCTTATAAATAAAAAAAAACGTCAAAATCGGTTTATCTACCCGAAAATTCTGAAGTAACAAACAAAAAATTTGTCGAATTGAAAAACGTTCTTGTTTTGTTGAAAATTATAGCGCTCTCTGATAACTTGCCGACTAATTTTCGCATTGATTTTGTTAAGTATTGTAGTTTGATATTTTCAATTTATTAATTATTTGTTTTTCAAGAGACCCTATTTATAAAAAATGATACAATCTGCTCATACCGTCAAATATTTATCATTTCTATCATTGAGTAAATTCTATCATACTTCTGCTCAGCTCGTTGATGCATTTTTTAGCATTTATTTTATTGATAAACAAAATTATCAAAGCTTTGAGAGAGATTTACTAATCTTCTAGAAACTTTCTAGATTTTTAACTATTTTAGTCGCGATTTAATAATTATAATATAAATTTAGTTAAACAATTTTTAAAAATTAAATAAATATAAATGATTGAATAACATAAAATAATTTATTAAAGAAATTGAATACATATTTTTAAAGGAATTTATACAAATTCGTAAATTTGTTGAGTATCTACGTATTCAGTTAATTAAAGTTCAAAAACCTTTAACAAAATTCACAAGAAAAAAACATATTAAGACAAGAACCGGTGCATTGTTAAATCAAAAAATTATTAATTGACTAGACTAAATGCTACTGTAATAACTTATGAGTCTGTGAAAAATGGTGTTATTTATCAAAATAGATAATCAATTGTTTAGATTGCATTTCTTTACAGTACGACTATTATCAATAATTTCACATAAATAACCTCTTTTTCGCAAGCAGGCGCATCGCGTTCTGACTTGTTATGAATAATAAATTAGAAAATAAAAGTGTTAGACTGGTTAGTTAGGTGTAACCATAGCCAAGTATCGTGTAACCAAAAACTGTGCAAAGTTCTAAATAGAAATGAATATTTTTTACGTTCATATTCCCGATGAATGTAAGTTTTTTGCTGAGATTTAATATTTATTTTTACATAAGTAACTTAAAATATGAAAAACATTTCTCGACGATAACCATTTTGATATTTCGGTGTTTTAGTCATTGAATACGTTTCAACTGTGATTTTAAACGAGGCTGAAATGCTTTTTTTTTTAACTTGGTGAATAATACTTTGACTAGCTGATGAAATGCACTTAAGGGGCAAAACGTCGGAAAGAAAAACAAGCCGTTAATTTATTTTTTATTCTCTAAGCATTAACAATCAAAAATAAATAAAAATAAACATTCTGGGTTTCGTAAGCATGCGCTCAAAGCTTGCCCTAGTCGACAGGTTTTATTAGGATAAACATCTTAAAAACAATATTAACAAACATTATCATCAACCATCTACTCACCAACTACACCTCACTCTCTTTGTGGTCATTGTTAGGTCAATGATATATTGGTAGGAAACAATATATCATTAGTCTTGTTGAGCAACAGATTGTATGTGCTTATACATTACTATTTGCTTCAAACTAACTAACTACTACCTATTATACTGTTTACAATTTATTTGAAAAATATAAAAAATTGTCAATATAGTCGATTATTTCTTGTTAACATTTTCAAAAGAGAAAAATCTAAATTTAGCTATACTTAGGAACACTTTGTTTCTGTTTATTTTAGTTTTATGAAAGATATGTTGGGCTCTGGCCTCTGGCTGCGCTTTTGCTGATTTTATCATTAGTCTTCTTTTTCATCAAATTTTACGTTTTTTTTTTTAATACTAACCTATAGTGTGCTTTACTAGATACTCCATTTTCTATCAGTGTTTTCTCTCTTTCCGCTCTATCTCTCTCTCATCTCACTGCATTTATTCTATATGTACTCTATTCTCTCTCTTTCTTCATAACACATCTCACGCAGCCTCTCTTTATTTTCCGTTAAATACCTATTCTCTTTCTTCATTTTTGCACCTGAACCTCGCCATTATCTTTCATTCTTTTGCACTTTCTCTTTGGAAAGTGCGAAAGGATTACACCAGAATTTCCTCTGTTAAACATTTCTCATAATTCTTGTGGTACCTGGATTGTCTGGTTCCTTCTTTAATTTCTTGCTTATCTAGATCCTTGTCTCTTTCACACGTCTCTCCATTCATCCATTTGCTTTCTGTTCTTAATCTTTCCACTTCTTTACTTGTATATTCATTTTTTTTGCAATATTTCTTTCTCTTATTTATCTCTGTATTCATTCTCTTTGTTTTTCATTTATTCTATCCTCAAACTTAGTGGTCTTTTGCCTCGATTTCACTGAGCTTGTTTCTCTTACATTCTTCTCTTACTATATACCCAGAGATTTCTCTGTCTACCCCTAGCACCCATCTGGGTAATTTTTCTTGTACCCTCTCTATTTGTCCCTGTTTTTCCCACTCCCAGATTTCTGCTTCATACATCAATACGCTCTCTACCAAGCTCTCATACATTATCATTTTTCTCTTTAAATTTCTCAACCATTTCTTCTCTTCTATTCCTCTTACACAACTTACTATCTTGTTTGCCTTCCTTGCAATCTTTTTAACATGCGCTTTGATCGTTGCTCTTCCATTAAATGTATACCTTAAATACTTGAATTTTCGCTTACTCTCTCTATTTTCTTCTTCCTATTCCCAACCGTTGTTTATCTTCTTCTTTTTTTTTTTTTGAACTCTATTATCTTCGTTTGATTTACATTTATTTCTACTCTTTTTTTCCTCACATACTTTCTTAGGTTTTTTCATCTCCCTTTCAGCCTTTGCTACCATTAATACATCATCCGCAAACGTCAAGTTTCATACTTTTTCTCTTCTTTTTACACATCCCTCTCTCTTGTCTTACTCTTTTCTTTCTGTTACAAACCATTCACTCTTTTTATCTCCAGATCTCACTTCGCTTTTGGTCTTTACTTATATCTCTTCTACCTTTCTCACCAGCTATTCGTCTACTCGATTATCTCCTATACTTTCACAGATTTTCTTACTATCTATCTTATCAAACGCTACTTTAAAATCTATGAATGGTGCATACAATCTTTCTCTTTTTTTTCATCTTATTCTTAGCTAAGTGGTCTAGAATGTATACATTATCAATAGTTCCTCTCCCCTCTAAATTTTGCCCGGCTGTCTGCCATTGCTCTCTTTTTCTTTATTTCTTTCCTCACTCTCTCATACATGCATCTCTTTTTTTGTAGAAAGGGCATAATATGTCCTGTCTCCAATCTGCCGGAAATCTTTATCCTTAGTTTTTTATAAGCAATAATAGACTTTATTTACGTTTTGCTATATATTTGAATCTATTATACAACTATTTTCTTCGGCATTTATAAGATGTTGAAAACTTTGTCAGCTTTAGCATAAATACAATGAAGTGATCGAAGCAATGACGTCACAGTGGGTTGTTGTGATAGTAGCTCGCACTACACTACTTAAAAATGTATACATTTTGGTGTTTAATTTTCTAGATCCTACTCATCATAATATAAAAAACTGTTTGTTAAACAAAAACCTTCACACATTTTGAACTTTTGAATATTCAAAATCTGCTCTGCTATTTGTTTAAACGATTATTTTATACAGTAATTTACTAAATAAGAATAAATTAGTTTTTTATATAATAATTATAGTCATGCAAATAATAATAATAACACAACTTTTAAAAACATTTAAAAAATTTTAAATCGAAAATTAATGAAAATAATCTAAATGTTAGTAATTATCAGTAATACAGATGTGATTTGAAATAATTTGTATTGGTCTTTTTTTATTTTACCAGTTGGTACCTAACTAAAAAATATAGATTACATTGTATATCCTTGATATACGTTTGAGACAAAAGACGCTTACGTGATAGCTTGGATATCCAATCAGCAATATAAACTTCGGCTTTAATTTGTACCTATCAACACTAACACCATTAGAGTATGAACTATTTACATTTATAAACATGTAAAAATTGTTTCTCAAAATGTTTGATCTAAGGTAGCTTCTAATAGATAGCGTTTTCTCTTTAGTGACTGAAATGTCTGCCACATATATACTAAAACAAGTTAAGGTTATGAAGATAGACCAAATCGCCAAAAACATTGAGATTTGTTAGACCAGCACCAAAAAGTTATATTGAATAATTTCTGTTTTAGTAACAAATAGATAACATTTCTAAATATTATCATATACGTTTAAATCTAAATATTATCATATACGTTTAAAATACAAAGTAAACAAAACGTAAAACAAAAAAAAAAACGTATAACGTTTAAAACTTATACTGGCTTTTGAAGAATAGCTTAACTGGATAGAATAAAACAGCATCTCGGTAATTCTGTGAAGATATTTTTTTGAATTGTTATGTTAATCACTTATTTTTTAAGTGAATGGTGATTTGTCAATAGTAAATATTCAAACTAAAAATAATGTTTTTATTGTGTTGGATTTATCTAGAACACTACACTAAACCTTGTTGGTTTTGAAAACTGTTTGGCGCTTTGGTTAATGGCGTCCTAAGGGTTAAAAATTATAGTTCTTTCTAATAATTTTAAAATCTATAATGGCAATCGATCTCATATATTAAACTTCTTGCCGCTTTTGTACTAGTAGTCAAAAAATAATATTTAAAATTATAACACGATTTATATTACTTTATTTTCATATAAAGGAATAAAGCTTGATATTAGTATCTATAATATATTATACATATTATTTTGACATATTATGTCAATACATTTAAAAACCATTTGTATAGAAAACAAAAAGTGTTTTGCGTATCTGTAAATTTGTCTTGAGTTATTATGTAATAAATTTTTGCGTTCATATTTTATTTTCACATATTTTATTTTTTTTAAATTTTATAAAATTTGTCTTCTTCCTAATATTTTTCAAACATTTTTGATTTAATTATTTGTTGATAATAATTAGTTAAATATTAAGAAGACCTGTGTTTCATTCCCAGTAAGAAAATAATGTTAGGATTAATAATAATCTGTATCTGACTACGAAAATTGATGGTATTGTTGAAAACATAAAATTGACTTAACATCTCTCATACATCTCAAATAATGGTAGAGTACGCGCTGTAGTAACTGTTATTAGCTCAATTATTATAGCTTTCCAGAACAATGGCCAAGTTGTCATTGCCAATAAAATTTCCAGTTCAGTTTGATGGCACTTTTTTTTTGAAAACTTAAAAATGAGTACTATAGCTACTATTAAATTATAAAAAATTGTTTGTAAATAGATCTATTTAATAACTATAATAAACCATAATATTTAACTTCTTTCATACTTTAAATAAAAAAATACATCAATTGAAGTAAATTTTTCCAATGCGAGTAAAAAATTTATTTCATATTATTATCAGATAGGAAATACTTTACAAATTTGTCTGAAAAAACCGTTTTGATTTTGGATGAAACTTTGAATGTTTACACGTTTTGCAAGTTGAAACCTCTAGTTACAACTTTCAGCAGACTTCTGTACGTAACTATTATTTTTGGCTTAAATTATTCAAATAAATTCACAAAATTGTTAAAAATAAAATGTTGGCAAAATTTGATTGAATCCTATTTTATTTTTTTAGGTCAAAATAATGCCATCTAACCTATCAACCAGGTTTTTAGTTGTTGTTACAAGAAGTTTTAAGCAATTTTTTAAATTACTTCAAATTTCTTGTCAAACTTATATAATATTTATTTTACAATATTTATAAAGACAAAGTTTAAAGGTTAATTTTGGTCCGTTCAAAATTATTGATAAATTTCTATATTATAAAAATATAGAAAAATATGATCCTTAGCTAGGAAAGTATTTTGAATGTCTTTTGTTGAATTTGATAAATCATAGATAAAGTGCGAAAAGTTCGTCTTAAAATAAATAGTAGTTTGGCTTATTTTTACCCATAAAACCTCAACAATTAAAAATAATTATCCATAATTTTACATAAATAACCTCTTTTTGCAAGCAGGCGCATCGCAATCTAAAATAATTAGAAATTAAAAGTGTTTCAACGGTTAGTTAGGTGAAACCATTACAAGTATCGCGTGAATTTAGTTTGTGGAAAGAATGGAAGAACCTAAAAGTAATAAAAACGCTAAACTAAAAATTATTGTTTTTTACGTCACTATTCCAGATGAATGTAAGTTTTTTTACTGAAGCACTTAAAAGAAATTTAATCTATTTTTACATAAGTAATTTGAAATACATAAACAATTTGTTCACTTGAAACATTTTACTAAATTGGTTTTACACTCACTTATCAAATTCGAATTTATAATTATATAATACGGAGAACGAGAATTTTAAGTAATAGTTGGCAACACTAATAGAAATTTGCATAACTATTCTAGACTTATAAGGAATTATTGTGTAATATACAAATTATCCTAGCTGCTCTATCAGCACTAAAATTATTTTTACTTAGTTAAATAATATTCTTTTTATCCTACACTAACTCCAAATAATTTTTTTTTATCTCTTGACAGTAGAGAAAGTGACCATTTTTGAGAAAAAAAATCTGATTTTCTACGTCAGACATCGCTGCTATGCTATTTCATGGCTAAGACAAAAGCCAATTAAATCTAGACGGTTAAACAGTCGTCACAAACCAAAGACACTCTAAACGTCCCACTATTCATGGGCGGTTAAAATTTGCTATATTATAATATTTACTGTTTATACACGTTAATCTTATTTAAAAAAAACAGCTTTTGTAATCAATTTTTGACATCTGTCGAAGTTTGACATCTTAAATTAGCAATAATAACCTTTAACCAACTTTAAGATAATGCCCGATTATAAGGTAATGTTGTGTCGGATAAAAAATAATGTGTAAGCCACGGCCGCAAAGTGGTTTTCCAGGCCTTGAAAAGTGGCCAGGCTCGCCTGTCCATATCTTCTTTCGGCCTGGAAAAATAGCACTTTGCCGCCTAGATTCACAATGTACTATTTTACAGTAAAACAAATTTCTATCTATACGTAAAAATAGATAAATAAAGCGTCTGTGGCCTCAGGCGCACCTTGATATGCAGGCCACCCATAATAAATGAGAATAGCACCTTCAAATAAGTAGTACAAAAAATTAAATTTGTCTCTTCAAATTTTGGATTAATTGATAGATGTAAACAAAACACTATTTTCACGTAGAAATTAAAACAATTTAATTCTACTCTCATTATTAGCAAACAATTACAGCAAAAGTCTACAACATAATCTGTCTGATCTAATATTCGATAATGAAAAAGATCAGCGTTTTCTACTTAAATACAGTAGACTTGCTCAAAATAAGATACTTGCCGCTTATATCCCTGCCAACTCATGAATAACACATTTATTTTTGATTGATTATTAATACTTTTGCAACATTTTTTTCTAAGATACATTTCACAAATAACAAATTTGCTATTGTATTGTTTTGATAAAACAAAAAGTATAAAACTATATTTATTATTTTTGTCAGTTTTGTAATTTTTTTGGCAACGGTCACTATTAATCTAAAAATTTTAAATAATTAATAAGACAACAAAAATGCAAAAGCTTAGAACTCATTTACTACATTAAAAAAAATTTTTTTGTTTTTCGCACAGTGAAACTTACTAAAAGTGCATTTTTGTAATATTGGCTCATCCTTATGCTCTAAGGAAAATGAAATAAGAAGAACAAAATTTATAAAAAAATTTGCTAAGCTCAGGATTTGAGGTCTCGATGTCATGTGTTGAGATAGGACAGAAATTTTAAACAAAAAACAGTATAACTAAAAATCAAATATTTTGTTTTGTTACAAGAAAGAAGGTTGAGTATTAAAATTTTGTTTCAATAGCAGTCATAAAAATCTGATGCGTGTTTAGATTGTCTAGTAAGTACAAGATAATAGTTATATTGAAAAACAGCTCTTTATTGCTCGTGTAGAATTTAAAGTAAAAGCAGTTTAAATGACCCCATAAAACATCAGGTATCTTCCGATAACAGTTTCGTTAAAATTGGACGCTTTGAAGATTATCCAAAATAAGTAAACAAAAATTTAAACTAACATAAGTTACTCCATACAACGTTAAATTATCTACTAATGAAAGTATTACTAAAATGTCAGCTGTTTTGGATATAATCCAAAATAATGAAAAAGTGACTGAAAATACTCAAAATATTTAACAGTTTAAAGTCAAAATTAAGCTAGCTGTTTCTGAGTTTCTGAGCTGACTGAGTAAGATTAAGATTTTGAAAAACAAAGCAAAACAAAGTAAACAAATAAGTTCCACAGTTAGATGAATTTATACAAAAATAGCTTAAAAATTAAAACCAAATTTTTACTACTTACGGCAAAAAGAAACACGCGCTGTAAATGTGTTTATTTTAAAAGAAAATACGGTTTAATATATTTTAATGTCTTGTTAAAATTCTAGTGGATGCTCATATTACAAAGTTATTAACATTAAATATTTGATTGAACCTAGTATTAAAAATAATAAGAACAACTGGCTACATTATGATCATCAATCTACTGCAACTCAGCCATCTTTTATTGTTTTTATTGTTACAAAACCTGTCAAACGGTTAAAGTAACTGATTATGTATCTAACATATTTACACGCCAATTACCCGTGTGACTTGCAAAACCGATTTGATTAATAGTAGTCGTTTTAGTTGTAAAATTTATCTGAAAAGTGTTTGTCTTGCGTAAGGGTTAAAACCGCTTCTAAAAGTAGGATAGTCAAAAATTACTTTTGGTCAACTACGCGCATAATCCTAAGGAGTATGAGAGCTGTTCTATATTAATTCGTTCAAAACCTTTTTTAGTTGCAGCTTTAAGCAGACTACTATTGGGTTTTTGTAGAATACGCTAAACAATAAAGAACAGCTTTTCTTCAATGTTTTTTTTTGAATTAGAATTTTTGGACTCGGTTTGAAAAAGAAGATGATCGTTGTGCAAAAGTCACTTTGAGTTGTTTCGATTTTTGCCTGAGTAGACTTTTTTGTGAGTTTTTGTGTGGCTTTTTGTGTTTTTTATTAACGCCGCCAAAAATCAGGCAAATTCTACAACATACATTAGAAAATAAACTGCCCGATAAGTCAAAATCCCTGTATGAAAAAAAAATAAAAAAATTTGAAGAATGGCGCCAACACAATAACATAGAAAAAATTTCTGAAAATATTATACTTGCTTATTTTGATCTTCAACGCCAGAAATCTAAATCGTCCATTTTATGAAGAATCTATTTGATGCTGAGATCATGTTTTACGAGTATTTTATATGCCTTATAGACATTTCTGAAAAGCTCATCTCAAGGTTACACAGCCAAAAATCTGACACTTTAGAGAAACATGATGTTTATAAATTTACTCAAGAAGCAAATGATACATACAAATAAAGCATGAACATACCTGGCGATGCAAGTAAAACTATCACAATCTGTTAGTTTAATGAGATTTGTTACAGTACTTGTGTATTGTAATAAGAAAACTATTGTACTGACTATTTTACAACTGTTTGGTTGAAATGTCAATCTGACAAATTGCTTAGAACTTTTTATTTTGAAAATAGGTGTTTTTTAACTCGAGTCTTTACCGATGATAGTATGTAGTTATAATAAATTTAATTTTTTTTTTCCACGCCAAATTTAAAATTTTTCGCATAAGCATACCCTAAAATCAGTCAATCGTTCTATAGAATAAAACTTTTTCTCATTTTGTCAGATGGTAATGAAACTTTTTGTCTTCCTGTCATTAAAGTGATCAAACTTTCTGTCTTTATGTCAGCATGTATTTTTGTTTGTTGGCATTAAATTAAAAAGCATAATCTTCTGTCATAATTTTTTTTAAATATTTAAAAAATTTAAAAAAGTGTGCGTTTAATATATAAACAATTATCAATTACAAAACAATTACAAAATTATTATATTCATCTATCTAATAAGTAAGTGGATCGAAAATAAACCAAAATCAAAATATATATTCAAGTGGACCATTATGTTTATTTACAATTATAATATCCCAAGTTTGTTGATTGTTTCCGGAAAGTTTTTCAAGGTATAGTCAAAACTCTAAAAACGCAAGAACTAATTAAACGTTTCTGACAAAAAAAACGAAAAGTTTCTGAATTCAATCAACATGCGAGTGGTATTTAGGTACGAAAATTGCCGACTTATTATAAATATATATAATTATTAATTTTAGTTGATCATAAACGGTAAAGCAATTTTTAAGATATTTTGGTTCTTGTTATGGTAATTATAGTAAATAATAAATTAGGATTAGTTTTTCAATAGGATAATGAAGTTTTTATTACAATCTTTTTTTTAATTGATTTATAAATTATATTAAAACACATTGAAGTGATTGTGACTACAACAAAAAATATAGTAAAACTTTATCAACAAAAGACGCCTTGTCAATTAAATTAAACGCTAAAAATTAATCGATTAAAAAATAAAACGATGCAAACACATCTCTTAAAATAAAAACTTAAACTATACTTTTTTGAATTGACGTTGTTATATAATATTATCAGGTCTGTATACGATTTACTCAAATTATCAGAATCTACAGCATTCGAAACACTCTAGTAATATTTAATTTAAGTTAAATTTTTTTTATCGGAATTGTAGTATTTTAAATGTTAAACCTAAACCTAAAAGTCTTTTAAAAGTTAAAAAAAAAATAATCTACTGAATGATTTTACTATGTTGATTTGCTCACTATACAGTGTTGCACTTATAAGTAAATAATGTATAACATGAATTTATAAATTTTTTATTCTTTCTTGCTCTTCATTTTTTCTCTGTTTCTTTTCATCATTTCTTTTTTTATTCATTCTTTGTTCATCCTCTGGTTTAATCTTTCTCTCTCCCTTTTTATCATTTTCATCCATTCTATTTTACTTTCTTTCCTTTTATTACATTCTCTCTCGCTAACATACTTCCTTTTACTTCTACGTATTCTTTCATCATGTGCTCTAATGTTTCTCTCTCTTCCACACATTCTGCATTTTCTTTTATTTTTTCCCATTTAAACTATGTTGCTTCTTTTTTCATTCCCACATCTAAATCTTGCTATCATCTTTTGCTCAATTTTGTTTTCTTTTTTTACTTATTCGGGCCACTTTTCTGTAAGCAGATTCACGTATTCCTTTCGTAATATCTCTTCTTTTCTTTTTCTATTTCCTTCTGATCTGATTTTTTACTCGACACTTTGCAACTTTCTTTCAATATCTTGCGCTCTTTGTTATCTTTCATTCTATCTTCAAACATTGCGGGTTTTTTTGTATCAATTTCTAATTTTTTTCTCTATCTTTTCTCTCTTACTATATATCCTCGAGTCTCTCTACCTCTTACTATATATTTTGGAGTTTCTCTACTTAGACCTAAAATTCATCTTACATATTTTTTTGCACTTTTACTATTGCTTTAAATTCTTTTTATCCTCAAACTTTAGCTTCATACATTATTACACTTTATACTAGACTATCAAACATTGTCATTCCTATTCCATACTCTCCTCCAAAATCTCTCTTTGCCATGCTTTATACTCTCACACTCATTATTTGGTTTCTCTCTTTTACTAGTTCTGACACCTGCGCTTTAGTGAAAATGACAATGTGATATAATAATGATTTTACTATTTATATAATGCATGAAAGGTTATATCTCTGAGCATCTCATAAAAGTGTAATGTATCCTGCAAATAATGAGAACGGCGCTGTTTTGTTTTTATTGGAAACTTATCAGCCCAGGCTATTGCAAGAACCTGAGCTCGATATTTGCTATACGCACCTACGTTTCTGAAAAAGGAAATAGTGGGTGAGTTGGTTTTAACCTTTGGTGAATTATCATGTGTATGGCGAGCATTAAGAGCAGAATATTAAAATATTTTGCGCTCTCCATGCGTTGTTAAAGTGATGTTGGTAACAATAAAATCTTACATTTTACAATTCTTATTGTATTTTTTTTTATTTTGTTTTGAGAGCTGATGGACTGAAAACATCAACTTTTATTAAGTATTATATCATTATGTAGTATTTAAATATAAAGAATTTAGAAGTGACAATTAATAAAGTAATAAATAGACTCATAAACTAAAAATTTATTAGTTTTATGTTTCTATTGCTTGGCGTTTTTTCTATACGTCTCTTACTTTCATTTAACGTGTTTTTCTTATTTTTTTAATTTTTCTAATTTAATATTTTTATAATGTTTTTTAACAAAAAAAAGTATAATTAACGTTTCAAAAGTTTTGAATAGATTATAATTTGCCAAAATGTTATGGAACTCTGATTTTATCTCCTATTCAATAATTATTATGTTGATTTAGCCTAGCAATTCAACAATCTTAAAAACAAATTTAGTACATAATTAATTTTTAGTAACAATTTATATTCTACTATTTGGTAAAAACATCAAATTGATTTCAGTAACTACGTGTTAATCATGTAAAATGAATAATTATTTTGTAAATAGTTGTGGCGTGTGTAAACTTTATAGCATTAGAAGTTAGCTTGCTCTACATAATTTATTTTATTTATACATTTAAATTATTACAAACTGTTTGTCGGCGCTTAAAGAGAATCATTCAGCAAAATAATAGTTATAGAAATGATGATTCCAAACAGTTTTTCAAAGTGTTTTATAACCAGTATACACATGAATGATTAGAATCATTCAATTTCAATCCGGAACAAGTAACAGTAAAAATTTAATAATGGATCAGGATACGGCGCTTTAAATGCACTAGTTGATACATCTGGACATTGACATCAATTTATCAATAGTAATTAATTTTGGCTAACTTGAATTTTATGTTGCAGCTGATCTAGAGTTTTTAAGAGATACGGTGAAATTTTAATTACCGTATCAAACGATGAAAGTGGTTTTGGAGCATCTTAATCAACATGGTTGCATATTTTCAATTGCAATCAAAACTAAAACCGTTTTTTGTCAAAAGATTATCAAATTTTAATTTTGAGATAGTAAACATAAAAATTTTTAGTGGTATAAGAGAAACGAATAGTTTTCAAAGAAGCTGCAAAGAAAATGTTTTTGTTGTAGCAAATTTCTGATCATTATGGTCGAAACATTATTATTATCATAGACTAAGTACATTTAGTCAATTTAGATAATGCTAATTACATGCGCGGCAAAAAAGGACAATGTGGTCTTGTAAACCCAGTAAGCATCTCTGGGTATGGCATGCTGGTGCTGATAAATTGAATGTTTATTTTATCAACATTTTTTAAAAATTTCTGATCAAATATGGTAATAAATTAACAGTAAAATAGACATAAATAAAAAAACATGGAGTCAAATAAGTTCTTTAACTATTTTGCCACTAAGGCCAAAACAATTCTTCCTTAAAGCAATTTAAGTATAGATTGAAATTTCTCAAACTTCTGAGATATTCTTAAACCAAGATAAAAGCTATCAGTTGAGCTTCTTTTTAGCACCAAATCATCTTATAAGATAGCTAAATAGTTAGTGTAATAAAAAAAGTCTCAAACTATCTGCATATGTAATTAAACTGTGTAATACACTTGTAGCAAAACTTCTAGCAAAAATTATAAATTGCTGTACATTGGAAGAACTATTTTCTGATGTTTTACAACCTGCATAAATAACTTCTATTTTTAAAAATAAAGGTAGTCTACCAACCGTCTAGTTATTATAGACTAATACCAGTATTGCCCGTATTATCTAAAATTTTAAAACGTGCAATTTATAAACCGCTAAGTGTTTACTTAATAAGACAAAATACATTATCTAAACATCAAAGTGGATTTGGTAAAAACAATAATTGATGCTCGATTGAAATTATTAGATTAATTATTGCATTTAACCTAAAACTGGTACCTAAAACTTTTACAGATATCTCTTATGTGCTTTTGACTGTGATTTGGACAATATACTTTTAAATAATAAGATTCTTACGGAATATGGAGAGTCGGTTTATTTTCTATTTACATGAACCATCTATTCATTAGCATTAAATTTTCCAATTTGAAACCAATTTTATTTGCAGACGAAACTAGCTTTGTCTTATCTTATACAAGCAATGTTGAAACTGCAGCCGCTGCAATAAATATCAAATTGCTGTTGAAGATATGAATTATGTAGGAATAAATCTAAATCATTAAATGTGGTTTTTAGTACAGTTTGTAACAGATGTGATCTAGACAACATAAAGTTGTCAGATACAGTATTATATTTCTCGGAATTAATTTTAATCGCCGATTAAAGTGGAAGGAATGTGCATTAGTAATATTTTGTGTAGAAAATTGGCAGGTCAGGTTTTTGAACACACGTTTCTAGATTCAGATAATGCTAGGCTTACAAATGTCGCTTTGTTCCACTTAATTAAACGCAATGGAATACTATTTTGAGAAAATCCAGAAACACTTTATCTGTAGCGAGCTTTTCAAATGCAAAAAAGCTACTGCGGGCTATATTCCAAATTTCTGTTAATACTTGCATAAAAAATCCATTTTTTTCAATTTAAAAATAATAACGTTTTATTTTCAATTTATTTTAAAAACTCTGAGTTAAACGAAAAAATATATCAAACGTTTACAAAAGACTCTGGGCAGGCACATGTGCTTTGCCAAAGACAATAACAACATTGTAGACAAAACCAAGCATAGCGTATTATTAAATCTGCAAACATTGGTATTGCCTATTTTAATTCTCTTCTCCAGCATGTATGTGTATGATTGCTGCTCAAAGTAAATTACGAGCGTTCATTATTTATAAAAAACGAATTTTCTTACATAGTAATATATTTTTCTATTTATGATCTTTATTATTTAATTAATGTTCTATTTTTAGTACAACAGAGTAGATTCTGATGTCAAATTTTATTGAAAACTATAATTGAATTCTACACAATAATATTTCTTACACAAAAATTTTAATTTGTGGTTCGATATAATTGTGATTTAGCAAATTACTATCACCCGACATAAAAGTTATTCTGTGAATGTGTTTGAACTACTATTTTGAAAATTCATTACTACAGTTTATCTTAATTGATCTGTTGATATCTAACACATGTTTTATAAACTGAATATTTGGAAACATAGAGAACTATTATGGCAAAACATAGACTTTAGCTTTTTCAAAAAATTTGTTTTTTCTTATTTATACGCAGACTTGTATTTAGATATCTCTCTTTGTCTTATTTTGTAAGAATTGTAAAGTCACTTGTTCTTTATAGTACGGGATGCCGTTACCAAAATTTTTCAATTATTTTTGCCTGAATAAAACCTGTTTTAAATAATAATTTCGTAAATAAGCAAAATAAAAGTCCCTCGCGATAAAAGTCGTTAGTGAGTCTAAAGGGATTAAATTGTTAATTGAAGATGTAGAAAAAAAAGTAAGAAAAAGTGATGTTGGCTCGTATGTTTTCTAATTCTAATTCTGATAGGGAAGAAAAAGTTGCTTAACAAAATTAAAAATGACAATTTTTTTTCAACTTATTTTGGTTGGTCCGTTTGGGCCAGAATTGTTGATTTAAAATATAATAAAGCAAAGAAAAAATATAAACAGACGCATTGCCCGTAATTGGAGTTTCAAAATGTAATTTTTTCCCGTAATTTTTTTTTTACTTTTGTTTGTCGGTTTTTTATCAGATAAGGTTTATACAGCTGAAAGAAATCACCGAAAATAAAAAACAGACGTTTTCAATCGGTATGGGAGAAGAAAATTTATTTTCCGTCGAAAATACATTTTATGTTTAAAATAAACAAGCGGAATGTTTTTTTACAGGAAAAATATTAGAAAATTTGTTTTATTTAAATACAATACTATTTGTCATTCTTCTTGATCCGTCAAATAAGCGTCATCGTCAGTATCAACGTCGTAATTTTTTTCCAAAATATCATCTTTGTCATTATGTTCTTCAAGAATATCTGAAATTAGCAAAAAACCCAATAGATTTGAATAATAAATAAACGATGAACGTAGATCACGAGAGAAGAAAAAATCAGTGTAAAAATCTGTATAAAAGTTAAAGTACCTGCAGAATCTTCCAGTACTGAATCATCAATGACTATATCACCTGTTCTCCTTCGAACCATCGGATCTTTAATTTAAAATAAAAATTATTTAGGCGAAGAAAACTTATTTATCTCATTTTTCTCGTGATTACCCGTAAGACAAATTTGCCTACATGGATTTGGCTGCTCTTGGTAGATTCTTATCTTTTGATATATTTTTAACAATATTCTACCGAAAACAGACAAGCCAAGATGAAGAAAAAAAACGTAAACATTTTGACAGACGGAAAACGATTTTTCCGGCGAAAGACGCACCAACAAATTTTTTTTTTGGAGCACTGTTATTTATAAAATGTAACAATTTATCGATATAAATTGTCAACAGACGGGCGAATATAATTGGCTATTTTGGTAACGGCATCCCGTACTATTACAAAAAGTTTATTGCAAAATAAAGCTTTTATTGCTAATTTCCTAATACTAAATGCATTAATTTTATTAGAATTTTATTGACATATATGTTCTTGTTATTGTAAAATTTAACTTTTGTGTTAAAAAAACATTATATAAATACTATAGAATAAAATAAAATAGAATAAAGTTTATTAGTGATAAAAACACATAGTATTTTTTACACGTTCAATACGATTTGCACTAAATACTAAAGCCACAACGATATACAGAGATGCTACATACACAAATTACATCAATATATTATATTGCTAAAACTAAAAGGCAAAACAGTGCGTTGAAAAATTAAAACAAAAGCCAAAACACACAAAACAAGATGTATTTAGCAATAATAACTCAAGTTAACTTTATATTACTACACATCATGAAGGCTGGATGTTAAGAATTCATCAACGCTACAAAAGCTTTTGTAGATTAGAAATAATTTATCCTTTTTTAGTAGAGTTTCTGGGGGAGGAGGGAAACACTTTATTTTTGTTGGCAGAACGTTAAAAATTTTTAAACAATAATAATTGAATGCATTCTTTGACTTTGACAGTCTAAGATTTGAATGACTAAATAATTCAGATTTGCAAGAGTTGAGTTTTTGATATTTATTTTTATCATAAACTAAGTGTTTCAGGCACTTATAAATATAATGACAGGTGAGTGTTAAGATCTCAAGATCAGTAAAGCGATGCAATGATCTCAATATCTTAAATGAGCAATCACACGTATGGCTTTTCTCTGAAGCTTAAAAAGACGGTGCAAAGCTGGGCCATACCCTTATATCAAGTTATGACCAAAACTCAAATGACATTCGATCAATATAAAAAATACTATTTTCACAACTGTACTCGACAAACATGAGACTTTATTGCGCAACAAGTAAATATTTTTTGAGAATTTATTGGCGATAAATTCACTGTGAGCATTCCATTTTCATTCTTTATCAATGTAGATTCTTAAATATTTTGTCTTATCGGGAACATTGTCGACCAAAACTTGATATTTTTTTGTGAAAATATTATTGAAACAGTTTTACTTCTATTTAAATATACTTCCATTAATTAGCAAAATCTGATATTTGATTAATGTGGATACCGAGCTGCTTGAATCAGCAGCTAAAACAATCACGGTCATCTGCGTACATGGTTACATCTAAATTTGGAAAAAAATATTATGCATTGTTGACGTATAATAAAAAAAGTAAAGGTCCCAGAATGGAACCGTGTGTTACCCAATATTTTACATAGACATCGTTTGAATGTGCATCATATATGCTTACACGCGATTGCCTATGTAATCGGTAAGAAGATAGTAGTCTTACAGGTTGGATGAAACTTGTAAAAGTTTACGTATTAATATCTCCTGTGGCATGCAGTCAAATGCTTTTGTCAGGTTAAGCGACGTAAGCATTGTTGTTTTTAAAACTAATTATTATGTTGTTAACAAGGTAGGCTATAGCATCTCTTGTTCACAAATTCTTACAAAAATCAAATTATTGTTTTGGTGGAAATAAGTTTTTTTGCAGATATAAAACAATTTGGTTAGATAACAACTTTTAGAAAATTTTGGACAATACAGGTAGAGATGAAATGGGTCTGTAATTATTGACATCCAAAATTGTGTATATTTTTTTTTTGTATATTGAAATTCTCTATTTGTATATTGGAATTTTTTTGTATATCTGTAATTATTGACATCCAATTGTGTATATTTTTTTTGTATATTGAAATGACTTTAAATACTTTGAAAAGCATAGAAAAAGTGCACTCTTTGATACATTGATTGAAAAGTTTTGTTATTATTAAAAGGCGATATTTAACAATCTTGACCAATTTTTATTAGTTCTATATTTAAACCATGTTGCGACTGTTACAATTTCTGATCTTATTGAAAATATCTTTTACTGTTAAAGTCGAAATACAGTTGAATGTAAAGTATTCATTATTATTATTCATTACGTTGTTCATGATGTAAAGAGGAGAGGATCATGTGAAGAAGGAAGTAAAAAACTTAAAATATTTTCCGCTATATTAGCAAAAAATGCTATCAAAAAATAAATGATTAATAACATGAAATTTAAATTGCTTTTGAGGTTTGCATTTTTATGGTTTTAAAATTTGATAGTGAACGCTTTAATTCTAAGGTTTGGTGGAGCTTGTACGTATCATTTATTAGTTTTGAAGTATCTCTTATGTTTTTTAATGTGGGTGTAAACCAATCATTAGCTCGATATGTATGTGTGCTAAATTTGTAGTCTAATTGTTAAAGATTACATTACAAAAACCGACTGACTATAAGAGATGGCGGAACTTGTAGAGTATTTTTATTCAAAACAGTCAAATGGCAAAAACATTTTTTTAGATAATACAAATTTTATTTATGCAGTTATTAATAAAATTTTATAGAAAGCAACAATTTTGCGAGAATTAAAATATAAAAAACGTTTAAGTAAACCATCTATTAAGTTTTTTAGATCTATTAAGCATGATCAAAATAAAGATTCTGTAGAGCTTGGACAAAAACATTATGACTTAAGATTCTATAAATGTTTTTGAAAATGTACTGGTTTTATTCTGCTCCTTAAGTTTCTAAATTTAAAGTATTTGCACAGAAGGCTTGCTTCAATAAGCAAACTGCAATTTCCAGTTACTCGGTTGGTGCATTTATTAATTGCTTTTTATGGAATTTATTTTTATCATAGAATTAACCTAGTCAAGTGGAGTTTTATTGATTATATTTGCTTGGCTAATGCAACTTTTGTTTTAAATATTGGTTGGTCTGGGCAATCTAACATTTGTTGCAATTGAACGAGACTTATTTTAACTAAGTCTTAAGTATACATGGCCTGAAAAAGGTAAAATAATTTACCAAAGTTTGCTTCCTGATATAATTCAAAATTGTATCAAAATCTACATTTATTCATTAACACTAATAAATCATCAATATAGTTTTATAGAACAAATGTACTAAGAAGTTGATTGATAATTTCTCAATTTTTAACCGACTTAAAAAAACGTGGTTTTTAACATAATTGTATTTTTTTATGTTAGCAACCGATACATTTTTTTAGGTGAACCAATTTTGATGTTTTTTTTATTCAAAAGCTAATGCTTTCAAATATGAGTTTTTAGACAGCCATTTTTGCCACTGACAACTGATTAGGTATAAAAAGCAACAAATCAAACCCGTACAAAATTTACTTTAATATAATTTAAAACTCAAAAATGTTTGATTCATTAGAATCAAACATCTATTAATTTATTAATTTATCCAAATCTGAATCTGTTGCGACTTGCTTATGAGTTTCAGTAAGATCGAAATATGTTCAAGTTTGAATGAATTTGCATTGACCTTTTTTTTTTTTGATTAAAATTAATTAATAATTTATTTATTTAATAAGAACCATTCGTTTGAATTTACTATGCAAATAACTTAATAATAGATAATTATTGAAATCGGCTTTGTTGTATTCTTCTTAATAATAATTACTAATTCACTTCTTATATAATAAGAAAAACTTTGAACATTTGTGTTTCTAGATCAGCATAAATATTTCGCTTTTTAACCGAATTTGAAAAAATTATATTGAGAAATGATGGTCCTATAAAAATAATTTCGTTAAATATGCATTGAACATTGACTTTATCTTTTATTAACTTTCACAAAAAACCAGTCCACTTTCAGAAGGTTTTTTATAAATGTGTATTTTTTTACAAGTACATACTTTGGAAGGTAACACATTAGTTTTTAAAGGTTTTTATAAAATTAAACAAAAATGAGTAATTTTATAAAACAAAACAAAATTTATTGCAAAACATTGGGATAGATATTATAAAAATTATCAATAAATGTAAGCATTTAAATCTCTAAAGATAATAACTATTCATTCATACATCCGAACATGATTAATACATGCTTTATCAAACAAATTTGCGATAATGTCAACAATAAACAGAAATATTTTTCGAGCACGCGCATCACGTCACCACGTGTTTATTATGAATAATTCACAAAAACCGAAAGATATTGTATTAGTTGTTTCAACGCACAGGACGGAATAAGTTCTTAGTCACTATCACAGATCACAGTGCTTTATACAATGGGGAAAACAAAAATAGATAAATCTGATAAGGAAAAGATTAATTTGAAATTTGAAATTGTATACGTTGATGTACCGGAAGAACGTAAGTTTTATTTTAATTTTTATTCAGTCTGGGACGTTGGGAAAGTGAAATTTTGAATGTCGTAATAATGGTACCTTACGACCTAAATTATATTTTGTTTTGTAATGAATTGATTTGGTGTGTCAAGTTATAATTTTTCAAGATTTAATTAATAATTTAAAATTGATAATTTTGATAACGTTATTTGTTATAAACTAATAGTATTTTTTGCTTGGTCATTACATTAGTCTAGCACTTGTCTGTTGATCAAACCAATACAGATTTTTATTGATTTCAGAAATCAACTAAAATGATTACTTTAGTGATTTGTAATAAAGCATGTACGAGATATTTTTTATCAATTAAATAATTAGTAAATAATGTACTACATGTTAAAACATATGCATAATTAAATTGTTTTGTATTTAGGTACAAATTTAAATAATTACGATTAATTTAAACTTTGACAATTTTTTGATATTTAGTGGCAAGAAGTTGTTGTGCTATTTTAAAATTTTAACAATTTGCAAAACTACCTTTAATATAAATAATTATTAATTAATACACACAAATTGAGGAAAAAGACGGTCTAATTCTTTTTATTTTTTGTAATGTAGAGATTATTAGTCACATTATCAATCGTTTTTCATTTTTACAATTTTTGCACTGTTGTAATGCAATTACTACTATAGCTAAAGATATTATCAATAGTCTTAGTCAGTCTAAAGATATTATCAATAGTCTTACATTACCTATGAGATATTTACATTCTTAGCTGCCCAAACCGATAATTATTTCTATCGGTTTATAAACAAAGAAATTATTCGTCATAATCTTTTTTTTTGTTAAAGAAAAGTTAGCAGTTTGTTGCACACTCAAATGCAATTGAACGTGTCCTTGCCAAAAATTTTGTCTTCAACTTTTATGGCACCATTCTGACTTTTATTAAACAAAAAATCAATGGACTAAAGTTATGGGCAACCAAATTATACAGTGTGTTCGATTAAGTTTTCTACATATGAAAAGCCTACATTAAATTTGAAAAAAAGTTATTTTTGATAAAGAATTTGACATGGTTCAAAACCGATCAGATAACATTTTTTAGACAGTCAACAAAAGTTGTTAAAAACATCAATTTGGCTCAAAAATAAACCTTAATGTGCAACAAAATTAATAATTGTTACTAGGAAGAGCTGAAATGAAAACTAAATTTTGATATCTAAACTATCTACGATTAATATCTTATTATTTTATGCATTTTTTTTTAAAGTTTGTTGCATAGGTTTTACATCAAAAATATTACTCTGTAATTATTAATAATAACATTTTATTTTTAAATTTTAAGCTTCATATTTTTATCAATTTTTTTTTAATACTATTTGTTTGATTTTTATCTTTGCTTTGTTACAATTTTAAATAATAACGTACCAACCAAGTGTCACTCGAAAGATTAGAAAATGTCATTTTATTTGATCAACAGCAATATTGTTATTTATTAATTATAAATACATTAAATTATTTGAATGTAAAGTTTAGTGTTAGAAATGTATTTTTTTGAAATAAATAAGATGTTAGACATGTTTCTATCACAAAATATAACAAAACTTAATTTTTTATTGCAGATAAGTGTGATATAATATTATTGTTGCAATTTGATAGTATGGGTGCAATTAGATATTATTATTTGAAATTGTTTTTCAACTTTAACCAAATCTTTAGAAAAAAACATATTTTGCTAAAAATAAAATTACGCTAATCTTGTGCAGAGTGCATATATGTTGACAACCCTTGTATACGGCTAAGAAAAATTGTTATCTAGTTTGAATTTTTATAACTAATATTCTATAACTTTTTTTCGTAAATTTGATAATAAAAGAGTTTTTTATTTCTAGACATATAGGGTATTCTCCTCCTTTTTTGAAGTCTGTTAAAAACATAATATTTATTCTTCTCAAAAAATTTACAATAATTGAGTATGAAGCTAGAGTATAGAATAATTATATTTGTCTATTATTATATTTTACATATAAGAGAATATACAACATCAACAAAAAAAAACATATAATTACAACAACCATTTGCTGAAAAAATTTTCAGTACTTAAAAAGCAGCAGTCTAATAAATAACATTTTAGTTTAGATTAAAATCGTTTATTACCTAGTGTGTATTCATTATAAAATATAGGCCAACCAAACGTAATAAAATTAAAAAATTTTTCAAATTTAATCGGCAGTAAAACTCTGGAAAATTCTTTTAACACCTATTGATATGGAAGTGCTTCAATTTTTCTGTACTGACTGTAATTTTTATAAGACTGCAGAATAAGTTGGTATGACAACGTTAAAATGTTGCGTTAAATTTTTGTTAGATTGATATCAGTAATTAATATTCTAATATTTAGATTCTTGGTTTTCAGTTGCTTTATTTAGTATCACAATAAATAAAATTGATGTATTACTTTTAACTGCTCTATTCAAATAATATTTCTTATAAAAACGTTTAATATTATAATTATTTAACATGACTTCTTATGAAGTACAAAAAATGCAAAATGATGATTCCTTTCACTAATTTTTAACCAGAAGTGATAAAAGTACAAAAAAAGAAAAAGATACACCAGAAACTTGCTGAAAACATCAATACAAATAACTTTTGAAATGATAGTTCAGCCAACAAAAAAACTAATAAAAGCGCATGGTAATCAGATTTTTCAACAATTCAAGAATATTAAACATATTGTAATGTAAGACTAGCCTAAAAAAATTCCACATAAGTGCAGCATTTTTCCTAAAAAGTGCTGTTTTTACTTTTATTTTAGGAAAAACAAATTTTATTTATTTTTTTAATTTCTAACTATTATTAATCTAATAACATTGATAAGTATTGTTTTAAAGTTTTCAACAGTTTATGCTCATAGTAGAATCACTGAAATCCGTCAACCTGTAACCCAACTTGTTCGAATTTTAAACTTTTTTTTCAACATGGTTGCATAATTAAATGATTTTTTTATGGTTTTTACAACAAATAAATTACAATGTAATTAATTGTAGTAGATATTAATTGTTTGTAGTTCTATTAATTAGAAAAATAAAACCATAAATTGTGTGTAAATTTGTTTGTCAATGTTTACACTAAAAATCTTTAAATTGTGTTGTAAATTGTTTTAGTTTTATGTAATAAAATAGCTATTTATGTATTTAATGTGCAAAAAGAACCATTTTGGTATAAGGATCGAAAAAGCAACCGCATAGCAAAATGTCTCTTTACACTCGAAATACATACAAAAAATTTTGACGCAAAAGCGTCATCTATTTGTCAATTGCCAATAATTTTTGAAAGTTTTGAATTACAATAACAATTAGGTAATTATTTGAATGCTGGCATGTAAAGTAAAATGAAATCTAGTGATTATTTCATTTTGATATTGTTTACGTAGTTGCAATGTTAAAATGATTAGCTGAAAAAAAATGTGTGAATAGCTAAATTTTTGCATTGATAGCAAGCTTTAAATAGTCAGTTTTAGAGGCGACTGTAGAAAGAAATATATTCTATTTGTTCAAATAACACTAAAAGCAGCAACAACTATCTCAAAATTATAGAAACGTAAAGATTTTTATTGATTTTTAGAACATATTACAAACAACAATCAATAGCAAATTTCAATAGTTTGTAGTTTTAATAATTAGAGAAATAAAACTATAGATTGTGCGCATTTTTTTGTCATACAATATCAAATAACCCAATGATAAAAAGTTACAAGATGCAAATAATCATTTTTGCAATTTTATAATTTTCTACATAGATATTTTAAATTATTTTGCTGTAGCTGATAAGGAAAACTGCAATAACAAATTAACATTTTTTTGTAATATACATATTTTTATGAATAGATGTGATAAAACTACACATTTTTTATCTTTTTGTTGTGAGCACGTTTGTCAATAAAACGTCTTGAAGCGACAGGTACTTGATGATCATAGAACTTTCTCCGCTAAAGCTGTGAGAAATATGTAATTAATCAAATGTATTATGGAATCTATTAAATCACTTTTGTTTTTTTTAATGTATCTAACTAAGTATTTGTCGTTTTTGTGTTACGTTGAAGTAAACTAAATTAATTTAAAGCTAGTGATCTCTATACTGATATTTATTTTGCATAATAATCAGTATGTTATTTTAAAGATACAAATTAATTGTTTTTTATGTCGTACAATTTAAATTCATTATGCAGTTGCAAACATTTTAATTATTAATTAGAGTAAAAATAGAGTTAATCAAACAATTCTCTTCAACATTAAAAACACAAATGTTTTACACTATTGTGCTATTATATAAAAACTAACATTTCAACAATGAATTAGTCATAGAAGACTACGAATAATCACCTTAAAAATTTGCATTTTGTTAAATAGAAATCAGCTATGTTATACCATTTTTATGTGCCTACTTAACTATAATCAATTACATCGTTTCTACGTATTATGTCTTAAAAATTAATTAAAAAACTTATTGTTTTCTATAGTTTTCAACATTGTCTACTGTTTTAGCGTCATTTAAACAATTAGAATAAAGCTTTTTTACACAAAACTACTCAGAACTTCAATCTAACCAAATTTTTAAGTTTCTTAGTATCAATGCGACGACAATAAAATTTATACACGTTTTGTTGTTTTGTTTTTTTATATAATGAAACAACTAACTTTCTTACAATTGCTTGCATTGTTGGTAGTTTATTTATTTTGAAAATTGTTTAAAACCCTAGTGTTGGTAGAACTGATCTAACATGTGTTACAGTCCTGCAGAAAAAAATTTAAACTGCATCCAAATTGCTTTGTGAAAACTATAGTAACAGCTTTTTGTTATTATATTTGGTTTGAAAGATTTGTTTGATTGCTATAGTAATTATAAAAGATGTTTATCAATAGAAAGTTGTCTAGCAATAAGGCTTATGGTAAATAATTTTGTACACATATAGTTGTACCGTCGGCCGATAATACCTATTTATTGAAATATAGACATCTTTCGGAAAAGACCGTGTCAAAAAGTTAAATGAAATTGTCGACGTTCCTGTCCTGATGACGCCTCCACCGATGGAGTGCGAAACGTCGACAATTTCATTTAACATTTCAAAATTGAAGAAGAAAGGCTTTCGCGGCCCGAAGTCATTGAAATATGGACATCTTTCGGAAAAGAACGTGTCGAAAAGTTAAATGAAATTGTCAACGTTCCTGTCCTGATGACGCCTCAACTGATGGAGCGCGAAACGTCGACAATTTCATTTAACTTTTCGACACGTTCTTTTCCGAAAGATGTCAATATTTCAATGACTTTGGGCCGCAAAAGCCTTTCTTCTTCAATACCTATTTATGTAACAATTTCTGTACATTTCAACAGATTTACTCTGGTAAGTGGTATCCAAAAAAATATTGTATGCAACACGGCAACAAAGTGTCTTTATCAAACTCGCCTGGCTGCTTGTTTACCGAAGTAAATGTGTCGTGATATATACATTTTTCTTTAAACGAACAGAATGACAGCAGTCACATTCGATTTGCACTTTGTTTAAAGAAAATTCTTACTATGGCTTGGTATTTTCTCATTTTCACCTATCCGGTCATAACAATACAATTTTCAAAATATGAAAATGTCAAAGTTTGTTAACTTTTATATTATCAACTGTTTTCAGACGGCATACGTGATTTATGTCTAAGATAACTTTCAGAAATAAATATTAACAAACAATATCACTGTACCTGCTTCAACTACTCACTTTTTCAGAAAAAAAAGTAATAATAATATTACGGAAACATTATAATTGGTTTGTTATTTATAATTAGCTAATAATGTTGTATTAAGGCAATAATTAAATAATTAAAAGCTTTTGATGAATTAAGTCAATTAGATTAATTTTTTCTAGTAAAATGAGTATGATAAAATAGTACTTTTGATAGTGGTACTCGAAAAATTAATTCACAAACTAGCGTTTTAGAATACATACTATAACTACAAATTTACTATATTTCATATATTATAAAACATACTATATTTTTAATCAATTAAAAAATTAGTTTTTACTAAATTTTTGATAAAATTGAGGCAGCTTTTTACAGAACTATATACTCAATTCTATTAAGACGTCTTTTTAGCTTTTTATAAAGTCTTTTTCATGCCGAAGTCACATTAATAATGATTTTGAAATGTGTGCTATATTACGACAAAAACCACATTTAAAAGATGTCAATTTTCATATGCATATTTTTTCGCTCAATTTTTAAAAAACTAATTATCACATGATGGGTGATAGCAATAGAACTATTTTATAAGATGTTTTGAGTTTTTTTATGTATTACTAGTTTATGTTGTTATAAACACTCTTTAAAATTTTATGTTTTTAGGTAAGACCTAAAAAACATATTTTTATTTTGCGCATACAAAAACTAGCTATACCAAACCATAAAATAATTAATGTAAATTTTAATGTTAACTGTTCTTAGAAATTTTAAAACTTGTCAACAACTTTAAAAAAATATATTTAAGCTGATTTTTAGAGAGAACTTTTAAAACAAAATAAACTTTCATAATATGTTTGTAAAAAACTACAAAACATTTTTTTTTATAGCTTTATTTTAATAAACTTAGATTCTAAAAAGTCTTGTTTTTGTTAAAAAACAGAGAAGCAACAATAACTTTGAGAAAATAACTAGAAATGTTGTCTTTAGAACTAGTTCTGAGGCGACAAACCTAACAATACAAATGTCACATTGGAGAGTATGTTTGACTGCACACACAAATAAGCTACAGTAGAATAAAATTTTAAAACTTACAATAACAAAAATGACATAAGATAGAAAAGAAAAATTTGAAAAACATTATTAAAAATTAAGACATTAACAGCAACAAATCAAAACACAATACAAAAAAAATATATAAAAAAAAAATTAAAAATTAAGACATTAACTTATGGAAACACAAATAACCACGATTTATTTTCTTTACAAGACTTGAAGAACTCTATCATTATTTTATAAAACTGAAGAAAGTTTTGAATTATTTAATCTAATAATTATAAGGCCATTTGAGATCATTGTGTACTAAAAAATTTAATCATGGCTACTTTAGTTCTGGCGGTTTTGTGAAGAAACTAAGTTAAATTGACAAAATTTAATTATTGTAAAAATAAACTTTGATATTAGTCAATTCTGAGATAACTGCCGTTGGCACTGCAAATTTGGGTAATATTTTTAAAACCTTTTTTGAGCTATTAAAAATACAAATTTACCTAGAACCTCTAAATTGGCCAAAACAAAAACCAAAAATGTGAATAGTAAATTTCTTAAAAAAATTTGGTACGCTGAGCTCTCTAAATGAGTCTAGTTGTGCCAAGACTTGTCGATTTATATTGTACAAACTTACCAAGCATTTTTTTCAAAAGAAAAAGGTCACTACTGTGACAAGATCGTCATTTACTGCAATACAATTAAATTTAAAGTAATTTGCAAACAATAGAAAAAGCAAACTAACTGTAAGTAAATTTTTTTATAAATAAATTAAAATCTAGAAAGCCTAGAAACCGACTTCTGCTGCACATCAGATGTCAAATAGTTCAGAAACATGTCCACAACATTTAATATAAAATTCAAAATAAATATTTATAGTATTTGCATTAACATATTCTCTTAGGATGTGTAAATTTATTGCAACAAACATTGATATTAAAATTTAACCGCATTTATTAAATTGATAAACATTTTTCAAATATTCTATTAGAATTTTATTTTGAGTTTTTGATGAAATAGAAAAAGATGTAGTTTACATGGTTACCTAATTATTACACAATTAAATATCTATATTAAAAACGAATTTTTAAAATATGAAAACTAAAAAGAGTCTAAAGTAATAAAATTTGTTGACGCATTTTACGATTTTATATCTAAGCAATAATAATGTTAAAAATAAAATCAATTTGAAATTTCCACGAAATTTTACAAGAATTACCAGATTGTCAAATTTTAAAGTAAATTGAGTTTGAGGTTAGAGGAAATGGCATTTTTACAAATCAATAAAAGTCAACTACATACTTCTATAAACTGAAGGTTTATATTTGTTATTGAAGTTAGTTAAATTAATAAAATCTTAAATTATTGTAAAATGTATAATGAAGCAGTAATTAATTATTCAATCACGTGTTTTAATTTATTTGACACAGTTACTATTTTATCTTTCTGTTCAGTGTCGGTTAATTAAAATATAAAAAACTACATTATGCAAAAATAGTTTATTTAAATTTTGCTTTTATATTTAATTAATTAATTTTTTTTAACTCTTTTATAACGACAATTTTGCAACAAAACTAATGATAAATACTTAAGTTTAACAGTATTATTATAGATAAGTGGAGAGATAATAATCAGAATTGGAATGTTTTCTGAAGTAAGTATTCTTTGACTAAACTGAAAAATAATACGTCATTCTTGGGTTCAGCTGAATTCGAGACCAGACTTGCACAAACGTGATTTGCCTTTAATAGAAAGCTTGGAAAAACGTTTTCCAAGGGCTAAGTATAATTTGAGCCCTGTTGTATTCTCTGGAAATGGTGCCTTAACTGTGCATTCTATTTTTGCTTTTGTTAGATAAATTCTATGACCAAAACATTTTATTTTGACAGATTCAATGTTTTTTTGTTTATTTTCACATTGCAGTCTCCTAGTTTTTACATGACCGACTTTACACTTTTATGACATGGATTAACGCATGTCCCGTAAATTAAGATGTCATCCTAATGGGCATTTAACAGACTAGCTAAAATTGTTTCTATAACAGATTGAAATATACTTGGAGCTGATTTGATATAGTCAATTATAACAAGAAAAACCGATGTGTATATTGATCGTAAAAAGCTCTTTAAAAAAATCACTAATTTCAAGTTGGTGAAATGTTTCTTTAGGAGGTTTTGTTAAGTTTTTATAGCAATAAATTGACTATAATAATTACTATCCCAGTCAATTTGACTTTTATTATTCTCGACTTGACTTTGGTTTGGCACATCTTGTTAAGGCACGACTTGATTGTTATTGACTGATTTTGCCTATACAGTGACGTTTTTCTATTTTGCATTTAAGACATTTAGCCAATAATGACCAAAAGGTATAAAACGATAAAAACTATTTGAAATAATCAAAGATAATCTTTAAATCTGGTTCTCGTACAACATCTATTTGTCTTATAGTAGACACGTTTTTAGCTATAACCACTTTTAGTTAAACTTAACAGGTGTTATATTAAACTGTGCAAATCATTCATAGTAATCATTAATTAATAATTAATTTGTATCATGGATTTATAGGCTCTTGTATTGACTTTTATTGTAATGTCTTTTTTTACCTGCCAACTTTCAGTTTTTTTTGTATATTGATTATAATCAATCAACCTAACTCCTGATTTTTATTATTTTGTTGTCTTGTTGGTGTTCATTTTCAGATAGGTGATTATCTTGATTTTTGAATAACACTGACTCTGTTATTATGGCTGTATGCCCTATTTGCGAAAATTAAAATCACTTTGAGTTGACACCTTAATGTTCTTAACATTTTCAATATGATTAATATTATTCAGTTTGAAAGAGAAGCGCTGGTTAATTCTTCTCATTATTGCCGGGTATTAATTCTCTGCAAAACAGCTCGCGGATCCTTGCCTAGAATAGATAAAAGCGTGATTATATCGAAATAAATGTAGTCCATTGAAATGTTTTTTTTTGATGTGTAGGGGGGGTCAGGGTAGAGCTAAAACTAAGTTTGTGGGGTCGCCACCCTTGTCATACGGCCGCCATCTTAAAAATAGGGGTTGAAATGGTTGTTTTTACGATATATCTCTTAAACTGTTTTTTTGTTTAAAGAAAGTTATGAGCATTTTTTGTTGCAAATTAAATTTTCTACAACTTCGGTCTTAGAACTATAAATAAAAAAGTTATAAGCAAAAATGTTAAATTTATATTTTTCAATGTTTTTTTTTTATCATTTTACGAAAAAATTAAAAAATTGAAACATTTTTTGTAGATTGTTTAGTCAATAGCTATTTTTAATGCATATTTCCACGCCAGTCTTCTGTCTATTTTTTTTTTCTATTTTTAAGTTCTGTAAAACAACCTGGACATTTTTTTTAGGGAACAAATGAAAACTTAAATCAGGTTTTTAGTACGCAACACTACTGCAGTTAATGAGACAACATTTATTTTTCATTTCTATAGTAATAAAATGTATAGTCCTCAACAACGTCACCCCAGTTTTATGTATAATAAACTGTAATAAACCAACTAATTACGACAGACAAAAATAATTACTTTGCCGATGACTCTTTTCTCCTCTAATGCGTCAAATGTCTTCTAGGTGGCGCATTCAAGCTTAAGAGTCACGGATAGCATCAGGAGTCTCTACACAATAATCAATGCTGCAAAATAGCAATACTTAATAAAATATCTTAATTTAATTGCAAATGTTTTAACGTCTTCACTATTTTCTTGAGCTGCCGACCAAAATTTATATCTTATTGCTAAAACTAAATGCTTTGTGTTTAGATTGACCCGTCAGAGGCTCTCTTAATCTCTAGAACTTAATATCTGACACAAACATACTCATTACAAGTTATTGTTTAGAAAAAAAAAATATGTGTCTTACTTCGGATTAGGTAATTAATTTAATTTAACAATGATAGTGCTGTGACAAAAAAGAATTGGAAAACGTTATTGAATCATAAAAACAATTTATTGTTATGATTTATATTATTTTCTTGATTTATGATAAATATCAAAACTTATAGAATTGTAGCATTTGTTAAAAATAAAACGCTAGTTAGTGAGATCATGATTATTGAAGTGAACAAGGATAATAGTATATTACACCACAAGGGACAAAAGTTGAATTTTCGGCCCTGCGCGCCATAATGCCCGAGGTGAAGCCGAGGGCATCATGGCGCGCAGGACCGAGATTTCAACTTCTGTCCCGCGTCGTGTATACGATTTTTCTTCATACCTCGGTCGAAAGTACGTACTTTTATTTTTAATTTTATTTTTTTAACTTTAAATGCTGATAGTTTTTGATGCCTGCCGCGACATTTGCGGCACGAGCGAAGCGAGTGTTGCTGGTCATATAACATAGTTACGAGTATAAATAAACACGATGAATTCTTTCTTCCCGCTATTATAGGGAAGAAAGAATTTCATCTTACAGGGACTAAAAGTTAAACTTTCGTCTCTGTTATTAGGGACGAAAGTACGTACTTTCGACCGAGGTATGAAGAAAATATAATATAATTATGATGTGGAAGAAAATTTTAATGATAAATTGATATGAATAAATACTTTATAGCCCAGTGCTAAATTTTTAAGTCCATAAATAATTGTAAGTGATAAATAGCAAGAACTTTGGACAAATTTTTAAATATTTACTTACTAAAATAATTTGCCAACGGTTCGACTATGTTTCAAATCTTTTTCAAAGACTAAGAACCCAAAAAATACAATATTGAGGCAATTTTTTAACTTTTTAAAAAATTTTTAGCAGTTTACTAAAATCCAAAATTAAAAAAGTCAGTTTGTAGAAATGTTCTCTATGATAAGAAAGATGAGTTTTTGTCGTAAATCTTGTTCAAATGAATTTTCAATTTCTAGAAAACGTAAATGTTATCTAAATAACTAGAAAACTTGTATGATTTGCTTTGCTGCTTTGATGTGCCTTGTTTCTTATAGCACTTTAACTTATTGATTAGTTTTCTACTATTGATTATTTTCAACTTTAGATTTTGAACATTCCAACGCTACATTTTGTCATATTTTACATATTCCTTGTATTAGTGTCTTCTAATAGAAAATGAACTTTTTTTAACTTTATGATTATTTTTGATTAATTAAATAATGTAAAAAACTGAACATTGTAACAAATATATTTGATTTGCCTACTCTGACCTATTTTTATAATAAAATGAAAATCAAAACTTTAATTTTTCAAAAGATTAAAGATTAAAGGCTGTTACGTGATTTAGTGAATTGAAAAAAAACATTTAATCAAGCAAATATCTTAAATTAAATTTCAATTAAAGTTTAATGAGCTTTTTATAAACAACGCTTGGGCCTATTTATTTTGTTGGCATATTTACAGTATTCAGTTTTGGCTTTCTTAATTTTTGGATTGTGCTTTTCACAATATAAGAGATTCCAAGTGCTTTTTATAATTTGTTTTTTTTACAAGTACTTGCAGTCTCTCTGCTAAAAAACAAATTTTGTTTTGCTTGTTTTTTGCTCAAGACTTTAATAATTTTAGTTTTTTAAAATTAATATATTTATCTTAGAAAGATAAATCACTTAAACTGCATCTTTTCAAGGATTTAGCCCGTTTAAAGATTGTAAGTGTATATTTTCATTAGAAATTTTTGATTAGAAATCTTGAAATCTTCAGGATTTCAATGCGGTAGGATTCACTGAGAGTTTAACCCGATAATTTCATTTATAACCCGCAGGTTATGAATGAAATAATTTATAGTCTGCGTAGTTGACAATTATCAGCCAGATTATTAATTTAGTGCTCGTAACTGAGAAAGTAATAAAACAAACCCGTGTCAATATATAACTGCAATAACTTTGAAAAATACGAAAGATTAATTAATATCTTGAAGCTGCCTTTACTGAAAACTAAAGAAAAATGGTTTTGTTTGATTATCATTTGTCTCTGAGGTTGAGAAATACTCTTTGAAGACAAAACAAAACATTTTTGCTGGTTTTGATAATAAATTACATCACAAATCATCAGATGACCTTCTCGCTTCAAATTTTTTAAAGATACAATGAAAATTTTTTTGCTTCGTACTGTTGAAATTGGTTCCAAAGTTTTTTCAGAGGTAATATTAAGAAGGTCAAAAATATTTTCAAAAATTGCAACAACTCAAAAATCTATGGCAAATAGATAACTTTTTATACAAGATTCTAAATTGTACAATGATTGTAGTAACAAACGCCGCATGTATAATGCAAAGTAATGATAATTGCATAATTTAGAAATTGTTCATGAATCGTATGTTGCCAATTTTGCAATTTCAAGCCTTGCGTATCTAAATCCTCAAATTTTAAGCAACTTAATTTAAAAAATATTTAAATGACTGTATTTACTCACGAGGATAAATTACAGTTGCGTGTAATAAGTCTCTCATTGAAAAACAATTTTTTTTTATTTTAATCGAAAATAATTTATCATCGTTATTAGCTTTGAATAAAACAAGCTTAAATTATCAAGGATTTTTTTCTCAAATTTAAACCGTAAAAAACTACAATAGAATGAACTTTGAGAGCCTTAAAAGCGAGTGACTAAAATTACTATAATATTCTTGTATTTGCGTCAAGGATTTCCACTTGGATGAGACAAGTACTAAAAGCAATACTAATTTCAATAGTTTTATTTTTAATTACACAAATAAATCCAAACCAAAAAGTAATTAAATATTAGAATTTACATTACTTCAAGGTACGTTTTTTTTTAAATCAGATATTTTGATTACTTTATGTTTTAAAAAATAGCAACTATTTGATTATCTGAAAAAAACAATTTTAAGAATAATTATAAGCAAAAATCTTTATTTTAACAGTTTGTTTATACTTTTTCAATAGTCTTTTTTCAAATAATCACAAAAACTGAAAGAGCCAAGATGGGTAGAGTCAATATTGTATATACAATATTACAATAAATTAAACATTAACTTATATGAATATACTGCGCTGAGATGATTTCATTAATTAATTTATTTTGAATCAATTAGCAGTCTAACCATTGAGATAACTGCATTGCCTAAATTTTTTAATAGCTGGTTTTGTCAATAATTATTTATTTTAATTTATGAAGTTGAATTAATTATAAGGTTATTCGCCAATGAGTAGGTAAATTGCTAGTGATTGGAAAGTGACAAAATTTAATAAAACATTTGTAGAACGTCATTATATCAGATTTTGATTGTAATAATTGAAATTAAAACGTCCTACTACCTATAATAAAACGTATAGTAGCAGTGGTAAGTTGAAACAGACATATTTTGTCAAAAATCATGCATATATACAAAATTATTTATAATACTGTACACATTTCAATAACTTACAGTGCTTGATGCAATAAAAAACTTAATCATTATCATTTTTATATATAGCATTAATTATGTAATTGTTTGTAATTAAAATAAAAAATAATTAAATAAACAATATTGTGTAATATTAACATAAAGTGTTAATTATTTAATGTAGAATTAATTAATTTTTGTAATGAATTAAAATAGTGTATATTACTATAAAACGGTAGTATCAACCATTATTCCCATAGTTTAATCATTATGTTTTTTGTAGTAAATGCCAAAATTTTTTAGCAAGAAAAATTAATCAAAAAAATGTTTTTGTTTTCTAACAAAGTTAATAATTTACGCTTATATAAAAAATTATGTTCATTTGTATTAGCAGAATTACTGATTAATTATATAATTTAATGAATATTAATGTTTAGAAACTTGTTGCTTTGTTACGTTTGCTTTTTACATTTTGACGTGATAATGTCATACAAACATTTCCTTATAAATATCAAATTTATATATAAAATGATATAATATAACGGACAGTACGCACAAAAACGTATGCTTCATTGTCACGTTCCGTCTGACCCAAACATGAAAGGGCAAGCATGGAACAAGCGATAGACAGGCACTATCGGCTGCGAGTAATGCTGATTTGCCTATTCTTCTTTGCAGCGACTTTAACACACACGTGAAAAATGATGACAATTTTAAATGCTAATCAGATGTTGATGATAAACGCTCTAAAGAACGACCATCGATTTGACTTTACTGGTAAAATTCAAATAAAATACATATATATTTTATCGAAAAAATTGTAATTTTCAATTATATTCTTTTTTGGATTATACAAAATAATGATAATTAAGTGATAATAACTCCATTCATAAAAGTTTGCAATTTTTTATCAATGTTTTCTTGGTTTTCTTCACTCTTGTCTATCTCTTGCTTGCTCTCTTTAGATTGACATTCTTATCTCGTTCAGATCATTTTATCCAGTTTTTTGTATTAAGTTACTCTTGCATTATTTGGTCAGTTATTTGTTTATGGTTTTTTATTATTTTTTTTTAGTATGTTTTAGCAGATTCTATTGATTATTATAATTTTTATTTTATACTAGCTGACTCGGCGAACTTCGTACCGCCTTAGCGTAAATTTGATGCACTACTTTATTTTGTATAGCTGACCTATCTTATGTATGCGGACCTATTCAATTTGAACTGGAATCTATAATATCCTCCATATAAAAATGAATACCTATTTCCCTGGTCTCGTCATACCTGAGAAGGACTTTACTAATTTTATTAAATAAAAAACAAAATATATATTTTCATAATAGTGTTTATTCCGTAGGGTTCAATAATTTCACTTATATTTTTACAAATCGCTATTGAACAACTGGGCATTTTGAAGTAAACACTGAGCTCATTGTCATGCGCGCTCTAGAAAGCAACTAATAGTCTCTATACCCTTCACTGCTTCTCTCTATTCTAATGCTTTTTGATAAACTATATTTTTAGTTTTATGTTCTGGCGCGTAAATAAATAATGTTGATGGTTTTCCGACACGGGAACAGGCGACATATAATTGGCCATGTGAAAAACATGGATTTTCTAGGTTGATGCCACATACACTTAGCGACTGCCCTTGCGATTTATTTATTGGCATTGCAAATGCAAGCCGCACTGGAAACTGTAAACGTTTAAAACTGAATGGCATATTGTTCGGTATCATAGGGATGCGTGAGATTAAAACATCTTCGCTTTTGTACTTCCCTTTCAAAATGTTTGAAAGGGAAATTAAATTGAATGACGTTGACATTTGTTAGCGAAGTTATGTTTGTGGTGTCATAGATTACCACAGAGTTGTTTGTTTTAAATGGAATGACGTTGACATTCGTAACGCGCTTTTTTTAAAATATGCAAAATTAAATGTATATTTTTTAATCTTTCTGAGAGATTTTCTTAATTTTTTCTTTTATAAGAACCTTCTTCTGATAATAACGAACAGAACAAAAAAAAAGTCAGCCAAATCGGTCCAGCCGTTCAGGCGTGATGCCGTGACCAAGGGAAATAGGGATTCATTTATATATATATAGATTTAACTTTTTTTTAAGCAATTGATTTTTTTTCTGGGTTTTAAATTGCGTTTTATAAAGCTTTTGAAGTTTTCTATTTTATTTTTTACAGTTTTTCAACCGCAATTACATTAACGGTTTTTGCCAATTTGTTAAATGTTTTCTATGTTTTTATATTATTTGTTTATAACTTTTTTTATAATTTATAACTCTATAATTTTTTAACTTATGCTAACTTTTTGTTTCTTTGCTAATATGTTTTATCATAATATTGCAAATTTTTAAGTTTTTTTATTACACGTTTATGTTATTTTAATCAATCTCAAAATTTTTTTTTTTTGAGAAATAATCTATTACTAAGTAGATTACGTAACGCTAAAACTGAAAAAGTTTAAAAAAGTTTACTCTTGTTGGACTTACAGCTCTAAAATTACAATAACAAAAATTTGAGCAATAGTAACAAATTTAATTGTCGCAAAAAATAAAAATAATCGATATTGTGTCATGACAAATTATTGTGGAGAGGTGGCCAATGTTTCAAAAACTAGGCGAACTGTTAACAAAAAGAAAACGCTTAATAAAACTTTTGAAAAGATCCTGAAAACAATATTGTTCTTGTTACAAAAAATTTTCATTTTTTTATGTATTTTTAAAGACAAAAGAATGAAGACGTTTTTTTTTTAGAAACAAGCTATAAAATGTTTAGTCATGACAAAGCCATATTAGTCAAATAAAGACATTAAAATTTTTATTTTGTACAAAAGTAAAATATCTAAACTGTCACATTCCTATTGTTATTGTCAATTTAATCGTACTGTTATCACAATTAAGAGTGCTTTGGAAAAGAAACATAAAGGTAATTTATGTTTCAAATAAACTTCAAAAACTTGACATATATTTTTAATTCATAGAAAGAGAGGCCATTTTTTTTTAAACTGCGTCGTTTGGAAAATTACATGCAATAAACTGAAACAAAAAAAAACAGGATTAACAGTTCTACGTCTGTAAATGAAAAACCCAGAAACAATGTTGCAAATATAAAAAATAATGAGCACAAAATTAAACTACATTTATAATTTATTAGGAGCACGATGAATTCGTTGAAATGTTGTTTATTAAAAATTAAATTTTTAATATTAGCAACTCTTGGTAGAAAAGATAATGTTTCAGATATTATTTCTTTATTCTATTGCCAACGTTTTGGTGACTGTCCTCACTTTTATCAAAAACTAAAACGGGTTAAAAGTACAAGTTAAATCATACAAATTAACGTAAACAACGTTCAATACAAAACATAAATAATTAATGTTAAACAATTTTCTAAATTAAAAAAAAATAGAAAATATTAAAACAAGTGAACATATTGTGAGTTTCTCTGAACATGATAGAAGGATAACATCAACTGTAACATTACATAAACCTAATTTAACAACAATACAATACCTAGCCTCATCAGGATGTAAATGTAGGTTAGCGAGTGGTAATTTGTGTAAGGTGTAAAGTAATTTGTGGAGGATAAAAAATAATGTGTAAACCACGGCCGCAAAGTGGTTTTCTAGGCCTTGAAAAGTGGCCAGGCTCGCCTTTGGCTTGCCTGTCCATATCTTTTCTCGGCCTGGAAAAATACCACTTTGCCGCCTAGGTTTACAATATACTATTGTTACTTTTTCTATGGTCAATTTTATCCCTCTCACTTTCTTACACACTTTGCTTATTTGTGCTATTGTTTGTCTCTTTAAATTTTTTTTTACTAACATTAGCGTTTTTTTCTTTTCTTAGCATTTTTTTTATTAAATATTTTGCCAGTCTTTCTGCTATTGTTTTTTTATAATAGACATTTTAGAGTATCTAAATTTTGGCATTTTTGTTTTTTTATTATCTTTTATTAGATGTTTTATTTGTGCTTAACTTTTGCATTTTTACAGATTTTCTCTTTAAAAATTGCATGTTTTTAGATTGTTATGTTTGCAAAATAATATTAGAATGTTATTACCAATTTAAGCATAAAATGCAAATTTTAAAATTAGGTTTTACATTAAATTTTTACTTGCATACAAGATTGCGAAAAAGTTTTTATACAACTAAATATTGTTAAAGTTACTCAAAACTTATTGATATATTTATCATAATATCATGCTTAAAAGTATTTAATGTTCATTGCCTTAGAGGCTTTTAAAATTTTTGTATTGCTTTGTTCTAAGGACCCAAAGTTATCTTGATTTATTTTAAACGTGATAAATTGTCAAAGTTCAAATTTATATTAAAACCATTTTTTTAGAGTTCTATGATGTAACACATGCTTATTTTGAAAGTTTAAAGATTTGGTTTGCCATGGAAATGTGGTTTTTCACATAAACAACATTAATTATAGAAAAAGCTGTTGCTTTCATGTTTTTTCTCTTTCATATTTTTTTTAATTTGTTGTGCCCAATTTGATATGCATATATTCTTTTTTTATATTAGTGGCCTAGAGCAATCAAATATTTTGAATATTTTTCTAATTTCAAGTTGATTAGACAGTGTTAGTATTATGTTATTTATTTAATATAGGTAGAATAAAGTTATTTATGATTTTAAACTGTACCATGTGGATACCATTAGTATGTAGTTATATAGTATAGAATTATTTTGTTGTATTATTTACTGACCATGGAATTATGTATTTCTTACCTGTATAGTCAGTCAGTTATTAAATAAATAAATAAATAAATAGTAAATGACTATATGATAAATAAATAAATAGATAAATAAATAAATATAATACATTATTGAATTAAACTAAAAATGTTTTTAGAAAATTATTAAACTTGATGTTTTGTGCTATTTAAAGAATCAAGACAATTTGTAAATAATAGTGGATAAATAAAAAGTATTTAGATGATAAAATTTAAAGCCTTCTAAAGTGTTTTATGAATTACAACGTGCTTTGCTAAAACCCTCTCATTTTTAACTGTATCTGTTCGTTTTAGCAACTCTGTATATGAATTATATTGAAAGGATAACCGAATAAATTATTCAAATTAAATGAATGATATCCACATAGCGGTCATTGGACATTTAATAATTTATAGTACAAAATGGTTTTAATTGTTAATGTAGATCAAAATAAAATGTTGATTTATTAATATGTATTAGCCTAAAGTAGACCACAGATGAAAAGTTTGAATAATATTATTAAAAGTAGACAAATTGTTTTAACTAAAATACATTATACCATTATAATATGTTGGTGCTTGTTAATGACGTAAATAACGGTTAGCAGTGTTATTTCCAAATTTCTGTATATTTCTCAACATTTTTATTACTTTTTGAAGGTATACTTTACTTGTTTAAGATAAACACCAGGTAATAGGCATGTGAATACTGAAATTACTTGGAAAAATTAATTTATAGCAATCGGGTGTTTTATGTGAAGCAAATTGCCAAATTTTAATAAAGTAGATAAGATAGTGCTTTATTTGTTACCTCGCCCACAGTGGCATTCAACACCTCAGCAAACAAAAAGAATCTATATAAAAATATTAAAATATATAGGTATAAACAATTACAGAAAACAAATAAATATCAAACTAATAAACGCGTCTAAAAACTTGATCTAAAGATCTAAAGTTTTTACTGCTGATAGCTATTTAGACATGTTACAATAGTTAACAATACCTACAACAGTAAATACTTAAAAGCCAAATTATTGATAGTCGGCGTTTTTAATGACCCTTACTTATCGCATTATTTTCTAGACAGCAGAGTCTTTTATTAAAGCTTTTTCTAAAAATGCGACGTTTTAATTGTTGTTTAATGGAGGCTTTCCATAACTTGGTCAATTTCGTTTAAAAGTTTTCAATTAGACCAGCTCAAGGTGCGTTGAGAAGATTGTCTATCTAGGGAGCAAGCGCTTAAGCTTTTTTATTTTAATAGATGGTTGAAATTTTTTATTAGAGAAAACTGAACAATTTTTTGTAAGTTAACTAAATTGTTGACAAGTTAAATCCGTTTTTTTAAGTATCTTATAAATGTGATTTTTTAATCACAATCTAATTCTAAGGAGAATTATATTGTGAAAATATTTTTTTATATTTTGGGTTGTCAACTGTGTCAAACTAATTTTATATTTGCGTATTTTTACAATATTTCAAACACAGTTTTCAAAAGCGACTAATGCGTGCTCATTTGCCAAGTCACAATTATTGCCAACTTAGCTAACGTTTCATAATGCACTGAAAAAAATAAAATTAAGCAATCTTAAATTAATGTAGTTTGAATCAAAACTTGATTTGTTCTGCTATTCCGCGAGCAGTAATTATAGAATAACAAAATAAAAACTTGTAGTTATAATATTTAACATACTATTGGGAAATTTATGTAAAATTTTAGATTTATATGACTGTATTTAGATAACCATTTAAAATTTTTTTTAATTTAATAAACTTAATTCTTTTACTTGCAAAAACTTGTTATTTTTTTTTTTAATTTTTGATAGGAATCTGGAGAGACGTGACTAATTTGGAAATCTTTATAATTTATAACCCAAAAATAAACGTTCAAACATTTACTCTCCTTGAATTCAAAAATATTTGTTTAGTGTTCAATAGTATTAAAGACAATTAATATAAAAATTCTTATTTTAACCTTTGCATAAATCAAAGTTGCTTTATTTTCAGAAAACTTACAAAACCGCAATAAAAAAAACCTCCAATTTAATGATTCTTTTAATGGCAATGTCTTTTGTTTAATTAAAAACATATTATTTGGAGCCAGTAAATACTAAACTTGTATAACTACATATTTGTCTGAAGTAGAAAGTCAACGATATTGATATGTACGGTTTCTTGTAGTGTAACAGTTTTTTTTCTGTTAGCACTTGTTAGCTTTTGCCTCTGAAATTTTAGAAAATAAAAGACGCATTTTTTTGTGTTGTGCTAAGTTTATTTCAGAATAAAAAATTAGCACTTGTAGCGCCAACAGACAAATTAATTAAACTTTGTTTTAAATGTTTGGCTCTAACTTAAAGGTTTGCTATATGTTCTGTTTGTAGAGTTTTCAAGGCAAAAAGTTGGTATTATAATTTTATTTTCATTTAATTATTGTTTTTGTTGTTTGAATGATTTTATTGTTAGCAAGAAGCCTGCTAATGTGTGTGATTGAGTACTAATGCAATGATTGATTATAATATTATTAGGTAGGTACTTATGTCATAATGATAATTTTAAAAAAATAATTGAGTGTCAACAATTTTTTTGCCACAAAAAATTTTAGCTATAGACAATTTGTGCAAATATTTTTTATTTATTATTTTAAAAATTATTATAAAAATAATAGATTTTTTATATATAATATTATGTTTTGACAATATTAAAAATTTTCTCTTTTTTTGTGTTATAGCTTTTTTTTAGATAAAGCTATTGATCAACATAAAAATTAAACAGATTACATTTCAGAGCTAGCCCGGCTTTATATTATTTTTTTTCTTTTTATCAAAAATACACTCAAGTTGATTAGAAAATACTAAAGCGTTTAAACTTGCGCTGGAGTGTCAGAAAGTTCTTGACCGACAATTTAAACAATTTTAATAATTAAACCGTCATAAACATAATTTAATAATTTTTTCAAAGTAGAACTTTCTTTTGCTTAACAATAAACTGTTTTTTTTTGGTTTATGGCTTTTGTTTTTCTAACAGGAATTGAATCTTGAAACCAGACTCGTCAGTCAGGTGTTAAAATTGTAAAAAATTATGCATTTTTCAAGTGTATTCTTAATTTTTTATTTAGTTTACAAAAAGAAAATTTTAGCCAGTCACTAAATTTATGTTTTTAATGAGGGATGAGAGAGATAAATAACGTTTTGTCACCAAGTAGTAACTGTACATATCGCCAACTTAAAGGCTGTTAAACTATGCACTTGTCAGAAAGACAGATTATAGTTTCACGCAACAACGTGTTCAGTTGCGTAAAATTAGTAAAAGATAACATAAAACACAGTTATAAAAAACTGCAAATTATTTAACTTATTTTAATTTTTTTTTTATTTTGTTGCTTTGAATTCAACTTGACAACATTGAATACAACTATTGCCATTTGATCAAATTGTCAAATCATTTTGAGGTGACATCTTAAAAATTCTAATTGTCATTGTTATTTCTTTACGTAATTTACAAATTATAGCTATTCAATATAGCTTACAATCACAAGAAAGCTATGTCAATAAAACAATTAGAGAATGTAAGCGTCCAATACTGCGCACACCACCGTTTCATTACGATTTCAATGCTAGTTCGTTCATTACATTCAGTTGACTTAATAATAATGTTGCCTGCGTCAAGATTTTATCAAAAATGATAATTCTAGAAAATTTCAATATAGCCAAAGTATAATCATTCAAACAAATATTCAAATTCCGTAAACTGTATATTGTTTTAATTGGAACTCTTCGGGAAATTGTAACAGATTCTTATTTGAATAGCTTCTTAGTTACAATTAGCTTTTATATTTACCTATGCTTCTATTCATTTCAATTTCTATCAAAATTGATATCTGTGATTAGAAATTATGTATAGCATCAACATGTATCCATAAAAAACATGTTTTTTTGATGTTGATGTAAAGAGTTTCTAATATAATGTTGCTACTAAAAAATTTTCGCTTAGACAAAAAAAGATACTGTAGTACTTTCTTTTTTTTTTTGACGTGTTGTCAAAAAGCACACCAAGCTTTTTATCCAAACGCGTAATGTTTTTACAAACTTCAATTCGTCGTTACATTTTTAAAAGTCTGAAAATAAAAAGTATTCAATTTTTTTCCTAAAGTAATACGTCTTTGTTAGCTGCTTGATTTTTTTTTATCTGAAAAACTTGACGGTTTTAGGTAGATCAGACACTTTAGTTTTCACTCACCTATACTGTACAGATTTTTTTTTTCAATTGCATGCATATGTATACTTTTAAAGAAATATGATAAAGTCTTGAGCTATGGTTTTGCAGTAATGTGAAACTTTGGCGAATGTTAATCTTTTAACCAATTAGTCTATTTTTGATTCTTTCTGTCTATACGTTTACAGTATTTTTATTCTCCGTACAAGTAACATTTTAAACGTGAGAATGAGTCTGCTGGTTTTATTTTAATATAACGGTTAACAACACACATATTTTTTGTTTCTGATGATAAATTTCGTGTTTTTTTTGAGTATTTATTTGTTTAATCAAGGTTTGAAGATTGCTTGTGACTGAAACTTTTAAAACAATATTTGTCAAATTTTAAAAACTGCTGGCAGAAGAATTTAATAAATTTTAAAAATCTCTGTTAACCCGCCTGATAATTTAAATTTGGTCAACCTTACGTCAGTTTGACAATTCAGATCTAAACTGGTCCGACTATAGGTGAATTAAGTTGAGCGTGCTATTTTTTATAACATAAAGATTACATTGACTCAAATACGGCAGAAACACAAACCTAATTGAAATTTACCGCATTTATTAAATGGTCTCTTTTATAGAACTTTAAACTTTTGCTATTCGGAGCTTATTCATACTACTGGTAAGTACTACTCATTTTCTATAACAAGACTATTATTATTGTTGAACAAAAATTTAAAAACTAAGTTTACTAAATTGACAAAATGCGTTATTCTTACTTTCTCAGTGAATGAGAGAGATCGAAACTTAATAGATATTATTTTATTTTGCCCAGATCCTGTGGAATTTTACCAGTTTGCATTAATTGTTTGTACAAAGTGTAATTCTTCAATGTGTGTTGCTCGTAAAAAAATTAATGAAAAATAATATAGCCGAAGGTCAAATCAACCTACTAAATCTTGAAAAAGTTGATGATCATTTTTAGCTGCCGACAAAAAAAAAAAAGGTAGCACTCCGGGAGTGCCGGCAGAAGTGAAAACTTCAATATTAACGTTGTGTTTAATTATAAGTATAAAAGTACTATCATTTATGAGGTAGAATACAATGTTTATTTATTGCGCTATCGTACACAAATATGACAATTTATATGTTGTTATTTATAATATTATATCGTTATTTATATATTACATTAAATTTTATCTCTCAGAAAAATCAACTTCCATCCATAATTTCGACGACTTTTACACCATCGTTATTATCAGAATCATCATCGCAAATTTTTACAACTGATACAATTGGTTTATGATATTGAAGTAAGAAACAAACAGTTTTGATTCGAACCTATTTAAGTGTCTAATAAAGACCGCATCAATAGTAGTTTTGTATTTCGTTGTGCTAAAATTGCGATCATTTGACATAGTTAAACCAAATTCATTATTTAAAAATTCAATTAATGATTGATTTTTATCGTCTGCAAAGTTTATATTGAAATCTCCACTTAAAGTCATTGGCAATTTATCAAAGCTTTTTCCAATTTTTTTTTCTTACTTACTCATTTTCTTTCACTACTTCATCATCCCTTTTTTCATTAATAGATTCACTTTGTTCGATTTCCATAATTTAAACAATTCACATTTACGAATACACAACAGTGTACGAGGGCGGAGTGATAAATCCGGTAAAAATGAAACAAGGAACAAATTTTTCAGCAAAAAATCAATTTATTTTTCAACGTAGTCTCCTTTTAGGTCTATACATTTAGTCCAGCGTTTCTCCAATTTTTCAATCCCTTCCGAAAAATATGATTTTTTGAACCCTTCAAAATATGCGTTTGTTGAGGAGATTATTTCTTCATTTGAGCCGAATTTTTTTCCACCCAGCCATTTCTTCAAGTTTGGAAACAAAAAATAATCGCAGGGAGCTAAGTCTGGAGAATAGGGTGGATGAGGGAGCAATTCGTAGCCTAATTCATGAATTTTAGTCATTGCAAGAACACATGTGTGCACCCGTGCGTTATTTTGATGAAAGAGAACTTTTTTTTTCGCTAAATGTGGTCGTTTTTCTTTCAAAACTTTGTTGAAATGGTCCAATAAGTTACAATAGTATTCGCCATTTATTGTTTTTCTTTTTTGAAGGTAGTCGATGTGGATTATGCCGCGTGCATCTCAAAAAACTGTAGCCATCACCTTGTTGACCGATAAAACCGCTTTAGCTTTTTTCGGAACGGGTTCACCACTAGCAATCCACTGTTTAGACTGTTCTTTGGTCTCCGGGGTATGGTGATGAATCCATGTTTCATCAACCGTTATAAAACGACGCAAAAACTCGTGTCTATTGCGATTAAACATCGCCAAATTTGCCTTTGAAGTTGTCACTCGGACGCGTTTTTGATCAATGGTCAGCAAGCGCGGCACCCATCGTGCGGATAGCTTTCTCATGTTTAAATGTTGATGCAAAATATTTCGTACCCGTTCATCTGAAATGCGTACCATCTCAGCTATCTCGCGTACTTTTACTCGTCGGTCTTGCAACACGATATCGTGGATTTTATTGACCATTTCTGGCGTGGTTACCTCAATAGGGCGTCCTGGACGTTCGGCGTCTATTGTGCTGGTACGACCACAACGAAAATCTGTAAACCACTTGTGAACCATTTTAATCGATGGTGAAGAATTCCCATAATATTTATCAAGCTTTGTTTTGGTTTGTGTGATGGTTTTTCCACGCAAAAAATAATGTTTAATTAACACTCGAAATTCATTTTTTTTCATGTTTGCAAAAATGAGGATGATAGTCTGTTTTCAACCGTTCTTAAAACTGGACTAAATGACAGATCTATTTAAAAAATTGAATGTAGCCTACTGAAGGATGATTTTGACACATGCCAATTGAATTTTGCGATTGTGATATTCTGAGTTTAATTTTTACCGGATTTATCACTCCGCCCTCGTATTTACTACACAACAGTCAAGCAATCAGCTGTCACCATCCTTGGATACGCGTGGGACGCTGTACATAAACACACACGGTCATTCGCGCAAGCGCCCTGTGCCGCCTAAACAGAGCAGCACACTCAGGCACGGTAGAAAGAGTGGGAGATACTAGTTCCTCTCCCTTCCCCTTGATCTTACGCTTTTTCGATCAGCATCACGTGACCCTGACGCGAGTTTGAAAGTTTTTACTCATACAAAAAAAAGTGCTCAGCGCCGCTAAAGAAGTTTTCACTTCAAAAAGAAGTTTTAAGTTGGTGTATGTCTGTCTTTGGTACTGAAGCCACTAAAGAGGTTAACAAAATTTTTGACATAAGCATCTTTCACAGGTTTGATCTAGTCGAATTTTCAAATTTTACAATGTTAATAAATACAGAGTCTCTAAAAAGTACAGTTGAATATTATCAAAACAGCTCATCAAAACTTATTAAAATTTTATATTCAAAACCATTAAAGACAATTAATATAAAAATTCTGATTTTAACCTTTGCATAAAAAGTTTTGATTATTTTCAGAAAACTTTGCTTAGAAATGCTCGAAAATGTTTAAAATCTATCATCTTGTGATCTATTAATTTTGCTTCTGTTGAGCGATGTTACTCTATTCGCCGTTTGAGAATCTTGACACTTCAGGTTTTTCTTTAGGGATTTTTGTATCCTCTGACTTCTACTACAGTCAGTAACTCATATAATCTATGACCGCTACCGCTTAACTTTGATTGTTAGCAATTATATTTTTGATTTTGCAGCTAAGAGTTTTCTAGAAAACATTGTAAATAACTCTGAAATAATGTACTGGGTGTCCAAATAAGAGAAGTCACCGGCTATCTCAGGAACTTTGAACTTTGAAATAAAAGGTTTTACAACAAAAGTGGCAAAAAGAAATTGCTGAAAATTATTTTTAAGTTTTTAGATTAACTGTCAGAAGGAGAAATTGTCACAACTAACTAGAAACATCTTTTTTTTTGTATAAGACTAGGAAAAGATAATCAAAAATATGTTTATTGCAAAAACGAGACAATTTTGCACAAATTTGATCTGGCACTTGTTACTCTAATTTGTCAAATGTGAGTAAGAAGGGGGTGGTGGTAGGCAATCCGAAAAACGTATATAACTTTGACTTGTCTTAACCAATTTTGACAAAATTGGTCTTAATGAAAACTTATTTTTTTGTTTTATTTGATGATTAATAAATTAATCAACTCAGCTTAATTTATTAATTGCTAAGTAGGACTATTTAAAAAAAATTTAAACTTTGACATTTTTTTTTACAATGTAAATGGAACGTTTATAAGTTTTGATGTAATTTTGAAGAAAATTAATCAACAAGTGCAAATTTCAAAACCGCACGTTCATATCTTTTTTGCAACAAAAGTTACAGGTGGAAAAGTGAAAAGAGTATTATTTTTCAGTAAATGTTAGACATCATTTAGATGAGCTTTATTCGGAAAAATAGATTGGAAGAGAAAGTGTATCTTTATGGCCACCAAGATCGGCAAACTTGACTTGCTTAGATTTTTATTTGTGGTAAAAAGCGAAAGATATTCAGTCTACCTTACTAGACCGACAACAAAAAAAGACATGGTACAAAGAGCAAAAAATGCATTTCGAAGTATTTCAGTAGCTAAAATTGATGCAGCTGTACTCCACACACCAAAAATTGTTTCTTTGCATCTAAAATAGGGGAAATCAATTTGAACATTTCACAAAGCAGTAGATTTAGTACTTTTGTCAATTTTTTTGTTTTTAGTTATGATACGTAAATTTTTGTTATTTCTCTTATTTATTTAAACAAAATTAAGTTGTTTATCAAATTCGAAAATTAAATTTTTAAATATGTTAGTCTAATATTTTTAGTTTATAAAACGTATTACTACAAATGTAATAGCTGTCATACTCCTTTCACATTTCCACTTATGACTTTTGTTGCAGAAAATATATTGACGTGGAGTTTTAAAGTTTGCACTTGTTGTTTTTTTTAACATTATATTAAGGCTTGTAAACCGTTCTATTTACATTTTCAAAAAAAATTATAAAACTTTAAACTTTTTTTAAACAGTGCTACTTAACAGTTTAAAAATAAAATTGCTATGTTTAATTTCTTAACCATCAAATAAAACAAAAAAATACCTTTCCATTGAAAATAATTTTGTCAAAATTGGTTAAAGTAAGCCACAGTTGTAGACGTTTTTTGAAAAACATACCTCCACCCTCTTAATTTGAATAAACTTAATAGATAAAAAAGTATTGGACTTAAAGTAGGTATACCGTAATCTCATTTTTAACCGGTTTTAAGAAAAAGTGTCTTGATAAATCGGTTTGTTTTATTTTAGGAGCAATTATGGGAGGTTTTATCCGTCGATATCTTTTATTTATTGGTTTAGCATTAAACAATAAATTATTTAAAATTTAATAGTTTTTATTTGAAAAGATATATTTATCTACTTTGCGTTATTTATGTGAAGACAATATTAGGTATATCGAAAAAAGTTTATTAATGGATCGTATTATATGCGTGCTAACAATAAATTACTTCCTAGAATTCGCACTTTTAGCACGAATATTCGTAAATCTAGGGAGTAATTTATTGTTGACATGCAAATATTAAATTGATTTTGGTAACATTTAGCTGCAATATATTAGTGACAGCTAACAATGGACTATTTATTAGAGGGATGACAATTTTTGATATTGTAGGTAACAAGTTCTCAATACCCCACCCGCATATTAGCAGGGTAGAAATAAATTCAACGTTTCTAGCTTCTATATTAAACATTGACAGACAAATGCTCTAAGAATAAGATATGGAATTTTTAAATCATATATAGCGATTACTTCGATTGAAGTTTATCATTCTTTTACGAGGCATTTGAGGTAATCTTTTGTATACTACTAATAAATTTTTGTTAAATTGGTTTTAAATCTGTTAAATTATTTTTAAATTTAATTTGTGACTACCAACCTATCTACGCAAAAATCCAGCTGACAAAAGTTTGAGAATTTTAGTAAACCAGTATGTGATAACTGATAAGTTGAAATATTGACATCTTTTGGAAAAGACCGTGTCGAAAAGTTTAATGAAATTGTCGACGTTTCACACTCTATCGGTGGAGGCGTCATCAGGACAAGGAAATACAAATGATAACAAGCACGGTAACTTGGCATGTGAACAACGCTAGAGGCGAAACTTATTCTGGCTGGACCTCGTTGCTGCTTGGGCTTATATGGTAAGCTAAGAAGAGAAAGTGGCGGGGGGCTCGGAAGAGAGAGCTGCGGAGAAAGCAGAAGCGCTTTGTGTTGATGCCGAAGAACTGTTTACAAACAAGGAGTTCCAAACGTTTAAGAGATAATAACCTGCATCTCTATTAAAGTTGTTTGGTTGTTTTACAATTTCGATTGCTTTTCCAATTTTTCTGTCATAGAAAAGTTTTTATTCACAAATCAAGGAACATTCATCTAGACAAATTTTGTGACCGGTGTCTAGATGATGTTCCGCTAGTGATGACTGGAACCATAAACCCAAATTTATGCATCTTTTATGTTCAGAAACTCGAAGTTTAATTGAACGTCTTGTTTCCCCAATGTAAACCTTGCTACAAGAGCACGGAATTTTATAAACATCTTTTGACCAAAGTCAGTCAAATCTGTCTTTTGGAGATGGTAAAATTTCTAAGATTTTTGTAGATGATTTGAAAACCGTTCTCAATCCTTGTTTACAAAGAATTTTTCCGATTCTGTGTGTAACCCCATGAACAAATGGAAGAAAAGCAGTTTTATTTTTTGACTCTCTCGTTTTTGTGCGAGAATGTCGATGGTGGTTTACAATATGTTGAATACCCAAAGATCTAATGACAGACAATTTTTGGGCAGAATGATGATGAGATGTCGCATGAAGATAGCGATCTGTATGAGTAGGCTTTCGATATATTGTATGACCCAAAGACTCGTTAGGAAGACGTGTTACCAAGACATCTAAAAATGGAAGAGAATTTTGATTCTCAATTTCCATTGTAAATTAAATATCTTTATTTAAACCATTTAGATGATTTAAAAAGTCTAGCAAACTGTCTTTACCCTGAGGCCAAATAATAAACGTGTCATCCACATATCGGAGCCATACTTTAGGTTTTAAAACCGATGTTTCAAATGTCTTTGTTTCGAAGAATTTCATGAAGATATTAGCAATGACAGGAGACAGAGGAGAACCCAGGACACAAGAAAGAGAAGATACTAAGCTCTAGAAACTATGATGTGTCAGAAAAAGTTATTCTGAATTAAAAGATAATAAATAGATACATCTTCTAATTACTTAAAAAGTTGGAAATTTTCTGTAGAAAATCAAATTGTTCTAAAAAATATATTATATAAAATTTCATTAATTTGGATTAATATTTAGAATATATGTGAGTTTTATTCACTTTTTCTCAAACAAAATTGAAAACTTGATGCAAAATTAGGTTTTATGTTTTTCTATAATGTTTTCTAAACAGTTTAAAAAAAATAGTATAATCATTCGATAGAATGACATATTGTGTATATTTTTATTTTAACAAACCTATGTGACCTAGCAGTGAAAAATGCCTAATAGGTATAATCGTATTTGTTTAAATATTTTATAATTGGTTTAGAGTGTGCACATTGTAGAATAAAGATTAACTTATACCTACTGTTGCAAGTACGTTCTACCTACATGGATTGTAAAGTGAATATCTTTGTTCAGATTTTTGATTAAATATTTATTTTTGTTAGGTATATGTTATAAGAGGCAACACATCACTTTAAATACTTGGTGACATCTGTTAGAATTAGAGGCTTCTTACACTATAGTCAAGAAATCAGGTTTTTACATGTTGATGTATAGGGCACTCCTAATGTCAAAGATCGATTCTGATTTGATGAAATTACCAACAAATGCCAATTGGCTAAACAAGTTATCACATTAGCGCCAGTTATTTAAAACGCACATTGAGAATATGCAATATTATTTGTCTAGTTTGGCTTTAGTCATCAAATAGAAAAATAAACTAAAAGCTAATAATTTATTAAAACTAGATCTGAACACTTGGAGATGTTTTGTTCTTGTTTGAACTCTTCAGTAACTCGCAACAAATTCTTATTTGACTAAGTTCCAGTGACAATATGAGCTTATATTTACTCAAATGCTTATTAATTCCGTAAGATAGGGAAAATAACAAATTGTATTCGAATTAGAAGCTTCTTACATCAAAGGTGAGAAACTAGAAACATGTCGGTTATAGGTTACTCCAAATGACAGATACCGATTCTGATAGAAATAATTTCTAACCAAAAAAGATATGTCTGATCGAACAACCAAGATATTAAGTGCGCATTCTGAACACACATTAAGGATGTGTGTTCAGAATGCAATAATAGCTATCTACTTTAGTTTCTACCAACAAATCGATTTTAGCAGAATAGTTAACTGTTGTTAGCAGACTTTTGTAAGCTAAAGAGTTCCAATAAGAGCAATGTTCAAGTGTACGGGTCTAATTTGAACAAACTGGCTTTGATTTTAATTTTCTAAATAAATAAATATAGTTTTGCATAATAAAGAATTAATTATTCAGCATAATGCTTTTCGTAAAATTTCAATGCTTGGGAAAATAAACATAATTGTCACTTCGAAGAAATGGGTTTTCATAATAACTAGAACTAATACTACTGCGGAATTTTACGTAAAATCATTAATTTATTCAATAATATATATACTTTCAACATTTTTTTGTCATTATTTTATTAATAATATTAAAATATCAAGTAAGTACTTAAAAGCAAATCATAATTAAAGTTGAATTTGCATAAAATTTCTGGACATGGAATAGATGTTAAAATTTTTAATTACAATGAAAAGAATATAATAAGTCTAAAGTTGAAGTATACTGGAGAATGAAAACCTTTTAGTAATGTGATGTAAAATAAAATTGGCGTACATAAATTGATACATAAATTAGCATATTTTAGCTAAATGTTCATAAAAAAATCATTATTGACATAATTACTTAATTGCATTTTCAAAAATATTTTTGTTATTATTAGTTTGGGGCTCATGGTCAGTCCAAAATGCTTACCAGCAAAATTTATTTGTTCAACAATTATTCATATTGAACTTGACCTTTATTTGAAAAATTTGTTTTTAATGCAATATAATTGTTTTCTAATCAATTAGTAAACAAAACTTGCCTTCATGTGGAGGAAATCTTTTTCGAATGGGTATTTTGCGCATGAGTGTAAATGGGTACTTCTTTATGTTATATTTTGAGAGATTTTTATTTAGTCAGTCAATGTACCTAGTTTAGAAAGTTCTTCTTCTTGGTCGACGCTTGGTGAAATTTGACACAAAATGCCACGTGAGTTAATTTATTTGAATTTACAATATAATACATATAATTTTAAATTGGTTTATTAGCCATTACTTCGAATCGTATGCAATTTAAAATAATTGATTTTTAAGCAATTATCTGATAAAATATCGGGAAGGTGCAAATTGCTATGTTAAACCAAATTAATGTTTTTTTAACTTTGTGTTAATTATTTAAATACAAGCTATAAATTTTATTTGATGTCATACTCATCAAACAACATAAGTAATTTAATAGTAAACATTTTGATTGTATTGGTGACACCTATCATCAAATTTGATTATGTCTGTTGTAATAAAACCTTGTACGTTATTGAGTTCTGATTTACCTATTTAAAACTACAAGTTTTGTTATTTAGACCAATTTTATTATTTTAGTTTTTTTTACATTGTTCCGGATGCAGTTTGAAAAAGGTTTTATTTAAGATTGTGAAGCATGTTGAGCATGGTATACTATTTTATATTACTGGTAAAATAATAAAAGATATCTACGTACTTTTGGAAATACCAATAACTAATTCTTTAGCTTCAACTAATCATCAGCAAAAAATATCAGTTCTCAAGAATAAAATCTTGACATAACTTTCTTTAATAGATGACATAATAATTGCCGTCCTTGTTAAGCTAGCTCTGAATTTGAAATTGATTGTTGGAATTATTTAGACACCATCAAATAATATACAAAAAATGTAGTAAAGGATTAATTTTCATTGTTAAACATAGTTATGATAAAAAAAGAAATTGATTCAAGAAAAATAATAAAATAAATATTGTTAAAATAAAGGCTATTTTATTTACAAAGCTAAAGAATGTTAAACTATCTATTTTCAAACATTTATTGATAATGTCAAATTATGAAGACTAATTATTATTGGGGTTTCTTCTCTACAAGCAGTACATGATTACTGTTATAAAAATATACTGTTCTTTATTTGGCACAGTAAAAGTATAAAAACTACTCATAAATGTCAAAAGCAGCTTCTGTTGAAAATCTTACTAATAGAGATTATACACAATTAAATAAAAAAAAATATTTATAATTTTTTTGTTACAGGAACAATAAAGCTTAATTATTGTTGCATTTAATCACCATTACATCTAAACTGACTAACCTAAGATGAACATTATACTCAAACCTTCACAAAATATGTTTTAAACCAAAGTCTGAAAAAATGCTGATTAAAATTGAATTATTTTGACATTTTTTAACTTTAAGGTTGAATTAGCTATGTGACATATTTAAAGCAAGAAGTAATTGTTGGTTTAGGATTATTTTAAACTGCTTTGAGAAATCAACAAACCGTAGGAAACAATAATAAGAACAAACTTTTCCACGTTACGTTCCAAGTAACAACGACCGTAATTGAATAGAAACTACTAGTTTTAACTACTACTTGTGTGTGCATAGTTGTTTAAATAGTATTTAAGGCTAAACAGTATTAAATTAATAACATCGAACGTACAATTTAACGAGACCTAAATTTAGGTTAATTCTTTCAAATGTTCACTAATATTTGTATCATCTGTATCCTAGTTTTCAGATATTTTTGATACAGAATCTATTCATAATATGTAAAAATTGGAAAAAATAGATTGTCTCCTTGGAAAACTATAGTGATCAGGCATAATAAGGATCAGAATACAATTTCTCGTAAACAATTGCTTCGAGAATGTTGGAACTGTTGAAAGATTTGATTATATTGAGTTAAGGATACTTTTAGACACTTTTAATAATAGAATTAAAGCGTTTGTTTAAAATAAACATCAACAAATTCTTAAAATATTTTAAGATGTTTTTAGGAAACGTCAAGAATGGTTTTTGAAAATGTTTCAAAAAATTTTTAAAAGAATTTTTAAAAACTAAAAGTTTTTTAAAATAATATTAGAACATTGTACAAATTTTTTAGTTGCTATATAAAAAATTTTTGAAAAACTTTTAAAAAAATTTAAAATACTTTTTAAAAATATAAAAAATTTTAAAATACTTTTCAAAAATATAAAAAAATTTTAAATATTTTTAGAGAATTCAAATATATTTTGAAAACCTTTAAATTTGAAGTTTTTAAAAGTCTTCAAAAACTTTTAAAAAATTTAAAATCTTTTTTAAAAAATGTTAGAAAAATTTTAAAATTTTAATTTTTATATTTTTATTAACTTATAAAATTTTTAAGGAAATTTTAACAAGTTTAAAAAAAACTTTTAAAAACTTTCACATTTTTTTCAAGAACAAATTAAAACACGAAAAAAATGTTGTCAAACACTCACAAATTTATAAATTTGTAGTATTTTAATGATGTATAGTTGATTACACTACTAAAAAAATTATGTAAACTTTGAAGCATTCTGAATTTTATGCCACTTACCTTTGAGTGTCACTAAAGAGTGTCACAACACTCTTTATATCAATTCTTGTTAGCAGAAGTATAACGCAAGTATAGCACTTTAATTTTCTTATATATTTTTTGAAAAACTTTAAAATTATTTTTGTAACAAATTTTAATAAACCCATGATATAAACTAACCGAAGACTTAAAAAACGTTAAATAATAGACATCTTACTACAGCAGTTTTGGTAAAACTGTTTTTGTGTCTATAGAGAGTTTTTCAGAGCTTGGGGTTCAATGCGTATGTATTTATGTTTGACATTGTGTTGTTGTCTATATTTTTTTAGTTGCAAGTTTTATTTTTGCGTTAATTATAAATTGGCTTTGATGCTCTTTACTTTAAATAAATTAAAATTGAGAAAACCATAATCTAATTTTAAAACTTGCAAACACAACTAAAAATTAAGTTTATTTGAAGTAGGTATTTCTTAGAATTTTCTTTTTGAATTCTTGCAATTTATCTCTTTTATTACAGTTATGATCTTATCAAAATCTCTCAATATATTCTTAAAAATTTTTTTCATAATTTTGTTATATTTTTTTTTGCTTAAAATTCAAAATTTATTCTTTAAAGGTATTTAGAGTTTTTTTTTTGGTCTATTGAAGTTTTTTTTATATATTTTTTTAATGATATGTTTATCATTTACAAGTTATATAAATAACGATTATTGCAGTGAAGCGGTTGAAAATGAGCTTAATAACTTGTAACAATCAAGGACAATCTTAATAGACAATTTAATAAAATCAGATGACAAATTCGGTCTATGGCCGATATAATTGGACTTATTGCGCAAAATGTGCATCTATATAAAAATATTTTTGAAAAAAAACTTATTAGCTACGTTGATTGAAACAAATAGTGGTAATAATTTTACCGCCGTATTGACTACTGAGCAATATTTATATATGTAATGTCAAATGATAGCATGAGAAAGAAAGAATTCAATGAAAAACTGGGCTGCCAGGATCATTTAAGTACTTTTTGTTGCAATAAATAATAAAACAAATGTTAAGTTAACTATTTATGTAATACATTATTTGTTTAATTTACAATAATTGCTTTTGTTCTGTTCGGCATTGGCTTAGGCGTTTATAAGCATTTCGGGATGTGTCCAAACCATGTTATCCCAATGCCGAATTGTATCACTGTTTTGGCATCTCTAGTATTTTATCGGTCATAAGCCGAGTTTGCCATCTGACTCTCACAGATACATACAGTACTACTTACAGTTATTTTACAGTCAGCTTTTGCTAATCCTTTAATTTTTACACTAATTTGAACGTTTGTATTAGGATGAATCAAATATTAAAATCCAATATTAATTATCATCAAATAGGCACGTGTTATTAAGGACACCGTATAATAAATTAATCACACTATTATTATTAGAACGTTAAAGATTGACAAGTATAAAGGAATAAAAATTATTATTGGTAATTATTTGCTTGTTAGATCGCATAGTCATAAAATGATTTTTATTGAATAATGTTTTTTTATTGCAGTTGCACCAACGATGTTATCTGATATGAACCAACTTCCTACAGTCCAACTTGGAAGCTTCACATTACAGTTAGAGTTAGATGAATTATCACCTGAAGTAAGCGAAATTGCTAGAAAAGAATTAAGGGAAACACCAGAAGTGAGAAAAGATGCGATTGAACAGTTAAGGGAACTTTTAAAAAGTAAGCAGATAATTAAAATTACTTTTATTATTATTCTGTTATTTGTTTTTGCAAATTTTGGGTAATGGTTCAGCATTACTTGAAAGCTAAAATGTTTTTCTAAGATTGTAATACTAATTTTTGATTTAACCAGACCTGTGAAAGATACTTGTTTATACATATCTATTTCACCAAAATCTAATTTTGTTAAATCAAAATTAGTTGAACCGTTTGGTAGCTGCAAGACGATAAACAAACACACAGGTTTAAAAAATTTATTTTTTTAACAATATGATAATAAAGAAAGTAAAAGATCAGAGCGGGTTTTACAAACTATAGGGGTATACATGATTATAACATTCCGGGAGCTGTTGAATTGTGCCACCTCTCGTTGATAACGTACAGAAAATCTAGAAAAAAATTAGTGATTAATTAATAATAATAATATTCTTTATTCAATTTGCGTACATACAAATTAAAATACGCGAATTCTAGAAGTCAATCGGATGCATAAACATTAAAAGATTTACTGTTGTATAATGATTATCAAAAATTATTGTAAATGATAAATTATTAATAGATTATACAGTTTTTGTAATTTCAATGATTAATTTAGGAATGTTTTATTGTAAATTCAAAATGACTAAAAAATTTTGAAAATTTATCAATTTCTGTTTAAACAGATTGACACTTTTGTTTTTAAATTATTAGTAACATTAAATTTGTTGATTGATGTTACGGCTTCAACAAGTAATTTCTTTTAAATTATACAACTCTTTTTGTTTAAAAAACCTTAACTTCAACTACCCATATAGTGAAAAATTCAACGCAGTGAGATTTGGAGATCGTGTTGGAAATGGAAGATATACTTTTTTACTCACAATGCCGTTGTCGTAAAACTTTTGCAAATATCTCAAAGCTGCACATGCAGCATGAGGTGTTGCTTCATCTTGCTGAAAGTACCCATAATGGAGTTCCTCGTCATCTAACTGATTGATGAACGGTGTCAATACTTTTTCTCTGTATCCTCCCGCATTATGTTACCATCAAAGAAGAAGATTGGTTCATAAATTCGCCTACGCGAGACTACCAATCATATGTTTTTTTTGTGGATGGAGAAGTGTCTTAATAAAAACATGTGAAATTTTAAAACACCAAAATCTAGTATTCTGAGAGTCAACATACCCTGATAGGTGGAACTAGACTTTGTCGCAACAAAATGTGAGATCCAACAATCTGTTGTCATTTAGGTTTCCTTGAAACTAGCTACAATACTCAGCTTGACGTGGGAGATCTACAATTGTAAGCTGATGTGTCGTAGTAACCTTATAGGAACGCAAATGTAGTCTTTTTTTGAACATTTTGGCATGTACTGTAAGCCACCCCAGATTGTGCAGACAACTTTGGTAAAGATGTTTATGGATTTTGCTCAATGCTTGCTCTTAAATCATTAACAACTTTAGCTTGTAATTCTGGTTTTCTGGTTGACTTTTCTTTATTTACAATCCCAGTCTACGTTCCTATAATGAGCTTTCAATTGAGCATTCTGTATTTGGATGTCGGGAAATCTCTCCAAGACTAATTTTTGCAGGCATTCATCGAGTAAATACCCGTTATTCAGAGTATCATTTCCATAGTAGATATTTTCTATATATACATACATATTTGCTGTCTCAACGTTGTGACAGCTTTAAAAACGTCAACTATACTATTAATTAACATTAACATTTCTTACATTATTTTTATTATAATATGTAACAGGCTGTTGCATTCACCGGTCACTGTATAATTTACAGTTTGAATTATTAACTTGAAACTGTAAAATTATTTAAAAAAATATGTATATAATTTTTTGTAAATTAATAAAACATGTGAGCTGTCACTAGACGCCTGACAGATGTGAAGAAATTACGACAATAACTAAATATGGTTTAATGAATAAAAAATAATCTATCACTGGTTTTTCCTAGAAAATCATGAGTACCTATTTAATAATCGTTCAGTTTCAATAAATACAAAAATTATAAATTCAAAAACTCATTTTCAATTGCGACATCTTAATTGTTTTAATCAGTGACTCAGCAATAGTTATATTTAATGTCGGCTTTGACAGTATTATTGTGACAATTAGTATAGATGTTCAACATCAAAAATTTTGCAAGACAAATTTTCGTGTTCTACAAACTTCCACATTAATAACTCTAAAGCATTATCAATTATTTATATAAACATTCAAATTTAATATAAATATTATTTAACTAATTAATATGAAAACGTTTGAACAAAAAATTAAGCTACCAAAAAGGAACAGAACTGTAAACCATAAAATAAAAAAAAATGTTTTTTTAACTTTTACACTAAAGCAAATATATAGATTATTTTAAGTGGCGCTATACAATTTCGCTCATATTTTTAAGCATTTGCATATATTTTTAAGTACCCTAAGGTAAACAGATACAAAAATCTATTAGGTGCTCATTTGTTTATTTGGCTGGAACTAAAAATTGTTTATATATTTACATAAGTGTAAGATTTTAGTTTAAAAGTTTTTTTCCATTTATGGTTCTTGGGTTTTACTTTTTTCAGAGGTTTGATTTTTTGCTAAGAAATTGTGTTTTTGTTTCCCTTTTTTTGTCGATTTTTTTTTGCTTAAATGCTTTATTTTTAACTTTCTAACTTTTAATTTTTTTGTGGTTAAACACATTTTCTGATTTTTGTTATGTTTTAGTGCAATTAGAATTATAAAATATTATGCCTGTCGATTTGTACCATTACCGGTTTACAGCTGAAAATTTTGTGTGTGAATAATCAAGCATTCTGTATTTTTTACTTATAAAAACAAAGTTTTTTTTTGTCAAATTTATATAGAACTAGTTTGGAAAAATACATTTTTAGTAAAAATGTTTCTTGTAAAAATGTTTCTTTATCTTTCAGAAAACGACATTTGTTTTGGCATATTTTTATAGTACTAATTTTAAAGAACACCTAGTCTAACAAAAAAAGATTTGTTAAAATCGGACTCTTCTGAAAAAGTTAAGCTAGGTCATACATAAAAAAAGTATATACGGATTGAATTAAGAACCTCCTTTTTTGTCGGTTGAAAAAAGATGCAATACAATTATTTCTTAACAAAAACAATGTTGTCGTTGCGTGTTTAGTAAATAGAAAAAATCATAATAATTATAAGACTAGAAAATTGTGACCTGGCAGTCTACTTTTCCAGAATTATCAAAAAATATTAAAATCAAAGAGGAAAAAAAAAGTTTAGAAATTGATGAAGAGTTTTCTAGTATCGAATTTATTAAATAAGCACTGTTTTAATGTGAAATGAGATATATGAGATATACACATTACACATATGTAATGAAATAATATTCTAACGAATCGTTTGAAGAAAGGCTGATAATATTAAAGAATTTTAACCTAAATTTTAATATAGAAAGTAAATGTTGTAAAGTTGCAAAGAATATATTTATTTCTTTCTTTCAGATTTTTTTCAATTAGTAAAGAAGAATATGATATATAATCAAGATAAAGTATTGAAAAATAAAAAGAAAATAAGATGTTTTCTTATGTTATAAATAATTGTAATAATAGGTACGGAAATCTATACAAATAAGATAAGCAAAAGCATAATTTAGCATTACTGAATCCTAGAAAAGCGGATTACTCTAAACAGACTTTGAACGCAGAGAACAAGCACAAAACATATGAAGAATTGACAATGAAGTTTTGAAACATAAAAAAATTGAGAAATGAAGTGAACGTTTGTGAAAATCTGGTAGATGCTGCACGCAATTTTAAACATATGAAATGAATTGTTGCAATAACAGCATTATAATCTAAAACAAGATAAAAAAACATTTCCAATAAAACAAATACAGCGGTAGAAATCTGTAATATTATTAATGACATGACTTTAAAAACATGTTATAATGATATTTTAAGTCACATCATTAAATCTTGTGCTTGGGAAATATGTGAATGTAGTCGGCAACTCATTACGCTGTAGTATTTTCTTTAATATACTCAAAATTGCACAATTAAGACCGATATTCAAAAAAGATGATGAGTAATAATTATCATCCCATAAGTCTTCTGTCTCTCTTTTTTTAAAAATATTCGGGGCAGTAATGTACCAAACAATTTTTTATTGGTTTTTTTTAATAAATTTAATTGGTTTAATGTAAGCTCTGTAATTTATGTAGATACAGCAATTTTTGCTTTTATTGAGCAAGTTGTGTGTAGAAAACAACGAAACAATAGTAAGATTTATTTAGATTGTGTCAGAAACGTTTGTCGGTTTGAATCAAAACATTTTAATTTCTTATTTGAAAAATATAAATTTAATTGGGTAAAATTTTACTTTACAGAATTCAGACATAATTATTGAAAAAACAACATGTAAAAAAGATTTCTAAGATGCGTCAATTATATACAGAGAAGTGAAAAAGTTTACTATTTTTTATAATTAATATAAAGGACTTACATTATTATAAGCAATAATTGTCAAAATCCTAAACTTTACTAACGACACAAATCTTTTAATTTTTAAACAAAACATAAAAACAACCGCAGCTCATTAATGCACACAAAAACTGTAAAAGCAAAACAATGTGTTAAAGACAGCAACGTTTTAATCAATAAGAAAAAAACAATTGCAATGCAATTTCACACATCAACAAATAAAACTGTTTTAACTAAATTAGCAATTAACAAGGAAACAATTAATTTATCACAATCAACTCGTTTTTGAGTGTTGAAATTGACTTAACCTTGAACTGGTTCATTGGTTGTTTCATGTAGTTCTACAATTATTGTAGAACCACTGTCTAAGAAATTAAATTAAATACATTTTACCATAAGTGTCTTGAAAAAGTTTATTTTTAAATAAGGCATAATATTTTGATAACAAGGAAAAAATGTAAACAAAATGTTTGTTTTTCAAAAAGGCGCCTTACGGAATATGTTTGGCATGATAGACAAGAAATCGTGATATGACTTATTGAGTTTCTAAAGCATTTCTAATCTTTTTGATAGAACTCAACTATAGCATGGTTTGATGCGTCCACGTTTTGTTTACAGAAGACAGAGCAGAGAGTGTACTAGCTGTACCTATTGCATTTTTTATCCGGTGTTTCAATTATTGTGTTTTGACAATTGTAATGTGCTGACGTCATTATATGTGGCTAGATTTGACTTGTTTTGCTTTGTAGTTTAATTTATTTTAGTATGATGTCACTCGTTTCACGTTGCACCAGAAAATGGCGCAAATGCCTGCAGCAGGCATTTGTGCACAGCACTGTGCTCTAAAACTCAATGTCAGTTGTGAATAGACACCTGCAATACCGGTTTAGCTGACCGGCACTTAAAAATGTATGAATCATAGAATCATATGAACATAGCTGAATCAAGCCAAGACAATTGTTTTATTTTCTAAAGCCACCTTTAATTATTGTTAATTATATTATATTATCTTATATATTATATGATAGGATTGAACTAGTTAATTTTGACTTCTCTCTCTACATAACAACTTAAAGCATATCAATAAGAAATTTCTACTAGGTAATTCAAGAAAAGCATGGGTGTTGCTTTACTAATATTAAATTTTATAGACAATTTTATTTTATTGTCTACAGAACGGCTTTTGCACTTTGAAATTAGAATTATTATTGTGATTATTGTTTTTTTAACAAGCAAATTGGTTTTCAAAAGTTTCAAAGCAATTTAACTTTTAATGAAAACAATTTTTAATAATTATTCTTGAAAAAAAATAGCAGACATTTCAACAGTAATTTATATTAGCTGTCAAGACTTTAATTGCTATACTTTTTTGTGAATGTTTAGATAATCGTAAAATCTTTTTTTTTGTTTATATGTATGAGATATTAATCAAAACTGGATGCATGACGAGTTGTTTGTTAAGAGAATATTGTAGTTTATTTATTTACGAACCTTCAGATAGTTTGACATCTTTCGGCATTATCTTCTACACTAGTTTTTTTTTAGACCTTTATAGCCTGGTTTAGAAACCTTGTGTCTTTTTCAGTAAATGTCAAGAAGATTTATACCACACATAAGAAATTTTCGGAATTATATAATTGCTGCATAATATTATCAAATATTTTTCAATATTAACAGAAACTTTTTTTAATAAAAGTTATATATATAAACAAAAGTATTTGTACGTGTTCGACAAGGCACTATTTTGCTTGCTCAATTTTTGTCGTTGACTAATACATTATGTTCCTTATAAGCTGATATGTGGTCATATCAATATTTTTGTTTCAAATATCGACTTAAATTTTTCAAACATATGCAGTTTGGATGACTGATTATAACATATTGATATTTTGGAGCTGATTTGATAATGGGCTTAAGAAGCAAAGTTTATTTCTTACGGTTTATTCTTTTTTAAACTATTAATTTCTTACTTTTAATTAAGCTTCAATGTTTTTATATCTTTGTACTCAGAATTTAATGAATAAGTACATCATAGTCTGGCTTTAACGTTTAAAATCCATTAAAGAATAATAACATTATATTTATTTTGAAAAAAACTTTGAATTTATATTTATAATTATGTCATTTTATTTTATATTATATTCGTATCGCATTAAGCGTGTTTAATAATAAATAAAGTATTTTTTAATAAGCGCCGCAATAATAAATTCTTTTCAACAATTTTTTTTGACGCTTAGAAGAATGTGCCGCTTTTTTCTCACCCAATCAAACCATATCTTTAATTCTAATCAAGTTCTATTTGGATTAATCTATTTAATATAGAGATGTATTATTATTAATCAAAAGCATCTGAGTTTTGTTTGAAACAAAAATTTTAATAGGCCAAAGACATTTATCTTATAGTAACGAAAGAGTAATGTATTTCTTTATTAAAATGTTTTTTCAAATAACAATTATTTTTAGAAAATAGGGATACAATTAGTTAATCGTTACAACCAATTACATCAGTCTAGGAAGTTTGAAAATTATTAACTACTCACATTTTTTCTCAAGTTCAAAAAATATAGAAGCGTTCTACTTCATTTTCTGAGGCGATCATATTTTCTACAAAAGAGCTAATCTATACCTACAAACACGTATTGGTGATTATCCGTTAACGGAACTACTGACATTCTGATTTCACATTAAATATTGCGGCTGTGCATCGTGCAAACGTTTGATTGACTTTTAATTAAAGTGTGATTTAATCTGATTCCTGAAATTGTTTCAACTAAATTTAAAGATTTACAAAAATACACCAACGCCCGTTAGAAAAAATTATGGTTATGCCGATCAGTAAACTTAAGAAAAAATACATTCTAAAAAGAATATATTATTAGACACATTATTACTACGCTTGGATTAGAAATATAATTACAGTAGAGTACCCTTTAGTCAGCGAGTTGCACTTAAAATGTGCAACATGAACTAAATTGCTTTTATTACATGAAAATTCATCATACAATTGATGACTTAAAACCACAAAGTTATTTTTTGACCAGATGCAATCTCTGGTTGGATCAACTCAATGCTATGAAATGATGAAAATAACAAATGACAAAGAAAACTGTCAGAAAATTTTAAGAATGTTTAAAAAACGTTTTAAAATTTTTGAAAATAATGGACAGAATTACCATACACAGGTATATTTTAGGTTGGGTTTAGAGAATGCAAAGTTCGTACTAGAAAATAAAACACTGTGTACATCTAAGCATCTATTAGTATGACAAATTATATTAGGAGCTTTTCTATTGACTTGTCTTAGGTGAAGACCTCTTATGTGTAATTATGTTACCTAAAAATCAATCTTCAACTCAGTTCATCTGTCGTTGACTACTTTAACTAAAAACATTGTGTAAACTGTGTTTTTTGGTCTTGATTTACTTATTGGTGATTTTCTCGATAAGTTTCTCTATCTATCACATTTTGTTACCTTCATTTGTTAATTCATTATTTTATGTTGCAGAAGAGAAGGATCTTTACGTACCTTACGACAACGATATTTGGTTAGTTCGATTTCTACGTCCTTGTAAATTCTATCCAGAAAGCACCTTAGAATTGATAAAAAGATATTATGCTTTTAAAGTAAAACATTCTGATTGCTATGATAGTTTGGTGCCCAGTAGAGAAAAAAATATTTTTGATCATGACATTTTAAAAGTATCATCGAACAGAGATCAGCTTGGACGGCGTTTATTAATTTTAGAGTTAGGAAGTAAGTAATTTTTGCTGTTTTGTTTATAATTACATTAATTATTTTGCAATTTAGAAAGATGGAAACCTAGCGAAGTTACTTTGGATGAAGTTTTTAAAGGTGCCGTACTGTTCTTAGAAGTTGCAATGTTAGAACCAACAACTCAAGTTTGTGGAGCTTCAGTTATTTTTGATATGGATGGTCTTTCTTTATCACAAACTACTAAATTTACCCCTTCATTTGCCAAAAGAATTGTAGACTGGTTACAAGTAAGTAATAGTAGTGTGACAAATATAACTGTTTTATGGTCAATAATGCTATCAACCTGAGCCCAAGTTTTAAAACCTGACAATTAAATAAGAATAATGATTGAGACTAAAATAATGAATGCTATTTTAGCTCATTGGCAATCATAAACTTTTTTGCTTAACTGAAAAGACAAATATAAATTGGAATCTACTACATAGTTGTTTTTCTCTGTTAGGCGCAAGAAAATACAATCGGGCTTGTCGAAAACTGTTGACAGGCAGTGAAAGAATTAGGAAAAGAGAGACGCACTAATATATTTTTGTACACGTTAGAATAATTAGTCAAACAAAACCATATAATAGACTATTATCAATTGATTATTAGAAATTAGGCAACGGGTTTTCTTTCAGATAAATATTGTTATACGCTTTCAAAACCGTTTTTCTCAATAAATCTCTGAGACTTTAAGTTTTTCTTACACTGAATCTTAAACCATGTTTTTTCTGCTAGTATGTTATAGTCTGGACATAAAGCTTTTTTTCATATGCCTAAACGTTCAACGGTTGTTAGAGATTATTTTGATTATCATTCTTGCTAAGATATTTTGTTAACTGCAGCTTTAAATAGTTTGTCTGTTGTTTTGCCCTAGGTCTCTAAAAAGTCTTGATGGTTTTTCTCAGCAGGCGTTAAAATAAAATATTGATTATTTTATTTTAACGCAAAGTAAAATATTGATTATTTTATTTTAATAACAAAGAACATTATATTGTGGTTACTAACATTACCATCTGAGCAATTCTGCTAAGGATAGAATAGTTGTTTTTTGAGAAAGTAATTTGTTCTATTGCAAAATTGTCTGCCATGTTGAGTACTCTGCAATGACAATAATGCGTGCGTGCTTAGTGTGGACCGAAGAACATAGAAAATAGGTGTTTCAGTTTAGACGTTTCTCTAAATATAATTGTTTTAAACAAAAGAGCAATTTGTTATTATGTAAGTTTTGTATAGCATTATTAAGTAATTGAATTTTTGTATACTGTTTGCGTTTAAACTTTTTTTTTTAATTGCGAAACGCTGTTGTTAATATGTGGAAAGCAGTGTTATTGCTTATGAAACTGATTATCTTTTTTGTTTATTTGACGCTGTATGACAGATGCGTGTTATTTCAACGACGTTTTGCAAAACACTTTACTGTTATCTTCAGATTTCGGCTGCGTATGTAGACATACTGCTCGTTAGACTATAGAATTTTTTTGAAAAAAAAAAGTTGTTTAAATTAATGCTCTTAAAAGTTGCTTAATGTTTTTAATTGCTTAATTCTAGATGTAAGCTTACCACTTTGTCAGAAAATCACGTTTAAAAAATATTTTTTTAAGGCTAACACTTGAATATCAGTATATTGTACATCAGAATAACTTTAGATCATGACTTATTGAACAATGTTTTTGCTACATTTGGTAAAATTTTATTTTATTTTTGTAGTATAATAAATGTTGATCTTAATCAATCACTTGTTATGATTTGTGTTTTTTATATGCTGTCAAACAAATTTGTTTTTTGTTAGTTTCTTTCTTTTTAAAAATGTTTAGTACTTTTTCTAATTTTATCAAGTTTGGCTGCGTTACCGCTCTCTGACAGTGATATTGTTTTTATTTATTGTCTTGTTATTGCTTGGGTAAACGTATATTATGATTTTTATGCCTAAAATCTGTAGTTTTTTCTACACATAGTCAAAGATTCTTAAATTAATCAATGTGCAATAGTTAGTGGCATATTTTGTAAACAAAAACGGATGACTTTAGTTCTTGAAAAAATATTATGTTATCTTTTTATAATGGAATAATCTAGAAACAGAAACATTTATAATTGATGCTAGACATTTACGTCTGGCGTATTTTACGGCTTCACTGACAAACTCGTTCAATTGTCGGCTACTAATATTGACTGAATAGACCAGTGCAACGCACGCAGTCGAATACCGTTCACGTACTATATCCAACCTTCTATTGCTTGTTTGGATAGGTTTGGTTGATGCTTTTCATAATTTTTATTATTGTAATTTGTTAATTGCAAATATTGTACTGAACGTGAATACTGTTTATCTTTTTATGACATTTTATAATTAATTTTTTCTTTGATTTGACGTTTATGATAACTAAATTCTTTTTGTTAAAGTAATTTTTTTAAAATTTAATTACACCTAGTTTAAAATTGTAGGTCAATGGATTTTAAGGAAAAAAAACTAATTTTGTTTGGAAATATTTATTCATAACACTAAAACTTGTCAATAGCTACTCAACAAATCCAAAAATAATGTAGAAAATCGGTAGACAAACATAAGATAATAACAGTACCTAATTGGTATCATTTTGTCCTTATTTATATTTGTCTCGAGTGCTCAATGCGTGTATTAGGTTAACTTGAACAATAAACCACTTATGTATAGCCTAGAATCTTAAAAGATAAATAAATGCGTTATCTGAGTAATATGAGGTTTTTCTTTTTAGGATAGCGTGCCACTGAGAATAAAAAACATTCACATTGTCAACCAGCCCTACATTTTTAAGCTGGTTTTTAATTTATTCAAGCCGTTTCTCCGTGAAAAACTTCGAAATCGTATAATCTTTCACGGAACAGATCGCAAGTCTTTACACGAACATATAAGCCCAAAATGCTTACCCGATGTCTATGGCGGAACTTCTGATGTACCTAGAATTACAGGCCCACAGTGGTATGAACTTCTCGTACAGTGTGAACAGGAATACAAAGGTATATAATATGAAACCTTATAAATAAATAAATTATTATGATTAATTTCAGCTATTAGCAGTTATGGCTACAATAAAAAATAAATAATTTAATTTGTTCAAATGAAATATTTTTAGTGGTGGTGAACTGTTTAGTAAAAAATATTGTTGTAATTAGGTGATACATTTAAAAAATTGTTGATATTTGATACTGATTTGTAAAAATTTTGTATAAGAAAAATAAATTTTATTTTATTTATTATTAAGAACAAAGTTTTTTATTTGTGTGCCAACAAGTTTTTCGGAACATAATTGTACATTATTACTTTATTACATATGAATAAAAAGCAATCAGTTTCTGTGGCAAGCTTCTCTGTTTATCAAATAATCAACGCAAGCAAGCCACAAAAAATAAATAAAACATGTTTTTTTTCAGATGTTAGCTGAACGCTTTAAGTTCAAAAAAATTTTTTGTTAAAAATATGAAACTTTAGATTTGAGAAGTGGCCTATGATGATTGTTTACGAAATTGCTAATCGTGGTGCTAGAACAAAACTAGGACACTTCAAAAAATGTCGATTTTGAATTATCTTAATTATATATGATGTTAAAAAATGAATAGTTAGATTTTCAATCATTAATCATTTAAACGCAATATAAAATAAATTCGACTATTAGAATATATTGTTTGTGAGTTAATAGTACTAAAACATGTTGCAAAGTCTTTTTTTTGTTTAAGTTGGGTTTTATTATTTAACTTTTTTGTTGGTGGAAAAGTAAAACAGTTCAAGATGTTTTTAGATACTAATTTATTTTATAGATACTTTTATTATTGTATAAGGTTTAAAACATTTTTTTTAAGTTAATCAAGTATCACACTGTTAAATATATAACCCTACAGCAACTAATAAAAAATTATTTAAAATATTTTTTTTAGGTTGCTTTTTGTGATAATTTACTTGATTTATTAAAAACAAATTAAAATTTTTTTGAGACATACTGTACAGCTTCATATTCACTTATTTTTTATAACATTGTCGATATGCAAAAAAATTTGGTTTGAAAAAATTATAGAAAACGAAATTGTAAACCAATAAATTAAAAGTTTTGTATAATTAGCTAAATATATTTGCACATTTGAGCCATTTGAAATCAACGATAGACCATCATTGGAGTTAGTACCTGCCAAAAACTCTTTAGATTCAAACTATCAAAAATGTGTTATTTACAATTGGAAACAATTACATATATTACATTACATATAAACCAATAGGATCAAGTACCTATCCCCCTTACAATAGAACACTATATTCAAACAATTAGCGCTGCTAAACTATTAAAATATCATATTTAAAAATAAATAAATTTGGTACCGTGAGAAAAATTTCAACATCTATTGTTCATCTACGGTCACTACCATAAAAATGCCATCTGTGCAAGGTTGTCAAAGGCCTATATTATTTTCACGGTCTTTTTTATGAAATTTGATAAAACAAATAAAACAAAGGAATGCTGAAATAAACTGCCACACAAGTTTTAGGAGAAAATGTGTCACTCTTGAAATAAAACCGGACCACTAAATTAGTTCTATATTTTATGATTTTCTTTTCAAATAAATTTTAGGCAAACAGCAGCATCTTCCCTGCAATAAAAAAAATCGAGGCGTCAAATTCAACCTAAAGAAGGAAGGAGCCCTATAAAACCAAATCTTCGAGCCAGGAAAAAAGAGAAGACTTTTTATCCCAGAAATCTTCGTTCGTTAGCGACGTCTAGCAACATAATAATGTTTTGCGTATTTTGCTTAATACGAGTTTGGCCGCCTCGCCGCTTCAGTTCTATTTCTTGACTTACGTAGATTAGCATCTGACTGCGTACTGTTTTTATTAATAACTTCTCGAGCTTGGCAGCCTCGCTTCTTGAGCTTAGAAACATTGCTTATTTTCACAGAGATTATCACTTTACAGTAGTAGTGTTTGCGTATTTCGCCTAGTACAAGCTTGGCAGCCTAGCCGCTTGAGCTCTATTTTGCAACTTAGGTAAACAAGTAGCCTGTTGTATACTGTTTTTATTACCAACCACTCTCAGCTTGGCAGCCTAGCTTCTTGAGCTCATAACTCCTGTTAATTTGCACAGTAGTGGCTTTTCGAAAATAAGTTTTGGGTTGTGTATCTTGCCTGATATGAGCTTGGCTGCCTAGCCGCTTCCCAGATATGCCCATGCAAATATGGGAATTTTCTTTTAAGAAATTTTTGTAGCAACGTTTCATTTTATATTCAAAAAAAGCTTCTACAGTCAAAAAAATTAAAATTTATTTTTCAAAATACAAAAAAAATGCCGTCTTACATGTAGGACGTTGGGCATATAGGTGACATATACTACATATTTACAGCGTTGGATGTTGAATGGTAACTAAGAAAACATTTCACATGTTACACTTTTTTTACACATTACACTTCATTTTCCCAAAACATGCGTCTTCGAGGAAGTTGAACATATCCACTTAGTAGCAGAATTCCAATAAAAGCCTTCAATTCTGATATTTCAATACGAACTAAGTGATTTTTTGTTGTATGTATCGGTTAGACTCCATAATAATTAAATCTGAAATTTTGTCGTCAAAAAAAAGAGCAAATAATTCTGAAGGACTCTTTTGCTCAAAACTCAAACCGCTAGTGGCAGAAAATTCTATTATATTTGTTGGTAAGTATTGTTGTATCCACTCGTAGTGTTTTTTCTTTACGCTGCGACATTTTTGCGTAGACAAAGTTTTTCTTTTTTTGAGCATTTGCAGAGAAAGTTCATCTTCCGATGAATATTCATTATCACTAACAACAATGTCCACATACATGTTTACTTCTGCAGGAGCGCGAAGTTGAGCCCCCGGTAAATTATTTATATGGTATAGATCTTCGTCTCCCGAATCTTCGTCAGTCTGATTCCCTGAAGTACTTTCAGGAGGAAACATCGTTATAGAGTTGACTTGCTTTTGAAACTCTTCATCATTTTCTACCATTTCAAGTGCTTCATTCAAAGAAAAATTTCTGGAAAAAATGATATTATAGTAGTACTTATGCCCAACGTCCTACATGTAGAACGGACAAAATCAAAGATCAAAAAAGACATTTTGAATAATTCTATTCATATTTGTTAAATCACATTATTATTTTTTAACATTTTTTATATAGGTTACAGTTATCAGATGAATTTTTTTTTATGTAATAACAGAAAAATCACTTACTTTCCAAAACGTATATCGTGATCTGCCATTTTTAAAAACACTTATATTCACAGGTTTTACACTTTAAAACAATAACTTTTTAACTCTGACCAATGCGTCCGCTTACTTCGTCAATGTTATAAAAACTGTTTGGTTGTGGAAAATTATTTCCAGATTGCAGGTTTTTGCAAGTTTGAACATGAATGCAACCGGCCTACATATAGGACGTTGGGCATATCTGGGTTTTAAGCTTTGTTTTGCAATTTACGTAGATTAATATTTACAGCCCAGTGTTTCTATCAACAAGAAATATCAAAATATTGTTATAAATTTATATTTTATAACTAGATCCAGCTAAACCAAAATTTATCGATATTATCGATAAAAATTTATCGAAATTACAAAATTGTAGATTATATCGATAATAATGTAACTTTTATTTTAAAATAAATAGTTGTCAGGATTACTTTCAATAACACTTGTTGTACAACAAGTGTTATTGTACAAGTACATTCTTAAGTACAACCTTCTTGCTGCTGCAAGAAAAACACAAGAGCATAATTTTGTTTCAAGAGCACAAATGTCTTTTTGTCATATTTATGTATTGTTTTGGTGTTTTTTGTTGTTGACCTATTGTTAACTCGTTTCCACCCCGATTGGGGAAACAGATTAGCCAGTTTCTGCGGGGAGTGCTATTTCAACCGTTGTTGGTTTTACAACATTTACTGAGTGGACTTTAAACTTCTCAAAGTAGTAAAAACACATTTAAAGTCTAAGACTAAAAGTTGTTCAATTTGCTCTAAACGTAGCAAGCATATTCAAAGCTTTAAGACTGAAAGCCTTTCAATCTAATTTTAAGATTATAAAAATGCTATCCATTTGTTTAACACACAAATGTTGTTTCTAAACAAAACTTTCAAAACCAAACAACTTTACGGTGAAATTTACAGTAAAACACACACTTTCTGCTTTGCAAAATGCACGCAGCATATTTTTAGATCAATGACGATTCTTATATTTACATAATTTCTGGCAGTATGCGTTTGGCGTTTGCACCTTTGGCAAACTATATAAATTATATTGTCACATTATCTCTTGAATTAATATTCGATCATCAATAATTGAACAAAATCTATTATAAAAAAAATTCTCAGACACCAGATTACGAGTGAGATCTATTGCCTTATACATTGTCGAAAGTCTTAAGACTTATGTTCCAGCCAAGATATCTAAACTTATTACTTATTACTTAAAGTTACCCAACCCATTATTCAAAATTTTATATTTCTTTTAAAATACAATTATAATTCTAACCGAGATTAAAACAAAAAATTTATTATCAAAATTAGTTAAATAGTACAGCTTTGATAAAAAATAACAAAAAAAAACTTAGGAGAAAGAGTTATCCTAAAAGAAGAGTTAACTAAAAACCTAAAAGAGTCTACATTGAAAACGCTGAATAGTCCAACACCTTTCTATTCTGCAGAAAATCTTATAACAAACATAAAAAAAACTTAATTGGCAAATTGTATTAAAAAAATTACAAGAATTCATGTACACTTGAGCTAATAAATTTTTTTTTTATTGTATCTATTGACACAATTGGAAAATTGGGCAAATTTCGGTCATTAAAAATAAGATTTGCATTTTTTGGTACATTATTTTGCAAAAACCTGCTCTATTTTAACATCAAGAAACCAAACTTTCAAAGACTTGATAAAATTAACCGAAATGCTGACACAAAGTGACAATATCAACATGATTCTAACGAATCAACATCATCACATTAATTCGAAAGAATTTATATTATAGAATTTATATTAATAGTACAGCTTTGGTAAAAGAGATTTTGTTGCTGAATTGACGCAAATTAATGGATTTGAAGCTTTAAGTCTTTTTTTCTTTTTTTTTGTTGTTTAAACCCGATTGAACTAATGTTGAGCGATTAAAAAATACAATAATTATCTTGAGAATTCATCATTCATCAGTCGTACATGTTATTAGACAACAGGTCGATTTAATACCAAATAAGAAATAGCTGAACTGCATTAAACATGTAATAAAAGTAGGGCCATCATTTTTAAATATGCAACTAAATGAAATTACAAATCTAAATAATAACAACTTATGTAAACTTGATTTTGATTTAGATTAATTATTTATGTTTTTCACCCACTTTAATAAAAAGAAGGAGGTTATCAATTCGACTGTATTTTTTTTGTGTGTTACCTCAGAACTTTTTTCTGGGAAAACCGATTTTGATGATTCTTCTTTTATTTGGAAGTTTGTGCTTGTGCTTTCCAATTGGTCCCATTTAAATTTAATCAAAAACAGACCAGGAGTTTTTAAGTTATTTTTATTAATGTTTTTTTAACATATTTTTTTGACACTTACGATTGATTATAAAAGTTTATGAAAAAATAAAAAAAATAATTTAGTTAAATTAAATAATAGTATAATTACTTAAGTAATTTAAGCAATTTGATTATTATTAATTATGTTGTTAAATGTTTTTGATAATGCATTACAATACCAAAGAAAATGTCCTCTTGATAAATTTCATATATATAAGCGCAAACCATTAAAAAAATCTATATATAATAGTATCAATTAATTAAATATTTAGTAAACAGTAGATTTTCTATTTTGAGATAAATGTTTTTTTCTTTCTTCGTTTGTCTTATTTGCCATATTAGCAGCGTGCTTAGTAGATCTACCCACATTGAAACCAACAATAGTGATCAAATACACTAAAAATCAAGAAATAAAAAAAAATTAACAAAAAAAAAACTAACTTTAAAAAATGAAAAAATGCACTAAAAAGAATAAAATAATTGAGTGAACTTGTATACTTAAGAAACAATAAAATTATTTGGATACTATAATGTACAATTATTGTTATTTTTGAAGCCGGTGTCAGTCAAACTAGGTTTGTATAAGGTTGTATATAATTATTATGATTAGTACATATTTACATATTGATCATAATATATTATGATATACTAATCATAATATTAATCATAATAACTTTCCGCACGCAGCGCGCAAGCGAGCAGACGCAGGCGCTCATCCTACCTTGACTGACACCGAGTCCAAAAATAACAATAATTGTACACTATAGTATCCAAATAATTTTATTGTTTCTTAAGCATACAAGTCTACTCAATTATTTTATACTTTTTAGTGCATATTTTCAGTTTTTAAAGTTGTTTTTTTTTTTATTAAAATTGTTTTTTAGTTTCATTTTGATCAATTTAATTTAAATAAAATTCACAAAGCGGAAAGAAGCTCACAAATAATATTATCAGCCATTAATATTAATGGCTGATTAATGTATATACCACAGCAATTCATATAAGCTTCGGGCACACTTTGTGGTTTCTGATATGAATCTTTACAGAAGATCAATAGCACATGACAAAGATTTTTCTTTGATGAGTTTACAGTATGCTGGAAAAGTAGAAACATCTGAAAAAAGAGAACAGTCATTTACATATTTGAGGGATGAATGGGGAAGCAAAGTTTTTCATGAGAGATACGCAGCTGTTTTGAAAAATCCTAATGTAAACATTCACATTGTATCTCACAAATAAGAGTCTCATGATCAAAGCGGAGGGATTTGTTGCAGCTATTCAAGATGAGATAATTCTCACAAAAGCATACACAAAATATATTTAATTAATTATGCTTTGTGGTTATTAATATTGAAACAAAATCCTAAACAGATAAATACTGTATGTGTACAGAGAGTCTATTCAACACATCACTTCTGCTTGTATGTGTGTGTAATAAAGCAATTATTCTTCCACGCAATTTTTTCGAAAGCCATAACAATCACGATCTGTAAAGAAATAAATATTATTAAAGCTAAAACGATACACTATTATAAATACATTTTTCAATACCTATTTAAACACAATAAATTTGAGATCTTTTAAGATCTTTTAAGATATTTCGATTAGGACAGATTGAAAACTTGTTGTCTATATTTAAAGAATGAAATTGTTTTTGTAAGAGACATCGATGATAATCTACAAAATGTTCAAACTTATTAGATAACTAAGAAATGCCTGAACATTTCTCATTAAATACAACATATTCACAAAGAATTGAAATGAAGGTGAGAATAAGCAGGTAACTCAACGTCTGAACAACGCAAGCAAAAATTAATTTTTTACCTGTTTTGATCAGTGTGAACGGTTAATGTCATATTTTGTAGAGTTCAACAATCTCTAAAAGTCGTCTAAAAACGATTTTGGTTTGCAATGTGTTGTTAAAAGTAACTATTTTTTTCAGAGATTTTCTATAAAAAAAATGATTTGGCTTAGTTGTGCAAAAATTGAGCTGTGCAGGGGTTAGTTAAAGCTTGTTTTTGTGGAAAAAAAATGCTTTTTATGCATTTTTTAACATCTAACACGTTACCTTTATGGTTATACTAGCTGGCCCGGCGAACTTTGTTCCGCCTTAGTTTTGTTATTTTATTTTTTATTTTTATTTTTTTTGTCATTTGTTTTGTTATTATATGTCAGATGCGTTTACGTTTTATATTGTATGTCACGTCACACGGAATGGGATAAAAAATATTCTTTGTTGGGCTACTGGTTCTAAACAACCACTCCACCAATTTTCAGCCAAATCGGTCATAAATAGATATAGATTTTTAAAATAAACGACCCCAAAAACTATAAAAATGATACCCAAATTAATTATTCACATTTATTACCTTTATCACATTCATTTTACAACCCTCTTTAACTTAAATATCATTTTCAAAATCAACGACCTGAAATTCCTCGAAAATAATACCCATATCGTTTTTTTACATTTTTATCCCTAGAACACTCTCTTTTCATCCTCCTAAGAGTAATTTTTTAGAAAGCAGGAAACATACCTATTTATTTTTTTTTGAGAACTTAGGCAATTTATGGGAAAAATTATGAAAACGACATCAATCTTTAGACATTTTGCCCTCTTTCCGCCCTATCAAGGAATGATAATATTTTACTTCTAAAATTTCGGATTTAAACATAGATATTATTTTTAAAATAAACAATCCAAAATTTTTGAAAATCATACTAATATTGGTACTTGTCATTTTTTGTTCCTATCCCACCTCTTTTTATCTCTTTGTTAATAAAAAGTATTCTATTCTTTTCATTCAAATCCACTCATCATAATTTTTGATACAAACTTTCACCCAAAGTTTGTAACCCTTTACATGTAAACGCACGGTCCAACTTTGGTTGGTGGTGAGGGAGTGGATCGACTTATTTGGAACGGTAATTTGCCGAGCCTCACCGAACGTTTCCGACATCGCAATCCTAATTTTGATTTAACCCTTCTTTTAGAGGGTGGTTTCTGGAATAAAAAGTATCCTATGTCCGTCTCCTGGCTCTAAGCTACCACCTCACCAATTTTCAACCATATCGGTAAAGCCGTTCTTGAGTTATAAGTGGAGTAACTAACAGACTTTCTTTTATATATATAGATATATATATATATGTTGTTTCGCCACAAAGCAATGAATACAATGGCTCAGGTGGCGGAGTCAACAATGGCAATTTTACTTTACCATTAAGGCAGCATAATCTAGGGGTTTCTCCGGAAAACTTTAATGCACCACAGTACTCGCAAACTACGTCCATTTGCCCAATGCAAACGCAAGGATGCAAGCTGTAATCATTGCTGCAATCGTATTGAAACGCTGCTCGATTCAAATCAGCACTTTGTTGACCTCTGTTCGCTCGACGATTCTGCATAGCCAACCGAGCTGTTTCACGGGCTGCTCACTTTGCTCTTGTGATTGAGAAGCACGAAGTCGAGCCATACTATCGCGGCGCTGTTCACGTGCAATTTCTTGTTCTTCTTCAGTCCTTTCATTTGCAGTATTTCGTATTCTTCTTGCATCACGGCTTTGTCGGGAAAGATTCGATCGTCTTGTTCGCGGCATTATTAATTAAACTTCACTTCACCTAAAAAGTAAAATTTTCAACCATACCGAGTTTTATAGTTCACTTCACTTACAAATATCAAATTGTCATCCATACGTCATTACATATCTGTCATTATACGTCAATTACATAGCTGTCATTTGCGTTTTGTTTCTCGGTAATTTGCCGAGCTTCACCGAACGTTTCCGACATCGCATTTCACATTTGACTTTCACCCCTCTTTTAGAGGGTGGTTTCTGGATAAAAAGTATCCTATTCGCTCAGTGCGAAGCCATGGTGGGGAGAAACTGATTTACCGTCAGCGCTACCCGTGGCTATATCCGATACTACGGGGGGCTGTTTTTATATTTTGAGTTAGCTAAATATACAAGTGAATTGTTATTTAAAATTTATTTAAATAAAATAATACAAAATGAGTCACAAATGTTGTTGTGTTGTAAGTTGTAAGAATACAGGTAGAAAAAGTGCTTGTCATTTTTATAAATTTCCAACAGCAAGTTGGAAAATAAATCAAAGGAAAAAATGAATAGCCGCTGTTAGGAGACAAAAGTAAGTAGAATCATAACCTTACTATCCGTAATAATAAAAATCTTGAAAGGAGTAAAACTTAAAAAAATAGTAAGTTTAGAAAATGCTAGGAATATTATTATTTAAAAAAAAAAAATTTTTAAACATTTTTAAATTTAGCATAATTTAGCATAATTATATATTAAAAAATAAGATTAAATTTTTTTATTATAAACTTTTCCTTAATTATTTAAGATTAATTTACTCTTTGCCACTTATTATATTAAACTGAAAGATTATCCATTCCAATGATCATAAATTTTAAGTATTAAATATTAAAAATTTTCTATTTTCTTTGCAGTATTGATGGCTCATTGTGGACTCCAAAGGCACATGATTATATTTGTAGTGATCATTTTATTGGAGGCCAAAAATTTGATTTATTTGATTTCAGTTAACCTATCTTTATGTGTGCTAACTTCTATGCTACTTTTTCGATATTAACTATACTTACATTTTATTTTTTAATGCACAAGAACACTTTACATTAACAAATATTTATTATAAATATTCTCTCTAATTAAAAAAGCATTTTTTTATTTATCATTCTATATTATTATTACAATACTTAGTAAAATATATTACAATAGCCCCCTGTAGTTCAACCGTACCATGGCGCTGAAGTCGCGCACATAGCGAATAGCATTCTCCTGGCTCTAAGCTACCACCTCACCAATTTTCAACCATATCGGTAAAGCCATTCTTGAGTTATAAGTGGTGTAACTAACAGACTTTCTTTTATATATATAGATAATATTATGTTCATGCATCAATAGGAAAAAATTTTTTTAATTACAGAAAACTTAATATTTAAACACTCACAAGTGCTCAAGTTGCAACAATTTTCAGAAAAAGTTGTAGCGATGTCAATAAATTAAAAAATATATGGCAATAAGAAAATATTTAACAGCTGCTATTTAACCAACTAACATCGTTTCATTCAAAAAAGAATTTGAGAGGAAGCGGAAAAGAAATGATATTTATCTCAATAAAAACAATAAATTAAAATAATATTTGGAACGACAAACCAATTTGCTCAAGTCTAGAAGTCAAAAACCAATAATGAAAATTTAAAAAAGACTAGTGGCCGGTTTCACAAAGCGTTGTTAAAATTTGGCTAACACTTTGTTAGCTAACATTGTGTTAAAATTAACACGTTGTCAAAATAAGAACGGGTTTCACAACAGATTTTTAACACGTTGTTAAGTAACAACGTGTTATCTCACAAAATCGGGTAATATCGGCAATAAACTTCAATAATTTTATGTTATTCAACAAAACCACCTGTCATCTGTCAGGTCAAATCTGTCAGGTCAGAAGATCAAATGTCAAATACAAAAATTCAACGTTATTAAAATGGAGTTATTCTGTGAGGCTTTATCTTTCCTCACCGTCTTTCGTCACACTAATCTCTATAAAATTATTTGTTGTTACTTTATTTCAATTGAATCATGATTGTTAAGATGGATAATAATTTGCAATCGGGTAACCGAAAAAGGGGGAAAATTTCACAGAGGAAAACCGTTGTGTCTTTATGAACTGTGTAGCCAGGTGGGAAAAATAATTATACTTATTACAATATTAATAGATTTGTTAAAATCATATTTTATTTTTGTTGATATTCTATATGCTAGAGAATAAAAAGACCGACTGGTCTAACCTCAAATAAAAAATCAATGCCTTACAATCTGATATTTTAACGTAGGTACGGCTGATTTCAAAAAAAACTGATACGACTCTTAAAGCACGTTTTTTAAATATTTGAGCAGTGTATTCTAGGGCACCAGTCGCCGTCACTGTCAAATTAAAAAACTTGTCAGAATTGTCGATTAGAAACAAATAACCGCGCAAAAATAATAATCTTTAAATGGCTCCGCACACGAACAAAGAGCTAAAAGCAAGAATTGTATCAGTTTTTTTTGAAATCAGCCGTACACTAACAAACAGGCAAATTTATATATAATGTTAATAATTTTTAATGTTAATAGAGCTGTTTAACGTTTATCGTCGATTTTCTTTGAACTTTTTTTCAAATATTTTTGAAATGTTAATTTAACATCGGCCAGAGCTTTAATTAGTTTAACAAGGGATTTAACAACGTGTTAAATCTTAACAATGGTTTGTGAAACCGATTTTTGTTTTAACAACGGATTTAACAACGTGTTAGCTTAACTTGTGTTAAATTTGACATTGACATTAGAAACAACGTTTTATGAAACCCAAATCGATTTTAACATTGTGTTAAAATATTTAACACGATGTTAAAATTTAACAACGCTTTGTGAAACCGGCCATAGGTTTAAAATAGAAAAGAAAGCATTAAAGAGTAGGAAAAATAGCAATCAAAAACAAAATTATAATTAAACTGTCAACCAAAAGAAAAATTTTTATACGACTTCTCACGAGAGAGATACATATTGTAAAAGCAACCTATGTTCGAAAGTGCTCAGTAATAATAGTCTTGCAATATATTTATATTGTAATTATATTATTCATACGTGTTAGCAACTTACTATTTTTCAAAATTTTATGTAGAAAATAAAACAGAAGCATGTAGAATTATTGGCATTTTAATAATTTTTAAATTAAAAAAATGCGGAGAGATAAAATAAAAGATTCACTCGAACTCCGCTCTTGTGTATCTGATTAATGAGAGAAGAATTGACAACATACTAAAACCATAAATCCTTTGAACACATAAACATTACACTGTATAGTAGTTTGAAAATAAAGTAAAACTCAAAAATATTAGTCTAAAAAGCAGATTGCTTGAGCATAATTCTGGAACCTTACGAGCATACTATACTATATGCTTCGGCTATTGGCAGGACGAATCGGGCATTTTCGGAGTCCCCAATATTTCGGAACCACAATTTTATGAAACAGCCGTGTCAGCACTGTAAGCAGGACTGGTCAATATATTCAAACCTAACTTTTGCTTGCCAAACAGAATGTTTCCTCAACGGCGATCCGTTTGAAGCCGTGACTGATGTTACATTTTCCTCTACTATCGCAACTCTTTAGAGATTCCGATGCTTGTGTGAGGTTATGTAAACGTTAACAATTTTTTGACTTTGACACTATTGACACATTAACTGACAGCAGATTTCTGAAAATGCGTCAAAAATATAGAGTTCTCTGCGGAAAAAATAGAGTATAGTTAATTTATTATAATTAATTTAGTGGTTATAAAAATGATCAAGCTAAAAATTCAAATATACCAACGTAGTGAAAATAAACTGACAAAAAAAATTAAAACTTAAGTTTAGTAAAAACCTAAAAGAGTCTACATTGAAAAAACCCAAATGCTGAATAATTCAACACCTTCCTAATCATCACAAAATCTTATAATAAACATAAAAAAATTTAATTGGCAGATTATATTAAAAACTAATCAAGAATAAAATCTAAAATCAGATTCATGTACACATGAGCTTATAAAAAAAATTTTTTAACTGTATCTATTGACACAATTAGAAAATTTGGCAAACTTCGGTCGTTTAACATTTTATGGCACATTATTTTGCAGAAATTTGCTATATTTTAACATAAAAAAAACAAACTTTCAAAGACTTGATAAAATTAATCGAGGTGGTGGCACAAAGTGACAAAATATCAAAATGATTTTAACGAGTCAAAATCTTGACATTAATTTGAGAGAATTTAAAACATTTCTAAAAGAAAAAACACTAAAATGAATGCACTGTTGTCAAATAGCCTTAACAAAAAATTAATTAATAATTGAGCCAAACCCTAATCAATAATATACGATAATCAAAAGATTATTTCACCTTTTGATGTATTATTGTTAATTTTAATACATATTTTTGTAAGTCATGAGTTTGGAGTTAAAATCTCACAGGAGCAGCATTACTATTAGTTTTAACACACTTACACTAGAGAGGTAATAGTAGCAAATAGACGCAAAATTATGTCATGTCTTTCTGTGTCCTAGAGTTTATGGCAAAATTTCTATTAATTGAAAACAACAACCAGCCCCAAAACTAAAACATAAAGAGATAGATGCTGATGGGGTATGCCGTTCTTCTTAAGTGTACTCGAAATTTGTTTGCTATACTACTACCACTACTATTTTATAAAATATAAAATGAATCAAAACGTCTTTTAGAACATCATATGACAGAGAATCGCATAACAGAAATTTTCTTTGTTATCATTTGAAAAAAGCTTATCTTCAAAATTGATAATTTTGAAGACAACATGAATCCAAAATTTGCAAAAAAAAACTATTAAGATATAATAGTCCATTGAAATGTTACATTTGGGGTTGCGTTTTTTAGAGAACGCAATTTTATTTTTTTTATGTGTAGGGGGGGTCAGTGTAAAGCTATAGCTAAGTTTGTGGGGTCGCCACTCTTGTCCCACGCCCGCTATTTTAAAAATATGGATTAAAATGGTTTTTACAATATATCTCTCAAACTATTAATTTAAGAAAAAAAAATTGTAAACATTTTTTGTTGCAAATTAAACTCTCTAAAACAGTTAGTTTAATAACTTTTTGTCGTAGAACAATAAATAAAAGAGTTATAAGCGCAAATCTTCAGAAATTCGAGAAAAAAAGTATATTTTTTGATGTAATTTTTTTTTTACATTTTACAAAAAAATAATATTAGACTATTTTTGTAAATCGTTTTTTGAGAAACAACTTTTTTTCATTAAGTCAAAAGCTAAGGTTTTACAGCGCTCCGAAGTAAGTACTATTTTTCAGTAGGTACTCTTAACTATACCTATATTATACGTGTGTACTAATAATGTGTCATCAGTAATTGTTTTTTTTTTTATTTACTTTGTTATTATAATTTTTTTAATTATAAATTTTGCAATATTATTAATAATTAATTATTGACTCTTTACCCCACCACCCACGAGTAGAGTCTAGAGGCGCGTTTTTTTAACGTGGTATTCATAATAGGCATACTACACGGTGATTTTCTAAATTAGAACTACTCCGTCCTCAGTATTTTTGATGGACCAGACTGCGGCTCAGCATCTGATCGGCTTTCTGAATAAAATATCAGTGGGAGAACTGGAGAAGGAAGGGGTGTTAATGTCGGCGGTTCATTTTTAAAGTCTTTTTTATTTATTAATTCTGAGAGTCAATAATCAATTATTAATAATATTGCAAAATTAGAAAAATTAACAAAATAAAAAGAATCAATAACTGATGACGCATTATTAGTACACACGTATAATATATGTATACTGTATAGTCAAGAGTGCTGAAAAATATTACTTACTTCGAAGTGCTGTAAAACCTTAGCTATTGCCTAAACGATCTACAAAAAAGGTTTTATTCAATTTCTTCGTAAAATGATAAAAAAAAACTTATATTGAAAAATATAAATTTAGCATTTTCGTTTATAACTTTTTTATTTATAAAAAATATTTTTATTATTTAAAAAGTTACTGGACCAAAGTTGTAGAAAATTTAATTTGCAACAAAAAATGTTGATAATTTTCTTTTATCAAATAAATAGTTTAAGTTATGAAGGTGTTCCATCTTTTTAACACAAAATGGGATTGTAATAATTAATTAATAGTAAATTAAAAAAACAGAATATCTTCCCATAGATGCTTTATTTCAACTTAAGGTTGAATTTGAAACTACATATGTTTCGGCTTGTACTGATTGTATGTATTAATCAGAGGCCATCGTCAGGTTTAAGAATATTTAATACAAATATATCAACTAGCCGACATTTTCTTAAGTTGAAATAAGGCATCTATGGGAAAATATTGGGTTTTTTAATTTACAATTAATTAAATAGCTTAAGAGATATATCGTAAAAACCATTTCAACCTTTATTTTCAAGATGGCGGCCGTGGGACAAGGGTGGCAACCTCACAAACTTAGTTTTAACTCTACACTGACTCCCCCTTACATCTCAAAAAAATTAAATTGCGTCCTCTAAAAAACGCAAAGTAAGGCCTAAAAAATGTAACTTTTTAATGGACTATAAGAGATAGAGGCACTTCTTAAGGTTTTATTGTTAAATTTAAGGTGAGAAAATAGTTATCTATGATTTTTGAAAAAGAAAACAAAAGTCAATTTAAAGCTTTTATTTTTGTGCATTTAGAATGTAACTTGTATTATTTGATTGTCATGTATCAAGAATATGCTTAATAAAACAAATAATAAAGTGAATTATAAAACTCGCAACTACGTAATGTTATGTATATTAACATATAGTTCTAACTGCAACTCGAGTTAGACCAATCAATAATCAGTTCGTTTACATTTTTCGATTCAAAATTCTTACGTAGGTACAGTACATATATTTACAAAATCAATTACATAATTTAATCAATTAACATTTGCTAATAAAGACAATACAGTGCTTGAGTGGCAGTTTAATTAATACTTTTAAAGCAAATGTTTATTTTACAATCATTATTGCTAAAAGTAATTTAGTTAGTTATTATTAATTTCTTTAAAAATACTAACATTTAAATAACATATTTAAAACATAGATAGAAATTTTTATGATATTACAAAAAAAAATTCACATTTTATTATTATTAGTATTTTATTATAGGCTATATATAATATGTATCTAGGTACAGAAAGCGGTCTAATAATTATGGTCCAAATATGTTTAGAAATTTACAACTTACAAAATGAGTCTTATTTTTATACAAGTAAAGCAACCTGTATCATCTTAGGCCGTTTTGTGTCGCTTAATTTATTTTATTAAAAAACAACATTAGTGTCAATCAGTCAAAGCACAATTGCTCACAATATTTAATAGAGTTATTAAAAAAAATATTAAACAGTAGATTTATACTCTGTTTTGCCAAGAGTATCGTTGATTTGATGTAAAATTTAAATTAAATTTTACTGTAATATATAAATTATTAGCAGCACTTGATAAAACATCTAAAAAAAGTTTTTCTAGTGAATCGTTGTAAAGAATCTACATTTTGATCATTAAGAATTACTGATGAAAGATGTTCAGACTAACTGATTTGCCAGAAAATATTTTATCAACCTTAACAAAGAGTCACACGTTAAATAACCACGTTATCACATTAACGTCTTTCACTTACAAAGCACATCTAACACTTGCAACATTTTTATTTCTTTTAATATTGTTACCAAAAAATCAGAAAGTAATAAAATCAAAGTAAATTTATTGACGACAATGTTTTGTAGACCCAAACTTGCCTTGTTTTTATTACATAATAAAAAACAAAAGCAGTATAAAAGCTAGAATAAACATTGAAAGACGGTTGTTAAGTTAGTTTGCGTGTACATCCAATTTCAATGATTAATATTTGATAACCATAATTCACTATATATATTTCTTTTAATTTACTAAAGAATTTATTTCAAAAAGTTATATTACATTGTTACATTTTACGTTTGACGGAAATAATAGGTAAATATAAGACCCATTCTTAATAGCAAATCTATTCAAAAAAAATTGTAAGATCTTACTGAAGAGTTCCAATAAGAACGAAACATACAGAAGTCTAAAGCTACAAACTTTGTTTTGAATAAATTTGCTTTGTTTTTATGACTTTCTATTAATAATAAGAAGATACATTTTTTCAAACAAGTCTATACGCAATTACAGAAAAGTGTATGTTTTCCTTTTTACTTCACCTATAATAATAGATTTCAGTCTTTACGTGTCATTCAATAAGCCCCTAAGCAATTGGTATTTACACGAAGTAAGCATATGATATGGATGCAGAAACATCAAGCGCCGACCCTACCGCTAGACGATATTCATAGTTTGGCAGAACATCCCTGAAGGCTTCAACAGTGGAAACAGCAAAAAAGAATTTAAAACCCCAAGATTACTTTTGGTGTATTTTTGGAAAATGTTCAGAATTATAAAACATCTTTTTAATAGCTCAATGGAAAATGTTGAATAAAATTAAAAACCTATCATTTGTTAATGTTAAACATTGTTTTCGTTGTTTTTTATGAGTCATCATACTCTTATAATAATATTTATTTTTATTTTATTATAATATTTAATCTTCTTTACCGTTCTTTATTGTATAAAATACAAAATTTTACTAAAAAAATATAACATTGATTGTCATTATTTTTACAAAATTTTCGATGCTGTTATTGTTTACAAAAAAATAATATAATTAAAATTTTATTGTTATTTTAGTAAAAATTTTTCAAATTTTTTCTTTTTATACGATTGCTTGCAAAAGTGATAAAAATCACATTGATAATCTATCCATGCTTGATACATAGTTTAAATCTATATCGTGTCCGGTGTCCGGTACGTGTAGCAACAACCTTCAGCATCACATCAAAATGCGCGTGTTATCATTTTAAAAAAAATTAAGACAATAAACTCAATCAAGATACAAAACAAATTAGCATAAAAAATTATTAAATTATTTGCAATATTGCAAAATTTTGCTAAAAAATCGCGTTCAAATATAAAAAATAAGTTTTTTAAAAGTGAAAATATTTTTTCTCGTGCTGATCAGATCTGTTTGAGCTTCAGTTTTTTGTGCATCTGACTTATTGGTATTTTTGACCAAAGTTATAAAATATACTATCAATTTCTTAAAACGTTATTTAGATATGCAAAATGTTTTCTCACTATTTACAAGATGTCTTATACGTTCTATAAGAAATACTCATTTGTCATTTGTCAAAAGTGTGAGTTACGTGAAAAAATTTTTGTCAAAATTCTATCAAATATTTTGAAAAAACTAGAAATAAGAATAATTTTAATAATAAAAATATTAATTATTATTTTTTCTAGAAGTTGAAGGTTTTGCTTTTTAGGATAGCAAATAAAGAACAATAATTAGTTAATTACATTTGTAGAATGTGTTTCGATTTATCGGGAAGAATTAAACACATTTCATTTTCTCGTTTAGTGCTAGTTATTAAAGATTATAAAAAAAAAACCAGACGCGATTGCAAAAATAGTTTATTCATATTTAGCTATTTAATTTAATAAAACATGTTGAACCATATCATGATTATTCAGATCAAACTTGACTTAACTGCTTAAAAAATTAAAACCAATAAATAGAGCGAATATTGTTATACTATATAAAAAAACTAAAATTGCGTATTTTATACATATTGTTGTTTTAAATTTTTGTAAGATTTTTCCGACCTTTATTACAAAAATAGCTAAGGTTTTGCGCTGCTTTTGGTGGTCCTTAGAATTTCTGGAGTTTGAAAATAGTAAAAATTTCATCTTTAGTTATTTCAAATATAAGCATTGTACCAAAATCATTAAATAAAAACTTCAAAATATTAGTTTTAGATGTAAAAATTTTTGCGGAAATACAAACAACAGCATTATTATGCTTATGTCATATTGTTCAAATGTTTTTAATAGGTAAATTCGATATTTCAATATGATTGCAGATGCGTAGAGAGATAGTAATTTAACATATTTTTTTAAAAAACAAACTTGTTATTAGGAATTTATTTAGCGGTTTGCAAAATTATTTATTGATGCTTCCAGATTGCAATAAGTATATCAGACATTGTGATCATTAGATATAATTTGATCACATTAGATATTATTACTAAACATTAGATATAATTCCCAATTCAACAGTTTTTGCATCGCATTATACCATAACGTGTTTCATTTCTATTCAATACCTAACAAAGTAGATAAGTTTACTACCAAAATTATAAAAAAAATAACGTCGACCATTTTCAAGAACTGTTATCGCCAAGAATTATATATCGCCTAGTGTTTTTTAAAAGGTTTTAAAAATTATTCTTATGCTGTAAAATTTTGTTTATTTTTCTAGAAAATTTGCTGAAGATAGAAATGACAGCATTATTAAAAACTATAACTATAAACTATATGAAAAAAAAATTATTATTCTAAATAGAAAGCATTAGATAAATATTTTAAAGCGCAAAAAAATATTTTATGACAACGGATTACTATAATAATTCTTTAAAATTAAAGTAGTATAAAACATTGAGAAAAAATTAGAGCCGCGTTTAAAAACAACCACAATTTTGTCTACATTTTGAATAAGGGCGATTCGATTCTGTAATGCAAAGTGGCAGTGACATGCCAAACATGTTCATGATTAAATTGTAGACTACTATCTATGCACAGGTAGAAGATACGTTTTAAGAAAAAAATAATTTATTTTTTAGTTTCGTTGATTTTAAAAAAGATTATCTTGTTACTTAATGCCACACATTAAAAAAACATATGGTCATGACAAAAAAATCATGCTTTACCATTCACTATGGCAGATAGATACCTAACAAGGCAAAACTTTTGCTATTGTATAAACTTTTCTTTTAAAATTCGATAACATCTTCAGTTGAAAACAACGTATGTAGTTTTGTTCCTAGTTCAAGCAATACTGACAAACGTCTGATCGTCGCAACGTTAACAATAATAGTTTAATTTTAAAAAAATTAATAGTGACTTTCTAGCTATAAACATCAAATAATAATAAAAATGTATAAAAAATTAAATAAAAACAGTATATAAATTGGCAATTGCTTATCAGCACATTGTTTAAAAGCGGTGCCAGTTAAGAGAAAAACTTTGGATCGATTTATCGGCGATTTTATAATATTATACATAGATGTAATATTGTACATAGATGTGTAATGTTTCAATATTTAGTTTTCGCACTGTTCTAAAACAAAAATGTAAAAAAAGAATAACATGTTCAATAAGCTGCTTAATTTTCTTACTGTCTATATAATAGTACAGTTTATGATTTGATTTGTATTTAGATATAAACTCTAGTTAAATGTGTGTAAGCAATTGTATAAGAATGATACGCGTTTTTTTAACTAACATCGTCTACTAATAGCTGAGTATGTATTGTAAATCTTTAAATAACTCAGATTTTATATATTGATTAAACTATTTTTTTATGTATTTAGAAAAAGAAGACAAAACTAAGTTAGAAATTAAAAAAAAAAGAAAGCATGAAGCATCTTAAAAGTTTGATTTTAATTCAAAGTATTATTTGACAATATAAAATTTAAAAATTGCCACAATCAAAACTATTGACCTAATTGATCAGATAGGAACAAGTGATACTTTCATTTCATCTTCTCACAACACACTTAAACAGGAGGAATCAAATAACAATGAAGCAAAACAAGAACATACTATTTTATTAGTAACCATATAAAGCATTCGGCTTTGGTGATATCATAAAAGACTTAATACCAGCTGAAAGCTGGTATTCAATCTTTTTCGCCATTTGCAAATCACTTATCTTTTTTTAGTAATGTGTAAAAACAATAATAGGTTATTTAACCACTAAAGAAGAGTTTGGGAGGCTCAAATGTATGTAGTGAGAAATAATTTCTACTTTTTTGCGCGTTAAACACGTTTTTGTCGAGTGTTTTAATACAATTTACTGAAAATTATTAATATTTTGTTATAAATTAGATGAAAAAATAGAAACAGTATTATTTTCTTATTAAAAAATAATCTGTTTAAATTTTGAATCCTCATCAAAAGTTAGTGTATTAGATGCTAAAAAACACTCTACAAGTAAATATATGAATAAAAACTTCTGCTTTGAAGAAATTATCAACCTATCTGAAACGTCAAAGTGACGGTGAACGATGATATTGAATGCATAAAAACAAGAATTGCTAACAAGAAGAGCGTTGCTAACATAAAAAGTTTTTTTTCTGACTCATAATAAAAGTTTTTAAATCGTAAAATGCTTTAGCACAAACACGTCATTGTTGTATCTTATTCAGAAAAAAATATGTTTCCATCAGACTTAATTTTGATAAATTCAATAGCTTTTTTAGTTAATTTAGCTTTTTTATTAATCATTTCTACCTAATAAGCCAACAGTGTAGAAAAATACCACCAAATGCTTTTTTATAAAGAATAACTCTTATAGTGTGTTTTTCAAACATAGTTGCATATTAAGATTCAATTATCTTCTTTGTCTCATTTTTCCCACAGTAGCTCCACATTCCTCAATATAGTATAGTTAAAAAATATTAAAAATGTTTCATCAAAATAAGCCACCTTCACGGCTTTAACGCTTTTGAAGTCGTAAAACAAAAATATTTAATCAAACGTGTAAATCATAAAACATATTGAAAAACAAATACGTGACCTAGTCGTTACATGAAATTATTGAATAATAAATTTAGCTTTTATGGTTATCAAACATTAAAACAAGATTATACAATCTATCTATTATTAAATTCTGATTAGAATTTTACAAAAATATACTCTTAATATCTCTTTGAGAATTTTCATACTTATTTCTTGTTTCGTAACCATGGAATTTTGTCAAGAATATATATTACCTAGATTTTAAGTAATATCTCCAGCATTTCGGTAGCTCGTTAATAAAGTTGTAGACATATTTTTAGAGAAAATCTGCATTGCTCCCCGTGGAGCCAAAAGCAATCCTCACGTCCTCACAAATTTATAAACAACAGCAAACACTAAAACACTAACCAACACCAAAACAAGAGCTGTCACTACTTTTGCAAACGAATTCAAACCGCTTTCATTTGGATTGAGAGGTCTTGTATTTGTATTTTGTTGCGAACGTCGTCTTTTCCCAGCTAGGCCTCTGGCTAAAGCTGGAAATGCCAAGCTTTGAGTAAAAGTAAGCTTATGCAGACTTTCACTAAGCGAATACGGTCCGATACTGCCTCTAGCTGCCGCTCTCAATAGAGCGTATTCTAAATCTAAAGCGTCAAAGACAGAATATCTGGGTGTCATTGCAGACGACCAACGGCGATTATCAATTGAATCAATAGGCTTTGGAGAAGTGGCTGCAACTGAAGTCAGTGAAGAAGTTGTTGATGATGTGGGAGAACCATGATGGTTGCTATGTCCTTCAGAAACATCTTCTAAAGATGATTGATCGGGTGACGAGACTGGATACATACGGAAAAGACGAGCATGATCTGGATGCAACAAAGCGCTGCTTGGTCGACGTATACTTGGAGTAGGTGATTGATTTGGAGATGTTGAAGCACATGGCACTGGTGACGGTGATACCTATCAGAATTGACAACAAAAAATCAATAACAAAAATTTTAAAAATACCTGTATAGATTCTATTCCTGAATCATTATGATTGTGTTCAAATGACGAAAAAATCTGAGAAGAAGCATCTTCGGCACATGATGGAAACACAAAACTTTGTCCGTCGGCTTCACCGCGTGGAGAATCTGAGCTAGGCCAAACCTACATTATTTTTAAGTTTTTAGATTTGTTTATTGTGTTGTTTTTATTTACCTGTAGCAGTGGAAGAGAGCAATTAACTCCAAGTTTTGATTCCTCGATTGTAGAATGGATGCTTTCTTTGTCGTGCAATGTTACGTCTATAGTTGGCGATTTTACAGCAGACCACAGACGCTTTAAGCCGTGTTCTCGCAATGGTTTCTGAAATTTAAATTGTATTTGATTTTTTTTAAATACAAATAACTCTACATAGTACTTTAAAAACATTCTTGTAATATTTTGTATATTTACATAGAAGTTTTGATAGTTTATTGTTACACAAAACAAGCTATGACTTTATTCCTAATTTTAATTTTGTTTTACTTATTTTAGCTTCACAGAAGTAAAAAAAAACTGCATATTTGTAGTAATTATAATTTATTTTATAACAAATGTACTTTTGATTAAACACAAACTTTTAAGTTTACGGTTCATTAAACAAACATTTAAGGAAAATGAAACATTTCTAGTTATTGGAGAAGCTGATCGATCAGTGATCAATAAGTGCCTAAAGCAACTTTTTCAAAAAACCATTCGAGTTCTGATAGCAAGGCTAAAACATTATATTATAATATGCCAAGCCGTTTTACTATTTAATCGTGATATATCTTCTTACATAAAATAATAAATATTTTTACGGTTTTTGATAAAAAAAAAACTTTATACGTAAATTGTATTCTTGTGTTAACATAATAAAAATGCAATATTATTGTTTCGTCTTAAAATTAAATAGTTATATAGGAAAAACAAGTACATTTTTTTATTTTGCAGCATAAATAAAATTGTCAAACATTATTCTCTTATGAAAAAATTTATTTAAATTATCTTGTGACATGATAATCTTTAGAAAAAAATTATTAATTTTTATTTCCCTGTCCTGATGACGCCTCCACCGAAATAGTGCGAAACGTCGACAATTTCATTAAATTTTTCGACACAGTCTTTTCCGAAAGATGTCAATAGTTCAATGACTTTGGGCCGTGAAAGCCTTTCTTCTTTAAAAATAATTATTTATGTTATATTTTTATTCATTTAAACTATGTTACGTAATAATCACAATTGAGTTAATAACATATGAACGAGTACAAAAATATAATTTGCGTCTTTTGTTATGGCTTATCATAAAAATAAATAGTGAAATACAATTATGAGTAGAGTCATAATAAAAATAGTATCATACCTACATAATTAATAATATCGATATTGAATTTTAATTATGAGAAAAAATAATTTTAATTCAACTAGTTTACAGTAAAAAAAAAATTAAAATCAAAATTATTTTTTCACATTTTAATAAATGATGAATAAGTTATTATGTTGGTACATAAATTTAACTTCTCAATTCTATAACAGTCATAATTTCAATTCCAGAATTTCGATTAAGTACATAATTTTAATTTCATTATTTTTATTATGTACATAATTTTAATAATAAAATTATATCAAATGCTTTTAATTCAAATTCGAAATTCAATTAAAGTTTAAAATTTAATTGCATTAAAATTTTGCCAATATTCATGTTGGAAATAAATATAAATAGGTATTTTTCAATTTTGTTTATGTTGCGGGATTATAAAAAGTGCTAAAATTATGGTTTCACATACTTAATAATTAAGTTTAAAAATATAGCTAAAAACTCATAATTTTAATTATGAGTTATTGCATAATAATTAATTCGGATAAAGTTTATATATTGACATAAAATTAATTTACTTTAGTTCAATTATGTTGCCACATAAATAAAAATCATTTAATTTTTATTTATTTTAGCTTTATTTATTTTTTCTGATTAAAAAGTAAAACTGCGTAGCGTGTCATAAACATTATTTAGTCATATTATATCAGAATTGATTAGAGCACAGCACAACACTGAGCACGTGTTGTAATTGTTCGACTGCATTATATTTGTTCTGCATTGTGCATATGAATTTTTAATTAGGTTATGTAGATGTAAGCTGCTATTGTCGTCAAAGAAGCAAATTGTTCTTTACAAAAAATAATTCAAAAGTCAGTTAAATAGAGTGTTGCTAAAACAGCTAATTTTAAGCGAAACATATACAGATAACAGTTAAAATAAATTGCAGTGTACTCCTCCGAATGCTTTAAGAGTAAGTTTTGCTCTAGCGTGGTTTACACATCGAGTTACCACGCTTGTTCTTACTTTTATTTTTTTTTGTTTTGATGATGTTTTCATCGATGGAATGCAAAACGTCGACAATTTTAATCGATTTCTGAAAAAACCGTATTTTTATTTATTTTATGTTTGACTAAGTGAATCGATCTTGATAATTTTTTTAGATAAAAACTGATTTTTTTTATGTAGTTCTATATCAATTTGATGAAAATCTAAATAGTAGTTTATAAGTTATTTTTATTAACGCTTTTTTGACATATATTTTTGGCACCTATAATTGAATATAAAAGCTTGTGAAAATTTAAAAAAATGATTTTAAAATAATTAAAGGTTAGTTTATTTATTTAACGAATTGAACAAGTTAAACAAAAAGCAATTTAAATCAATGAAATAAATAAAATAATAACTAATATAATTTTAAAATAATTAAATATAAGTTTATTTATATAAAATTAAACAAAAAGCAATTTAAATCATTTATATAAATAAATTAATAATTATAATTAATCATATTAAAATCGGTTTTTTTTTTAATTTTGGACACGGTCGAAAAGACTGTCAAAAAATCGTTACTACACAAAAGACGTCAATTTTTCTATGACTTCTAGCCATGAAAATCTTTCTTCTTCAATAAAATGGTTATAAAAAAATACAACAAGCTACAATTACTTCTTTTAATATTCAAACTTTCAAATACATCAGATGTCGATTTCAGATTCATGTTATTATAAACGTCAGAATCGATTGACAACATCTTAAATTTTAATAATAACTAAAATTAGCAATTCAACAAATTATACATTTGACATTAGTGACAATAGAAAGTTTCGTGCTGTTGGCGATGTAGTCGCAGAATGTTAATTGATTCAAAAGCATGGATCTTACATATATGCCACGGATGTCCCGATAAGAAAAGTCAGCGGCTATATCTCAAGAACCGCTTGTTATACAACTTTCAAATAAAAATTTTTATACCAAAATGGCAAAAAAAAATTGCTAAATATTATTTTAATGTTTCTAGATTAGCCACCAGAGAGAAAAATTGTCACAACCATCTAGAAAAATATTTTTTTTTGTTATAAAACTACGGAAAGTTAATCGAAAAAATGTTTATTGCAAAGACGAGACAATTTGGCACAATTTTGATCTGGCACTTGTTACCCTAATTTGTCAAATGTGAGTAAGAAAGAGGTGGAAGTATACAATCTGAAAAACATCTATAACTTTGACTTGCCTCAACTAATTTCGACAAAATTGGTCTTAATAGAAAGATAATTTTTTGTTTCATTTGATGCTTAATAAATTGAACAATTTATCTTAATTTTTCAATTGTTAAATAAGCCGGTTAAAAAAATTTCAAACTTTTACAATTTACTTTAAAAACTTCAATAGTAAGGTTTTTAACATAATGTTAAAGATAATTAAACAACATGTGCCAATTCAAAAACCGCACGTCGATATCTTTTTTGCAACAAAAGATATAGGTGGAAAAACGTTGTTGATCATCTAACACTCTACCATTACCAAATTTTGACTAGATCAAACCCGTAAAAAGTGCTTACATTCATTTCTTAAAAAAAAAAAACTTATAGCAAAAAATTTTAGCTAATAACATTTTCAATTACCTCAAGTTTCAAATAAAAAAAAATTTGGAGGGCAGTTTTCAAGAATTGCAAGATGGAGTGTTTCATCAAGTTGAATATATTAAAGTGTTAACGCTTCTTTAACCTCCTTGGTGTTAAATAAAAATTCTTATAATATAAAAATTCAAAGTCAAAATTACAAACGATTCTTAAAAATTTGAACATAATTATGTATCTAAATTAAAAAAAAAAAATTTAAGCATTCAAAAAAAATTCTAGAAAGTTTTTAGACTAAAATTTGATTGTTAAAATCAGAAAACAAAGAATAGAAAATTAAATAAAGCTACCGAAGTCAAAATTAAAAACTTATTGTAAATAAATTTTTTAAAATTAAAAACAATTAGAGTACAAAATTGAAAACCATTTCAAAACTTTTAAACATAATTTTGTATTTAAATTAAAAGACACTTCTGAAGCATTTTTAAAAAATTTTAGAAAGTTGAAGTTGTAAAATGGATAGAGTAGATAAAAAAAATAATAACTATAGTGTTTGAAAAAAATTTACAAAACAAAATTGACGAAAAATAATAGCAGAAAAATATTTAAAAACCAAATCTTGAAAAATTAAATAGAAAATTCTTAAACATTAAAGCAACAACATTATTATATCGCATGCTATATAGATGAGGGTTGACGAGAATTTATTAGGAGTGACACGTGTGAGAAGCCGATTTGAATAATAATAGTATGTACCAATCGGCTGTATAAAAAACTCGTTGTTTTTCCAATTTGCTAAAAATATTATAATACTATCTGCTCTAAAAGACAAAAACAAATGTTGGGAAAGTCGCCAAATGATACGTGACTCATCTGAAGATAAAGGTGAGATCACAGCATAAATATTCTAATTCCCTATACGGTGGCTGACACCATAGAAATATTGGCCGGGATTACCAGCATCAACCCTGATAAATTATAAATCATTAGACGAGACAAAACTAATCCACCTTGCATCCCGTAAACAGCAAACCGATAGGACAGAACAAATACAAATTCGAAACCAAAAAAAATTATTTAGCTAATAACACATTAAATAAAAAGCAAGAATTACTTCATTTGCCAAATGAAATAATTAACTAAAATTTTAACTCAAATCTTTGCTGTTTGTCGATGATTTAAAGGCATGTATCTAATTTAAATGAATGTCTTTTTTTTCAATCAAATATTAAAGCATTTGAGAACTTATGTCTGAATAACTAATTGTTTTAAAACTCAGTAAAGTGATACAAATTGTCAATAGCTTTATACAGCTAGAAATATTGTCAATCAGAGTGATTGACTTATAGACTCGTGATGGTTATAATAATAATAATAATAATATTTATTGTCTTAAAAATTTACAAAAAGTCTGTAGACAAAGCGATACTTAGGATAATAAACAATAGTCAAAAATATCATACAATTAACTAAAATAAAACAAACAAAAAAATTTAAAAAAATGACTATAAATTATAAAAAACAGTTAAACAAAAAAAAAAGTAAAACATTAAAAGTTTACAAAATAACATACTAATAGACTAGTAAATGTGATACCCAAAGAGCCTTCAATTTATTGACTATATTCAGCTAAGAAATAAAACAGTTTATCAATCAAATAAGTCTTGACCACTTTGCGAAAAGATGTGTAGATAGAAGAAGACTTCAGGTGTGAGGGAAGTTATAACTTTTTTATGCTCAGTAAAAAATGCAGTTTTTAGTTGGTTCAGATAATCGGAGAGGTAAGTAGGCACTGTTGTTTAAATTTCATGTTGGGTACCTATGAGAGTAAGAATTTGGAATCTCAAGAAGATACAAGACCGACTAATTCTAAAATAAACAACGTAGAGAGTGTTAGAATTTTATGTTTGATAAAATACGGACGACAATGTGTTCTGCTAGTCAATCCAAAAGTGTAGCAAAGAGCCTTTTTTTGTGATTTAAAGATGCATTTAAATTGATTAATTATGCAGTTTTTCCAAAAGGGTAAACCATATCGCAGATCAAAAAGAGCAAAATAGGTAGATCGAGCTGCTTCAGTATTCAGTTCTCTGCAGACCAATTTTAAAGCATAACAAGCAGCCAATAATTTATTGATTAATATGTCTAGATAGAAGGACCATTTTAGAGATTTTTTTATATAAAGACTTAAGAATTTTACCAAATCTACAGTGTTTATTAAATTATTGTTGATAAAGATTGATTGAATGTTACCTTTTAAAGAAAGAGCTACAGTTTCATTTGTGTTTAAGCTGAGACTATTCGAATGGCACCATAATTTAATAAGGTCATCAGAAATAACATGGTGGGGTCTCTTGTTGTCAGAGTGACTCCAAGTGATAAACAGATAAATTTTACCTCTAATTCGAAGATCAGCAATATTATTTATAAAGATTTAGAAAAACACCGAGCCTAAAACGGAGCCTTGAAAAACACCAGAAACAAAATTTACAGTCAGAAAGAAAGTTAATTGCTTTTACAATTTGAGTTCTATTAGATAAAAAGAATTTGAGCCACTTCAAAGAAATGCCTCTTTTACCATGAAATTCTAATTTTAAGTACACTTCAAATTTAGTAAGAAAGATCATAAGTCAAGATTTAACTAGCTTTTTAATAATTTTAGAGAGAACTGTAAGAGAGCAATTAACAACATTACTTTTCTCACCGCCTTTATAAAGAGGAATAATAATAGCGGTTTTCAAGTAGTTTCGAAAAGTTTCTTTTTTAAAAAAATTGTTGATCAGTAGTGTAAGAGCAGTTAATGCTTGAACAGGTAAATTTAAAAACAGTTTTATTGATAAACCATCAATGCTTGAAGATAATTTTTTTAAACTATTAATGACTTGTTGCAGTTCAGACATAACTCCCGGCATCAAAAACAAACTAACTGCATTTTTTTCCGATGATGTACAAAAAGTAAGTGGATCTTGAAATGGAACAATATTGTCAGTTAGGTTAGGCAATATTAACAAAGTAATCATTCAAGTCATTTGCAGTAGGACCTGACTGAGAAGATGATGAAGGTTTGTTACGCAATTCATTGATTATAGACCAAGTCTCTTTCACTTGATTTGTAGCAGTTTCAATACGTCTACTATAGTAGTTTGATTTTGCCAACTTGATAGTTTTACAATAAATCTTTTGGTAATTTGATACATAATTTAGTATTAGAAAGTAATATTTTTAATATACAGCCGTCAACGCATATTTTTTGAAGTAGTCTTTAAGCCTGTTGTAATACATAGATTAACTCGTTTTGGTTCAATTTTTCTGAGTGTTGTATTTATAAAGTTAAGGAAGCCTAAATTAGTATCATTTTTAACACAATCCCAATTAGCTGAATTACATAAACTTAAAAATTTTTAAAATTGCATGATGAATATATGCTGCCTAATCTTGAATGTTTTTTTTGCTAATTATGTGGCAAAGCAATAATAGAAAAAACTCGAGGTCCGAAATACCAAAGTTATAAATTGCTGTGTTAGTTTCCGAAGAAGCAAAAATCAGAAACTACATAGTCAATTAGAGAAGATGAGTTTTTTTCAATTCTCGTAGAAGAATTTACATGTATAGTTAAGTCAAATGATTTAAAAATAGATACTAGCGGTTTTTGGGTTGTACAAGTACTAGTATAGTCAATATTGAAATCCCCACATAGTATTGATCTACTATTTAGAGGTAGAAGAATCTTTATTTAGATCAATACACACCAAAAATAAAAAGCTGTTTTTAAGTAGCACGTTTGTTACTAGGAAAATTAAAATTTATATTAAAATCGCCACACATGATTCGTTAATGATGATTCGCACGTTTTTCTAATGTTTGCTAAAACAAAATTTAAATTGATGAAAACATTCAGAATAAACATAAGAAATGGTAGGCTCACTGACTATCATTTCGCAAGCCAAAATAAATTGTTGCCTGGTGTCAAATGTTTTAACCTATGTGTATGCTAGAATCATTTTAAACAGACCGCGTAGCGGTCTATAAAGGTATCTTCAAATTTTATTTTTGTCAAAGCAAACTCAAAATCGATCTTAGTTTGTCATAAGTATTGCACTAGTGTAGCAACAGCACTACTTTCACCATTGTTTCTTAAGAAGGAGACAGCTTCTTTATAGGAGCCGAAGTAATATAATTTATTTCAGTTACATTACATTACTTTATGGTTAGACAAAAGATTTGAATGCTCAAATTACAGTTTAGTACGGTCCACTGCTGGTTAAGCTTTCTTTAGTAGGTCTGTCAAATCAGGTAGATTTTATGTAGGATTTTTTTGCTGATTTTATAACTACTAGAAGCTGTTGATTTTTTATTTTCTATTTTAAGCTGATTTTTTATTTTCAAACGTTGTTCTGCTGTTTTTGCACATGGTTGTTATCGCTGTTGCTACTAGGCTTAAAAATTTTAATCGTATTTTTGTTTTTCTTTATCAATAGTCTGGCCTAGTAACAGCATCTTTTTTGTTTGTGATATATTTGAATAGCTGTGGACTTATGTCATTCTATTTGATCGTCTTAGACACAATTGTCGCTTTTTCACCGTTTTTCAAAATATAACAGATCGTCGACTTTTTCTCAAACTACTCCACATTTATTTTCTCGCACAGCTTGAGTGGTAATGGCGATAACAATTTTAGCAATTAACAAAATCTACAACTTTAAAAGTCACATCTTTAACGGAACATATTTCTAAATGTCATGTTTCTGAAGTAATTAATGATCTTTGTTAAACTTGTTAACAATAAAAAGATCAATGCGCATCCATTCAACTACGTCTGCAAACTTGTCACTGCGAGCTCATTCAAATCTAAATCTGTTGCAACTTGCTGATGAGTTCCAATCAGACCGAAACATGTCTAAGTTTACAAATGTAGCTTGAATAAATTTGCACTGATTTTTTTATTTTACCAATTGGTGGCTAAGCCAAAAAAGATAGATTACATTGTATATGATTGATATACCTTTGAGACAAAAGGCGTGATAACTTAGTTGTCCAATTAGCAATATAAACTTTTATTTCAATTTATATCTATCAACCTTAAAATTTGTCATTAAGAGTACAACCTTACAGGCTTCAAAAATGTTTGATGCAAGGTAGCTTCTACCTATTAGGTGTCGCAAATTGTAACGATGATTAGTAGTTTTACTCTGTTTGACAAAACTGGCTTTTATTTGTTCGTCAATTAAATTATTTTGTTTTGTATGTTGTATAATTTTCTTTTCGCTATTTTTAGGTTTGTTTTGTTTTTAATAGTTTTTTAGTATTTATTATTATAAGTTTTTTTAAGTGTTTTAAATTACTTATTTTTTTCAACGCTTATTTTTTTTCCAATAAGATGTTTTTGACGTGTTATTTTTTTTTATTTTCAAGAAGTGTTTTTTTTAGTTTACTGTGATTTTACATTTGTTACTTTGTCATTTAAAATGTGATCTTGTAGCATTTTCTCAGTTGGCAGCTGAGTGATTTTGTCTTGGTAGTCGGCTATATTCAGCAATTTTTTTTAACTTATTTTTTTGCAAATATTTATTATGACTGTGCCTTTTACCACGCAACCATCACTGTTTGTAACAAATATAGCAAAATAATTAAACATAATTATTTTTTTTATAACAATGAATTATATATTTAATCAAGTCTACAACCTCAATCCTCAATGCTAAAGTTTAGATATAAACACCTGGAGTCATTTGTCGAGTTACCAATCACTTACTGCCACACGAGAAACTTAAATAAGTTATTACTTTTAAACATTAACTGCATTTAATAAGAGATTAGCTTTGTCTAATATAATATTTGTTCAGCTGCAAGTCAAATGCTCATAGTATTATAAAAATTAAAGAAATCATAGATGATTCACTTTTATATTTTTTACAAGACATAATAATACTGATAAATGACTAAAAACGAACCTCAGATTAGAAGCATTAATACTTGACAAGAAGCATTAATACTAGAACTATATAAGAATGTCAAATTCTGTTGACCAATCAGAATCTTATAAGCACATGAAAATCCTATAATTAATTATCTAATTTTATAATATAATTAAAATACTGTAAGTAAATTAAAATTTTTAATAAATGAGCTAGAACTTTACACAAACTTGAATTCTATAACCAAATTAAATTTTTTTAAATAAGTTGACAATTGCTAATTTACTATCGATTTTACAAACTATTCAAAATCAATTGACTATCAAATTATCAAACTATCAAACCTTTATATAACATAGAACTTGACAAACAAACTCAAATTCTATTATCAAATTAGAATTTTTTCAAGTAAATTTCTAGTCTATATACAACTTTGAACTTTCAAAACGCACTAAGAGTTTACTGATTGAAACTCAATTTTTGAAACGCACCACAGCTCCTCCAACTAACTGCTCGACACGTGATATATATCACAACCAAAAAGTCAACCACCTTTATTGTGGAACTTGTAACAATGAAGGCTGTCAATCACTCTGCAAAGCAATTATAATGTAATAAGCGCTATAACGCAAATTACGCCGGTGTGTTGTATGAAGACGCACCTCTCACGTTTGCATGATAATGAATGATCAATATTTGTCACCTTTATATAACGTTATATAAGACCTTACTACTTGAGTATTGTGTTATGTCAAGAATACGATTGGTAGAAATTTTGAACATCTACAACAAAACAAGAGACATCGTACCGTCATTTGTGTAAGCTTTAAAATTATTTTATAAAACGTTTATTAACGTTTATAAATTTCATTACTGAGTTTTACTAATTAGTCCTTTAATTAGCAACTTAATTAAAATAACTTATTGTGTGTTTGAGCTGATTAATAATAACAAAGTTCTTTTGTACAATTTCTAATCTTCTGAAGGGTAGTCCTATTGAATTAATTTGAATTAAGTTAATAATTAATATTAACTGTCTAATTACTAAATTAATAATTAATATTAATATTTGATAATAATTAAAAACCAAATTTCTAAAATATCGTTTAAGACTCAAAGCGATTTGATTGATATATTAGATAAATATCGTCTTGAAGTAAATACTGTGTAATCTTACTTATCAATAAGACACACTTTGTGACTACGTTCAATATACAGACTATAACTTTTAACATTGTAGTTTTTTAGCATTTTTAATCAATGCCAAAAAAAAATTCTTTCATGACAACTTGGCAGCTTGCTTCCGACCCTTTGCATAATTAATAGCAATTTTGCAATGCATTTTAAAATTAAAAAATTAATTTTGAATGAACCGATTTATTAAATTTCAACAACTGGTAAACAATCCAGTTAAAGTTTATTAAACACAATTACAAAAAAAACAAATTAGAAATATAGGAATTACTAATTTGCAATTTAATACAAATTAAATTACAGATGAGCTGCGTAACTGAAATAGTTATGAATCAAAAAGAGCATTTTTAACATCACACATAGGAGAACAGAGTTTTGACAAAATAGAGAATACAAACCTCTACAGATTATTTATTGCACAATGTAAATTATGAGTAATTAAATTTAAAATTTGTTATTTAAAAATGGTAATACATTTTTAGCTGTTGAGTTAATTACCGTTAAAACCGAGTCGCAATAATCAAGTCTGTCTAGCTACGAAGACAATGTTCGAAATTTATTTTTCTCCAAAAACTTGCGACGTTTTGTATTGGGTTGAAACGTAAATGTTTATCAAAATTGATGATGTTCATACCAACATAACTCTTTTACAACAAAACGCTCGCTAAGTTCTCTAGCGATTCAACATATTCATATTGCCGATTCATTTTTTAAAGAAATCTGTTCAATTTACCATTATTGAACCATTTGAACTGTTTAACCTGACAAAAAAAATCTTCTACAAAAGAAGTAGTTTCTGTGTTTAAAACGCTGTTAAGCAGAATATTGTGTTTCATCATTTAGAAAATGTGTCAGCTGCCGTTTTACTTCGCAGCTCTATTCTGCGTATTTTTGTCTTGCGGCTCTCGTACATTCTAGAAAATTTGTTTGAATTTTTAGCAGTTGTTTAAGACAATCAACTAACGCGACGTTCGGCCTAAAGTTAGACATTTTTCGTCATTCTGCTTCCACTGTTCGTGAGATGATTCCATTTTGTTCAAATTCTTGCTGAGTTTATAAGATGGTGATTTGTTTTTACTTACATAAGGTGCTTAAAAATACCTCTTATACGAATGCAACTATTTTTGTACATTAGATAACTAAGGTTATTTAATTTTTTTTAGGAGACTTTTGTAATGAAACTTGACTTGTAAAAATGATCTTTAAAAAATAAATTTTTCATAATATAACGCATTCTTTAAATTTGGAGAAAATGTGTTTATATTAAATATTTTTCTTATCTTGTCAGGTTTTTAACAATCTATGTTATTTGAATAAAATAATAATTTTAATAGTAAATCAAAAACAATATCTTTCCATAAATATTTTATAAATATTCATGGGAAGATATTGTTTTTCATTCACTATCAATTATTCCGATCCCATTGTGAAAAATAAGATGGAACATCTTTACAAGTGAAATAATTTTAATTTATGTAGACATATTATTCAAAAGTTTTTTATTCTAAATGTGACATATTAAGATAGTCTGTTAATAAAAGCTTGACAAAGTGAATAGTTAACTTTAAATAACTTAGAAGTTTAGAAAGTTTTTAATTTGGTTCACCTAATGACATTTGTGAAAAAATAGCTGATTATTTTATTCTAATTACTATTTTACACTACAAACTGCCTTTGCTCTTTTAGACTTTAATGTAACCCTTATCAAAGTCAAGCCCCTCTTATAAATACAGTCACACATAATACATGATAGAGTATAAATAAACCATAAACCATATACTTAATATTAATGTATGTATGTATGCATTGAAATGCTTTTCAATTTTCTATATTGTTTGAAACAGAAAGCAAATTTAATCTTCTTAATATTCAGCCTTAATGTTGAAACCAAATCGATAGAAGTCTTAGCAGACGATCCATTTAAATTAATTGTAAAAAGCAAACAACGAATATCTGTATAAAGCGAATTTGTATGTTAATTTGGTCGGCGAGAGAAATTTTCATTCCACACAGAATTTCGTGAGTTTTTGTTGAAAAATTGATTTTTATTTTCTAATTTGCATTTTTTTCTCATTTACATGATAATTGGTAGTAAATTTTAAACAATTAAAGATGAGCTAGGCATCAATCTTTTTTCAGTGTCAACAACCTGAACTAATAAATTATAATAGCAATTACACAATACATATCGGTTTTTTTATATTTTAGACTTAGTTACTATTAAAATATTTAAAAAAAAATGTTATATATAAAGTTCGGCAAAAAAGACTAATTACTTTATTTCTTCGATTAAAAAACAACCCATAGAAGAATTTTTTGTTCAATTGTCTTATTAGCGTGATGTACATCACGGCCGTACAGCCGCGCACTATTTTTGGCTTTAAACCTTATGTTTTCCGACATGCCCAAAAGCAACCGGTTGCTTTGGCAAGAGTCTTGTCGACTTATTAATTCCAAATTTTAACAAATTTTGTCAAATTTAAATAATTGAATTTCCTTATGTATATTCCTGCAATTAAATTCACTTAAAAAGAGGAAATTAATAACAAATTATCATTTTTAGATGGTAACGTAATTAAAAAAAAACTGGCAATTATAAATTTGATATATTTAGAAAAAAACTTTAAGATACCCAATCACTCAAATCATTGTTTCCAACATAAAATAGCAAGTTTAAATTTTTTCGTAAATAGAGCATTTACCTTTCTTTTAAGCATTGTTTTAAGTCAAAAAAAAGTTTAATAAAGAAAAAGCATTTATCCAAAAAGTTGCTAATACTAATGAATTATATCGAAAAAACAGTAAATAATAATATAAATAAACAAAAATTTAAAACAAATATTAAAATTGCAGAACTTTTTAAACAAATAAACAAGAATTACCAGCACATTACACACCGTAACAGAAAACTGTTGCATTTCTGCCGAGAAATGAAGAAGTTGACCAAGACGCAAAGCGTCGATGTAAACTTTCGAAGACAGAAATGCAACATTCCGTCAAGTAGGTATAGTCAGCCATCATATTCTTTTTTAATTCACTTAACCACATATAAACTAATCCGTTAGAAACAGGATTTTTCGCCGGAAAGAGAAACTTTTTCGCAGGAAGACGCAGTTTTGAAGAAGACGTATTATTTTCGCGATAATCGGAACGCTATTGGCTGTTATCCACTGTTTTCATAGTGATCAAATATTGTCAAAAGAAAAAAAATATTTAGAAATAATTTTTATGTTTTTGTTTGGCTGTTTTCTAACTTTGATGTATGTTATCGTTTTAGATGGTAAACAAATATTGTTGTAACTGAAGAAGAAAGGCTTTCACGACCCAAAGTCATTAAAATATTGACACCTTTCGGAAAATATCGTGTCCAAAGGTTTAATAAAGTTGTCAAATCGTTAACTATGTAACTATGTTAATTTTTAATGATTGTTTACTATAGATATTTTTTAACTGATGCTTACGTTTTTTACCATCACATTAACTTTTTATGTAATTTTTTCTAATCCACAACTTTTTACAGTAATCATTCATTTAACATTTTTGTTAAAGAATTCGTCGCTTTAATGACAGTTGACAAATACAATATATAAAAAACTGTTTATAGACTAATTAGTTTGACACTTTTTTTATATATCATTAAAAACAATGCCAAAAAAATATTACGTAGCTCTACAGGTTTTATTTACTTTTCTATAATTTGCATAATTTATAAATCATTTAAATTATATATAATTATGATGCACTGCTTTGCAAAATTACTGACTTTTTTTTAATTTGCATTTTAAAAACATTTTTTGTATAAAAACTTTTTGGCAAAATATAATGTAGTAATCTGATCAAAAAACACCAATATTTAAAAATATATTAACAAGTCACATACAAGATTTTCAAAAACGAAAACAAACAAACTTTTTCAGTTTTATTACCGCATATTCCAATAACAACTTGGCAGCGTCTCCTTATACTACGAATTAAATTTGTAATAGATAATTAAAATGGTCAATGTTCTCAATTTGAAGTAGACTTTGTGATAATGCGTTCAAGTTACCATTGCATGGAATCACACACATCGAGAAGATTTAGAAGGTATTATTGCACAACTCTAACCAAATGCTATCGGCAAAATAATCTAATAAATAAAGTTAGCTGAAATAAGAGAGTAGAACAAGTTTAGAATTTTTGTAACACGCCAATGTGCTATCATTTGTTTTTTTTTTTAAATGACTAAGTCGATAAAAGCTGTCAATAAAATTTTACCCTCGACTTTACTGTTCCAATAATGTTGCACTGAACATATTTTTCTCTTTAACGTTTGTACACTTTTGACCATCTTCAGCATATAGACAAAACTTGGATATACCAATAAAAAGTGCATTAACTGTTCAATCTAGATGTTTAACTGAAAACAAAAATAGTTATCTCCAATGCTACCTGGTAAGTAAAAGATCACCCAAAGAAATGCATCTATAACACATTAGTGTTTGCCAGTTTTTTGAGTACTGGATTGTATGCATATAAAAACTTTTTCTGATTTCATCTGCTGCGGTGCGTCAAAAATACTCAAATTCTAACGTTTTACATTGAAGTAAAATTATCATTGTGACATCTGGCAAACGTTTATCTCAAGCGTACGGTCTCACAGAACGTCTGTTTTTTTAACCGTCTTCTTGAAAGAAAAAGGTTTTGTTAGTCTGTATTGTTTTATGTATGTTTCCGTCAATTGAAAACCTAATTAAAATTTTTTTTATGTTTGTGCGAAGTTTTGCTTTTTGAAGATTTCCAAGAAATAAAAGAAATATTCAATCAAAGCTTAAAATTTTTACATGTTCTTTTTATTAAGTTTTAAAAACGTGTAAAAAAAACAAAGCTGTTTTCGGCTTTTTTGTTTTTTGTTTTATTGTTGCTAAAGTACGCAACAGAAAATGATACGGTTGTGTATATTATTTAGCACAGTTTGTACAAAATGACTAAACTATGAAGATGTTTTGACAAAAAAATATCGTTGGTATTTATACGGTTCCGTAGCTGATGCTGACTCAATATTAAAAGATACATCGCAAAAAAAAAAGTAGATCATTAAAAAAATTACAAGTGAGTTTTGGTCAAGATTTATATATCCCTTAAGATACACTCGTGATTGCTATGTCTTTCTTTATTAATAGAAAACAATAGCCTAGTTGCAAAGTTATTTTTTGTAATTAAAATATTATAAAAAAAAAATATTTTAAATTACAGTTCATTCAATTTTTTTTTTAAAGTTTAAAAAAATTTATAAACCGATTTCAAGAAATATTTTTTTGATAATGACTACAACAAAAAAAAAACCAAAAAATTAAATTTATTTTTTTTTCGAGGTGTTTTTGCAGTCAGAGACTAAAAGCCGAGGGCTTTACAATGCAGTGAGAGAAAAAAACACTAACTTTCAAGATTTATATATACTATTTTTTTCACAAACCAACAATTGTAATTGAAATAATCTTAACTGAAAATTAATTGTCAATATGACATTTCTAATTTACGGAAATAAAAATCTGGATGTCATATAAAATTTAGTTATCATGATGATGGATAGATAAATAAGAGTATTTTAGTTAAAAGCATCTGTCCTATTGTACCAACCACTCAAATAACGGTAATAGGCTCAACTTTATTGCTTTCCAAATACCTTGAACTTTATTACAATTTAGTAGCGCTATTTTTGTTATTTTCCGTCATTCTATCGTTGTTTTTTTCTAAGTGGAATTACTCGAAAGTGTTCTTAGCTATAATTTAGTTTAGCTGATTCAAGACTATTTTTTTATGAATATACGAGTCGATAATTTTTACAGATCTGATTGAATCAAAATTTAAAATTACGTCACTGCCTCGATTATTCAAAAGCATAGTAAACCTTTGCTGATGCTGAAGCAACACCCAGAATTTGCAAGACACCTATCCTCGCAGCAGAAGTATCTTGTGTAGGCTTTATAAAATTGTTTCAATTGCAATCTTGAGGTTTTTAAATTTTAAATTAATTTAGCAGTTATTTAACAAATTATATATACAGATACATAAGTAGCAAAAAATGTCAATTAAAACGTTTTTTTTTTTCATGTAAAACAAGACATTTTGACCAAATTGTTTTAGGTTCTAAAGTCCTAAAATGAATATAATATGTGTCCTAAAACAAATATACTTGTCTTAAAATATTATTTTACTTTTTATTTTTAAGACTTTTTCTAATTCACAACAAGAAAAAATAAAAATAAGCCATTAAATTTGTTTTTTGTCTAACTCAATTGGTGTCATCTCATCTATAAGTTATTTGACTTATTCAACCAGGCCCGAAGTCAGATGCACAATTATTGTATAATATTAATATAAGACAAGTCTGGTCCAAATCTATTAATCTATTTGAGTTGCACAAGGTCTTTTTACTGAAAACACAAAAACACTTAAGCTTTACAAATTACTGATATTATGTACAAATAATTAAGACTTTTTAAAAAATATACTACTATTAGATAAAATGTTCTTGTAACAAGCTACATACTATAAATAAATAGATAATAAATTCTCATTTTTCATGTACTTTTTGAACTAATTCAAATTTTAGCAAAAACATTTATTTAAAGTTGTTTTTCCAAACAACTTATAATAATTTAAAAATGTTGTCTTTCGACGGAATTGTTATTTAATTTAGTAGACAAAAGCTGTCTATTTATTAAAAAAATTAAAATCAATAAAAATTAACATAAATTACTAATTTTACTTATTTTGAATAAGTTTGTTGTCAATAAATCAATGTTTTTTCTTAGTTTTTTAACAACACTACAACTTTAAACACAGTTTTGCTACTTGTTAGAAAGTTTTTCATTTAATCTCTGAAATTAATTAAAAATGTAAGAGGTAAAACTGTGTAACTGGTAAAACAGTATTTTAATTAACAACAAATTCATTCTTAATTCGTAAAATCAATATTTTATTTCAATTTTTATAAAAACTAAGTTCTTTATGAATAGTCTAGCTATTTTCGACTAAATTAAATAAGCTTCTTTGTCAAAAAACTAGAAAGATTCGAAAACAATTGAAAACTATGACAGTTTGATTTACATTGTTTTTAACATAAATTGTATGCAAATAACATTTAGTATTGTTGTCATCTGGCAGCAACAAAAATATTGTGTCAAGCTCAAGGTGTTAATTTTTATTAGATAGATAACTTTTTAAAATAAATCTTTCCCACATTTACATGTAAACAGATGTAAATTTTGTTTGCATAATTTAAGATACAATTTTGTTAAATTATTTATTGCACGGGTAGTTAACAAATTCTGAAAAAAAAATGTTTTTGTGCCTTGCGCCTGCAAAACATAACTTTCAACGTGTCCTAAGCGGCCCGCAACGCCGTCTTGCCAGCCTAGGCTAGAAAATGATTACTATGACATTTGCTGTCATTGTCAATTGTCAGACATTTATCAACGATAACTAACGGTTTGTATTGTATAATGTTACTATCAATGTATTGCCCTAAGCCGTAATGTGTGCTGGAGTATCAATTTTTTCAGAAAACAGCAATTTCACTTTTTCAGAACGCAAATAGGTAACTTCTGAAATGTCAAAGCAAATATATTTTTTTTTAATAAACAGGACATCTGCATTTTTTATTTAGCGTTGCCATAACATGGAAAAAAAATTTTTTTAATAAAAAATTATTTTTATTTTTTAAAATAAAAAATCGGCAGCGGCAAAAAAAATCTTGTAAATCACACCTCCGAAAACGCTTTTGCAAGAGCTGGTAGTTTGGGGGGCCCAAAATCACTCGCCTTGCAAAATGCCTGTTTCCGGCCTTGTGATTCAAATAACTATTTTTTACTTTCGACACGTTTTAATTATAAACATTTGATGATATATGATATTTAGTCTTCATTTTTAGGCAATTCCCACGGTCGGTTCTAACATTGTTTTTATCATAAAATATGAGCAAATACAATTTAGTATTGGTGGTATCAGGCAGTGACAAAAATATAATATATCTTTGTTCTTAATTTTTATTATATAAATATCTTTTCAAATAAATTTTTCCCACATTCCACACTTAGAGATGTGAACAGAAGTAAACTTTGTTTGCCTAATTCAAGAGACAATTTTTCTACAATATTATTTATTGCACAGGAAGTTAAGATATTCCTTAAAAGTTGTGCTTTTACGTGAAGCACGTTTTAATCATAAACTGTTTTAAATTTTATAATATGCCATCTTTTAGAACTCTCACCCTTTAAAATTCTAAGGTTAATTCAAAGTTTTCTACATGCTACGTGATTAATTTCACCTTTGATAATTTAAAAAATATCTTATTTGTCACAAACAACTAAATTTTGCAATATTCTCATCATAATATAAATAATAATTTTATGTTTAACTTCAGCATGTATAGACTATTCTAGTTTTATTTGTGATTGCTTCTTACCAAAGCATGTAGGTAAGTATAATGAAAAAATGAATTATAAAATGTTTTAAATAGGTATAGGTATAGTTTATCTAAGTCTAGTGTTTAATAATAATAATATAAGATTGATATAACACCTACGATTTTATGCAATTTCTATGCCATATTTAAGTTTTACTAAATATTATGTGCCTTACTTTTGAAAACACACTACCAATGTTTATACTCCTGTATGAATATAAAGTTTACAGTTTAATTTACACATTAATTTGTTAGTTTTTTAAGGTCTTTTTTTGGGATTGATCCTATTTTTTTAACCTATTTTTTATTTTTTAGATCATATTATAGGTTCCTACGCTTTTCAGTTATATCAGTCTCTCCGAGCGACGACAATAATGAAATTCAATTTTACCAGGCCAGTACCGAAAGGTTAAAAACAAAAACCTACGCTTATTAAAATTTAAGCATTTTTTATTAGTATTAGATTCTCTAAAAAATATTAAACTGACTAAAATGATACTATTTTTCACACACAATCGCTATAACATTTTTTAAAAGATACCGAACTATTAAAGTTTTGCTAAGTTAAAAAAACGTCAATCTTTTTAATTTCAAAACTTCTTTCATAAAAATGGAAAAAAAAATCTTCAATAATGGAATTAGTATGTTTTTTATATTTGTAATCATAATTAAAACGACTTTTTCAATGTCACGTGCAAACACGCTATAAATGCACTAGTCGATTGACCTAGTTATACCTCTAAAAGATTATTTCTGCCCTTTCATATTTTTCTAAATATAGCTCCCGAAACAGTGAAGATCTGCATAATTAATAATTCTTTTAGAAAAATTTAATATGAATATTCTTACCTGCATATTTAATAGAACGCATTCCTTTATTTTCTTGATCAACACAAACGTCTAAATATCACCAAAATTTGAGCAAAAAAGTTACTACATACATTTAAACTTGTAACGCATAAAAAATCATTTAATAACTAAGAAAAGCCTAGCTAGAATATTAATGTTTTATAAAAATTAGCAAAATAATATATTTACACATGGATTTTGCACCAATACATTTTCAAATTATTGTGCTCCTACTCAAAAGTTTTTTTACGAGCACTCAAGATGCTTTACGGGTTGGCAAAAGCTCAAATGCGTTATAAAAAACAAATTGAAATAGAAATGTCTTTTAATTAATCATTTTAAAGCGACTGCAAAATGCTATGCCAACGTTATATCGATTTGCATAGAAAACAAACAAATTTAAATTTAAAAATTTAAATTAAATCTCACTTTTTGTGTGTACTAAATAGATGTTTCACTTAATTATTGATTTTTGCTGTGTAAATATATAAAATTGCTTGATATTATAGATTATATACTTGCACTTTACAAAATTGCTAAATAAAACAATAACTAATATAAAATTGTAAACACATATTTATAAATATATCCCACTTCTGATAAATTTAACACATTTTATTTGTAAACAGCACAACACACAATTAAATATCACAGCTCAAGTTCTATTTATCAAAAACCGCACAGGGTTTATTGCAAGCACTCCAGCAACAGATTAACTTACTCAAACACAACGCCTGGTGTTTGGGGCGCATGTAAAAACTGGCGTGCGCACTATATCTGACCCTGCGATTGGGTCAAGGTTCAATGTTAATGTCATCACGTGATTGTAACTGCATTTTACATAGGTTTTGTTTATTTATTTCAAACAGCTACACTTCGCACTATTTCATTTTTTAATCTCACAGTCGTTAAATTTTATGCCGCTTGGACAATTAACGTTTTATGTTTTGAGGCTAAATTGGAAGAGTGTTCTCCTATGCAAAATGTTCATTATAAAGAACATCAAGTTGGTTGCTTTTTTTAATTGGCAAAATTTCTACAAAAAAAAAACTTGCTATATGTTAACTTTTATAAGCTAATTGATTTGTTCTAAAATGTCAATACTAAAACAAAGTGTAAGTAGAAAAACATAGTACAGTACCGAGTGTGTAAGTAAAAAAAAACGTTGGCTGTATCTCAGAAAATAGTCATAGTAAAGCTTAAAAAACTATATATTAATAAAACAGCTGCAAAAAAATGCTAGAAATTAATTTTAAGCTTGTAATTTTGCCGCAAAAAACCCCAAAAAAAAATTAAAATGTTAAAACACTTATTTAAAAAAGATGCTTTATAACGTAAACTTAAAAGCATAGCTGTCATTCTTAAAACTTATATTTTGATTTTAAAATTTGCAAATCAATCAAAAACCGCTTATTTGATTTTGACACTTAACAGGTCATTGAAAAGAAAAGACTTTTATCCATTAATGGATATATGGTAACTTTAATTTTTCAATTTGAGGTTGTTACTAGAGACGCATAAATGTTACTTTACAAGAGATTTAACTTTTCTAAGATTTTCTTAACGCAAAAAAATATGTTTTATTCTTTTATTAGAATGATCGAAAAATTTTAATATAGATGACTACGTTTTCACAGAAATAAATTTATTTAATACTAAAAAACCAACCTTTTTGCTTTAAAATTTTATGAAGCGCTTAAAATTTCCTCAAAATGCCGTAAAAGCTTACTGGGTTGACAGCATGCTGTAAATAGTTATTTTTAACTCAAGATTGCAAAATGATACTTTAGCATTTAAGAATGGAGGTTTTTTCCCCGAAAAACCCATTCGAAAATGCAAAGGAATTTCGTAATCGGGTATTGATACCCGATGTTGTTTGAAAAACATTTTTTCGAAAACTGAAATAAAAATTATTTAATATGTCAAGAATTTGCTAAATGTTAGCCATGGCCATCAGTTTATTAACACAAAAAAATTGTATTATGTTGTTACCGTCTAATAACAAGTAACAAAACGTCAAAAAAACAAACAATTTTGTAAACACAAAAACGTTCAGTTTGTTCACCGTTTGTAATGTGTGAAAGTGATAATAAAGATCCTCTTTTCGACGTATCGAAATCCGTACGAAATGCTGTGTCTTTTATTCCGCAAAAATCATGTAGGCAATACAAAGTTGCCTACAATGGTCTAATTCTAAAAAACTGAAAAGCGTGTCTCAGGTAGCTTAAGCTTTCTGCAAGACGTCATTACAAAGCAACGTTTTTTAGCAGCTCATCATCTACGGTTTAGTGGCTTGAAGGTTGTAATTAATCTGTAAAAAAATGTAATAAAATTAATGTAGAAAATTAAAAAATTCCACAAAAAAAATTAATCCTCGTTCAAACATTATATCTGTTTCTAAAGATTTAGAGCTAATAGAAGATTTTTAAATATAAAGCTTCTACGTCAGTGGATTAGAAAAAACGTTTATATTCTCAGCCAGCAAAGTTGCCAATTCTTACGTATAAAAATTTTTATTTAAGAGAACGATTGAACACAGGTTTATTGTTGTTTTCTACAACAAGAAATAAAATGAAAAACAGCCAATAGAAAACCATTTAAAAATTCCACATTTCATTCTTAAAAATAAACTTTGTTTTCGGTGTTTCACATTTTTTATGTCCAACTTTAACCCTCCGTGTCTCGAAAACACGCGGATTTGTAGGGTCCAAAATTATTGTAAAGTAAAAGTCTTTGACAAAGTAGTGATGATAAGAATATTATTTTCCGAAAATCGTCTTGGAAACCACATTTTCCTGCTTATTTCCCTCGCAGGAAAATTGAGTTTTCCGGACTAGTGTTGTAAAAACTTTACAAGACGCAAAATAAAAAAGATACTCTAGTAACTATAGTTGCCAACAAAATTGAAAAAACTTAATTTTTGTGGAATTTGTTAAAAAAATTCTAAAATTTGTAAATTTCGTCTTTTTTTACGATTTCCGGAAAAATTTGATACAAAATACGTCAGTAAAATCTCTTACTTGACTCGGAGCTTTAAAATACTCGGCACAAAGTGCCTCGTATTTCAATTTAGCTCCTCTTCAGTAATGTGAAATTTTCCTGACTTTTATGTAAATAACTATTTTTCGATAATATAAAAATTGTTGCAAAACAAGTTTTCTCATTTTGCTTCATTTAAAAACTAAATCAACAAGTAAATATAAAAAAAAATTAAATATTAAACCCTCCCTGACCCGAAGGCACAGCAATTTTGATGAATTCAAAAATAATAACGGTCCTCGTCAAGTAATAATAATGACAATATTATTTATTAAAAATTTTTATAAAAATTGCTCCAAAACAAGCTTTTAATTTTCAATTAGTTTTAAAACCAATTGAAAAATTAAATTACAAACAAAAATTACAAATTGTGTTTTAAACTAAATAAATTGTGTTTTAAACTAAATAGACTATATAAGTTTGTTTATTAAATTAGTTTATTAATTAGTTTTAAAACCAATTGAAAAATTAAATTACAAACAAAAATTACAAATTGTGTTTTAAACTAAATAAATTGTGTTTTAAACTAAATAGACTATATAAGTTTGTTTATTAAAGAATCAAGCTATAAATTACTACTTTTTAAAAATATTCGAACACTATGACATTAACATAAAAATACTGCTTTCTGTACTTCCGCAAAGATTTTTAAATCCGAATTTGAAACTTTGAGATTTGCACTGAATGATATGGGTACAACACCCATACTTAAAATAACTAAAATTAAAATTTTTACTATTTTAAAATTTCAAATTTTTTTAATTGCAACCGAAAGGAGCTAATATTTAGCCATTATTGCTATAAAGGTATCAATAATATTACGAGAATTTGGAAAAGCAATATCTAAAATATTTAATTTTAGTTTTTCTAAATACTATAACAATATCCGGCCTATTAGCTTCAAGTTTTAAAGAAGTTAGTAAAGTTCGATTGCAATATAATTTGTATTTATAACTTTCCAAGATATTTTTTGCATTATAGTTATAATACCGTTCTACATTTTTGAACAAACAAAAGTTGAAAGCCAAATTTGAATAAACTGTTTTTGCAATCACGTAAAATCTTTTTTATAATGTTTATTAACTAGCACTGAACAAAAAGATAAAATGTGTTCAATTGTTTCCAACGAATTAAAACACATTCTACAGATGTCATTGGTTAATTGTGCCTTTATTATAAGCTTACGATAATTTTTAGTGTTAATTACCCTTATCTTAAATAGCAAAAACAAAATCTTTAGTCTCTGGAAAAAGTGGTCCTTTCTTGATCCACAAAAATTACGTTATCTAAAAAGTTTGTTATCTATCCCATTCAATTTAATTTCTTTAAAAAACTAATGTCTTAGGTTTAATTTTTAATAAAAAATTATTATTTTGTTTATCTAAATCATTTGTGATAATTTTACTTTTTAGATACTATTTACTACTATTTAATTACTACTATTTCTACTATTTAATTGCGTTTTAAAAAGTAGTGCAACATGTTTAAAAAACATTTAGTTAATACTTTTTTTAATTTCGTTGTAAAAAAATTTTAAATTTTGATTATAACGTAGATATTTGCACAGATCTCTTTCATTTAAACTGTTAATAATTTCATTGTTCTTAATTTTATAAGATAAAATTTGATTTTTACTTTTATTTCTGCATCAAGGTTTACATTTGCTAACACCAAAATCCAGACCAATACTATTTGAAAACAACTCAGTAATTTTTATTAAGTTGAATGATTGAGTTTTACTGCTTGCATATATTTTTATGTCATCCATATGCATAAGATGACTCATAGATGTACGTAGTTTGTTATCAGCCTATAACCATAATTTGAATTATGAAGAAGATTTGACAGGTGATTAATTGCTAAACAAAACCATAAAGAACTTAATGAATTTCTTTGAAATATTTCGCGTATGAATAGTAATAATGCAGTTTCCAATTGAAAGATGAACTAAAGTTTGCCAAAACTGCATTATATATTTTAATAATCGAATTAAATTTAAATTGATCTTATACAACTGTAAAATATTTATTAACTAACAGTAAGGAACAGAATCATAAGCTTTTTTATTATCAATAAAAGCACTTTAGATGTTACGTTTATTTAATCCAGCTCCACCACTACTGAATCAATAATTAATTGTTCTTTACAACCAAAAGAACCACTTATGCAATCTTTCTGCTCAATATTTATACTATTATTATTTATGCAATGGTTATAAATTAGATCTTTGATGCATGATGTAAACAGTTTATATAATGTTAGCAAACACGTTATAGACCTATAATTTGACGGATTTTTGATGACATATTCCTTGGGCTTTAAATAGGTTATACCTTCAGCAAGAAATTTTGAAATTTTTTTTATAAAATCGTTCAAATGTTCTTAAAAAATATTTGTGAAAACTAGTAAATTTTTTAAATCAGAAATTGTGAGTTTTGTCTTTTCCTAACGACTTCTTATTAATTGTGTTAAAAATAAGAAACAAATCTTTTATTAGCTAATAAAAATTTGATAGTAATTTTCCAAATAAAACTACCCATTTATTGTATTAATAGTTCAGTTGGAATGTTAATATTTTCAGTATTGCATTAATTTAATTTAAATTAACAAAATATCTTAGAAAAAATATAATCCTAAATAGTCTTTCTAATCCAGTAAATCTTTCCTTTATTTGATAAAAAGTTAATGGATTATATTTGGTAAAATTTCTGATATCAAAATAACAAAAAGCTCTATCAGCGCTGATGAGAGGAAAAAAAAGAAAGTTATTCAACCAGGGGTATTTTCAATTGCCACAACTCGACTTTATATCATTATCATTATCATTTTACATTAGCAATAATTTTATGAATATAAATGTCATTATAATTTATTGGAAAGTAGCAGCTCTTGAAAGAAAATTATTGCACAAATGATTCTCTTTTAGAGCTGGTCGTTGATCAATTTTGGTACATCAGCCTAGTTAGATTGATAGTTCTTAGAGTATCTAATTTTATGGTAAAGTTGAATTAAAAGGAAGTAGTAAGAAAATCTACACCCTGGTCCGCCTGATGAGATGCTATTCCAGGCCATTCATCACTGCAACTTAAAAGTAAAGTAAATAAATTAAAATACCCTGAAAATACTTTTCTGACCATTCCGATACTAACAATTCTTTATCTTAAACCTTTATGGTGAAGGTTCTATAAAACTCTCTTCAATTATTATAACAGTCCAAATCGAGCCGGCATAATAAAATAGAAAAAATAAACATCTCAAATTCACACATCAAGACTGGACTATCATATTTAACCTTAGCTAGTTGTACTGTTATTTTTTTTGCAGAAAAACAAATTTTGTTAACTTTGTTTTCAGTAATTAAAAATGAGATTTAATTGTTCACTTGACTTTGCTTTATGAGGAAATACAAACTGAACTAAATAAAAATAGTGATCAAATAAAGAAAATTCCGACAGAGCCAAATCTTCGTAGAGACCTTAAGTTTACCACAAGGAATAAAGTGCCAAAAGTCCCCATCAGTCCCATGTGAGCTTAGGGACTTATTCGGGGCCCAAGGTCAAAATTTTAGGTTATTTGGATTTTTCTCGAAAACGGTAAATTTTATCAAAAAAGTACTTTAGAGCAAAGTACTTTTGTAGATCTTAAAATTCTCTATAAAAATGCTCCCTATAATTTTTTTTTCTAAGACCCATTATTTCCCAGATATTGCGCTTGTAAGAATTACGTTCTACATAATATGCACACATTTCCACACCACCTGTGAGGTAGTGTACTCGGCGCGTTTTTTTAACGTAGTATCCCCGGTAGGCCTATTCCACAAACCTTTATGACGTTATTTTTAGGAACAATAATTATTTAATAGTATGAAAATTATTGATATGAGTTACTGAGTTTAACTGTCGTTCTAACTTTTTTTTATTACTTTAATCTGAGTCATACTCTTCATATTCAACTTCAACAATCATGTTTTCTTCAATTTCTTCTTGTTCTTCTTTTTCTCCTTCCTGTTGATGAACGCTTAGAAATTGTTCAAATGAAGATGAATCAGTTGTCTCTTCATCAAAATCACATGAATCTTCCTCTCTTGTATTTAATTGAACATTTGAGCAAGAGACACCTTGGCAATTGGTACACGCTGGAGAACACTGCAACCCTACTTTTTTACAGCCACATTTGGCACTACAATCTTTCTTGCAATTGCAAAAAATAGTGTTAAGAAGTTTTTCTGGAGCAGGGGGCAGTAAAGTTCGAATCGGTTCCAAAGTATTATTTATCAATTTCCAACTCCAGTCTTCAGGGTTCAGCTCATTGCCTTGCCATGTCTGAACTTGATAGTAGACTCGAAACAAATGTTATGTTGAGTAGCAGATGCCGATGTTGAAGGAAGACAAGATAGCTGTACTTGCTTTTTGTTTCGTGTATTTTTTACAAATGTTAAATATCTGTACGTATCTATGCAATCAATTTTTTTTGGAGCTCCATAAACCGCAAGAAGAAACCGAATTCCTTTAGTAATTAGTATTTGAGATGAAAAATTAATTTCTGTAAATACTTTTGCGCAGTCAATCAAATCATTTTTTTCAAATAATTTTAATACTGAATTTTTGCCCCTTCTAAACATTGCTGACGTAGTATCGCATCCGGTTATCGCATGTAAAAATAAAATAAAGTTTTGACATTTTGGATAAGCTGATAAACTTTTAGAAGAATATATTTCTGTCCGTTGCGCCTTCCCAGGTTTTAAAAAGAAAATAATTTTATCAGATGGAGTCCTTGCAGTGAGTAGTACTAATAAATCAACATCTTCACCCACTACAATAGTTGTATTTCTTGCATTAAATTGTTCTATTGCTGTTTCAATTATGAGGACATCGGCGTCATTCGGAGCTTGTTTCACGACAATATTTTTAGCTGTTAATTTGTTACTCAACATAGAAATAAAACGAGATTTATTATTATTAATGTTTGCAAAAAAATGTTGTTGATTTACTGGAACTGTTATAAATTCATCAAACATTATGTCGGCATATGTGTGCAATTGTGCATACTATGTAGAACATGATTCTTACAAGTGCAATATCTGGGAAATACTGGGTCTTAGAGAAAAAATTATAGCAACCATTTTTATAGAGAACTTTAAGATCTACAACTTTGCTCTAAAGTACTTTTTTGATAAAACTTATCGTTTTCGAGAAAAGTCCAAAAAACCTAAATTATTGACCTTGGGCCCCGAATAAGTCCCTAAGCTCACATGGGACTGATGGGGACTTTTGACACTTTATTCCTTGTGGTAAACCTAAGGTCTCTACAAAGATTTGGCTTTGTCGGAATTTTCTTTATTTCAATTGTCTAAAATGACCGGACTATAAGGTAGGTATATCTTGGTAGACACATATCTCAAATAATTACTAGAGACATGATAATTACTAGAGACTAAGTATATGTACCGGACTCAAAATATTCATTTCTAAAATTAGAACAAATTGTATTTGACAAATTTTTGCTTATTATTTCTAATGGTGTTTTATAATTTTTCATAGATCTAATTTTTGTTGCGTATCTTTTAAAGCTTGAAGGAAAAAGTTGTGTACGTTGATGAATAAAGTATTTATTATTGCATTTGTTTAAATAATTCGAACGTGTTCATATTAAGTAATAAGTAATTGAGCTTAAATCAATCCTAATTGAACTAATTTTTGTTTTTAACCTAATTTCCCACTTTGGATTTGTATTTCCAGATAGAGATTTAGAATAAAAATTTTTAAAACCATAAGTTCTAATTGCAGCGATGCAACTACAATATAAAATTTCATGTAATTTATATTTATTATTCTAACAATATTAAAAAACAGCACATATTTAGTTATTTTTGAATTAAAAATTGTGTGTTCGTTTTTTGTAACTCGTAAGTACTCACGAACAACAAACACCCGTTTTGACTTGAGCGCTTTGTTTGCAAGCTGGCTTAAAGTGTATAAAGTATTAGTTTTAAAGAGAAATACATAGCATTATAGCAGGTTTTCAAGATATTTCCAAATTTTTTTTTGACAAATGTCTAAACTTCTTAGTTTAATAAATTATCTGAAAAATAAAAAATTAATTATAAATAATAACACTTCGTATAGGCAAAAAAATTATTATTATAACCACATCAATCTTAATCTTCTAAGTTTCACTAAAAGGTAGCCTTAATGGCACCGGTAAGACAGTACGAGTCCATTATTTTGAATAAATTTGCTATATGTTATATTTTCTGATCATAACTAAACTAATTATTGTTCAAAAATCGATTTTTACCTACGAAAACAACTCTTATTAAACCAGCAAAAAAACAATTATTATTTTAAATAACAACCTTTGACAAGCTGATTATAAGTAAGAATATTTATAAAATTAATTACAATTAAAGATCGTTATTCTAAAAGTTATAAACACCATTACAGAGTATAAATTTATGACTAATTAAAGTAATTGACTTATATACTAAGTAAGACGGCTGTAATATGCCAGTTCTGATTTGCTAATCCCTTGACATTCTAGAAAGTTGCTCGGTTCCTGTCTTTCCGGTAATTGTTACAGGCTAGTTGATATTCCTGGATGTGTTTGAACACAAATAATCTGTTAATTTGTTTTCAGACATTTTAATCACTTGAACCAGCCCGCAGGTAAGTAAACTCATGTTTAATTTTTTATTGTCTTGCTTCTTGCAGAGACCAACTCTTTCAGAAAGAATAACGCCCTCAATGTTCAAAACATTTATTGCACTTAAATACAATTCTAACATAAATATTGAAGAGCTTACTAAACTTAAACATCATTGAACGGGAAATTGTCCTAAACTAGATATTACTTTCTATAATATACGATTGATTATAAATTTAAATGCCGACCTAAGTGTAAAAAAAAATCAATACCATCAACATTACTTTAGGGTGAATCACTCTCGTAAGAGAAAAACCCTTACAAAAGTTTCTTAAACCAAGTAAAATCAAGCTTAAAAGCCTCCCACTCTTTATTATAAAATTATACAAAAATAGTATTTTTTTAATAAGAGCCCTAAAGTTAAATTCTGAGTAAAATTTCGGGGTACACGTGCTAAAGGCTTATGGGTGTTGCAAAAATTTGAAAATGCTAATTGCTGACTAAAAAGCTACATAGTCGACAAATATTGATAGACGGACTTTATCCACTTGAAATCACTTTTACTAAAAAACTGACGTTTTGATAATAAATAATTAAATAATTTTTCACTGTGTGACGCAATAGCAAAAATTACCGTGTAAATTTAGCTCATAATTTTCAAAACAATAAAAAAACTCTATTGAATTTATGCAACGAAGAAAAAATTTTTTCTTCATACCTCGGTCGAAAGTACGTACTTTCGTCCCTAATAACAGAGACGAAAGTTTAACTTTTAGTCCCTGTAAGATGGAATTCTTTCTTCCCGCTATCGGGAAGAAAGAATTCATCGTGTTTATTTATACTCGTAACTATGTTATATGACCAGCAACACTCGCTTCGCTCGTGCCGCAAATGTCGCGGCAGGCATCAAAAACTATCAGCATTTAAAGTTAAAAAAATAAAATTAAAAATAAAAGTACGTACTTTCGACCGAGGTATGAAGAAAAATCGTATACACGACGCGGGACAGAAGTTGAAATCTCGGTCCTGCGCGCCATGATGCCCTCGGCTTCACCTCGGGCATTATGGCGCGCAGGGCCGAAAATTCAACTTTTGTCCCTTGTGGTGTAATATACTATTTCTTCATACCTCGGTCGAAAGTACGTACTTTCGTCCCTAATAACAGAGACGAAAGTTTAACTTTTAGTCCCTGTAAGATGGAATTCTTTCTTCCCGCTATCGGGAAGAAAGAATTCATCGTGTTTATTTATACTCGTAACTATGTTAAATGACCAGCAACACTCGCTTCGCTCGTGCCGCAAATGTCGCGGCAGGCATCAAAAACTATCAGCATTTAAAGTTAAAAAAATAAAATTAAAAATAAAAGTACGTACTTTCGACCGAGGTATGAAGAAAAATCGTATACACGACGCGGGACAGAAGTTGAAATCTCGGTCCTGCGCGCCATGATGCCCTCGGCTTCACCTCGGGCATTATGGCGCGCAGGGCCGAAAATTCAACTTTTGTCCCTTGTGGTGTAATATACTATTAGAATATTTTGTTTGTTTACATTGTTGCTATCACAAAAATTTGACTAATTAACTACATTCGGCAAATTATCATTATAAATACCACTCGTTTTAATAACATTAAAAAGAATTCTCCTTTTAAAATCACTCCTATTTGTTTCGATAACAAAATATTGCTCTAGCAACTTTATACCCACCTTGGCAATGATAATGTGATTTATATTTTAACTATTTTTCACAAAATTATAGCTAAGTTGCATTGGTTAACATTAATCCTCTAGCGGCATAATAAGCGGCAACATAAAATTGTTTTCTTATTTTGTATCATTTAATTACGCAAACGTGGCAAGTTTTATCATTACTTGTTGAAATAAAACTTCAAATGTAGATTTTAAGGTATAATTTTAATGCTAATATTGATTGATTGATTGAGAAGGGGTCGTTTGACTATTTTTACCTTACAGAACTGCGACCAATTGATCTATTGCTCCTGAACCCTACACTCATTGTGTCCTTTGAAATTCTAGGCTTTTTGCGAAATCAAGTATCGATGGTCTATGTGCAATATCTGATAATTTTACTATTTTGTAAAGTTTACGCCATCGGTATGTTCCTAAGTGCTCGTTCTTGACATCGGCAGGCGTTAGTGGTCAGCCTTTGGAACGCTAACGCATCACAATTACAGAGTATGTGTTCAGCGGTTTCACTGCCTAATTCACATAGTCTGCAGCTCTCACTGTCCGCCAAACCCAGCTTTTTAAAGTTATATCTCACTAAGCAGTGTCCGGTGAGCAGGAATACAATAGTTCCTCGATAGAAAAATAAGCTTTTTGCGATCTTTGGCAAATATTCAATAAATTTTTTCGCCTGCCTTTGCGCGAGATTATTCTCCCAGTAGCGCATTTCGGCTGTCATTTTCCACCTAAGGATTTCCCGCCCTTCCATGCAAATTTGGTAATCCACACAACGGTTCGAGGCCTACTGAGGGAGCTTCAAAACCAGGTCTCGCTAGTTCGTCGGCAATGTCATTTCCTTCTATTCCTTTATGATCTGGCACCCAGATGATGGCATTTTTGTTGCCCACTGCCAGGTTCTTGACACACTGTCTGCATTTCCAGACCATTCCAGATTTAGTGTTATTTGCACTGACAGTTTTTATGACCACTTGGCTGTCAAACAGAATAAAAATTTTCCTGCTTTTAATACGCTTTCGCAGACATTCTTGAGCAGTTAAAGCTATAGCAAGTGTCTCAGCTTGCATAATAGAGGATGTGCTACCCAGAGCTATTTTTGCTGAATATTTTGGATCATAGATCCCTACGCTGGTCCCTTTTCATGTTTTTGATCCATCTGTGCATCGAATAAAGGAGTTGACGCTAACTTGAGCAATTTGACTTCAAGCCGCATAACAGTCAGTAATGACTGTTTCAAACCGCGTTTTGAAATTGTACATTATTGGCATGACGCCATGACGTCCATTGGTTGTTCAAGGAAACCTGGCTGTAGAAAGTCTGTAGATGTTGCTAATATAGATCATCTTTAAAACAAATTAATACAGATAAAAGTTTGGTCCTTTGCGCTTCTAACAGAGTCTTTGTTTTTTTATAGATTTATTTCTGCCGTAGAATAAACAATAAATCGACATTTATTTTTCATACATCATTAATTTTCAAGAAAAACTAGAAAGCAAAAAAAAGCTTGACATTCAAAAGTAATCCATTCTCAATAGATTAGTAAAGTGTAAAGTTAGGTCTAATTTTAGTCTTGATGACAGCTTACAGTTTAAAGTCTTTCATATATGTTTAATGTTTCTATAATAGTACAACTTGTAATGCCCTCTTTTATAATAATTTTAATATTTGAAATTTGCGCTATTAATTCACAAATGATCGTCTAGTTGTGCAGTTTCTTATGTTGTGTTTTTATAATAATCGTGATTCAAATACGATACGATAGGAAACAAATTAATATTATTTTAAAAAATATATTCTACAGGATTTCAACGCAATGAATCTACAATATGACAATGAAATCATAAATATATAAGCAGCAAAAGCTCAACAAAATTTACACATAAGAAGACCACAATATTTGAGTGACCAAACACACTCACAAAAATACAACTTCAATTAGTACTCTATAAATGTATGAAACACATTATCATACAAATAAATTAATACGAACATTGCAGTCAACATAGGAAATCAATTAAGAATAATTCAAAAGAAAACCAATATCCAATCATCTACAATAGAAGAATTTTATAAAAAATAGATCTGAAAAACATTGTGGTTGTCAGATTCGTACTACAACAAAATGAATGTGTTCCAAATAACTCTTTACCAATTTTATACATTTTTGCGATCAGCGAAAAGCAAAGATTAATTTGCTTATTAGTGTTTTATATCGGTCTGGCCAAACACGTCGGTGAATCCTATATATTATGGTCAGCCAAATATACATTTTCTCGTGTTTCTTTTAAAGCAAGGTGATAAGGTTTGTTGTACTAATTTAAAGTACACAAAAGCAACAAAAAATGCAGCTAAAAGTTGTGGTGACTATGTAGTAAAAGAAAACTAGTTTCTAATTCAACGCCGTCCATCAAAGAATATTCGGTGTTTAGGACCTTTGTCAGAAGCTTAAGATAATTATAAGTGTGTACAGTTTATATCCTTATAGTTTTGATATACAGAAGACAAAAAAAAGACATTTACTGGCAGTTCAGTTTTTTTTTTTGGAAAACGCTCAGACTTGTTTTTGAGGAAAACACACAATTGGCAAAAAAATACGTGCAGCCCTCTTGACGGGGATGGCACCAAACCTATAATCTTAAATAGAAAAGGAGATGTAAATAAGTCATCATTTAAAAGGTCTATCAATTTCCTTTATAATGGTGTAATATTCATCTATTTCAGTTTATTAGTTTGTTAGATTTATAATTGTTATGTTGGTTATATAAACAAACTTATTACGCGTGTCAGAGACAAACGCGTGCGCACCGGAACGACAGTCAGAGGGAGAAAAGGAAGAGACCATGTAGTACCATGAGAAGAAGAGCAGTTAATTTTAAGTGAAATAAACCTAATGTATAATTAGAAGACAGTGTGTTATTTCCCTACCGAAAGGTCCTTCCAAGATACAACAATAATTGAAAGCTTAAATAAAACTTTAAAACATCATCATTAGTGAATAATTCATGGATAATTACATTTTTCAGAAAAGTAGTTTAAAAATGTAGAATCAACTGATCTGTTATCCAAGTAATTGTTGAAAATAACCACCATAACTCTCCATGCAATAATAATAATTTCGCTCAAAATGAGGAGTGATTTGAAGACACTCATTCACAATTCTTCGTCGCAAATCTTTTAACAATGTTAGCTGAGTATCATAGATTTTGCTTTTTAAAAAACGTCACAGAAAGAAATCCAAAGGTGATAAATCTGGCAACCGAAGAAGCCATTCACTGACCTCTCTTCTACCAATCTACTATTCTCTTTTTGCATACATGACCCAAATGAATCTGTCATTTAAGATTATATAATAAATAATATAAATACCAAAAATTTTTGTTGTTTCTGAGAATACAAATGATCATTAGACATTGCTTTTATTGTCACATTTTTTTATTGTAGAAATTTAAAAGCACTGTTTTGTTATGATTGACCGTTAATTTGTTCATGTTAGACTAGTGAGTAAATTCTTATACTACTTGCTCTATCTTTCAAATAAGTTCTTCTTCAGTGTCGGCTGTAATAGCTAAAGACACATCATATGCAAAGCGTGTGACAAAACACCAGAGAAGGGATTGAGGTAGATCATTTATGTATAGAAAGAATATCAGAAGGTCTAATACAGAACCCTGCAGTAGTAAATGCTTTTAGATTGCTCTGTTCGAATTTTAAGTAGTGTTGAGAAGTATGAGCCCATTACTATTGCCACTGCCATAAAATTAAATTCTCCATATAACCCAAACGTGATCCTTTTCTTGGTATTCTTGGTACTTCATAAACGGGTTTTACTGCAGCAAGATAATGCCTGCTATGTTCACTTATTTTTAAGTTATTAGAGTGATAATATGGCGATTAACATAACTTTGGAAGATTAAGAATAAGTTTTCACTGCAAATTCGAATGTGAAAGCAAATACAATTTAGCTTTCTATTTACTCCCAATAAACAAAACTAAAAAAGTTTTGGGATAATATACTACTTATATTACACTTTAGTAAATTAAATTCATTATTAACACAATAATTTGATTAATATTTTCCTGTTTGTCAAGTATGACAATATTCAAAATAAAATGACGCCTCTAATACCACTTTTCCTCAGTTTTTGTTTAACAAATTTAAGATCAATGCTATCAAAGACTTTGGAGACATCAAAAAAGATACCTGCTACATATTTGTTGTTACCAATACACACTTATAAACATACTCACTATAGGCATACAATGCCGTGTCAGTAGAATTTGGTGTTCTAAATCCGTGCTAATTTTTTGTAAGAACGTTGTATTTATGGAGAAACAAGATTAATCTATGATATATTTTTTTCCATCACATTTGAGACAGATATTGGCTTGTGATAGCACAATCACTTTTTTTTTAAGTTGGTGTAAAAGTTAATAGTTGGGTTGGAAATTGACCAAGCTCAATAGAGCGATTTATCAAAAATGCTAAAACCTCTGCTGTAGAATCTCCAACAATTTTGATCAATTTAGTAGAAATGCAGTCGACACCAACACAGTTAGAATGTTTTAATTATCTTTTTAACTTCCGTCGTGGAAGTAGGCACAAAAGAAATTGAATGAAATATCAGAGCACAAGTAATACATGAGGTAAGAGAAGTTTGAAATTTCAATTGAACTTCGTTTTATACCACTGTCCCAAAGTATTCAGCAAACTTCCTTGTCCTTTATTCACTGTCCTGTCCTGGGGGAGCTGAGGAGGCGGTGGCTGGGCGACGCTGTCCTCTCCACGGGCGAGGTAAGGCTCCGGCTGGATGGCAAGGATTGGGCAAGTCTGGGGGGAGAGGGGTTGCATCAGAGGCATGGAAGCTCAGATGGGAACTTGTTCAGGAGTTCAATCACAACACCAGCTGAACGCGGTCTTACAGTTTTTCAATTTCAAATTCATTTTTTGCAGATATTCTTTCTTATTTCACTTTTAATTTTATTCCTATTGATTTAATCAAAGTCATTAGGGTCAACCTAAGCGGACGGTCCGGCAGGGCCATGCTAGGGGCTTTTTGCAATGTATATTATATATACCTTAAGTTTGTATTTGAACGATAAAGCTTTTTATTATTATTATTATTCAGCAAACTTTTCACTAATTACTTATTTGTTATTGTCTATTACGTTGTTAATTAATAGGTTATAGTTTTGTTTTTTCATTACCCGATTTATCACTGAGTATCTTCCAGATTTTTTTAGTGTCTATAAAATTCCGTACTCTTGTGGCAAACTTTATATTGGGGACATGACGCTCAATTAAACTTCGAGTTTCTAAACATAAAAAGTGCATAAATTTGGGTTTATGGTCACAGTCATCACTAGCTGCACATCATCTAGACAAAGGTCACAAAATTTGTCTAGATGAATCTTCCTTGATTTTTCTATAACAAAAAAATTAGAGAAGCAATCAAAATTGTAAAACACCCAAACATCTTTAATAGAGATTCAGGTTATTATCTCTCAAACGTTTAGAAGTCTTTGTTCATAAACACTCCTTCGTCATCAACACAAAGCGCTTCCGCTTTCTCCACAGCTTTCTCTTCCTCGCTCCTCGCCAGTTTCTCTTTTACCTGTCCTACCGCTTTCTCTTCCGCGCTTACCAAAGCAGCAACGAGGTCTAGCCAGAATAAGTTTCGCCTCTAGTGTGGTTCACACGTCGAGTAACCGTGTTTGTTCTCACTTTTGCTTCCTTGTGCTGATGACGCCTTCACCGATGGAGTGCAAAACGTCGACAATTTTATTAAACCTTTCGACACAATCTTTTCCGAAAGATGTCAATATTTCAATGACTTCGGGCCGTGAAAGCTTTTCTTCATGTTTTCTTGTTATGTGAACTTGTTTTTTATATTTTCTTTTTCTCATTTGGTGAATTATTTCAATTTCGGGGAATTGCTGCCTTATTATACAAAATCTTTTAAACTATTGCTAAGCCCGTCAAGATTTTATGTAGCCATTTAGCAAAATCGGGGAATTTCTCACGGAGTTGCATCACCTCATAAATTTATAACAATAGCATAAATTTATAACGATAAAGTTAACTAATGTATTGTTAAATTCTCTGCATAAAGTGCCTATAGGTACTTGTGCACATATCATATATTTTTTTGAACTGATGTTTTTTGTAAAGTATTACTATTAATTCAACTAAAACAAGTAAGTTTTAGTTGAATTAATAGTTCACCATTAATTGTCCACTAATATTCCGTGAGTAGCTTCATTTTAATAAGACGTTCAACAATTTCCTATACGAAACTCTTGGTTGTGATAGCTAACAGAGGTAGCAAGAACGAAGTATGTCAATTTGATGATTCTCAAATACATAATGTCCTACAAATTGCGTGGTACTTTATCCTGGTCTAACACTCAGAAATTCTTAATATCACAAGAAACTGCACTGCTAGAACTTCAGTAAATAAATTTTTGTGATTATAGATTGAATATTTAGGCTGGTTAGCTTAAATTTAGATTTAGTTTTAAATTTAAAATTATTGGATTCTTCTACTACTTTGCTTCTGGTTATCCATTGATCTTTTACGAAAAAAAAAACTGTTTCATTGTCACGTCATGTGCTCTGTTTGTTTTTTCGTATAGTTGTTCCATTAAATCGTAGTTTAAATAAAGCAGTTCCAATAAATCGTAGTTAAAATAAGGCTCTCGTTGATTCATCCTTCATTGGCCAACTTTGTACTAAATTGCAATTTAAAATAAGTACGATACATTTCCTTCTTATCTTTCTTCAATAAACAACTTTGTTTGCCACAAAAACGCTCTAATAGATATTTTTCAACACCAAAATGATAAACAAACCATGTGCGTACTTCGGAAAAGCATCTACCTACTTAATTATTAAGTAAATCTAAAAAACGTCAAAAGTTGTTCATAATTTTAAAAATAGCGACCGTTCCAGTATAGCAAACTATAGACCCATTTCGGTTATTGATAATTTTGCAAAGGTGTTTAAATATTTGTTATCTGATGTGATATACTTCCAAGTCAATCAGTTAATCACCGAGAACCAACATGGCTTCATGAAAGGCAGGTCAACCGTTACAAATCTATTATCTGTTACGCTATCTCAACTGCGTTGACGTTATTTATACAGATATTAGCGATTTATACGGAGATTAAGACGTTCGACTCAATAAACCACAAACTGCTACTTCTAAGCTATCTAGAATGGGTCTTCCAAACAATCTTGTATCTTTAATTAGAAGCTATCTCTGTAATAGAAATTTTTATGTATAATACTTTAGAACTGTCTCCAAACTATTTAGCATTGCAGGGATCCTTATTGGGCCCTCTGCTGTTTAATCTGTTTATCAATGACATAGCAAATAGTTTCAAATCGATTCTTCTACTGTATGCCAACGATCTTAAAAAATTCATATCCGTCACCAGTAAAGCGGATTAACATGAACCACAAAATAATTTGACTTAACTTTTATCGTCTTGGTGTGTCAACAATGGTCTAAAATTGAATGTGTCCAAATGCAACGTAATGTCATTCTCTCTGAAGAAAAAACCTATTCAGTTTGACTATTAGATCGAATCACAAGTATTGACTCGGTCAAAAACATTTAAAGATCTCAAAGTAATATTTGATTCGTGTCTAAGTTTCGTTGAACAAGTCCGGACCGGAAAGTATGCTCTGAGGCAATGAAAGCGCTGGGCTTCGTCATTAGATCACGAAATTTTAATACAATAAATAAATGTCTTCAAAATTCTGTATATTTGCTTCGTTAGATCTAGAATAGAGTATGCATCCATTGTTTGGACTTCTCTGTACCGTTGTCAAATCAATGCCCTTGAAAATGTTCAGCGAAGATTCTTAAAATTCTTACTCTTTCGTACAGACGGTTTTTATCCGATAATCGGCATAGATCAGTCTATACTTTTATAATGGTTTAATCTGGTGTTTATGCAGAACAGAACCAAATTGGCTATGATCAGATTTTTCATCAACTTAATACATAACAAGATCCCATGCCCGGGTATTGTTGAGCAAATTAGTTTCAACTGCTACAGGACTTCTTCAAGAAATCATAGACTGCTATATATTCCCGCAGCAAGAATAAACATTCTCGCCCATTCCCCAGTATACAAGCTCTGTATTTAAACCAATTGGTTTAAATTGTTGATTTGTAGATCTTGTGAATTGTGCTTCTTTACTGTAATTTTTTTTGCGTTTTTCCTCTTTTTATGTTTATTCTGTTTATGTTTTGTAATTATTACATAGTTTTCATTTTACTTCTATATATTTTACATTATAACATACTTTTCAATTGGACGGATGTCTGTTGAGTATGTTCAAAGTGTGCCTCAAAGCCGAATCCACTTTAGATCGATCAATTGTTTCCACTGTACATTAGTGTATCAGAAGAAGTGCGCTGGGGCAGTATTTTGAGATATTGATGCTTTTCCTCAATTTTTTTCTGAAAGTAGTACAAACTAATCTGATGTACGTATTAAAGTCTACTTTAGCTTAAAATCAGGAAATCTGGCAAACTAATGAACTAAAGTACATAATTGTAAAGGGAATTAAAAGACCTTTCAAATGATGACTCATTTGTCCTCGCAATCCATTTAAGATTTTAGTCTCCCGCCTAGGAGATTGCACGTGTTAACGCATGTTTTCCCAAAAAAAAAACTGTCCAGCCTGTATATGTCTGTTTCGTTTTTTCGATGCGCCACTCTCTATAATTTTACAATTGTGCATTTTATTATAAATTATACAACTAATAAACAACAAAAATTATATTCTTAACAATCTTTTACCTTGTCAGCCCGTTTTTAAAGTCACAATTTATATTATGAGCTTAGTTTACAATGAAATGGTAATTAGAATCAATTAGTAAACATAACAGAAATAGTGCCAAGATTGGCCGTAATCTTATTTTTATCCGCTAATAGCAGTTACAAATCTTTGATTTTTTGCAGCAAACTCAAAGCCATTGGTGTTAATTTATGTAAATCTTCAAAGCCACATTGAAATTTTTCATTAACAAATATTCTTTCACAAGATGTTTTTTTGACATGAGATAATAAAAGACTCATGCCATCGCCATTACATTCGCAAGTAGAGCTGACCAACATGTCCCAACGTTGCAACATTTTATTGCTTCTTCTATGAGCACTGCGAAGACCATTTAATTTAGTTTATATTTTTTGGAGTTTATCAAGACCCGGCACTCAATGATCTACTACTAGTGTACAGTAGTACGGTTAAAAACCTGAGAACAAAAAAGATTGATGTATTAATTCTTCATTCCAAATACGTTTTCCAGATTTGAAACTATCATGGGGACAAATTTTCTAAATACTGTAATATTCATTCATATAACACAACAATATTCTGCGAAAAAATAAATAGTGCTTAACTATCTATGCGTAGAGTGTGAGCATTCTCTCGAGAACTTGATCTATGAGTTTTTGAATTACATTGTACTTTGCCTTTTTTCTAGATGTTATATGCATGTCAACAATAAATTGTTCCTAAAGATTCAAACTTTTAGCAAAATTACCTTTTGAACGTTGCATGTAATAGGCATTTTCAAAAGTAATTAAGAGTTTTTTAAGCAAGATTCAATAAGCCGCCAAAAACTAAAATTTATTGTAAAATTGAAAGCACCTGCTAGTTAGCGAGAAATCAGCAATTAGCTTATGTTATAAAGAATTCGCCACATTAAAAAAATCTAAAATTATTGAAAGACTAATAACGCAAATATTTTTCGTAAGTTGACATAGTTTATTGAAAACTAAAATATACTTTTAAATTTTACGTTTTTATAAAAAAAAAAAGCAAAATTTAGTGCTCCTACAAGGCTAGTTTAGCAAGGCCAAAGACTAATTTATGAAAATAACAAATCCTACTTCCTTATGTTCCTTAATAATTAAACTTTGCAAAATACGAGAAATTATTGGCGTTGCTCGTTGGCGTGTATTTTTTGGTTTTTCATTTCGTATTTTCAATTTTGTAATATCTTTTAAATTTTGAATAATAACATGATCTGATTTTAATCGGAAGATTTTTTCTACATGTTTAAAAATACAAATAGTTTATACTCTAAATAATGTCAGTGTTGATAGATACAATTAAAAACAAAAAAAAGTTCGCTGATTGGACAGCAAGTTATATATCACGTTAGCGCTTTTTGTCTCAAACGTATACCAATGTAATCTATCTTCTTTAGATAGCCACCAACTTATAAAATAAATAAGACCAACAAATCACATTTGTAACCTTGGACATGTTTCGTTCTTATAAGATAGGCACAGATTTAGTGAATAAAACTAGTTTGATTCATCTCCTGATGATAACCACTCCGTGGTTGAAAGAGCTCTCGAGATCGATTAATCAAAATTTTTGGCAAGTTGTAAAACTGTGTGAATACTTAATTTTTTTTACTAATTTGTATTGTCAGATTATACGTATGAAGAACTCTGTTCTTTTATTAATTACTAATTTATTGATTGAATATACTATTATTCATTCGGAGGGTTGGGCATAAGAGCAGCTTCAGCTGAACTATGCCTCCCTCTAATGGTGCTTAATATTTCGTAAATAAAAGCCCGTCATTACTATTATGAGTAATTATCACATTGAGTTTTCAATGGTAAATGGTTAAGCTAAAGTATCCGACTGTAGATTATAAATCTATATGCTTCGAAGGACCGTGATAATAACGATTAACGGAAACACTAGGCTAGTTTTAATGTATTTATTGATAATGTAATAATGTATTGGTTGTTACCAAGGAGGAAAATAAGGTACTTCCTTTCGTGGTACTAGCCTACATGCGACTCCCTCGCGTCGGCTGTACCCTTGCTGGCGACGCGGGGTTGATGATTTAGTGGGGGTAGTTGGCCGTGATTTAGTGGGGGTAGTTGGCCATGCCCGCCCTTGCTCGAATGTTATCGACATGCCGCCCCCTTGAAGTTTTTGAAATAAAAATTTCAATATACATTATATAAGGCAACAACTAATTTACAAAGGTATTTAAATCATAATTGGATTTAAAAATGATTAATAGCATTTAAATGTAGCTAATCTAATTTACATAATTAAAGTTTAATTTACAAACTTAATTAATAATAAAACACATACCTAATATTTAAAAAAAAATAATAAATAATACTAAACAAAAAATTAATAATAAAGGGGTTTAATATTAAAAAATAGTCACTCTTTTAAAAGCTCGCAAATTTTAGTTATCGCGCGCTTGAAAACACCTGTTATCGTCTTAACTGACACTACACGCACCACACCGTCACTTCCAGGGTGAAGCTCCACCACCCGTCCAAGCCGCCACTGCAATGGCGGTAGATTTTCTTCCACCAGAAGAACAAGAGCTCCTATATTGATGTTTGGACGCGTAGCCTGGTGTCCTCGAGGGCGTGTTTGAAGCTGTGATAAGTACTCCCGTTGCCATCTTCGCCAAAAATGCTGTTGAAGTTGTTGGACGCGCTGCCATCTTGATAGCCTATTAGTCGGCAAGTCCTGCAGGTCCCTTTCCAGAGTAGATGTCAGGGGAGAATGTATTAGGAAATGGCCGGGAGTTAAGGCTTGAAGGTCATTGGGGTCTTGTGACAAAGGGGTTAAAGGACGTGAATTTAAACAAGCTTCTACTCGCGTTAAAAGTGTGTAAAATTCTTCGTAATTAATTGAAGCGTCACCCAGTACTTTACGCAAATGATTTTTCACGTTTTTAATTGATCTTTCCCAAAGACCTCCAAAATGAGGTGATCTTGCTGGAATAAAATTGAATTCTGTGTTTTTACTTACAAAATGAGAAATAACACGATTTTTAAAGTTTTCTGTTTTAAAAAATTCGCGTTCGGCTCCAACGAAATTAGAGCCGTTGTCTGAAAAAATTCTTTCAACATGACCTCTGCGGGCAGTAAATCTATTAAAGGCCGCAATAAAACTTTCGGTTGTGAGGTCTCCTACTAATTCCAAGTGCGCAGCCTTGGTTGAAAAACATACAAATAGGCAAATATATGCTTTCGTCTTTTTAGAATTGCGCAGTCGGCTACTTTTTATTAAGTACGGCCCTGCAAAGTCTACGCCGGACACGAGAAAGGGTCGTACTTGCAGGAGCCGTTCCCGTGGCAGATTGCCCATTTTTTGCTTTAGGGGTCGTGGGTTAGCGCGTATGCACTTTGTGCAAGAATAAAGAATTTTTCTCACGACATTTCGACCGGCGATTGGCCAATAATTTTGCCTGACGGCCGCCAATGTGGCTTCGCAACCAGCGTGTAAGTTTTCTTCATGAATTTTTCGAATCAAACTTTTTGTTACCGGATGCCTTCCCGGTAATAATACCGGATGCTTATTATTAAAATGTATTGGGGCGTTTTTTAGTCTTCCACCAACACGAAGCAAACCGTTTGAGTCTATAAATGGGTCAAGCTTAGCTATTTTGCTGGATTTTAATTGTTTCCCATTTTTTATATTTTGAACCTCGATTGAAAATTCTCGTAATTGTATATATTTAAAAATAACAATTTTTGCTCTTTCAATTTCCTTTACGGATAATATTTTTTGAACCACTATAGGCTTTTTAAATGCCCTCAAGCAGTACGCGATCACGCGTGCTAATTTATTAAAAGATGAAATTTTGCTGAAAACCGAAAGCTCGGGTTCTGAAATATTCAAAGTCATTGTTTGCGCTTTTCGTTCTAGCAGTGGCTCGTTTTTATTTTTTGACCATGACACTGGCCAATCTGCTTGATTTAATTTCAGCCATTTAGGCCCATTCCACCAAAGATCCGCATTTTTTAATTGTGAGGGTGTCATTCCTCTAGATATAATATCCGCTGCATTGTCACAACTTTTAACGTGCCGCCAATCAGAAATATTTGTTTCGTGCTGTATTTGACTTACTCTATTGGCGACAAATTGTGACCAGTTATGCGCTGATTCCGATAACCAGCATAACACAATTGTGGAATCGGTCCACAAATGTGTCGAATCAATTTTTAAATTTATACCAACTTTAATTTTTGCTACTAGGTTACTTAACAATACCGCGGCATTTAGTTCAAGACGAGGTAAAGTCACTGATTTAATCGGCGCTACCCTGCTTTTAGCACATAAAAGGTTTATTTCTGAATTCCCACACAAGCTTATTGTTTTTAAATAAATTACAGCACCAAAGGCCTTTGTTGATGCGTCTGCAAAACCATGCAGTTCAATTTTAATTCTATTTGCAGAGATTATATTGCGAGAAATTCGAAAGTCGTTTAATTTAGCTAAATCTAAAAGATATGCTCTCCAATTTTCTCCAACTTCCTTTGGAACCTCCTGGTCCCAAGTTAGATGCATAAGCCACAATTGTTGTAACATAATTTTTGCAATTACAATAACCGGGTTTATTAAACCAAGCGGGTCAAAGAGTTTGGCAACAGTGGATAAGATAAAACGCTTTGTAATTTTTTTATTATCTGTTGGCAGATTAACTTTATATTTTAAAGTGTCACCTTCACAGTTCCATAAAAAACCTAAAACTTTGACATCTTCTGTTTTAGAAATTTCCATCGAATCGTTTACTGATTTGGCGCTCAATATGCGTGCATCATTAGCGCTCCAATTACAGAGTTCAAACCCAGCACTTGAAAAAATATTAGTTACTTGTTCTTTTATTTTTAGTGCTTGATCTATAGTATCGCTACCCGAAATTAGATCATCCATAAACATATCACGACCGATAACTTGACTAGCAAGCGGGCAAGTGCTTTGCGCTTCCAAAGCCAATTCTTTTAAACACCGTACGGCCACAAATGGTGCACAAGTAAGTCCATAAGTTAATGTTTTTAATCTATACGTTTTTATCGATTCATTTTTGTTTTCGCGCCAAAATATTCGCAGATAATCGGTATCACTTTGATTAATTTCTATCATTCGAAACATCTTAATGATATCGGTACTAAAGGCAAAGCGGTAGCATCGAAATCTGCATAAAATATTAAACAAATCACCTTGAAGATTTTCGCCCTTTAATAAAACATCGTTTAAACTTAAATTATTCGATGATTTCGCAGAACAATCAAAAACAATTCTAATTTTCGGACCTTTCGGCGTTTGTTTAAAAACCGGAAAATGTGGTAAATAAAATGAATTAGGATTTTCTAATTCCTTTAAAGGGACCGCTTCCATGTGGCCCATTCTGAGGTATTCGACCATAAAGTCACTGTAAGCATTGCTTAATTTATGGTTTTTCTGGAGACGCATTTCTTGTGCATTGTAACGTTTCAATGCAAGATGTTCGGTTTCACCCAATTGAACTTTATTATCCTTAAAGGGTAGTTTTATTACAAAGCGTCCGACAGGGCTACGGTTAGTGGTGCCTTTAAAATGGATTTCGGATTTTTGAGAATCCTCAAGTACCGCATCGTGCGACGGTAATCCCAGACCCTCAATTTCAAAGAATTTGGAGACGTGCTCTTTCAAGTTTTCGTTCGAAATTATATTGCACGTAAAGTTTGTTTGCAAATTTGATAATTGTCTGCCTGTAAATTGACCGCTTATTAACCAGCCGAAATGAGTTTCTTGTAAAAAGGGTTGGCCTTCAGAAATTTGAATGGGACCACCTATTATTAATTGCCAATACAATCCGGCGCCAATTAACAAATCAATATTACTAGAAATGTGAAATTCGGGGTCTGCCAATTTAATCCCGAGTGGTATATGAATCGATCTTTTATCGAAGGTTTGTGAAGGTGTAGCAGCAGTTATTTTTTGCATAACAAGACAATTTAAGTTTGTAGTGAAATGACCTACCCTTGACGATATTCTGACTTGACATGTTTCATTGGCTTTACTTTCGTTAAGATTTACTCCTGTAATTAAAGTACTACTGGGTTGCGTTCTTAAGTTTAATTTATTGCACAAATTTTTAGTTATCAACGATACTTCCGAACACTGATCTAAAACGGCTCTGCAATTGTGAAATTGCCCTTGTTTATCTAAGATTAATAATGAGACAGTAGAAAAGAGAATTTGATTCGCACCGGAAACTAACAGAGTACTAGCGGAAGGCTCGGAGATTGGCTTAAATTCGACTAGATGCAACAAACTATGATGCTTTTCGTGACATTCTTTGCAAGATTTTGGCGAATGGCAATTAGAAACATTGTGATTACTTTTTAAACAATTTCTGCAAAGTTTTAAACTATCAACTTGCTTCAGTCTGTCCGTAATTGTTTTGTTTGTAAACTCCTTGCAGTTAAATACATTATGGGCTTTTTTACAAATAAAACAACAGGATGAGCTCACAATATTAGTAGTAAATTTTTGTTTATTTGTAAAATGATTTTGTTTGTTAGAGAATAATTTGTGGTTATCTTTATTGAATGGCTGGTTACTATTATTACGAATATTCGCGGTTGCATCTAACACCTCATAACGTTTTTCTAAAAATTCAATGAATAAAGAGAATTTCGGTATTTCTTTATCGAGTTTTGTTTGCCACTCACGCTGTGTCACAAAGTCTAATTTCTCTAATATTATCGGTACTAATATTGGATCCCAATGTTCTACCTCTAAGTCTAATATCCTAAGAGCGGCTAAATTATTATTAATAGTATCGATTAAATTGCGCAATTCTAAACTATTGGGTTTTGATATATTAGGCCATTTTAAAATGTTTGTAATATGATCCTGAACAATGAGTCGTTTATTTTCAAACCTTTTTTTTAATGTTTCCATTGCAATTGCGTAATTTTTTCCGGAAACTGTGAGTGAAGCTATAGCACGCTGAGCTTCGTCTTTCAGGCAACTTTTTAAATAATGAAATTTACTAATATCGGGCATATTAGATTCGTCATGCACTAATGATTTAAAACTTTCGTAAAATGTAAGCCACTCGCTATATTTGCCTGAGAATGTCGGCAACGGCAATGGTTTTAAATTAACATTTTCTGTAACTCGATTAGTTACTACATTATTTGTATTAGGTGTTTGATGCATAATGGTTGCGCTCGCCGCATTTAATTTCGTTTTTATGCCCGCCACGATAGTTACGTATTGCGTTTCAAATTTGTCGCGTTCCTCGTTTTGTGCGGCTTCTACCGCTGCCTCGTCGATATCCGCTTGAGACCACTGAATTTTTTCAATTTTTGATTGAACGGCTTCATATTTTTTATTTATTTCAGAAACAAGCTCTAATTCTGTTAATAAACTATCAGATTCTTGTGTTAAGGCTCCGACACGATTTTGAAGCCTCGTTAATGCACCTTTTAAGGTTCTCCTTTCAATTTTTAATTCAGCAAGATCTTTTTCTAACTCTTGCCTAGACATTGTGTAAAATACTTTGAAAAACTTTAATAGATTATAACGCGAGTTTTAAATGATTCGTAAAAAATGTAAAGAGTTATAGAATTTAACTGAATAAACGTGAATCTTGTTTAAATTTTGAACAATAGGACATGGAATAAGATTGAATATAGGACTGACCTGTTAGATGTTAAAATTTTCTCTGGAATTGCTGCTGGGGGTTGAATCCTTGTAGATCGGGGAAAGTCTCTTGAATATTGCACACTGGCGATGCTTTTGAATCCTTGAAGATCAAGGATAGAACTCGAGAATGGTTCCTGAATTTCGCACACGGGCGATGATGTTGAATCCTTGAAGATCAAAGATAGAACTCGAGAATGGTTCTTGAATTTCGCGCACGGGCGATGATGTTGAATTCTTGCAGATCAAAGATAGAACTCGGGAATGGTTCTTGAATTTCGCACACGGGCGATGATTTCGAATCTTTCTTGTAGCTGGTATTCTATCTGGCTCGAATTGACCAAATGTAGATTATAAATCTATATGCTTCGAAGGACCGTGATAATAACGATTAACGGAAACACTAGGCTAGTTTTAATGTATTTATTGATAATGTAATAATGTATTGGTTGTTACCAAGGAGGAAAATAAGGTACTTCCTTTCGTGGTACTAGCCTACATGCGACTCCCTCGCGTCGGCTGTACCCTTGCTGGCGACGCGGGGTTGATGATTTAGTGGGGGTAGTTGGCCGTGATTTAGTGGGGGTAGTTGGCCATGCCCGCCCTTGCTCGAATGTTATCGACACCGACGTTGGGGTGATTTTCTTTAGTGTCGTAAAGTTTGTTTTATTTTCTTGATAGTAAAATATTTGAAGCAAACGTAATGTTTGTTTCAACATTACGTTTGCTACCCGATTTATATGTAGTGTATACTATCATCCCTAGTCATTAAGCCGGTCACTCGCAGTACAACTCCTCAGTACCGAATCGTGTAAAACTGTCTAAAAAGCAAGCTGACCACATGATGCAATACTCTAATTATTAACATCATACTGAAGTATGATGTTAAATGTGTCGAACTGCAAATTGTGCGCCAAGAATAAAACACTTTATTATCAGCAACATGTACATTGTTAGTGAAACGCCAAAAACTTGCTAAGACATGTATTCATATTCTCCTGGCGGCCAGATTATGATATTCGGCCGATTTCTCCTTCTACAAACATGTTTGTGCATTTCAAAAACTTCCCTCATAAAAGCTTGAATATAGTTCGACATGTTTCTTTTCTTATCGTGTTCAGTTAACGAAAGCAATAACATTTAAAAAATCACTTCTCGCGGACAGAACGACGTTGTGGGTACGTGTGCAATTGTACAATTTTGTTAAAAGCTTTTAACTGCAAGACAAACCGCTCCAACTTCACACAACAAGTTAAAATTTCATCAAATTTTGCGCCCAATTTTGTCAAATCCACTTGATCGTACTGCAGCGTTGCACAGTGAGTGGCCCGCTTTAGAAACGATGAGTTAGTTTTGATGAAGAAGGATTGAAATAAGATCTATGCAATACTATGTTCTAACTTTTAATCAATGAACATGCAGTATAATGAAAATAATGTTTCTAGATTTTTGGTGTATAATTCACGTAACAACAATATGAATCTGAACCCAACTGAAGAACGACAATCTCAAAAGCTTAATTTGTACGGTCTACCATGTTTCCGTTTTTATTAAAATCAATAATCAGTTAAGCTTATGGGTAAAATATCAGCTACAGTAACTGATACTTTATCTAAAGTGACCGTCCAAAAACAAAGCTTCAATAAAAATATCTACAAATTAAAATAAAAATAATAATAATAATAGTTGACAATAAATATATTTAAAAAAAATTCAGCAACCTATGATCAATTTAAAACTAAAAGGTGCAGAAGACATTCCTTTTAAATAATGCTATCGATTTTTGAGAAGATTGGTAAGAAATCGAAGTTCGTGATGATACTCGTCAAACTTCTGGTTAAGACTGTCTTCCAGCATTGTCTGCACAGCCGCAGAATCGGCTGGACCATTGCGTTGATTAAGTAATAGATTAAAGAACATATGCCACATATCCACACGAGCATATCTTGGAAATCTACTGGTTATGGACCAATGGCCATTATTATTCCGCAGATCTATATATTTTTCGAAAAGTAATACATGAGCGGTTGCAGCAATACAAAACATATCAGTATGATAGTTCCATGGGCGACCTTCTAACATTTCACAGCAGACAAAATTTTCTGTTGTGACTTTATACGTAAAGTGTGCATCGGGTTTGAATAATGTCATATCAATACTGCAGCCGAAATCAATCAATTGCAATTTAATTGACTCAGTTGGATGAATTTGGACCAAAAAATTATCAGGCTTAAGATCTGCGTGAATTATCTGTACTTCGTGCATTGCTTGAACTACTTTTAACATTTCTATGCAAAAATGGATGCAGACATTTTCTTTTATAGCCTTCCCGGATTTTTGTTTCACTGTATTAGCCACATCAAGTAAAGAGCCGCAAGGCATGAATTCTGAGGTAAGAATTGATGCTTGATCGCCTAAAAGAAAATACATTTTACAGTAAACGCAAATAACAGATAAAGTACCAAATTGAAAAAGACCAGAAGTGTGCCAACATTTACGCCAATGACATCTTGATAATGCTTACTTTTTTAATAATTACTATCCTTAACATTGAAGCGATAAAAGCCCCAGCCAACAGCCGACTGGTTTCTGCGTGTTTTAACAGCCGGCCTGTTCCAATTTAGCAAGTACTCTATGTAGTAGGTAGACAATTTAATTATATACTATAAATATAAATTTCGCAAATTCTATCTTAAACATTGTGTATCTGTTCTAAATATAGAAAAACTGAAACTAAAACAGTGTGGCGGTGTCTATAGACTATCAAAGCCTGACGTCATAGCCCACGGAGTAAGAGACTGATGCCGTAAAAGCTGGTAGAAGCAGCTCAAACTTGAGTCTGTCTCAGTCAGCCAAGCAGTGCTTTGAACTCAAAGGTAAAAGGAACAAAAAAAAAGAATACAAAAGTTGGGAAATTGTGAAGATATTAAACGCAACATCAAAAGTGTCACAGCGGTGGCAGTAACGGTTATTTAAAACAAAATCAATTATTGCTCCTAAACAACTAAAATTACTTTGTTAATCGTGATAACTCACGATGTACAGCAAATTTTAATGAAATTTTCAATTATTTTGCTCTCTTCAACAGACATTTTTTTATGAGCTCTACTTGTCGCTATTACTGAATTTTTGTATAGGAGTTTTATAGAGCCCATCATCCTTATAGAAAATAAACTCTACTATCTAAACATTAAACCAATAAAAACTCATCGCTTAGAATAACGTTTTCAAAAAGTGAGTTGTTTAACCCTGTTCAAATAAATACTTCCTAAAAGAACATAATATTTCAAATTAGTACTTTTATTTTGTTTTTTTTTAGGCATTCGCTTTTTGTTTTATGAAACATCTAATAATCTGCGTTTAATTTAATTTTTTACTTACTGAAATATCCAGCTTGAACATCCATAAACCGTTCCCTCAACGGGTGTTTGGCAAGTCTTGCTTGCAACTCTCTACAAATATAAAATTCCCATCTATTAGCTGGTCGTTGCAATTTAATAGCAACTGTTGAACCATATTTCAAGTTAACTCCTCGAAAAACTGTGCCATAAGCGCCTTTTCCTAACTGTTTATCAATAACATATTTATCTGGGCCTATAGTGACTGTTCCTTTTCGTACAATCAATTGAGGAATACTGCTTACGGCATGACATCCATAAACATGTGGGCCAGGAAATTTAACATGTTGCAGAAATTTATCTACAGCCGATAGTTTAAATGGATTCGATGGAACCGTATCCATGGGCTCGACATCTGCAGGATGCGGCGTTACTGGCACTGGACTTGGAATACGAGGACTGTGCATTCGACTACTTGGAGAACTTTTGTTAGCAGGCTGACCGTAATTCATCAATTCTCCTAAGCTTGACCGTAGGGCAGCATTAGCCATCAAATTTTGCATTAAATAACTATTATGCTCTTCGGAAATAGTCGGCATTGTGGTCTGTTTTGTATGACCACTGAATGATGACTTCGTATTAACATTACTTGAACTAGAGGACGACCTATAATATATACATAATTAGTAAGAGCAATATTATTTGCTGCAATTCGATAAAAAAATTCAACAAAAACAAAGTAGCGATTATTCTATAAGAGCGATCTCCGCGATAACTATTTCTTTAAAACTGCAACTTTAAGTAGGTATAGATACATTATAATGTAAATGACAACTGTGTGAAAAAGCTAAAAACCATAACAATGCTTAAAGAACACAAATACTGTCCATCATAAATTAAAAATTATCCTTCATCTCTGCTTTCTAACACATAAGGAGTATTACTGTGTATTAAATCCTATAGAATTTTGAACTAGAAATTTGGATTAAAATTACAACCATTTTTTTAAGCTAATGCAATTCCTGACAATAGTTTTGCATCGAAAAACTATTTGTATGGTTTTTGTTTGAAAATCTATAGAAATTCTAGTCAAGAAACCAAAATTTTCGATTTTGTTAAATTTTCAAACACGTCTGCGTAGAATCGAACTGTATATAGTTGATCCAAAACACAAAGTCTATTCTTTTTTATAAATTATTGTCAAACAGTTTTAATGTTGGCGACGCCAAATAAAAGTAAATACCAAGAGCGTGATTTCTACGGATATAAAGCAAGATTCCACCATAATTTCCGAATTTTTGACACTGACAATTGTTTTTATTTAAACAGACTATACGACTGGCGCTTTTAACGACTTTACAACAGCCCAGTTCGTTTATCTCATATCGTCCACATAACTCGGTCACGTATCGGCTTCAGATACGTGATTCAGTCGACCAGTGCAACACTGCGTAGATGAATACTGTTCCACGTATATCCAACGTTCTATTGCTTGTTTAGATAGGTCATTAAGCGGAAAAATCAATCGTCTCAACCAATACAAGTGCGTAAAAGCGGGTAATGTAGTGGTAAAACTTTTCAATCAGCAGCATCCAATCAATATAAAAGTGAATAGGGGCTACCGAACAATGAAAGAAGACTTGAAGAAGAAGAATTGCAAAATAATCATACGAAAACATTTTATTTAAACATGTTATCTTTAAAAAACCAAAACACTGAAATAAACCATAAATTGTAGAATTAGTATATTACGACCCTAGGCCAGAAAGTTGGATTTCCTGGCCGATGTGATAGAAGTGCCGAGGCGAAGCCGAGGCTCTTCTATCACATCTGCCAGGTTATCCAACTTTATGGTCGTGGGTTGTATACTATTTTTCTTGATCCTACGCCGAAAGTTAATTAAAATAATTTATATTAAAGTAGTAGCACGTTCCGAGGCGAAGCCGAGGTGGGGTAGAGGGGGCGGGCCCGCCCGACTTTTGCAAAACTGAGGCGAAGCCGAAGTTTTTGCTGGTCGGGGCGGGCATTCAAAAAAAAATATATTAATAACTAAAATGAAAAATTGATAAAATGGCATTGACAATTACAAATTTTCAAAAACTAACAAATACATGCAAACTTTATTGTATTATTTAACTTTAAATATTATAATTAAAAAAATAATCATAATTCATATAAAATGAATTCAATAGTACATTTTTTCTTATCAAACAATTAAATTGTTTTCTTCTGAGGAGGACAATGAACTTTTATTATCCTCTCGCCACTTTTTATAAGTATTATAAACCAAAAGATAACGATCACCAGATTTTTTTGGAGTAGCTTCACTTCGAACAATTATTTTAGCCTCTGTATCGAAATTTCTTATCGTTGCGCATACGAAACAGCGCACTCTAGTGAGAACGCCTCGTACCTCGAGCCGTCCACAAAAGTCCTTCTTTCTGGACGTTGCGCATACGAAACAGCGCACTCTAGTGAGAACGCCTCGTACCTCGAGCCGTCCACAAAAGTCCTTCTTTCTGGAGTGAACTGCGGCCCGGAAGACCGTACTTTCGGCGGGAGGAGCAAGAAAAATATTTTAATTATTAGCAATTAGTGTTTTTAGTTTTTCTTCATTTGCCTTTAGCGGCCAATCCAATTTTTTTTTCTCGAAATACTTGAGTTTGTTTGTAAGGAAAAATCTGCCAAAAATTTCAAATTTTTATATTTTCTAATTGAAGATGACCTTTTATGCACGTGCATTTTTTCATTCATTCAACTGGAGTGCCGACTCCAGTTAACACTCTTGACAGAAAAATGACACAAATTACAATGTTGCCAGATGCGTATTTACATTTTTATTTGCATACACCCTAAAAGATAAAATAGAAACATAAAAAATTAATGCGCGTTGCATTTCATTGGTGCATTCACTTGCGATTGCGGGAGATTATAAATACGGTATTTGCAAATTGCAACTATAGTTATTGCGATCACAGACTGAAAGTTCAGAATAGATGAATAACAACGTATTATTGCCATACATATTCACAACTTCATTGAGTTAACTTGACGAGTATAGTTAACAAGTAGATGAACACATGTAAAAATTGTTCTTTGTGCACATATTATTAAAGTTTGGTCAATGTATGCAAATAAACTGCCACAATTTACTAGTTTTTTATAACTATGTGAGATATTTTTTTGTACATTAACTGAAACTGTTGAAAAAAGCTTGAGTAAATACCCTGACAAACAAAATCCTTTGCTGATTTATTTAACTACTTACTATGAGATACTAGCCAATAATATCAATAAACAGCAAAAACAACCGATTCCAAATCTGATGTGCGTTAGATGGAAGAAAAAAGAAGAAAGCTCACTTCACGAATAAACAAGAACCGGTAATTCAAAATAATAAGTAATCAATTCGTCAAAGCAACCTACGAAATGTTCATCTTGCTCTACTTCAACGCAACTTGAACACATCTTGAAAAATTTAAAATGTTCAGCGCAACATAAAAAAATATATACATAATTGATACATACCCGGAATTCTTTGTTTCTTCAAAAATCGTTGATAGCACCTTCTCAGTTTTGTCTCCATCTATAAACAATTGCTTCCGAGTTTCCTTATGGCTGCCTAAGGTAAAATCTGGCTTTTGTGGTGTACTAACTTTCATTGCGTTTAAATTAAAACCAAAAGTTTGAGTATTACAGCTTACGTCACAAAAATTCACGGGTTCAGTAAATTTGTCGTAAGATGAACTGCTATCGTCATCAAATACTGCAAGTCTTTTAGCACTATCCACAGGAGCTGCAGCTGCAACATCCATTCCACCTCGAGATCCTGTCTCAGCTAAATCTTCGGCATTTAAATCTTTAAATGGCGTTTTCATGGCACTACCTATAACAAAAAAAACATGTTCAGTTAAAAAAGGTTCCAGAGACAAAAAGTGATAAAAACCAACCATTTTCTCATATGTTAAAATTCAATATTGGTCTTTTTAAAATCAAATCAGTAACCAACATCTGTATTAAAACATATATGTCAAATCAGTGCAAGGAGGTAAAGAACCTTTGTCAAAATTGTAAAAAAATTGAAGATTGATACAAATAGGTATAGTTTGCTGTAATGCAAACAATACCTACAATGTATTCAATAAATTTTATTATTCGAATGCAAAAAAATTAAGAGGTTATATGTTCCGCTGCATGCATGTTTATCGATTTTCCCGTCAGGGATAATCCCATATAAAAAATTACCTTCAAAAAGATGCATTCTTATGGTGTCCATTATCACCAAATTAAAACCTGATAAAGATATCTTATGGAAATCGAGAAAAGTCTTCCTATTTGTATAAATTATTTTTATTGAATTTATAAACATGTATATACAACAAAATTGCTGTTTGTTTATTCGCTTATTTATTAATTGGCACCGCCTTCAAAAATAACTGAGCCAGTATTATAAGTAATTAAATAATAATTTTGTGTGTTTATATATTTTTTCCGATGTAATTTTATTATTTTAATTTTTACTTGATGTTTATAGGTACTATGAACCACGAAATTTCGAATAGACTTTAAATTTGACTTATGCAAAATGGGTCATATATATATATGTATATGCTAGAAGTTTGAACAGCTTGGCTGTTGTATTTTTTCAGTATTATTGTCACATGTCATTTTGACAGAAATGAACGAAAGCTCAAAATAAAACCAATATTAAATTATCGCTTCATTAAAGCTTTTATGGCTTTCGTCAATCTTGAACGCATCAAAAAGCAAAAATCAGCGCATCAGGATAAACATAAGAAATGATACGTTCACCGAGCGTCATTTTGCGAGCCAAAATTAGTACCTGATAAATAGTTCATAAAATTCTCCTAGATAGCCACACCATGCAAAGGATCGTCAAAATTGAAACTTGCATCTGTTATAGCAGCTAATAGCTCCTGTCAAAGCAGCTATCAGCTCGACACAAATTTCAAGAAAGTTAAAAACATCTTTTCTAAATGGTTAATCTTCTATAGCCATGAAAAAACAAATTTCTTAAAGCAAGACAGGGCTGTTCGCTGAATCAGTTTTTGTTTGCCATATAGATGACTGAGAGTATGAAAGTATAGACGTTAACGATGGAAACTTATGTTCACACATTGATAAAAAACTGTTTTAAAAAGAACCTCGCTCGATAAATTGCTACGCAACACAAGCCGACAACCAATAAGAAAATGTTGCCGATAAAATTATACAACTTATATAACAGTACGCTGCAGATTAAACTAATTATAAAGTTTTTCAATAAAATTTCTTTTTAAATTTATCAAATTTAACAACCTGGAAGACTTCTTGAATTATGAATTAAAATAAAACTAAACTTTTCATTAGTAAGAATTTGAATAAAAAGTTCTTATTAACAGAGAAACTCTCTTGAGGAACGCAAGCGCAAGCTTATTTTATATTTTTCAATCCAAACACGTGTTCTTAAGAACACCTAGTTTAAGATTTATAAAATCGTTTTGTTTTTTATAAACACATTTTGGTTGAAGTCACTGTTATACACAACGCAAATTACATGCTAATAATTACATACCATAATAACTTAAAATCGTAGCAGTATTCAAGCCAAAATACAGCGCGAACAAGCCTAATAGCTCTGACTCAGAAGATACAACTATATAACTGAGACTGCATGTGACAACGTGAGTTCAAAAATTACAATCAAAACAAAGTTGGACCGGCGCACCCCGATTTGTCACGAGCAAACTTGATCACAATGTATTACAGTGGCGTGCTTTATTCAAAGGAGTGTTAGTTGACCCTTAACTAACACTAATTATTTTGCATTCTCGTTGAGGGTGTACGAAAGAAAGAAAGATATGGATTTTCCAATAATTATGTCCACTCTCTGACTCAGTACGTAACGGTAAAATATTACAATAGAATATTTAACAATATACATCCTTATAGCTACCTTAGGTCTAAAAATTTTACTGTATTTTATTGAGGAGGAGGAGGATGTACCGAATCAGAAATAAGAATTTTAGTTTTAAGATAATAAAATAAAAACAAATGAGTGTTGACAGAAGATCGGTCTATCTTCGTCGTGGGGCAAATTCTCTCAGTAACGCGCATGCGCTGGCAACAAAAGAAGTGGCCTTAAATGTCGTAAACTGAACCCACACGTGCAAATGTTTGAGGTTATGAATACCCAAACAACTTAAGAGCATATATATTATATATATATATAATTATATTTTATTATACTAGTTCAATAGCAAACAAGCCACGGAATTAATTGTTACGTTAGCTAAAAGTTGCAAAAAATGAAAAAGTGTCTTGAGTGCCATCGAAAACCGTCGTCTGATTAACATATTTCTTTCCACAAGTTTAAGTTTAAAAATATGCATGAAGAACAAGAATTAATTTTTAATTTGTACACAATTCCCAGCGCTGGCGATTTACGCCAAAAAGAGAAAAATGCTTGTTTTTTTTAACGGACATGAATAACATTTGCGGTCATTTCTTGCGCTTACGTGTTACTATGAGAGTTCGGCCACAATGAAGAGAGATCGTTCGCGCCGTTATGTTGTCGCGAACACCGCTTATTGAAGAGCATAGGACACTGGCATTATAGAAGTATTACATATATGCCTGAAGATGACAATAGTATAATTATTGTCAAAACTAGTCGGAAGAATAATAGTAAAATTCTTAAATTAAGAGGACTGGGTTCTATTAATATTTTTATTAAGTTAAAAGAAATTTGCGCACTTACTCACTCCGCCGCTGTTTAACGCTTATTAAAAAATGGGAGGAGTGTATCACTGATATCAGGTAATGAGAAATCGTGCAAGATAGAAACCTTTTAGTGCAAGAATGCTATCAGTGTCATGAGTGAACAACTTGCACATTTAGAGATAACAACTAAATAATAAAGTAATACAACTTTTACCTGTCACCGCGTTTGCATTTCGTCTTTCGATTTTAAATTATTTAAACAGTTTTACCACTTGCTAAAAAGTTGCCTATTTGATTCAAAAGATATCTTTTTATAGAATTTACAAATTTCAACGCAATTCACTAAAAGTTGGTTTCAGGCTTTCTCTAAAAACTCTGCTCAAGATGGTTTACATAAACATCAAAGCACAAACAACCTCAATGACCTGTGAAATATAATTCTATTCTGTTTTACCACCAAAAATGTTCAAGTCTCTGCTGCAAAAGGCTCGCAAGCACAATCTCTTTAACTTAAAGCCGAGGATATTTCTCATACACATCGAGTGTAACGTTACAAACTCACTATTTTTACATTAATTATCATTGTTACAGCATAATTCTTCCACAAAAATCCTAATAGAGCCGAAAAATTCTATTCATGTAATTAATGTTTTCTTGTAAATATGATTTTAAGAATATTATGTGCAAAACACAGGTATCGTTTTTTTGTGAATGACAAAAATCTTACCTTTAGGTCCCATTTCCTCCTGTGTGATTACATTCGACTGCTCATAAATAGCAAACTTTGAAGCAACTTTCTTCGCGGGTTTACAAACAACTTCTGGAGAATGTGTCAAAGAATTCCACAAATTAAAATCTAAGGATTTAGAATTTAAACTAACGTCTCCTTGTGTTTCACCTATTAACATTTTCTTTGATTTAACATGTGAACTAAACATTTCCGAATTGACTTTATCTCTGGTTGACAATTCTTTTCTTTTCACCGGCTCAGGCGACCATATATGCGATTTGGAGATATTAGAGGAAGAAATTTTCAACTTATTAACTAGATCTCGTGAATTATGAGGTTTATCAATACTATATGAAGTTGAAGGAATTTGTTCTGGAGATAATTTAAATATTAAATTTTGTTCCATCTTGTCCGGAGTAACTTTTATAATTGATTCTACAACTATATCATCTTCTATTGGACTTGCATCAACTTTATTTGGTTTATCTGTTTTATTTATATATCTAATTGCACGTAATTCTTCAATACTAAATTCTTTGCCCAATTCCGCGTAAACTCGAGCTTTTGGATACATTGGAATCATTCTATCGTCTTTCGGCTCTGGTACTGTTAAAGAAACAATCCAATTTGAAAAATTTTCTTGTGTTGATGAAACGAATGTATTCGGGTTTACATTTCCGCTGATGTCATTGCAATCTTCATGAACTGTAATGGTAGGTATTAAATATATCAGAAAATTAAACTAAAATCGCACTTGCGAACATATCGGCGTTTCGGTTAGCTGTTGATCGGAAACGATCTGTTCACAAATCCGATTAGCTGTGGCAATTTTAGTAAATAACATGCGTTCAATTATTCAGATCTAGTCTTGCTGTGTAATTTAGCTTGACAGATTTTTATTGTCTTTGATAGTATGAATGCCAAAAAATGTCAAACGTCAAAGCTCGTCTATAATACCGTACGCATCTGCGTCTAAACTAATCAAAAAAATCAACATGCGTTCAAAACTCAAAAACAACACTTGTCTAAATAATTTATGATCGTACTGTATTTAGCCATAAGTTTAACAAACCTGTAAATCCAAGAGTAGTTCGTTGTACCATATGTCTTTTCTTTACAGGAACTTTTGTCCACGTACCCGGTTTGAGAGTGTTTTCCTTACGAACATCGTGTCTTGCAGCTCCAACCACACTGACAGGACCCGCCCCAGCTCCTTGAACATCAGACCCTTCATCTTCATATATTTGTATGCCAGCATTTGGTCGGGTATTAGTAAATGTACCTAATTTAAAAACATTGATACCAAAGCTACATCAAATTATATGCTATACATACCAACAACACCTGGAGTAGAATTATTAACCACGCGCACGCTACCAACTACACCGGGTCTATATGAAAGAAGGGAAGTAAGAGCATGCCGTCTTTCCGCCAACTCTCGATCATTTGATCCATATATAATCTAGGGAAAAACGGTCAATTATTAAAATCACTCCTAATTGGTCACTTTTTCATATTCTCTTTTTGTAAATGAATAGATTAATTAACAAAATAATCAGATTTAAAATGCTTATATTTTTTATATGTGAAATTATGCTATCTATATTTAAAAAAATCTAATAAATATATAATTAATTTCTAGAACGGGTCTTAATTAGTCACTTTTCCAAATTCTCTTCTTGTGCATAATTAACACTTAACTATATTTTCCCTAAAACTAACAGTATAAGCGGCCTGATGCTGATCGTTCTGATGGTACAATACGAATGGTATTTTTTCCCAAGCATCTGGACCGTTCTACGAACAATTTTCGCCCTTTTTGGGTAAAAGAATTTTATCTATAACTAAACAAGATCTTAAGATCGTCCACTCTTGTAAATATATAAAAAATGTGTTTTTTAGAAGCAAAAAACCTACAATAAAATGAAACGTAGAAAAAGGTTTTAATATGCATAAAATTAGAAATATTTAAAATATAATTTTATGACACTATTGCTTGAAAATAATAGCGAACATGTACTCGCCATTTAAGATTTTTAAAAATATAGTTTTTTTTTTAATTTTTCGTAGTATGCTGATGAAGCGATAAGAAAAAGAGCCCGAAGATTCATCACTCTCTCAGTATTTAGAGACTCCAAACTTTTCTTGCTACAAATCCATTTTTCTCATTGCCTTGCTAGATGCTCAAACTGCCCTCCCTCTCTTTCTTGATAATAAGCTAATCGTTGATAAAAATTTAGGAATTAAATTGTTGAGAAAGTTTCGGATGAAAACATTTTTCGAACAAATATTTTTCCCCAAAAATCGGAATCCGTCGAAAAAAATTAGGGTTGCTAATTAAAATTTCAAAGTCTCTACCATCCCCCGCAAAAGAGTGAGGGAGTGAAAAATAATTTAGGTACCAAAATATTTTTAACTTGTAACCAAGCAACTTTTGTACAAAACTTTTTTTTTCAACTCTTTCTCTAAGACCTATTGATCTGTTGCCGAAGTTTTGACGCATCCGGTATAAATTCACGATGAGCGTGAGGAAAATCTCGGGAAAATCAGTTAGAATTTTAGAGGTTTGACCATTGTTTTTATGATGGTTTTTGCCAGTTTAAAATGAACGTGATTTAGACTATTTAACATCTTGAAGAAAAAAAATAATTAGCCTACCTCTCTGTGCTTGGTTAGTGGTAAAAGTGTGTAGTGCTTATTCAACCACTGCAACAGTTGGTGTACACTTTGTTAGCATTATAAGCAATCCAAGCACTAATGTACATTTAAAGTAGTCTTTAAGCAGTCACAAGCATTACTAAAGAATAATGAGCATTATTCAGCAATAACAAGTAAGTAAAGTCGGAAAAGTTTAGATGTGAATTGTCAAACTGACGGAAGGTTGGCAAAATCTAAATTACCAGGCGGGTTAATGAGAATTTTAAAAGTTCATGATTCTCTTCTGGCAGCAGTTTTCAATTTGATACAAATTATTTTGAGAATTCCATTACGTTTATATGCTGAAATTATAAGACTTTTCCATGATAAACACAAAATTATTCTGGTGATTTATTTTCCTCATCCAACATGACTGAAATTAATAAGTGATAATGTTTTGTTGGTTTTGACGTTGAATTTGTGGCTGCTACAGTATAACAGCACTAACTTTCTCAATTTCAATAATGTTCACCGCTTCAAATTGCATTTTTTGACTTTTGCGTATACCCTCGGAAGCGTCATAGGATTCTCAACCTGAATACCATTCGTGTATATATTATTTCCGGTTAATCTTTTTTTGCCGTAAATTTTTAAAAAACAGAAAATTAATTCTGACGTAATATGGTTACGACATACATTCAATAAAACAATCTAAAATAATATATTAAATGCTGCAATTATATGTAAAAATTTCTGTCACAAAATTTCTGAAAACTTCAAACTTTCATTTTAAACAAGAGTAGACAAATGAGCCCTCAAGAAAAGAACCGAATATTACTATCTGGAAAGAAGAAAATCTGGATTGTTAACTGTTACAACGAAATAAAAGAATTAGCACCAAATGCATCAGAAAAAAATATTTGTATAAAAGTAGCAAAAATATTTTCAAAAATCTTGTCGAAAAAAAATGGGAACTAAACAAGGGCACAAGAGCACAACGATAGTAGAGTATTTCTAATACAATTCAAAGATTGTGATAGCAATGTAAATATTGAATTTAAATCTATTTCAGGCTCTAAATTGAGCTTTTAGTTTCCTTATGTTTTTTTATTCTTTTTCATTTGTATTCATTGATGTGTTTTCGTCCTTTCGTTCATTTCACACACCCTTGGTTTTATGTTAATGTTTTATATAATGAATTATATGTAGTCAACTGTCTACTGTCTTCTTGTAGCCATTTTACTATGAAAATAATAACATTAGAAACGTATGCGCTTTTGATAGTGTTTACAGTGATAATTATGTTGTGATCTAAGATCACAACATAATTCTATACATAACCTAATAATCAATGTACAATCTCAGCTAAAGCATACCAATGTTAGGATAATTTCATAGCGATACAGTCACTGAATTTTATAAAACCTCGACTTCGACAATTCACATCTAAACTGAGCTGACCTTAAAATATTTGAAAACTAAATAATCGATGCAGCAAAGACAGCTAAAATGTTCCAAATTCAGTTCCAAAACGTACAAATGTTTGCCACTTCGTATCAAAAAAAAAGTTTTGTATTAGACAAAACCAACGACATTATTATATTAAGCATAACGACTTTTTGCCAATTAGGTAAGTCAGTAGCATCCTGGATAAATCTGTGGAAAGAAACTGTAGAAAGTGTTACTCCAGAAATATGGGCTAATTGCGTCAGACACCATGAAGAAGAAGTACAGTCTTGGTGGAAAACTTGAGATTTGACGAGAGGGATATTGTGCCAATAATTATTACTATAATTAGATGAAGACGATTTATAATGGTCAAGTAGCGATAGTGAAAACAAGTCTCTAGCAAATGAGTCAATATTAAGAGCAGGTATTCGTGTTTTCATGATGATATATTAGCTCGCGTTTTCAATGTAATAGTTAAGTAACAATGACGCCATATCATTCTTAGCTGAGAAACGGTACAACATCGTCGGTAGCCGCTTTCCATCAGAACCTCGGATGGTCAGATCACAGCAAAAGAGTTGATAGATAAACGACATAATTATATTGATAAAGATAATTTGTCCAATTTTTATGGTTTCCAATTGCTATGAAAATAGAGCCGCTCAGTAATTTTATTTAAATTTAGATTATACCACTGTCTACTATAAGTCATTTTTATCATTAGAATGAAGTCATCAATAGAAAGAGACATAAATGAACAGACTATGCTGAAAAATGCGTTTACTGAAAAAAACCGGGAAGATAAATATTGGCATGTTTTGAATTTCGATTCTTTCAAATCTAATAGGTAGAGATACTACATCGAATTGATTTTGATCTAAATTAATATTGTCAAATTTCTTCAGTGTCAAAAATTTAGCTTTATAAAATTTTCTATCCAATGTTTTGTTTATTATGTCATTGACAGCTTCAGTACCTTAAACGGCATCAAATAAACTCATTTTTTTATTAATTACCCTAATTCCGAGACGTTTTTCCAACATCTGAAACACAGTCACTGAAATAAGAACAAAAAAAGATTTCACACTGATCTGATTTAATTTTCAATCCTGAATCTCTGCAACTCTATTAAGGCAAAATAGCAGAATCACCTTGTTAGGGTTTTATTCTTTCCAAAAGATAGCTATGATTTGGTCTGATAACATTGAAGTAGAAAAGGAAGCAAAACTGGAGTTTTTGCAAAAACTTCACAGAGAGTATAATGTCTGTTTCTATAGAATTGAATGCATTTTTAAATTCAATTAATTTACACTAGAATTTTGCTGGAAGACCTGTTAGAGTCAATTAAGCTTGAAACTCAATGAATTATAGCTTCGCAACCATCTTTAGTCCGAAACTAGCTTGAGCGAGCCGAAGATATAACAAAGTTACTCTTGATTTAATTTTGTTAGTTTTCCAGAAAATATGTCAATTTTATTTAGAGTTTAATAGTGATTTGTACCCCAAAGCCGGTAACTGCCGTTTTGCAAAACGAGTACTTTTTACCCCAAAACAGTTTCTGAACGTGTGATACACAACGTAACAAAAAACTGTTTATATGTGTTATTATAAAGAAAATTCTTGGTTCATTATTATGTGGCAATAATACCAACTCGACTAAATAATTCTAAATCTAGAAAATCACAATCTCTTGTTTCCTCTGACATTTAGATAATTCTCTCCATATGCTAAAACGACTCTTTAAAAAATTGTACAGCCGTGTTAACACTAACTTTAACAAAAATTGTGATTTTGAATTTATGTATAATTAACCACAATAATTAATCTTATTATTATCAGTGACACATAGCCTAAATGAAGCACGTAATATATACCACCTAATTCGGTTTTACATACCTTTTTAATAGCTTGCAGTCACGTGTGTTCATTATTGTAGTTTTTCTTCTTCAAATTAACTTTAAATCTAAATACCTAATTTGCTAGGTATTTGGCGCATTTTAATTAAAGTGATAAACATTACATTTGTATTTAGGATCATCTATGTCAACACTAATATTCAAAGAATAAAAATATTCGCAGTCAATGGACAGCAAGAGTTACTGCCCGGCCGATCAATAAACATAGAAAAATATTTTTGCAAGCGGACGACAAACAAGTTATTAAGTTTGTTAAACTTATTTGGAAGTTGATTTTAATCAGCTTTCAAGCAGTATAAAGAAACAAGTAAGTTTTGTGTGAAAATCAAACCATTATGTAAAACACATTTATCATTAACACACAATTGTGTTAAATGATTGAAAACCATTTAAAAAATAGCTTTATAATTGTAATAAAATGAATTGTGCATTTTACATGGATAAAAAATCAATTATTTGAAAAATATATTTTATCAATGAATTTAGGTAAAATTTGGACACTTTTCATTGTTACAGACAAATGTTTTTGCAGTTTATTTACTAAATACTATAAGTTTCACCAAAGAGTACAAGACTGACAATTTAAAAATTTTGATTTTATAAATTGTCAAATGTATTTTGTACTTTATTTTTAAACCCCGACCAAAATAGTATATCATGTAACAAGCACAAAATGATGCACATTTTGCACGAGTTTGAAAGTAGGCGAGTGTTGCAATTCAAACGAGTGCCAAATTGCTACTTTGTGCGAGTTGCATACTATACTTTTTCTACGACAACGATAATAATTATAAAAACAAGTATGCAGATATTGGATTATCTATTATATGAAATTATCTATTCATTAGCCTGGACAGCAGTGATCGATCTCCATCCCACTTCAAAAATTAGTTATAAGCCCGTGTGTAAATTTTTTCAACGTTTTCGGCAACAGATTGAGTGTTGTTAAATTTGCTGCTTCGGTTATACTTAGAGGTGTCAATTCCAAATCATTATGATTATCACTTTCTATATTAATTATCTGATTTCTTAGAAATAAGCACGAAATTATTTGTAATGCTCAATATGTAACTAACTGATGACGTTTATCGTTCGGCGTTATATTCTCTAAGCCACTTTAGTTTTTGTTATCAAAAACAGCAGAACGAACACAAAATATTTCATACTAGCTGACCCCGCGAACTTCGTACCGCCTTAGCGTAAATTTGATGCACTACTTTATTTTGTATAGCTGACCTATCTTATGTATGCGTACCTATTCAATTTGAACTGGAATCTATAATATCCTCCATATAAAAATGAATACCTATTTCCCTGGTCTCGTCATACCCGAGAAGGACTTTACTAATTTTATTAAATAATTTAAAAACTATTTTATAGGTAGTTAAATGGTCTTGACCATAAAATAATTTATTTGGATAAGGATTAATTTAAACACATAAATAGCATGGTTTTAATTTGGTAAGCATTTTCATTAATGTTTAAAATGAAAAAAGTTGTTGTAGTGACATAACTACAATAGTTGGACATATGCTACCGCGGAGTTTTTTGTAGACATTATGATGTTCTTCAATATTGTTGTACATTATTTCGTTCTATCGCTAATAGTTTCGGCAGCGCATTCGACGAAAGACATTTTAAGACTCATTTTTCTACACCTTCGGTTACATTGTTCAAATTTTACCAAGGATCCCTAAATTTTTTCAAAATAAATGTAGCCTATGTCAAATAGGAAGAATGTAGCATTCTATTGGTGAAAGAATTTTTTAAATCGGCCCAGTACTTTTTGAGCCTATTCATTACAAACATACAAATCTTTATAATATTAGTGTAGATTGCATTTGTTATCTGGCAACTTGCCTAGCAACCGATGCAAAATGAAATTCAGTACAAAATGTAGATTCTTACGATTCAATTTACACTCTTGATATGAACATTTATCGATGTTGTCGTAGAAATAAAGTATTTTATAGTTGAAATTAAATAAAATTTGCATTTTAATGACCGAAAAAAGTTATTTGAAAAATCTATTTTATAACTGAATTTAGGTAAATTTTGAGCACAGATAATTTTTAAAAATAAATGTTTTTGCAGTTCATTTACTAAATGTCATGTGTTTAACTAAAGAATATAAACCTAACAATATAAAAATTTAGATTCTAGATTTCTCGTTTGGCTACACATTAAATTTTGAATAAATTCAGCAGTTATAAATTTTGGAACATTTCAAAGCAAAGAACAACATTGCTTCTATACCATCGGTTATGTTATATAACAATAATACGTATGATAATCTACAAGACATAACTATGTAATTCTTTTGCGGACTTTTTTACAAAAGCTTTTTACCCCCCCCCCCCCCCCCCCAGTAGATGTTAGTAACTCCAACTTGCCATTGTGCAACACTGTTACAATTGATTTATTGGAATTTGATGAAGATGCTGTTGCTAAAGCACTTAAAAGACTTAAACCAACAATGACCGCGGGTCTTGATCTTATTCCAGCTTATGTTATAAGTGATTGTGCGACAATTTTTTTGAAACCGCTTTCATTAATTTTTAACCTCATGCTGCAAACATCAGGATTTCCTGATATATGGAAGATTTCGCGTGTTTCACCTATTTTTAAGTCTGGTAGCCGTAATGATGTAACCAATTATCGTCCCATTTCAATCATTAACAACATTGCAAAAGTTTTTGAATTGGCTTTTCACTCGTTGATCTACTGTGACATCTCAAGAACCATTAGTAGCAGCCAACATGGCTTTATAAAAGGAAGGTCGACGGGAACTAACCTGTCACTAATGTCACAGTATGTGTCAGAGACGTTAGACAAAGGTGGTCAAGTTGACTGCATCTATACGGATTTTTCTAAAGCGTTTGATCGCATAGATCATGGAATTTTAATTCAAAAGTTAAGGAAATTTGGATTTTCTATTTCATTAATATCGTCAATAAAATCTTACTTACTACAAAGAAGCCAGTTTATTTACTGTAATGGTTGTTACTCTAAACATTACCAGCAGATATCTGGAGTTCCTCAAGGTACGGTCTTGGGACCTCTGTTATTCAATATTTTTATTGACGACATTACTTTTAACCTTAATGTCAAAAACTTGTTGTTTGCAGATGACATAAAAATCTTTGCGCGTGTCGACTCTGTAAATTATTGTACCATGCTTCAAACCAACCTAGATATTAACAACTGGTGCTCAGAAAATTGTCTTAATACTGACAAGTGTAACGTAATTTCATTTTCTAGAAGATTTAAGATTGTGAACTACAATTATTCACTGAATGATTGTATTAATTGGTTAAAGATCTAGGTGTTACTTTTGACAAAAAGTTCAGTTTCAATCACCATATAAACAAGATGATCTCAGCTGCTTTCAAGTCCTTGGGTTTTGTTATTCGTCATTCCAAAGACATAAACGATATTCATGCATTTGTGAGATCTCGGTTAGAATATGCTTCTAGAATTTGGAATCCTCTTTATCAAACATATATTGACAGCATTGAAAAAGTTCAGAGACGCTTTCTAAAATATGCAAGTTACCGTACGGAGGGTACGTATCCACCTAGGGGTTTTCCGCACGATATTTTACTGAACAAGTTTATGTTTAAATCTCTTGAGTCGAGAAGATCTTTTGATTTTGTTGTTATGTTGTTTCAACTAATTCATTCACATATTGACTGCGCTGAGTTATTGAGTCAAGTTTTGCTCCGTGTTCCCTCTTCGAGATCTTTGAGAAAAACCAGTGTTTTTTATACTTCGACTCCTAGAACTAATTTATTAAGATCAGCGCCATTATATCAAGCTGTGGTGAACTATCGGTTGATTGAGGACAAAGTCGACATTTTTAGTTGTAGCCCATTAATCTTGAAACAATTTTTTTTCAATACTGCTTCTCATTCTTAAACATCTGTGCAGTAAGTTTGTGAAATTTTGTCTCTCTGCTCTATTTTTTATGTATGTATTTATAGTAACTCTGCAATTGGGTTCGGCCTGTTGAGTTGCTTTTGTAATAATAATAATAATAACAGTTATGTACTATATTTAACTCGTACTATTAGGTAAAACACCAAGAAATAATTATTTCTATGATTAGGCACCTTAATTCGCAATACCACAACCGATAAAATACCCTGTAGGTGGCGCCTCTTTTGTAGGTGAAGACGAATAACATACCACTCAAAGAATGTAAATATGAGTGATTGAATTAAAGCATTTGGCGCTAGATTATGGTTTATTAAGCACCACAACGAGCAAAATTGTATCATAAACAGATAAACTTAGCTAGGAAGTTACATTTAACACTTTATTTTCAATATTCATAAAAAAAATGAATGAAAAAACCAAACTAGAAAAATGTTATTAGTGCTTTGAGGCATTAGGTATCAAATAGTAGTGTATACAAACATACGGCAAAATATTAGACTTACATGCTGCCCAGCTGCAAATATAAGATTATTGTGAGCATTATCTAAATCATCAAAAGGTTGAGCATTTTCCTTTTTGCCCCATTGGAACACGCGATCAGCATGTTGAAAATCCCCCGCTGCTTCATAATAGTATGCCCATGCTTTGTAGAAATCAGCACATCCTCTACATGAGCCCCGTTTGTACATGATATTGAACAATTCTATAGGATTGTGTTGCAAATCAATCTAAAAAGCAAAGAAAATAATACAAAAAATATTAAAATCTTGACGTCTATACATATTTGATATATAATTTACAAAGTCTCCTGTCGTTGACATAATTTGGGGCATCTTCAAAAAGTTTGATACAATTTTCAAGCAACGATGTTAAATTGCCCTCGTGGCCGTGTTTCGGGTAGCTTTGTTCAATCCAAAAAATATAGTTGTACCAATTCTCCAGAGGATCGTCACCTGTGTAGGTGCGAATAAGTCTTTCGAATTCAGTCTTTTGCTGTAACAGATCTCGTTGAACCTCCATATCGTTCTGAGCTTGGAGAGCAACCCCTAATTGAGAAACATTTCTTCCGCCACGAAGAGGTTGAATATTCTCTTTACTAAGATCGAAATCCATTTAAGTTTGTCACGTTTGTTTTTTTTTTTGGTTATTTGTTCACCACACTCTGTCAACGAGATGATCAGAAATGGTCGCGCTCTCCTTCTGCTCGGCTGGGCTCTGAGATGATGGCTCTCGTTATTTGCACTCAGTCGACACCAATCAACGACATTTCTTCATCCATAGCCGATTCTAGATTAAACACAACTATATTCCCGAAAATTATTGACCGATTGGAGTCCGATTACTATTTTTTTTATTATTTACTCAACACAATAATAATCCGTGAATTAATTTTAACGACTTTTCTCAAGTGTCAAAAGTCTGTCGTCTGTCTTGAAGTCAGAATCACAACACAACTATGACAAAACACTAAACTCCCTAGAATTAAAAAAATATGAAATGACTAGTTTTAACCACAGAAGTTTAAACCAGAGAATAACTGTTTTATAAAACAGGGATTATAGTTTACTGTTTTGGTAATGGTAATTTTGTCCTCCACATTATATGGTAGTAGATATATATATTTACTTACTTCTTTAACCGTTGAGGCACTTGTAGTTGTGACACCGGTGCATTGTTGCCATCTATTCAATGTTGCTTATCTTTGCATTTGTGCAGTAAATCTCATATTTACAAAAACAAAGATGTTGCAGCAGTATTCTAACTTTCTTATGTCAGTTTTTTTTATTCAAATTATTTATTTTAAGCAATTTTTTTAATTTATTGAATCATTGTCTTATTAGGTATTTTTATTCAAAACTTATGTTGTCGCCAACGGGCTAATGTTAAAAATATATATATACTTTTCAAAATGTTATAACTTCAATAAAATCAGAATTGGACAAGTCTAACGGATGAGAAACAAATAATTCGAACATCGTTGGGAGTAAAATTGCAGTAAATAATTTACAAAATTTGTTATAAAGTGTCGACGAAGCTTCTTCTGTGTTGAAAGATGATAGAATTATTAGTCTAATTTCAAATGCCGACAAACTTAAAATAAGTGACAAAATTTCATATCATTTAAGTCGTAGCGTGGGTTCGAGTTCCACTCAAGCAATTTTTTTTTTTTGAAAATAATATGGCTTTTGTCTGACCATAGGGGTTTGTAAATGTAGGAAGCATAATAAATCGACAAAAAAAGAGTTAAAAATTTAACTGGAAAATATATTAATCGCAGGTTTAAATGACTTCACATTAATCAGTCTCACTTAAGAGACCATATTTCCACAAGCAGAAATATACCAAAAATCGAATATTTTAATTTTTATTCCAAACACAAACATTATTCCAAAACATCAAAGCTCAAATAAATTTTTTAAATACTTACACAAAGTTCTATATAATCAGAACCAATGGTTTTGAAGAATTTCATTCTAAATCTGTATCTGACAACACAAATTCAAAAAGTGGGAATAAGGTTAAATAGAGAAATAAATTCAATTAGAAGGATTTTGGGTTAGAGAACAGGAAGTTGCAAACATATCACCGTCAAGTTGGAAAAATTGTAATTGAAGTGGAAAATTGCTACCACTCGAAAATTGTATAGAACAGAACGGTATAGATATATAACAGTGAATGGTGTAGATTCTGTTGATCATTCAAGTTAATAATGATAGTGACAGTGATTCTGATTTCTATGCAGATGGTTAGATGAAAAATACTAATCTTTCTATACCCACCGACATAATCTTTATATTATCCAATAATTAATAAATATGTGTACATGATAATCATTGTAATTTAATTGTTATCTAACATGCAGGCGAAGAAAGTAGATGAACTCTGAATACGGTCCTGCCCTGGTGCACTATCTTCAACATTCTGCACAGGCAAGACCCTGCGGTGAACTCTGATAAAGCTTAGGGAAAGTTAAGTAGCAATAAAACCATATTCGCACAAAATGTTTAGCCAGACTATAACTACTTTACAACGATTATGAAGAGAAACATTATTGTAAGAATTCGTGTATTTTTCAAAAAATGTTAAACATTTAAGTCAGCATAAAGTTCAATGTGATACTTCTCTTTTTAAACATTCTTTATTTTCGAAGACCATGGGGTAGACATAGTGTGCATCTCCGAGCATCATCTAAATCAAGACGTGCAACATTTGTGTATTAACGATTTTATAGTTATTAACTTTTTTGCTCGATCGTATAATCAAAAAGGTGGGGTATGTATACTAGCTAAGAATAGTCTCAATATAACAAAAAGCTCATTTAACAACAGCGAGGAAATGACGTTTGAAATGTGTGCAGTAAATTGCCGGATTTCAGAAAATAATTTTGTTACTATTTGTACAGTATACAGATCTCCAAAAAGTAACTTCAAAGCATTTTTAAGCAAACTAGCTGCAATGATTGAATTGATGTACAATTCGCGTTATGATCATATAATCTGTGGAGACTTTAATGTCGATTTATTAAAAGATAGCAGGGAATCTCTTGATTTACAAAATTTATTCTTAGAATATAATCTCAAAGCAAGCATAATAGAACCTACAAGAATAACATTAAAGAGCAAAACTTGTATAGATAATTTTTATGTAGATTTTGCAATATTAGGTGTAACCGTGTATGACTCTTTTATTTCCGACCATACATATCAAGTTCTTACAATTCAAAAAGAAACTGTGAATTGTTCAATACCTACACAATTATACAGACCTATTAATAGTAACAATATAAAAATATTTCGAAATGCCATTGGGTTAATCAATTGGCACACACTTCTAGTTGATAGATTAGAATACGATGTCGATATAATATTTGATAGGTTCTATCGTGAATTTAAGGACGTTTTTGAACAATGCTTCCCGTTATGCAAAACGCCGCGCAGAAATAAAAAACCAAGTAAAAAATGGTTCACACCTGAATTGAGAAATCTATCAAAAGTGTTACAAGAAATGTGCGAAATTAGTAAACAAATAGATGACCATCGGTATAACACAAGATACAAAGAACTAAAATCATATTATAACTTAGCTCTTAAATTTGCTAAAAAAACATTTAATAATAAGAGAATTTTAGAATCAAATAATATTAATAAAGAAAGTTGGCGAATAGTAGCGGAGAACCGAGGTAAGCAGAACAGAAAAAAGATTGAGTTAGAGCATAACAACAAAAAGATTAATGATCCAACAGAAATAGGCGATGCGTTTAACAACTATTTTGCGAGTTTTTCAAACATTGATAACCGCTTTATAAACGTACCGTTAAATGTACCTATGCAAAATAAGACTCTATTTTTGCATCCTTGTGAACCGTTAGAAGTTCAGCAGCTCATTTCCAAAATGTGCAAAAAACAATCATGTGGCATTGATAACATTCCCGGTAACGTATTAATTTCGGTTAAAGATCTAATTTCTCCTATCTTATCCTTCATAATAAATTTAAGTTTTTCACAGGGCAAATATCCAGATGCGTTAAAAATCTCCAAAATAATTCCAATTTTTAAAAACAAAGGTAGCGCTCTTCTAATAGAAAATTATAGACCTGTAGCTCTACAAAGCTATTTTGCAAAAATATTTGAGTGCTGTCTTAACAAAAGATTAAGCAGTTATCTTGAAAAATATAAAATCTTAACACAACATCAACATGGGTTTAGATCAAAACTTTCAACAAGCACCGCTTTGGATGCTGCGTTACAACATGTTTATGAAGGGCTGAATAATAAAGAAACCGTATTGGGATTGTTTTTTGATATGAGCAAAGCATTTGATACCGTCGACCACGAGCTTCTCGTAACTAAATTAGATCTTATGGGTATAAGAGGAACAACTAACTCCTGGATAAGATCATATCTATTAAACAGAACACAGCAGGTCGTAGTAGATGGTGTTAAATCGGCTGCTCAAACAATAAAAAAAGGTCTACCGCAGGGATCATGCATTTCACCCACTCTGTTTAATTGCTACATAAACGACTTAGCAGCAAACCTCATTCCGAATGCGAATTCTATATTGTATGCGGATGACACAAACATAATAATATCTGATAGAAGCTACACAAACACCTTATTAAAAGCACAACAATCTATAGATAATGTAGCAATGTGGATGAAATCTAACGGAATTCAATTAAATAAGCAAAAATCTGCCGCAATCAAATTTGTTCCAAAAAATACGCATGTAGACACAAGCGTATTACTCAAAGTAGAACGGAAATCTATCGAGAACGTTGACGCAACAAAATTTTTAGGGGTATATTTAGACCATAAATTAACTTGGAATTACCATATTAACTATATTTTACCTAAGCTTAGCTCATGTTCTTTCTTAATTCAAAACATAAGAAATACGGTTTCAATTGATGTATTAAAGCTTGTATACTTTGGATTATTTCAGTCAATAATAACGTACGGTATTATATACTGGGGGTTAGCCGCAGGAGCAGAACGAATATTTGCTGCGCAAAAAAATGCAATACGGCGTATCACGCAGTCTTCACACTTAGCGCCTTGCCGTGATTTATTTAAAAAATTAAAAATATTGACATTTCCAAGTCTGTACATTTACTGTCTTTTGATTTATATAAAAAAAGACTTAACCAAGTGGCAGACAAGATCAAATATTCACTCATACGAAACAAGAAATAAGAAACTATATAATGTACCATATTTAAGGCTCTCCATTGGTCAAACTAACCCTCAATATACAGGGCTACAGTTATACAATCATGCCATAAAAGTTTACAAATGCTTTGAAGAAAATGACAATTTAAATGTTTTTAAAAGTAAAATAAAAATGTTCCTTCTGAATAAATGCTTTTATTCAGTCGATGACTTTTTTAAATAGACATATTGTAAATTTTAATTATTCTTTGTTGTTTTTCATAGTATATAATGTCTGTTTTGAGGAGATCAAAACCAATTTTGACGTGCTGTATAATATCAGATTTGTATATATATATACACTGTATATTTTAGCTAAATAAATTTATCTCTTATCTCTCTTAGCACATTGATTAAAAACGAGTTTTTGTATACCAGAGTAATAAATATGTACACAACTTGATAAAAAGCATAGACTATAAGTATATTTAGTCAATGTAAAAAGGCATTTTTACAGAAAGATTTTTTATTAAATTTAAACTTAATTTTTGTTTAGTTATAAAAATAACATTTTAAGATTAATAAGCAAAAGAGTAGCTTTTTGTGTATTCCACACTTTTGGTTTATTAAAATCTATTAATAATTAATTACCATGTTGACAAATTTAAATATTCCGCGTGAATAACGTCAAATGACGACCAATCAGCAGCGACTTTTTTTGACTGTTTTGACAAATGACAGGCGCCATCTTGCTTATGCTTATCGTTGACTGGACAGAGAAATCCGGTTAAGATAGAATCCGTTAGTTTTTACTGGAATTTTGAGGAAGTAACATAAAATTCGTGTCAAATCGTTGCGTGACTTTTGTTAGTAAAGCTATAAGAATGAGTGCACCATTATTTGCATGTTCCCGCTGTTTCTCGCGCCATCCTTTCGAGGAGCTATCTGCTGGACAACAGTTGTGCAAAGTGAGTATACATTAGCTAATGATGAGTTTTCGGTTATTCCCATAGGAAAGTGCCCAATTATTCATCTCTATGAGTTTGTTTTTCCACCCAGGAATGTCGTGGAGCATTTCCAGTTGTGAAATGCACGTATTGTCGTTCCGAGTTTCAACAGACGTCGAAAGGAAATACAAGTACGATTTGTAAAAAGTGTGAACAAAACGTGAAAGCCTATGGCAAGCCTACCGCTTGTGAATACTGTAATATTATTGCCGCTTTCATTGGAAATAAATGTCAAAGATGTACGAATTCAGAAATTAAATATGGACCTCCAGTAAACTGCGAACAGTGCAAACAAAAATGCGCTTTTGATAGACTCGATGACGATAAAAAGGTAATATATTACAGGTTTCTACTTTTTTTTCTCAACAAGATTGTCATACTTGGACAGCATACCGTTCGCTGTCGGTAGCAGCATTTTTTTTAATCAACAGAATTGAGCAGTAACCTAACACTTACGTAAACCACAAATGATAATTTATATTAATTATTTTTTTATTATTTTTGATAATTTAAATAAAGTTGAAGCAAAGCAATTCATGACAAGATTTGTTGATTCATTCACACATGTTTGGTTCTTATTGGACCTCTGCTGTGAGACACCACAATTTCTTGTTTGAATAGTTTTGGTATGACCAATGGATCTTATATTTACTAAGGGCTCATTACTTTCGCAAAATATACTGACATATACCTATGAAAAGCTTCTTCAGGGTAAATAATTAGTGATTTGCGTTATTAGTGCGGTAAGCTTTATTTTACAGCGCAAGGTTTTAATTTTGAATGCGGAGTGCTTTAATAAAACCGCGGGCTGTGAAATAATTAACGCACGAATAATGTATTCAACTTTTTAGCCGAGGTTTGTCAGTTTTAAAAATTCCGAAATTTGAATTGACATAAGGTTGACAGCTCAAGTGGTGTTCTGTGGTTCAGAGCGCGATCGATGACTAGCTAAGTACCACACCACAAGATGGCGCCGACAGCGCATTAAAATCATAGATTTAATACACTAGTGGCCGGTTTCACAAAGCGTTGTTAAAATTTGGCTAACACGTTGTTAGCTAACATTGTGTTAAAATTAACACGTTGTTAAAATAAGAACGGGTTTCACAACAGATTTTTAACACGTTGTTAACTAACAACGTGTTATCTCACAAAATCGGGTAATATCGGCAATAAACTTCAATAATTTTATGTTATTCAACAAAACCACCTGTCATCTGTCAGATCAAATGTCAAATACAAAAATTCAAAGTTATTAAATTGGGGCTATTCTGTGAGGCTTTATCTTTCCTCACCGTCTTTCGTCACACTAATCTCTATAAAATTATTTGTTGTTTCTTTATTTTAATTAAATCATAATTGTTAAGATGGATAATAATTTGTAATCGGGTAACCGAGAACAGAGGAAAATTTCACAGAGGAAAAACGTTGTGTCTTTATGAACTGTGTAGCCAGGTGGGAAAAATAATTATACCTATTACAATATTAATAGATTTGTTAAAATCATATTTTATTTTTGTAGATATTCTATATCCTGGAGAATAAAAAGACCGACTGGTCTAACCTCAAATAAAAAATCAATGTCTGGCAATCTGATATTTTAACGTAGGTACACTAACAAACAGGCAAATTTAAATATAATGTTACTAATTTTTAATATTAATAGACCTGTTTAACGATTTTCGTAGATTTTCTTTGAACTTTTCTTTAAAATATTTTTGAAATGTCAATTTAACAACGGCCAGAGCTTTAATTAGTTTAACAAGGGATCTAACAACGTGTTAAATCTTAACAATGCTTTGTGAAACCGATTGTTGTTTTAACAACGGATTTAACAACGTGTTAGCTTAACTTGTGTTAAATTTGACATTGACATTAGAAACAACGTTTTATGAAACCCAAATCGATTTTAACATCGTGTTAAAATATTTAACACGATGTTAAAATTTAACAACGCTTTGTGAAACCGGCCATTAATGAAACACATTTTTCATCCTTTTCATCATATTTGTTGTATGTCGCACACGAGTCTATAGTGATTAAACAGACACGAATTTCTACGATTTTAGTCGACAATCAACGATGCAATGCTTTGCTGTCAACTTATTGACATTTGTCATACACATGGCCGGTTTCACAAAGCGTTGTTAAATTTTAACATCGTGTTAAATATTTTAACACGATGTTAAAATCGATTTGGGTTTCATAAAACGTTGTTTCGAATGTCAATGTCAAATTTAACACAAGTTAAGCTAACACGTTGTTAAATCCCTTGTTAAACTAATTAAAGCTCTGGCCGTTGTTAAATTGACATTTCAAAAATATTTTCAAGTAAAGTTGAAAGAAAATCGACGAAAAACGTTAAACAGGTCTATTAATATCAAAAATTATCAACATTATACATAAATTTGCCTGTTTGTTAGTGTACCTACGTTAAAATATCAGATTGCCGGGTATTGATTTTTTATTTGAGGTTAGACCAGTCGGTCTTTTTATTCTCCAGCATATAGAATATCTACAAAAATATAATATGATTTTAACAAATCTATTAATATTGTAATAAGTATAATTATTTTTCCCACCTGGCTAGACAGTTCATAAAGACACAACGCTTTTCCTCCGTGAAATTTTTCCCCTTTCTCGTTTACCCGATTGCAAATTATTATCCATCTTAACAATCATGATTCAATTAAAATAAAGTAACAAAAAATAATTTTATAGAGATTAGTGTGACGAAAGACGGTGAGGAAAGATAAAGCCCCACAGAATAGCCCAAATTTAATAACTTTGTATTTTTGTATTTGACATTTGATCTGACAGATGACAGGTGGTTTTGTTGAATAACATAAAATTATTGACGTTTATTGCCGATAATACCCGATTTTGTGAGATAACACGTTGTTAGTTAACAACGTGTTAAAAATCTGTTGTGAAACCCGTTCTTATTTTAACAACGTGTTAACTTTAACACAATGTTAGCTAACAACGTGTTAGCCAAATTTTAACAACGCTTTGTGAAACCGGCCAACAAACTAATAAAATACGAAAATTAGGTTAAAAATTAATTTTATTTTGGAATTGGAATGAATAATTATTTATAAATAAAGGTTTTTTCATCAGTGCTAATGATTCTTAATTATTTTATCAAAAAACTCTATTCCAATTTCAAAATTTCACCAACTTTTAGTTGTGTCAGACTCATGTGAACTTTATTATCCGCTTCATCTTTTATCAGCTTACAAACCCACAACTGCATCGTGACAATCACAATAAGAAAAATAAAAAACTTCTCTCCTATGAATTTGTAAAATTGAAGTTAGGCTTTAAGAAAATAGAGAAACATTAGAAAGCTGGAAGAAAATAAAAGTTGAGGTTGAAATCTCAATAAATAAAATTACCTTCAAATTATTAAATATTTTTCTTGACAAAAATTATTTTCAATTTTTAAGTGATTGAACTAAGTTTTCTGTTCAAATTATGTGATTAGAAAAATTTGAATAGAAACGTCAAAATAATTCTAGTGTCATGCTGACGTAGCGTACTCTGCGTCTACTGATTTCTGCTTTGCTATTGGTAGGAACCTCTCTAAAGGATAGCGCTATCGAATACTAATGCAGTTGAGAGTGAGGGCAATAGATCTAAAGAGAGAATAGAGAATAAAAGATAGTCTTGGCGGACTATCGCAGTGCATGGCTGTATCTTGTTATAATAAATCTATGATTAAAATCATAGATTTAATACACTAGATATAGCTATGCATGCTAAACATACTTCGTTTCTTAAAAAACATATCAACGAAATTGGTACATCTCTCCATTTCTTTCTATATTTAATAAAACACATCTTCCATCTTTTTTATCACATTTGTCGTATGTCGCACACGTTTTTATAGTGATTAAACAGAGACGAATACGCACGATTTAAGTCGACGATCGTCGCTGTCAATTTACTTGACATACAATTTTTGAATATATTGTACAAATAATACAGGAGTATTATTTGTTCTATTCCTTATAATCCTTTCACAAGTGAAAAAATATCTTTTCATCGGTGTGTATGCTTAAATTCGTTTTTCAATTATATATATTAAAGAGAATAAAAGTTGAGGTTAAATCTTAGCAAATAAAATTACTTACAAATTATTAAATATTTTTCTTGACAATAGTTGTTATGTCTAATTTTTCAGAGATTGAATAGGTTTTATTTACAAATTACTGTGGTTTTTTGCAAAATTTGACACGAGGACAATGATAAATGTCAAAATGATTCAATTAAACGTCAAATAATAAATGTCATTTTGCGTCCACTGCTTTGCTATTGGTAGGAACCTCTCTAAAGGATAGCGCTATCGAATACTAATGCAGTTGAGAGTGAGGGCAATAGACGGTACGTCTTGACGGACTATCCCAGTGCATGGCTGTATCTTGTTATAGTAAATCTATGATTAAAATCAAAGCCCGTTGATTTTATAAAGTACCGACAAGAGTTCAAATCGGCTTCGGTAACGATTCATTTGCCGGTAGGGGACGCTGTGGCAATTTGTAATTTTTATTATAAAGTTATTATAATTGCGCAACAGCAAGGCATTTAAACTTATTATTAATAGTTATTAGTTTAAAAAAACGAAACAACAGGATACCAATACGGAAATCCAGAATAAAATTCAAATTTAATTATTTTGTGTCAAGTTGACAAGTAACGAGTGGCATTTGTGTTTTATTTGAAAATATGTCGAAGTCACTGTCAAAATGGTGATAAACATAAGTCACAGCGTCCTCTACCGGCAAATAAATCGTTACCGAAGCAAATTTTAAATCGTGTCGGTACTTTTTAAAAAATCAATTTAGCTCAGCCACGGCGAATGTTTAGAAGTAAAAGTTGCCATCGTCAGATAGAAACATGATTTATTAATCATTTTTTAAAATTTGCATCTTACTTTCATTTGCAACTATAGTAGGCTTAACCGGCCAGAGCCTTCCCTGAGGCGATTGTTTTTTCTTTAGCACTGCTCAATTATCTATCCAAACAAGCATACACGTGAACAGTATTGGACTACCTGCGTTGCACTGGTCTCGGTTCAATATCGGTAGCCAAAAAGAATGGAACGAGTTGGTCAGTCAGTAAACAAATTGTGATGAGCAAAATGGTCGATATAAGAAAAACTAATTGGGTTTTTGCAAAGCCCTAAAGTACTAGGATATGTCTTGCATCAGCAATACTTGAGAAATTTGGTTACAGCGGCAATGTTTTGTTAGCTAAATAAAATAATATTATTTTTTGGAAATTTTAGGGATGTGGCAGTAGATTGCAAAATGTTTCAAATTATGACTTTTGTGGGACTTTTATTTTATTCGGTTATATTCTGCAATTTTAAATAAATATAAAAGCTTTTTGCGACAATAAAATATTGACGCAAGAACACTTCATCATTTTCTACTATACAAAACTGTCAAAAAAATTTTTTTGCAATGAAATTGTTATTTATGCTAATATCTAGCGGACGTTTTGAATTTGTAAAAATATTTGATACGTCAGATGTCAGAAATATTTGGTAAGTCATATAATATCATTATTGAAGAAAAACAATTTACTATCAAAAACATGGAGATCAGTAGAATTATAAACCGGAAATGTCTCACGTTCGAAACCAAACAAATTGTGCACTGCTGTTAAAAAAAAACAATAATTATAATTGTTTTTTAAATTTGATAATTATCGTTTCACAGAAATGTACTTACATTTCTGTGCAACAAAATTAAGTTCAAGTCTTATGACTATAAGACTATCAGATATGACTACATATCAGTTTATGTAGTCATATCTGATTATTAGTTAGCTCATAATTATATAAAATCAAAGAGATAAATACCTAGCTTTATTAAAAAAAAAATTAATTGTCTACTTTATTGGATTTTATTGAACAGAAACATTATCAAAATACGTGATATTGAAAATTTTTTTACGTTTATTCAAATCCAAATCTACTGATTTGAAAATAGAGTATGAAATAATAGCTCATTCTATAATTATTATTTAACTTACTTTTTTATTGTTTCTATTTTTTTTAAAGATGATTGACTTTCTAAAAACTCCTTTTTATGATACCCCTATTTTTTTACAACGATTGGTTTTAAATTTTTAGAAATAGGGATTTTTTTGATTTTAATTTTTAGGGTTTTTAGAGACATACATACTTTATAAAACTGCGAAAATTAAAATTTTGTAATCTGACAGAGAAACCAGCTATACATTTTTAAAGACTTATTGCGCATTACGAAAGTATTTAACTAGTGATGTTAAATATTAATTTTTTTTGAAATACAAAATAGAGATAGCTTAGCCTAACTTGTTATATTTATTGAAATTTACTTCTATAATTATTTTTAATATATACAATTAAATAGTCGTCTTTTTTGTTGATCGTATAAAAATAGTTTGTAGGTTACAATGAGATATTTGGAAACTTTAAAAGTAATAATATTCTATTCCTTGTCAACTTGAATGTTTATTTTTAATACTTTATAGGAACATAATGTAACAACTTTTTTAAAAGTTTGAGGCAAATCGAAGTTGTAAGAAAATGTTTGGGGTATCAAAAAATGGCAATTTTTTATTATGTGTCGGCTATGCGAGATTATATATTATCAAACAAATACAATCAATTACAAAAAAGTAGTGATCAACAATCTATCTCAATTGTTTGTTTTTTATACACATCAATCGTAGCAACCACTTGCATATCCATGTTTTACAATTCACTGCTTACTAGTAATGTGGGGACTGGAGAGTTTGAGAGCACTATTAGAAGCTCAGCTTTTAGCAAACTCTCTGAACAATGAGAGCTAATAATAAGAATAGAGAGCAAAAATATGAAATTGACTTTCTAATGGACTTGTACAGGTTGTATAATATTACCATGAATCAAGGGCGGCTGTGCTTTTTTGTAAGCAGGTCTTAGATTGGTTGTTGTTTTATACTGTATTATGTATTTACAAAGAAAAATACATATTATGTACAAAAATTTTGATTTAATGAGCTAATTTAGGTCAAGCCAGTACACTCTTTAAGAGGTTTCGGTGCAGATTGCATATATTTTAAAAATCAACTTTAACCTAGAGTAATGTACAAAATTATGTGTATATAAAATAATAAATCATATATATGACATATAATGTATATTTAACCTTTCCAGTATGAAACGTTGTTAATGGCAGACGCGGAAAAAATGAAGCAGTTTTAGATTGTATACGCTTTTTATTTAAGTCAATCTTTGCTAATTTATGTCTCACATCATGTAACAAAAGCAAACTGCTTTAGTCTAATTCATTCCATTTTCCTCAGCCCAATAGATAATCTCATTAATAGATCTTGAAGTTTGTCTTGGTGAAATTAATTAATGTTTTTTATTTCTATTATAATTGCATCTATTTGTTGCATATTGTGTGCAACAACATTTTGTAATAACATGGCTTTAACACATACCAAGCCGTAGATAAATTAGAAACTGCATTCTTTAAAATGTATATTTTTAGTAATTCACTGAAGTTATTCGAGTTTTTTTTATATCAATTGTGTCAAAATTCTTATGGTAGAATAGTTTTGATCTTCTGATTGCATTCTGGTCTAGGGGTGAATGAGAGGTGTTACATTTGGCTGCATATACAATGTAGAAATTAAATCATCAGGACTTTTTAGCTCTACTTCAGGTAGATGACTTGATGTATTATCTAATAACAGTAGCGCTAAAACTGGTAAGGTACGACTTTGCAAAAATGTTTCTTCTGGAATAACATCTTATGAAATCATTCTAGAAAAATTGGCATTGACATCCAAGCTGCCTTACAATGCTAGTAATGAACAGAGCAATGAAAATTTTGAGTCGTTTGAAGATTTTGGGATTTTTCTAGGATTAACAACTTAAATTTACGACTTCATGCTGCATTTGCACAAGCCAAAAATGTAATTTTTTGTGTAGAGGGTTTTCTACTGGGGTAGCTTTTTTGGAATGTGAAGCATAGGTTTTGCCAAATCACACTATCCAATAAAATCTTGGTTCGAATACTTTGTAAACTTGATTTTTTGTCAGGCCAAGACCATCTATCATGTGTCTGAGCTTTTTTCGTCACTTATCTGTGGCAGTCGTATAGGTATCAAAATCTTTTTTAAACTTATATAGCCAACCGTTGCTCGCAGTACATGATGAAAATCTCGTCAAGTAATTTTGGCAAAGTTTTAGCCTTTTCTTGCAGCAGTGGCCCACTAATAGACAGATTTGTCTCTCTCTCTCTCTCTCTCAAGTTTAGAAAATATTCATACAAAGCTTTTTTCATCCTCGAATATGATGGTGATTTTAAGAATTGTTTTGCTTGACTTTTTAAACTTTGTGGAACTTCAAAATTATCAATCTCTTTTTGTATCCAGCATATTGTAGACTGTGCTATGCCATACCTTTCAATTTAACAACCACGGTCACACATTTTTCTTTATCTAGACATATGAGCATTTAATTTTTTTTGGTTTTAATTTTAGTCGTTTTTTGTTTTTGTGGCATCTTAAACAAATAAATCCAGGTATTTCGGGGCATCTTCTAGAATATTATATTTCACTGTACCGAGGTTTGCGACTGTCTACATTTTCGCGATGCAATGATAAAATGCAAGTGATCATTATATCGAATTGTTCATTGTAGTGGGAATTCATTAATTCGACTCTACTGTAATATAAATCTTGATTTAATTGGCAATCTTGAAAATTGTACAATTTTTTATTTAAGATTAAGAGAGTTATTGTTTATCATAGATAGAAACCAATAGTTATTTTTGATCCTATATTTATTGCTAGATGATAGTCTTGCATTTAATAATACAAGTTTTTACGAGCTAGCGTGAATGCGCATTTGAAAATGTAAAACTACTTAGCAATCATATATCATACAACAAGCATATCAATAATAGTGATGTTAAAGCTGGTATGTTCTGTTTAATTATGATATAAACTATCAAAGAAACATCAAAAACTACTAATTTTCATAATAAAAAGATCATTTCTAATTGTGAATTGTTATTTTTGGCACAAGCCTTGGCATCGCCAGTCTTATTTCTTTCTTCACATTGATCTTTGAGCGATATTTGCTCTTGATCGCTGCAACGGCTGAAAATCCAGCTTTGAGTATAAGTATATTACATCAACTTGCAAAAGGAATAAAAAATCTTAAGTGCTTTTGATTTTGAAAATGTAAAATTTGGTGACGCTTGTACATGGAAAGGATCTTAGATCCACGCAAATTCTTCTACATTATCTTCGGCAAAGTGTTTCCAAAACCATTCAATGAGCTGTGAAAGATATTTCGTGAAAATGGTCATCAGTTTCTGTGAGATACTAAGCACATTAGATGCTGCACATTTAAACAAGTTGCGGACATCAATTTTGATCATGGTCATCTTTGTTAATTTTTTTCATCCACTGCGACAGGTTTTATCTTAACGCTCTAATATTTTCCAGTAATATCAGAATGTGCGTGTTGTTGCTTTACAAAGACAGATTTGATTTATTTAGTTTGTCAAATATTTTCTAGTTTTAGTAAAAAATCTGGTTTAGCAAAGTATCTGAATGCATGATGAACCTGTGCTAAAAATTTATGAATTTCTTTATGTAATTCAAACATACGACGTAAGACATATTCTCGTGAAAGTCATCATGAATTGCAGTAGTATAACAGGGCCGTGTGTTCTGCTTCCATATCAAACCATAGTTTTTTTAAAACCTTGTTTTTACCGGTTTATTTTTTATGTAGTTTGCTGCACCAATACCAATTTCTAATAGTTGTTTCAATTCAGATCTCAGTGACTTTGGAGCAAATGCTTCCCTATAGATGATGCAAGGGGTCAACATAGCGTCGATGATGTTTTTTTCGTACCTAATTTATTAGACATTGATCGAGCACCATTTGTGCACACTACGATTAGTACACACTTTTCTCAATCCAAAGTATTTTCTGTAATAACCTTGCCAAGAATTCCAAAAAAGTTACAAGCCTTTTTGCTTTTGTAGACTAAAAGGTTCTCATCAATATTGTGTTAATTTAATCATCTACGCAGCAATAGTTGACATTTGATGTCAATTTGATGATTCTATTTATTTATTAGTTACATTTTTTAAATGTAAAAACACAAACATTAGGTTATATTAAAATTGAATCATAATAAAGGCACTTAACAAAAATGTTTTTTAGTTTTTATTCTAATTCTTCAGAAGACATGTAAAGTAAGTTTCTAAGCTCTGTCATGGATTTTGCCGGCTTAAGCTACTTAACTATTTAGCTAGTTTCACGTCCAAAGTGAATTTGGGGATGAAGTGAGAGATTACTTCATGTAACCAAAAATTCTACACTACAAGGACTAATGATTAGGTTATAAGCTGATTTTTATGCAGCACTATTTCAGTTGCTTCTTAAAATTTTATTATGCGGTCCATTGAAAAAAAAGAAGAGTGAAGTAATTATTTTAGTAGTAGAACACATTTGCACTAAATTGTTTATATTAGGGGTGAGATTTTGCATATTCTACAGCAATCATGGTAACAGATGATGGATTAGATGACATTCAAAATAGATGTGATTGTTGTTCTTGCAAATTCTGCAAGTGTAGTTTGACGAAGCAGATTAATCGGTTTTTAATACTCGTAAATTTGCGGGGGTCTAGACACTGATCTGTTCGAAGTCTGTTGATAGAAGTTATTTTTCTGGCTTCTACTGGTGCTTCTTCAAAACCATGGTTTCAAAGGAGGAAAGAAGTGGAAGCTACTAAAGGTGTTTCGTTTTTCCTTTGTTGTTTAAGATTAAGAAATTGTAAATGTTGACTAAGATTGGTTTGTTATTCTGATGTTTCATTTCAGTATTTTCATTTTGTAAGGCCTCAAGAGTTACAAATGATAGATAAGCGCAGTGATTGTAGATCGACATGAGAGAAATTGAATACTGAGCGAAATGTGTGGTAGATACTGTTTATGGAAAGTTTATTACCCATTTGTGATGAGGCTAGGGTTGATGTTTGTCTGATAACTTGGAGATAAGTAGATTGGACTTTAAGATTGTGTAGGTTCGAAAGTATGTAAGGCTTTTTTGTCACCTTGATGCTATATCCGGCATTTTTGATTTTTTGTTTGTAAAAAGTCTTATTATTTCTGAGTATTTTTTGGTTGATGCATGAGTTATTTTCGATGTGAAGGCATGGATCTTGAGTTGTTACGACTTTTGACATAAAGTCGCCAATTATCCAGAAGTTGGATAGAATGTCACTGTGTAGAAAAAGCCTTTTGAAAACCTTTGAATGACTTCTTCAAATGAGAAGGAATTATCTTCTGATTTCTGGTCAATTTTTGTTCTTGGTGAAATGCGTTTTTTAGAATATAAGCACATTGTTTTTTCTTCGCATATTTTGGGTGAATATCCATGGCCTAGGTAACGTTTGATTGAAAAAATGAATTGTTCAATGCGTTATTAAGAAAGAAAGAATAGGGCTGTCGTCTCTACTGGTGATGAATTTCTTTTAATGTTTTTCTTATTTAGTTTCCTTCCAGAATATGAATTCCTATCAAGCCTTCTCGTATGCAGTTTTTCATAATCTCCTCGGCCGTAATGTCGGGGTCCACCCTTTGGGAATAAAAGATTAATATTCTACTTCAGAAATTACTTCATTTGCAATTCTTGTAGGGCTTCGAACATCTATTTTTTTTATTGTTGTTGCTGCTTTAATTTGTTGGTATAGTATATTTCCTACGCTTGCTGGATGGTAGTTACCAATGTTGTTATTTTTATTTTCCAATACGACTGTAAACGATGCTTTATGAAACAAATTTTTTGTTAAGGAGTAAATAATATTCACTTTGTTTCCATGGCCATTTGAATCAACTGCTAATCTTGGCTTGCACGTTTGGTTAATTGTGTAATTTTCTCTCTTTAAAAGTGTTAACCCTTCTAGGTGTTTCGGAGACAAATTTCCTGTTCGATTAATTTCGGTTATGATTTTTTTTGCTTGGGGGGATATGACAGATGTGATTTGTAAAAAGTCTGTAATTAAAGTTGACTTTGAGCTAGAAGAATGGTTTGAAATGCTTTTTATAATTGAACTATTACCGATGATTTGTTAAGAGGCGTGTCCGAGGGACATGCCGCCTCTTGGCCGTCGTTGAACTTTTTCTACTTAATATATCATTTTCAAACTTACGATATTGATCCTGGTTTAATTCGTCTGAGCACTACCTCTAATTTACTTATTAACCCTATTTACTTATTACCCCTAATTTACTTATTTACTTATAAGCGCTAACGCCGCCAACTATAAACGTTGTAAATTACCTAAGAAGATATCAACATAATTTTTCTTTTTTACTTTGTAGCCTGCAACGAGTTTAGTCAAGCTCATAACTATAAATCCAATCAATAAAAATCCGGGTTAATAGTACATTGCTTAGTGCGTTTTGTTTTATTAAAATTGTGACAGTATCGGTGAAGTTTAGAATTTAACTGGAGCATAATTATTATGAAAATCTAAAAAAACGCAAATTCGGACGCTGTTGACACATAACTGGAGAACAAGAGTCATGATTTATAAATCTTTTGTTTCTCAACATATAAACAATTAGATAAGAATTTTTTTTGGTATAATACTTCTCTAAATGCTTTCATGCCTATATCTTTACTGAATCATCATTTTATCTATCAATGTCAGGTCATTGAACTGCATGAAGATTAAAGTGGATCAGTATTAATCAAATTTCATTAATTAATCAAAGTTGTTCAATAGTTATTTCTGGTTTAGATTTTATCGAAAACATATTGATGTTGTTCTTTCGAAAACATAATTGTTTTTCGCACTGTTAATGTAATAAATGAGGAACTCAACTGGTTCAGAATATTCATCAAATCTATGTAATGTTAACTATTTCTAAATTATTTTTTTGTTATGTCTAATCGACTGCTTTTTTGTTCACCACATGTATTTATTATCACTTTTGGAGTAATTTTTTTCGTATGATTTTTTTCTTAAGTTAGAACAAAGCAATTGCTATATTATAATTTTTTTAGTCTTTCAATATATGTTGTAAATTTGTGAATTAAAATCTGTTGTATGCAACATTCTGTGTTTCTGAGGTTCTACAACTGGCTTACTGATTCGTGTGTTTGTTAAATTTAATTTTTTTGTTTGAACAGAATTTATCAAGAGATTTTATAATATATCTGCAAAATTTCAGGTAGTTCCATATAAGTTGGATCCAGATAGAAATACTTGTTTTTTTTAAGTTATTAACGCGTTTTTTGACATAGGCTTTTGACTATTGTAACTGATTATAAAAAACTGATAAATTAAAAATTTAATTAAAAAATCGATTTTATTAAAAATTTTTCATGGTTAAAGTCAAATTGGAATGGACTTGGGAAGATGGAAAACGGTTGCATTTTTATCAGATGTTGCTTTTAGTCATTTTTGGCTGAATTTAGATCAATAATAAAGAATGTCTTAACGCAAAAGCTGAGTAAAAGCACAGAAGAACGTGTTGCTATTGGACAATGCTTCATCTCATTGTAAACGCACAGAACTCAGCATCATTAAACTAATGTTTCTGTTTCCGAAAGTGATTTCTAAATCTTCTGCATAATCAAAATGTCATCAGAAGTTATATTGATTGTTTACAGATTTTGATGTATTTGGAATTGAACTGGCAAACCTAATTCTTCTGCTGATCTTGTTAGAAATAAGGAAAAGCAATTTCTCAAACCGATCTCTTCCGTAGTTTGCATTCAGTATGTCGTAACTTTTTTTATATATTTAAATCACAGCAAGTTTCAGCTATGTGTTCTGTGTTTTATAATAATTAGATCATTAGTAATGTGCATCACAATTTGATTAAAGCTTTAACTTTATAACCAAATGTAAACAACAGCTTACTGCTGACAGGCAATTTCGTCTGACAGGCGACAGCTAACCTTGGAAATGTTTAGATGATTACATTTGTTAAGCACTATCATTATTGAAATTGTTTTTAAAATTAGTAATTACACTTAGTATTAATTAAATATTCTTGGTAGGTGCATTCTAACATGATTTTAATAGTTTATTGACCTTTTAGATTAACAACGAAATCTTATCAGTTATCACATTACATTACAACTAAGTACTCTACTGTTCCAAGAACTGATTTCTTTGGTGTCATAGTCTCATCATCTATTATTGGCCTAAAAAGTCTCTTCATTCTGTTCATATTTAGTCAAATCACTAGCTAAATATGATTTTATCAACAGCTAAATTTATTTTTTAATATTAACCGACTTCATTATGATTAACTATTATTTCATTTGTTTAATTGATTCAAATTGCTTTTTGTTAATTTGATAGAATTAGTTAAATAACTAAACTTATATTTATTTATATTGAAATGAATTTTTTTAATTTCTCACAAATTTTTATAATTAACTAGCTGACCCGACAGACTTTGTCCTGTCAAAAAGATTTGTAATATGGCAGTTTTTGTGCCTACGTATTTTAAAAAATTCTCCTGAACAGAACCGTCACCCTGGTGATAGGGCGTTGTGAATAAAAAATAATTAAATAAAACATATACATATAAGGATTTAAAAGTAAGTAATCGCTTTATTGTTAATCATGTGAATCATAATTATTATTATCATTGTAGTGCTTTGTGGTATACGATGTTTTTTGTTTGATTACCTGGCGCATAGATAAACAAATCTGATGGTTTTCCAACACGGGAACAGGCAACATACAATTGACCATGTGAGAAACATGGGTTTTCTAGATTAATACCACAAACACTTAATGATTGCCCCTGGGACTTGTTTATAGTCATAGCAAAAGCAAGCCGCACTGGAAACTGTAGTCGTTTAAACTCAAATGGCACATCTGTCGGAATCATTGGGATGCGCGGTATGAGAACATCTTCTCCTTTAAACTTTCCTTTGAGTATAGTTGCTTCTATCACATTGTTTAGTAATTTTTTTATCGCTAACCGTGTACCGTTGCAAAGACGCGGTTGGTTGATATTTCGCAACATTATAACCACCGATCCAACCTTTAATTGAAGATTGTGAGGTGGCAATCCTGGCAAATCCAGCGAGTTTAAAAATTCCGGTGGATAGTTGACTACATCATCTTGATTAGTAGCCGAATCAACTGATTTATATATCCTCAATTCGCCTGTAATTTGTTCTTGAATTATGAAATTTAATTCATTTACATCTATGTTTTTTGCAGCCAGTATAGCTCGTTCGCTCAACCAATCATGGTTTCTGTAATTTTGAGAAACATCTGGAAACACCTTCTGAATAAGTTCATCTTTTGATTGAGTTAACTGACAAAAACTTTGAGGAAAGTTAATGCAGCCAGTCAACATGTCTATAGGTAATTTGCCATTACCAATGTCAATGAGTTGTTTAGAGAATATGTTTCCAGATTGGTCATTTTGCAACTCGACACGCATATTCTTGCTTAAATGAAGTACTTTGACATGTTTCCACAAATTGGAGGACTTTAGACATGCATTGATTTCATCAGCTGGCGTTGATCGTGGAATCACTGGCAATGTTTGACGAAAATCTCCAGCTAATAAAATCATTGCACCACCAAATCGGTTATTATTGCTCCGTAGATCTTTTAAGGTTCTGTCTAAAGCCTCCAAAGATATTTTATGTGCCATCGTGCATTCATCCCAAACAATCAATTTACATTGCTGCAAAACCTTTGCCATTGCAGAGTTCTTCGAAACGTTACAGGTTGGAGTTTCATTGCTTTGCATATTTAATGGCAATTTTAGTGCTGAATGGGCTGTTCGACCACCTTCAAGCAAAGTTGCTGCGATTCCCGACGAAGCGAGTGCAAGTGCAATTTTATTTTGTGAGCGAATTGTTGCTAATATTAATGAAATCAAAAAAGTTTTTCCTGTACCACCAGGTGCATCTAAGAAGTAAATCCCTCCAGTTTCATCATTTGTTACTTTCATAAGAGTTTCAAATACATACTTCTGTTGTTCATTTAACAGTGGAAGATTTGTTTGAATTAATTCTTTCAAAGCGTTGGGATCATACAGTCTTTCTCGATGCAACTCTTGGTTAAAAGTGTCATGCATTGGACGATTGGGCGCGGTCAAGCCTAATTGAATTAATAGTTTGTTTGACATTATCAAGCACATGTCCTCAATTGAAATCAATGCTTCATTATAAATTTCTTCACTGATTTGTATATTTGGATTTCCTATTCTATTCCGTATTTGATATAAAATATCATCACACATATAATCTTTGTACTTGATCCACAAATCAATTGGGTTTGATGGGAAGCATGTAGATATGATTATAGAAAACAATGTTCGTATTTGATGAGCGTGTGATGATATTACAGCATCATTGAGAGTTTGATCCCAATGAGCGTCATTTTCAAGCAATTGCAAACGTTGACAGGCTTCTCTGTAGGATCCACACAATTCACCATCAACAGTTCGTAACTGTTGGAATGATGTTGGGCCACGTACATTGACTAATAGCAGTCGTAAATAAAAACATTCATCATTGCTTGGATGTACTGAATAAATCCGGCCAATCGCATCGGTGGAATATACATCTGTATATCCTGGAACTGGTTTTCCTTGTTTCCGTCGTATAAATCTCCTTGAGGATTGATTCCAGGTATAATATTTTGGCATTTCAGAATATAGCAATGTTTGTGCGAAATCATCGTTTTGGCATGTCTCAAAAAAACTGGTTAATGTAGTAGATGGTGGCTGAGCAGCTCTTTGTACTGCGTTCTGTGCTGTAAAATACACTCTTTGTCCATTTTCTAAATGCACAGCTAAGTGAACAACAGTAGGGTGTCTCTCATGAATAGGAAAAGAAAATATTCGCCAAACTGCTTCATTACTACTGACATAGCGGCCCATTTGGTATTGGGTAACTTCATCATTGGAATTCTCTGCACCAATTCCAATAACAGCCATATCACTCCCTTTGGTTACATATTTGCAAATGTATTTAATTGATTTCACTGAATGGCAAGATTCAACGTTGATGTGTGCTTTGAATGTCTTTGATAAAATGGGTGAATATGGAACAATCCAACGATTATCTATTTCAATATCTTGTTGATTTAATTTGACAATTGTTGATTTTCCATTGTCTGCTGTCGATCTGCGACGATACAATGGATAACCGTCATTACCAGTAATTGTTTCCGTTATTAATTTCCGTGGATATCGTTTCGAACATTTACCATCCATCATACACGGTGAATTTTGATTAAGAGTTCCACAGGGACCATGTGTCATGTTTTTGATAACTACCTCATACAATCCAGGATTTACTTGTACATTAGGGATTTCAGCTGATATCACTGCATCAACTTCATTTGGCCTTATCTTTTCAACCAACCAAATCAAAATGTGTGCATGTGGCAATCCTCGTTTCTGCCACTCCACAGAATACATCCAGCAGCGTGTCTCACCAAACACATTACGTTTTACGATGAAATCCATTAAAGATTTCAACTTTTGTCTAAAGACTCTGGCTGTAATATCATGACGATCAATGGGTGATTGCCCAGAGAATAACTCCTGCTTGATTTCTATCCATTGCGGATTGCATGTAAATGTGATGAACAAATCTGCTGTACCATAATGACGAACATACGACATGGCATCTTGAGCATATTCGTGCATATGCCGAGGGCTTCCGATGTATGTTGCTGGAAGAATAGTCATCCGACCGACATTCTGTGCATTTCCATCAGTATTAATCGCATCTCGAAGGTGAATATACTCTTCAGATCGGAGTTTGGTTTGATTCAACCTGATGAATGTTAATCTCTCCGTTTCAATTTTAACATACATGTCAACAACATATTTGTGATATAATCGCCGACATTTCAATATGTGATTATCTTCATTTTCCCGAATCATTAGGCGGTATGAATAATAGTTCATTGAACTGACTTTTTTGTTGGTTTCAGAACCTGTAAATAGATTTTGTTTTAATAACATTCAAATAAAAAATTAAAATACATAATATAATGACTGAGATATTATCGCCTTAGCTAAACTAATATTTTAGTTACCTGTAATGGGATTTATCATTTTTATTGAGAAATCGTAGCCATCTTCACCTTGCCAAAATATAATGGGATATTGCAATGCATCATATGAGCGGTGTGTTTCCTTTATACGTTGTAATTGATTATTCCGACGATGTAAAACAATATCACGGGATTCCAAGTTTTCTCCAACTACAACGATAGCAACTTCATCAATAGTTGGTGCATTAAAACGTCTTGTATGTTGACCTGCAGGTGTTTAATCAGCTCTGATTACAATTTTGTGATTATCGGATGGCATCAGATCCAGGGCAGTTTTAAACAATATAATCAATTGATTGTGTTGATGAAATAAAGTTTGTAATTGTTCTACAATAGACCTATTTACTAAATGGTTATGTGCACAACGCAGATTAATTTCTTGTGGTGAATTGCCCATAAAATAAATTTGCAGGAATTTGTTGTCGCTATCTGACACTGGTAACAGTGAACCTGCTCTGTGATATATTTGCCCTTGTATCTGTAAATAAAAAAAATATTATGGTGTGGTATAAATTAATGGATTGTCAGTGATCAAACTTAAATAATATTTGATCTTAAAAAGTATATATTTAGTTTTAACTAATATCTATCAAATATAAAATATCATAAAAGTGTCACTGAAACTGAATCACCATATAATATGATGACAAAGTGATATATTTCGTAATGATTAAGAAATTGAAGATAAGTGACACATCTTAACTTTCGTGACAGAAAATTTTGTTCGCTAAAATAATTATGAGTAACTGCTATAATACATACCTTGAAAGTTGGCATAAAATTTTCCCGAACTACATTTGTTGCCCCAAATGAAGTCATTTGAAAGCAATTGTTATATTGTTGGATATGTGTCAAAAAGTGTATAGAATCTGTTCCTATTCCTGAAACCAATGAGTACAATGGTTCTGGTGGTGGATCCAATGGTATCAATTTCACTTTACCATTTGCGCAACACAATCCATTGGCTTCGTTTTTGTATTTTAATGCCTTACAGTGTGAGCAAACCGAGTTCATAGAACCAATAACAACACATTGGTAGTTACTGTAGTCAATTGACACATCGTAACTGAAAGCAGCTCGATTCAAAATTGCTCGCGCTTCACGCGTTTGTGACAACGTTAGCAACTTGAAGCGAGCTGACTATCGTACCAGGGACGTAGAATTATCGTACATAGACCGAAATTATCGTACTTACCAAGATAATGTTTATCATAAATAAATAAGTAATATTGAAATGTATGCAAGAACTTTATAGTTTATTTTTTTTAAGTGACCGCTTTCAAATCAACAAAACAAATGTTTTACGCATGGTACAAACCTGAACAGACTCCCTTTCCACTTGAAGTTCAATAAACGCGCCAAATTTGAAATTAGCTCTGACAAAATTTCACTCTTCCCATGCTAGTTCTGTATGTAACACGCCAACACTTCGTATTTATAAAGAAGAAATGGATATGAAACGGTCGTGACAAATAAAATGAAAGAATTTTTTTATATATCCAATATATACTTTATTCATAAAAACAGAAAATAAAATTACTCTATTTTAATATAACATTTTTAAAATATATTAATATAATCAACGTGTTTATAAATATTAATATATCGTTATCACACTTAAAAATCGTTTGGCATTAAAATACTGTTAAATTCCTCTACATCCGTGTCACCATACAAATCTTGAACCGTTTTGGCAGTGCTTTCTGTTGTGATTGTTTTTTTGTAAAGTAATGCTTTGTTCATGCGACTGTATTCGCTCTGTGATGGATCATACGTTGTGCAATTATTTTCTTTACCTTTAACTCGTTGTTTAGCTAAGAGCACACCGTTTACCGTCGAAATTGCCATTTTATTGCGAGTCTTAGTTTTAATTAAGTTGATTTGGCTGAATATGCGTTCGCTGTCAGCATTCGAATGTGGAAGTGAAATTACTTCGAGCACAAATTTTGACACGTTTTTGAAGGTCATTCCTTGGTCTCCTTCTTCACATTCCAACAGCTTTCCCCAAAAAATATCGACCGGATTATTTACATCAATATCTGCCGGGAGCTCAAAAGACGGTAATTGACGCCACTCGTCATCGATTATTTGATGTTGTTCAATTGATGCAATGCGAGGCAAAGATTTCATCAAGGACAGCAAACTGGGGACAATATCCCTGGTCTTTCTCAACATTGCTTTCGGCGGATTTAGATTTGACACTAATTTTAAAACAGGATCCGAAAAATCGAAGCGCTTTTTAATTTCTTTACAGCCTTCCATTAGAAAATCGACACAAGTCATTGCGAAATCTGATTTTAATTTTTCATTATTGCGAATCTCCACCTGATCTAGCATTTTTCTGACTTCAACGCCGAAGTACATATTTTCCGGACGTAAACGATGCGACTCATTGCATGGATCTAGTTCGCTTAAATCGGTCCGATAAATATAATCTCTGGACATGTATGTTTCCAAAAGCTCTTGATAGTTTTTACACATTCTATCATGGAGGCTTGTAACGACTACCGACGATGCCTGAAAGAGTTCATTCAGTTTGGTGAATTTAGGTAGTATATAGTCCAGAAAAAGATAAAATAATTTGATGATCGGATTGTTGAGAGCTTGGACAATCTGTTCAACAGATTTCAATCGTATAGTCAACATTTGATCTCTAAAGTATAATTCAAGTGCAGGCCACTGTTCAATTATCCTTGAAACAACCGCTTTTAAAGATAACCAACGCGTTTGCGCTGGGCGGAGAATTTTGTGAATGTCAATGTCTAAAAATGTTTGAAACTTTTTAAACAAGTGCTGTCGTTTTGCGCTGTTTTTAAATTCACCATAGACATTCCGAGCCAGATCTTCACAACTCCTTGGTAATTTTTTGCATGCATTGCTGGCACAAAGATGCAATGAGTGGCATATACACTTGAAAATATAGATGCCAGGGCATTTTTCAAGAAATCTCGAAGCTACAGAGTTATCTTTTCCCATCATTGTACTAGCTCCATCTGACGCGAATCCAATGATATTCTCAAATGGAATCTCATAATCTTCCAAGGACTTCAACACTAGTCCGAATAAATATTTTGCTGTAGCACTCTCCACATCCGAATTTTGCTCAAAAATTTGGCAGAGATCCCAAAACTTGCTGACCACTCGACCCTCTTCAGCATCAAAAAACCTGTTTTACACAGTACAAAATATAAGAACACAAAATAGATAATTATTATCCGTTAAAGCAGTGGAAAAAAATTATTTTTCCTTACCTCACAATGATGCACATCGTTTGTATGCCCCCAATATCGGTCGATTCGTCAATTAAGACTGATTTTTAATTAAGATTTTTCTGGGAGGTGTGATATCCAAGTCTGATTCAGTCTGTTGACTGCTCGTGCTATCTACCTTGCGTCTAGGACTCATTCTTCATTGTACAGATTAAAAATAATTGATAGGTTAGTAAAGTTATATATAATATACAGCCACTGAAGCAACGTATTTGATAGATATACGTACTTGTCAATACAATACAACAATAGTAACAATCTCGCTAAGTGTATAATCAAAATTTTGTTGCCTCAGAAAATCGCTTCATTCTTCACTTGATTTAAATAACTTTACGGAACAACTGCCAACATCTCTACACAAAATATACGATACGTATGAAGTACGAACATAATCGAAATGTCGAAATATCGAATCAAACTTATTCTCTTGTTCGCATTGGTAGATGCTAACCAATGAGAAGGCATGTATAGCAGAATAAAGTTACAGTCCAGGTGGTGGTGGTGTAACTTCTCACAGCGGATCATAACAACCAATAGAAATGGAGAATTTGTATTTCCCTAAGATTTTATTGAACAAAATAATCGAGCGGGAAAAAAATGTAACTTCTGAAAGTGTTAACTATATTGAGTGCCGACTATATATTGCATAAAATAAAATAAATTCTCAAATTTTGCATCATGATGGATATTATCGTACAATCTGCGTACGATAATAATGTGCTATCGTACGTAGGCACGAAATTATCGTATATGTACGATAATTATCGTACGGTTCCGAACACTGGTTTGTGATATCCGAATTCTTTCACGTTCATTTCTGTCGTCACGTTCTTGTGCAGTACGATTAGATCGGTAATTGGCTTGGTTTGTAGCATTTCTGGTTCTTCTACCTAAATTGCTTCGTCTTATAGGAGGCATATCAAATATAAATTATTTTTTTTAACGTCAAAGATATGATTTTTGACATTAAAAAAACACACCTACTATATTATATTTGTATTGGAAAAAGAAAAGGGCTATTTTTAGGGGTTTTCCAGCAATAATTCTAATTTTTCTCGCCGTAAAAACCATCCTTGAACTTCAACGAACATTTTAAAAAAAGATTTGGCCAAATTGGTCCAGGCGTTGTTGAGTTATGCGCTTACCAACACATTTTGCGATTCATTTTTATATTATAGATTAATTATAAGTGTCAAATAAATATGTATGTCAAAAAAAGCATTAAAATAACTTAAAACTACTATTCAGATCTTGATTAAACTTATACCTATGGAACTAATAAGTGAACCCACAGACGTTTTCCTGCATGATATTTCAAGCGATTAGGATATTAAACAACATATGGATGAAAGACAAATAATATATTAATTTTATTATGCTTTATTTTGAAATAACAATATAGTGCGGTACAATTTTTTAATTGCACATAGTGCAACTAAACCAGCAGTTTAGTTGGGCATATGCCAAAAAAAATATTTTAGTTGTCAATTTTGAGAAATGTGGTCATCAACAGTTTTTTCAAATTTTAACACTATATTTTTTTTCACGACTTTGACCATTCTTTCAATTACCAAAATGTCAGTATAAAATTTTTTTACTTTACATTAGAAAATTTTGAAAACAATTTACTGAAAGATGGAAAACATAAATTTTGTTACCGATATAAACACCAAAATAAACCACAAATCAAATCAAATAGGTAACTAAACTAAAATATTAAAAAAATATTGACACTTACTTGAATGTTAGCTACTTGATTTGTGTTTTTGTCGGTAATAAAATTTATGTTTTCCAAGTTTTAATAACTTTTTTTTTTCAAAAAGTTTCTGGTGTAAGATGTCAAACTTTTTATACTATCGTAAAAAAAATATAGGGTATAGTTAAGTTTAAAAAAAAACTATCGATGTCATCAAACAACTTTCTTCGAAAAGTTTTGTAATAAAATGTACAGTTACGACTGCAGATCAATTTTTCCATATCTTTCGAACATCTTGTATAAAAATTACACAGAAGACATCAGCTTTGAACTAAAAAACATTATCAAAATTGTTTCACCCAGTCGACAGTTCTGAGGTAACAAACATAAAAAATGTAGTCAAATTGAGGACAATTTTCTTTTTTTGCAGTCGGGTAGAAATAATCAAGTTTGGGGCTTTAAGTGTACAAAATTTGAACGATAAAGATAAAAAGCTAGATAAAATAATTTGAAAGACCTAATTCAAAGTTTTTAGCAATTATAAAAAGACAAATAAAAGGCCAAGGAACATAATTGTTAAACAATTAGTTTACTGTACGAAAGACGTCAACAATCTACCTCTTTAGCATGAAAGGTCAATAGACATTTTTATTTCGTTGTGATGAAACATCAATCTTTTATACGGCGATTTTTCACATAATCGATCTTTGCTTCGATCCAGCTCTATCTAAATAAATAAAAAAATGCACATCTCTACCTTTACATTAACATGACGCCTTTTCGAGTAAAATGGTGATGGTCAAAAAAATTCCTATGTTTTATCTTATATTCTGGAAGTAATATTGTCTTTTATCTCGCTCAAAATAAGAAGTTTTTACCTTTAGTGAAGATAGCTGAACTTACGCTATCAGTCTTATTGTTTTTTTATGCGCCTGGTATGCTGCTTTTCAGAGCTTTTAGAATATTTATATGAACTAAATGCATAACTGCTTGTAGTGTCAAAATTGAGCTTATACTGTATTATATTATATTTTAAAGCGAGTTCTGGCAAACTTAGCAACCGTGTCACACATACCACTGTACTTCTTGTAAGTAGTTGGAAATGTTACTGAGAACGCGGTAACGTCGTTATAATGTGCTTTTAGATAAAGGTGTGACAGTTTTATTGATACAGTCGTGTTTTTGTTTGTAGTTATTTACGTGTTTTATTTGTAGGTTGATGGAAAATTGCTATGTTGGTTATGTACTTTATCATTTAAAAGGGCATTAGCTAAAACAAAACAAGGGGATGCTGAACGTAGGGCTCAAATGAAAATTTCACAATTACACAAAGCTAAACACAAAGAAGGAAAGTAAGTAATACTTATCTATTTGAGGAGTTAACGCATTGTACAGCGTTTGGTTTGACTCAATTTGTACTAGTGTCCCAAAGATTTATGAAATAATGCGATCATATAAAGTACTGATCTGGGCTAGTTGATAATGTTTTTTGTTACTTTAAAGTGGGGCTAGATTTTTAAAATCATTATTTGCTCTAGTAGACAGAGTAAAACAGATGATTGTCATTTTTTTAAATTTTTTTGGAAGATTCTAATTTGCCAGGATTTATTATGATCCTCTACATAGAGCTGTTTCATTGTTGATTACATGTCAGTAACCACGTTGCTTTTCATGATTTACTATGTCTTTCTCTACAACAATTTGACGACTTTTAAAGGGAATGGTAGCATTATTTATCAAGTGTTATGAAGTTTGTAAATTATTTGTTTCTGTTTGTTAGATTACGTAGTCATAATAAGAGGCCCCATAGAGTTGATGTCACAAAGATACAACCTTCAGATGATAATGGTGTTCCTAATAAAGTATCCCGAAATAATGCCGGACCAGGCTTAATAAGAGCCGATCTTGACCCAAATAGTTCGGATCACGTTGTTGCAATGACTCAACTTAAAGAGAAAATTGCAAGTTTACAAAAACAATTGAGTTTGAAAGATTCTCAATTATTGAATAAGGACAAACAGGTGAAATAAAGCAGTATTTATTGCTAAAATAAATTAACAGTATATTTGTTCTTAGATTTGTTTTCTAATCTTATTTTTCTTTTATCTAGATAACGGAATTAAAAGCCAACCACTTCACAACAGAAAACGAATTACGAACGAAAATGAAAAATCAACAAAAAGATTTCGACGATAAGGCAGATTTTATGAATAAGAAAATTGCAAGTTTATTAAAAGAAGTGGCAACTTTATCAAAAAGTGTTAAGAAAAATCGATTTGCAGCGACGTCGGCTACTGAAAATTCAAATAATAGTGGAAGCGGCACAGATAGTCCAAGCCTGCCATGAAGAATCAAATGCTGTTTATATAGATACACTTTTGTTTTAAACTTGTGGTAAGCATCTATTCTTATTTATACATTATGTTGTTGTTAAAAACTGTTTCTACTTTATATAAGCGGTTGATTATTATATGTGCTTCACAAATTACTATACATACTTGTGCTCAGGGAAATGATATAATTTCATTCACAATCAGTCTCTAAAGAAGTTTTAATGCCTGCTTATGTATTTAATTATTCTCCACCTTAAAATATTTTAAATTTGCTAGTAAAAGCGGAATCAGTGTAGAAAGTTATTGCCACTGTTTTCGATCATTATAGTTTATTTCTATAACAGCCGTCGAACATTCAATGAGGCAAGCCTTGTTTTACTACTACTACTACCACTACTACTAGCCATACAGGTACACACAACATAACACTACCTTCTCCAAATGATATCCTTGAAGATATACAACATTTTGAAAACCAACATAACCGATCGGCGCAACCACGCTTGCAAATTCCGCTCACTTTTACTATATTTTATTTTCTGAACGATCATCAAAGTTGAAGTGTTAGTAGCCATTTGTGTATTAAGAGCGCAAAATGATATATTGTTCACCGAGAGACTGTTGTCGCGTCACGGAGAGGCGTGACAGTTGCTCAGAATGGGCAATAAATTTTGCGCTCGCATCACAACATTTTTTCTACAATTTTACAGCTAATAACTCAAACGTTACATTTTTACCAAACCTTCGTTTAAAAAATTATAAGCTCAAAATGTTTGTTTTAAAGCATAAGTTTGTTTATAAGTTAGGAAATAAACTATATTTGATTGGAATAGCAAGCGTTTTGTACTTTTGACGCGATCGACAAAACCTGCACTTATTATTCATGCTACATTATTTCAAACTGTAATTCAAAAAGTATCAATTGAATTTCAAATTAGTCAAAAGTAAATCTGAAAGAATCAATTTTATTTCAGAAAAGTCAACTGTTAATTATAAAGTATCAATTGTAATTTAGAAAAGTCAACTGTAATTAGAAATGCATCAATTGATTTTGAGAATAGTCAAATGTAAGTCAGAAATCATCAATTGAAATTAACGAACGAATGGTATAATAATTCTCTATAAATAGTACTTGTAAAAGAGTTTTATTGCATAAATATGCAAAATAAGACAATTTTACAAACTCTCAAATCAATTCTGCAAATGGTACGTACAATTTTTCTTAGAATTCATTTCGTTGCAGTTTTACTAATTGATGACGACTTAATTAATTGTCTTCTCAATTTAATATCTGTGATTATAAGTTTTTTATTGTTCAATACATTTGACGCTTTCTTACTTTTAATTGATGATTTCTGAATTACAATTGACGAATTCTTAATTTCAATTGATGTTTTTTGATTAAACGTTTCATATTCTGGAATTTCACTTAACGCTTCCTGAATTACAATTGACTATCTTTAAATTTAAGTAAGATTTTCCGAATTACATATGACTAATCTGAACTTCAAATGATAATTTCTGAATTACAGTTAACTAATCTGAAATACAGTTGACACATTCTGAAATTAAATTGATGCTTTCTCAATTACAATGGGGAAAAGTGTAATTCAAAACGAAATTTGTTTAACGATTTGACACTGATAGATAACAAATGTTGCCAAAAGTCAATTGGCTAGTACTTCTTTGGTACTAGACTTGGCTACTAACCTCATGTCATGCAATATGTGTACTAACATCATGTGTAGTAACAAAAGATATTTATAGAATAATTATAGTTTTAGTCTGCATTCTACTTGAACTGTCAAGTTTGGTTTTTGATACAATCTGATGAAAAAAAAATGGTTTTTAACATATAGCTTAATCACTTTTGGTAATTGATTGATAGGGACTTGATACTGAAAATTAACTACGAATTTAAATGATGCGGTGTCGTAGTATTGGCTAGAGTTGCCTAATGTGTCCATTGTCAGAGATGAAAGTGTGTGCCTTATGATAATGATGTGACAAATTATACTTATTGGCTTGTTAACAAAATTTACGTGACAATTTGTTGGTTTTTTATGTGTAATTGGTTTTAGGTCCGTACTGCAGAATTTCTATGATGACGAAACTTTTCCCTATGTTAGTGAAATCGATTACCTACGAAACAAAATTAGCTGACGTCGAAAGCTCCTATTATTTAAATATTGGCTGGATATATTTTATTTTCGTATTTTTTTGGAGAAAGTGTACTTAAATACATTCGCAAATAAACTGAAATAATGTGTTTAAGAATAAAGTTTAGATTAAGTAGACTCCTCTGATGAAAGTCTTAAATTTAAGAAAGTTTTATAGTTTTATTATTCCGAGGTATGTGTGAAAGCGGAAAATTCGTCAAAATTTTGAGATAATTTAATTAAATTTTTTTATGAATGATTGTGAATGAAAATTAATTTTATAAAATAAGATTTAAAGAGTGATATGTGAAAGCACATTTTGACAAGCGTCTCTTTGCAAACGTTTTCTATTTTTTTGCAGTCTATTTCCGTTTCTGGTATTGTTTGGCCACTTATAGTTTTGTATTGAACCTTGGAATTGGATAAACGGTTTTAGAGAATTGTTGGTCAGTATGTAAAATATTGACATTGACTTTTTATCCATTTCTTTTATTTTTAAATTATTTTTGTGATTATGATTTACATGAAATTTAGTATGTTCAAGTATGATTAATTTTTAATTTTAGTGTACTTTATTAATTAGTTAATATTTATTTTCGTATATGAATAAATATATTTTTGTAAGTAATACTATTTATATTCTTTCTGTAAATATGAGTCAATAAAAATGATCAAATTCAAATATAGTTTATTTTACACCCCAAAAGCATCTACATACAATGCACTATAAATGGAAGACGATTGACATTTATTTGTTTACATGATCTATACAGTTTCAGCTGTAATAATTTCTTTGGGATTTTCAATATCACGTTTACTTTGTATTAGCTTCAACTCGATCGTTTTCGACGAAATAGGCTTACCTATTAGATAAATAAACTTAGTGTCAATATACGTAAAGTACAATTTACTTACCTTGCAAACTATCATACGTCCGTTTTAAGACTGCTTGTAAAGTAGAAACAGTTTTTTCAATAGACTCCTTCAGTTGATTCCCTGTTTTATGCATCCATGCCAAAAATAGCGATGCAAATAAGTCACCTGTACCAGTAAATGAAGCTGGCAATTTAGGAATTTTAATTATAACTCTTTCCACGCTATCTCCTACAAATGATTAATTGTATCTTTTTTGTTACAGATGCAGTAAAGGTCGAAAAGAAATGCTAACAAAGACGGTCGTTTTGGATGTAATCTACCAGCTTTATACTCAAAGAGTATTTTTCAGGGTGACTTCGGCAGCTCATAATTGAAGGTAGGACAGAATAAATTTGGTAAGTTATTTAGTTATGTACAATATAAAATGAATAAAATTTGACCAAAATACATTTTTGTTTTTGTTAACCTAAAACTATCTTATGTTTACCTGTTTTTTTGCTAGCCAATGCTAAAAGGTTTTTTTCATCGCCTAATTCAGAAGATGATACCACAACAATGTTACAACCTTTGCTATGCAAAACTTCTATAGCTTCCCATGCTTCTTCTAAATTATTTATTTTTCGCTCTGTTAATAACTCTACTTCGAATTGATTTGGTGTGATAACATCAGCCAACGGAATTATTGTATTTTTGTATATTGGTAGTAAATTATCAGGAACATACATTTTACCATTGTCACCTATGACGGGATCGCAAACTGAAAATTAAACCATGAACATAATACAAATGTATATGTTCTTAACCCACAAATTACCATAAATTAAATCAGGATTAACTTTTTTCAAATCTTTTACAAGAGTGGAAATTCTATTTAAAAACGATTCTGCACCAATATATCCAGTTAACATGTGTGTGTAGACATCCAAATCGTTTTTATGGAGGGCATTGGTAAGCTCTCCTAAGTCCTTTTCAGTTAAAATTTGACCTCCAACATTTTTATAGCCAGTGTGGTTTGAGAATTGAACGGAATTGATAGGATCAACTTCAAATCCTAGCAACTGTTGAAAAGCTTAATATTTCCCGCCATGAAACAGTGTCGCCAACTTGGCAGAGGTGAGTATGGCGTGCATTATTAACGTCAACACGTGAAATAAAAGTAAAACAATGTGCAGAACATAAAAGAAGGAACTTACTTGGAGTGGAAATGTTGCACTTTTATTGCCAACGTAGCCGGAAACTACGTGACTTTGGATGGCAAGAACTCGCGGACTTTTCTCCATTATTTAAAATACTTGAGGTGTAATCTTTTTTTCACTAAACCGATTAATTAGAGAAGCGAGATAATGTTATCTAAGCCTTGGATAGTGAAGGTTAAAAGGATTTTGATATAAAACAAACAATTCTATTTAAGTATGTATAGTGTTATTAAAAACACATTTGTAAGCTAAAGTAATGAGGTTTTAAGGTCATGCAACAAAAATCAATATTAGAGAAAGCTGTAATATGAAAAAGCTAAATGATTCTCATCAATAGAGGGCAGAATATTGTATATAAACATTGGACACGAAGCAGATTGAGGTTTTATAGTAGAATTTTTTAAAAGTGGTTTATTTTAACTAAATTAGCTAGATTTATAAAGTGCCTTCGGTTAATATTGCAAACCACGTGATTAAATTGCTTATGCAATCCAACATACAGATCTCTTAGAAGTTATTAACCCTTTCGGTCACAAATTAGTTTTTTTAAAGAAAAAATCAAAGCTTTGTAAGTCACTTGTTTAAATTAAATTACGATTTTTTACTTATAAAGAATTTTTCTAAAACCATCCCCAAAGGGGCGGTCGGTAGCGCGTCAGATGAGACATTGTGTTTAGAAGGGTACGGTGTAAGTTAAAAAACTAAGTAGTTTGTTTAAAGGTTTAAAGAAAATATTTTTTAAAACATTTTGAATTAAAAAATAATTTTATATTTATTAACAACATAATGTGCAGGTAACTCAAGAGTTCTTAAATTTAATATTTTTTAATATATTTGTAATTATTCTAGTCACAAGCTTTTCTAAATTTTATAATTATTAATTTAGTCTATAAAAATATAACTTTTTAATAATCATTCTACAAATTTTGTTAGATTAAGCGCTTTTTTATTACCAACAAACAAGCAGTAACAGAATTGATAACAATTTTATTGCTTAATTATTATTCATCTTTTGTGATTTTATATCCAAATTGGTTTATATTTTTAAAGTAATCTTCTTCGGATAATAGCTTCATATACCACCGTTTATTGTCAAAATTATCAGCGTTTCCTTTATATTCCCTAGGTAAAATACTCGGTGCGATGAAGCTATGAAGAGCGTTGATATCTGCGCCGTGCAAAAAAATCTGAAATTAATAAAAAAAACATTAAAATGAGACAAAATATTTTTGTACAAATACAAACTCGTTTTTTGATTTTTTCTTTAAGAAAAGGCTTAAGCACAGCCATAATGGCGTCAAAATAAAATGGTTCATTCACAATGTGGAAGCCCTTAAATCGTAATGGAAACGTCTCTTGTACTAATTCAACCATTTTCTTAGCATAATATGGTGTAAAAAATTTAGCATGCTGTAAGCTTAGACCAGCCATATCTAAAATCACAACAATGCCAGCAATTTGTGTCTCTGCTTCTCGTACAACATCTTCTAACGCTAGAACATTGGTTCGAAAGATTTCTTCAATAGTTACAACATTAGAATCGAAATAATCTAAAAGCCAATGAAAAAAAAATTACAAAAATTGTTAAAAGTTTTTGTAATGAAGGACTTATTACCCATTCTTATTATATACACTCGTCGTCCAAAATGGTCCCTCTGCTCAAGCATATTTTGTGCTTGCAATTCAAAAACTTTGCTGCAATCTGAAGGCAACGGGCATGAAAATAGTTCAGGGCACTTTAATTTCATGAGGTAATATCTCTGAAGCTAAAAAAAAACTTTATTACCCAAAATAGACTATTTTTTTACCAAATTCAAGCCAATCAAGTCTTTTTAATTTTAGGGCTTAATACAGTCGTATTCAACTTATTTTTTATAAAGGCCACAAACGCGATTTAATTACAAAAATTATTTAGGTCTTACAATTATTAAAACGTAACTCCAAGTTACTTTTTTATTAAAAAAAATTTTGAGAAACATGTTTAAGTGTCTATTAAATGTTTTAATGCAATTTTTGATACTTTTTCAAAACTTTAGCAAAATATGGCTACATGCTATGCTTGTTATGAGGATTTGTTAACGTTCTTTGTGTATTTCCTTTTTGAAAGAGACGATTCGCACACCTACGTAGACCTAAATAATATTAGTACTAGGATTTGGGCGCATCTTTGAACGCGTTTACATTTTTGGGGAGTAGTACTTTAAAATTCCACATATTCTCTATCAAATTTAGGTTCTCTAATTTAATTGAATATCAATTATTGCTAATGTAGTGCTTTAGTTTATTTTGTTTAGAAAACAACCAACAGTAATGTTCGGAATGGTCAATTATAATTTTTTCGAATACTTAAAGCGCGAGAAAAAATGTTAAGATAAACATGGTAGAGGCGAGAACATTCTCAGACGGTAAGTAATTACTTACCGAGTGAGAACGGTAAGTAAAAAATGTTATAATTATTATTTGAGAAATTTGAAAAAACTTTTAAAGGTACGTCATTATTACACTTGAAAAAGATTATAAACAATTGGAAAAAAAAGTACAATTGGGTTTTTGAAAAAAAAATTTTTTTGTGATAAATGGAAAGATCATATATACCTAAGTTTTATAATAAAACAATTTTTTTTAATTTTTTTTTTGCAATAATTCAAAAGTTATTTGAAAATAAAAATAATTTTTGAATCCAGTACCGAAGACACGCCGACAGCTCCCGAACAAACCCGAGCGCGTGTGACGTCATAATGTTGGTTTTCACTCGTTAAAATTGATATAGAAATAATAAAGTACAGTGTTTTGATCTATTTAATTTTGTTGTCATTGTCAAATACTCAAATTTATACTGAAAATGTCGAACCTCAAAAGTTATCGTTCTTGTTTTGTACCATTATGTACGAACACAACAAAAACAACTTCTGACAAAATGTTTTTAAATGTTCCCCAAGATGACAAACGTCGAAATAAATGGTTTCAAACAGTGCACCGTGATAATCCCAAAACAAAATCGAATTTTTTTTGTTGCGAAGATCATTTCGATGTAAGTATCTCTTAACACCGTAAATGGTTTTACTGTTGTTACAATAACATTTAAATAATTCTTATGATTTCTGTTTTTTTTTCCAGCTGAAAAGATGACATGGAAAATTATATTTATTATACTCTCACGCGATGCTCTACAATTTATGAAATAAATAATTATATTTAATCTAATGGAGAATAAATACTTGAATATTTTCATTTATTATATTATTTTTTAACAGAATTACCTTGATGTCTTGGCACCTCGAACTTCAGCAGAATTAAACCGAACATCATTTTTTAAAAAATTGGTTATCATAAATATGTCAACATCAGGAATATTATCAGACTTTTCTTTAATATAGTATATTATACACCAAGGTAGAGAAGACATTTTTTTAAGCCGAGGATAATCGCTTCTCGGGGAATAAAGAAGCGAGGCTTAAAATTGTCTTCTCTACCGAGGTGTATATATTATTTTTTTCACTACTTGCATCTTTATTTGAGTCTACAAACTCAATTTTTTACAGTTTTAACGACAATAATGTAATTTTCAAGTTTGCCATGGATTTGACGTTTTAGGAAACAAATGAACAGTTGTTGACGCATAGAAATTTTCGACGCAAATCTGTTAAAAAAAAGACGAAATGGAAGATTTTGGCGGTTGCACCCCACCTGAAATACGCGAAGCGGCAAGGGGGCTGACAGAAAATCAATTATTACCAGCAAAAAGCAAAGAATTCTACCAGAAAACCTACAGAAGATTTAAAGATTGGTGCCAATCAAAACAGGTAACAAAAGTGTCCGAAAATGCTCTCCTAGTGTTTTTTGAAGAAAAAGCCACCACCAGAAAGGCCTTTACTTTATGGGCCCTATTCTCTATGCTTAAGCAAACCCTAAAAGTAAACGAAGACATAGACATAGCGAAATATTACAGGCTTATTGCATTTCTCAAAAGGAAAAACGATGAATTCTATCCTCAAAACTTTTATTTTGATTTTCAACTTTTAAGTTTTACCATTACATGGTTATGCAACCAGTAAAAAGAGGCAGTATAAACATATCTAACGCAAGATGCCAAAATATTGGTTTACATTATTATCTACTAGTAGTAGATAATAATTATTTACTAGTAGTAGATAATTGTTTGTTATTCTCCTAGGTAACGAAATTTAACTTCTCAGGATCGAAAGCCTACTAATAATGTTGACTTCTAAAGCAAGTAGTGAAAAAAATCCTTTATCACACATAGCTAATCGGAACCAACTAACAACTCGTTTTATAGCAATAAATTTTCAATATTATTGTCTAGTCACGTGTAACAGCCGTCAACGCTGTACTGTTATTAAATAGCTACAACATTATGACGTAACAACCATGGTGACCAATCATAGCGCGTTTATAGTCACGTGATTTTTATTTGAATTTTATCAATTTTTAATTGTTTACAACTAATTTAAGAATTTTTTTAAAAAGTTTTTTGCATTAAATATCAGTATTAATAATAATAAAGTTTTAAAATACATAAAAAAAATCGATAATTTTTTTTTTTCAAAAACTCGATTATTATTAAATGTAATTCTGCTGGCTTTTTCACTAAATACATTCACAGAAACTATCGCTGAGCTCAACAATTAATTCGCCTTGCTAGTTTCTTCTATAGGTAAAATTTTGTTAGCTAAATAGTGTATTAAGTATCAAGAACGGTAACAACATTTTATTGATCGAAGACAATTTTTTGGAGGAGGAGCGGAGGGAGGACTTTAATTATTGTTTCAGATCGGTAGTCCTTAACGTTTGCGATGCTTATAACGTTTTTTGCATTATAGAAAATTGCTTTCTGTGAAAACAAACGGCTGTTCTTAGATTACTCTTTGCTTGATTTGCATAAATTGTAGTGTTAATTATTGTTATAAATTACCAATCATATGTTGTCTAGATTGAAGTTTGTTGACCATAAAAAATATACATGTGAAAAACAGGTGTCATCAGAATTTAAACATTGTTTTTCATACAATTTATACAAAGTGATATGGCGTTATAGGCGGTTTAGATAGTGATATTGTAAAAGCCTAGGTTGTTTATCAATAATTTCTGAAAAGTCAAGAGTTTGCTATAAAAATACATATAAAATCAGCTGGTGTTACAAAAGAAAGTGTAGAATTGATGAAACTATTTTGTTGGCTTATTTGATTAGACGAAATAAGAAACCGAAGTCACCTGGGACCTGGAAGCCTTTAGGCCGAATATTCCATGCTAAAAAGCACAATTTTTCTATATGATAAAATCGATATAAAAAAATTTGCAACTTTGATAGCATTCCTTAAAAGAAAAAATGATAGACCGAAGCCAAAAAAAAGCTGCTCTTTTTCACGTAGGAAAATATGACGAAATTTTTATGGTAGATTAGAAAAGAGGAGTTTTTGATTGTAAAGGTGTTCATATAAAGAGTGTAAATTGAATCATAAGAAGCTACATTTTGTACTGAATTTTATTTTGCATCGGTTGCTAGACAACAAATGCAATATAAAATATTTTGTGTTTGGTCTGCTGTTTTTGATAACCAAAACTAAGGTGGCTTAGAGAATATAACGCCGAACGACAAAGGGCATCAGTTAGTTGCAGTTTGTGCATTACAAATAATTTCGTACTTTCGTATAATTACGTACTAAGAAATCAGATAATTAATATGAAAAGTGATAGTGGTAATGATTTGGAATTGACACCTCCAAGTATAACAGAAGCAGCAAATTTGACAACACTAAATTCGTTGCCGGAAACGTCGAAAAAAATGTACACACGGGCTTATAACTAATTTTTGGAGTGGAAAAGAGATCGAACACTGCTGTCCAGGCTGTGCTAATGAATACATAATTTCGGATTTTTATGGTCCAGCATATCCAATATCTGCATATTTGTTTTTGTAATTGTCGTCGTCGTAGAAAAAGTATAGTATGCAACTCGTACAAAATAGCAATTTCAAAATGTGCATTATCATTTTGTGCTTGTTACATAATATACTATAATAATTGTAGTAATTGAACGTTTCATTTCAATTGTACATAATTTTTTTTAAGTGTAATTATAGCATGTATCATTAAAGTATTTCTTAATGATACATGCATTTCTATCTCAAATTTTTTACTTACTTGTCTCAGACGGTAAGTAATTACTTACTGTTCTGTTTAACTTAGTAACCAGTAAACACTACTTACTGATCAGGGAGCATACGCAATAAATAAGCAAAAGCGTTCTATCGTGCAAAAAATATGTAGAATTTAAAAATCTCCATTTGGGGTTTTTTCAAAAATGTTGTAAAATATATGCCAATAAGTGCCAATTATTTCCGTAATATGGTAAAACAAGCGAGAGCCTAGTTTGTCAAATTTTTGATGTAAAACAACTTCTAATAAATGTCGCTCGTTTTAGTCGCACTTGGGTAAAACAAAACATGTCCAAATTTACGGATCTAGATTGAATGAATTTGCATTGGTCTTAATATTATTTAATATACTTATAAAGACAGTAATCCAAAGAGATAGATTACATTGCATATCATTGATATGCGTTTGAGACAAAAAACCCTAACGTGATAACTAGGTTGTCCAATCAGAGATATATCTTTTATCTCAATTTGTATATACCAAAATTGACATTTGATAAATAGAGTGGCCTGTATGCAAGTATGAGTTTAATAATAAAGAATCGTAACCGAATTAAAACGAAAAATTGCTAATACCACTTTTGAAAAAATCATTTTAAAAAAAAGTTGCTGTACTGGGGACTATTAATCAAGTTATGCCGTTGCAGATGTAGAGATACTTTATTTTTGTCTGATTTGTAATATAATCGTAACAAATATCATTGATTGCTTTTGTATATTCTAAAATTATATCCTTTTTTTTATTATGTAAAAAAATAAATATTATGCAATATAGAGAAGCGTTCTTGTGATATTATTATTACTAATAAGTTTGTTCATCAAAAAAACTTATATTTATAAATATTTATTAATTTTTTGCTTTTTTGTTTTTTCATCTATGAAACCGCAATTTCTAAGGATTAAGTTAGACCTGACTTTGCATTTCCGTGAATTTGTGTAAGTCTTTATGGCAGACTTTTGGGCATGATGATTGTTTGTCTAACAAAAATAAAGTTAATTTTTTTTTGTAACGAAACAGTTTTGCCAATTAATAATTTAACGAGAAAAACATGGTAAAATTGCGACACCGAAAATTGAGCGTTTTAATCTAATGTCAGTTTTTTGAGTAAATCTAGTGATTGGCAAAACTTTGAGTTGAAGATAAATTTATCTGATAAAAGAAAAGCTTGAATGTTTTTTGGTAAAATAAATTAACGACAAAATAAATATCAAAGTGACATCCACACGGCTCCTAGATGTACCTAGTTTAGTTATGAAAAAAAAGCGTTTTTGTTTGTGATAAAAAAGGGTGCACTTTTTTATCGCTGTCAAGTTGACAAAAATGTCATCGTTAAATAAAACATTTTGTATAGAAGTTAATTTATAATATACATATAATGTAACAAGAGTTTCCTTTTTTACAGGAAATTTTGATCATATGACGAAAGATTTGTTTCTTGCCTAAAGCAACCAATTTTAAGTCGATTATATTCAAAATTTCCAATCTCACCTTCAGATTTGGCTCTAGAGCGATTTTCTTGATTCATTTTGAATTAGTTTTGTAAAACGTAAATTTGTTTAGTTTTGAATCAGTTTTCTATTTCAGTTAAAAACATAAACAAATGCGTTAGTACTTAGTAACGTGATTTTTTGCCGAAAAGAGAGACTTTTTTCAACAGTAAGATCCCAAGTGCTCAACTCTTGTCGGCAAGATTTTTATTATGTATGAACATTGGTTGCTGGGCAATTAAACGAGATCAAATTGACGTAAAGGTTCTTTTCTCAAGAATTTGATTGAGTTAAATTTCCTTTTAGCAATCAATGCGAATAAAAAAAATGAGAATTTTGCCTGACAAGAGTTGAGAACGAATGATCTTTGGTTGGAGAATAAACTGAATGAAGCGTTAAGTACGTCAAATTTTTAACAACTTACTGACAAATATTCGCCTAATTCATATTTGCGTTGTTAGCAGAAATTCTGCAAATTGATGTCTCATTATACTATGAAGTTAATTATGACAGGAAGACGCAGTTTTGAAGACGACGTATTATTTTTGCGATATTCGGAGCGCTATTGGCTGGCAGCTACTGTTTTTATAGTGTGCGGGAATTTGTCATTCGATGAAGTAGCTCATTGATTTACACTTAAAGTCTTTCTCTCTGATAAAAATTGATTTTTTCAAACTCTACTGCTTTTTCTTTAGTACAATAATCGGGCAAGCTACCTGATATGAAAACTTTTTTTGTGCATTCGTTTTACAGTAGGTGTTTTGGTCATCAATTTATCATACTCAAAAAAGTATTTCTTGTGTTACAGCTTAAACTATTTTGACTATAATCATGGCTACAGATTTGTTTAATGTTTGTCCAACTTGCAAAAAAACTTAAGGCAAGTAAAAAGTTGGTTTAATAAAAAAAATAGTACACTCAAGACGAGCTTAAAAAGCTCATAACAAACAAAAAAAAACGTTGTTTTTTTGCCCAACAAAAGATGAGCTTATTGTTTGTCATTATAGCAATGTTCTAAGGTTGTCGTTCACAAAATGAATGACAGCGATGTGAAAAGAAGGGTGGAATTAGAAAGAGCAGGTCTAATAAAAAATAAGAAACGATAATTACAGAGCAGTTGTAAGAATATGTAAAAAAAGGAAGCTGCAAGAGAAAAAAGATGATTACAAGATTTAGATCTGGAAATGAAGAAAGAGAGAAAATTTATTTTGAGTGAATAAGAATAAAAAAAAAACTCAAATTATGTGGAAATAAGAAAGAAACAATGGAGCACATAATGAAAGAATGAAAAGAAATAAGAGACCGTAATGTAGGCAGAGCAGAGATAATGAAAGGAAGAGAAAAAAAAGTAAAATAAACACAAATATTGGAAAAATAGTATATTGTAAACCTAGGCGGCAAAGTGGTATTTTTCCAGGCCGAGAGAAGATATGGACAGGCGAGCCTGGCCACTTCTCAAGGCCTGGAAAATCACTTTGCGGCCGTGGGTTACACATTATTTTTTATCCTACACAAATTACCTTATAATCGAGCATTATCTTAAAATAGATTTGAGGTTATTACCGCCAATCGCCAATTCAAAATGTCAAACTTTGACAAAATTGTCTAAAATTTATGGATAACTTTACTGTCGTGATTTACACAATTTATCTTGCACAAAAGTAGTTTTTTAAAATATGATTGATGTTCATAAACAGTAAATGTGATTTAAAATTTCAACACCCTTCATAAATAGTGAGACGTTTAGAGTTTAGAGTATTTTTTCTTATAACAGTAAATAGTTTATTGAGAAAAACAATAAAAAATATAAGTATTTTTATAGAAGAACTAACATGTGTATAGCAATATTTACTGAAGACAGAATAGGAATAACACTGTGATAAGTCTTTCGTTGCAACTGTGAAAGATTTGCGAATGTTTTAATTACGTGAGCATTTGTTTTTATAGTGCGCCAAAAATTGAAACCGTTTAGAAACTAATTGTCATCATATCAAGAGAAGAAACAGAGTTTTCTTAATGAGTATGATTGTTCTGTTTTGAGAGCTAAACGTAACAATCTCTTAGTTATACTTATTAGATAAAAAGGCTTACTCAATTATTATAACTCATTTCATAGATATTGCAGAAAGAAAATATACGAAGAGAGCTAGCTACATACTCTCTACATTTCGAAAACTACTGAGAACGAAGACAGAATACTGAAATACCGATAAATGAAAAAAAAAGATTGTTGAAAAATTATTCAGTATATTCTCGACAAATATTAAAAAATTTAAGATTGCAAGCTACAGAAACAGATGAAAAATAAATTATTCAAAATATTTTTTATAAGTAAAAATTGTTTTATAATTAATGTCTGATTTTTTATTTTTTTATTATTGGTGAACAACATATTTGAAAAGGAATAAATCTAAAATGTCTACGTCATCACTTAAAAACAGTTTTAAGAAGATTTTTTTCACTCTATTTAGTTTATTATGTATTTCATTCCTTCAAATGGTCGTTCACTTGTGAGAAACATTATTTCAATTTGTAGGCAACTAGTTTACGTCAGAAGGTTAAAATTTAAACATAATTACCTACCATGTGAAAAGCTTTTTTATTATCAAATTTTCGAGCTCTAAGGAATCGCCATAAAAAAGCATCATCTTCAAAAACATTTAAATTAGGTTCATCTGTAAAATAGTAATATGTTTAATTGAGTAAAATACATCTAAGCTTTTCTTTTTGTTTACCTTGAATCATATGACGTAACGCAAAAGTTTTTTGTTTTAAATTCTCTGGAGTCTCATTTAATTCTTCTTCTGCTCTTTTCTGCCAATCAATTTTAAATACTCCATTGGGATCTTTGACGGATCCGGCTTTTCCCGCTGGCATTTCTAAAATATTAACGGATTCTAGCAGACAGGAAAAGGTTTAAAACTATTTACTTACCTAACTGTCTTGATTTTAAACAGATTTATAACATATTTAAAAAAAAGTTAAATATTTTTACTACCTACCACAAGTCGAATTGTGTTATTGACTGATCAGAACCCTCACAGGTTGCGTTGTAGAAGTGCGCGGTATACTGAGCTAGATTTGGATATTGAATTTGTATTTTTTTATACAAACACTATTGATTTACTTACTTTTTTTTATTACAAAATAAGTGTATTAGATTTTATTTACATCAAGAAGATTTTATTTCAAAACAGCTTAAAACAGACAAAGTGAATGGCTAGCATTCATCAAAATAAGTGTTTCAGTAATGTGTTGACTCAAAATGATGCATTGAGTTAAATAAAAATATTTTTATATGAGTTTATTATTTAGTCAAAGTTACATAATACTTAGATATTATAGATAGTTCTTACTAAAACTTGCATAAAAAGAGAACATTAAGTGGATTGGTTTTATTAAGTCGCTTTATTTTTATAAAATATTTCTTCTACACCTGTAAATGCCAATCACACTCGTGACAATAAACAATTCTCTAAATTTTACATTTTTTATAGTTTTTTCTCCAAACAAATTAAATTGAAAATGATTTTAACATTTTGAAAAGCTTTGTCTGATTGGACGTCTGGGCGGTGATCGATCGAACGGCACTCGTTAAGTGCACTATCCTCAGCCACCTGACTGCCGAGCGACTCATGTGAGACTAACACAGTAGATGAATTCGTTGTAGCAAAATTAAGTGGATAAATTTTTATTATATATTTAATGTGAATCATATTAAAAAAAATAATGAAAAAATTGAACGTAAAAAACAAAAAACTTATTAATCTAAGTCCTAACACTAATGTCAATATGTAAATAATTTTGGGTCGTCAATATGTAAATAAAAAAACTTTATGTCAGGTTTGTCTTCTGAGCTAGGATTTTCTATAGTCGCCACTATAAAGTAATTTTTTATCTATATTTCTAAGCATCTAGATTTTTAACCAATGTAAAATATTTTTTTATAAAAGCTTAGTACGCTCTTATTTGTTTATTTGACGTTCGTTTACAATTATTTACCTATTTACATTAGTGTGAGACTTAAACTAAAAAGTCTTTCAATTTTTTGCTTTTTAGTTGTGTTTTTTAAAGGCTTAATTTTTTGTTTTTTATTTAACGTTTTTCAATTTTTTTTTAATATTTTTTATAAAACGTTTTTATTTTGTTGTGACTAAAATCTATTACACGTTTTTAATATTGGTTGTTATAAAGTCATAAGACTGACAAATTATTATGTGTGCCAGTTTTGGATAGAATCGATTCATGGCTAAAAATTTTGTGAGTAAACTATTAATTATTAATTTTTTTTTCTGGAAGAAAACTAAGAAATCTTGTCTTAGATAGTCTGAGAATAAAAAGGAGAGAAATACCTATATTAATGCATCTTTGGAAGCAATATCAGAAGATAATCTAACACCTGCGTCTGTAAAAACAAGATTCTTACATTTTGAAGTAAAACGTAGATATAAACGTAGAAACATCAGTGCAAAAGCGCTGGTAGATACAAAAAGGAACGTAAAAATGAATGCTTAACTACATCAGAAAAGATGTCAATTTTTACTACGATTTTAGAAAAATTAATATTACAACAGATTGAAATGTTGTCAGTGTGGTAAAACAAGAGATTTGCAAAGGAAGTGCTATTACAAGAAAGATTTTTTTAGTTACAAAAAAATGAATAAGAAGCCAGCAGGTCCAAATAGACAAAAATAAAGTTATCGATTGCGAAAACAGGTTGTTACTTTACTGCATCAAAAAAAAGCAAATTGAATGTTATCAGCAATGAGAAGAAAGCAACAAACCTGTAGTAAAAAATAAGCCGTTAGGTAATTTATTTACTGCTGATACTCAGAAAATAGTTATGAATTGAGACATCAACGATTTGGCAATATTCGCTAATCTAAATTCTTAAAATTAAAAAATAGGTAATATGAAAAAAGGTATATAAACAAATGTGTGTTGTTAATTTTAATGTTTGTGGTCTTATTACTCATTTATTATATTTATACCATTTTGTTCAAATCGGTATGTTGTGTGTATTTATGATTTTATTGCATGTGTGTACAAAAAGTGTGGTACATGTTAATTAGAAAGTTGTAGATTTGTATTTGATTGTTGCAGAGAATCTTATTTTGTCAAATGAGTTGAAACATTTTAGTACAAAAAATTTCAACAAAAATTACGATTTAACGGTTTCGAGAACTTTGAAATCAAATGGTGTAGCTGAGAAAATGAACCAAACTATTGTTGAAAGAGCTAAAAGTTATTTATCAGGTGCAAAATTGGATAAAAGTTTTTGGAGTGACGCACTCTTAACTGTTGGTTGTTGCGCTCTTAGCTCAAAAAAACTAAAACATATGAATTATGGCATAACAAAAAACCTTAAATAAAATATTTAAAAATGTTTGACTGTTTATGTTCATCAAGAAAACAAAATTTGACGAATAATCGTGACAAGGAATGCTGATAGGTTACGAGCCAAATGGATATCGTTATGGGATGTGGAAAATGCAAAACATATAACAGTTAGAAACATAATTTTTGATTAAACATACTTTATATCAACTCCTGCAGCTGATATAATGATAAAAGCGTTAAAACTCAAAATTGTTAACATATCAATAAAGATGTTTTTGAAAGAGAGTCAATTCTATTAAATGAGAAAAATTTTGGCAATTGGAAATTGGAAATAATCTAACTAAATTCCCATGTTGAGTGGCCACAAAAATGTTTTTCCAACTAGTTTAGGCACAGATGATTCAATATCAGATTAGTTCAGTCGAGATAGACATAAAAATAGCCTTAAACAAAAAAAAATTAGGAACTACAATTTTTTTTTAAATGTTGGGGGGGGGGGGAGGGAGTCAAATTTCAATTTTTTAAAAAATCTTAATTTAAAGTTTAATTTTTTTGTTTTTCTAAAATATCTCGTCAATTTACAACTTTAGAGCAAAAATGAAAGTATTTCCAAAGTTGTTGGAAATTAAATTTCCTATAAGTTTGGTCTTTATTACGCTAGATTGAATATTTGCAGAGTTATACTATCTTTATATTTATAGAAAAAGATCGTAATGAGTGGAATTTTATTTTCTTTAATTTGGGTTCTTGCACTTTTTTTACTCTACGATCAATATTTTCGGATTTTTTCTTAAATCGAAAGTGGAATTTTTTTAATTTTTATTAAATATTTCGTTTATTATGTAGTTTATTGTCAAAAAATTGTATAATAGACTTAATAGTATAACTCTGCAAATATTGATCCTAGCGTAAAAAGGATGATGACTAAACTTGTAGAAAATTAAGTTTGCAACAACTTTAAATTTATTTTAGCTCTAAAGTTATAGATTAACGAGTTATTTCAGAAAAGCAAAAAAAAAGACCTTTAAATTACAATGGCGGCGACCGCGGCGGCGGGATTGTGCTGAAAATTGAGATTGAAACTTCCAATCCCCCTTCCGCCCCCAACATTTAAAAAAAATGCGGCTTCAAATTTTTTCTATTTTAATATCTATCTTGACTGGACTAGATGTAAATGAGAGTGAAAAACCTTCAAAAAGTATAAGAATAAGGAGCTTACTTTTTTTTGCAAATAATGACTTTAGATTTAATTTAATCGGGTTATGAATCCTTAAGTCTAATCATAAATTAAAAGACAGAGATGATAGAGTTCAATAAGAACAGCTTCTTCACGGAGAGATTAAATCTCTTGTTTGATTAAACAAAACGTGGACATTAGTAGATGAAACGGAAACGCAAATATTGCTGATTGTAAATGGATTTTTGTTATTAAAATTGATGAATATGGTAAGTTCTTAGAGGACAAGACGCGTTTAGCGGTTAGTGTTTTATTGAGAAGTATCTGATTCATTATAATGAAATATTTGCATCAGTTGCACGAATTATTAGTTTTGGATTTATGATATTCTTTCCAAATCAGTTATCTGTTAAGAAATCATAATTTGGATGTAAAAACAGCATTTATATGAAAGTTATATGAAAGTTTTTGAAGGAAAAAGTGCTAAAACAAATTTAGTTTGTCATCTGAGCTAAAGCAAACACCTCGTTGCTGGTTCAACGTATTTGATAAAGCTTTATTAAAAGATCGGTGGTTTAAAAATTCCCCTGTTTATCCTGTTTTTACATTCTTAAAAATGAAATAATAGTTATTTACATAAAAGTCAGGAAAATTTCACATTACTGAAGAGGAGCTAAATTGAAATACGAGGCACTTTGTGCCGAGTATTTTAAAGCTCCGAGTCAAGTAAGAGATTTTACTGACGTGTTTTGTATTAAATTTTTCCGGAAATCGTAAAAAAAGACGAAATTTACAAATTTTAGAATTTTTTTTGACAAATTTCACAAAAATGAAGTTTGTCAATTTTCTTGGCAACTATAGTTACTAGAGTATCTTTTTTATTTTGCGTCTTGTAAAGTTTTTACAGTACTAGTCCGGAAAACTCAATTTTCCTGCGCGTAAATAAGCAGAAAAATGTTGTTTTCAAGACGATTTCCGGAAAAATTATTAAACTGTTTACATAATATTTTATATTGATGATTCGATAATAATAACCGCAAGTATTGTGTACTAAGAAGCTATATAATGTCTAAATTTTTAATGGTTGCCACGAAAAAAATTATGTTATTTCTAGGAATTTAAATTACAAGAGCTGAAGACTAAATTTTTTTAGATTAAAGCATTCATAAAAACCATATTACATAATTTTAAAATGCAAAATTGTAATCCAGAAGTACACCTATTGAAAGTACAGTAGGTTATAAATCATTAAATGATGAAGAAAAATCTGCCACATCTTTTCAAAGTTTGATAACTTGGAATAGTTTGCACAAGACTGGATTAAAGTATGGCTGTAAATATTTTGAGTTGCCATTCAAACAAAACATATAAAAAGCTTTGAAAATGCCTAAAAAAATTACTAAAGTACTGGAAGAGCTTATTAAATCTTAAATTAATTTATATTCAAAAGAATTATTTGAATATTCTAAGTGGGTTTTTTGTCTCTGATCGGGGAGGTGGTAAATAAATAGAAAAATACTAAGTACTACTAGATATTTATATTTAAATTATTTGTTACATGTACTTTTTATTGGAAAACTAAGCGACAGTTATTAGTAACAGCTTGGTCGACTGAAGCTGATTATATAGACATTACAGATATCATAAGATACCAGCTGAATTTGTTCAAAATTTAAATAACTCCCGGTTAATACCCTTGGAATGAGCCCAAACCAAATATTTTTGCTGTCAATTCGTGAGGAAGTTGAGTGTTTTACAAATTTTGGGTGAAGTTTTAACAACAGTTCAGAGTTACCTTGTTTTTATAATATTATAACAGAAAATTTTGACTAGATCAAACATGTGAAAGATTCTTAAATCGACGGTTTTTTTTTAAATTACGGCTAAAAGCTCTTTTGATTACCTTAGCTTTTAAATAAATATAGTTAGAGACACAGTCATTATTTTTTAACCGATACGTTTAAGTTCGATACTCAAGTAACCATAAATAATCATAACTTTTAACAATTTACGAATATTTAGGTGTCTATATTGGGTCCATATTTAAAAAATTTTATAAATGGTGTTAAATCATATTTTTGTTTTTTGTTTTACTAAGACGTACTACAAATTCAAAGCAGTTTTGAAACTATTTATAAGAAACAGTACATAAAAGTTATTAAACATATTAACTTTTTTTTTAATTATACATATTTGAATTCTTACGGTATCTGTTGTTTCATTTATCAAAGTTATTTTTATTTGACATCATTTATGTCAAAAGTTTCAAATTCTCAGCAAACACTTAAAATACTCTAGTTGAACCAAAACTTCTATACAAAAAAAAATAAAAAACTGTTCACACAAAATAGAAAGGTTCAAAATTCATCTAATTATTTTCACTGTATGTAGCGCACGAAGCAAGAATCTGTTTCATGCAAAGCCAACATTTCATTAATTTTTAAGCCAACAGTTTAAAATAACTTTACTACTAAGAAAATTTTACAATACTTTACAACACATGTCAGTTCAATGATTTTAAACGTAACGTGAGACCTAGTTCTTTTTTCAGGTACATGACTAAGATTATGAGTGTCAATTGCATTATTAGAGGAGTACTTTGAATAATTTCTACTATGGTCACCGGGATACTAGTAAAGTAATTAATTACTTCATTAGATGTGATGATGTTTAGTTTTTTTTATTTATTATTGGGAGATTGTCTATTTTTTATCAAAGATATTGATTGGTACATTGCAACAAATAAATTTTATTAGCTGTTTTGTTTTGTTTTTGCTATTTATTTTCTATAGTTTGCACGATATTTATTATAATAAGTCACAACCTGGATGTTATCTGGTTGAGCTAATTTCATGTCAAAAAAAAGATAAATTATTTTTTATTTTTTTGTAAGTTACTGTTAAACCACAGATGAGTTGTTAAACCATGTAACTGACTCCACGCGAGTAGGTTTATTGATGTTTCTTATCATTACTTTTCTTGAAAAATTTGTATGTATTTTCTTAGATAGTAAGTTTTAAGGCAATGACTGCTGTTGTATATTGTTTAGACAGGATATGTTTCGAGTATTAGCAGTGATAACAAACAGGTCTCAAATTAAAGGAATTCAAAAAATCCGCAAAATTTCTGGTTTGAAATTTGTTTTTATTGAAGTGTGTGTTGAAATCACCAAGTACAGATTACTATCGATTTTGGAATTATTTTTAAATAACTAAATATGTGTTTCAGAATTTTGATAAATTTATTTGAGTTCTCAGATGGAAAACGTAAATTGTAAATAATAACCAAATTATCTCTGTAACCTCACATATCTTTTCCAAGCAGAAGGCTGTAACGTCTATTAGTTCGAAAAATATTTCGTTCCTTGCCAATGTCGCTTTTCCACCGTATTTATTTTTATAAAATAAGCCGCATCTCCTTTTATAGAACAATTATCTTTTTTTCATGACCATACTTTATTAATTTTAACAACAATTACAATTTTAGTTAAACAAATATTAATAAGTTTATTTATAAATAAATTTATTCATCGTTATTTACTTGAAAGTCAAACAATTGAGTTAATTTGAACAGTTTCACCTGGATTAATTTTCATTTTTATTGCATTACATTCATTAAAATTAATTTATGTGTTAGATATAAATAATCTTTTAATTTCAATTAAAACTATTGGCCATCAATTTTATGAATACTCAGATTTTAAAAATATTAAATTTGATTTTTATATGATCCCTAATTATGAAATAAAAGATTTTAATTTTCGTTTACTTGATGTTGATAATCGAATAATTGTGCCTCTTTTATCCAAAATTTGTATATTAATTTCCTCATCACATGTAATTCATGCTTGAATAGTTCCATCCTTAGGGGTTAAAGTTGATTCAACCCCAGGTCGAATTAATCAAATAAGATTTTTTATTGTTCGATCCAGTTTATTTCATGGACAGTGTTCCGAAATTTGTAGGGTAAACCATAGATTTATACCTTTTGTTGTTGAAAAAATGTCTCCAAATTATTTTATTAAATGAATTAATAAAAATTAATCATTAAATAACTGAAAGTCAGTTCTGGTTGCTTAAACCTCGATATAGTAATTAACGCCTACTTTTAATGAAAAATTTAGTTAATTTATAACATCAATTTGTCAAAATGGAATAGAAGAATTTCAGTTTATAATTCCTCATCTTTAAAATATGACCTTTAAATTGATTAACTTTAATATATATTTTTTTAATTTTAATGTTTTCAACTGATTTAATGGTTTATAATTATTTTTTTAAATTTTTAGATTTAAATAAAAAAAATAATTATAATTTATTTAATAGTTGAAAATGATAATAAATTTATTTTCTTCATTTGACCCTTCTTCTAACATAAATTTTTCATTAAATTGATTAAGAGTATTAATTGGTCTTTTAAATTTACCAATATTTAATTGATTAATTACTTCACGAATGACTTATTGGTTTTTAAAAATTATTTTATCATTACATGCTGAATTTAAATTAATTATTGGAAAAAATTATTATGGAATTACTATATTAATAATTTCTTTACAATTATTAATTTTATTTAATGATTTTATACGACTATTTCCTTATTTTTTTTATTATTTCTAGACATATAATGTTTTCTTTAACATTAGCATTATCTTTATGATTAACTTTAATAATTAATGGACGAATAAATAATATTATTCATATATTAGCTCGGGGTTCCTCAAGGAACTCCAGAAATTTTAATACCTTTTATAGTGTGTATTGAAACTATTAGAAATATTATTCGTCCAGGAACTTTGGCAATTTGTTTATCAGCAAATATAATTGCCGGACACTTAAATTATTAATAGCTTTATTAGGAAATACAGGTAATGTAATTTCTTATTATTTTTTGTGAATTTTAATTAACTATTCAAATTATGTTATTAGTTCTGGAATCTGCTGTTTCAATCATTCAGTCCTATTTATTTTCTATTTTAATAACATTATATTCAAGTGAAGTAAATTATTTTAAAAAAACATTCTTTTCACTTAGTAGACTATATAATATTCTATAATTTTAATATCTGGAACAATTAAATGATTAAATATATATATATATATATATATATATATATATATATATATTATATTTATCTATTAATCCTAATTGACTTAAAGTAAAAAGAGCAATAATTTTTTCAAATCAAATTCAAATCTAGCTCCTAAACCTGATATAATTATTGTAATCTATATATATATGAAAAAAAGTCGTGTTAGTTACACTATTTATAACTCAAGAACGGCTTTACCGATATGGCTGAAAATTGGTGAGGAGGTAGCTTAGAGCCAGGAGAAGGACATAGGATACTTTTTATTCCGGAACACCCTCTAAAAGAGAGGTGAAAGTCAAAATTGGTATTGCGATGTCGGAAACGTTCGGTGAGGCTCGGCAAATTACTGTTTATTACGTAGACGCTAGACATCCAAGATCATTGAAATATTTTGAAGTAACAGTCGTATTTAAGGATAGTTTAGAATAAGTCATCGGACGGTTCAATTAAACTACCGTAAGAAACTTGACGCAATCACGAAGAAGCGTTTACATTAAAATTTATTTGACGTGGCTCAAGAAATTTTCCCTAACTTGGATTTTTTGCAATACATTTTTTTGCAATTAATCGATCCACTCCCCCACCACGAACCAAGATCGGACCGTGCGTTTACATGTTAATCGTCTTGCATGAGACAACATCCCATATACCAACTTTGGGTGAAAGTTTGTATGGAAAATTACAAACTGATGACTGGATTTAAATGAAAAGGGTAGGATACTTTTTATTAACAAAGAGATGAAAAGGGGTGGGATAGAGATAAAAAATGACAAGTATCAATATTAGTATGATTTTCAAAGATTTTGGTTTGTTTATTTTAAAAATAATATCTATGTTTAGGCGGAACAAAGTTTGCCGGGCCAGCTAGTTATTGATAAAAATAAAATTAATAAAGAAAGCTGAGTTCTAAAATAATTAAAAAACCGAATTATTAAGTGAGCCCCTGCTGTCACTAAAGTTGATGAGTGGACTAATAAAGACACAGGAGTTGGAACTGCTATAACAGCGGGAAGTCAGGAAGAAAATGGAATTTGGGCTCTTTTTGTTATTGATGCAATAATAATTAATAAAGAAATAAACCATAAATTATCATTTTGTTTTATTTCATTTAAGTAAAATAAAAAATCTCATCATCTCTCGACAATGAGTTATTATTTTAATAATAAATTACTGAACAATAAGATACTAATCCTAGACCATCTCTTCCTAAAAAAATACTCCTAAGAGTGGGTCTAATAATAAGATATATTATTGATACAATAAATAAAGAAGCTAATAAAATAAAACGTTTGATAACATTTTTTTTTCACATATTCTTTTCTATAAAGAATTTCAAGTCTAGAAATATATAGAACAAAACTTATAAATATAAAAGTTATTCAATCAAAATATAAAGTTATTATAATTCTTCTTGAATTAAATCTTAAAAAATTTTGCGTGCGGATAAGTGTTTTATACTGTTTAACTGCCGTATGAGATTAATCTAATCCTCCAAAATCACAATTTTATCCGTTATCTCTTGTATTAATTCGTTCTTTTGTTTCAGAATAAGTACAAAGTATTTGTTGTCCAACTTGCCTGATGCTCCTTAAGGGTGTCATCAAAAGCTGCACTGGTCACACTTATAATTATGTAACACTACATTTTCTTTGACATTTCTACCTTTATAGTAAAGAGATAGCAATAAATAATATTTATTATTGTCTTTAATCTTATTACTATTTTTGTATCAGCCTAGCGCTGGTATTGGCTTTCTGCCCAGTCCAGAGAATTTTACTCCTAAGGGGTGAAATTATTTAGAAATATAAACTTCTCTAATGTTTTTTTGGCTTGTTTAGGAAATAAACTATTCACACTGATCAAAAACGTAGATCGTAGAACACAAACTTTTTTCTGCTTGTAAATTGTACTTCATAAAGGAAATCTGAGCATTTCATAATTTTTTCAGTCTAAGTTTCTTGTAGATTATTATTTAATAGAATAGTTTTAATTTTAGATAATCAAGTATATATGCAGAGTGCGTCAAAAGTCCAGCAACAAATCAATTTTTTTCAGGAAAAAAATTTTCTAAAAAAAAATTTTGAACAAAAGTTTTCTAATTCTTTGGGAAGTAAACCATTCTTTACATCATGATTTTTTTGCAAAGGGGTAGGAGTGGCTTTGAGATTTTAAATAGCAACCTCTATTTTTCTCGATGGGTTCAGATTTTTGGAGAAATAATATCAACATTTGTCTGAAACATTGTTTTATCGGAAGTCTATCGGATAAAACATTGGATTATCTAAAATTCTGTTCTTTTGGTAACGTTTTTATGCCTGAATGACGATCTAAGCTTTTTCCGAAAATAAGTTTGAGACGAATGACGCTTTACAAACATTCTTTTATGTAGAACTTTTAATATTTTTATTTAATTATTTTTAATCACTTAATTTTTAATACTTTTCATGTTTTTAATTTTTAATATTTTTTAAGGCTTTTTTTGGTATGCTGATGAAACGATAAGAGGAAGGACCTTAAGATTCGTCACTCTCTCAGTATTTAGCGACTCCAAACTTTTCTTCCTACAAATCCAATTCTCTCATTACGTTGCTAGATGCTCAAACTACTCTCTTTTTTCTTCTTTACAATAAGCCAATCGTTGATCAAAATTTGGGATTTAATTCTTGAGAGAGTTTTGGATGAAAAAATTTCTCGGACAAAACATGGATATTTTTTCTTCAACAATCTGATTCCTTTGAGAAAAATAAGGGTTGGTTGCTATTTAAAATTTTAAAGTCATCCTATCCCCCACAAAGTGAGAGGGTGAAAAATCGTTTAGCTACCAAAAATTTTGTAACTTGTAACCACGCAAATGTTGTATCTTTTTTTTAAAACCCTTTTTTTTTAGAAAATATTGATCTGTTGCCGCACCCGGTATATACTTATAAAAAATGTTCTATAAACATTTATATCAGAAAACAAAAAATGTGACAGAAGCTTATGAATTGTGGGCATAGCAAACATTTGTGACTTTTCTTCCGCTCTACCTGAGTAGTAGATATCGCCTACAAGTTGAAAACTTAGAATAATGAGATCTGAATTTTATTAGTTTTTGAGTTTTTTCTCCATAGATTTTATATTGGTGTTAAACCATATTAATTTATGTGAAAGTTGGTGAAAGAGCAACAAAAAATCAGCAATAAGTTGAGTTATTAGGGAAAGATTGGTAGACGTAGATCTACCTCGTATGAAACCATGCTGTAAATCAACCAGTTTTGATTTGACTTGAAACTGTAAATAATCAAATAATAAAAAGTCAAACACTTTTGCAAAATTATTTAAGTGAGATCGGCCTATAGTTTTCAAACATTGTGGCGGCAGTTTTTTTTAACACCGGAACAACTTTGAGTTCTTAAGACAATTAGGAAACGTACCTCAATGTAAACATAAATTATATAGTTAAGCCAATAGATAAACTAACGCTAGCGCACAGTCTTTAACAAGAAATGAGGGCCGATTATCGGGACCACTGGTATAGGCAGCCTTCAGTTTAACAAGAGCTCAAAGCAACTCTTTGGTTTTAAAAAAACTGATTATATGTGGTAAAATGATTGATGATGATTGGCGCACGGCAAGGTTTGATGACGGATGTAAATGCAGATTTAAAGTTCTTGGCAAATGTGTCTAGGTTACATTCAATATCTTTTATAAAGTATTTGTGAGCACATTGAATCATTTGTTTGCTCACTGCTCGCATATGTTTCACAATTAGATATACTACCGTGTTTCCTAAATCTTTTAAGTGTTTGTTCTTTTCTGAGCAAATTATTGACTACAATCGGAGTAAACCAAAGAGGAAATGACCTAGGTCAAAATTTAACTTTTGGAATATGTATGCTAAGAATATTATCAAAGGTACTGTAAAAGAAGTTTTAAGCAACATTGGGGTTTGAACAAGAATTAAGTGGTGACCGTCTCCAGATCACGAATTTTACCAGAAAATCAGTTTTGCAAGAATCATAACAAGTGGGATTTTTTTTAATTTGGTAATAATTTTGTAAGAAGATTTTTGCAGTCTAGTATTATGAAAAGAGGAGGATGGTAGGTGTCGATAACTATAATGTAAAGGTTGGTTGGATTTTTAAACATTTTTTAATCTTTTCAAATATTCAATTTTTTAGTATAAAGAATTACAACTCTAGAAATACATATATAGAATAAAACTTATAAATATAAAAGTTATTTAATCAAAATATAAAGTTATTATAATTCTTCTTGAATTAAATCTTAAAATTTTGAGTGCGGATAAGTGTTTTATACCATTCAACTGCCGTATGAGATTAAATTAATCTGATCTTTCAAAATTGGGGTTCTAAGCTTCCAAAAGGTTGGTTGGATTTTTAAACATTTTTTAATCTTTTCAAATTAATTTAAAAAACAAAGAAACAGCAATTTGTGCTTTTCTAGATATCTCAGGCGCGTTTGACAACGCAACACATGCATCTGTCAAGATCGCGCTGTAGACAAGAGGGGTTGAAAAAACTATTGTCAGGTTAATGTGGGAAAATAATATTGTCATAGTTGCCAGACGCAAACTTAAAAGCACCTTTTGTGAAATAATACACGAAGGTCTTAGAATCACCGAGCAGTGGTGCGAATCAGTGGAGTTAAGTATCAACTCATCAAAAACCGTGATTGTACCATGTACTCGGAAAAGAAAACTCCACGTGATAAAATATCTCTATTTGAAAAGAGAGATCATCAAAGAACAGTCGGAAGTTAAATATCTAAGAATTCACCTATACTCTATTCAATTTCAAGAAAGAGTGCTTGAAAACAAATGCATGCAGGCTCCACGTGATCACATCTGTAAAGTAGGAGATGGATGACGATTTTTCGGACAGGGCAGGCCGCAGAAAAAAACGTATATTTCATTTTAAACCAATTTTTAATGGTTTAAAAACTATTCAACATTCAAATGACCAAAATACTCTTCCTTGAATCTGAACAGACTATAGACAGTAAACTTCTGAGGGACAATTATGTAAAAAATACTACTAGCAAAGCCATCAAAGCGCTTATGGTCTGTCTAGCAGGTAAAAAATGGGGATACAGCCCGAAAATACTGCGATGAATGTATACCATGATTATTAGACCTATTATACCCTATGAGGCAATAGCTTGGCATTCTAGACAGCACAAGTTACTACAAAAAGAACTCTCGACAAAGTTCAAAGACTATCATGTTTGTGCACAGAAGGCTATAAGAACGTGCCTTACTGCGGCAATAGAGGTTCTTACAGATATGACACTTCTACATTTAGTGATAGCAAGAACCGCAAGCGAAGCTATTCTTAGACTTACTAGATAAGGCATCAAAAATAACACAGTGCATTTTATTTCTAAAGTTTCCAAGTGACAAAATAGTAAGGAGATATATTTTTCAAAAAATTTTTATTAAGCAACAGGGACGATTGGGGGAAAGAACCCATTACCAATGAGTTTAAAAGAAATACTATATAATGGTATACGGACGGTTCCAAGCACGGGAGCAGGAGTTGTCGGTTCTAGAGCCACATACTTGGAATCAATGGTAACATACTCAAGTATCTTCCAATCAAAAGTACATGCAATCGGATGGGTAGAATTTAACCTCTACACTTTCTGTGTAGAAAGAAACAAACTACCAAAAATGTAAAATTGCAGTTTACAGCAATACTCAAGCCTGATAAGCTCGCAAAGGAAAACACCTACAGGAAAAAGTTCAAAATGAAGAAAGAGACGGTCAGATCAAAACGCTGGCTGAATCATACTGGTTTGAGACATTTTAAGAAATTTCTTAGAGACTTTGACTATGTAAAAAGGCTTTGCATCTTCACCGGTTTCCTTACCGGTCACTACCGTCTAGGAAAGCACCTGATGAGACTCGGCCTAGATCTACCTTACTTTGTTTGTTATAGAGTATTTTTGATATGATGTTTTTTTTTCTAAAAGAAAATTGCAGGTTATAGGTATACGCTATTGTATGTTATTTTAATTGATACTGATTTTATATTTTTAGCCTTTGTGTGATCTAAAATTTACAATTCAGTATAAATGTTCTTTTCACTAAACATTTTCTATTGGAAAATGTAAAATTCAAGAAACTTTAGTAAGCTATAGAAAAATGGAATTTTTCTATAACTTTAAATTATGTTGAATTGATTTGGAGCAAACCGATTATCACACAAATAGCGGAGACTCATTATGATCAGCAATGTGAAGTTCAAACTTTTTGTATGCAAATACTGATTAAAATTAGAAACATTGGGTTTGCCGGTTTTAAAACGATTTTTTTTTAATTCTTTTCTTACAAAATAATGTTAGTAAGACTTTTTTCAATTTGCAAAAAAAAAGTAAAAATTAATTTTGAACATTCAATCTCTTTAGTAGTTTCCTTGGAGGATCAACTTTATCAGAATTAAACCAAAATTCGCGCAGCGCATGAGCCTTGTCTCAAAAAATATTCGATGCCACCTCAAAGCTCCGGGTAAAGACTCCGGGTGGCAGTAAGCTTCCTCCGGTGACCGGACCCGGTGCCGCGATAGCTATACCAAATCGATATAAACCGATTTAAGCAGGTTATGTGACATATAAATTCACGTGCGGTGCAACGTTAACTATTTCTATGGCAGTAGTTAATCTGTTTTTGTTCCCAAAGAAGTATAAACCCCTTAATAAGCAACAAAAAATACAATATCAATAAAAAGTGAATGAAAAAATATTATAACTTTTAAAAATGGAAGAGCCAAAATTTTCAGGAAAAATGAAAACATCCTGCTATATTTTTAGTACATTTCGCGATAAAGCTCTCGAGAAATTGTATCAGAGCTTTTCGGTTCGACAGAAAAGAGCTGGATTAGAATGTTTTCTTGTGACTGCAATTTTGTTTGATATTTATATGTTAATAATTCCAAGTGATAGAGATCATATCATAATCAGTGTGATGAGTGTTTTTCTTATTATCAATTGTCTTTTACTCATTTGGTGCAAGAAAAATTTTCAAAACAAATACCTTTGGGCTACAATCCCACATATTGCTTTCCATATAGCTAATATACAAATTCTCTCGGTATTATTTCTGAAAAAAAACGAAGTTACATCTCGAGATAGTTTGGGATGGTTCTTACTTTTAACATACCTCATTTATGTTACGTTACCTTTAAGACTACCAAGTTGTGCTGTGCTAAGCGTTGCAACATTTGCAACGTACATCGTTTCTTTAACTGGTCTCACAAAATCGCAGCTCCATTTTGTCGAACAGGTAATTCATTTCACTTCTACTCCAATCTTGGAAAAAATTAAATAGAAATTGATTTCTTGCTTCTTTTGATAAAAACTTATTTATGGTCACGCAAATAACCTAATGCATTAAGGGAAAGTTTTATCATTATTTGTTGATAGGTTAATCATTTTGTCAATTATTTTGAAGGCAAAACCTAAATAATAGACTAAATGCAAGTTGCAACTGTGTTGATTATATTATAATTGAAGCATTGACAAAATAATTGATTTGTATGTCCTTAAATAATATTGTCAACAAGTTTTTCATTATCAAGCTTAATAAGTGTAGGATAAGAATCAATACTTTCACATTAATATTAAAACTATTTATACTGTATTTTTTATAATGTGTTATATATAGTGGTTAAGGGTTAGCTACAAATCGCATTATTAATACATAGATTTTTATTTACTATACATCAAAGGTAATGACAGCTCTATGATAAAATCAGTGGCAACATATCGCCTTTTTCGCCAACAGTAATTTGTAGGACTATTCATTTTTAAATTAATGTCTTGTTTAAACTTTGGGCGGATGCACCAATTGAAACGTATTAAAAAATATAATTAAATTGCTCTTTAATAATCTATTGAACAAAAGGATTAAGGTACGTTTTACAATTATTATCGTCAAATATGCATATAAAAAACGGTGTAAATAACAATAAAATCTACCTACATCATGATACGTAATCTACTTCAACTCTTCAATGCTTTTATGTTTTATAAAAGCGCTTTAGTCCATTGAAATTGGGGGTTGCGTTTTTTAGAGAGCGCAATTTTATTTTTTTGATGTGTAGGGGGGGTCAGTGTAAAGCTAAAATTAAATTTGTGGGGTCGCCATCCTTATAAGGGTTGAAATGGTTTTTACAATATATCTCTTAAACCATTAATTTAATAAAAAAAATGTGTTAACATTTGTTGTTGCAAATTAAATTCTCTACAACTTTCAGTAACTTTTTGTCGAAGAACTATAAATAAAAAAGTTATAAGCGAAAATGTTCAGAAATTCGAGAAAAAGAATTATATTTTTCAATGTAACTTTTTTTTTTAACATTTTACAAAAAAATAATGCCAGATTATTTTTGTAGATCGTTTCTTGAGGAACAACTTTTATAAACAACATTATTTTATTAAGTTAATAGCTAAGGTTTTACAGCGCTCCGAAGTAAGTACTATTTTTTAGTACTTTTAACTATACCTATATTATACGTGTGTAGTAATAATGTGTCATCAGTTATTGTTTTTTTTTATTATTTACTTTGTTATTATAATTTTTTTAATTATAAATTTTGCAATATTATTAATAATTATTTATTGATTCTTTTCCCCACCACCCACGAGATAGAGTCTGGGGGCGCGTTTTTTTTACGTGGTATCCCCAATAGGCATAATCCACGGTGATTTTCTAAATTAGAACTACTCCGTCCTCAGTCTTTTTGATGGACCAGGCTGCATTAAATGTCAGTGGGAGAACTGGAGAAGGAAGGGGTGTTAATGTCGGCGGTACATCATTAAAGTCATTTTCACTTATTAATTCTGAGAGTCAATAATTAATGTTTTATAATATTGCAAAATTAATAATTAAAAAAATTAACAAAATAAAAAGAAACAATAACTGATGACGCATTATTAGTACACACGTATAATATATGGATAGTCAAGAATGCTGAAAAATAGTACTTACTTCGGAGTGCTGTAAAACCTTAGCTATTGACTAAACGATCTACAAAAAAAGTTTCACTTAATTTTTTCGTAAAATGATAAAAAAAAAACTTATATTGAAAAATATAAATTTAAAGTTTTTGCTTACAACTTTTTTATTTATAGTTCTACGACAAAAAGTTAGTAAAATGTTGATAATTTTTTTTTATCAAATAAATAGTTTAAGAGATATATCGTAAAAACCATTTCAACCCTTATTTTTAAGATGGCAGCCGTGGGACAAGGGTGACGACCCCACAAAAGACGCAAGGTAAGGCCTAAAAAATGTAACATTTCAATGGACTACTTAGACAGGTCAAACTCATCGGTAGCACCACACGTAAAACTAATTTTTGAACTAAAAAAAATAAAGTTTTCAATTTAACTTTATATGCTTTGGAATGTGCAGTAAAATATCACCAAATGCAAAAAAGTCTAATGCAGATATCCTACTGCACATGAAGGATCAGCTCTTTGGCAAACCACTTGACTAAAAACAACTATTTTTCGGGCAAATACCTGATCGAAAATTGGACTAGATTCCTTTTAGTGGTTCTTACAGCATTGTGCAAAATTGCGCGAAACTATATATACATATTAACATGTTATGATATTTTAAACATGTCTCATATTATTTATTTTAGAAAAGAGCAATTCTAATATTAAAGATAGCATCCAAATAATTTAATAACAATAAAATAATACCTTTTATTAAATTAAATTACATTTTTAATCTTTCAAGTGAAACCTAGTTGCCACGAAATTTTTTATATTATTCTAAAAATTTAAAAGATCAGATATTAAAAAAAGATAAACTTTTGTAGCTTAAATCCTAAAATAAAAATAAAATATTTATTAATGTATTTTAAATATATTAATAAAATGTATTTATTAATAATTACAGAATCGCATTTCATAAGAAACAAAGTTCAAAAAATTGTGAAATATATCAAAACTTGATGTTTAAAAAGTAGATAAGTGCAATTGGATGAATTTTCAACTCTAATCAACTTTTTCAAACAACATTTTTTAATTTTGTCAAAAATAAATGTAATTTACTTTCAAGCAGAATTGATATTGATTGTAATTTCAATTAAATTTTTAACGTTGAGCACATCTATAGATTGAACAACTGAAGTGAGTTGAATAATTATATTTTTATTATATTTTAATAAAGTTTTATGCAAATCTACGTGTGTTCAAAATTTAAACTAACGATCAACATTTTTTAAGTTTAAGTGTTTACGATACACTTTAAAAATAATTATAAGTATGAAAAAGTGAAAGATTTTAAGAATATTTTTTAATAGAAATAATTATAGTTTTACACTTCTATTGTTAAGTTGCACTGGATTGATTATTCTAAATTGAGTTGGATATAATAATATAGAAATTTACCACTTGTAAGAGTTTTGCAAAAATTTAAAATTAATGTGTTAAAAAATATATTTAGTTTTTTTATTAAATATTAAACTAACTTTGAAGAAAAATTAAAATTAGATAAAAGCAAGATCATTAGAAAATAAGCAAAATAATTATAAGTTAAAGATAAAAATTACAAGAAAAGACTTCTTAATATTTCATTGTAAAGACAGCATGAACATATATGACCGATTGGATAAGACAAAGCGACAAGACAAATAAACTTTGGACTGAAGGTGTGTCTTCATATTACTATATTATGGGCACTTGGGTATATATGAAATTTAATCGTTATTGCAAAATCTATTGAAACAAGAATCTGTTGCAAGTTACGGAGTTCCAATAAGAACAAATCACAACTGAATCTACAGATCAGGGTTTAAATAAATTTGTTTTGACTATGTTTTTGAGCACTTTCATTCATAACAAAATACAAATTTTTAACCGCTACCATAAAAAGTTTAGTTTAAAGAGTTTAGAGTTTTAGTTTAGTGTGTATTCAACCTAGTAGTCAAAAAAATAGTTCATATTTTGTTTAAAATGTATAAATTTATTAGCGGCGTAAAATACAAAATAACACCAAAATTTGCTAATCAGTGTCAAACAGTTTATTTAAACTGTTAAGAATACGCTTTTTCTTCTTTCTGCTTAGTCTATTTTTTGTGAATTGATAAGAAAAAACATTTCAGATTACACAAGTGAAAAAAAACGCAATTTTTTTTGTGTCTAGCTGTAGCTTTATAGCTTTTGAACGGATTAGACGTTACAAATATAGTTTTTTTTAATTGAAAGTTCATGTCGTTGAATGTAGTCGACAGTGTTTTTTACCTTAATTTTAAAACATCTGTTTATTTGTTTGAAAATTGTCAGTTCTTATTAATTCACGGATTTCAACACACCTTTCACAGGTCTTACTTTTGATCAGCTGAAAATTGATCTTACGTTATTTTGACGATACTACAGCAAAAGTGTTCTGTTTGGGTTCTTCGCAAAGATCTCTATTGTGGGTTTTAAATTAATGACTAAATTTCAAAAAAAATCAGCAGCTGAGTGAGGCACTTAGCTTTAGTATTAGTATTTAGCCTAGGCTTTTTAATAAACGTCTAAAAACAAATAGATTTTTAATACAACTAGGCGTTTTCTGTCGCAGTCACAGGCAACACCAGTTGGTAGTTGGTGATATCTCCTGTGAAGTAACCCCCAAACCTTACCTTTACTTCAGATTAAACATAGTGTGTAAATACCTATAAGTTCTAAACGCTCTATTTAGAACTGGGTGACGGTTAGCAAAGTCGATTAAAAATTACCATGTATTGGAAAGCTGCTCTCAACTAAATTTTCCTAATTTAAATTCAGACCAAAGCTTATCCATTTAATGAATTATAGTTTAAGTTAGAGTCTCCTATTGAAAATAAACGAGATTAAATGAGAGATTTTGTAACAACCTTATAAACATGCGTCGCAGCAAATCTTGAAATTGCACGGCAAATTTTTGCTTCCTTTATAAATTTATCATAGTCAACATTTCAATTGAATATGACATAGTAACGCTGAAGGTATAAGGTTATATGGTAGGAGCTCTTTCTTCTCTTTGGTTGCATTAGTAGAAAAATGTAAAGCCAACCATTAACTAACCTTATTATACCTTATACAGGGTTGCTAAAAACAATAGAAAGTATTGTAAAAACTACTCATCAAAGTTTATTAAAATTTGGTGAGTATTTAAATTCCAATTTACTCTAAGAATACAGACCAATTGTTTTAATGATAAACAGTATCACATATAATATTTCCAACTATTATATCCATTTAAAAATTAAAAAATGGTTTTTAAAAAATTTTTAGTAAAAAACTTACATGCGTTGAGTTTTTTTAATTTTAATATACTTATTTACAATAAAGTAAAAACTGCAAAATTAAGCATTAAAAAAAGTTTGTGTCGTTTGATGTCATTTCATTGTATCCTAATTTTCAAATAGAAACCACAATTTTATTTAAAAAACCTGCTCAAATACAAGCAAATTTAGCCAAGTCTAATAGATGAATACATAAAATTAACAGTGCTATGTGTAAAACAATCAATTTTTCTACATAACAACCAATTTTCAAACAAAATTAGGAAGGCTGCATGGATTTATGTTTAATGCTATTTCTGGCTGAGTTAGTTATGCACCATTTTAAAAATAATGCAAAAGAATAAAATAAGTTTTAGCAAATTTTTAATAATTTGGAAAACGTAACAAATTTTGTGCCGTGTAATTTGAATAATTGTTTTTTTTTTAATAAAATCTACTTATAAAGAAGAAATATACAACAAATTGTCTTTTTGGATGTTAACGTAATTAAAAAAGCAACAAGTGAATTAGACTTTGAATATTTAGAAAATAAACAATCACTTTTAAGATACCAACACTCAAATCATTGTTTGCAACAAAATAAAGCAAGCTTAAGTTTTTTAGTAAACAGATTATTTAACTTTTTTTTGTCAAGAAAACTTTGTAATGAGAAAGCATTTATCAAAAAAGTTACTAATATTTATGAATATAATGAAGAAATAGTAAATAAAATGATGAATAAATTAAAATTTATTTTGAACCTAAGATAACCAGCGTACTTAATATCGTAGGGCAAACACGTAGATCAGTTTAAACCAGATACAAAAAGCATTTAGCTCACTTAAAATACGGCAGATTGAACAAGTCCAGTATAGCCAAGCACGTCTTCAATAACAATCATCATATTAATATTAATAGTTTAATTATTAGTCAAGCGAATAAGAAACTATAGACGTTTGGACGCGACCGAATTTATTAATATCTATAAAAACAAGCCAAATGCTCTTTTAAAAAATTAATGGTTCTTTTTTCAGCTTTCTGATTGGATTATTAGGAAAAACCTACAAAAAATTTCGTAAACCAGGTAAACTTGAGCAAATAATAACTCAATTTTATTGAGTTGATTGATGATCACATGGTGATTATTATTTTTATTTAATGATAATTTTTTTTGCTTACACGATCTGCAATTTAAAATGTATTTACTACTTCATTAATATTTAATATGGAAAATTTTAAAAACTTAGTATTTTTATTTAATGATATTTTTTTTTGCTTATACGATGTGCAATTTAAATGTATTTAATGCTTCATTAATATTAAATATGAAAAATTAAAGACCATTTCAATTTATGTTTTAATGCTCTGTTGGCACTTAATGTTCCATTAACATTAATGCTTCGATTCGGACCCTTTAAACACTATTTTATCCATTATTCTTAAAACATAAACGTACTTTTTTAAAATACTGTTTCTATTCTTTTTTTGATGCAATAAATTAAAAGTGGAAGTAAGATATTTTATCTACCTCAAAAATGAAGTTAATTGGCCGCACAATCAGCTCTTTAGAAGATGATGAGGTGTATTTGCGAAGACCACAAATATATAATATCAAAAAACTACTTGGGAATATATTTTTGATGAATTACATTTTTTTTTAATGTTTCGTATTATCAAAAATAATTTTTCTTTCTCAAATTCAGCATCAAATTGTAAGTTTAATTAACTTGGGATACCATCTTTAAAAAGTAATACAGACAGATTCATATTTTTAGAAGACAAAGCCTAGTAGTTAAAGTACTTAAGACGCAAAGGTTTTATGTATGTGAAAATACGTAGAGATTGGTAGCTGATTCCACTAGTGTTTCAACTTCAACGCCCTCTACATGATTGTAGAATCATTGGAAGATTAACGGGAAACGAGAGCGATTGCTACCTTAAGAGCAAAATGCTACTTCAGGAGCAAATTGCTACTTTACCATCAAATTACATAAATACGTATGAGACGAACGGGGAAATGAACAAAAGTGCTAAAGCAGTGTATCAAATTGCAAGGTTTTGACGCAATAGTTATCGATGCAATAAATTCTACTTTAATAAAAATTAAAATTCATCTGGCGGAGAAAAAAGAAAAATCTAAAAGAAAAAAACTACTTTACTATTAATGTTCAAAGAGTTTCTGATCTTGATTAGTCTGGTTGGCAGATGACCTAGATATACACTTGATCTGACTATTTTTAACAACAGCAGTATATCTAATTTCTCAGGCTAGAAGCTCTATTTCTTAAAAGTTTTCACCTTTTGCAATGTTGTTCTCAAAAATAACGTCTCAGTTGTTAAGCATAGAATTGTAAAAATTTATGTTTTTACATTGATCTCTCTATAATTATTATAGTCATTGTTATAGAATACCTAAGCCTGATGACACAGTCCACGAAGAGTATTAGGTACGTTATGTAATTGTAAAAGCGAGTGACGATAATGACAGTTGCACACGAGGTTAGCGTTTAGACTTTAGTATTTCTTTTTGGTGAACTGGAATACACTATCACAAAAGTTTTGACGTCAGAAGTCGTAGCGTTTTCATGACATATCTAAACTTTTGTATTTAGAAAAATTAAAGCTCTTTGCTACACGTCGTCACTTAGATAGTTTAAAGTAAACTAACAATTAATGTTTGGCCTGTTAATGCGTGAAACCGCTCCTTGCTTCTATTATCAGGTCTATGAACATTAATGCTGGACTTTGTTGTACCCCTAATACATGGATACGCATTACGCCGTACTTTCACAGTGCCCACTTCAGTCTCAAAGAAACTTAGATCTACTGACGTCTTGAATTAGTGTATTTTTAATAATGTACTCAATTACGCTCAAGGTTAAAATTAGTTCTATAACCCCACAAGTCATGTTGATTCATTCGAAATGTAAAAAAGTCTAATATTATTTTTTGCATTAATTTCGTATTTCAAAAGAATGTTTTTTTTACACATTTTTGTAGTCACTATAGTAGATTCACGTTAAAGATGAAGCTGAAATAAACAAACAACACTGCATGATCACCTCGTGTTTGGTATCCCATGGTGGGGTGGTAGAGAAATTATTGGATGGAAGGACCAGATAAAGACGTAGCTTGAGTGACGAGACAGGGCCTGAGTAAGTTCTTTTAAGTTATAGTTCGGTTTTGTTGTGAGAAACGTTATCAGCTGACGCATAACATGAAGAGAAGCTGTCTTCACTTCTTGAAGACAGCTCTGTAAGAACAGATACGCCTATTGTGATGAGAGATCACATAAACCGCGTGTGATAGTGTTTATTCCAGCTTCATCTTTAACGTGAATCTACTATACTGCTGCAATAAAAAACTAATAAATAAAGTGGCTAAGACTAAATGAAATTTATTAATTGTTTAATAATCAAAATAAAAAAATAGCAAATCAAATAAATAATGAGTAAAAAAAATTAACGCAAATAATTATCAAAAATAATATGTACGTTGTTCACAACAAAATCATTAGTTTTTTGTAACTGGCCTACAATGATCCTTAGATTTTTGTTCTTATAACTCTGCTTATAAAGACAAGACCGTTTGTTCTTATAACTCTGCCATTCGAGACAGATTAATGATTTTGTCTATTCTATCTAAGGTTGTAAAACGTTATATAAAAACAAATAACTAGATATTATTTTTAATATGATGGCTTTTATGATTATTAATCAATACTTTTTTTTTGTTTTATTTTTATCAAAGGTTTACGATCACATGTAGCCCTAGATGATGGTTTTTGACTTGTCGTACGTTATACCGTAAATCAAGTGCATATTAACATTTAGATAATAAAAAAAGCGATTGCGACAAATTTAAAATTATTAAATGTGCCATTAAAAGTGCCGTAGTTGCCAAAACCTTTACTGAAAAAAATGCAATTATTGTTGCTAAGCAACTAGAAGTACGTTAGTCCAGATTAACTTTTGTACTGCAAATATTGATCAAATTACCAATTATTTTTATTTCTACAACCAGTCCAGTCGGCGGCGCATGAGTACCGAAAACTATTCCATCTCAGTTTTTTTATGCAATTTAATTGCTTTACTGGTGACATAAATGCATGTTGTCATGAGGCAACTCGGTGCCATATAATTAAAATTAGTTTTTTATTGGTTTCTATCAAGTCTTTATTATTAGGACAAGCAATTACATTGAATAACTTCTTCAGCCAAAAATTCTAGATGTAGAAATATGGAATAATAAATCAAGATTTAAATACATGTATTTATTTATTATCAATGTTATATTTATAAATTATATTTTTACAGACAACCACATGAAAGTATAAATATTTTTTTTAACAACCATATGTTTTGGTTTTAGAGGTTGTCTTACAATTGCACTGATTCTTAAAAATGGTTGGTAATGATGTTGTGTTTATAAACAAAGGTAGCAAAGTGTCATTCTCTCATTTATATCCGAAATACGTAAATTTTAACGTTTTATTTTGGAGATATAATGCATTTTTCTAAATGTAAAAATGCTCTAAGTGCACGCAAATACAAAAGCCACCTGATGTGCATCTAATTTTAGATGAATTAATATTAGTGCCAAAGCAACGAGAAAAAATAATTTGTTTAGCTTCATTATACACAAACCTTAAGATTTTATACAAAAAGTATTGTAGCCAAAAACTATAAGTAGATTGTTCTGTTATGATTAAAAATGGCACTTTTTTGACAAGCCAATTTTGCAATTGCCAGGCGTAGTGTAGCAGAGCCAAGTGAATGCAAAATTGCGAATGCTATTAATTTGTGCTCTGAAATTATTCAAACCACATTTGGTCAAACATTAGTCGCCATAACGCTAACTGTGTTCATTTGTGATTGATTGTGGTTGAATTTGTTAAAAACTCTGTAAAAATGGAATCTAATGAAGATAAAAATATCTAAAAAAAAGTCTAAAAAAATATCTAAAAAGTATCTAAAAAAATACAGGAGGGTGCGCAAAAAATTACTTTAAGTCTTCTCCTATCAAAATTTCGAGGAATTTATTAATATTTGTACCAACGTTTTATAGATTGGTGCAAAAAAAAAATCACTGAGTTGTATTTCCTAGATGTACTGATGGTGTATTTCTCAAATTTAGCAAATAAAACGAAGTTGTTGACGCTTTGGTCACAATATTGAATGTTGCGGTTGATGTTGGATTTATACCCGTTCTAGAACGTAATTGATATCAGTAAATATTCAAAGTTACGTGCTTTTCTCAAGAGACAAAGTAAGGGACATATACCGAAAAAAGCGCGAGTATTTACAAAGAAGGAAGTTGATCTCTTTTTGAATAGTGCACCTGATAATCTATATTTGCTGATGAAGGTAAACGATTTCAAAAAAACGAACAAAATTTTCAAAAACTTTCTTTATAGGTCGTCTTAATATTAGGGGTTGCAGGCGCATGCCGTTCCGAACAATAAATAAGTTTTGATCAATCAGCACTTAAATGACAGCTTTTGGCTCCTAGGATTGAAAGTGCAACTTTTTCTCCTTGGATTAAAAGTGAATATTGTTGTTGCTAAGATACCTGTTTTTTTTTGTTCAGTATAAAAAACGGCATCTTTTAAGACTTCTGACCGTTAAAAAATGTCATACTGTTGAAGTGGTTGTAGTGAAAGAATTTTTTCCTCACTTAGACACAATCATCACACTATGATCTATATACATATAAGTATTTTTTATTTTATTATTTTTATTATTTACTAGCTGACTCGGCGAACTTCGTACCGCCTTAGCGTAAATTTGGTGCACTACTTTATTTTGTATAGCTGACCTATCTTATGTATGCGTACCTATTCAATTTGAACTGGAATCTATAATATCCTCCATATGAAAATGAATACCTATTTCCCTGGTCTCGTCATACCCGAGAAGGACTTTACTAATTTTATTAAATATTGCCCCCTCAGTGCCCTCTCCACCCCGCCCGCCGCGATGCCCGGCGCGCTTTTCAGACTGCATCGCAAACAACGGCCACGGCGCTATGGCGGTTTTGTTTACTGTTTAAATTTTTTAATTCGTAATATCTTTTGAATGGAAAGTCCAATTTAAATAATTTAAAAACTATTTTATAGGTAGTTAAATAGTCTTGACCATAAAATATTTATTTGGATAAGGATTAATATAAACACATAAATAGCATGGTTTGAATTTGGTTAGCATTTTCATTAATGTTTAAAATGAAAAAAGTTGTTGTAGTGACATAACTACAATAGTTGGACATATGCTACCGCGGAGTTTTTTGTAGACATTATGATGTTCTTCAATATTGTTGTACATTATTTTGTTCTATCGCTAATAGTTTCGGCAGCGCATTCGACGAAAGACATTTTAAGACTCATTTTTCTACACCTTCGGTTACATTGTTCAAATTTTACCAAAAAAAAATCTCTGATTTTTTTCAAAATAAAATGTAGCCTATGTCAAATAGGAAGAATGTAGCATTCTATTGGTGAAAGAATTTTTTAAATCGGCCCAGTACTTTTTGAGCCTATTCATTACAAACATACAAACATACAAATCTTTCCTCTTCACAATATTAGTGTAGATATATAATTGTGATTCCAAAAAATGTTCAAATACTATTATACTTTATTATTATTGATAAAAAAGCATACATTATTATGATAATAGCCAATAAATAATATAAACAAAAAAAAAATTGTATTTACATGTTCCGCTTTATGCTTAAATAACTTTTGTAAAATTGATTTCAGAACAAAATTTCTTGAGAACAAATACAAAACAATTTAATTATTAATAACATTGTTCACTTTATAAATTTTACTTAAAAAAATTGAGGTGAAAGAGTTTTCGGTACTTATGCGCCGATAAATAGAAAAACTCTTGTTAGAAAAATGTGTTGTATACAAGTTCTGCGTATTGACTCTGGACACTGCTTATTACTGGATTTTTTTTTGCAGTGATATTAGGACTACTTTGTATTTCCAGCCAGTATTTTTCCTGTTTTACTACTCGTAATTTATTTATTTTTTACCAAGCTTTGTTATAGAAGCATTAGCAGTTGCTGCGTAGTTAATAATAATTTTAATTAGATACAAAAACGACAATGAGTTTTATTCATTACTTATTTGTGAATGGACTCTATCTTCAAATTGACATACAATTACTTGGTTATATTTTCCTTATTGCAAAAGAAGAAAAAGTTCCTTTTTTTTTTCAAAAGAAAAAAAAAGCTTGGAAAAATCATTTGACATTTTGAGTTTTATTGTTTTGAAAAAAACATTTTGAGCTTGGAAAAACCAAACTCAAAATGTTTTTTCTCGATTTGGTTTAAATTTGTGTGTGGTGATTTTCACTGAACTGCAACAACATCATAAATAATCATTAGGGCATAAACAGCATAAACAGAATATAATAATCTATATTTTTTATGACTCCGCAAAAGAATTAATCAGGAAATGTGAACAGATAAACTGGATGAATTTAACCAGTCTAACTTCACTTTTTTGGTGTCTACAAATACTAATTGCATGCAGGCGAAAAAATTACGTTGTGTTCATTGTAAAATGACGTCGAGTGGCAGCAAATCTAATAAGTGATAGGTGTTATACCAGCCTAACAAAATTTGGCTAAATCGCTCATTAGTTAGTGTTCATTTTAAACTTTTAATACAAGGCTTTTAGGGTTATCATAAAATTAATTATCATGTTAGTTAATGCGTTATTAAGGGTGAACTTATAAAATCGACCTTAAGACACAAACTTTATACGCTGCGCTCACACGGTTGCCGCCCCAGTATAAATTTTATAAAGAGAGTCACTTTGAGCACAATTTTACAAATTGCTAATCACAACTTTTTCAACGCTAATATAACTTAACTCTTTCAGAATAAATTTTTTTAATTTTTATTTTTCAACATTTTAATAAAATTAGAGGTGGGTTTTGATTATGAATTCATAAAACATGTTTTTTTAACATTTTTAAATTTGATGTTTTGTTTAAGTTAATTTTGTATTTTCTAAATGAATAATAGTAAAAGAAAAGTTTTTGGATGATAGAATATACACACTTTTAATTGTTTTCCCAATTCCAACGTGTTCTAACAAACTGTTTATATACATACTTTTTGAAAAACTTTATATTATATTAGAGATTCACTTACGCTATATATTTTTTTCTTGATGCTTAAGCAAAATATTAATCTACATATAGTAAATAAAATCTCACTAAAATTATGCTGTTAATATTATTTTTATATACTTACTATTTAAATTTGAAGTTTTCCTATACATTGCCTTTGTAGTTTAGTAACAATGTTTTTTATTCAATTTTTTATTGCTTAGCTACCTTTTACAATATCTATAGTTCATCGGCTTGATGAACTTTAGAGGGAATTAGTGTTTTTTTGTGTAACTCGTACTGGTTTGCCAGTAGGAGTAACCAAAGTTCAGTTTTTTAAATAAACAGTTTTTTTTCAAGTTTTTTAACCAAACCGCAAAAAGTAGGGAGAAAAAAAAACTGACACGGTAAAAAAAATATTTATTGAATTTCCTGCTATTTTTATAACTCAAAACCTATGAAATTGATCAATTCTTACCATACTATTTAAATTCAAATTTCAAATTTTCTATTATACTGACAATAATGTAAGAAATCCCATGTTAAATTTGACAGTGGCGCTAATGTTACTGTAAGTACATTCAAAACCAAATATTTTCTTAGTTAATAATTTGTGTGGTTGTTATTTTGCACATCAAACAGTTTAAAGTGTTTAGAGAAATTTAAAAACAATACGAAGAACAAAATCTATTTAAATATTAAATACCAAAAGTTATTAAACAAAATGGAAAAATAAAAATTGTCTTAATCTTATTCATATGATAAATCATTAATGCTACTATCAGAATCTGTATCGCTTGTCTCTCCTATATTAATTTATAATAATTTCGTCAATCATCTGATCTAAAAGTTTTTCTTTAATCCATGCTTCCTCAATTATTTCTTGTACATGGTTGATATCTTTAATTCATTGTTCAAGTGTAATTAATTCTATCGCTTTTAAAAGGAGCTTTTTTAGTGCATTCATTTTAATTTCTTTATTATGTAAAGCCACATATTTTTTTATTTGTGCTCAAATTAGTCCAATAGGATTTAAATTACAATGGTAAGGTTGAAGACGAATATCTAACGTTGTGACCATGTAACTTTAGCAAAACATCAATTGTATAATTTATTTATGGTTTATGTTTCTTCACTAAGTTCACATTTTTTCTTAATTTCACTGGAATTGACATATGTGCTTTTTAACCACGAAACAATTTAATTTTTTCTGTTGCTTGAATTAGGGAGTTTGTTTATTTATACAGAATGATATGTTGCGTTATTACTATAATAGATTTTTCCGGAATATTGGGAATGAGTTGATTATCAAACCATTCTTTGAAACAATTTCTATCCATCTCTTCATGATAATCAGTGGTTTTTTTCGATTGAAAAAACAAGAGAGCATTTGGAACAAACCCGTTAGTAGAACCTGCATGAAGAATTATTAGACGACCACCTTTCCCAGAAGGTACTTTAAGACCACACTTTTTAGAACCATCAGTCTAAATGTTAGACAGTGTGTGGTTAACATTTAACCAAGTTTTATCAAGAAATATTATTTGGTTAAAATTTTCTCTTCAAATTTGTTTTAAAAACCTGCATCTCCAAGCAGCAATATCCGCTTTTTCCATCGCGATTAGTCTACCATTAAATTTTTTAAATGTAAATCCTATTTTGATTAAAACAGTTTTAAGAGATCTAATTGATCTCATATATATGTTCTCTAATTGAAGCAGCGTCAAAGACATCAGTTGCAGTAACAGGAAATTTCCTGTTTCTGGTTTTGCTAGGACTTCGTAATATACCTGCTTCCTGTTTTTCTTTTGTCACTCTTGTCACTGTTTTTCTTGAGATTTGTAAGGCTTTAGCCACCTTCTCTGTGACTTTTATGAACGGTATTGTGGGTCCATAATCTCTTTCTCGATCAAAAAATGATCTCAAATTTAAAATAAAATTTCGTACCATTGAAGTTATGAGTTTTCTGCTAAAATCACTATTTTGGAACAAAATAAATAAATTTGAAAACTTATTTACCTCTTCGACATCCTATAGAGATGAAAATTGAAAATTAAAATTCCCAAAATAAATGGCAGTACCTGACTTGTAGTTTTGAATGTACTTTAAATTTGTGACTAAGTTTCTATAGCAACACACATTAGTTTGTAATTTCGCCGTGGGACTTCTTAGATAATTTTTAGTATAATTACTAACATATTTCTCTACTATAAACTCTAATTGTAGCTAAGAGGCGACGGATTTTATTTTTGTCGGAGGTTAAAAAGCCAACGCTATTTACGTACTTATCAAATTTATAATTTTGATTATAAATTTTTGTTTTATCTAACGTCCGAGACGCTAAATTTGATTTTTCTTCCGTTGTGGTATCTTTCTATATTCTGACTACATGATTTCACCACGTAGGTCTATGAAGCTTTGTTTGATTGACTGATCTTTATAGACCTGATATATATATATGACCTATCTATATATATATTTTTTGTAAAAATATATATAGAAATAAATAATACTTAAGTGAAAAATATGAAGTGACAAATTTGAATTAGGAAGCGGTTTTTGGTCCTACGGAATCAAATGAAGTTATGAAAATTTTTGAACAGGCAGGATTTGTCAGTGAAATTTCGACATTTCATTACAAATGGCATTCTGCAACACAAATCAAATAGAAAAATTTAATTTTTTTTTAATTTTGCTAGATACCATATTGTAATAAATTGTTGTGTGCTTACTTCGACTGTTTCAATATTTTCAAAGAATAATTCTATTGGCTTTTTTTACAGTGGGCTATCTGTGGATATAACATACAAATTGTCATAAAATGTTGTGGTGAATATGTACGAGCTTGTTTACTTCTGTACTGATGGCGTTATAAATATAATCCAAATCAATTATTCGTCTTTCAAAAAATTTGCTTAACATTGTTGTAGATATAATGACTCTTTTTTTTGGAAAACCATCGGTTAAAGGAATAGATTTAAAAATCTTTCTTTGTGAGTTTGTGTATGCAAAGACTGAGTTTTTAATAAACGAAAAAACATAATGCCGTAAAGCCTATAAATAATATTTTAGAATAGTTTAATATATAAAGCTTTGTTCTTTAAATGGCTAAATTTTTGATCTGATTATAATTCGTCAATTTTAAGTTTGAAAAAAAAATATATTTTTGAAATTTGCAAAAGATATTTTATGATGAACATTTTACGTGTTGAATTTGAAAGTTTACATTTTGATTAAAGCTTGAGAACTAGAATCTTTGCAAGTTTGCATATACATTTTCAAAGTTTAATTATAAAATTGTTGGAGTCAAACTTGTTTGAGATCAAATTCATAAATTTATTAGATTATAAAAGCGATGATAGACTTATATTTGAAAGGATTATTTCCAATCCTCTTATTCTATGAATGTAAATACTAATTATGTAAATGTTCACTTATTTAACGTACAGTTGAAGTTGAGAGTACAGTAAAATTTAGAAAAAAAACTTTAAATAGACAATGACATTTAAATAGACAATAGATCTTTATTAGAAAAATTGCATTTTAAAATTTTCAGGATTTAATAGAGATGCCCTTGAACAGTTTCTACAAGGCGCAAGTAATTAAAGATCATGTACTCATCTTGTTGCATTTTATACTTGATTCAATTTAATGCAAATAAAAAAATACACCTGACAGGTATCTGACATGAAGACAATAAGTTATGACAGCAGGACAAGAAATTTTATCGCAAAAGACGCTTGTTTGATTAAAGATATGCTATTAGTAGTAATTGCAGGTGGAAATAATCACTATTGATACTAATTCATTAGCTAAGTCTATTTTTAGTCAGGAGTTATTTTTATTATTATTATATAGTTCATTATTATTAGTTTTGGTGTTTTTTTCTCTTTAAACTTGTTTTTAATTTTTTCTCTGGCGTGTGCACGTGTCTACTGAGTATGTAGCACAAACATGCACTATGCATCAATAAATCACTTTATTTTTACTTTACCAAATTTTTATCATTTTAAATAATATCCTCTTGTTAAATTTAGACTAGACCCTCATGATTATATATTTTTTTACTTAAAACCCTTTTTAATAAAATGGTTATTGTAACTTGTAGAGTAGTTTGAATATGCTTCATAATATAAAAGTTTTTTAATTGATGGCTATTAGTGCCATGCCTGGACCTATGGAATAGGCTATTAGCGCTTCGTTGAGCTTCTTCTTGTTAAGAAAAGTATGTTGGGCTAAAATAATAAAATCCCAGTTCCACCTGCTGTCTTATAATAATAATTAAGAGTAAATACTTTAGTCTTCAGCTACAAATTTTCGCTATTGTGTGAAAAGCTTTATCATTAAATGTCATTATCGTCAGTATTACAAGCATCAAAATAAGCAGTTTGCGGTTTAAATATCATGACAAACTACATTGAGAGGATTAAGGGCGTGTTTTCTATGAATATTTTAACACAACCCGCAAACGAGTTTATTTATTGATTTTATACTTATTAAAGTCTTATCTACATTTATGTGTAAATCCATTATGTAAACATGTTTTTAAATCTTTTATGTAATGTAATCTAACCATCTCTAAACATTATAATTCTTACGGTACGCGTCGTTCAATGTTTATTAGAATAAGCGTAGTTTGATGCATTAAACAATATCTAGTGTTTAATGTTTCTTAAGTTAAAGGTCCTAATAGAGTTTAAAACATGTGATACTTGAATGTGATAACTTTTTTGAATACAACAAGTAATCTTTTTAAATCTATAACTTATATAGTGCAGCATAGCATCAGAAAAAAAATGCTATACAATTCTGACATGCAATCATCAGTAGCAGAGATAGTATTATAATGTAAAAAATATAAAATAAAAATGACTAAGTTCACCTGTTGTAAGTGTAATAGGAAATTGTAATGTAAATCAGCAATTTTCTTACTTACTAGTACTGTAATAATTCTAAACTGTAACTATCTGTATTATTATATCAGCAATTTGTAATTAGACTGTCAAGTAGAATTCAGAGAAAGAAAAGAGCCGATATATAAACTATGCCTTCAATGAAGTAGTAGAGAGTTCGCTAGAGAAAGATGGGAGGAAAGTATGTAGGGTATTTGTAGATTGTCAAGCAGTTTTTGCTAAGATGGGCACACATGGGATGACATAGAAAAGAAGAGCAAACCAAAATTACTAGTAGATAAACTAGAAGAAATATATAAAAAGATACAAGAATAAAAGTAGGTTAGGATGAGAGAAAAGAACAAGTTGTGAAAAAATGTAAATAATCTGAAAAAACTAACGAAATTCAATGTAAAAGACAGGTGCAGAGGATAACAAAAAAAAGTTTGACAGTGTCCGAAAAAGTGTAATAATATCTAAGGCAGTAATTTGAAAATAGAAAAAAACGTACAAATGGGTAAAAAAAATGTAAGATTAAGAGGAGAGAAAGAACAAGAAAAAAATGAGAACAAAAGCAGGAACAAATGCAAATGAAGTTATAAATTAAATTAAAAAAAAAAGTGGAATGTTGAACGAGTGCTGGTAATTGGTTAACAAATAAAAAATATAAAAACAAAAAAAAACTAAATAATTAGAAAAAGAAGTAAAAAAAGATAAAAAACAATTAAAATCTTATATAACCTCTTTAACGCTGCGCAGTAGGCAATAAACAATAGTTTTTGCATAGTAATGATAAAAATTGAATTGTTATCACGATTCGATAGAAAGTTATTCTTTTTTGAATGATTTCAAACAATTATTGACAACTTTCTAATATCAGCTGCTGTTAATGTCTTCGAATTTTTGTCTTTGTACACTGCTTTTTGCTATAGTTTTACGTATTTCAATATATCTATAATTTTTCTGATGTTTGTTTAATGTTCAAAGCATCGAGTACACAAACGACAAGATGGAATGCTTTAGTTGTTAAATTGCTAAACTATAAACATAACAATAACACTTACAATTGGAATACTCTACGAGAATATAAATTTGCCTTTTCATAAAAGTACGCCAAAACACTTTTTCTTTTTATACTGTGTGGAAATGTTAACTGGAATAAAATTCATAACTTGGATATAAGCGATCTTTGAAAAAATTCCCAAAACACGTCAAGTACTGTTTTTTCTTGCGCACATTGCGACATGTACGGTTTTTGTTTTTCTGCTTTCTTAAGTGCCCAGCCACCCCTAACTTTTTTTTCCAATCGAAAAGCATGTCATTATTGACATGCTTTTCCCCCTTACCATGATGACCATAAGAGATCATCATTGACATTATGACCCGTTATTTGAAAGGTCTCTTTGCAAAGAATACAAGGCACTAATCCTTTTTTTAAATTTTCAAAGTTTACGTGATTAAAAAAGAAAAAAGTAGTCTACACTTAACTAGTCTACACTAATATTATAAAGAGGAAAGATTTGTATGTTTGTATGTTTGTAATGAATAGGCTCAAAAAGTACTGGGCCGATTTAAAAAATTCTTTCACCAATAGAATGCTACATTCTTCCTATTTGACATAGGCTACATTTCATTTTGAAAAAAATTAGGGATCTTTGGTAAAATTTGAACAATGTAACCGAAGGTGTAGAAAATTGAGTCTTAAAATGTCTTTCGTCGAATACGCTGCCGAAACTATTAGCGATAGAACAAAATAATGTACAACAATATTGAAGAACATCATAATGTCTACAAAAAACTCCGCGGTAGCATAAGTCCAACTATTGTAGTTATGTCACTACAACAACTTTTTTCATTTTAAACATTAATGAAAATGCTAACCAAATTCAAACCATGCTATTTATGTGTTTAAATTAACTCTTATCCAAATAAATTATTATTTTATGCTCAAGACCATTTAACTACCTATAAAATAGTTTTTAAATTATTTAAATTGGACTTTCCATTCAAAAGATATTACGAATTAAAAAATTCAAACAGTAAACAAAACCGCCATAGCGCCGTGGCCGTTGTTTGCGATGCAGTCTGAAAAGCGCACCGGGCATCGCGGCGGGCGGGGCGGAGGGGGCACTGGGGGGGCAATATTTAATAAAATTAGTAAAGTCCGGGTATGACAAGACCAGGGAAATAGGTATTCATTTTTATATGGAGGATATTATAGATTCCAGTTCAAATTGAATAGGTACGCATACAGAAGATAGGTCAGCTATACAAAATAAAGTAGTGCATCAAATTTACGCTAAGGCGGTACGAAGTTCGCCGGGTCAGCTATACAAAATAAAGTAGTGCATCAAATTTACGCTAAGGCGGTACGAAGTTCGCCGAGTTAGCTAGTTAATAATAAAAATAAACTACTTTGACAACTTAACGAGCTATTAATGTTTTGGTAGCTACTGTTATTAGTCACTAAGCAAATTGGCTTGAAAGCAACAAAAAACTTGCAACAACACATAACTTCACCCATTTCTTTAAACAGAAGACAAAAAGTAATCGATGATTTTGAAAAAAAAAGATAAAAGTCGAAATGTACGCCTCAACTTAAAATTGGCTTTTATTTTTTAATCACGTAGGCTTTGAAATTTTCCAAAAAATGAATAATGCGTTGTATTTTTTGCAAAGAGGTTTTTCAAATAACTTGCCTTTCTATTTGAAAAAAAAAGTTAGGGGTGCCTGGGCGCTTAGGGAAACAAAAAAACAAAAACCGTATAATATACGGCTGCGACATAATATTATGTCGCAACGTGGGCAAGAAAAAACAATACTTGACGTGTTTTGAGAATTTTTGCAAAAACCGCTTATGTCTTTAGTTATTAATTTTATTCCAGTTAAACTTTCCACACAGTATGAGTTGTATTTCTTTGTGATTTTTATTTTTTCAACAAAAAAATGTTTTCGCATGTTGTTGTCGTGATTTTTGTAAAAGTAGCTTATTGATTGTTGCATTAGCCGATTGTTTAACGTTATCGAATATGTCAACCAGCATCACTTGCGTTTATTTTAAAATTATAATTTTTTGCAATTTCGACGCTTTGTGTTGAAAACGAAAAATAAAACTATCGCATTATTAAAGTAGAGAAAAAAATGATAGTCATACGGTAAATTGAATTAATTGAAGTAAAGACAAATGAGTTAATGAAAAATACAAATTGTGTTCAACAGACAATCGTAAAAGATTTAACTTCTTTCAGTTCAAGAAAATATTTCTATAAATATATTTTTTATTAATATATTTTTTTTTAATGAAAAAAAAGCCAAAACAGTTCAGTGACAAAAAATGCAATATTTGATAAATTAAACCAGCTGCTGTCATCGTAGCAATTAACGATAAATCACATTACTCAAGGCAGCGGTTTGAGACAATGTGATGATAACAAATCCACAACCAAAAATTAAAAATATTGTCAAAGATCAGCTGTCAGATGCGTTCAGGGTGGAAGATCTAAACGGTATTAAACAAAATAGAAGTTAATCGAAAACAAACTGATAATAAAAAACTTTTAGCGTCTATTAAAAAGAAAACTTTTTGAAGCAACGCATAGATGATGCTCTAACTATTATTAAGAAATATATTTCTAGAAGTAAATACCATTTTAATATCATTATGGAAATGTCACCAGAAAGTTTTCAACATTTTTTACAAAAAAAAAGGTGTTTGTTGGATGGGAAAGTTATCCTGCTTACGAATATATTAGTGTTGGACGGTGTTAGAAGCCCTGGAGGTATAGCCATAAGGACGAACGCTGCATTTATGATAAAATTGTGTAATGATAACCATAAATCTGCACAATGCCTTAACAGAAAGCATATACTAGAAATGTACCTTGATGGAAAATGTAATTTGTATAAAATCCAACCTCTTCTCCGATTTGAACGACGTTGTGAATAAATCGTAAAACTGTGTAATTTTTCTGTTTCGTCCTCCACATGACTTGCAAAAAATAAATTTTTGTGCGATTGGATCTAGATAATTATAAAGATAATGATGAAGTAATGAACATACATCATCACTACCGTTTTGTCAATAGTTTCAGGATATGTATAAAATATACACTGAGAAGTGGACAAAAAGTGTATAGTAATTAAATATATCGTTTAACTGTCTTTTGTAGTATACCTCGCTGATTGTTACATTAGGTATCAATAAATTTTTTGCATAATTTAAACATATGCTTTTTATATCTGCGTTTTTTTGGCTTGTTAATTTTGCAACCAGTTTTCTTTCGTAAAATTTTTGAGTCTGCAGCTTATGTACTTTATTTCAACGTCCCATTTTCTAATTTCAGTTTACTTGTTTCTTCTGAAGAGACTGATGCACTGATAGATCACTTAGTAATGTTGCCAGATGTATAATTTTTGCTAAATATTGATCGCAAGATTCGCAAGTGTCACTCCGTGGAAAGCCACAGAAAATATTAATTTTCTTCATACATTTTGTGCATATTGTTTATATTAAGTTCTTCAGGTAAGTATAGTTTTCAAGAATCTTTTAGACTGTAGTGACTTTTTTGTCCTCTAAAAGATTTAATATGTTCGAGTAGGTATAGAGTTTTTGGTTTCAATTGCAATTTTGTGCCGGTGGTTATAGTATTTTCTCCTACCATCTTTGGAAGCACTGCCCAAAGTTCTGCCGAGTTTTTGAGGGACTGTCTGCATTCTCAGACCATTCGAGACTCAGTGTTATTTGCACTGATAGCTCTTATGGCTGCTTGACTGTTAGACAGAATACAGATCTTTTGCCTTTAAAAGAATGAGGCATAGAAAAGTACATAACTTTTGCTTCAACATGTAAATATCTCATTTCGAGAAGAAACTGACATATCTCCTTTTTTCACTGTACCCTTATTGTAAACATGCACATGATCTTCCTAAGATCTCAGGCATAAACTTTCAACATTCAGTTTTTGATTATTTATGTCCATGTTACCAAAGAGTAGTCGAACAAACAAAAGCTAAAACTCAATATACATAGTCATTATAGAAACCTGACAAAGTGAAAGAACTAATTTTATATATAAATATTTAAGGTATATCTCTACACAAATCCTTATCAACAGCTATTAGTAAAATTTACATCACAGATGACATTGACGAGAGTAAAATCTTAGATTATAATTATAGTGTTCTCCAATCCAATAGCCAACTGGACGTTGGATTATTTATGCAAGTCATAAAACACACTTTTAAGTTCTGCAGAAAGTAGGTAAAAGCCATTCACCACTTTTTACAAACGAGTTGGTTGGATTTTCTTTTTTTCATGTTGGACGAACTGAATCAGTAAAGCAAATTTTTTTTGTCTGCTGTCTATTAGACATTTGCTTTCTACTACACTGCCAAATTTACTGATTTACTATTTTCATTTTTATAACTCCGCAGGAATAAGTTGTTTTTTAATCGCTCAATTTTAAAAACATTTTCCATCCATTGGCTTATGACAATCTCTATCGCTGTTTTATGAATGTAATAAAAAACCACACCTATTTAAAAGCCCCAGATGACATCCTGCGTGTAGAACTGTAAATCTTGACTCTTCACTTTTAATTTTGGTAGGATTACATTTTACAATGTTATATAATTTACTATACAGTGTCTTAAAAAAAATTAAATTGTTCTTAATAAATCAAGTAAATTATCATAGTATGCATATTTTTTGTCAAAGATAGTATTGGGAAAATAATTTTTTTTATATAGTTAAGTTAAACAGAAATTTGAAAGATTAACAAAACATTTTTTGTTCAAACGTTGGCTTATCATGTAAACTATTTGTTAAAAAGTTTGTTAAAAAAATCTCAAGAGCTCTTTCGACCACCAAGTGGTATTATTAGAAGATTTGAATTTACCTGGTTTTTAGAAATTTTTTGGATATTTTCCAAACATTCTACTAAAGAGCTGAAAATAAGACCGTTATTTCTGTTCAGAGGATTTGCCTTATATGTATAAATTCCACTAAGTGCAGCGGCGTCCAGATGACTATAGTTATTTGTTTGCTTAACTAATTTTAAACTGTTAATAGTAATTTAATAATTGCTATTAAAAGCGTGCTCTGCTATACTTGATTTGTCTAATCTGCCATATTTTAAGTGAGGCTAAGTGCTCTTTATATCTAGTTTGAACTAATTTATGCGTTTGCTCTATATAACATTTGTCACAGTTATCACATTCTATGCTATAAATTCCAGACTTTTCAAGAAATGATGTTTTGTCTTTTGGACCTTCTAACAAATCTTTTAATTTTGATTCTGACTGATGAACCGCTCCAAATCCTAAATTTTTAAATACAATGTCAACCAAAATATTGTAGTTCAAACCAAGTATTTGAAAAATTTTTCTATCTGGGTAAAAAACAAAAGCCACTTCTAATATAAACAAAAAACTTAGCACTATTGTTCATAAATTGATAAACATAGAAGAAAATAAATTTTCTAACTCGCTTAATAAAACAGAATCAGATCTACTTAACAAGGACTAAATTTGCACCAAAAAACTCATCAAATTGGAATAAAAAAGTAGAGAATGTTATAATAAACGTAGAATCTTCAATTGAATTTGTATCGAACTCTATAAAAACATCATAAAAACATCGATTTGCAAAGCGGTCAAAAGCAAAATTTTTAAACATTTAGCAAGAAACGACACAAAAAATTCAAATCAAAATAAAATAAAAGAAAAAGTTTGTTTTATTTCAAATTATACAAAGGAAATAAGCTTGCTGTATTAGATAAAACTGACTATTATGAGCAGGTAGTCAATCTTATCGCAAACGGATCTTATTCGAAATTTTCTAAAAACGTAGTACTAAAAATAATCTGCAAAGCTAAAAGCTCTTTAAACAAATGCACAAATCTTACTAGTAAAGAAAGAGCTTAATTATAAATTGTAAAATTAATTAATTTTTAAAAACCAAAATAAATAAATCGTTTTCAAAAAATTACAATTTAAAAAAAATGCAGATGTAGATTTATTGTGTACATCTGCTATGGTATCTAAATTTCTCCACATGAAAAAATTCCATCTGTTACTTTGACTCACTAGTGTGTTGTAAAATACCATAAAAATTATCTGCTTTTAGAGACCTCCAAAAAAAGTCTTGTTTAGTCATAAATAAAATTTGTTTATACCAGGACAATTTACCGCACTCAATAAGACTTACAAATTTCAAAAACAAAGACAATTTAATATTTTTGGTGCAACCTTTAAGGCGCCATCTTGTTGTGTGGTACGTAGCTACCCAACATTTGAGCTCTGAGACTAGAACTGCACTAGAACTGCCAACCTCAACTGTCATTTTAAATTTCGGAATTTTAAAACAGACAAAACTCAATCTTCGGCTAAAAAGTTTAATACATTATTTGTGCATTAGTCATTTTACAGCGCGCGGATTTATTTAAACACTCCGCCAAGCGTCTAGCTTCAAAATTGAAACTTTGTGCTGTAAAATGAAACAAATAATGTAAATAACTATTTCATATCATGTCGTGTAGAACAGTATATCCCATATTAAAACGTAAATCAAAACAACTTACTATTCCCAAACAACGTGCATATTTCGGTTTTAGTTGTGTTTGTTGTTTTAGCATACATAATATAACAATTTAAAATTAGCTTGTAAGCAAAGAGAAAAAAATCTAAATATATTAAACTAGCATAATAATAATTATTAAACTGTCTGTTAACTAATAATTTCATGCACGTATACGTAATTATCGATACCCTTATAGTAAACCTGGACTAATTACTGTTTACCTAATTATATTCTTTTTCAATTTTACTAATCTAAAATATACGGAAGCAAAAAGCAATTTTAATGTAAAATGTTCTATAAATAGAGCGGAAAGATGCTGCCACGTTCTAGAAGAAGGTCGTCGTCAGTTGATGAATTATCGATCCTGGTTTGTAACAGTTGCATTTTTAAAGCAGATGTTTCTAAAAATAAAAAGTTTTATTTCTCAAAAATAAAGTAAAAAATTTCGTTCTACAAAAATAAAATAAAATCTTTTGTTTCAGCAAATTTCGAACAGCATTTTGCTGCTAACCGCCAATATATTAGGCCTGACGTCTTATCTCGTCGAAGATAAACAGCAACGAAGAGCTTTTCTCGAGACTCGACAATCATTGGAAATGAAGCTTGTTATCGAGGAGCAAAGCGCTGAGCAAGTGAGTTATTAACCTATAGCAAAAAATTTCAATTTCAATGAAGGTTGTTCGAATTTTTTTTGCAGGAGCGATTGCTATTGTCTGTTCTGCCAGAACACGTAGCGGTGCAAATGCGACAAGATCTCGATCAGGCCGACAGCCAATTCAAAAAAATTTATATGAGTCGTCATGAAAATGTCAGGTAAACACATTCTCATCACAATTATGTTTGTCTCGTGAAAGTGGATACTTCTTTAGAAAAAACTACAAAACAGCAAATAAATTTTATGGAAACTGGTTGTTGCGCAAATCGTTTTCAGACTTTTCTTAATTAAAAAAAAAGTTCTAATGAGCTTTTGAGGAATATTGAGATTTGTAGAAAATAAATTAAATTGTTTGTGACAGTAAATCTACACTTTCTTTAGTGTTTAAACAATCTTGATAGAAAGTTCAAATTAACGTTATATTAAGCGTTTTGTAATTACGAGTTTTCAATCAAATTCTCGTTTGCAGAGTAATTAACATTTAGCCTACAGTTTTACAAATCTGCAATAGATGTAATTTTTGATAGAATTTACTTTTTACAGACATCTGTTTGTAACCAAGTCTAAAACTCATTTAGCTTTTAAAATAAAATGCAAATATAACTAGTACTAACGTTTGTGGAACCTGGCTTTAAACTTTGATTCAACTTTAAGACAAGTCACAATAGCTCAGCTGATATCACTATTAAATCTTAAATTTGCTAAATTGGCGACAATTATCAGAAAGTTACCTACGTATCTGTAGGTTATCTTGATAGGTCAATCACCACACAAGAAAGTGCTTATGCCAGAACCTGCGTTCAACTCTCTTTTTTTAAGGATATTTTTCTCTCTGTGCGTTAGCCCTATTTCTCTAGTAAAGCTTTTAAGGCATAACACTGAAAATAATAGCAAAAAAAGATTTGGGGCTTGGCTCGAGTGCAAGTCTAGAAGTAGTTGTAGCTTGTAGCTTGGCTCAAACTCAAGTGGCTCTCAGTGCATCTTCGAGTGCAATAACAACAATAGTGTGGTCTTTGATATACTATAATTTTCCCATCCACTCTCTATCAAATAGCCAAATTTTGTGATAGATTAAAGTTACAATCACCGCAGGTTTTTTTAAATATTTTTAAGTGGTGTTTTTTGGTCTGACTTGTTTTTTTATGAGCTAGGTTGCGCCTACATTTATGTGTCTAACTAGAAAAAGACATAAAATGCAAATAAGCTTCTTAGTCTTTGTCGACAATCATGAAGTTAATGATGTTGTTAATCATTAAATATATAGCAGATAACTCAAGAAAACCCAACCACTCAGATCAACTCGAATCTTTTCCAACAATCAAGAGATTTATGTACAGATTTTACCAGTAAAATTTTGAAAATTGCATTATTCATGTTGACTCAAAATATACAATTATGTGGCTGTAAATTTGCCAATTTTATAATTTATTTTATGCTACATTTATTTTCAAATCCACACAATTTCAAATAGCATCTTTATTTGAGTTTGTTGATGCACATTTATGCTCTTGCTACAACTTTCTTACTTTTCGAAAAACTTGAAAAAAAAATTATTTGAACATGGTTGCCTGTCAAATGTCAAACTGCGCGATTTTATTGCATTTACTCAAGCTACTAAACTTAGATACTGTTTAAGAAAAAATAACCCTTTTCTTGGCACCTTGGTCAAAAACAACTTACACTTTTATCAATAAATGACATTGGTAGAAGAGGGAAGACATTTTTAAGTAGTAGTCTGGACTTGTTCAAAGCTCTAAGCTACAAGAAGTCCGTTTGCAAAATTGATTTAATTAGAGCAGCGCTCTTTGCTCTGTGATGCTTTGTTCCGCCTTTGTAATGCATTGTGTAACAAGAACTTCTACATCAAATGTGTGGGTATTTTATCTGTTCTGCTTTAGAGCCTCTTGTATACTCCTAGGCTATTCAGTCAATGCTCTGTATGTGTTGATAAATGTTTTTATAATACTAATAAATTTGAGTTATCATTTAATGATAAATATATTTAAAGTGCATCTGAAATTATTTGGAGTTTGTCTGAACTAAAAACAGATATTTCATTGGCGTCTAATGAGAGACTTTGGGTTGAAACAGGTAAATTAATTAAAACTTATTTCAAAACTTCAAATAATAAAATTAAACCAATCATTGTACAACATTAAAATTCTACACAGAGCGTTGCTGAAACGAAGATAGTAATATCGAATTTTATCAACCCTGTGAAAGTTAGATTGCAACTTTTTGGAGTATGCAACACTGAAAATGAAAGCTTTCTTATTGGCTGTTTGGCGTACTCTATAGTAAATAAATAAGTAGAGTTTACGCTTGGCCGCTGCCCTAAACACATTCATATCAAAATAATTATAATATATGTGATGCAATCTATCATGTTTACATACATGGCAATTAAAAAAACCTAAACCATGACTTTAAAGGCCGTGAAGCAAAAGTTCCTACATAACAATCAGGCCTTCTATTAATAAATTTGATTTTACTAAAAGCCAAAATTTCTAGCCATTATAAAAATACTACAAAATCACTACAAAAAAAATTGGCAAACATTCGGTTTTGTAGCATAAATAAAATATTCTACCCGTGAGTTTATGATTTGTCAAAATGCAAAAAAACATTTAACTCTTGGATTTAAAAAAATCAATAAGCAGTTAGTTATCTGATACACAAAAAAAGATTTAACACGTGGAGTCCTATTCCACTGTTAAATAGGTAAGCAAATGAAAACATATTTAGCTGGTAATCAAAATTTTGATCATTTTTCAGTATATTACGCAAAGAAAATTATAAACACATTTCTATGTGCTAGTATTCTTTCCAGGAGTCAGCATCTCACGCGCCCACAGATATCCTGCCAAACCCACTCCAATCCTGTTGATTTCGCATTATTCTGTTTTCAGATTTAAAACCTGCCTGTAGATGTTAATTTGTAATAAAAAACATATCAAGGTTTGTTCTTTTAATAACTGAATAACTATATTAAAAATCCAGAATCAATATATATAAGCAAATAATTGAAAGCAGTTTAAGATCACAAAGCTCAATTTAAAAGTTTTTTGTCAACAATTAGATTTCAAAAAGTTTCCATGTTTTAAGATTGAGTTGATTCAGGTATGTCGCTACTCTACATTGTCACCGCATTCTAACCTAAAAATAAGAAAAAAACGATGAGCGATTAACCTTAATGCTCCATGACGATCATTAAATTAATGTCATCTGTCTCTGCAATATTCTCGTCTTTGAATGTCTCGCCGCCCTTCGTACATATTTTGTTTGTAGAGCTGTCGTTTATAAATCTTTTATTTATAGAGTTACTGTTTATAGAGCTCACATTTATATAGCAATTTCTATACAGCTACTGTTAATAGAGCCGCTGTTCATAAAACTGACGTTTATAAAGCCGTCGTTTGCAGAAATGGCCATGAAAACCACAAAACGCAAAATCACAACGTTTTGTTTCTCTAAAAATAAACAATAAAGCATTAGTCAGCACAAAGAGCTGACTTGCATTATACTCACTCCAGAAACCTGTTATCAACACAAAGGGCAGGCTTGCAGTGTGTTCTCTCTCTCTCTTAAAATTATCAGAACATGGTTTTGAGCTTGTGCAATGGGCACAAAAGGCAAATTCGCATTATGCTCGCTCCAGATACATCTTATCAACAAAAAGAGTAGAGTCGCAATGTGTCTCTTTCTCTCAAAATTATTAATACTAATAAGTACATAATACTTAACTTGGCTTGTGCAATGAGCATAGCGGTTATAAACACAAAGAGAAGACTTATGACTTATGATGCGATGATCTTGACAATGATTTAACAACATTAAACTGTTTAATGAGCAAAGGGCAAACTCGTGATGCGCTCCAAAATTAAAAAAAGTACTGGATTGCATATGATTCAATACCTTTCACATCTTTACGCTCCAGTAATACTTTTCCAATATAATTAAGCCAATAACATTAACACACATTATAATTGAGGCAGACGTTCAATGAGAAAAACTGGCTCAAACACTTTTTTTCACTATAATATGAACTGTAAAGGTCATAATCTCGTCGACAACTGAATAATTAACCAAGCATCGTTCTACGGCACATTGATAATAGTATGTTTATATTATGTTACTCTAGATAAAGCACATTCCATGGCATGTAATAGCAATGAGATCAGGTATATCTTACAAATATTGGCTGGAATAGATGCAGTTTTGTTCAGGGTTATGACATTATTAGATGTGGCTAAATTGCTGCAGATATGGCCACATGTCTAAAGAATTTAACAATAACTTAACCTGTCCTAAATGTAGTAAAAATCCTAATTCAAAGCGAAAATAGAAAATATATATATAAGCTCTTCGTCGATGATATGATAAGTATTTTGGAACAAAAATGTAAGTGTAAGCACAACCGTTAAATTACAAAAAAAACTTTCAGTCTATAAGTAGATTGTCTAAATTGTCTTCAAATTATATTTTTTTATTTTAATTGTCAAGGTTGTCTAAATAATAAAGATGGAATTGATTTATTTCTGTAGAATGAAGAACCTTTGAAATTATGTTTAACAGATTAATAAAGACATTTCGACTCAAGAAACAAAATTAAATGGGTATTAAATGGAGGTTTACAATCAATAACAGAGCGTGAGATGCATGGATTTATTTTGACAATAAATTACAGTATACAGTTAAACCTTCACTAATCTTGATAATAATAGCTTTTGGTGGCTACCTATTTTATTTAGATATGGCAGTATGTGTGATATATTTTATAAACACCTGATTTTTAATTTACTTGAACATTTAAAAGAAATATGGAATTCACAGGTCTGAATTTATGATTTTAAGTAAGATTTTTGAGATCATTGTATTATATAGAAAAATATAAAAATATAATTGAAAAATTTGGATTAGAATAAATTATAAAATCTTCAACAAAAGATACTAACTATAGTTCTACACTTATTATTGACCACCTTATTACAAACTGTCTAGTACTGAAATATGAGATTTTACTTACTTTAAAAATTGGTGACTATTACGTGTTTCACTAAGCAAAACAATCGAAGTAAGAAGCTTTAACAGCTATAAGCAAGAAAACTTTTTAACAACAAATGACAAACAAAGTAGAATGAAACAAATCTGTTAGTTAATTCATCGAGAGACTTTTCAACTTTGGTTATTGATTGCTTGTGTCTTGCAAAACAAACTAGAATAGTTCTTAATTGCCCGTCATGAAAAAATAATTGTTTAAAGAATTGATACGGCTCTTTTTGTCTATGACATAAAAAGATAGTAAATACCGTGTTAGTTACAAAAGATGAAGAAATGTAGAATGAAAATAAAAAGTTCAGAAATAAAGTGCAAAGACAAATTCAGCCAGCTAAAAATAAATATTTTTATAACATTAGGAACGCAAACTGATTATAGAAAAGCTTACAAATTCTGTTGTTTTTCAAAAATCAACAAGAAGTAGAATCAAATTTAATAGAATGGAAACTTATTGATCCTATGAAGATAGCTACGGAATTTAATAGTACTTGTTTTCTTTCCAGTGTTCTGGTTCAAGATTTAGTGGATCATACAAATAAAGCCGTAAACAACATAACATAAATTATAAAACACTTTCTTAAGCACCATAGATAATTATGAAAGAATTAAAGGCACCTGTAAAAACGTTGAAAAATACTACTGAAAGTACTACTGGAATTACAGCTGATAAATTAGAAGTGGTTGGTAAATGATTATTGTAAAAAACACTTATTGTATTACCGAATATTTATTTCATTAGGTTCTATTTAATTTACCAACACATAAAATTTAAAAAATGAAAATTTTACGAAATAGATGTATAGGCAGTATATTAAAAGTTAATCGGTATACTTCGATTAAAACTTATGACAGCAAATTAGAGAATTACAAACAATACAATGCTGTTTATCTTTAAAATCAAAAGCAAAATGCTACCTGATTATATAATAAAATTATACTAGTAGGTGATTGTCAAATGAAATGTTAATAATTTTTCTGTCGTAAAATTTAATTATAAAAAATCATTTAATTACTCTATCGAAAAGTTTTCTTATGTTTCGTATGCATATCAATAAATGTAAAAAACTGTAAAAATGTAATTAGATCATAAAATTTACTGAAAAGTTACGTTTTTCAAAATATTGTTTAGTAATTATGTTTAACATATTTTGTATTAAGTTTTATTTTGCTTGTGGTCTTAAGATTTATGTGTAAACTTTTTAAGTCTAGTTATATAGCTGCAGCATTTTTCTAAAGATTATTATGTTTAACCCTTTCTGCCCTGTAGGTACAGCAGTTTTACTAGTATCAAAAATCATTACGGTTTTTGACACTTAATGACAATAACAATATTATTTTTTCAATAATATATAATTGTTATAAAAACTTGCTTCAAATTTTCAATTAGTGTAGGTGTAGTGTAGTTTCAATTACGTAGGTCGCATACTATTTTTCTTGCTACTCCAGTCGAAAGTACGTGGTTCCGGCTGCGATTCCACGGCTGAAAGTGTATCTTTCATGCACTGATAGAGCTATGGCTTTTAGCGGGAGTAAATAGCCGAGGGCATCATGGCGCGCAGTTCAGGTCCTGCACTTGCTGCCGTGAAATCGCAGCCGACACTACGTACTGTCGACCGGGAGTAGCAAGAAAACTAGTATACACTACACGGGCAGAAAGTTGAGATTCCTGCACTGCGCGTCATAATGCCCGAGGCGGAGCCGATGTTGTAGTGTAATATACTATTTTTTACTCCACCCGCCGAATTTCTTTTAGTTTAACGTTTAACAATTCTGTCATAATGACTTTTGTGGTTGTGTTGCTATGGTAGCGGCTAGAAAATGCAGGCCATGAAAAGTCGCTCATTCTGGCGTAAAATGCGGCCAGAAAGAGCGTACATTCGGCGGGTGGAGCAAGAAAAAGTCATTTTACAATGTAAAGTGAATAATAAAATGGACTTTTATAGAATGCAATGTTTTAATTTTTTTTTTATTTTATTATTTATTTATTTATTTGTTTATTCATTTATTTATTAATTTATTTGTTTACTTATTTAATTTTAACGAGCTTTTCAAATAATTTCAGGGTGACATTAGTGTAAAGAGAACGTTAGTAAAATAGTAATTTATTGTATAAGTGTTTCAGAGAGCATTTTATCCACGCAAGAATGTTTAAACGCGAGAGCTTGCTCGAGCGTTTAATTTTCTTAAGTGGATAAAATGCGAGTGAAACACGAATGCAATATAACGTTTTATCCACAATTACAGCGATTTAAAATCAAAAAATGATTTGACATTACACTCTGACAGCGGATGTCACCTCAAAAATCATTGAAATTAACTAAAAAACATGGGAGGTGTTGAATCGTCGCTATTTATTTTCGATTGTTTATCGACTCCATTTGTATAAAACGCTGTGCAAGTTGGTGAAAATGGAAGAAAGTGATACTGTTCCTGAGACAATTCTTGAGGAAGCTGAAGAAGCGACTCGCCAGTTATTGCCTGCGAAGTCCAGGGAACATTATGAAAAAGTATTTTCAGAATTTAATGAATGGAAAGAAGAACGGGAGGTAATGACAATAAATGAGGAAGTTCTGCTGTCGTATTTCTTAAATTTGAAGAAGAGGTATGCAATTTCATCCATGTGGTCGAAGTACTCGATGCTGAAGGCAGCTATAAAGGTCTATAAAATGTATTGAATATATATTTAAGAATGTATTGTTTCATTATTCCACTAGTGGAATAAAGTGATTTCATTATTCCACTAGTGGATAAAGTGTTACTTTATACGGTTTGTAAGTGTGGATAAAACTTCAATTATAAGGTAATTGTAGATAAAAAATGTTATTGAGTTTGTTCTTGATTAATTTTAGATTAGTTATTGACTATTTTATAATAGTTGGCCATGTATAAAATGTATTCTTTAAACTGCAAATTATTTCCTTGACAACATGTAAACTTAATTTTAAAAAATCTTCAATTACGTGTTCTTCTTTTTTATAATTCTCATAATAAAAAATGTATAATAATGGTAATAATTTCTAATAACATCAACATGTTGTACATAATCTTTTAGACAAAAAGTGTTCCTTATTTTCTCGGGAAAACCGCAAATAGAACTCCGATAAAGTTCATATTATGACAGCAGCAATTAGTAGTTAATAGAAGACTGTTCAAGGGAGAATGATGCCTAGTAATTACAGCAATGTGTAACGGCATGGAATAGGTGTCGAAAACTATACACGTTAGATACACCAAAATTAATCGAAGATCAAATAACAAGATTTTATTTTTATATCGGATAAATCGTTCAATTTTATTCAAAATTTTTGACTTGACAATTTTACGAGTTGAATTTGCACATTTTCTATTCCGGTGAGGCCCAAGCTCGAGGGTTTATCTTTGAATTCAATAAAACGACAAAAACAAAAAAAATATATTTTTATAATTTTAACAATGATTGTAAGGAATTACTTTGTGCTTTTTGACACCTTTTTACTGCTTAATTTTTATTTTTGGTTTATTTTTGACTTTCGCTGTCTTATTTTTTTTTAAATTATTGAAAAAATTTAGTTGGACATTTACATAAAATTGAATCTATAACTTTTATATGATAAGATTTAATTTTTTAAGTTAAATATTATACGGACATTTTATACTAACTAAACAACGGATTATACTACGTGAATTAAAAGTGACAAATGCTTAATTAAAGGCACAATAACCTGACTTGCAGCAAGTATCTAAATTTACCACCCATCTTGAAAAATTAGAAATACTTTATAAACTAAAGAAAACTAATTTATTATATGAAAACGCAAAACACTTCAACTAGATCAAGACACAAGAAATAGTTATTTTTGATTCTAGATTGCGAAATGATTAATTTTGAAAATGGAAGTTTGAACCCATTTGCAAATGCAAAAGGTTTTCGTAGTCGTGTATCAAACGATATACGAAATAATAAAAAGTAACTATGTCAAAAATTTGCAAAATGTTATCGCCATCAGTTTATTAATACATAAAAAATAAATTGTATGTTGTGACCGTCTAATAATGATGATAGCAACCAAGTCAAAACAATACGTCAAAAAAACAAACAATTTTATAAAACGTTTAGTTTGTTCACCGTTTGTAATGTGTGAAAGTGATAATGAAATCTACCTTTCGACGTAACGGAAGCCGTACGAAATGCAGTGTCTTCTCTTATTCCGCAAAAATCATGTAGGCAATATAAAGCTGCATACAAAGAGTTTACGCAATAGCCTCATTTGAAGAAAAAATCAAAAGTTTTAACGGAAACTAAAATTGAGAAATTTATTAAAGAAGCGCCCGATGAATGTTTTTTACTAATAAAAGTAATTGATTATTCATTGAAAAAAATAAAATTTCAATTGTTCAAACTGTGGTTGTCTATAAAAACCTACAGGATGCAAAGTACTGGATGTAAAAGTATTCTGCGTTCTGTAAACAAAAAACAATCACTTTGCGTTGTAATGGTTATCATGTAAATATTGACAACCAGTTGTTGGAAAATAGAATTTTTAGTATGTTTTGAAGGGCCGCAAATCATGCCTGAGTACACATAGGAAATAAACTACAAAAAATAGTGTAGTAGATTAAATTAGTCAAATATTTAAAGATAAACAATTTATTGTTGAAAAAAAATTTAATAAAAGACAATGCCAGAAGCTGTTCTTTCAAAAATAGACATTTAATGAAACTGCTGGATGACATATATAAAGTTTAAAATTAGTCTAAAAACGTCTCTATTAAACATTTTAGATTTTTTAAAGTTTCTAACAAAACCTTAAAACAACAATTTTAATAGAAATGTTGTTCTGGTTCAAGCTGGAGTTGCGGAAAGAGTATTGTTGAACAGATTATTTTATATTAACAAACAAAGTTTAACAATCAAATCTATCGACTTGGATGTTTTTATAAGACAAAACAATGTACAGTTTGTAGGTATAGTAGAACACTAGTTATCTGGATTATAAATTTTATTTGAAAACTTAAACAATTTTTGAAATAGCCAATTATTTTGGTAGAAACGGTTTTAAACATGACGGTGAAGAAGAAATGGTATATCTTTTCGTTTATTAATAAATATGAATAATTGCGACAATGAATAAAATCTAATTGATTGCTTTGAAATTTTTAACACTATAAACTATTAAACAAGTTTTACCACTGACCAAACAGTTTTGTTATTAAATCTCGAGAGTTTTTTGAACCACCATGTGATTATCATCAGGAGGTGAATAAAATTAACTTATTATTTGCTTGCTTTACTTTGTTTAGGAAATTTTTGTAAAGTTTTTCTTATAATAATCTGACTAAGGAGCTAAAAAGACGACCGTTATCTTTGTTAAGAGCATTAGCTTTGTTTTTATAAATTTCAATAAATTTGGCGACGTCCGGATGTCGATAGTTATTTATTTGCTTGACTAATTTAAGCTGTGAATACTTGTATTATGACTTAAAACTTATTTACTTTATACTATTTTATATATTTTGCTACACTAATTGTTTAAATTTTGACTGCTTGTTTTTTCTTATTAGACTAAAGACTTTTGCGTCGGCGGGTTGATAATATCATTGATGCTTTACATTTAAAGTTGACAATAATCTAGTAGCCATAAAACAACAAATTCAATAATTTCTATCGTTTGTGTGCTAATATTCAATAGAGACGATATATTATCAATTAAAAACAATAATAAATTTATGTTTACGCTGCTTGACAAACGCAAAGCTACGTACTCAAAGTTATTGAAAAGTTGCGGCTTAAAAAGTAAAACCGGCATATGAATGCTTTTAAATGAATTATGTCAAAAAAAATAGAGAATTATGTCACAGAATTATGTCACAGAACGTCGATCTTGTAAGTGACCTAACTGATGTCAGCTGTCAGCAACAAAACAAAGCTAAATATAACTTAAACCAGTTTAGTAATACGATCTATCAATAAACTACTTTTTGATCAGTTTAGTTATGACCCAAAGTAGATGAAGTATTATTATTAAGTATTGTACAAAATTTTCTCAACCTATATAATTTAAAAGCCATTTTGAAAACTATATTTTTTATATCTTTTTAAAATTTTTAGAATTTAATTTTCTATTATTATCTCTAAATTGAAACGATTAATTTATCTTCACTATAAAAGTGGCAGACAAATGCTTTCTAGATAATGTTAGTTCTTGTTTAAGGCTTAATTTATTAATTTCTAGCTTTGTAACATTGAGAAAAGGAGATTAGTACTATCAAAACTTAAAAGCTTTTGACACATGATAAAATTTATTCGGATACATTTTTAGTAATTTTGTTGTTTGAATTTCGTTATATTATTGATATAACGAGAATATTAGAGGGCTTATAAGAAGAGGCTGCCAGGTGACCAGACGGTCAACCTAGTCAGCTGCAAGGCTCAATCGATAAGAGACTTCCCTGAGGCGATTGTTTTTTTAGTACCGTTTAATTACCTATTCAATCAAGCAATAAACGTTGGATATACGTGAAATTCATGTGTGTTTGATTTGCTTATGGACGCCGAACAAACACGTTCAAGAAGCTGAGGAAACTGTACTATCTGCGTGTGTAATTTGTAAAACTTTCAAATGCATAAGCCCTTTTGTGATCATGGCCAAAATAATTAATGTTACAACTTTGCCTGTAGTTAAAGAAATATTAAGTATGATAGTTTCTTGAGATTTATTAAAAAAAAACAATGCTATAAACATAGCTAAAAAATTTCAGTATTTACGAGAGAAGAAATTGACAAATTTGTTAGTAAAATGCAAAACAATATTCTTTTAATGATATTGCTTTTTCGTACACTTTGCAAAGATGCAACATCTCGTTTCCGCAATAGCAAAACGATGAGAATCCTGACAATGAATACGAAAATAATTACATTCAATTTGGAGTCTCTCAAAAGATGGAATTTATGTTCATAACAAAAACTAATTTCAATCTGAGTTATTGAAAATACCAGACACCAGGCTTACGTTTAATATTGCGACAGACCTTATAACAAATGAAAATTAATACCTATATATTTTTTAGACGAGATCAACTGATCGGTAGTAAAAGTACAGTGCTTTTTGTAGATACCGACTATATTTGAGATTTTTTTATGTAAAAATATATGCAAAAAGTTCGGGTCGTATAATTATAAGTCATTTCTGTTACTTGACGTTATTTGTAATGTTATTGCGCTGTTAAAGCACAATTTTACCTTAATACCTTCTATAATAATATATATTAATAGATTGTTTAAAAGTTTGCAAAGAAGATAAGCAATAATATCAAGTGAACAAAAAGATTTCAGATAAGAAAACGAGTTGGAAGTATTTTGCATATAATTCTTTCAAGCAATCGGTTATAGAATAGGTCTAATTGCTATTTAATTTTTAAGCATTGCAAAAATAAGCTTTAACCATAAAATACTTTTTTTGTAATGTGAAAATTATTGTAATTTGAAAAAACAGATTTCCTAGTTATTGTAATTTATTGGTTATTAAAAAAAGGAATATATAATTCTAAGATTTTGGATCATAAAACGCTTCTCTGTAAGACATCGGTTACGTTGAATTACGTAGATCGTTTTATAATAATAATCTTTATTGTAAACCGAAATAATAATTTTTATAATAATATAAAACAAAAAACAACGATATAACTACAAATCAAACAATTATCCATAAGAAAACATGCAATGATTAATTAGTAGTAACGGGTTGTAGTAGGGACCGTTTCAGTCCAACTATAAAAAAATATGTTAGTAACAGAAGATAAGACGTTAATAGGTATATTTTGCAGTACGAGTGTGTGGCATACTAAAACAGTTAAATAGTTCAATAAAAAAAAATGTGAGCCGTCACGGGACGTCTGGTTTTTTTTTGTCATAGAAAAATTCTGATTTACAAATCAAAGAAGATTGATCTAGACAAATTTTGTGACCGGTGTCTAAATGATGTTCAGCTAGTGATGTCTGTCTGTTTCCTAATGTCAACTTTGCCACAGGAGCACGGTATTTTCTATTTTATAAACACCTTTAGACAAAAGTCAGTCAAATCTGTCTTTTGGAGATGTTAAATTTCCAAGATTTTTGTAGGTGGTTTGAAGACCGTTCTCAATCCTTGTTTACGAAGAATTTTTCCGATTCTGTCTGTAACCCCATGAACAAATGGAAGAAAAGCAGTTCCAGTATTATTTTTTGACTCTGTTGTTTTCGTGCGAGGATGTCGATGGTGGTTTATAATACATTGAATATTCTGTTTCTTATATCCATTATTTCTATGACTTTGGGCCATGAAAGTCTTTCTTCTTCAAGTATTTGTTTCTTTGAAAAAAAATAAAAAAATTTATTTTCGATTGCGATAACTCAATAATTGATTTAATTAGTGACTCAGTAATAGTTATATTTATTTTTGCTTTTCACGGTATTATTATTGCCGTCTGGAAGACCAGGTGGTATTAAAGCAGCAATAGTTTTTGATTTTGACGCCACAGTAAAAGGGTGATTTAGAAGTGAACACGTTTTGGATTATGTTTCCAGAATTTGATCACAACAGTAAAGTTTTTGGTAAGAAACCGTTTTTTTAATAGAACGATGTATTTAGGGTTTATAATTACTGCCCCGTGGGCTAAAATGTGATTAATAATACGAAAATCCGCCGTGTAAAAGTACGGTTAGATTTTTGTAATTATTGTTTTTGTGTAAAAGATTTGAATTTTTTTAGATTAACATCTTAAATTTGTAGAAAATAAAATATTGCTGTTTTTCTGGTTGTAGCTCAAACGCTGACAAAGATTGACGAGAAAATAAATAAAAAATTAAAGGTTTATTTTGCATAGTTAAGTGAAATAAAGTGCGGTCTCATTGGATAGTATATAAATTTGGCAAAAATTATTACATACATTTACCACCAAGCTTTTGCTTACCTCACATCTTTAAATTTTTTATAGAAATGATTGAAACACGGTGCTTTTTGAAACGTTATTGATAATATAAATAAGTTTTGGCGTTGAACTAACACTTTTTTCTTCAAGTGATGAAATGATGACGTCACACGATGTCTGGCTTAACGCCTGGTGTTCTAGACGGCACTTGTAATACTGTGACAATTGGTCGATGATAGCTAAAAACTGAAGATAGACTGAAGTATCCAAGCTTATAGTCGCGAGTGAGATAACGCAAAACGGAATGCGGTTGGTTTACCCGCGTCTATAGATGTTTTACATCAAAAATCTATGGCCCAAATGGCTTGTGCAAAACAACGTAGTGGAATAGACTAATTAAGTTTTATCTTTTACAAGCGATTTTTCTTTATGTTAATTTTAAAAAGCAAAAAAAATATATTTTTTTTGGACTTTTTCTAAGCCCATGGTCAACTATTTTGGATGCAAGAATTCCAAATAACACCGCAATATTCTAAAATAAGTCTAACCAGAGAACAAAATATTTTCATAAATGACAATAATGTTTTTTCGTATATTTTTTTATAAAACTAACAACGCGAAATGTTCTGTTTATTTTATTATGTTAATGAACGTTTACTCTGGAGAATTACAGATATTACCTATCATCAACTCTCAAAAGTTTTTCGATTATTCCTACGTAGTGTTTAAAGAATATTGATGATTCCATTTTAAAAATACATTTTTAAATATTAAGAGACAGGTTGTTTGATTCAGACCATTATTTTAGTGAATCAATACCTATTTAGCATAATTTTATGAAATTTCTATTAATCAGTCATGCGTCGATCTAGTTTTAAAAGTATAAATACAAACCTGTGCAAAAATTAATAATAATCTGGTTTCTTATATAACATAAATAACAATAATAATAAAATATAATACTTTAATTAAACCACTGAGTTAATATTCCCCTCTTGCGCAAAATTAGGTTGAATTACGTCTCAAAGCCGTTGATAACTGATAATATTAAGTTGCTTATTAGAATCCATAATAAGGCTGAAGATCTATAATGAGAAACACTAGAGCGAATTCTTACTGAAATTATTATAAATCATTAAGAAATTTTAGAAAACTTGATATTAGAAACGAAAAGAAAACTTATTTTGAATTTTAAGCACGTAGAGTAAAAGAAAGTTTTGACAAAATCTAAAAAAATTGGAATTTCGTAGACAATCTTTCAAAACTCTAGAGCACTTAATTGAACTGAACGTCAGTGATAATTACTTTATAGATAGTTTGCCGAAGTGCCAAACTAATAATAATGATATTATCAACGTTAACGTAAATTGCAAGCATCAAAATATTACGGATACAGTTTTTAAGTTTAGTCTTGTCTCCGAAACTAGAAAATTAAACAGTATAACTAAAAAGTTGATGAAACTAATAGAATAATTGTAACTAAAATAAAATCATAATGTTTTTATAACTCATCCATTGATCAATCAAAAATAGCGTCATACTAGATTAATTATAAAAAGTAGCGTTATTGATCATTTGTACGTAATTAGTTATTTTGTTGGTTTTGTCATTTAAAGTTCGGTGGTTACGATTGGCTATTGCAATATAGTTTAATAATAATTCAATTGTTTTTAAAAGATATTATATCGGTAACATTTATCCAGAAAAAGTAATAACTTTAAAATGACTAATATAATGTTCAAAAACACTCTAAAAGTCTAAAATTTAATTCTTCTGTTAGAAATGGTAGTTTTAGCTTCTTGGAAAAATTATGTTTTGACATTTTTTTTGTCACCTTAAAAAAATCTTTGTCTTGATAGAACATAACAAGTGTCAATATGTTGTGTAAATTATCTGCCAACCATTTAGAAATTAAACTGAAAGAGAGTATTTATTTATCTCTAGTGGTTTTAGAGTTACAAATTGGTTTAAGTTTATTTGTTTCTGGAATTTTGTGATTTTGCAAAAAATGTAATATTTATATACACAGACAATTTTTGACTAAAAGTTGTTAGTTAAGCTTGAAATTATTGATTTGTGTTGTATAGTTGACGGTTTCAAGAAGTAAAAAAATTTCTGAAAAACAAGCTACGTGAATCACCCTGTATACGGGTTGATGACTGGTGAAAAGAAAGCAATTTTTTCTCTTTCCGTATTACTTTAGAGACTTTAGAGCATCTAAACAACGTCAATATTATCGTCTTGATCATTAATTTTTTTCTCTCATTTCACTTTATTAACAAATTTTTTGCTGTGGTCAATAGTGGTGAATGATCTACTCTGTGAGTTAACGCAAAGAGGTCACTGCGTACTAGGGTACGCAGATGATCTCACAATTCTAGTCAGAGGCAAGCATGAAGGTGTCATTTCCAGCCTAATGCAGAACGCCATGAACACAATCAAAAGATGGTGTGATAAGGAGGAACTTTGTGTTAACCCTAAAAAGACCACCATAGTCCCATTTACCAGACGTAAAAAGCTAAACTTTAAAGCTCCGCAACTGGAAGGACTATGGATTCAATTTTCCAACGAAGTGAAATATCTAGGAGTAACCCTAGATAGTAAACTTAAATGGAACACCCACGTCGACAAGACTCTTGCCAAAGCAACGGGCTGCTTTTGGGCATGTCGAAAGCTCTTTGGCAAGACATGGGGTCTAAAGCCGAAAATGATACACTGGTTGTACATTACGGTAATAAGACCCATCGTCACATACGCATCTCTTGTATGGTGGACGAAAACCAGAGAAACAACGACACAAAGCAAGCTGCAGAAATTGCAGCGGCTTGCGTGCCTGGGCATTACAGGAGTCATGTGCACGGCTCCTACTACCGCTCTAGAGGTGTTGCTGAACTTAACGCCCCTTCACCTACAGGTGCAAAGGGAGAGTTTGCAAGCATCTCTGAGGCTGGCCCAATCAAAGAAATTCAAATTAGGAGACCGAACAGGTCACCTCAAGATACTTGACCTTCTGCAGCCGGGTTTTCTTGAACAACCAAGGGACGTCATGTCAATAATGCATGACTTCGAAACCCCGTTTGAAACAGTCATTACTGACCGTCATGCGGCTCGAAGTCGAATCGCACAAATTGGCGTGAACTCCTCTATCTGGTACACAGATGGATCAAAAACAACTAAAGGGACAGGTATAGGAATCTATGGTCCAAAATACCGAGCAACAATAGCCCTAGGTAGCACACCCTCAATTATGCAAGCTGAGACACTTGCTATAGATCTAACTGCCCAAGAATGTCTGCGAAGGCGTATTAAAGGCAAAAAGATCTGCATTCTGTCTGACAGTCAAGCGGCCATAAGAGCTGTCAGTGCAAATAACACTAAGTCTCGAATGGTCTGGGAATGCAGACAGTCCCTCAAAAACTTGGCAATGGGCAACAAGATTGCCTTCATTTGGGTACCAAGTCATGAAGGAATTGAAGGAAACGAAATTGCCGACGAATTAGCGAAAGCAGGTTCGAAAGCTCCTCCAATAGGCCCCGAACCGTTCTGTGGACTAACGAAATCGCATGAACGGACGGAGATCCTTAGGTGGGAATTGGCAACTAAAATGCGCCACTGGAAGAATACTCCTGGGCAAAGACAGGCGAAGATATTCATCGAATATTCGCCAGAGAATGCAAAAAAGCTTCTTCTTCTATCGAAGAATGATATAAGAATCATTGCAGGCTTATTTACTGGACACTGCTCAGTAAGGTATCACCTTAAAAAGCTGGGTCTGGTGGACAATGAGAACTGCAGACTATGTGAATCGGAAAGTGAAACCGCTGAGCACATACTCTGTAATTGCGGTGCGCTAGCGTCCCAAAGGCTGAACTACTTAGACAGTGCGAGACTAACGCCTGTCGAAGTCAAAAACAAGCCACTTAGGAATATACTTGGCTTTACAAAAAGTCTAGAATTCCTGAGGAAACAATGAGCGTAGGGTTCAAGAACAATAGATCAAATTGGTCGCAGTTCTGTAAGGTGGAAAGCGCCAAACGACCCCTTCTCAATCTACAAATCTACAATCTCTTTCCGTATTACTTTAGAGACTTTAGAGCATCTAAACAACGTCAATATTATCGTCTTGATCATTAATTTTTTTTCTCTCATTTCACTTTATTAACAAATTTTTTAAGTTGTTTTTTTTATAATATAATTTAAAAAATTTATTGAAAAAAATGGCAGTTAATTTTTACTGTTTATAAAATGTTATGAAATTTTAATATTATGGGTTTAGTTTTAACAAATTTTAGAAAAAACAACGCTTTAACGAAAAATAATATAGAGAACTAGGTATATACGTAAGGTTTTACGTAAGAGTGGAGACACGCATTTAAAATTAGTTTTCTGACTTTCAAATTTGCTCTATTCTATTTAATATAGAAGAATACAAAAATAATCATCCGCTTACTACCTTCTTTTATAGTAGCGTAGATGTGATATTTTCTGTTTGAATTACCATCACAAAACTCTGTAGCAAAACGTAAAAGCAAAAGAGATGATCCAAAGATATAAAATTGTCTAATAAAAAATTCTTCATAATTTTTACTGATTTGCAATATTTTCTTTTATTTCCAGTATATTATACGCTGACATCGTGGGATTTACAGCAATATCGTCAACGTATTCTGCTCAAGAGCTGGTAAAAATGCTAAACGAGTTGTTTGCTAGGTTTGACAAGCTTGCAGAGGTAAGTATTTGTATATTTCAATGCAGAGTAATGTACCGTGTTTTTTTTCTAGAAATACCAACAACTACGAATTAAAATTTTAGGAGATTGTTACTATTGTATTAGCGGAGCGCCGAGAGAACGTCCAGATCATGCGGCTTTATGTGTACATATGGGCCTATCTATGGTAAAAGCAATTAAGTAAGTTTATGTTATATACATTATTATTTTATTTGTACGCTGTTAATGTTTACGAAAAAGTCTAAAACTACTGCTAATTTGTCTTCCAAGACCTAGGATTTGTTAGTTTAAAACAATTTGGTTCAGCAACGGTAAAACTCGTTTAAAATATTTTAGTTTATTCTGTTTATATTTTTACCTTCAGTCATTATTGTAATTACATAAGAACAAACCTGTAAAAGGTAGGTAATATGTATCTTCCCTCTCTTGAGCAGAAAAACCTACTTGATTACACTGTACGACGTTGCTATGTAATTAACCGCAAGCAACAATTTATGGTTTTATGATTAATAATTTGATACTTTGACACTTGAATTTAATACTTTGGAATGTTCTTGGTTTTTTTGGTGAAGAAAGACCGTGAAAATATGCCATTGAAATCTTTTTGGATGAATAGTTTGTTTTGTGTCGTTTGGCCCAGCGCATGTACCGCTCGCGACATTTTTCTGGTATTATATTGGTTTGTAGTTTCTGCTGCAGTTTTTTGCAATAAATCTGGTGAACTAGAGTTACTATTAAACATTTTAAGCTTTTTAAAGATTTCAAAAACAAGCACAACACTCGCAATTCTTTTTTCCGGAAATCGTCTTGAAAGAACATTTTCCTGCTTATTTACGCGCAGGAAAATACAATTTTTCGGACTTTCGAAAAGTTAAATGAAATTGTCGACGTTTTGCACTCCAACGGTAGAGGCGTCATCAGGACAGGGAAATAAAGATGAGAACAAGCACGGTAACTTGACGTGTAAACCACGCTAGAGGCGAAACTTGTTCTGGCTAGACCTCGTTGCTGCTTGGATTTAGATGGTAAGCTAGGAAGAGACCGCGGTGGGAGGGGCAAAAGAGAAAGCTGGGAAGAAAGCGGAAGCGCTTTGTGATGATGGCGAAGGAGTGTTTACAAACAAGGACTTCCAAACGTTTGAGAGATAATAACCTGCATCTCTATTAAAGTTGTTTGGGTGTTTTACAATTTCAATTGCTTCTCTAATTTTTCTGTCATAGAAAAATTTTGATTCACAAATCAAGGAAGATTTATCTAAACAAATTTTATGACCGGTGTCTAGATGATGTTCAGCTAGTGATGAGTGCGACCATAAACCCGAATTTATGCATCTTTTATGTTCAGAGACTCAAAGTTTGATTGAACGTCCTGTTTCCTCAATGTAAACTTTGCCACAAGAGCACGGAATTTTATAAACACCTTTTGACAAAAGAGAGTCAAATCTGTCTTTTAGAGATGGTAACATTTCTATGATTTTTGTAGGTGGTTTAAAAACCGTTTTCAATACTTGTTTACGAAGAATTTTTCCGATTTTGTCGGTAACTCCATGAACAAATGGAAGAAAAGCAGTTCCAGTATTATTTTTCGACTCTCTCGTTTTTGTACGAGGATGTCGATGACAGTTTATAATACGTTGAGTATCCTGTTTCTTATATCCATTATTCATTAGGCTAGTTGTTAACCGGTCTAATTCTGTTTGAAGACTTGATGTTTGACAAACCGAAAAAGTGCGATGAACCAAAGATTTAATGACAGACAATTTTTGAGCAGGATGATAATGAGATATCGCATGAAGATAGCAATCTGTATAAGTAGGCTTTCGATATATTGTATGACCCAAAGACCCGTTAGAAAAACGTGTTACCAAGACATCCAAAAATAGAAGAGAATTTTGATTCTCAGTTTCCATTGTAAATTGAATATCTTTATTTAGCCCATTTAGATGATTTAAAAAGTCTGGCAAACTGTCTTTACCGTGAGGTCAAATAATAAACGAGTCATCTACATATCGAAGCCATACTTTAGGTTTTAAAACCGATGTTTCAAGTGCCTTGCTTTCAAAGGATTCCATGAAGATATTAGCAATGACAGAAAACAGAGGAGAATAGTTGTGTTTGTTGCTGGCCTTGAGTGTATTTTTCTTGCTATATCCAGCTTATTTTGAATCAAATTTTTTGATATAGACCTCAGCCACCGTTGTACTTTGCCACCCTCTATGCTTTTTTAACTTTGTAATGTTGCCCCCAGCGTCTACTAATAAAGTCGCTGAGCTGCGGCGCATACAATGCCCTGTGTATGTATTCCAGAGGTTTAACTAACTCAACGTTGCAATTTTAGAAGAGAATTTTCCTAATGATTAGAGCTCTACTGGTTGGACAGTAGGTACATTTCTTTTGCTTGTAATTTACAAATAGGCGCCGGTGTGTTGTACGAACTGGATTATAACCTTATTTTTAATATGTAGGTTTAGAATTTTTGAAAATCAGCTGTCTTCTTTTTCGCAAAATTTACTTGATTTTGTCAGTTTTCTATTGCCGAAGTAGATGGCATTTGACGATTTCCTATTCCTGAAGTTTCCTGACATTTTCTTCAACGTTTCCGGCAACAAATTTAGTGTTGTCAAATTTGCTGCTTTTGTTATACATGGGGGTGTCAATTCCAAATCACTTTTCATATTAATTATCTGATTTTTTTTGGAAATAAGTACGAAATTATTTGTAAAGCACCAACTGTAACTAACTGATGACATTTATCGTTCGGCGTTATATTCTTTAAGTCACCTCAATTTTTGTTATCAAAAACAGCAGACCGAGCACAAAATATTTCATATTCCATTTGTTGTCTAGCAACTTGCCTAGGAACTAATGCACAATGAAATTCAGTGCAAAATGTAGCTTCCTAAAATTCAATTTGCACTCTACTGATGAACATTTTTTGATGTGGTCATCAGTAAAGTCATCAGAAAAGTTTATTTCAATGTTGTTTACTGTGATGTTAAATGGTTACCAGAGAAAAAATGTGTGAACTGCTAAATTTTTGCATTGATAGTAGGCATTTAAAAGTCAGTTTTAGAGGTAACCGTAGAAAAAAAATGTTTTGCACAGTATATAAAAATTAAATGCACAATTTCATTTTGATAGTAGCTACAAAAATGACAAATGACTATTTGAAGCGAAGCACTTATAACAGACCACTAATAAAATTGTATAATATGACCAAAATCTAAATTTTAGCCAGAAAAATACCAAAATTATAAGTTTTTTAACAAAATAAACACAACGTAAACTGCATTAAAAAGTAAAAACAAAAAATTAAATTATAAAAAAGAACTTTAGTCTAATTAAGTTCTACAATAATGTAAACATCTAAATCATTTTGAATTTTGAATTTGCGCCAAAAACAAGAACATCTTGGTCTTTTGCATACAGGTGCTGAGAATGCTTAGAATTGTAGAAGAAGAAGAAGTACTTGATTTGGTTATAATATAATTGTCACTATGGAGAACTTTAGTTTAAAAGGAAATGAGATATTGACATATAGAATATTTCTGGCGATTCCCCAAAATTATTTAAAAGTTTATTTTAGTGTATAGTGCGACAAACCTAACAAGAACTAGTAAACTTTTTACAAGTACCGTAAATAAGACTATTAACTTTCTATATATATATATACAGTGAGATTATTGTTTTACTGAACATAACGTTATAAAACGCATGTTCAGTTTTAAAAAAACCATGTTAATACATTGTCGCTAGGTAGGCAACCAAATTAACAAAGGTTTTATTTTGACACTTGACAGGACAGAACTCTGAAATTTTATTCATAGATAAGGAAGGTTATGTTACTTCTTGATAACAAGTTTAAAAAGAAACTTTTAATCAAATTAGTTTAATAAATGTTCAAAGTGACCACCTTCTAAGGCTATTAATAGGCTAAGACTATAATAAATAAAATAATTATATTGATGACCGATCTTGTCAATTACTTTCAAAAAAAAATTTTTTTTAATATTTTTAAAATTGTCTGCACAATGTTAAACGCGTGATAATGGTCTGCCATTGTTATTTTCAATTAATAATAATAATATATTTTCAAATATCAAAACGGCAGACGTGGTCAAATGCATTTTTAAATAGCCAAAAATCGGTACCTGTCTTACCTGCGCACTCGCCGCGTCCACCACTTTGGGCTTAGTGAGTCCTCATCTCATGTACGGTAGGTATAGGGGCCTCAATGTACAAAAACTCAGGTCTGGTCAAATGCATACAGGTATCCGTTCACTGGCTCTTAGCCTATAACTTTCTATATAATATACATAAGACTAATCAGATAGTTTTTGGTGGTTGTGTTTAACATTTCAGCTGCTAGAGAAAGTTATAATGCTTACTCGTCTGTCCAATCAATTGTCGTCTTGTTTGGACAACTTTCATCTTTGGTGAGGTACCAAACAATACATACCTACAGTTAAAAACCACTATGAACTACTTCAAAAAGTGAACATGTATGAGGCTTCTAAAATTTTTACTAGTTCTTATTTGGTTTGTCGCAGTACAAGTTTTTAACTAATAGATCTGTATCTATCACTGTGAGTTGTTACGCATAACTATGATGATTTTAGGAATTTATTAGTATGTACGAGTTTAAGAAGACGTTGTATTATCACACGAGTGCTTTTAAACACGACGAGTGCAACGATAAGTGTTTTAAGCTGTTTGCATATTTAAAACTGTTAAACGATAGTACCGTTCTTCTTTCTGCATGCGATTTTAGCTTTGGTCATCTGTTTTGCGCTTTATCGTAGGAACAGAAATTTTAGAACCATAATTTGCAAAAACAGTACCGGTTGTTTAGTATTTTCTTTTATTTTTAGGAGAAAAGTTCAAACTTCTTATCTCACAAGTTGGTTCTTGTGCTTTGTCATAATTTTGTTGATGTATCGTTTTGAAATCTTTTTTTGAGTAATAGCTTTATAATTAGCAGCAGATTAACAGTGGAATCAAACAAATTTTGATACAACTGAATTATATTTTTCAGGCATTGTTGTTCATGATGGTAACATAAAGATAGCCGCATGGTAAACCAATTCTTGTAGCGCAACTGACATTTTTAAGCAATCTTCTGTTACTTGTTTTATTGATCTAGTTTCTGCAATAAGGACAAAACTTGTCTTTTATGCCAATGTACAAAATCTTTCTTATCCCATATTCCACAATCACGGTAACGACAGATGATGCACCACAGTGTTATATCCTGGTTGTTTGTGTGAACGGACCATCATTTTGGAAATAATGATTTAAATGTCAAAATAATTACAAATTTTTTTTTTTTATTTTTGAATTTAAAATGGTTTTTTTAGAAGAACAGAAAATTTTTGTGATGGAATTTTTATTTGTTAAAGTTTTGCATACGCCACAAAACTGAGGGTGCACAAAAATTATCGTATTTTAATATGGACTAAATTTTTCTTTTGTAGCTGCAGAAATTGGCTATTGAATTGTACCAAAGTATGTTTTGAAATTTTATTTAAGCGCAATAAAGTATAAAGGGTGCTATTAGAATTGTTAATATTTTTATGTAATGATAGCAAAAAAAGTATTAATTTTTTCTGGGCTTTTAAACTGTAATTGATTGTTTTAAAACTAAAATTTTTTAAAACATGTCTCACTGGCTTTGTTTCTGCAAAATGCATTAATTTGCAGAATCGTTTATACATTTAACAAGTTTGATTTATAACATAAAGTTGATTGTTCAAGACAATAATAATTATAATAATTATAAATAAAACAGGTTACGACCGAAACAGACATTAATGACAAGCAAACGTTATTATTTTAAATGAAATACTGGCTACGACCGAAACAGACAGATCTCAGTCAGCGTAATAAAGTGGAACTCGCAGGTGTAGTGGTGTTTTATTTCAACACTGAATTAGTGTTGTAATAAAAGAGACCATCTTGCAGAAGTTAAAACTTTTTTATTAAAAGTTTCGTCTACTTTAAATCTTTTTGAAAAAATTGTATTCTCAATATAGATAGTTTTGGAAAGTTTTAAACTATAAACTGTACTTACTTTTCTTAGAAAACTTAGATTACGGCAAAAAGCACTCCTTATGTTGAAAATTCAACTGGATATAAAAAAAAATATTTTAGCAAAAGAACCACATTTGATTCGCTAAATTTTCTTTGGTATTAAGGTACAACAAGAGTAATCTTGCTCTAATTAAAGTTCTTTTATGCATGATTATTGAACAGTTGATGACAAATATGGATATAATAAGTCTACACCGTTATAAACGTTTTTACTATCATATATGATATAACAGACTTTCTTTTTTTTTCGGAAAATTTTGATCATATGACGAAAAGTTTGTTGCTTGGCAACAATAACAAATCCTCGAAAAGGTCAAGTGATTTTACCTAAAGCAACAAATTTTAAGTCTATTATAGTCAATTTTTTTTTTTTAAACGGAAGCCGAGTTGTATTTATTTAGACAAATTCTAAATCTCACCTTCAGATTTGGTTCCAAAGCGATTTTCTTGATTCATTTTGAATTAGTTTTGTAAAACGTCAATTTCTTTAGTTTTTAGTCAGTTGTGTATTTCACTTAACAACATATAAGCAAATGCTATATGTTATCGTGATTTTTTGCCGGAAGGAGAGACTTTTTTCGCAGGAAGACGCAGTTTTGAAGACGACATATTATTTTTGCGATAATCGGAACGCTGATATGCACTGTGCGGGAATTTTTTCTATAAAATTTATTTGAACGCTTGTTATTAAGCTGCAAACAAACGCAATTTCAAATTCATGAGAGCAATACACATTGAAAATATTTTATAACGGTTCTGTTACAACATCATAGAAAAATTTTTTAAAGTTGTAATGTTAAATTGAAGTTTTCAACAACTGTTAAAGTAGATTTTACAAAACGCAACTTTTTTTAAATTTTTCTTGTTTTATTTGTTTTTTTGTTTATTTTGAAATTTACTTGTAAAAACAAAATTTTAGACAGGTAATTAACACTAGTTGCCTTCGCAACGTTGCCTGCATAAAATCTAATATGAAAACAGCTTAAATTAAAGTATAAAACATCAGCTATTTTCCGGTATAAATTGTGTCAAAATTGGTACAGCGGTTTCCGAGATTATAAAGAGATAAATAGACAAAACATAGAGTCAACTAAATTAAACTATACGTGATTATCCATCTGTTAGTGAAAGTCACATTTAAACCAATTTTGGTTTGGAAAATTATCGAAAACAAATAACAGTAGCTTAAGTTGTTCCAAACTTACATCAGCTATCTGCTTGTAAAAGCCTTGTCAAAACTGGTTGAACTATTTGGAGAATCGCCAGAACCAACAAAAATTAACTACTGGTTTAAAGCATTCCTATTCAAAACGTATCAAGAAACAAATACGTATGTCTGAATAAAGTTCATTTACTAATTAATGCATGTTATAGCATTTATGATTGCAAATGTTTAATTTTGATGACAAATCTTCAGTACAAATAAATAAGTTATGAGAATATTATCAATATATTAGATTGATAATATTCACAAATAAATAAGTTATGAGAATATTATCAATATCTTTTTTTTTTTTTCTTCTTCTTTTTTTGAAATTCGGCTCTCTTTCTTTCCAAGGACTTCAGATTGATAATATTCTCATAACTTATTTATTTGTACTGAAGATTTGTCATCAGATAACTGAAACAACTTAGCTACAGTAGCCGTTACTGATCTCAAAATATTCAACTTATTGATTACTACATTTTTGTAGTAAAAATACCTTTAAAACAATACAATAGAATTTGTAACTGCAAAAACGCTTTTTTAGATGTGATATTTCCCAATACATATTAATTTAAGTAGCTCTTGATCAATACTGAATACTGTTAATCAAACTCTTCATCCTTGCTTTCTTTCTCCCACATTTTGCAATCTTGTTCTGTCAGTTTGAGATTAAAAGAAATTTGCTTATAAATACTATGGTGAAATCTTATTATGGCATCATTTTTGACATATTTTCTTTCGGCTTATTCGATACATATCTCAAAAATGAAAATAAGTTTATGATATCGGGTAACTTATAGGACTACAAACTACAATCTTTTTAATCTTCTTCTTCTTTGTCTTCTTCTTCTTTTTTTTCTTCTTGTCGAAAACTTTCTTAAAACTCTCTACCTATTCTTTACCGCCTCCTAGGATAAAGACGTACAGCACTTTTTCCATCGTTTTAGAGGGCGTCCTGGCGGACGTCTGGACCGTGGTTTTTTATTTCTAGCGATCTTGGCCAACTTCTTGTCATCTATCTTTATTACATGATTGTTCCAACCGCGCCTCCTCGTTCACACTCAACGTACTATGTCCATGGTATCGCATTCTTCTCTAATTTCGCTGCTTCTAGGTGATCTAGTAATGTATTATTACCTCTATTGTTCTCAGGATTTTCATTCCGTGTGTTCAACAATTTCTTTTGGTTATTGCCGTCTTTGCTCGTGTTTCTCTAGCATAGGTCAACACAGGTATGCTCCCGCAATTTTAGATGCTTTATTATTTGTTGTATTACAATGCTGCTTAGATTCTTATAGGCTGAAATGGTAGTTCCTAAATAGTTAAATTCTGACACTTGTTTCATGATTTCATTAATTACAATTTTGCATTGCAGCGGTTCTCTCGCTATCGTCATGGTTTTGATCTTGTTTATTTTACTCTTTTTGATGGTTGCGTTAATCGTTGCCAGAAGAATAGCATTATTTCGTTTTAATCTGAATGAAATTTATTAAAATATAATTTGTATAGTAGCTCTAATAAAAAAGTGAATTACAGCTCAACTGACGATTCAAGTTACTTTTGACAATAAGTCGGCAAAAAAAAAATTGACAACGTTATTTCTAAAAAAAATTGTTCTAGATGGTGTAACTGCTGAAGGAGTGAAGACATTGTAAATTTATTTGCAAAAAATATTTCATCAGTTTTTCATGCAATTGATAGGAAAAAATTTGATTGCGTTTGTAATAGTGAGAATTTACCTCATAATTTTTACATTTTTATAAATATAAATTCATTCAATGACGGACTAAATATGCAGAAATTTTCTGTATGAAAAATTTCCGAATTTTTTTGATTACACTGTTGTTATCAACGATCAACAAAAAAATTGTCTAATCAACCATAGAATTGATTAACTGTATTTTTTGAATTATCATGCCTAGCATTCGTTACTACGTATAAAATTGAGAGAAATTGTTTTTCTCAAATCTTCCGTATTTGTTTTGACAACAATTTTTTCATTTGTTTTGTTCATCTGTGGTAATTCTTGTCGAAGCAAATACTTGTAATTTTAGTTAAAAATGTGCAGCAATTTTATATTCTTTTGTGCTATTATACAGTGAGGACGCGTAGGTTGGAACAAATTCATTTAAAATTCAGGTGTTGGTTTTTTGGAAAAACGCTTGGACATGTCAATTTTTTTTTAATTTGTTTTTTTTTATGATAAACTTATTTATACATTGGAGTATGGAAAGTCATACACAGTTTAAGCATTTAATTTGATATGTTGATGTTTTTTTTCTTATATTTTTTTAACAACTGTTAAGTTTAGTTATAGGACATTGTACATGAAAAAATCTTAAAACTCAATGTAGAAGTCAAAAATAAAACAGAAAGCAAATGTTTTTATTTGAAAAAATGAAGCTGATAGTCGCAATTCATTTCTGGCGCACTCTGTATAAATGTGTCCGAGCTTTTTTTCAATAAACCAACACCTGAGTTTTAAATGAATTTGTTCCAACCTAGGCGTCCTCATTGTATATATGTGAAAATTTTCCTCATAATTTTTAACCCAATAAAATGAGTTTACTAATTTTGATTCATCTAATCAAAGACAACTTTTTTGAAATTACGTCTTAAGAAAACATTTGATTTTTATTTCTATCTACACCGTTGCTGTCAAACAAATTTCAATTTCTTTTTTTTTATGTAGTCAGTGGAAAATCTTTTTTTAAGAATATAATATTATTTATTGCTTATGGTTTCTACTATTTGCAAATTTTAACAATAAAACTATTAATAATAGTAATAGAATGAGCATTTATAATGTGTTATTTTTTTGAATTAACATAGAATGCATATTGAAATTAATAAAAGATTAGATTCTCTAGAAACAGTAAATCTATACAACTAAAATTACGCTATTTTGATAAGATTTTATTGAGCATAACGTGAAAAATTAAATAAGACCTTTAAAATTACTAACTAGAAATTTTATTGATAGTTGTTATTTTAGTACTATAATGTATTGTATTTACATACACGCTACAATAAAATACTACTCTTATTATATAAACGTAGTTTATTATCTACATGTTATCATACAATGATCGATGTATTATGAAGTACCTACGAATATAGAGAAAGAAAGTTTTATGGTTTTCCAATTTTTTTTTTCGTCAATATCTATTAATAAAAATTATATGAAGCGACAGCTATAGGAAGCTCTTTACATCAAGGTTGAGAAACCACGCTCTTTTAGAAGTCACTTTGATATGGCACTTTATTTACCATTTTAATTTACTATAAATAAAATATGATACAATTGTATATAAATGTAGTTTTCTACTAGGTGTTTACACTTGTGCTACTTTATAAAAAGCGTTTTATTTTGAGATCAATACGTTTGAGAGATAATCTGTTCGACAATTAAGTTGTTAGGTTTGTTTTACTAAATGAAAAATATATATATATATATATATATATATATATATATATATATAACTTTTACATTGCGCATCTCCAAGATGGCGACTCTTTCCTGTTAGATTTCTTATGATTTTGGTTCTCGTAGCTGAACAATAAGCGTTCAGATTGTTTTCACAGTACACGGTGTAAATTCGGTGTGAAATTAATATCATTTATTTTTGGATAAAATATTTTATCAATTAAATAGCACTACTTTTTTCAAACGGTTTTGTACGGTTTTGTCTAGAGCAGGTACCTATAGTGCAACAAACAATTTTTATTTGGTTTGTCGCATTTGACTCAAAGAGTGGCTTTTTAATAGTTTTGACTGGTTTGAATGTGCAAATAAATTTAGATTTCTGTAATTGCTATGAACAAAATTTATTTGTATAAAGACAACGTTTCACAAAGCTATTATGAACAATGTATAAAAAGAAAAATAATTTTTTTTTAGTAAATCAAGTGTAATTTAACACTATCTACATCAGTTTCTAATTTCACCTAATGTTGATATTAACAAAATATTTTTTATATTTTATGTTTATTAAAATATTAATTTTTATTTTAATATATAAAAAATGTTTTTTTAAAAATAGCTTTATTTTAAAGTATCGACTGTATGTTGAAGAAACTGAGAATAAGATTTAAAAAAAATTGATGTTAATTCTGTTTTGCAAACATCTACAACTACAAGCGTCTGTAAAACTTTCAGACAGAGTATTAACCCTATTTTTATCAGTGCTGATGGAGAATTTTGTGAGACATGTCCAAAGCAACAAGATAAACCTAAATTCGAACTCGAAAGAGTCGAAAGATTATAATTAAATTTGTGCTGTGCTCCAAGTCAATTTTGATAACTTTGCTTTTCTAATATAAACATAAATTGCAAACATAAAAACATTCTGATAAGTCGTTCGTCGATTATCAATAGTTATTAAAAATTTTTTTTGTTTTAGTAAAAAAATTAAAATGTTACTCTTTAAAGTAAACTCTCACTTGACTTTTAATCGTATTTATTGATGAACTTCTTGGTTAAAAAAGCAGCAAAAATTAAAATTTTAAATTAAAATAATTATCAAAATATTGTCTGCTCTGCTCTTTTGTTCTTCTTCAAAGTTTCTAATACATTTTTTTTCTTCAAAATTTAGATTTTATAATTTTTTGTTAGTTTTATGTAAATTTATGATTAGAAATGATAACTAATCTAGTAATCTAAAAACAAATTATTTTGTGATTTTAATTTGTTTTATCTCCTGCTGCTTCGCTTTTCGATGTAATTTGAAGAATATTTAATTTCAGATACGTGCAGCAGACGGCCAACTCCCCAGTAGACATGAGGGTTGGAATACACACTGGGGCGGTTCTGGCAGGAGTCCTTGGTCAACGACAGTGGCAATTTGATGTTTATTCTAAGGATGTTGAATTAGCCAATAAAATGGAAAGCAGTGGAATGGCCGGGTAAAAATCTATTCTTCATTATAAAGTTCATTTTATAAAAAATGACTAAAACGACGAGCAAATTGAAAAAATCAAATAAAAGCCTTCTGATTTGTGTTCAATAGCGGTTTAACGCAGATTATCTCATGTCTCATTCGTTGCACCATTTCATTTAATTTTGAAAATAGATTTTTCTTTATAGGAGAGTTCACATTTCAGCAACGACATACTCATTTTTAAATGGTGAATTTGAAGTGGAAGCAGGATTTGGGGAAAAGCGTGAAGAAGCTCTTCGGATAGCAGGCTTAAAAACATATTTTATTGTAAAAACTCTGAAACCAGTGAGTTTCGTTCTGTTTATGTATCATGTTTTATTTTAAATATTTGTTTTCATAGTTTCAACCTCCCGTTTTAGAAGTGCAAAATGGCAGCACTATTTTACCGGAAGAAGACAGTTGTGTAATTGCTGAAGTTTCTGATGTAAAAACTGAAGATGCTGATGCTAACGTGAGCTTTATCGACTTTCTATTTTTTTGAGTTTAAATAAAAGTATTATAGGAAAGCAGCCATAACCGTCTTCGACAAGATTCGGGTGATTTTAAAATACGGTTGAGAACTGAGCTTGTAAATAGAGATGGACATAAGTATTTTTTTTTTATTTTATAAAGTATACTATTTAGATAGCTATAATTTTTATCTAGCAGTAACGAGAACCTTATAACGTTAGAGTTTTTTTTTAAATTAGTATTTTTGTTTTTTTTTTATTATTATTATTATTCAAAACTTTTTCAACACGCTTCAGCTTTTACTTAGATGCGTTTTTATATTTAATGTAGGATCAAGATGTGCTAAGTAAAGTAATAAAATAAAAACGGATGAATACTGAATAAATGAGAAAAACGAACTTTTTAGCTTGAATATATTTTTTCACTTTTTAGCTTGAATATATTTTTTTTTGTTTATGTTTATGTTTTTCTTTATGTTTGCTCATTCGATTAATGTCAAAATAATAATTATTAAGACTTTTCAAAGACCAACAATTTATATTAATTAAATAATAAGACACAAAAACAAAATACTAATGTTCGGTGGTTTCAAAAAGCCAACAGTTTGGCTTGGAATTAAACTTGTATTTAAGATAATTGCTACAAAATACAATTATTTTATTGTCAGTTATTAATTTTAACCTGATTAACATGGTTAAAATATGTTTAACCGTCTCTGACATTTTTTTTTCTAAACAAATTACTAACATTTTGCTACAATGTGATTTTTTAACCAATCGTAGAATTATTAAGTACCAGTTTCTACAGTTCTAACTTAACCAATCACTATTCAAGATTTTTACAATAATTAGCTTATGGTAGAGTTATGCAATTTAGGCATTTATAATTATTTAATTAAACTTTTTCAAAAGTATCACAACTCTAAAAGTTAATTACAATGACTAAATTAATACAAGCTGCTCTAAAATTATCGAAAAAGATTAAGTTTATTGTGACTTTTTATTTGAGACACAATTTTTTTTCACATATATATTGTTTAATACAGTATTAATGTGGCGAGTGTTTTTGGCTGTACACATATTCGAGTTTTTTTTAGTAATACATTTTCTATAATCTTTCGCAGAACTTCAGATGTTATTTTTATGATTTCGTCGCATTTATTATTTTTATTGAACAAAATTGCATCGCTGGTGATGATTTAAGCTGTTTTTTTAGAGTATACGAATTGAACAATTACAGATGTCAATGTCAACATATACAAACTTTAATGTCAACTTGAGAATATCTTTTTTACCATTGCTACAAGCTATGTTTTGAATACTTTGACTAGATTGGCTACACCTTTGCATGTCAGTAAATTACTCTCACGTATTTCATTCTAGGTTCTTTGAAAGCTTAAACAAGCTGATTTATGTTTAATTTGGCTATGATTCTCGTCGTGTTCAATTAAATTAGAGGGGTGCTAAAAATTGATTGCCATAAAATTATTTAATGGTTTAGTTATTGACGTGAGTGCCAAGAGCTATTGAAATTTGTGTTGATTTAGTTATTGGCATACTCAATTTTTTTTTATTTTATTACTAAAACTTTAGCTGCATATTTATGAATGACTCTCTTACCACATAACTCTTCTCTTCTCAGGTGAATGTGTAGGTATCAGTGCGCTTTCTGTCTTCAGTATTTTTTTAAACCGGCAACAATAATTTTTAAAAACTTGGTCGATTTTTAAATTTTTTTTTTCTATTGGACGAGAGATGTCAAAGTTTATTAAAAAAACTTTAAGTATATAAAAATAGAACGAGGAATTAAAAAAAGCTATCGATAATAGAATGCTAGAACAACAAGAAGCAAAAACATATGTAACTACGAGTCAAACATTTTAGTGTTGCTTTAGTAAGAAATTCAAAAATGTTCGGCACGTTTTAGCATTCTGCTTAAAACCCTAAGAGAAAAATATTTTTTTATAGTTACAGAAAAAGTTATGCTTAAGATAAGATATGCGGGTATCAGTAACAACGTTTTTGTAAATAAATCTTAGACCTACTCTATTTAAAAACAATATTTTTAAGAGGAAACGGTACAAGGTTTTTTTTACAACATTTGAATTTTGGTAACAGAACTTTTGAGGTGGTCATTAAAGCCAGCAGTGCAAGTAATAGAAGTTGGTTTTTGTACAATTGAAGCATATTTGAAAGAAATATTTTTCTTAATATTGGATGATTTTTCTTTTGTATACAATAGAAGGAAAACTTGTTTATTTTTATGTTTCAAGGAAAATAAAGTGCTGCGTAATAAACTTTCCTAATGATCATCAAAGTTATGGAAAAAAGATGCGTGGAAAAAATCAAAGTTATTTTTTGTATAAATTTAATATAACAAATGTTCTTTGTCGTCTCTTTGTAGCAATCAATGTCGAATTTTCAATAACTCTTTTTGTTGATGACTATAAGTCTCATATGGTATCCGCACTCAGTACACTTCACCTCAAATTACAAATCACTATCATTGCCCTCTGTCTCAATTTAGCCATCGTGGTGTTAAAATGAAAAATACAAAAAATTTTTTAAAACAACTTACTAAATTGCAGTTTGTTTCAATTTTACATTTGTAAAATAAGTCTATATTCTGTGAGTTATGTCTGTGGAACGTAAAAAATATCGTTTTTTTGAAATATTTGGAAACATTTTTAAAGACCAAAACTCTCGTTTAACTCACGATGACGTTATTAAATTAATCAAAACTGAAGACTGAAGGAAACTAAAACCAAATTACAAGCCAAAAATGCTGCTGTTAAAATGAAGATTATGATTTTGGCAAAAACATTGACAATTTGTAATGACAGAAGTAACAGCAATAAAAGAAATAATTATTTGATTGATGACATGGACTCAAATGATCAAACACCTCTTACTGAAGAAAAAATATACAAAATTTTTCCAGTGAGACGGAAACTATGGTATTTTATTTATCCTAATAGCAATATAATCTTGACCTACGTCAACTGTTAAAAACATCGTTGTTTTTAAAGTAAAACTGACGTTTCCAGCTAAAAGGGTCGGTCTTCCGAGCACTTTTAAAAAACAAATGTCCGACTTTTTGCTTTGCCGCAGTACAACAGAAAAAATGCGCAAATTAGGCAAAAACAGTTTTGTTTGATACAACGTTTTCCTTTGAAACGTGTTTAGAAGAAGAAGAAATAAAAATTGCTACAAAGCTTGAAACTGCTAAAAATTACCAAAACCGCAAATGATCAAAAACAAGGTACATTAAAAATTTTACAAATAACAAACATTTTTTTGAAACTTCTAGTGTGGTTTACGTGTCGAGTTACCGTACTTATTTTTACATTTATTTATTTTTTTTAAAAGTGAAACAGATAAAACCAAATTAAAAAAAAAAAACTTCAAAAAATTTATGAAAATCTTGTTAGGTTGTTAATAATGTTATTAATAATGAACTATGTAAAATTTGCCCTTCCTAGTTTAACGTAAGTGCTATCAGCCACAAATTAACTTATACTTTTTTCTTACAAAACTTATATGAAGCTTTTACAGCCCGACTCTAACAAACTGTTTAATTTTATCAACATATATAAAGGCGCAACAAGAATTCCTGGTGATATGGTGGTTGGCAAAAATATAATTTCTCTTCCTCAATAAATAGTTAATAGTTTTGCTCGATCGATCTCTAAATTTTGCTTAGATTTTGAACCAATAAATCATACCTGCCACAACGAAAATTTGAACTTTTTGCCTTTTAGTCTCTTACCAGTTAGAGAAGAGATCACAAAAATTATGTCCAAATTATTTCCTACTAAACATACCTCCGGTGACTACCTAGCTTTCTGGTGCAAATTGCACGTTTTCTTTTAGCAAAACTTTTCGCATATATTATTAATCTTGCTATATAAACGTAAAAGATTTCTAGTAAATGGAAAGTTGCCAAAATAACTTCTTTATTCAAAAAAAGGCAAAAAAATGTGTTAAACAACTATAAACTTATTGCCATTCTGTGTAATTTTGGTAAAATTTTTGAGCAAGTACTTTACTCTTCTATCACTTTCAACACGTCACAGCTTATATTGCCAAATCAACATGGGTTTTTGAAGAGCAGGCTAACTATAACTAGCTTAGTTTGCATAACTGAATACATTGCTCAAACACTTGACAACAAAAGTCATGTAGATGTCATATACACTGATCTTTCTAGCGCCTTTGATATGATAGACCATGTCATTTTCCTCAAGAAACTAAGTGTATTTGGGTTATCTTATTTGTTCTCACAGCTTATGTGTTTCTATTTATCAGAAAGAATTCACTATGTTTCGTACAATGGATTTGCATCATTTAGCTACACACTTACTTCTGGAGTACTTCTAAGGATTTAACTTGGGTCTGCTTCTGTTTGCTCTTTACATAGATGCTCTTTTGTTATCTCTAAAATGCTTGTATTTGCTTATGCTAATGACATTAAAATTTTCTCTGCAATTAACACAACTGCTGACGTTACATCTCTTCAAAACAAATTGAACGTTTTGGTTTTGTAGTGTAACGATACCAAATTTAAATTGAATGTAAAAAATTGTACTTCTACATTTTTTTGAAATTATTTTATTGAAACTACTTCGCTTTCAAAATTATCTACATTAGAAGATCTAGAAGTTATTTTTGATACATCATATAGTTTTTCTACACATATCAGTCTTCTGCTTGCGCTAAATTACTAGGATTCATAATGAGATCTTTAAGATGTTTCAGAAATCAGTAGATTTTCATATACTTATACAACTCATTTGTTCTGAATAAACTACAGTAAAGTATGCGTTGCTTATGTGGCTGTCTTATTATGCTATACATTAAGTACCACTTGAAAAAGTTCAAAAAAGATTTTTAAAATTTTTACACTTTAAAATCACTAGTATCTACCCAGGTACCGAATTATGACTACAATCCCTTTCTAGAGCTTTTTCAATTTGCGTCTTTAAGTAGCAGAAGAAGAGAGCAAGGGGGAAAACTTATTAAGAAGCTAATATTTGGTAAAATTGATTGCACAGCTTTAGTAGCGTCAGTAAATTTCTAGTTTCTGAATTTAACTTGCGTTATAGGGACACTTTTTATTGTTATACAATAAGAACTAATGTTGCCTTTAATTCACCAATGTTGAGAATGTGTAGAGATGCTAATGAACTGTATGAAAATGTAGATATTTCATTAACATTGTTGTAGCACATTTGATTCAATTTTGTTTTGTTAAACTAAGTATGCCCGACTCTATTTGTTATTCTTTTCTGACTCACATTTTACCTATTTGCATGTATTTTCTTTATTAAGTCAGTGTTATTTTTGTATTATATGCTAAATTCTTTATCTTTCTTTATTATCTTTATTACTATTATTAATAACAAAAGAATTAAATTTCAAAATGTTCAATGTCACATAATTTGTAAGAAAATGTTTTAATATTTAAAACACTTTTACTTGCAAGAAATACGTAATAAAATTAAAAATATCTATTTAATTAAATTTAGTCAAAAATACAATTGAATAATTTTGATTTCAAACGTGTCTGCAGCTCTTATTTTACACGTAAATTGTGATTAAAGTATACTTCAACTACCAACTTCTGGCACTGAACCGTGTATGTATTTTTTTTTACTAATAAAGCTAATTAATCATATTAAATCACGAAATAATTAAATAGGTGAGTAAATAAAATTGCTAATTGGTAATCTGTATTAAAAGTGTCCACATCTACAGAAATTCAGAAAACATTAAGCCAATAACTGGTGCCCATTACTAGAAAAAATGTCTCAATAGCTGGTCGCAGCTGCAAATTACTACAAATAAACAATGTGTCAATAACACATTGTACATTTGACAATAGTCAATGAAGATTTTTTTTACAATAGTTATTTCTTAAATTTTGGTTTTCAAAATACATTTGGTTTTACAATTGTAAAACCAAATAGTTTGGCTTTCATATAGCAAAATTTGTGTTAGTGTAAGTCTAATATTGCATAAAAAAGTTTTCAATTATTTTATATAATTTAATTTTTTTATTTATTTGTTCGTAAAAAATTGTCAATTGGTGTCCAAGGTGCGCGCTAAAAACATTTAAATAAAAAGTTTCTAAAATTTGTAATACATACTTGTGAATCAATGTGACTATAAGATCCGTTTTTTGGAACTCATTTTAATTGGGTTTTCTTTATCTTATCAAAATATATGAAAAAAACAAGTAGCATAGTAAAAACTTTAAAGTTCTTCCAAATAAAACAAGTTTTTCAAAGTGTACATTGATTTTTCTTTGACGTAAAACTGACGTTTAGCAATTTTTTATCTATTTTAATAATTGTTGCTATGAAAATCTGTTGGTAATCCGAAATCCTAATTTGCATAATGTGGCTACATTAACTCAATGCTTTACCCTAATGTATATTAAACTAATTTACTTTTTAAAGCGGAAACAGCTTACTGACGTTGATTTTATCACCGGTTAACTGTATTTTTTTGTTGCAACCGGTACTTCAAAAATTCTAGTCCAGTTGAGATAGACATTGAAATAGAAAAAATTAAGAGTTGCGATTTTTAAATGGAAGGGGGGGAAGTCGGAAGTCTAAATCTTAATTTTTGTGACAATCTTAACGCTGCGATCTTGATTTAAGTTTTTTTTTTTTGAAATAACTTGTTAATTTCAAGAGACAACTTTAGAGAATTTATTTGAAGATGTTGAAAATTTAATTTCTTACATATTATTATCATTTTTACGCTAACAAAAATGATAAAATTACGGACGTAAAAAATTTTTTACGCCCGATTAGAGTATAAATCCGAAAATATTGATTGTGGAGTAAAAAAACTGCAAGAACAAAAGTTGAAGAAAATTAAATTTCACCCATTACGATTTTTTTTATAAACTCAACTTGATATAAATATCGTACACTTTGCTCCTCACGTAAAAATAATGATTACCAAACTTGTAGGAAATTAAATTTCCAGCAACTTTGAATACTACCATTTTGGCTCTAAGGTTTATTAACGAGTTATTTTAGAAAAACCAAAAAATTAAACTTTAAATCAAGATGGCGGCGACTGCGGCGGCGAGATTGTCTCAAAAACTGAGATTTAGATTTCCAACTACCTTCTCCAACTTTAAGAAAAAATGCAGTTTTCAAATTTTTTTATTTAAGGTTATTTTTATGTATATCTCGACTGGACTATTTACAAAATGCCAAACGTCAGTTCGGATCATTATCCAAGAGTTCGTTAAAAACTTGAGCTGTGTATATGCAGTTTCTTTTTTAATTTTTACAAACTATTGACTAACATTTTGTTGTAAAGCATTTTTTATTGTAATTGCGTGAGGATTGTCTTTTAATGACAGCAAACTATCTAACTTTGCATCGCCGCTTATTCCTAATCTTTCAGACTTTGGAGCATCCCTCAAGCTGTTCGTTTTATTAAATTTAGCAACAATTCTGCTTACTGTGCTTCTAGCAATTGGAAGTCTTCCAAATGGCTTTGTTAAATAAAGCACATGCTTCTTCATGATTTCGAAATCTATCGTTGTAACCTATCATCATTAGAATTTGTATTGCTCTTTTTCCGGTTTTAAAGAAACCATAATAATAAAAGTGGTATGACGTTAATTGTAAAACCGACACTGACAAACAATTTGTTTTTCAAGCATTAAAACAACAAATTGTTTTAATAAAAAACCACAATATTAAAAACAAGTAAATCAATAAACAAAAATCTTTACTAAAGAACTTTAAGTTTTAGTTTTTTTAATATTTATTTTTTTTTATCCTAAGTTCAAAATCAAGTTTTTTTTTAATTAATTTTATCGCTTTTTTTATGTGACCTCTACTGAAATATTTTTTTATAGTTTTTTATTAAAAAAATATATTAATGACGTTATAACTTTGACAACTTTGATTCTATTTGTTTGAGTTATGTCAACAACGACAAATACAAAAAAAAACAGTTTGACCTGTTTTTAAAAACTAACTTTTGTTTAATTGGTTAATAATTGAGCTATTTAATTATTTTTAAAACAGTTTGTTTTTTTAAATTTTGTACACTTTTCAAAATTTTTAAATTGTTTCTTGCTTTTATATGATCATTATTAAAAATAACTTAAAAATTACTATTCAATATTTTATCAAATTTAGATAAGACCACATGAGAAGCACCAGTTTTTAAATTAAACAAGATTATCAAGATCGGTTTACCTATATAAAAAGTAACAGTAACACTCATAAAAAAATATATTAAGAAAATACAATTTAATTAAAAAACTTTTCTTGTTTTTAAAGTCGCTTAAAAATTGGATAGTTTATCTAGATCTGCTAGTCAAATTATATCGGTCTAAATTATACTTTTTATGACATTCTGATTAATACACTCTTGTTTTAGAGAGTTGTCAAAAAATACAAATTTTCTTCTATTAAGCTTCGTTGATCATAAGAAAGAGAAGTCGTACCAACAGCAAGTTGAAACATTTTCTAGCATAACATTATTGATGTTTTTGCTTGTTCGATTAGCGACTGGACTGACCGTTTTCATTGTTTTACCTAGGTAAAATTGACTTTTTAAAGTTAAGGTTAAAGCCGGATATTTGATACTTCCAGGGACATGTCAATCAATGTTTCATATTGTACAGAAAATATCGTGATAATAATTCTGCTCCTACTTCTTATTTTTGATGAAATGTCTCCCACGGTAAGAGGTGCATTTAAAATTACCAGAAATGCAATGAAAATCTAATTTTTACAGGTCAAATGCTGGAACTCTTTTAAAAATTCAATAACTGTGCGACGAATTCTAGCAGCAAGTTGTGTTTTTCTATTGGGATCCGTAAATGTTTTAGATACTGTAATTTATAGAAATTATTAAAATAATGAAATATTTATGTTGCTGTTTTTCAGATTTCCTGCGTTCAGTTTCAGGCGGGTCCAGAAAATTGCACTGTTACCGACGATATTAATTCTTCTTGTCTTTACCCTTCATACTTCAGCTACTTTGCTGTTTTAATTTTAATTGCTTCGTCTTTACCAGCTTGTTTATCATATCTTTGGAAGTTTTTGTTTTTGGCTATAATTGCTCTCGCACAATGCTTAGTAAATATTTTTGTTTTGGAGTTGGTCTTAGAGTGTGAAGAGTTAAGAAAAAGCTGGACTAGGTATGTACTATTATATATAAAAAAACTTTCTACCTAATTTACTTCTTAGTACAAACAAAATTTTCAATCTATGTTTTATTCTAAATAATTTTCTCATAGATTTAAAAAAACCTTGTGCATAGTATAAGAAGAAAACAAAATTAAACAAGTTTAGGCTTTTGAGCTGTTGTTTTTAGTAGGCCAGTTCAAACAAAAAAAAGTTTTCTTAAAAACTTAAACACAAGATTCATAACACTAAAATAATACAATTCTTAAATTTGAAATCTATTTGGAAGACCGAAACAAATTGCAACTACTGTTTAACAAAGTTACAAAAGGTATGCATCACTTGTAATATTCACGTTTTTATTTAGTTGATGAGCTCTGGAAGTCCGATCTTTCTATTCTCAAAGAAATTAGGAAAACTTATGTGTGGGTATAATTTTATAAATAACAGGCATTGAAATTTTATTTTTCAAAATAGATTGCAAACTTAGTGAAAGAATTGTTATAAATTAAACAAGTTTGTTAACTTTTATAATTCCGTACAAATAATATTTGCAAACGTTTGATTTTTTAATTTTTAACAATTTAAATAATATGGTGGCTGATGCGTGGGGAGATAGCGATTTAGCTGGATTTTGTTCAAAAACAATCTAAGGTTTGCTATTATTTGGCTTAAAACACAATTTGTGCTTCTTGTTTTTAAATCAATTTTTAAATTGTTTTTTAAACTAATTGCAAAATAAAAAAGGTTGATTTTTAACAATTTTTATATTATTGAAAAATAGCATCACTTGTCAAAGACCGTAATGATTTTTGAATCGAGTAAAATTATAGCTGTGCCTCTAGGACAGAAGATGAACTGCCAAATTATGAACTCTCCTTAGATTTCTCTTTAGACAAACGATACACTGATAATGAAAATACAGAGTACATATTATATGTTTAATTATGACACAAACACTAATAAATTTTGTCTTTAATTCCAAGTCAAACGTAATTTTTTCAAAGTATAAAAACAAATGAGCATGCTAACCAGTGTTGTTCTCGATCCCATAAAGTCTTATTAAATCATAAGTCTTATTTTCTACTTTATTGAGCATCATAAGCAATTTTACTAACAAAAATTAATAAAAATGTTTTCAGAATTCGGGTTCTAAATCAGTGTTTTATGTAGAATTTGTCTGTGCAGTTCTAAAAATGTTAAACATTTTTTTTCTTTAATTCTAAGATATTTTTAACTTTTACTTTTCTTTATAATTTTGGATTGTTTTCATATGATACTTATGTGCCTAACAAATCGATCAAAATGCTTGTTACAAAATTTTAGTTGAACCTAACAATGGCAGAGCCAAATTATGTAACACCAACTTTAGATAATAGCTCTTAAAAACTGTTGACACAACTTTACCACTAGCCAAAAAGTTTGTTTCTAAGATCTTAAGAGTTCTTTCGACCACCATATGGTTGTCATTAAGAAACAAATAAAACTGTTTTCTTTATTTTATAACAATCTTTTTGGAAAGTGGTAAGACTGTGTTAATGGTTTATGGTGTCAAAGATTCCAGACCCAATCCATTTATTGTTAAAAAGATGTTTTTTGAGATTGTTTATGAGCTTTGCACATAATGTAGATAAAAACATCTGTGACTGCTTGGTTAACATAAATATCTATAGATAATAACAAATCTAAAAAAAATATAAATTATGAGCACATACGCTATAGACACTTTTTTAGCTGATAGCTATCCTGTTATAGTTTTAAATTTTAGTAGCTACAAAAACTTTTCTTTTAAACATTGGAATGGTAGTTAGTGGTAGCTTAAGAGAAACAAGATGACTCAGCTTTTTAGTTTACCAAAGTTACTAGAGACGTCTATAAACTATGTGAAGTTTTTATAGCACGGCATTCTATAAACTTAGTTTCTTTGCAATAATAAAAAAATTAAAATTTGAAGAGATACTTAATTTTATTTTTTTCTTCAGCAACCAGCCGAATTGTTTAGTATAAAATAAAATGTATGTAAAAGTTAACTTTGATAGCGTTTTGTTATTGATAATAATATTATAACCAGTGATGTGTGAAATTGAGCTGGAGATTTTACTAGTCTGTAGGACGACTTATGCCAGATGTTATTTTTAACATAGCAGTAGTAGTGCTATATGCTATAGCATCTTAAACCCGATTGCATGGCAGGTAGCAAATTATTTTTTTCATTATGCTCTACTAACTAATTTTTGATAACTTTTTCTAAAAATTTTAAAGCTACTGGTAATATACTGATAGGTCGCAATTCATTAAAGCAAATTGATTTACTTTTTTTTGTAGTGGGATGCAACAGCGGGTTTCAACAAAGCAGATATTGTTCCGGTTTTAATTGAATAATTGATTATATTATCTGAGAGATCTAAACTTATAACATAGATTTTTAATAATAACATTTAGTTCATTTCTGAAGACATAATAATTGTTTTCGTTTAATTTACTGCCTATCAAGCCTATTAAGCTACAGTCTGCAATGTGGCTTTTTTTCCGTCTCTTAGAGATTAGTCATTTTTAATTGATGTAACGGACAAGTTATTACAAAAAAAGCAGAAAATGTTACAGAATAAAATTTTATCTAAAAAATATATTTTTTTGATAACTCAGTCACGTTATGTTTTTTTTTTTAAAAAACAGCATGCTTGATACTGAATTGTAACGGTTTGTGTTTGTATTTTTTTTGCCATTTTACTAGGATGTTGGCTTTTGAACAACAATAAAATAAAATTTATTTCCTAATTGTAACAATTTTATTCTCTACACTTTTATTTAATAGCATTATTTGCAATAACAGTTAACTACTTTTCAAAAAGCTTTGTATCAAGCAAGTTTGGTTTTGTCAGACTATGTTATAATGGCTTACAAGCTATTTTATCTCAATAATACTAAAAATGTAATACCACTTTTTTTTGTTATTTTCTAAACATTTTTTTATTTTTGAAATACTTATATCATGTATAAAAAGAATAATTGTGGTATTTTAAATTTTGTAGTTTTTATCAGCTATTGTTGCTGAATTTTTGTAAAATTTAAATTAAATCAATTTTTTTCAGTTTAACAAAAGGTAAATATACCCTTTCTGCATTATTACTCACAGCTACACTTGCTTTAGGATTCCTCGCGAGACATGTAAGATTTTACAATTCAACTCGTTCCGATAATGTTAAAGTTGTTTTATTAGATGGAACAAGTAGCGAGGGTTTTATTCCTATGGAGATGTGAGGTAGAAGAACAACGAGATTTTGCTGAGGATATGCGACGAAGAAATGAAGCTTTAGTATATAATATACTGCCGCCACATGTGGCAGCCCACTTTATGGGTAACCGAAAACGTCAGCACGACGAGCTTTACTCGCAAAGCTATGCAGAAGTTGGAGTGCTTTTTGCTTCAATGCCCAACTTTTCTGGTAAAAAAAAATTACGAAAATCGTACATTTTTCTTTTCTTTCTTTTTTTAGATTTTTATTCCGAAGAAACCGTCAACAATCAAGGACTTGAGTGTTTACGGTTTTTAAATGAAGTAATCTCCGATTTTGATGCTGTAAGTATTATATTGAGTAACTTTTTAAAATGTTAGAAAGTCAATAAATTTGGCTACTACTTGTCACTTTATCGCTTCAAATTTTGAATAACACGATTAAATGTTGTTTCCGTTTATTTAATTTCACATGCGACGTGGCACATCACTGTCTTATAAACTGGAAGAACAAAATTGTAGACAAAATGTATGGAAAGATGTGCTCAAAAATAATCTAATAAAATGAACGAAATCGATATTGCTAATGATTAGCAATTGTCATTAGATGATCTGTTAAATATCATTTTTCCACAGTAATGCAGTAATAAAAATATTAGTTGTCAAACTCGCTTGAGAATTTCGGTGGTACTCTGCAATACGCAAAAATTACTTTTTGTAACTATTCGGTTTCAAAGGATTCTAATGTTAAATAGAAGTCTAATAACATCTTTTAACGTTTTGAAAATTATAGATCAACTAAGAGATAATTGTAAGAGTTTTCTTTTTGACAAAGTTTAACTATTTAGCGTTTTCAGAACAAGTAAAATCTAATAACTAATTGGGCGGCATTTTCTTATTTCTTTCTTTGATTTTGGCAAACTAGTCAAAATTAGTTGTTAGAGTTTCTTATTTTGTCTTTTCGGAATCTTGTTCTTTTCTGCTAAGTTGCTTTGTCAGATTGCTCTGAGTAATAGGTCACATCAAAGTTTAGCATAATAATGGTGACGGGTGTTCAAATTTGTCATGTTAAATCTTTTTTGATTTGTAATGTGTTATTCTTCTATGACAGAAAAATCAGGGAAGCAATCGAGTTTGTAACATCTGAACAACTTTAACAGACATTATCTCTCAAACGTTTGGAAGGTCTTGTTTACAAACATTTTTTTATTATCAATAAATAGCGCTTCTGCTCTTCCTACAGTTTTTTTTTTCGTTTTAATTATCACTTTTTTTTTGCTAACCAATATAAACTAAAGCAGCAACGAGGTCTTGTTAGAATAAGTTTTTGACTCTAGTGTGGTTCACACGTCTAGTTACCGTGCTCCTTTATACCTCTGTTTTTTGTCTTGATGGCGGCTCTACCAAATGAGTGCAATATTTATCGATGTGATAGTAAATGCTATTGATGTCGATTTTATCTATTATCAAAAAACGCTTTTCTTTCCGATTTCCAAACTCCGATGGTCATGAAAATACAGATTACAGCAAATGATAATAAAATGTTTTTTTCTAATATGGGTTTTTTTATAACTTTTTTTCAAGCTATTTCAGCTAGCTTGGCGTAGCAATCACGAAGCTGATCATGTAGTATGTAATTGAAAGCCATTGAGAGCAGTTCTATTGAACAATTCTCGATTCATTCAGTTGTTTCTAGATGTCGACTAAAAAAATATTTATAAAGTTATTAACTCTTTTTTTTATTTTTGCAAATAAAACCAATGTATGTTTAATGTGTTTTTTTTAATACAATCGAATCAAATAATATAAAAGTTTGGCTTCTAGTGAATGAAAGATAATTCATATAGATGTTGAATCATGAATGTTGAATCCACCTTATTTGGCGGGTAGCAACAATAATTTAAAATTGAATTCAGAATATAAAACGACCGATATGAACAAATAATGCAGAAATAAAGCGCTGTTGAACTTTGTTTTTTAATTTTTGATGTAAATATTTTTAATTATTGATTACTCTTTGAAGAAAAGTCTATTAGTATAAACATTTTGTTAAAGAATAGCAAAGATTAAATACACAGTCTGTCTAAATATCAATCTTTTTGCTTGACATAATCTTTTCAACTAGAATTAGAGCCTATTAATTCTCCTAAAAATTTATATTAGTTGATAATTTAAAGAAAAACTATAGAAAAAGTTTAGGGTTTTATTTTTTATATCTTTCACTATTAACACGCATTGAAATTTTTCTGAAAAGTATTCAAATTTTGATCCTAGAAAAAAAAACTTCACCAAAGTTTTAAATCTAATAGTAGACCGAAACAAGCAGAATCATCCGCATACTTATTTTGTGTTTGTTTTTCAGTATTTTTTAACTTTTGTTTTAACGGTAGAACACCTACAGCGTACCTGAGCATTTTTGATAATTTCCTTTTTGAGTTAGAATAGCTTTTTCAAATCACAATTCTACAAATATCCTCTGTAAGCTGTAAGTGTTGAACACCTGCAGCATACATGAGCATTTTAAATAAATTGCGTTGGCTCCTGGTAACTCCTTTTTAAGTTAAAATAGCTCTTTCAAATTGTTTTAACAGGATTTAACGAATATCTTCTGCAAGCGTTGAATAAGAATCAAGAACACCTAAACCAAATTTTTTAATTTAATATAGCTGGTTGATTTGATAAATTAGAAGCATTTTTAATATCTACAAACAAAAAACATTTAAAATCGCTAGCTTTATATAATTCTCTTATTACATGAATTGCAGCTTTAGTTCAAGATTGAACTCTAGCTTAAAATTGATCTGGTCCTCATGCTGCTTCAATATCATCTTTTACAAATAATAATGTTTTAGCAATTAACTTTTGGAAAATTTTACTAATTGCTATTGAACTTCTTGACAGTAATATAACATGTCTTTTATTTTACTGCATCTACTATATTATTGTAACATGACATTTATCGTTGTCAGATGTGATAGCATAATATTAGATTATATTGTATAATCGTTAATTATAGATAGATTTAAATGCCTTTGTTGACTGGCATTGTTTTTAAAAAGAGCGTTAAATTTGCTGAGAAGACTTGCATACTTTTTGCACCCTACGAATTAAGGATTATAAATATTTAGAAAAGAATATCTTGTTTATTTATGATTGTGATTAAAAAACTTTTTTTTTCTACTCCCGTATGTGAATTACGAACGTCACACACCGATAAAAATGTGTAAAGCCTTATTTCAAGAATCGGTACGTGAAGTGCCATGTTTTTCTTATGGGTTTTATTTTACGCACTGCTGCCATAAGAGCCAACACAATTTCACACACCGGTCACGGTGAAACGCTCTATCTGTACAAGTAACACCAATTTTGTAGAGAAAGAAAAAGTCAATGTACATTTTGACAATTTACATAATTGTATCATTACAATTTATAATTATTACAATAAAGAGAATTAGTCAAATTTGTTCTCAATTCAATTATAAAATTTCGAAGAAAGGTCAGATCAGGTCAGGTCGTAGAAAAAGTATAGTGTGTACCACGTGCGTAAAGACTTTTTTACGCTCGTCTGAATTGTAAAACTACAAACTTCCACACTCGCGTAAAAAAGTCGACTTCACGCACTAGATACACAATATACTATTTTTAATTTCTAGTATGTTTCAGTCGGCTTTTAGATTTTTTTAACATATTTTATTTTTTATTAAAGTTTTTAGACTAGAAATTACTTGTGTGATTTTTTACAGCTGTTAGAGCTACCCCAATTTCAAGATGTGATAAAAATTAAGACAATCGGCTCAACCTATATGGCAGCTAGTGGTTTAAACCCCTCTCGACAAGTTAAAGTAATAAACCAACAATTTTTTTAATTACAATTTAAAACGTTTATTGTTAGCCTGATGACTCTATTACTGTACGATGGACCCATTTAGCCTTACTCGTTGAATTTGCACTCGAATTGAAAAAGGCCTTGCAAAGCATCAACGAACAAAGCTTCAATCATTTTGTATTAAAATTGGGTATTAATCATGGGCCTATTACCGCCGGAGTTATTGGAGCCAGAAAACCACATTATGACATTTGGGGAAATACGGTTAATGTTGCTTCTAGAATGGAAAGTACAGGAAAAGCTGGATGCATACAGGTAATCTATATCAGTTAGACCTTTTTATAATTATTATTTATAGGTTACCGAAGAGACTTGTGAAATTCTTCAAAATTTTCATTATAAATTTGAGCAACGTGGCCTAGTAGCAGTTAAGGGTAAAGGTCAGTTAATGACCTATTATCTTTTAGGCAAAGCTGGAAAGATTACACCTCCTACAGCACCAGTTTCTCCAATAATTAGCATTGCTGCAATGGAAACTGTAAATGAAGAAGATGAATCTCACGGGAGTCAAACTTCTAAATCAGACGATAAAACAGTAATTGAATCTTCTGATTTTAATGCTGATACAGAAGTTATAACCTCTGATCAAATTTTTAACAGCAAAGAAGTAGATCCGCTGCTTCAGAGTTAGAAACGCACTGATTTTTTAGATTTTTAGAAAGAAGAAATTGTAGGACTGCTAGTTTAAGCTAAATTTTATTATCTAATAATAATACAATCATAATTGTAAGTAATAGATTGCAACAGTATTCTGATATTAGGTGTTATAGGTTTGTTGATTCTTTGTAGTCGTTCTGATACCTGATTTAGTAGTTAAAACATTTGCGTCATAACACAAAATACACCGTTCCGACGAAAGAGCAACGACACAACTGCGAAAATTTAAATTTTTCAACGGAACAGCACTTTAATGAAATATTTATTAAAAAGTGTGTCTGTGTAGCATATATGTGACAAAATATAATAACAAACGTAAATGTACTTTTTTATGACTAGAAGATAAAAGTTTATGATATTAATTTTGACCCCTAATTTCAACTGATAGTTACCATTATGATTAGAACTCAGTTTTCTTATAAATAATATATTAGAAATGTGTTCTTTTGGAAAAACACATTTGTTGTAATTGTCAGTTGTCAAACTCTAGAATTTGAAAACTCACTCTACAACTTATTGAGATAATATTTTTGTGTTTTTATTTTGTTTTGTTGTGCTATCAACTATCTTTGCTGAAAAATTAGTTGAAGTTTGTTGAAAATGTTTTTAGATGCAACAGTCTGTCTGAAACTGAAGAAAGCAGCTTTGTTTTCAAGCTTCAACTTTATGCTCTCTGTTAAGTAGCACATTAAAAAACAGCGCTTAGGTTTGCACAGCAGTATGTTAATTGGCGAAAGAACAAACTTGCTCTTTACTGATAAATCTATAATGGTTTAGCTGGTTTGTATTTTAATGTCAGTAATTTGTTTATTGTTGAAAACGGAGCAATGACAGATCACAGATAGCTGTTTGATACTGTAAGACCAGATGTGTGCGCCATTTATTGGTGGATTGATATGTACTGAATAATAAAGTTTGCCTACACATTGCGGAAGAAATTTTTCTAACGTTTCCCGTGGCCAAGCCTCGTCTGAAATTTTATAGATCAGTCAAATTATAGATCAGTCATTTTATAGTCAAATTTTTCGGTCAGGATAATACGTTGCTAATTTTAGAGCTTGATTTATCAGATAAATTATTTGTTAACTTGAATTATCTCTGTTTAATTTATAGTTGGCAAAATAGTTTTTCTTACTTAAAAACAGTTGGAAATGTTTAAATGTTTTTGAGGAGCACGTAAACCAATTTTGTCTTCTTTGGTCTAGCCAAGAAATTAAAAATATTTTCGTAGCGCTGTAAACATCTCTTCTATTTAACCATCTTCAATTGCCTAAACTGAATTTCTTTATTATCTCTGTAAGTTATTTATGTACTTCTATTACTTTGTACAGCTTTTTCAATATTTCTTTCTTTATTTTTTTCAGAAGCTTTTACAAAACTATTTCTGTTTGTTTTGCTTATTTTTATCTTAGATAAAAAAAAACAAGAAAAACCAAATAGTTTGTTACAAAGTCATCTATTACTTTAAAAGACTGATTCATATTAAAGTACACTCAGCATCAAAAATGGACTTTTAGAAGATTATATTGTAACTAAAAGTTAAACAAAAGTATGCCACATAGAAGTGAAAGCATTATATACTAATAAAAACATAATTGTCAACCCCGGCACTAACAAAGTAACCAGATAAACTTGTTAAAATATTTAATATACAAATAGGTAGTAAAAATGTTTTTAGAACCCAAAAAATTAGTCAAATAATAATAAACAATACTCTATAGTCAACAACGCTACACGGTTTTTATTATTTTTGTCAAATTATTGTTGTACATTAAAGTATTTCGTACTTAATGTGTTATTGCTTTTCATGAGACTTTAATTGACAGCTAATTGATATGAAGTTATAATTTTCTCGCTTGTGTTTTTAATTTGAAACGTTGTCATACCATTGAGTAAAGGAATATATAGGGATATATTCCTTTACTCAATGGTCATACCTATCTAACTCATGTCAAATGCATTTGACGCCAATAATAGGTCTTATAACTTAGATAAAATAAATAAAAATGCATCGGTGAGTTTGGTTATCGATGAGAAATTTTAGTAAAATGGATGGTAGACTACTCGGTAACTTGATTTTCTTTAAGCGCTTTCTGAATCTTTATTGCATGTTGTATGGCATTTATAAAAATAATTTTTTAAACATGCTTATTGCATAAGAGACAGACAATCGACCTGATAACGTTGTCAAAGTAAATTGCGTTTCTCACGCTTACGCACGAAAATTGGTGAGGCACGGTAATTAAACCTCCAACACGACTACTAAAATAGCAAAAAATATTTTAAAAGAGTAAATTAGCTTAGTGCTCTTCAGCTTTGGCATTGCTGTAGCAGCTAATTTCTACGCTTGTGTGGTCATTAAAAACTTGATGTGGTACCTACAAGTAACTTCTTAAAGGATATCTAGCTTGTGAATTTAAATTTTTATTGTGTAGTGTTTTTTTATAGGTAGGAGTTAAAACGACTCAGCGTTTTATAGAAGTAAGCTTTTAGAACAACGTTAAAGCATTTAGATGCCTTCAGATATATTGAACAAGTAGGTAGGTTAGGTAGGTTAGTGTTTTTTTTTGTCAAGCTGTTTGGTTTTTATTGTAGATTTTACAACGGCAAAACGCGCAAGTTACGTCAATAGGTGATTCTGTAAATTAAGTAAACAATAATTAAAAAAACACTTAGCAAAGTTACTGTAGCAACGAAAGTCGCTCCAGATTTCTGTGTCTGAAAAAAACTTTTAAAGAATGTATAGCCTCGCTCTCTGAAGTCACGTATAATTCTGCGATGCTTTTGTTCTCAAGGAAGATGACTTAACATTAAACGACACTTTAATGTCGATGTTTTGTAATGTGCTTATTAAACCTTTGACATCGTTATACATTTTAGCAGTTGTTTTGCTGTTCTTTCAAAACGACGGTATTATCAATAATTTGTTAAGTAGATTTTCATTATTTGTGCGACTTCTTGGAGTAACCATAATAGAGCTACACAAGTTTATAATTTTATATTTGTTAGTTTTAAAAGAACTAGAAAGTTTGAATTCTAAGTAGATAAATACTTAATAATAACAAGTAGTTTTTTTTTGACACAAGAAAATAAACAGCAAATGTAAGATTTTTTGAAACTTGATTATAAATTTGTGTTTGATGTTGTGTTTTAAATGCAGTAGTACACATCACCACGACTTTAAAGATTTTATTTCTACACTAATTATGTTTTAATGACAAAAAGAAATAGTCATCTTTCACATCGAATCTAACCATAGAAGATGACATTTTCTTTAAATCTTTCCTAATATATTATGAGTTCTTATTTATTTATTTCTTATAACAGTACAAACGTTTTTAACTTCTAAAGGGTAATTTCTGTGAAATTAAAAAATAGCTCAAATTATTCTTCTATCCTATGCATGAATTTTGAAGATGGGATCAAGTAGGTTGAACTTGATTAGATGCTAAAACAAAGCAATCGCTGCTTGTACATACTGGTTATTGTTTCTCAATGACTAATTTGTATTAGAGGTAATTAGAAGATAAAGTTGTTGCTATACAAGAATCGTGTAAGTGTATAGTAGGTATCTATTCTAAATAAACTTACAATAGGAAATCTGCAAGTGTTTTAATTTGATCCACCTTTAAATACCTTTAAAATTATACTATTTACCATCTGACTAATAAGTGCTAAAATAGAAAAAGTCTTAAAAATTGTAGACAATTAGTTCAAAAAGTGCAAACAAATGTTGGTGTTTCTAGATATACACTTTAAATATTGATTTTGTTAGATTCTTGGAGGTTTCAGGAATACACTAACTCAATATCTTCTAACTCAATATATTATAATAAAATAATATTAATGATTTCCCAACGGAAAACAATTATAATGATTACCAACTGAAGTGTGGGGTGGACGAAGAATAATTCTGTCGTTGTGAACTTTTTCTAGCTTGAATACATTTATTCATACTTATTGGTTACTATAGTTACTTAAGTAATCTGATTACAAAAAATGTGCTGCTGTTAGTCCATTAAAATGTTACATTTTTTAGGCCTTACCTTGCAATTTTATTTTTTTGATGTGTAGGGGGGTTTGTGTAGAGCTAAAACTAAGTTTGTAGGGTCGCCACTCTTGTCCCACGGCCGCCATCTTGAAAATAGGGGTTGAAATGGCTTTTACGATATATCTCTTAAACTATTTATTTGATAAAAAAAAATTATCAACATTTTTTGTTGCAATTTAAATTTTCTACAACTTCTTTGGCTCAGTAACTTTTTGTCGTAGAACTATAAATAAAAAAGTTATAAGCTAAATGTTAAATTTATATTTTTCAATATATGTTTTTTTTATCATTTTACGAAAAAAATAAATGAAACCTTTTTTGTAGATCGTTTAGTCAATAGCTAAAGTTTTACAGCACTCCGAAGTAAGTACTATTTTTCAGCACTCTTGACTATACATATATTATACGTGTGTACTAATAATGCGTCATCAATTATTGTTTCTTTTTATCTTGTTAATTTTTTTAATTATTAATTTTACAATATTATTAATAATTAATTATTGACTCTCAAAATTAATAAATGAAAATGACTTTAATGATGAACCGCCGACATTAACACCCCTTCCTTCTTAAGTTTTCCCACTGAGGGCGGAGTAGTTCTAATTTAGAAAATCACCGTGGAATATGCCTATTGGGGATACCACGTAAAAAAACGCGCCTCCAGCCTCTACCTCGTGGATGGTGGGAAAAAGAGTCAATAATTAATTGTTAATAATATTGCAAAATTTATAATTAAAAAAGTTATAATAACAAAGTAAATAAAAAAAAAACAATAACTGATGACACATTATTAGTACACACGTATAATATAGGTATAGTTAAGAGTACTGAAAAATAGTACTTACTTCGGAGCTCTGCAAAACCTTAGCTATTGACTTAATGAAAAAATGTTTTTTGTTCCTCAAAAAACGATATACAAAAATGGTCTGATTTCATTATTTCGTAAAATGTTAAAAAAAAAAGTTACATCGAAAAATATAAATTTTTTTCTCGAATTTCTGAACATTTTCGCTTATAACTTATTTATTTATAGTTCTACGACAAAAAGTTACTGGACTAAAGTTGTAACGATCCAGATAAATAAATCCAGTTTTTTTACAAAATACTGTACAAGCATTTTACAATCGTTTGGCGTATTGCTTGGAACAAGAAGGTGGTCACTTTAAACATTTATTATAAAATTTCGGAGTTCTGTTCTCTCAAGTGTCAAAATAAAACATTTGTTAATTTGATTGCCTACCTAGCGACAATGTATTGACATGGTTTTTTTACAACTGAACATGCGTTTTATAACGTTATGTTCAGTAAAACAAAAATCTCACTGTATACTCTTTGAGCTATTGTCTATGTCTCGAAAATTCAGGCACTGTTATTATATTTGGTGGTTTTATGCGAATGCACATTTTAATAACAATGCCGGGTCCTAGAAGATCTAATCTTTCCCAGCGAAGCCGTAATGCAATTAGGCAACGGAATATCGCAAGTCAATTATCTGCGAGAAATTGCACGCGTCGATACTTAAAGGAAAATTTAAAGATAAGGAAGTTCTTATTTCAAGGCTTTCGATGATCCCAACGGATATGCCCTTTGAGTTTAAACGAATTCAATTCCCGATTTGTCTTGTCTTCGCCATGACGATCAACAAATCACAATGCCAATCCTTGACTATTTGTGGTCTCAATCTAGAAAATGAATTTTTTACTCATGGTCAATTGTACGTGGCATGCTCACGTGTTGGCAAACCATCCGCTTTATTTGTTCTTGCGCCTGACCAAAAAACAAAGAATGTCGTTTACCACAAAGTGCTTGAATAAAAATCCTATTAATGAATTAATCCGAGTTTTATTTTTTTTCCAATCTGCACAACATAGTTTTCAATCATTTTTTTCTGACATGAGTTTGAAGTACATACTTAATTATTATTTTTTATTTTTTTTTATTTTTATTCTTATTCTGTATGTATGTTTTCATCATCATTCATCATAATAAAATACTTTTTTTGTTTCTATCTATATAAATATTATTTTGTATCATTGTTTTACTTTCATCAAAGCCTAAATTAGTTCAGCTAAAAAGTAACACGACATTCATTGACTGTTAGGCGGTACGAAGTTCGCCGGATCAGCTAGTTTATTAATAAATTTTAGAAAATTTGTCTTATTTCATATTTTTTTTAAGAATAAATTTTAGGATCAGAGGTTGAAAATAGGATACGTTAAAAGTGATGCCGAGCTAAGGGACCTACTCGATCTTTGGAATAGGGAATTATTGATATGGCGCCTACACAAGTAGCCACAATTTAAATTTTTTGCTTTAGAAATTGACTAAAAACTTTTATCTGAATAATTCTTTGAGTAGGTACTTGTTGTATCTTCATTGTTATCGGTAAACGATTATAAGTCTTTTTTCAACACTTTTTTTGCTACGGTTTATTAGGTTGCTAATTCAACTTGTGCAAAAATTCTTTTGAAATTGGTGGGAAAAAAACACGCAGTTGCTGTAGATAGCCCAACCAGAGCATATCAATAAAATACAAAAGCGTCATCTTTTGCTCGAATGTCATAATTGCTTATTTAATTACAACAAAAACCAGCCTGTAAATTTGTCCAATTATTACTGATGATTCATCAGACAGTGCTGTTTATCTTTTTCATCATACCATTAGGCTATAAATATAAAACAGACGACTTTTCACACAAAACACAATTAGCACATTAACAGCATTTTTTTTCTTCTTTATTTTACTATTTCATCGTACTTTTCCCAATAGCATTCACGAAATTTTTGCCAAGATTTAGTGAGACCTAAATGTCCTCAGTTTGTCGCGTTAAGCTCTCTTAAATAATAAAAAAAAAATTGAACTTGGCATTAATCTTTTTAGATATATTTAAACAATTTTTTTTTGTGATTTTAGGGCTGGTAACGTAAAACAAGTTTAATAAATTTTTAAGCACATTTCTTGCCAAATACAACGTTTTGCACAAAATCTAGGCTTTTCAGTTATTGCCAATTAGGTGCTATAAAATATAAAACATTTTCAAAATTGAGCTGGAACAAAATCTGATGCTTTATGACAATTGATTATTTTTATAATAAAAATTTTGTTATATAGTAAAACTGCAAACTGAAAAAAAACAAAAACTTAACTAAAAAAATTTAATAAAAAATTGTGTCTTCTAAGCTGAAAAGAAACACACAGCAAAAGGTCAAAAGCTTTAGCTTAATCAATGTCAAAAGACCATAATACAAATAATATTAAATTATTGTAAAATACACAATTTGTGTCATTCTACTTGGTAAATATGAGACTATATTGAGAAATAAGAAAATTTTTTTTTGAGTTTTTGCTAGCGATAAATTAATTCACTTGAAACATTTTATTTAAACCGCTCACTATAAAAACAGTGACTACTAACGGATTTGTTTATATCTTGTTAAGTGAAATAGACTACTGATTGAAAACTAAAAAAATTGATGTTTTACAAAACGAATTCCAAATGAATCAAGAAAATTGCTTTGTATGCAACCAAATCTAAAAGTGAGATTGGGAACTTGTCTAGATGAATATACCTCGGCGCTTCGGCTTCTTTTTTCTTACGGAAAATTTTGATTATAATAGACTCAAAAAGTTGTTGCTTTAGGCAAAATCTTGTTGATTGTTACCAAGCAACAAATTTTTTGTCATACGATCAAAATTTTTCGAAAAAAAAAACCTTGTTAACACGTTATAAAAAAAGTTTTATTTTTGTTTAGATTTAACTTATTGTTCGGAAATCATTGAGAAACAAAACAGATTTTAGCCCTTAGCTGTGTTTTTTTAGCTAATATAAAACCCTTCTCAGCTGGCGGAATAATAAGGCACCAGAGAAAAGAAATTATTACATCGGAGCATGATCGGAGTTAGGAGAGGTCTGGTGCAAGTACTCGGTCTAGCAGCAGCAGATGGCTTCCGTTTCGGCTTAGCTAATGGAGAGTGTACGGATGGAATATCTCTGTCTAGCAAAATTTGAGAGATATGTGATATTAATTGTGGCGCCAACTGAAAAGATATCTGTTGCAGCCGCTACAAAACGAGCACTCTACTCACTAAAAACCGTCTGGGCTTATGCCGGTATTCATAGTCGTATATCAAGCTCAAGCTTGAATTCAAGCTTGAGTCCGTCTCAAGCCAAGACTTCGGCAATGCTCGGAGGAAAGTGGTTGCTTGCGTCATCCAGAAGGCACAAAAGTAGTAATTTTTGTGTTGTTAGGTTTGACAATTATGACGCATGAACGTCATTCTGCGTGTTTATATTTACTTTAAAGTGACAGGTCGAGTAAGAACTCGATGCCACAGGGGTCATATCGAAAGTGTTTTGTGTTGTCGGGTACGGAAGCCTGGTTGGCTCATCGATGTCTTATAAGAAAGTGGCGCTACACTCGCTTATTGTTTACATGTATACTACCCTTAAGTATAAAAGTAACTAGTAAAAAAGTCACTAGTGCACTTCCAACTGGTGCACTTGTTAGTTTTGGATCCAAAATAGGGACAAAATGGCGTGATTTCTCAGTCATTTTTATGTAATTAGTTGAAAATTTTCTTTTACTATCATTAAAAAAATATTATTTATACTTTAATTGTTGATGTTTTTATTTTGCATCTTAACACATGTGAGTAATAACTGAGAAATGACGCCATTTTGTCCCTATTTTGGATCCACAAGTAACAAGTGCTCAAGTTGGAAGTGCACTAGTCACTTTTTTACTAGTTACTTTTATACTTATAGGTAGTATAGATGTAAACAATAAGCGAGTGTAGCGCCACTGTCTTATAAGTCATCGATAAGCCAACTAGGCTTCCGTAGTCGGGTGAGTACATGTCTACTGACAGAATACATGTATGGTAACTTCATAAATAGTTCAAGAAAGCGAACGATCTGCTGAACCATTATTACATTCTCCTCAAAACACGAAAGCTGCAAAAGTGAGACAAAAAAGAAGCTAGCGGAGCTCACACTGCGCGCTTTGAGAGGAACATTGTGAGTGCAACATTAATATAAATCTTACCAAACCTTTACCCACTTTTATTGCAGGAAATGTGATGCAGGAAAGTTATCAGAGTAGTTAGTAGTAGGAGCTATTCAAGAAGTGTGTAAAGTTTTCGGCTGCCGTTTTGTCTACTATGCTTCTGCAAACAATACCTTACACTTATAATGTAAACTAATAAAATTTTTACTTTTTTTGTACTTATTTTTACCAGTAGAAGGTGTTACAAAATAAAAATACTACCCAATTAATAAATATCTGTGACTTTTATTATTATTAAAACAATGCTTTCATTTTTGCACAAAATGTGGCAAGCCTTTTAATTTTGTGTAAGTAATAATTGTCTTTCCACTAATTTGCAAGCAATCCTACATTTACTACACTGTCTTTTGTAAAGCTGTAGCGACGCTTAAATTCAAAGTTGGAAAAAAATTCCAATGGGTTCGCAGCATCCCGCACATAACTCGTCCAACATGTCAATGTTCGTTGTTATAAAATGCAACACAAAATACTCTTCAGTATTTTCAAACGTCAAACGATGACATAACCTGCAAATGGCGTCTTGGGTCGGACTTGAGATAGACTCAGTGCGCTTGCGCATCAACCAAAAAGCCTACTAATTCACACCGTAATTTGATATTTAAATCTTGAGATTTGTGAGATCGATCTCAAGCTCAAGATATGAAAATCAGATTTCACGAGCATTGCCGAAGTCCTTGCTTGAGATGGAATCAGCAATAAATCTATTTCAAAACGCATGCAAACGCTTTTCCGAGCATTGCCGGAGTCCTTGCTTGAGTCCGAGCTTGAAACGGACTCAAGCTTGAACTTGAGATACGACTATGAATACCGGCATTAGTCAACCAGTCAGCCCCCAGCTTATGAATAAGGTTTAAACTGTTGAAAGCAATCGCAACCAAAAAAAAACTTAACCCTCCCTGTCCTTGGGGCACAGCAATTTTGCAAGATTCAAAAATGACAATATTATTTATCAAATAATATGAAAATTGTTGAAAAACAAGCTTATAATTTTCAATTAGTTTTAAATCCAATTTAAGAATTGAATTACAAACAAAAACAGCAAATTGTGTTTTAAACTAAATAGACTATACAAGTTGGTTTTTTGAAAAATCAAGTTAAATTACTATCTCCTCACGCATCTGCTATCATATTATTTGAATTGTTAGGTTTAACATTTAAAACATTCGAACAATATGAAATGTGTCATAGCTATTATTATTATTATTATCTTTATAGCGCACAAGCAAAATTAAAAAAATATGTATAACCTTTGGGTAAACTTATCTACGTTCTCTCACACTCACACACTTTTATCTATTTGCTTTTGGAAATAGCATTGTTTAGAAATAGATTAGCTTGGTTTGCTAAAACCGATAATATAGTAATGTGGCTCTAAAAATATATGTGGCATTTTCTAAATTCATGAAGTTGTCATTTTGGGAAAAACGGGTAACATCCTAGAGAATGTATTCTAGCTTTACAAATAGCCATTTAAGTACAGGCTTATCTATTGTCTATTGTTGGTTGGGTAAACGTTGGAGCCTTGTCCTTTGATAACAAACCTATTGAATCGCTATTTCGAAAGTATTTCACAAATAGAAATGCTTCTCTTTACCGATAAACTGTTTGGACTGTTTAAATCACAATAAAGTCGCACACGGCGTTAAAACTAGAAACAAAACTAAGCCAAAAAAATTAAATGTAGAAACGCTTTTGTGATTTGGACCTGCTTTACGGAGTTAACGATAGTAATGCAACTATTTGTATCATTGCTGTTATTGGTGCTTTTTTTTTAATCTTGTGGTCTTACTATAGAGCAAGACTTTTATTGTACTTAATAATAAATTCATTAAAATCAATTGTTATGAAACATCAGATTAGCCCACAAAGTTTTATCCTAAAATCTCTATGTATTTTTTTATTATACGTCAATGATGCACTGTATTTTTTCTAAATTTGGATGTAATTGCCTACGTATGAAAATGATACTTTGATTAGTTTATTTGTTGATTCAATCAACATGCTGTGATCATCTCTTAATTGTTGAATGTCCGACTTAGTTTCACAAGAATTTCTAAGCAATAAGTTAAATCGAAAAAAAAAATAAAACAACTTTTGTAAGGTTTTCATACAAAAATGTTTCTAAAATGTTTTAAAAAATGCATTGACAATTAAAACAAAATATTTCTAGTAAATTAATTTATCGCTAACAGAATTTTAAAAAAACTGTTTTTATTATTTTATTATATAATATAGTCTCAAACTTGATAAGTAGAATAACAATAATGTATTTTACATAAATTTAATATTATTTGTATTATGGTCTTTTGACATTTAGACATAGCTCATCTGTGTGTTTTTATAAAACTAAACTACAAACTGATGTTTTGCCATGTCTGTTAAATTATCATTTGACAGTAGACCTGTACCTGCTTTAAATTTTAAAACCCGTTGTCTGCCACAATATATAAAAAGAATTTATTCTTCTAGTCAACATTTTGTTTTGCTGTTAGTGAGACTACACTGTGGTGTGGTGTCTCACGGCTGATAAGTAAAATACAGTGAGACGCCACGTTTCTAACTCATGGCAGCAAACTTGTTAACAAAAAGATAACATGAGTGTTAAAATAGAAATGACAAAGGACTATAAAACGTTCCAATTTTTATAAAATTAAAAAAAAAATATTTTAATATAAAGCTTATTATGGTTAAAGCTGTTTTAATTATTAAATTTTCAATAAATAATTTAAATCTTTAAAAATAAATGAGTTATTCTAATAACTCTCTGTGTCTTTAGATAGATTATGTTTTGTAAACAAGTTATATAAAAACGTTTGACTGAAAATTAGACCTCCGATATAGAACAGAACTGAAAAACCAAACATAAAAAAATATATTTGAAGGGTAAGTTCTACAGTAATGAAAAAAAATTTAATAATTTTGTGTCAGCGCCAAACAAACAATCTCTATGTCATATTTATAATTTGAGTCGAGATTCTCTATAGTGCCAAGACAATAGACACTTTCAACTATCATACCAAGGCTATATCCAAAAGCTTAATTTGTGTAATATTTATTTATTTGTCGCCGACCACTTTTGTTTTTTATTCAAAATTTATTCCAATTCATTTTTGCTACTGTTTTTACATTCTTTTTTGTTAATATATATCTACATTAGCCTACACTAAAATTATAAAGAGGAAAGATTTGTATGTTTGTAATGAATAGGCTCAAAAAGTACTGGGCCGATTTAAAAAATTCTTTCACCAATAGAATGCTACATTCTTCCTATCTACACTAATATTATAAAGAGAAAAGATTTGTATGTTTGTAATAAATAGGCTCAAAAAGTACTGGGCCGATTTAAAAAATTCTTTCACCAATAGAATGCTACATTCTTCCTATTTGACATAGGCTACATTTCATTTTGAAAAAAAATTAGAGATCCTTGGTAAAATGTGAACAATGTAACCGAAGGTGTAGAAAAATGAGTCTTAAAATGACTTTCGTCGAATGCGCTGCCGAAACTATTAGCGATAGAACAAAATAATGTACAACAATATTGAAGAACATCATAATGTCTACAAAAAACTCTACGGTAGCATATGTCCAACTATTGTAGTTATATCACTACAACAACTTTTTTCATTTTAAACATTAATGAAAATGCTAACCAAATTCAAACCATGCTATTTATGTGTTTATATTAATCGTTATCCAAATAAATTATTCTATGGTCAAGACCATTTAACTACCTATAAAATAGTTTTTAAATTATTTAAATTGGACTCTCCATTCAAAAGATATTACGAATTAAAAAATTCAAACAGTAAACCAAACCGCTATAGCGCCGTGGCCGTTGATTGCGATGCAGTCTGAAAAGCGCGCCGGGCATCGCGGCGGGCGGGATGGAGGGGGCACTAGAGGGAGGCAATATTTAATAAAATTAGTAAAGTCCTTCTCGGGTATGACGAGACCAGGGAAATAGGTATTCATTTTTATATGGAGGATATTATAGATTCCAGTTCAAATTGAATAGGTATGCATACATAAGATAGGTCAGCTATACAAAATAAAGTAGTGCATCAAATTTACGCTAAGGCGGTACGAAGTTTGCCGGGTCAGCTAGTAATATATATATATATATATATATATATATATATATATATATTTTTTATTAAAATTTACTACAATTTTAAATTTTTGTTTTGGGTGTTAATTTTTAGCACAGCTGAGAATCTAGTAGGTAAACAATCAATCATTTCTTATTTTTTTCCTCTTAAATACTGAAATTTTCTTGTCAAAGTTTTTTTCACGCTTGTCCTTTCCTCTTCTCGTTTTATAATTCTTAAAATATTTTATTTAAACTTTTTTATTATGATTTTTATTTTTTATTACTTTTTATAACTAGTACTTTCATCACGAGAAAAAACTTTCAATTAGGCCGTTTTTTTATTTTTTTCATCAGCGATTGGTTTTTGCTTGCGGTTTGTGGCTTCTGATATATGTTTATAAAAACATTGCTTATTTTATTTCGATAATAAAACAAAAAAAAAATTATTTAGATGCTCGATTCCGTTCAAAAAGACACATTAATGTTAGGTAAAATGAATCTGAGATTTAAACGAGACCGTAGGCGAGCTGCTTTAACGAAATGCAACACAATCCTAGATATAAGACAACGAGACGACCAGATGGGAAGCAATAAGTTGCAACTACGTGCAAAGTAGATTGAATATTGTTTTTGTTCCGTTCAGTCATTTCATTCCTGTCGATTTTAAGAAAAACTTTCTTAATTTATTGTGCTTTTTGTTAAGAATAGTGTGTATGTTGATGTTCCGGGCTTTTGTAGCTTCAACCCCAGAGGCAGCGAAGCCCGTGGAACTCTGGTAGATACGCCACTGGGAAGAATCTAGCCTCACGTGCAATAATTGGGCAGTAGTAACTCTTCAACTATATATTTTTTTTAACTGAGTAGGGTTAAAATAGAATACAACATCTTCATAATCTATAAAAACAAGAGTTATTTCTTATAATAACTCTCACATTTTTTTATTTACAGCAACAAAAAGTTTAAACCCCATTACATTCAATGGTCCACCAATAAACTACAAAGCCTTCTGACTTCTCATCATCATAAGCTTTTTGTTTTTTCAAATTTTAGGTTTATGAAGATGCCAATTGGCGTTACAAATTGAATCGCTAAATGAAGTGCTCTGAATAAACCACTAATTATTAAATATAGCTAAACCTGTATGACCGCTTACAGTATCTGATAGAATTTGTGCAGCTCAACAAGTTATAAAAAGTGACAATGTCCAACCTATCATGTGGAGAATAGCACTACTAGCACTAGGGTCTACTATACTTTCCGTCAAAATTTGATTTTCTAATAAGCATTCACAGACTGCAACGACTATTATTTTTTGTGAAAAAAGAATTGCTCCAAAGCAGTCATTTTTCATTTAGGCATTCACTGTAACTAAATACAAAAAAATAGTCTACCTAATAAGTATGTTACGGTTTAAAGATGTAAAGGCGGTTGAATAAATGGTAGCTCGCTAAAAACACGTCTTTTTTCACGTCAAACTTCTAAAGAGATAGCTATCAATTATTTGTTAAACGAATTATAAATTAGGTCTTATATAAAAGATGGTAAAACAAAAAGCAACATTATTTTAGTAATAGTAAAGGGGAATTCACGTCACGTAACATGCACACGCATGCGGTAAGGCAAGCTAGTCTATATAAGTACACGAGGTAGTACGAGATTGGAAATTAAGTAAATAAAAAATAAATGTATATGATTGAAAAAAAGCGTGGGGTGTATAGTGTCAAGTGTTATGAACAATTTATTGACAGATATGAGTAAAAGGATCATCATTTTGAAAATATCTTAAACACAAATTTAAATAAAATCTGACCGTTTGAAGTAGTCAAAATCAAGTTGTCGGTTACAAACAAATAAACAAACAAACAAAAAGTAAATAATAAAATAATTAACAAAATAAAAAATTTGATAATAAATAATATTACTTGTTTGTTTAATGTTTTGTCATTCGTTATAAACATTTTATTGACAATACACTATCAGCTTTAAAAGACAAAAACATTTTAGTGGCACTATGGACCCTACACTTTTTTCCAATAATATACATTTATTTCATATTTACACTATATTTCGTCTATATAGTGCAGATGTGTCCTAACCGCCGCTAGGCAAATTTCACGGTGGAACGTAAAACGTAATCAATTGTTTCTTCAATGGGTCATAATTTTTATGTCTTTAGAGATATTTTTTTCTATTTAAAATATTTTAGTAAATTCTTTATTTTTTACCAGTATTCAATAAGTAAAATTTTGTATTATTATTATTTTCAATGTTAGTGGCACTTAGAACTCGATACTTAATGCTTGTTTTTACTTTTCTGTTAGACATAAACTGTCCCAACAGCCATTAAGGGGATCTTCACGGTGGATAAAATGCTTGGAAACATGGGATACGTTTTATGAGCTTAGTTTTTACGCAAATCAAATGAAATTTTGAATATAAAAGTTTTAATGTCTTCTCACTGGATTGCTTGATTTCGATTTTTGAAATTGTTATCAGAAAGTGATAAAAAATCGTAAAAATTGGTAACTCGAAAATCTAAATCAACGGTTGTATTCAAAATGTAGTTTTAAAGGTAAAATTAAGATATACGTTTTTCAAAATTTTTGTAAATAAGGGAGTGATTTGCGGATAATAGTTGAAAATTTTAGCTGGTGAGGTGTGTCGTTTGAATGTATCTGACTCCTCCTCCAAGAGCTTTATTATCGACGTCACATTAAGAGAAATCACGGATATGGTTTCAACTTATCTGTCAGGGTGTTAAGAACCACTTGTCTCGAATTACTATACGAGGATACGATGATTGTTTTTATGTTTCAGACCTAACGTTAGGCTAGATAAAGCGATCACCGCTTTTGTATTTGTGCTTTTCATAAAAGTAAATTATTATACATATTATTAATTGATAATATGCATTTTATTAAATTGTGTATCGCAATGAAAATTTTGATTTAAATTTATAATAAATATAATCATAAACAAAATAATAGGTGATATTTAAATAAACATTAATCGTTTAAAGAATATCAACACAAATAAAAAATAAAATTGGCAATAAATATATTATGAAGGAAATAGCCGGGCTGGTATAGCCATAGCCTCAGAAGGTATAGTTTAGCTAAACATTTAGTACGATTACAATTTTGCCTGCTTACATACTTTGCAACCCCTATTTGCATCAAACTGGTAGCCGACAAATGCGTTTGTAGTTCTTGTCAACATGGACCGTAATGAAAATTTTAGCCGGACTAAATTTCACCGTCAAGTTGAAAAAACTGTAGTCGTTACGTAATTTGTTAAAAATAGTATCAAAACTAATAATTCAAGTTAATAATGATAGTAACAGTGATTCTGATATTTATGCAGATGATTAAATAAAAATTACTAATGTTTTAATACTCTACATAATTTTTATATTATTCAATAATAAATAAATCTTTGGCTAGAGAATTAAATGTAATTTTATTGTTATATTCAGTAACATGCAGGCGAAGAAAATAGAAGCAACCTGAATACAGTCCTGGCAGTATCTTTAAGATTCTGCACAGGCAAAACCCTGCGCTAAACCCTCATAAAAATTAGTGAAGATTACGTAGCAATAAAACCATATTTGCACAAAATGTTTAGACAAACTATACTATATAATAAAAGCAAAAAGATACCCATTGTTGAAGCACGTTCAGTTTTTTCCCACGAAACTAGCCCAAAACCCTTACTTCTTAGAAAGGTAAAATTAAAAGAAAATTCCAGAACCTTCTTTTTTTTTGGAGAGGGAAAAAAATAATAACATAAATCCTAATATATGGACCGAATTGCGAATTCATTTTTCATTTGGTTTAACTTAGTGAAGAGAATAAGTGTTCGAGTGCAGTTTTAAAAATAAACAACAAAGTGCAATCCTGGAAATCAAGCGTGAGTATTATTGTTTGTTATAACTTTATACTGGTTGTGATGAGTTACTAGTTGAATATGTAGTTCCAATAATTATCAATATAAGTCAGTTAATAAAATTAATTAAAATCTTAAATAGCTCCAAACACAGAAAAGTGAATTTTCAATTATTATACTATATTGAAATTATTTAATTAAAATAAAATATATTCTCAAAGTTATTAAATTACGAAGTAAAATATCATTAATTAATGTGTATATGAGGGTTTCCTTATTCATGTCAGCTGACAATACATGTAGTATTGTCAGTTGATTTAGTTATTAAGTAATTAATAATTCAGTCATCAATAAATAAGTATATCACAGTTTAAATTTTGCAATTAACATAATTTATTTCTACATTAATAGTTCTGATAAAGCATTGGTCAATCTAAAGAATGCTCTAGTTATCTTTTGTAAGTTTAACTCAATGCACATAATAAATAATAATTTAATTAAGAAGCAAGATCTCACAGTAGTGTCAAGACTATATTTATAGTAAATAATTGAAAAAATCAATCAGATCACTTTCAGATCACAATCAGAACCTATTGCCAAAGCCAAATTTATAGAATATTATAAGATCGAAGAAGCAATTACCGAATCCGGCCTCTTTGGTGATGCGGACTTTCCACATCTAGGAGCCAGTCCAGACGGATTACTTTCGGGGGGAGATATTATAGAAATTAAATGCCCGTATTCAAGTCGGCAGTTAACTCCAGAAGAAGGAGTTTTCCAAAAAAAAATTAAATGTTTAGAAGCATGTGCAGATGGAATCTATCGCCTTAAAAAAACTGATAACTATTACAACCAAGTACAAGGTCAATTAGCGCTTAGTGCAGCTAAATTTTGCTACTTTGTTGTGTGGACGCCTTTAGGAGTTATTGTCGACTAGCTGACCCGGCGAACTTCGTACCGCCTTACCGTAAATTTGATGCACTACTTTATTTTGCATAGCTGACCTATCTTAAGTATGCGTACCTATTCAATTTGAACTGGAATCTATAATATCCTCCATATAAAAATGAATACCTATTTCTCTGGTCTCGTCATACCTGAGTAAAACTTTACTAATTTTATTAAATAAAAAACAAAATATATATTTTCATAATAGTGTTTATTCCGTAGGGTTCAATAATTTCACTTATATTTTTACAAATCGCTATTGAACAACTGAACATTTTGAAGTAAACACTGAGCTGAATATCACGCGCCCTCTAGAAAGCAACTAATAGCCTCTATACCCTTCACTGCTTCTCTCTATTCTAATGCTTTTTGATAAACTATATTTTTAGTTTTATGTTCTGGCCCGTTAATAATGTTGATGGTTTTCCGACACGGGAACAGGCGACATATAATTGGCCATGTGAAAAACATCGAGTTTCCAGGTTGATGCCACATACACTTAGCGACTGCCTTTGCGATTTATTTATTGACATTGCAAATGCAAGCCGCACTGGAAACTGTAAACGTTTAAAACGGAATGGTATATCGTTCGGTATCATAGGGATGCGTGAGATTAAAACATCTTCGCCTTCGTACTTCCCTTTCAAAATGTTTGAAAAGGAAGTTAAATTGAATGACGTTGACATTTGTTAGCGCGGTTATGTCTGTGGTGTCATAGACCACCACAGAGATTTTTGTTTTAAATGGAATGACGTTGACATTCGTAACGCGCTTTTTTTAAAATATGCAAAATTAAATGTATATTTTTCAATCTTTCTGAGAGATTTCCCCAATTTTTTCTTTCATAAGAACCTTCTCCTGATAATAACAAACAGATCAAAAAAAAAATCAGCCAAATCGGTCCAGCCGTTCAGGCGTGATGCCGTGACCAAGGGAAATAAGGATTCATTTATATATATATAAAATATAGATAAAGTAAGATATTGCATAATTAACACAATTATGTTATAATATACTATTATTTTTTGTTGCAGATAGCATATGACAAAGACTTTTGGAACGCAATGTTGCCAAAACTTAATGAGTTTTATTATAACGTAATGATACCAGAAATTTTAAAACATAATTAATATAGGAGAAGCCTGCTATTAGTATCTCCTCGAAAAGAGTGCCAGCGGTCAGTTAGTAGAGTCCAGCCAAGCAAACATGAGCTCAGAAGAAGCATGATCTACCCTGAGGTCGCTTTAGGTTTCATGTACACACCGCACCGATTGGATAATTTGAATTTACTCCTGACTTTGCTAATTCAGTTTGCATATTTTCCGTAGCTCATGTTTACTTGAGCGAGCTGTAGAGATGTTACTAAACTGGTTAGGTGAGAACAGGCGTCACCGAACAGTGTCGGCATTTCTTTTGAGCGTAAATAATAATATTTGATATAAATATACATTAGAGTTTATTCCTAAAGATAATAATCCAAACTAAATAACGCACGGTATATATTTTAATTTGTTTAATATGTGCGTTTTATGTGCTTTAGTTGAACATGTTTTACACATGTTTAAACATGTTAAACATGTTGCAAATGTTTCTGATATCATATAAAAAAATTTAAAATTTTTTTAGTGTTTAGAGTTTTATAAAGCTTTTATATTTTTATCTTTGGCCACACAGTACTAACACGGGATATCAAGTAGCGCTTATCGGCTTTTCTAGTTTATAAAGTTATCAGCAGCCGATGCTTAACTTAAAAGATCATATTACAGTCCACGTGGACTTGAGGATATGTGTCATTCTTGTTTATCCAATCAGATGCAGTTCAAAGCGATAAATCAACATTGAACATTTTATGAACACACCCCCGAAAAATCACAGTTTCAAGTTCATTTCTAGCGTGAGGATCCCCTTAAGGCGTTTAGGATAGTAATGCTTTAAGAAAACTTAGTATTTCTGCTAATGACATAGTGCTTTTTCTTGGCTTTAACACAAATGCTAAATAAAATAAAAAAATAATTGATAATAATTAATTAAAAAATATTATATAATTTTAAATTTGCTTTATTCAGCTTTTATTGACTCATAAAAAGTGTGATAATTGCTTTTTATAGCCTTAGACATGCATAAGCTCATCAAATCATTTTTTTTATTTTTGGCTATAGGGAGGGGTCCATCATATAATTGATTCAATTGAAGATTTTCTTTATTTGATTGTCTGTTAGATTTTCGTTTTCCATCAATCGGAATAATTTTAAATTCTTGATTGTTGTCCAAGTTATTCTTGACGTACAGATTTGTAGGCTCATCTTTTCTATATAGGATCCATTTTAAGCAAAGCCAGTTGATTTCTTCGCCAGTGGTAGTTTTCTTTTTATTTTTTATCTCTTTATCAGTGAGAGCGGGAAAATTCTGAAAGTTTTCCCAGCCCATTTCAACCACTTTATATGGCTTCGAAATTCGTGCTGCCCGCACAGCGCTATACCAGCCTGCTGGAACATAAATTGGCATGTGTTTGGTTTTCTTTTCTATAGTGGAATGTACCGAGTCACATTCCATTTCGGAATGTCCAGATTCCATAAATTTTTGATTTATTATGTTGAGATGTGGTATAGATCGAACTGCAAGCAGACAGCACATGGCAACATTTTGATTCCTGTTTTGACCTCCTGCAGTATCCGAAAACAAACTAATTTCAGTAATATGTTCAGGCAAATTCTGGAAAAATTGCCACAGACAACTAGCGGTTTCAGATGATCCTTTTTTGCCATCGCATTCACACCACATGTAGCAAATAACATCTTTTGATTCCAGGTCATACATCGTAAAATTGAAAACCTGTAGTTTTCTTTTATAATAAAGCTTTCCAACTTTAAGATTTGGAGTCAGCAAAACTTTCTCCATGTCAAAGCACCAAGACGAAAAGTTTTGATTTTATTTTGATTTCTGCTTGTCATTCTGCTTGTGCTGTCTAGCTTGCTCCTTCCTTAACAGGTGTTGATTCTGGTTCTCTGATTCTGTTAACTTCTCATCATCATTCATATTATTAAACGTTGTACATCGGTCACATTTAAAGATGTGTCGGTACATGTAAGCTTTTTCTGGTTGTATATTTTTTTCTGCACAAAAATTTTTGTAATCTAAGTATAACTTGTTAATCGATAATCCAGCAGGTAAGTACCGTCGTTTGGAAGTACTTCCGCAATAATGCGATTCAACAACTGGTAAAGCATTAATATGGTTTCTTATATTTTCCTTTGCCTCTAAAGGACGAGCAAATGCAGGACGATTTGCTCCTCGTTTATCTTTCGCAACCACACCTTGCTCTGACATTTTTTTAAACACGGTTTTGATCATTGTCTCTGATATTGATAATGTTTTAATAAAAAAATGACGGCAAACGTTTATCTTATTATCTCGAATCGTCAAAAAATATTTAACAGTGCAGCTTCGACTGCTCTCGGAGTCCGGTTTCCTTCTTCTAGACACCTCTTGTTTTTCCACATGTTGTGCAATAAAAGTTCTTTGGTCGTCTATGTTACCAAGTGCCCAAAATGTTTGGCAAATTTGACTTCTTTCTTCTTCCATAATTTTCTCTTGGCACTTTAGAATAGGACACTTGCAAGTAGCTGGCAAAACAAACCTTGCTAAATGCTTGTTTCCAGATAAACTGGTGTATTCTCTGCCAGTATTTCTGGCAACTTTTAAAACATTTCTCTTCCATTTTTCTGGCTCCCTTCGTCTTTTTCGTGTAAGTTTCTTTTTGTCAGTAGTGTCAATGGATACGTTTCCTTCCTGAATGACATCGTTATTCTTAGCAATCTCTTGAGCTTAATTCTCTATTATCGTTATATTTTCATTGAAATCTGGTTCAAATTCGGCAGTAATTATTTCATTTATGTCAGGTTGATCAAATGGTACAGATTTTAACTCTGTATATGAAGTACTAGACAAGGACTCTATGGGCTCTAAAATTGCAGTGTCAATTTAAAATAAACAATAACCGTTAGAATTTAACTTACTAATAAAACTTGAATTAACGCGAGCTAGTTCCACACATTTAGCTCCTCTAGATCCAATATTATTAAATAGTGACATCATTAACAATAGTTTTTTCTAACGTTACTCACTGATGAACACAAGATTATTTATTGAGGTTAGGTATTATTTCAAGTTACAGAAGTTTAAAAAATCCTAATAGCTTGAAAAATACCAAGCGGCAGTCAACAACTTTAATGTAGAACAGTCCTAAGTAGATTTTGGCGTTTAGGATCATTCTACCCTCACATAATTTATTTCTCAAGAGGTTAGGACTGTTTTGCATTTGTGTTTTACAGTAACATTTATTAAAAATTTGAACTTAGGATCTTAAGGCTCTTCAGCACTCCTATGCGCTGGGACATGAAAATGACTGATTTTTGATGCAAGTTATTTCGGTTTAGTTTAAATTTGAAGAAAATTCCGCATTTTCATCTTATCTAAAATACAATAATCTACCGCGCCTTGCTATCAAATTTTTAAAAAAATTGCTAGATGTAAGGGAAATAATTAATATGTCAAAACTTTTGACTCAACTTTTCTTCGAAAGCATTTACTGTAGCATATTTATTTTTGTTGCATCTAAGCAATGATATAAATATCTATCTCGCTGTCTTTTTATTTTTTTTTATTTTGTCTTATTTTTTGATTTAATCAAGAAAACAATATATTCATTTTGTTCGCTAGACACAAAAATTCGTCTAAACGTGAAAAGATTTACGACATCTCTCTGCTTGAAGTGCCGGTAGCTAATTTTTAATTTATGGTGGTAGGAGATTAAATGACACCCTCACTACACACCCTGTTTACCTGCTAATATTCTTTTTGCAAAGGCCAGAAGCCTGGGGAAAAGAACCTATATAATATATTTAAAGAAAGTACGATTTTTTCAGACTTTGAAAATTACGTCAATCGAGTAGCAACCATGCTTCTAGTTTATTGCATGATGTCGATACAAATTTCGCCGAATGTTATAATAGCATAGTGAACAAACTAGTGGGGGGCAAACGAATAAATTTTTCACTGGGAAAATCATATGAAACACGATGTTTTGCGGCAGTTTCTAATTTTAATAATAAACGACCATTTTTTTATAAAGTTCAAGAAAAATTAAATAAAAACAAACTTTGCAGAAAATACACTAAACAATTTTTTCAAAAAAATTTCAAAAAAGACAAAAAATAAAAGGAAGCTTGAGGTAATAGAAGCAGATGATGATTACGGCAAGTCAGACGATATAATACCAGATAAAAATTCTGAGGAGTTAAATATTTTAACTTCTTTGTATTTAGAAAACCTTAATAAGGTAAATTTTCAAACTGTTGAAGAAATTACACGCGGACAAAGTTCAAATCCTGAGTGGTTTAAACAAAAATACTTTCGTCTAACCGCCAGCAATTTTGGCCGAATATGTAAAATGCGTTATTTTGTTATTTTTTTATATACACCCAGAAAGATTATCACTGAGAAATAATTTCTCGCGATAGAAATTTTTGGAAAAATTTTATGTTTGACAAGCTGCAAAATTTTTATATGTTATCATTCTTACCTGAACTGTTAGATTCTAGATTAAAGCGCAATTTGCCTATTAGGGATATCTACGGCTAACAACATTATTTAGATGGTATTATATTGTTAGTTTTTTTAAAAACCACTCTGCATAAGTAGATGTAATTTATAAAGTTCTAGTTTATATGTAGATTTCAACAGAATCTAATCAATGTTTATTATAAATAATAATTATCATCATAGTCTTATATATTTTCAAAAAAATATAATGAGCACAATTTACAATAAATAATTTTTTTCTATTTTTACCGAATTATACTCGTCTAAATTATCTAAACGATTCTACCAAAACATCTCGGAGAAGTTATCTTAAATTTCAAACATCAGGTAGTGTTGTAAATCAACAAGTTCGACTCAACTATATTATGATTATGTAGTTATTGGTTTATTACGTGTCAGTCACTGGCTATGTCATAAAACTGTGTAAGTTGGGTTGCGGGACCAATCCAAATCTGAAAATTCTTTTCACTGCACAGGAGCCTTAAGCAATTAAATAGAAAACGTTTGCAGTGACATCTATATAAAAATCATCAAAACAAAAATTTTGGCGTTTGGGACAGTTCTACACTATATGACTATATAGACGATTTGTAATTCCAATTTATAAAATTATATTTTCTTTGTTCTAGTTGGATATTCTATAAGAGCGTTTTTTTTTAGTTTTTTTAAACTTTATTTATTTAACATTAAGTTTTAACTCATCGTTTTACCTTTTTTTTTACTTTCACGCATGTATTTTTTTAAATGATTAATTTTTGTATTTCGCACATTTTACATTTTTACAATTAAAACTTGGAATCAGTTTTTTTTTCTACATACCCCGGCAACTCTTTTCTAATAAATTTATTATATTTTTAGTTATATTTGCTTCAGTGGCGTAGCGTTTGGCCGCTTAGTGCCTATTGTAAATTTGCCCGCCCTCCCTCTCGTTCATCATTTGATGTGATGAGAAAATTTTTTTGGTAAAACAAAAAACTTAAAAAGAGACCTTAACTTATTAAAATTAAAAAAATAAGTGACAATCTTTTCTTAAAGGGAAATCAAAAGCCATCTAGTGCCACATCATTTTTTTACTTTTGTTTTTAATTACATAAAATTTGAAAAAATAAACTCTGAACAGCATTTGAGATTAGCTCAGATAGAATTAAATTTGTATATTACAGAGAACCTTGTTTTGTATATAGTTTTGTCAATATTATTCGAAAAAAATATAGTTTCAAAATTAAGTTTCGTGTTTTTTTTAAGTAAATTTTTTACACAACTGTCAATATCAAACTGAATATCTAAATTTATGCTCAATTGGCAGAATAGCTTTGATAGTCTCAATGTAAACATAGTAAATCTTAGATAATTTTTTATTAGTTGAAAGAAGCTTCTCTCGCAACTGGCATTACTAACAGCACATGTTGAAAAAATTCTCAATTATAACAATATTCAGTAAACTATCTTTAAGCTTAGACTAATAACTGTTTTATTTTTATGAAGATGTCTATTGTGTAGAAGTTAATAGTATTCACAATAGAAACTTACCGCTAACCATCATCAGGTCATAAATAAAAGTGTTATCGGGGATCCGGTTTTATACCGAACCGTATTTTGTTACTCAAAGAAATAGTTGAAATGTGATTTATGACGAATTTGTCTACAGCTTGCTACTTTTATAAGTGAATTGTTATTGCACTGTTTCAAAAACAAAGTCGCTCTTGCACGACTATAACAGTGGTACGTAACTGAAAGGTCGTAGACTGGTATTTGTTACTTTTGCTGTCGCTTGTTGGTTCGGTGCCAGCCGTGCGCCTTGCAGCTAGTTTAACTGGCTGCCTTGCGAGTTTTTTCTTGTTTGTCTGTTTCTAATTTTATTTTTTATTTTTTTGTACAGTTATTGTATTTTTTTTTTTCAAAACTATATTTACGCTAAATTTTTTTTCCTTTGAGTATTATTTTATTTATTTGTATTTAATCGACTACTTTCTAACACTCATGCACTCTTGTAATACCTACTTATTTTTTCTTTTATAGTTCAAATTAACCGCTTTTTTTTCTGTCTTTAATTTATTACTTTTATAAACTCTAGAGTTTTCTTTCTTAACTTTTACATACTATTTTATCTCAACTGTTTTTTTTATTATTAAATTTTATTTTTATCACATAAAACATTACCCTTTTTACCAGGCTTTCAGACATCGACATAATACTAACTGGTGCCTTACAATTATTTTTTTTTTAAACGTGTATCCCAAGTACATACTTCTATTCTTTCACATCTTCTGTTTCTTTTTTACCTAATTTACTTCTTACTTTTTTCTGCTTCTTTACCGACCAATGATCCTTTACTTTTAGTCAAAAATGTTATGATAATCTGAATTTAAGTTCTTTATTTAGCTTTTCTTGTCTATAAATTTGAGTTTTACATTTTAGCCAAAATGTTGTTTATGTTAAACACAACTGTTAAATAAATATCTATAAGAAAATTTAGTTTAGTGTTCATTTTTTGCTTTTTTAAAATATATTAGTATATTCAAATTAAGACTACTGAGAAGTCAATCATTCTAATACGTTCAATATATTAATATGTCAAATTAGTTTTAGAGTTGGCAGGTTGGCAGCACATAGTGGTGGAAAAAGTTGGTTACTTCTACTTTATGGTTACTTTTTTTTTTCAAGCTGGCAAACGGTAGCACTGAAATATTACCCAGACTCACAACCCAAAAAAACATGGCGGAACGTTTTGTGGTTTGTAAGAACTAAAATGTATCAATTTTAAGTTTTACTTAATTTTTTATCCAGAAAAGTTATTTTGAGTAATTCTAAAACCATGTCTTCACTACAATATGTGGTTCATCCTTTACCTGGGAATGAAGAACAGTTCAATGATAGGTAAGGTGGTTTTTCAAGTCTGACATTCTCCTCGAGCTTTCCTCCATATTTCATACCCAAGTACCGCAGGTTCGTCATGAAATGGCGACATTTCTGAAAAGATTTCCATATCTTGTCGCATGTCTTAATTTTTAAGAGCGATAGTCCTGGCCTGTTGCATGCATAAGTATTTAAGCACATTACAGCTTTTCATCTCATTTCAGATTGAAGGAGGTAGCAGATAAAATTAACAGATTGGGCCATAACACGCATCCAGGTTTGGCAAGTCTTCGCAGTGGGATTAAAAAAATTTGCCTTGGACCAACTTACATAGCTCTTCTATTAGATGATGGAAAGATTTGTCGGATTTCATACAATGTTCTTACAGAGAGACTTGACCTCAGTAAAAATGACTCTTCGAAAAAGTAAGTTTTTATAATTGCGCTAGTGTGATACAAGGGGTTGATAACCTTCAATATATTTCAAAGTCAAATTAAATTGTTTTCTAAAGTGAACACATTTAATGATTAATTAATGTACACCAACAATGCACGTGGACTTATTCACCAATACTTATATTCTTACTTATGCGATTCTTAAACATGTAAAGTTACTATTTTTTATAAATGGAACAGAGACTAGGATGGGTTATTTTCAACATTTGCTTTAGTTGTAATATATTTATTAAATAGGCAAAGTAAGGTAGGAATATCAGATCAGCAAACCGGCAAAGCCGGTCTTTTTTAATTTAGTTAAAGACATTTATTAGTTTTTTATATATATATTTTTCTTCGTAATTGTTATTTACCCTTAGCATGTGTAGACATATTTAATGTCTACTTAAAAAAAAAATTCGGTTGGTTATACAGTGTGTGTGTTATACCCATTATGCACTTGAAACTAAATTAAATTGGAGTCAAGTCAAAGCAGGGCTATGTCGTGCATGGATTTATGTTTTAATTCTAAATTAATTTAAAGCTATACAAAGTTGATCAACTTGCAACCAATTCGGCTAATTAATTTGATTATGTGCGCAAGTGGGGTTAAGTCTTAATGCAAGCTGCAGGCTATCTCAAATGAAATGTAATCAAGTCAATAACCAAACATACATAAACTTTAACCAAATATTTTGAAGGTTTCACGAATTGGGTTCTATCTGCTGTCATATGTATGAGATATATGCACATGCTTCGTTGTCGAGGTGTTACGTTGAAATTGAATTATAATATTTACATAACATAGATTTATCAAATTGATAAATTAATGTTTTTGACTTTATTTAGTGTAAAATCAATTTTAATTTTTGTGCATAAACTCACTTGCGCTGTACCGTAACATCCTTATTAATCGTTTTAGAAAAAAAAGATTAAATGTACAAGTTGCTTTTGTTTTCACAATCATATTTCACAAAAATAGTAAAGTTATCAGTTACACAGTGTTTACTCTGGGCGCGACCTAAGCTTGTTTTTTTTTTAATGAAATGGTCTTCAGGTTGTCTACTTGCACATAATATTCACCTGGATTTTTTAATTTACCCGCCGGGCGGAATATGGAGTCGTTGTTAAAATATCGGTTAAAATACGTTTTTTTTAAGCAAAACTACTCAAATCTTTTGCGATTTTTATATTGAAAAAAATTAATTATGGAAGTTATAATGCCATTAATGGGTGTGTCAGATAATAACAATTGTCGAGTTTATGTTTAAAAAAAAGCATATTTGCTTTGGGTCATAAATAAACCCTCACATGAAGAGTAGTTTAATAATGGGTCGTATTATTAACTGGTTTTGGTAACATTTAGCTTTGTTAAATTGGTGACAGCAGACATTTAGCGCTTTAAAATCATACATAGAAACCGCTATACTCTTTATTATGTTATATGCCGGTTTTTGATTTTGTAGGCTACAAATTCTCAATATCATATCTTCCTATTTCGCGTTACGTACCTATATCAGGCCATGTAGAGGTAAATTCAGCGTATTTAGCTTTCATATTGAACATTAGCATACAAATCATAAAGTTATTGCATTTGTAAATCAAATATTAGTTGATACCTGTGTGATCACTCTAATTGAAATTTATTAGTAACGAGCTCCTCCCATAAATACCGTTGTAAAACCGACAACCCTGTCTGCCTGCGATCGGGTCGCGCAGTCACTCACTTACTCATCATCTCTTCTCCAGCCCGCAGTGCGTCCGACCATCCGTCTCAATTTCCCGCCGCCGGTTGGTCATCGTCGTAACAATCATAATGTTTGTCTAATGGAAGACAAACTTTATCTGCTTTAAATACCAGAAGCGATAAAAGTATCTAAGAATCAATTTGTTACTACCAAATGTGCATTAGAAATAAATTATCAATTTTGTTTTATGGTTCACTGGCGATAATGGGTTACACATATAAAATAGATATATGCTGTCGCGGTCTAGTTTGCAGACGGCAACATTTTTTGACACTTATCGTGATATTTTGGACAATTCACAACAATATCATAAATTATAGCCTATAATATGTCCTATACTGTATGCTTCCGCTATTGTAAAGACGAATCGGGCATTTTCGAAATTGCATTTCAAATACACCTTTTCTATTGGTTAAAGCAATGTTAGCAGGACTTGTTAATTTATTCAAACCTAACTTTTGCTTGTCAAACAGAATTTTTTCTCAGCAGCGTGCAAATCCTGTTTCGTTTGAAGCGCAAAGCTTGGTTTCCAATGCGACTTTTTAGAGATTCCGGTACTTATGTGAGGTTATGCAAACATAAACAATTTATTGACTCTGGCATTATTGACAGTTAAATTAGCAGCAGATTTCTGGAAATGCACCGAAATCCTGCGAGATTTAACAAACTTGTTAGAAAAATAGAATATAGTACGAATTGAGCCAGGAGTATCGAAAACTATTCCATCTCAACTTTTTCATGCGATCTTCTTTAAAAATTGCTTTATTGATTATAAAAATGATTATGTTGCCAGGGAGCAACCCGGTGATTTATTGTTTAAACAATTGCAAGGAATTGTTTCTAACCGGACAATTTTTTTGATATTCTTTATTAAAACACAAATAAAAAAGGTTTTATGACTTTACGATAAAGTTAATATTTTTTGTGATAGGAATTTGGGAAATTCGAATAATCTTAAATTTAAGTATTTTTGACACATGAAAAATATATATCGCACCCCGGCAAGAACAGTGACACAACTCAAAAACACATGCAGTAGTTAAAAAATCGCAAAAAGCAGGAAATTCTTAAACTCATATTGAGATTGTCTAAGTTGCTTTTACGTTACAGATAACTATCTTTGTCAGTAAATTCAATTTAATTCTGAAGAATTAATATCGCAACAAGCGAGATATTTTAATGTATTTTTTACTGACATAAAGCTGAAAATTTACATTTTTGAGTTGTGTCACTGTTCTCGCCGGGGTGCGATATGTACCTATATAAAAAAAAAAAATTTACCAAAAATAAACTTAAAAAAATAAAAAAACGTACTATAATGTACAATTATTGTTATTTGTGGAGTCGGTGTCAGTCAAGGTAGGATGAGCGTCTGCGCGCCGCGTGGTGTTGGTTTAAATATTGTGTATGTTAATATTATAATTAGTATATATGATAATATATTATGATCAGTATGTATACAATTATACATATATACTAACTATCATATATAAAACCTTATACAGACCTGAACGAATTATGTCCGATTGTAATTAATATATAATATAAGTAAAAAAGTATTGTCATAAGTGTGTAAGCTTGGGACAAGTGACATTATTATTAAATAAATCATTAAATAATTGCATATGTAATATCTAAACAAATTGAGAAAGATTCCATGATGCAGTTCTTAAAAAAAGTTTTGTGTGAGTCCATTGAGGTTAGTACATTTAAAAATATGACAAAATTTGGTTCATTATTGCATTACGCTTATTTTAACCCTCTGTATTATAGTAAACTTGAAACTTTTTCAAATAATAAATATTAGCTTGTGAGCACCGGCTGCTTGCTGTCTTTACAAGGCCACAAGCTCTTGTCATAATCACCTATCTTATATTAAGAAATACTGACGACAAATCAAAGTTATATTGAACAAAATTTACTCTTATATATTTTTGGGGCATAGATTTTTCAGATCTAAAACATAATGTCCAATCTTCACACTAATCGGTTTTTTCTTAACAATATGCAGCCTAAGCATTTTAAAATAAAGGTATTGCCAGAATTGTGTGAACTATACTATATGCTTCGGCTATTGGCGGCAAGACGAATCGGTCATCTTCGGAATCGTATTTAAAACACTTTTTTTCTATTGGTTAAAGAAATGTCCCGTTTACATAACACAATTTTATGACACAGTGGTGTCAGCAGGACTTATCCTAACTTTACTTTTGCCTGTCAAACAGAATTTTTTCTTAACGGAGTGCAAATCCTGGGTCACATTTTTCTTACTGTTCGACTCTAGATATTCCGGTGTTTGTGTGGGGTTATGTAAACATAAACAATTTATTGACACTGACACTATTGGCAGTTAAATTGGTAGCAATCATGAAAATGCACCGAAAATCCTGCGAGATTTAACAAAATTGCTATATTGCATGTAGGGTTTTCCACGCTGAAGGCGCATCCGCCCTAATCCGAAAAAATAGAGTATTTTTTATAATAAGTTTGTATTGATAAAATAATTGTATACATTATTATTATATATGTATATTAAAATATACTGTTATATAATAGTAAATTAATGTACATAAAACTTATATCCAACTTTTTTTTAACTCATAATGGCTATGATTAGTGCTTTTTATTAGCATTTTTCGTTTAGTTTTCTTGCTTTCCTAATACCTCGTCAACAAACAGTTGAGTTTACAGCTAAGAAAATTAGATAATTCTATACATATCATAGAATAATAAATTCAACAATAACACAGCAAAAACAATATTAATTAAATAGAAAATATTTGTTCCAAAGAGTTTGAAACTTTAAGTGTACCATATTTTATTATAGTGATTGTAGCGATCTAGTAACCTATGCGGATTTTTTTTGTTTTTTTTTTTTAATATGAAGTTTTGTATTTATCTGGACTCTACTGTATTAACATAGTTTTATCACATATAAAAAAAAATAACAGACAGCTTTTTTGACTAACATGTCAAAATGTTAGGAAATGTTAACCATCATGAATGGATAAAATTTTAGATAAAAATTTTAAAATATTTATTGGCAAGTGATTAAACTATGTTAATAAGTTGTACAGTGTTTGTGTGAGGTGTTATTAAAAATGAATATATTTGCAACTCCAAAAACATAGCCTATGACAGACATCTCATAGAATTTGGTTTGAATTTAGTCATTTGTTTTATTTGAAACTAAGGTAATTGAGACGATTATTAGTTATAATTCAAAAAAATTGGTGCAGCTTTTTTAAAATTATCAGTGTTATTGCTTAAATTATTTAAAGCAATTCATGTTACTTAGACGTAGACTTCAATAAATTCTATGTTTAATTTTTGTTCAAATGTCTTGCTTTTATTGGTATATATCAATCATGGAACCGTCTTTCAGTTGTTTATTAATTGTTTTAATATTTACTAATATAAAATCAACAGTATATTGTAATAAAAATGTATTTATGGCTAAAGTTTAATGATTTTGAAAAAAATTATTGGTTATTAACCTCTTCATGATATGCTTTTTTATGCTGGCTAATGCACTAGAATTTATACATTTTATTTTTACAACCAAGATCTTGGTTGTTGCGCAGTTCAGGTGGTGGCATCACTGGAGGATCTGGTGGAAGCGGCACTGGAGGCCCTGGTAGCAGTAGCAAACCTGCTAGCAGCGGCAGACAGATGCCACGAACACGAGCTAGAATTATGCGTTCTAATACTGCAATCCGTGGTGGTAGCAATACTGCAGGTCGAGGAGCACCGGTTATTATTGGCACCAGTGGTTCGAGCAGCGGAAGAATGGTAACTGTTCCAGCTCCTTATGTTCCCGAAGAACTTGTTTCCCAAGCCCAAGTAGTTCTACAAGGAAAAAGCAGAAATTTAATAATAAGAGAACTGCAGAGGACGAATCTTGATGTCAATTTGGCTGTGAATAACCTTTTATCACGTGATGATGAAGAAGGTGAAGAAGGTGATGACGCCGCTGATTCTTATGTTCCAGAAGATTTGATATCTCTATTAGATGGAGGAGGTTTCCATACAACTGACCATTCTGTTATTATTGACGCCGATGCAATGTTTTCTGAAGACATGTTTGGTTATTCTGGAATAAGGAAGTAAGAAAGATTATTGAAAAAATTTTCTCAAACCGTGTTTAAAATATAATCACAATATTTTATACTTTTTGCTTTATCAGAATTTAAAAGTTTAGAACATTCCGGCATCATCAATAATTTCCACTTTATTTTTTTTTGACAAACTACAATTGAAGCAATTAATTGATCTTATTTGAGTTTATATCAGGTGTTAATGGTGACATTTTTAAAAACCATATTTATGAGGTTAAGATTCGACTGCATGGGAGCTGCGGCTTTTCTTAAATTCAATGAGATATTTGTATAGGAAAACACTCACATGTATATAATATAGAACATTAATGTAGGCCTATAAATTTTCGAGTTGGCAAAAGCATAGTAATATTTTACTCAAGACGCTATCGGTAATTTCTAATTGAGCTACATCAAGTGGTAGTAGCTCTTTATAAGCAATGTTAAGACATGGGGACATTGATTTACATTTTGATGTGTTATAATAGTTTTTTTTGCACTAGTCAAATAAAGAATTTTACTGTATCTGTCAAACTTTGCACCAATAGATTGTTTTTTGTATCTTTTTGTCGGGCCAAACTAATTTTAACGTTCAATTTACTCTTAACGAAGATTTATCAACATCAAGGCGCGCTAGAAAATAAATAATTTTTTTAGTAAAAGTATTTGTAAGCTTAATCTATAATTATAATGTGTTTTTTTATAGAACTCAGACTTGTAAGGAGCGATTTAAAAGTAAATTTATTAAAGCGCGGATTGACAAAGAAATTTGTATCGTTATTGAACCAATTTCATACATTTGAATACAAAGCAAAAGTAGTCTAATTATGTATGGCTACTTTTTTCATGTTTATAAAGTTTAATTAAAGTTGGTTTTTTTTATAAAGCAATGTCAGTGACAAGAACTCGGAAGTTTTGTTGGAATCCTGCCATACTATAACCTCAGAAATCACGCTCTTGCCATTTACTTTTAAATGACCTTGTCAACATTGAAACTGTTTGACAATTGTTTATAAAAAAGAATAGATTTTGTAAACCGGGTGCGTCAAAAGTCTGGCAACCGGCCAATATTTTCTAGGGAAAGGGTTTTCAAAAAAAAAGTTTACTACAAACGTTGCTTGTTACAAGTTACAATTTTGTTGGTAACTAGACCACTCTTTACCTCCTCTTCTCTTTGCGGGGGTGGAGGTGATTTTAAAATTTTATTAAATTGCTTGTTACAAATGTAACAAGCAGCTTTTGTACCAAACTTTTTCTGAGAACCCTTTCTTGATCAAATATTGATCCGTTGCCGAACTTTTGACGCACCTTGTATAGTTGAATAATTAACAAGCATCTGAACAAGTTTTAAGTTTGCTATTTACATGCAAAGCATGAGAGATCTAAATATCTAATTCATATTTGTTGTCAGTGATTGACTACAGTTCATCAGCTTCAACCTTATCTTTATGACTTATTGTGAGTCTGTAACTGCTTCATACACTACACTTTCTGTAAACAGGCACAACGCAACGAAATGAATTGACTTCAATAAATGCCTCTAACGAGATAGAAAAAGCGCCATCTCCAGTCTGCATCTTTTTTGAAAGCTATAAATTAAAATATGTATGCATATTTTGAACATTAGAAAAAGTTAGAAAAAGGTGTCAACTAGGAACTAATGTTTGTACATATCAGGTATATTGTCATTTTTGGTGTTCCCGGGCGGGTTTAATGAATTTACTTTCCCTCATTACACATCTGTACCCCTCAAATACTCTAAAAAGAGTTCCCTGAGCCATCGCTTAGGTGATTCCTTATAATGATTAGCTTACGCCAATGGGTCCAACCAAATTTTGCCGTTGCTGAACAGCAGACGTTTTGTACCACTGCGCATCAAACATGAATAACAAGCTGGTCCTTATCTTGGACTATTCGAACTCTTGTTTTTCTTATCGAACATCTTATGAGCGCAGTCATTTCTTTTACCATATTGGGCTTGTCTTAGTCAAAGTCATTTTTTGCATTTTTGTTTATCCAAGAACTAAATATATCTTCCGATTAAAAACATTATCACTTTAACAACCGCTTGTAGAGCATCTAAATTATTTATTTAAATAGCATGTGGGTGTATTGCTTTAGTTTTGTTATTACGTTGTCTTTAAAAATATTCATAAGACTTTCACTGTAACACAAATGGTTTTAACGGCTCAATAAGTATTAAAAAGGCAATATTTTTATGATTTGTTGACAAATACTTTTTAACTTTTTTCTTTATCGGTTAAACGGTTTAAGTTAATCTAATTTTTGATATAAAAGAAATGTGGGCTGACAATTTTATTCCTATATGAAAAGTAAAAAAAAAGGCATTCAGTTAATTTGACAGGTACAGCTGCGCCACCCTAGTTTTGCATGATATCTGGGACAAATTTCTCTATTTTTCTTGTTTTAATATGTTTTTTCCGACTGGGACAATTTTATTTCAAATAATATATATTTATATGTATTATTAATAAAAAATTACAAACAAATAAATTGTACTTATAATAACTGATAGAAAATCCTTTAGTACACAAATTAAGTACACTTTTTGTTTATCTGCAATTAAATTATTTTAACTATCTGATGCTGACAAATGATTCTGACAATAGGAAAATATAGAGTAAAATGCAATACATTTTGGCCCTCAATGCCAGGAAAAAATTATTGTTTTAGTTAACATTTTTACTGATTCGATCTTGTCACCAAAAAGTCAAAAAATAATATAAAGGAAGTTTTTTTTCATTAATTAAAACTATTACGATATTATGTTCAGAGCCATTAAGATAAAATATAACTCTTTAACAGTACAATGACATTACAAACATGACATCGCGATCACAATTAACGTCAAGTAAATGATTTAAAGGTTGAAATTGAGTATTTTAAAATTAGTCGAGAAATGACATTGACGAGAATCTATTGCGTTTTACTGTATTCTGTATACATTCAAATTATCTTTATTTTTTCTTTGAAGTTTTCGACTACACTAATTTTTGAATTTTCCAAGTGCAATCCTCATTCAAAATATTGTATTCTGACAGCTCATAAAACATATTACTAACAACTTTTATTGAATATATTCTGTACTTTTTTTACATTTCTTGCTCTTTTATTATTCTTTGGTGTTACTCCACGGCATTAGAAATTGAGGTCCAAAATGTTACTTCACATAGAACCACGCAAGAGCACGACTTGTTGTCTATTCAGTATTATACAGGGTTGCTAAAAAGTATGGACAGTTAAATATTGTAAAAACTACTTATCAAAACTTATCGAGATTTGGTATATGTTTAAAAATATTTAAATTTTATCGTCTTCAATTGTTTATGTAGATGTTTATCAATTTTCTTCTTCTAGTTTTCTGATAACTCAAAGCCAACTTGCTTTCTTTTAAATGGCATGCAGGGTTAAATTAGTATTTGTATGGAGAGCATTTTTTAATTGTTGTGATGTAACACATCCTTAAAGTCGGATCAATTTAGATGTGAATTGTCAAAGTAATATAAAATTTTAGTGCCTGTACCGCCATGAAAATTACTTAACTTTGGCTTGATTCAACCGAGATTGTGGTACATCAAACTTATTTTAATTTAGGTTACTTGTTAAGAAAATAAGTTTTTGTGAAATTGGTTTTAAAAGGTTTGAGAGTGGCGTTATGATTTAAGCGAAAGTTTAATAAAAGGAAAAATAATCTCAAACTTAACTATAACCATTATAAAAATTGTAATTTTTTTTAATGTGATTGTTATTATAGTAAAATGGCTAGAAGATGTTTGAAGTTTCAGTTGATAGGCTATGTAATCCATTATCACAAGACCAAACATGTAAAAAGTCGAAAACTCTTTAATTAATCCAAATATCCACAATGCGTGTTGAGGATCTACCCCGTTTTTTTTCCTGCTACATTAAAAAGATAATATATCTTGATATCCGAGGATACTGTTTAGAGCGAGAAGCCTAGTTATAGACTCTGGGATCTAATTTTACAAAAAAAAAACTCTTCATATATTGTATGCGCTACAAATGGTGGTGACTCGGGTCTATCGTCGAATGTTTTGTTCTTTACGATACTTCCCAATAATAGCAGTCTATTTCACGAAGTTGACCTTTCACACCTAGTACATGTCTCAAGACTTATACAGCGAGCATCAGCATCAGTCATACCAATATAAATTTAGTGACAAAAATTGACGAACTTTTAAAAATTACGTTTAGAGTACATACAAGAAATTAGATTCATAAGGTATTTTCAAGTTCATTGGAATCATGAATGTACCTATGTTATTCTTCAGTTCGATAGTAAAAGACAAAAAAAATTGAAAATGTTACTTCACAGAACTCAGCAATTTTAGGGCTTTGTGACTTCACAGTCACAACACGCATTCGGAAAAAAATTGGGAAATAATTGAAGCTATATTTAATTAATATTAGAAGGTTTATCGATTATTTTTCAAATTAATTGCTAAAGTGCTTTATAATTTTTTTACTAACATCTATCGAATGATCTTCAAAACAAGTTTGAAGATTGTTCAAGGAGTGAAGAAGGTTTTTATACAAAATTTTTAATATAATTTTCTATTTGCTTATATTATTTTTTAATTCTATATGCCAACTTTTGTCTTGGTTTTAAGTGTCATATTTATTTGGTTTTATTTTAATTTTTTGCAATTTTAATTAACTCTTATTTCTGAAATGTTTGGCTTTGCTCAAACTAGCTTCCTTAACAGTCGCGGCAGTGGAAGAAGTCGTTTGGCCGATAGAGATGCCCCACCAACAAATGGTACAAACGCGGATAGAGATCGAGAAAATTTTTCAAGGTGGAGAGATCGACAATATTTTGGACCAAGAAGATGGCTGGAGTCGGCTCTTCGAGACAGTTCATTTGAAAAAGATACAGGTTTGTTTAACATTAATTATAATCTTTATTATTTTCTGCATTTATATTATATCGTAAGATTTTGTTGTTCTTGGAAATTGTACTTTATTATGCCTATCAAATTAATGAAAATTCGATAACGACAATTGAAATTGTGAAAAGCCCATGCTCTGGCTAATTTACTACTGCGCTGTTTTATGCTTACACAAGTCCTGTCGTCTACATTATAAATTGTCTCTTATCAGTGTTTTACATAAACACCTACCGGTTGAAGATCAACTCGTGGCTTAATATTTCTTGATGGATGCGACAAGTCCGACTTAGGTGCAATGTTTAGACTGCTTTATTATTTTCCTAATAATGGAAAATACATTGGAAGGAAATAAAATAAAGCCAATTGTTTGAAGTGAGCATCATAGCGAAATAGGTACCAAAGTCACTCATAATATTACTATTAGAAGGTATCACAATTCAATGTGAAAGCTTGCAAATATTACACTTTTTTAAATACATGCTGCACACTAAACACGGCCTGAGTTTCTTAGTTTTATAAGCGACTTTTTTTGTCAAAGTTTTTGATAAAAGTAAACACTGGTGTTCGCTCTAATGCGTTTCACTATTACGTCATGGAGACACACATTTATGTAAATCTTATAATGTTTCGTGGCGGCTGTGACTCGTGTTGCAACGTTATAATATAATAATTGGTCTATGCATTATAAGTTTTTCATGTTTGCGTAATAGAGACTCTACTTCATCTAATGTGCGACACTATACGATCTGAGGTATTGTAGGTTCTTTCAATTCTGTGTTTGTGTATAACCGAAAAACAGCACATGCTTGATACAATGACCATATTCTAATATAAAAATAGAACCAGGGCTTTTCAGATTTAGCGTTCGAGTGGACATGAATATTAGGTAATTATTAATACTAAAAGACAGAACACAATAATCAAGTAAAAACCTGTAGTCACTTGACGAAAATTTAACAAGAAAATCGTGTCCGCTGATTGAATTTGTCATCGCTTATGTTTCTGCTATTGTGCAATTAGAACCAAATAATTGATCGTTCATTGTGACGCACTGTTAAATAATTAGTTTCTGACGCCACCCGTGATCGTTTTAGATTTTTTTCTCATATTATTTTCAAAACTTAGAACATCAAAAAATTAATACCGATAATAGCATAATTGAATTCATTTAACAATGTTTTATTGTTAGAGCAGTGCAAATTTTTTCAAACCTTGCTCTTTAGCAGAATTGTGTTGATGTTTTTTTTTTGAATAATTTGGTTTCAGTGCTGTCTCATTGTTAAAATGCAATAAAAGGTCAGTTTAATATTACATATCAGACATTCAGATTATTTATTGGCGGGGATTGACAATCATTCAATTTCAACACTAGTATAATTTTAGTTTTTTTTGGAATGATTGGGTTGTTTGGATATTTCAGGATCGTAAATTTGTAATTGTTTAAATTAATAGTTGTGATACACGTAGCAATGCAACAAATTAACATATGGGAGAAAGGGGAAACAAAGGCAAGGGAAGAAAACACAGGAAAAACAGATAGGATAGGATAGAAATTTTTTGTATAATTGTGTAATAATTTAGATATTTTAAGCCTGTGTAGGCAAAAATAAACCTATTAGTAGTACATACAACAAATTATCATTGTAATAGTTGACATTGAGAAGTTTCCACCCTTTTATTGAAAAAAAAATGGAAGTAATTTGTGAAGCGGACATTACTTTTGGAACTACACTGCCATCTTTGTACTATTAATTTTTTTTAATTGTAGACTTTAAGAAAAAAGACAATGCTTGTCCGTTATGGATTTCGGATGATTTGGAATTCTGGCCTGATACAACTGCCAAGTTTACTCAAATTGCTAGTCTTTATTCGGAACTGATAGCATTATCATCTAGCGGACAATTATATCAATGGCGTTGGAATGATACGGATCCTTACCGCCACACGGAAAATCTGAACATACACCATCCTAAAACAATACCATTAGGTCTAACTAATGAGAAAGTTGTACATATTTCGGCTTGTACAGCAAGATGTTCTGTTTCGACTGAAAGTGGTAAAGTTGCTACTTGGCTTGATGAACTTCTTGCACCAGCTGCCAGTAAACTTGAGCAAGCAGCCCAAGCATATTCAGAATTTCAAATTGATAAAATATCTGCTCTTCACACATGTCCTTTGTATACAGTCGCTAAACTTGAAAGCGGTGCACTTTATTGGTGGTAAGTACTAATAATTTAATTTTAATTGAATAGTAAATGTTTATTTAATTTTAGGGGTGTATTACCATTTGCACAAAGAAAACGTCTTTGGGAAAAATATCGCACCAAATGCAGGAAACAACGTCCTTCTAACAATCAACCCGAAATTGTTGCTGGCTCACAAGTTTGCATGAAGAACAGTCCTATGTACCAAGCGGGAGCTATAGGATTTACAGTGGTCAATGGTGTACCAAAGGTTGGACAATTACAAAATTCGGCTTGGACTTTAAGTGATACCTGTACGTTTAAAATAATAAACGTCCAAACTAACGGTACTTTAAGTTCCGACAAAAATAGAGATGCTAATGTGCCGGGTCCCAGTGGGCTATGTAAGTTGTTTTCTATTACAATTTTTTAAAATAGTTTTTATTAGTGCTTTTATTTTCCTTTTATTTTCAAGTCATTTTTTGTTGCTTTTGAATTTTAAGTCTTACGATCTGTTGTTGTTTTTTTCTCTGTTTAACACCAATCTGTAAGACTCTAACATGATTTGTATGTGTAATTTTTGACTATAATTTCATGATAACTTTTACAAATTTTGAATTATCTAATTTAATCTGTGAATATCGATCTTTACAGTGTTCTTTTACAACATCAATGTTGGCACTATGAAGAATAGTGCGTGGCTATGTTAATTTTTGATTGTGATAAATAAACTGTATTCTTCTTGAAGTGTCAAAATCGTTAACGATTTTAGTTAGGCTAATTCTCGACGCTTGACGATAGAGACGATGCTGCTGATAACTTCTCATTACGATCAAATATCTGATGTCAACTGTACACATTAGTTACACTTGATAGTGGGAAGACCGACCATTGAGTGTTCATTTAATTACAAAAACTTTCATCGTGTTAAATAATAAGCGGTTTCATTGCAAACTATGAAATTATTATTTGTTAATAGCTTTGTGTGGACATACAATACTTGATTTTAAATATGCGCTATATCAGTTAGAAAGTTATGGCTGATGGGTTATTAAGTGAAGTTGTATTGTTAAGATCTCTTGTGTTGGTAAAATTGAAACAAATTGTTTTAGTTTATTGAATTCAACTTGTTACTTAAGTAATGTGAAAGACACAATCTAAAATATTGTGATGAAAAATGCTAACCATTGATAAAAAATGATTTTATTGATTAGTCTTACTGATAATTATATGGTTTTTAATTAAGACTTTAATATAATTAATTATTTGATATGAAACTTGTTTTTGTTTTTTTTATAGCAAATCTCACCAGCAAGCTTACATCTAATAAAGAAAATACCGACCGTTTGGATATGCCTCCGCCACCATCACCGGCTTCAAGCACTTGTAGTGATACAGGGAGCATCAGTAACAGTCATAGTACGCATAATTTTGATTTCTCAATTGAGTCTGAGATTTTGTTTTTTTATCCGTAGCTCTACTTATATAGCAAACAAATTTTGACAATATTTGCTTAAAAATCTTTGACGTAAAATTAAAAGTACCACAAATGGATCCGTATTTTTTTCTGTAGATATATTATTTTTTATTTTTATCGACTTTGATAATGTTCTTTTGATTTTGAGTTTACTCCAACTACTACATTTTGAAATTAATCAATAAACGTTTTCTTGATTTAGCTGTTGCATTGAATCGATTCTTTGGTCTGACTGGTGGAACCTGGTAAAGTCACAAATGTATGAGTGCATGCATAACTTTCTTCTGAATTTTTTAGCTTGAACCTCTTATCATCTGCAATATCTTTCTTCTAAAATGTGAATATTCTAGTGAATTTCTATACGAGGATGTAACATCTAATTTTTTTTTTGGTTTTTTATTTATACTAATACTGGCGGCCTACCACCGACTCGTGTGAGATTTCTCACTGATGAGTTTTGTCACAAAAATGACGTCATTTTAGTGAGAAGTGCTAAAACCCTACCATTGACGATGTGACTTTTCTCATCGATGACAAAACTCGAACGAAAACGCGTGAGTTTTCTCGAGCGCTTTATTATGAGTGAGATTTGACATTTCACCCAAAATGTGACAGTTGACATCGTTTTTTTTAGGTTAAGCTTGTGCTCTGGGCCTGGGCTTGTGGTGTGGTTGCAAGTGAACTGTGAATCACATTTTTTGTTAGTTTGCTAGTGGCAAAGTGGCATTGTTCTAGTGGTCTGACAAACAAACTTTTGAATAAAATGGACGATTTAATTGATGATTTGGAAGAAGAAGTAGATGTACCATTGAGGCGAGCTGCTGGAGATCATTTGCAGGAATTGCCAGAAAGGCAATTTGTCAAGCTTTTTCGGGTGTCCAAAGAATTATTTAATTTTATTGTTACTCTTGTGGAACCTTATATGCGTCCTAAAAGAAGACCCAGTGATTTATCTATCCATCAGTCACCGAACGAATTGATGGAGATGGAGGATTAGGAAGATGGTCATAACTAGGAGCATTCAAAAAAGTTACTTCGGGGGTGGGAATATCCAAGCCTTGTACAGCGACTGGTGTCAACACTGCAGCAATAAACTTTTCGGTTTTTGATAAGGACTGAAAATTGCCCACACCACCTCCTGTTTTATTAGATTCCCTTCTATTTGAAGCACTTTTTTGTTTAGTTCTGGCGCACAAGTCTTGCCATGTCTGTATAAATTTAAATAAAATGTTGAAATTAAGCTTTTGTTATTTTAACAGTTTTCGAAGCAATTGAATTGTCTTCAAGAGTTTTCGGGTGGGTGGCCGATTATGTGAAGCATGTCGCTTGCCGAGTGCTTCAAAATAGACCGGGCACATGAAAATTATGAAAAAAACATTGATCTTAAGTTTTGGGGTTATGTTTAGTAGATGTAAAATTAGGTATACAAATTGTAAAATTTGTATATTTAGTTATATACCACTTTGAACGTTATGTATCTAAAATAACGAATATGACAAATAACCTTTCTCTACGCTTTCCAGTCTTTCTGTAGCTCGATTGCGCTATTCAACGTTTCCCCAATTTCTTTCCACAAAGCTTCACCATCTTTTTTGGTGAAGCTACTAGAAAATTTCCCAGAAATTAATTCTGGGCGAGTTTGCATAAACTCGACAAGAATTTCTTTTTGTTCCTCTGTCACTTTCATAATAATTTCAAAAATTATTTTGAATATCAACGATAATTGTCAAAAATGTTTATTATACAAATGTCAAATCCTATGTTGCTAAGCAACGAGTGCGAAAGTGCGGTGTTGCGATATCTAACATGTGACAAAACGCATCGGTGAGATTTCTCATCTCACTTAAAGTCAATAGTAGCGTATTTAAAAAATCAGTGACAAAATGCACGTGAGTTTTGTCACTGATGAGAAAACTCATCAAAGTCGGTGGTAGACCCCCTGCGTCCTTGTTGAGAATATATAAAATTATTGTTGAGACATTTTTTTATTTGTTTCGACTTTTAGCGTTTAATGTGGTGCAATATGTTGCAAAAACGGCAAAATTACAAAATAATTGTAAACAAAATTGTTTGTTATTTAATGCGGATAGAATTATGGAGAAAGAATTAATGTGTAATCTTTAAAAAAATTTTTTTAGAACGTCAAAAACGATTAACTGTTTCTGGTTCTGAAATGGGCACAGAACAACGCAAAGATGAAGAAGAATGGCTTTTGCGCAATGTAATTTTTGTGGAAGATGTTCGCAGTATACCTACAGGTCGGGTTTTAAAAGTAGATGGTGCATATGCAGCCGTTAGGTTTCCTAGTGGTCATTCCAGAGATCGGGAATCTAAAGATGCGGATGATATTTTACAAGACTGTCGATTAATGAGGAAAGATGATTTACAAATAATAAAATCGTCGTCTAATTCTCGAGTTCCTGATTGTTTTCAAAGAACTCCCCGTAAAATTCAAATTGCTGAGAATGGTAATCAAATTTTAACAATTGCTGTAGATGCGCAAGGTGTGCATGCTATAGTAAGAAACAACTCAAGATTAAGTTATGTGATCTACAACATAAGCAGTGGAAGAATCGAACAGGATAATACTTTTCCAAGTGATACAACTTCGTTTATAGGTTTGCACTCGCATTTAATAAACTTAGTTTCTGCTGGAGAAAGCTCAGAATCAATTTTAATTTTACGAGATGGAAATAGTACTATTTATCCGCTTAGCAAAGACTGTGCGGACGCTATTAGAGACCCTCAGTGTTTAGATTTACCACCAATCAAGTGTTTAACAGTAGGTACTTATGGTTTAAATGGTACTAATGCTAACATGAAGAACCAAGTGGCTATAGTTGTTTTTACATTAGAACAGCAGAGCCTAATGCCTAAAATTTTAAGATGTGATATTGATGGAGTTCGTCAGGTTTTAGCACAGTTGGATGCTGATCTAAGTAAAAAAATATTATTATTTTTTATTATTTTTTATATTGTTTTTTGTAGAATCAAACAGTTCTTGTCTTTTGAACATATTATTCGAACGTTGTGACGGCAATAGAAATATTTTCCACACTGTTGTCAATATGTGTACACCCACGTCTAATAAAGAACCCGAGAATGGTGAGTTTTCAGTATATCTTAATTTATTTTAAAAATTCAGTTTTGGTCTAATTATTGAAATGTTGCGAGTCTTTTGTAATAAGAGGGTTTATATCTTTTAAAACTGCACAGACTGAAAGCGATTGCTTTGTCTACCTGCCATTGATTGTTTTTTGCTATGCTTATTATATTATTGATTTGTATTACACAGCAATACAGCGCCTTGTTTGATTGTGTAGGCGTTCCAAAGTAGATGAATGGATTGTCGGTAAGGTTTGTTATCAAATGTTCCGTGTCAGAAAATGGGGTTTTGTTTTTTGCTTAAATAAGATGTAGTGTAACTTTAGTAAAACCAACATTATTTCAAAATGCTTTTATTTTTGTTTACATAGAGAAATAGATATTTATGCATTAAGGGAGATATGAATGTTTTTTCTCCGAGGTTGACGTGTTACAGACCAAGGGCCGGAGGCCCGCGGTCTGTAAGTCTACCGAGGGTGAAAAACAGAATATCTCCCGTAGTGCATTAAATATTTTATTTTTTAACATTTCATTACTGCTTTCTTAATAAAATTATATGAAAAATAACAACATCCGAGAATGCGTGAATGTATAATTGCTGCAAATGCATGGTAACCATGTGTTTGAGGGTGAAAAACTTTACAAAGTCTCAAGGGAGATATGAGATACGTTTCATATATCGTATCCATAACGAAAATCAACAATATCATGTCACTAAAAAATAAAAGAAATTTTTAATTTTATTATATTACGAACATTAATCAAAGTGCTTTGGAATATAGTATTTTTTTAAACTTTCTATAGCAGAACAACAGTCTCTTGTCCAAGAAGAACCCATACCAACACATAGCTGGCCTCCAGAATCATTCGATGTTACATCAGGTGATGAAGACAGTTTATTAGGGTTAGGCAGCAGCGCAGCAAATAGAGGCGGCAATAGCACAGCTCCTACGAATCTGGTTGTAGATCCAATTGAACGTCGAACAAATGCTATGCAAGTTCTTCATATTTTGTTATATGATTCTGCAGCTATTGAATCTCACCTTAAAGAACTTTTATGTGCTAAAGATGCTCAGGGTCAAACACCATTCATGTTGGCTGTATCTTCACGAAGTTATTCCGCAGCTTTAGAAATTTTTGAACGTATAATTAAATTGGGCAATATGCAAGAACGAGAAGAGATGATCTTCCCAAAAGGTTCTAATCCAGATCATTCACCACTTCATGTCTTGTGTTGCAATGATACTTGTAGTTTTACGTGGACGGGAGCAGAGCATATAAATCAAGACATATTTGAATGCCGTACTTGTGGATTAACCGGTACTTTATGTTGTTGTACAGAGTGCGCAAGAGTGTGTCATAAAGGTCACGACTGTAAACTAAAGAGAACTTCACCTACAGCTTACTGTGATTGTTGGGAAAAGTGCAAATGTAAAGCTTTAATAATGGGAAATCAAACTGTGAGATTTGAACTGTTAGCTAGATTAGTTAAAGAAACCGACTTGGTATGTTCACCGAATTCAAGGTATAAATAAATAATTCTTTTTGAGGTTACTAATACGTTGTTTTTAGAGGAGAAAACATTTTGTTGTTTTTGGTGCAAACAGTAGGCAGGCAAAATCAAGAACAAAGGCAGTTTCGTCATTCAAGGCCACGAACAGCTTCAGCTAACTCACGGAACAAGACTCCATCATCAGATAGTAAGTAACTTTGAGAGCATTCCAAATTAAAGATTTAGTGAATATTTTTTATATATCATAATATTAGAACAATTTGAAAATGTTTAGACACTGATAAAAAATTAAAACAAATTGCAGTTATCTGAATCGAAAATTTGCAATAATGAGTTGGTCAATATTTAAGCAAGCGCGTTTAATTGCGACTGAAAGACGATTAGGCTAAAGTTGCTTTGAAGCTATAATCTCAGTCATATTCGCCGCTGTTGGTGCAAAATGGCTGTATCAATCAATATCTGGCATTGTTTTGACCTTTTATTAAAAGGTTGTTAACTTACCTAATATCAGTACACAGCTCGTTTGACGAGCTATAAATGTTAAAACTTCAACTTTCTACTAAACATCATTAAACAATAGATATTATTTGAAATGAGAAGACAATAGTGGTTTAATGCAATTATGTTGTTCAAATCCCAGATTTTAATGACATCTCTAAAATACCTGAATGTTTTTCTTCAATCGCACCTTGTTTAGACAAGGTGCGACTTTTCCGCTAAGTCATTTGACGGCTCAACTCATAGAAAGCTTATCCACGGGCTTCACACGCGTCGATCTTTGTTTTCAGTTATAAAAATATGGGAAGTCGGTGCGATGTGCTAAGTACTAAGGTCACTCCATTAACCACACTATGTGTTCAGGTAGCGCCATTACAAAATGGACACATTCATGCTGAGATTTGTCGTTAACAAAGGATGGAAAATACAAAAGTCGTAAGTGGGACGGAAAAGTCATTATCTGTTTTGCCGTTTTTGTCTGATTGTTTCATGTCGAGAATCGGTTTGAGGTCTCGTGATATTGGATCGTTTTTATTATTTTTTATTATTTGCATAATTATGTAGACTTTATATTTAGAGCACTTTTCTCCGAAAACAAAAATAAATAAAAAACCAAATTTAAAAATCGGTTCATTATGTCAAATCATGGAGTAAGATAAACATCGTTTTTGCAGATAAACAGGTGGATACAGGTTCTAGTGTTATTGCACGAAAAAATTGTTGTCTTTAATACTCATTAATATAAAATTATTCATTAATTCAAAATCATGAATCAATATGTCTAAAATCAGTATGTACATTAACAATCGATTTGTTAGTAAAACCAAACGGTAAAATGGCTCTTAATAATCGGACGAAAACGAGAATTTAATATAATTTACTTGTATTTTTTACTAATAATTAAAAAGGTGCTTTTATTAGGAAGAATATTTTTAAATAATCTTTATTTACTAATTTTACGTTTAAATTTTTTATGATTTATTTTATTTTCAGTTGAAACTGATATGCCGGAGCACGATTTGGAACCTCCACGTTTTAGTCGACGTGCTCTTGAATGTCTTTTGGGTGATTGGAAAGCTGTACAAAGTTTGATAATGTCCGGAACTCGAGATGTGTCAGAAACCCAGTTTGGTAGTCAACCCTATGTTTCGAAACAAACTGGTACGGCACTTCTTGATAAATTCTCTTTATGTTTTCTTGTTAAGTGTCAAATGGTTATGGACGTTCTTTTGGAAACTTTGATTCGTGAAATGAAAAATCCTGATCCGAAACAGGCGGAATATGCTACTGTAGTTTCAAGAAGATTCGTGAGGTCCGTAGTACGAATTTTTGTCGTTTTCACAATTGAAATGGCGCCTAATTCTGCAAAAAGGCGAAGCTTGGGTAATCAAAATCAACCATTAAGCAAATGCCGTCGAATTTTCCAAGCTTTATCAAAATTGTCCATTGAAGAGCTGTGTGAAAGTGCGGATGCAATTATGGCACCAGTGAGGCTTGGAGTCGCGAGACCTACAGCTCCATTTTCTTTAGCTACGGCTGCAAACGATATATTAAACGGTTCTGAAGAACTGTTCTTGGTGGATCCTCTAGCACCGTCTGGAAGCCCACGATCAACAGGTGCTTCACCATCTTCTGGGCCTCGATTTCCATTTTTAACCGAAGCAGTGAGACGTACTGCCGCAAGCGATCTTCTCAACAACGTCAATGATGGTGAAGGTATGATTTTTATTTATTAACCAGTCAGCTAATTATTAATGTACAAAATTACAATATCAGTACATTTCATTGAATTTTAGACAGCTCTAATCTTAGCTGACTCGCAATGTTGTTCACTTGTTACATTAACAAGAAATCGCTACAAAGCACTAGTAATTCAGTTTATTTAAAAAATTATAAATGGTAAATATAACTAATGTAATGTTTGTATAAATGTTATGAATAAAAATCAAATTGGCAGAAATGTCTAAAAATTTTTCAAAATTGTTTGAACTAAAATAAGAAATTCAAATGTGTTCTGAGATGTTCTTCAAGTTGTGGCATATGAATTAGATTGAACTGACAATATGATGTCTTATTCGCAGCGACCCATCATTGTGCTCTTCTTTCTTGAGCTGTTTTAGGTGCATCTCAGTTTATAGCTTCCCATCCAGCTCCAAAGCTGTAATAAATTCTAGTAGCTGGAATGCTTTCAAGGATGACGTGTTTCTATCCTATATGTAATCTTGCCCTAAGTGTTCTTTACGTTGAGTTCTAATGGCGACGCATTTGTCATTTTCTTCTAAGTTTCTTGGAACGTTTCAAACCAAGAAGATTTAACCAAAGTTTTGATCTGCTTGTCGCATGCTTCATTTTATCCTTTTCCTGTAGGTGTGCTTCCCTAAACCACAGAATAATTCTATCCCTATAAAGGAGGTTAATGTGCCCTCTCTTGCAAGTTTATCAGCTTTCTCATTCCCCTCTATTCTTGAGTGTCTGGGTATCCAAACAAAAAAAACATTGTTCTTTTTGCCCACTTCGTTTAACTTGTCTCGTCATTCTTATGTCGTTCTGGAAATTATGACATAGGAGCTTAGTGCTCTTATGGCTGCTTGAATATCTGTGTAAATTGCAATTTAGCATATTTGATAGTTTCTTTCTAAGTTAAATTCTACACATCTTTTGATTGCTTTTAAAATTATCTTTATTTGTGCAAAGTTTTATGTAAATCTGTCCAAAGAACGACATCCTTCTTTCTTTATATTATAAAACCAAAAATTATGTCATCTAATGAAAAGTAAATTCTCGTTTCTATTGTCTTTTCTTTTTCTTTCGGTCTAATTAGAGATGAATTTAATTGTAAACAAATATATAACTGAATATTCTAAAGTATGTATTCTTAAAAATGTTGTAGGCCTAAGAACTTCGAGTCTGGCTACAGGTGATTCTGGCTGGCTATTCGGGATCGTAATTTGTATTATACCTATTCTCAATTTATACAATATTTTTATGCAAATTAAATTTATTACAATAATATATACAGAGTGGCACCGATATAACCCTGCAAAAAATATCCAGTGTATGAATTTCGCTTACTTTCAGATATTAATGTTTCTTTGCAGAGATATATTGAAATTATTAGCCTTGCATAATGGCGCTATTTAAATATTCTTGAAGGAAGGGTGGTTTATATTAAACACGGCAATTTATTAATTTCATATGTTTACGATAAGATACTTTTTTCAGGCATGGCCATCGATAATGATGATGATAATGTTTCGGAACACGAAGATGCTTCAGCGGATCGTGAACTGCCTATTACTGTACGACAATCATCTCTTAATGAAAATGAAACACTACCAACACCACCCTATCAGTCAGATACGCGTGGCATTCAAGGAGAAGAAAGTGACCCTGAGTTGGATCTTCTTGCAGAAACTGAATCAGATAGCGACGATAATCACAGTAATCAAGATGCTGCTTCCGCACAGCGATCAGTGCAGACTGGAGCAACAGCAGGTTCTGATACCGGTAAGTGAAACAACTTCGGGTATAGCTGAAATGAATGAATAAAGCGAATGAAAGGTTGCATGGGTATGCGTATGTTTGCAATTTATGTAACTTATTAGGTGGTATGCTGCTGTTCCCGGAAGACGAAAGTGGTGAATCAAGCCAACAGGAAGAAGAGGAAAGTGAAGCGGGTGAAACGGACGAGCATGATACTGAAGATTACACTTTGACTGAGGAGCAACTAGAACGGAGAAGGTAAATTAAATTGTTATGCTATTATTATTATTATTATTATAGTCAATTACGGTGAAAAAATTAGCACCAATATCAATAATGTTGAATATTCTAAAACAGAATTTGTTCGGTTTTGTTTTTATTACAATTTATATTGGAATTTTATTTAGTGTTTTTTTTTTGTGTTCTTATTGCTCTGATTATTGTCTATGAAAGAAGCCGTTACAGCAATGCAGCTGGACATGGACAACGCAGTAATTTGGCTCCACAGAATATGCAGTGGGCCATCCGGTCTCGCGAAACCAACAGATCAACTGGAGTTCGATTAGCAAATGGCTCAAATTTGGTTTTTATTGATCCTAGTTCTTTGAGGCGATCTACCACAGGAAGTACAGCGGTCGCTACTAGCGCTGAACCGGTTGCTATGTCTACTTCAGCAAGTTCATTAGCTAGAGCCTTTGGTAATGGTTCCTCTTTTTGTTTTCTTACAATATTAATAGAAGTCTTTTGAAGGTGCTATCGTTCGACAAATCACTGATTTATTGACACAAATGCCTGATTTGAACCAAGCGCTGTCCAATGTGGCTCACATGGAAATTTCTCAAGATGATATATACAATGTTCAGGTAAATACAGGATTACTATTATACATTGGATCAATAATTTAATTTTGATAAATTTTAATACTCATCAATTTTGAAGCAGAGTTGCTTAAGGTTTTCGTATTACATGACCAAAATAACAGCGTTAAATAGTCAAGTTAACAACACTACAGAAAAAGATATGTTTACCATACTGGGTGCATTCGCTCAGATGCGCTTTGTCGTTATTTATTATAAAGTATTTTTTTGTGTTTTTGAATTATATAAATTGTAAAACTGATACAAACAAAACTAAATGAAATTTTTTAAACGCTGGCAAGAAGGAATGTTTACCAAAATTGAAGCAGTGTTGCTCATTTTTATAGCACTTTTTTATTAATTAGAAATTATTTGTAACATTTTTGTTTTCAGATATATTTGGAATTCAGACTAAAACCTACATGGGATTGGCTTTTAACTGTGATGGACGCTACTGAAGCACAATTAAAATTTGGGGCTTCGTTGACAAATACCCTAGATTCTTCAAATCCAGGACATACTTTCAATACTGGGATAAGTACTGGAGGTGGGCAGCGTAATCAACCTGCGAATACATTGGCTTCATTAGGTTCTTGTGCTTGTTTGTGCTTTATATCTATTTCTTTTAATATTTACAATTTGATAACATTTCAAAATTTGCCAGATCGTAACATAAATTGCTTTTACTAAACCAATCTTATTATTAATTAGTTGACCTAATAAAATAAGGATTTTCTTTTGCAGTTGCAGCTACTAGTTCATCTTCGTTGCGCTCTGGACATAGAGCACACGTTACAAGTGCTGCTGGTGCTAGACTTGTTGGTTTTACTACAAATGTAGAAAGTAGAAGCACTCGTTCAGAAAGAGAAGGTGGTGATGCACATGTGTCTCGACGGGAATTTTTATCTTATTGTCTGTCATTGATGCGGGCGCACAATAATGAGCATTTAGATTCTTTACCAATTCTAGATGTTTCAGCATTGAAACATGTAGCCTATGTATTTGATGCTTTAATTTATTTTATGAGATCAGGATCATTTGAACGCTTAGATAGTGATTTAAAACGAGAAGGATATTCTCTTCCATTATGGAACGATCAAGATGAAAATGAGAATGAAGAAGCAGAAGATGATATTGCTGTTGCAATGGAGACCGAATCTTTAGAAGATCAAGACGTTTCGAATTTAGCCACTATTTCGAGTACTATGAACTCTTCATCAAGTTTACAAAGTGGATCTGGTAAAGGAAGAAAACATTCATTTTTCCAAAGATCTGAATCGACGCTGTGTTTGGGTTGTCCCCCACCAGATCCCTTTGAAACCTCAATGGCAGAAGCACTACCATTGGCAGATCAACCACATTTGCTTCAGCCGAATGCACGCCGAGAAGATTTATTTGGAATTCCAAAGCAGCCTATAACATTGTCAACAGCCAGTGGTATTTGTGCAAATAATAGCCCTTTAGAGTCTCTACCTACAAAATTAAGTTTATCTACTAGAACCACAGATTATGCAATGAGTCAACCAGCCAAAGCAAATCAACCTATTTCTCAATTTTTAAATGTAATGGGACCTAATCCTTTAATATACCCTCAAAGTTATAACCCAGATAATGAATCAACAGAAGCTCGAAATGCGCGTGAGGTGCAAGTCCAAACAGACTTGCCACAATCTTCAAATAAATTAACTCACGAAGAAGAAAATCCTATGAAAAATCGAAATTTACAAACATTTGAAAGCTTATTGGAAGCTGTTAAAAGTGAAATTAGTGAAAATAGTAAAGAAAGTTCTTTACAGGATTTAACAACAAACCAAGAATCAAATGATGGTAAGAGAAATTTTGATTTGCCACAATTTTCATCTTTTGTTTCGCCGAATTTGTTGGCTGGAATAGGGCTTGAACCAGAGGTACCTGCTTCGAGACCACAGATCATTGTTTCACCAAGAAAAACTAATGGTATGGAATATCAGGATCAAGATGCTAACGGAAGCAATGATAGCAGCACTGACTTTTTAGGGCGAAGCACAAAAACCCAATCTCGAGGCTCAACATCGTCACGAAGTCCCAGTAAAAGCGTCATAGTGCGAGCGGGTTCTTCACTAGTAAGTTTTTAATTTTCTTTAAATGGAACTAGAGATACATGTGTTTGTATTAAGCTAACAAATATATCACTGAAAGTTCCTAGATTATCTGCTTTCTGATGACTTTGATTTGTTGAGTTTTGAATCGAGGACAGATACGGAGCAAACATTGTTGATAGGATTTTATTATTTGATTTAAACAAATTATAATTAAATTAAAATAAATTATAATTTGGTGTAAATTATATAAATTCATTCTTGTTATAGTGTAGTGGTCATCTATGTACATGTTAAATATCTGTATTTTTAGGGCAGCTTTCCAAAATCGAATGAAAGTGGAATGGCTATGTTAGTTGATTCGCAACAGCCGGAAACTTTAGAAAATCAAGAAATTTCTGCTAATGTTACTGTCATTACAACACCCAGCGTAAATACTGATGTTTTACGATTAACTATTGGACAATCTGTTTCACATGACTTACTTTTGGGTCGTTGGCGTCTATCATTGGATTTGTTTGGACGGGTTTTTATGGAGGATGTTGGATTGGAACCAGGGTCAATAGTTTCAGAACTTGGAGGTTTTCCTGTCAAGGAAGCAAAGTTTAGGCGTGATATGGAAAAATTGAGAAATAATCAACAAAAGGATTTAAGTTTATCTAAGATGGAACGGGATCGAACGCAATTGCTTTTAATGACTTTTAAAGAACTAAACACCCAATATAATAATTATAACCGTAGAAGTTCATTATCTCCTCCTTTGGCTGTTAATAGAGTTAAAGTAACCTTCAAGGATGAACCTGGGGAAGGTAGTGGTGTAGCTAGAAGTTTTTATACAGCAATTGCTGAAGCAATTCTATCAAATGAAAAACTGCCCAATTTAGAATCAGCCCAAGTCGATAATAAGTATTCTCAATATAGCGTATTGCAGCGGTTGCGACGAGACAGAGAAGTATTACGTAGAAATAGTAGCGCTCCTATTAGATCTGCTACCAGATCACGTGACTATCATCGACGTATGAATGTGGATGCACGTCCTTTTGTCCCTAGTGAAGCTTTACATTCAGAGGCCCCTTCAATGCCCGACTTGAATCCATCGGGCGCATTATCTGGTACTTCCGCCAATAACCAATCAGGTTCAACTCGCAATGAACAATTAACTTCGCACCAACAGCAACTCGGCGAGCGATTATACCCAAAAGTTTACAATCTTCATCCGAACTTTGCTGGTCGCATAACAGGCATGCTATTAGAACTATCACCTGCGCAGCTACTTTTGTTATTAGCTTCTGAAGATTCTTTAAGAGCTAAAGTAGAAGAAGCTGTAGAAATGATTTTAGCACATTTACCTTCCCAACAGGAAATCGCTTCTGAAGCTTTGCTAGAACTAGATGTATTTACATTAAATGACCGTTCTTCTAGAAAAGTTCCTGGGAGAAACACTGGCACAGACTCGGGAAATATGGAAGAATCAGGTCAAGATGAAGAAGATAACTTTTCTTTGTTCTACTGTCCCGGTAAGAGAGGTTTCTATACTCCTCGGCAAGGAAAAGCTACATTTGAAAGATTAAATGCATTCCGCAACGTTGGACGACTTCTAGGTTTATGCCTGCTGCAAAATGAATTATGTCCAATTTTTTTGACGAGACATGTTTTAAAGTCAATCTTGGGGCGACCTATTAAATTTCACGATCTTGCTTTTTACGATCCGGTTGTTTACGAATCTTTGCGGCAGTTGGTGGTGGATGCTGAAACAAAAGATTGCAACAACTTATTTACAACTTTGGACCTAACTTTTACGTAAGTAAATGGTTAGTTACTAAATAACAAATGAAAAATATAACTATATTTTAGAATTGATTTAAGTCCTGAAGAAGGAGGGGGTTCCGTTGAGTTAATGCCTGGAGGTAAAGACATAGAAGTTACTTCAACTAATGTGTATGATTATGTACGAAAGTACGCAAAGTATCGCATGATAAAAGTACAAGGGAAGGCTATAGAGGTAAGCAACATTTTCTGAATCTTTGATATTGGATTGCTTTTTTTGTGTTTAACACATAACAATTATTCATCTATTATAGATATTTATAAGAAAGAAGTAAAAACTACATGATAAAATAAATTGAAAAAATAATTATGCTTGCTTGACAGGAAATTTTTGGAAACATGGTAGAAATAGGTGGCAACTTTGTCAATTATCGAGAAAAAAGTCTATATTATTTCTATTTTGTTCTACTGGATTATTACTTACTGACTGTCGGTTTTTTTCTTTTTTCCTAAGTTTTTCGTACTCCCAGTTTATCATCTTATGATTTGCAAGTTGGCAAATAGTCGAACAAGTCAATTGTCAGTTTTAATTATGGCAATGCTATTGAAAATTAGTTATTGTATAATAGTTATTAGCAATTAGTTGATTGTAAGATAATTTCAGAATTTTTGACAGTGACAATTGATAATAATAAAAAAAAATAACTGATACATGAAGGGTTCTTTTGATAAAATGTCAACTTTTTTGTGGCTTAGTAGAGGTTGATATGCAATTCTAATGTTAAATTTTTGCAATGTCTTGCCAGTTGCTTTTCTTTATTATTAAATTGTAGCAATCACTTCAAAACGCGTCGTAGTCAGTTCTAACTCGCAATTGACACCACATACAAGTATTTGTAGTAATGTTCTATTGCTTTAACAACTGCAAGCAGTTCTCTTCGGGTCACGCGGTAGGTGCGTTCAAATTTGAGTAATATCCGGAAACTTTTTTGTGTCTGGAACAAAGTTGCTCCGATATCTAACATCACTTTTCATTTTACTAGCATTGAATTTATGTTTGCCTTGTTACATTCATTCTATTAGTAAATATAGTGGTTATAATTTTTATCGCAAGTAGCAGAGTTAAGTTTAGGTTGATCCGTTACATGACTGGTTGAATTTCTATAAACAAGCAATCAAATCTCTTTATTTTAAATTTAATTTCTTTTTGTAAACCCACCCTTAGTATTAGGTACTATTACTAATCTTACCTTTTTTATTTCAGAACATCAGAACCGGTGTTTTAGACGTTTTACCCGAAGGCTCACTCGACAGTTTAACTGCCGAAGACTTGCGTTTGTTGCTAAATGGTGTAGGTGATATTAATGTGGCTGTTCTAATATCGTATACATCTTTCAATGACGAATCAGGTGAAAATAGTGACCGTTTGTTGAAATTTAAACGATGGTTGTGGTCCATTGTGGAAAAAATGACTCACCTTGAACGACAAGATTTAGTAAGTTTTTTTATATTTTAAATTACATGTCTGCATGCTTAACAGCGTCATACGTTTGGTTTAAAATGCTTCCATATTTTGTTTTCAAAAAAATTCTTGTTAAAATAGCAAAATAATGTTTAATAGTTATCGGTACTCATTGTGAATTTCAATCGCTGGCGCAAGTATATAAACAAACTTATAAGGTTTATATTGTTCTTTACAATAAGAAGAATACAGATTTGTCTATAAAAATGTAACTGGCTAACCAAATACTACCTATTACAGAGTGTTACTTTAAATTTTGAGTTACAGACTTTGAATTTTGCCCAAAAAGCAAAAGTTCTGCTTTGCAAAAAATAATCGAAGTTGAATTGGAGGATTTTAAATAGTTATTTTGAGGTGAAAATAATTTACTCCAAACTGGTATTATCCTCAGTCGAATTAAAGTGTTTTCAATGTGATGAATGTAATTTTGGAGAGGACGCCCAATGCTGGTTTTCCACAACTTTACTTAATTCTACATTCTTTCTGAAACACACATTTATTTATGTTCTTTATTAAAGTGCACTGCTGAAAAAATTTGATAATAATTTTTTGTTTTGGATCACAATTATCTTACCACAGAGCCCGAAATTTTGTGCTTTAAGACACAAAATTTGGAAATCATCACATATTCTTAAAAAGAATTGTCATTGTCATTTTGGTTAACACAAAAATTGAGTTTTATAATAACAAGAACGTATGCGTCATTAAAACTTATCTAATTTACATTTGAAAACATTTAGTATTGAGGAAAAAGCGAAAAAAGTTTTATTTTGTAATGGCGTCTAATGATTTACAGCCTCCGGTGATTAGAAGGCTTGTCCACAAGAAATTTAATAAAAAAATGTTTGCTTCATATTTATTTAAAATTGAAGTTACAATTTTTATTTCTGTTAAATTGTTTCTTTGTATCGAATAAATAATTGAATTACAATAGAACTAGTTATTGTAGACGCAAGTAAATTGATACAACAATATTTATAAGCTTTCAGATATTTTATTTTATGTATGTGAAGCTCGGGTATGAATAAAAGAAAATCGTGTCAATTTTTTTATGTTCTTTGCTTCGTCACCAAGTTGTCTAACTGATACAATAGACAGGCTTTTTACAGACATTTGACTAGTTGACTAAAAAGTAGTGGAGAGGATATCGAAAAGTTTAAAATTATCTTTAACTAATATGCAAAGTGTATTATGTTGAGGTTTTGTTTCTTCTTTTCTAGGTATATTTTTGGACTGGGTCACCTGCCCTTCCTGCTAGTGAAGATGGCTTTCAGCCTATGCCTTCTGTGACAATTAGACCTGCAGACGATGCTCATCTTCCAACGGCGAACACTTGTATATCACGTTTATATCTCCCACTCTACAGCAGTCGTACAGTTCTTAGACAAAAATTATTACTTGCCATCAAAACAAAAAATTTTGGTTTTGTGTGATCGTAAATTATGCGTTCAGATTTCAATTTGATTTAATTAGTATTGAATTTTGTTGGAAATAAAAGAAATTTTGTATAATTGTTTACATACTTTTGAAACTCATGGTTTATTGTGATGAATTATACCTGATTCATAGAAGCTAAAGTGATACTCTTGTATATATTTCATACTGTTAAAATTCATGCTTTTTCCTTTACGCTCAATAAAAACTGTATTTTTTTTTGTTAATATTTGCTGGTTTTTGCTTATCAACAAGTTTTTATTGAACAAAATCAAGTGCATTCATGTTATTAGCATAATATAATAACAGCACCACGCATAATTTATATTGTAGGTTATGTTTTTCATTAAAATGACAAAATTTATATTGGTTTTTTGTTCCTATAAACTAAATACATTAAAAATAAATACGATTGCAGTGAAACATTAAATTTATTAAAAGAAAACAACAAAATTAAAATAACATTTACTGGTAAGACAAAAATGACTAGATATTCACTCCCATTTGCTCAACGACTAGATGGCTTCAACTTGAAGGTCTGGTATCATGCTAGGACAAATCAGAACAAATTTCATTATACACATTGTAAATTTCATGGATAAATTAAATACTTTAATAAAATAAAAAAAACTGCACTCAGGATCAATATTTTAAAGTCTCAATTATACTTTTCCTAGGTATAATTTACAAACGGATCACGTGTAATTGAGCAATTTGTTGCCGCGTGGCATTGTGTGCTACCAAATACCTTAAAAGGCCGAATGGTAAATTTACATCCTGTTATTCTTAAAATTAATTTGTTGCATAGATATGGTATTGTAAAACATTAAAAACGTATTGACACATTGCCTAGTGGTAAGCAGTAATAATGATGTATGATAATATGCTACATCGTAAGAGTGCAATCACTCTTGCCCTCAGATGAATAACATCAGGTGCCACTACTTGTGGCTCTTAATGACAAATGATAAGATGAATCTAAAGGTAACGGTAGTCCTATTGATGACTGCTACATGTCTCGAATATATATTGTTAATCTACCAAATAAAAGAAGAAATTTGATACCTTCAAAACTTAAATGTTTAAATCCTACACAACATGAAAAAAATATTTCAAAGCAAAACTTATTTATGCAGACTATATATATTATTGGGTTTATCATAATATTTATTCACTGTTTGCAGAAATAATCAGAAAAGAAACTAATGTTTTGCATCGTTACGTCACAATAAATACGTCATTCGATCGAGAAAGTCTAATTAAGAAAACCAACCGCGTTTTAAAAAAAACTTGGTTTACAATGCGGATTTTTTTAATTCATAATCTTATTCCGCGACCAGAATTGAATCTGCAAGGATAACATCTTTCTTATCTCTCACTAGGAAATTTAAATAAACTTTGAAAGCGTGTAGTTGTCATGGCAATTAAGGGTTGCGCTCCAAACAAAACAGGATTTTGATCCTGTTTAACAGGATAAAGTGAGATTGAGATGAATTGTTAGTTCATGTGGTTATCATTTAATTGTAATTTATATCTAACCTTTTATGGAAACGTATAAATGTACTTACATTAGACACACAAAGCAGTAATTGTTGAAGCAAAAAAACTTTAAATTCACAATATCACCCACGGTTTGTTTCATTTGAAGCGAAGACCTGGACTTGCCACAACCTCCGACAACACCACTTTTGGAGTCTGTTAGAATTGAACATGAACTGATCTGTGGCTCTTGTTAATGTGTGTTTTATTATACCTGATTCGTTTCACACCTGACCGTCAATTATTCATCAAGTGCGGTACGAAAATAATAAAAAAGTCAAATACACTGATTGCTCTGCCACACATGCAATTAGAAGGTAGTTTTGGCTTAGTAGCATTGAAAGTTGTAAAATTTAATACAAAACTCCATATAAAAATTGTGGCTATTTTAAATGGCAAAGTTAATGTTTGCTTTGTATCCGTCTAATAAGCGGTTTTTGTTTGTCGTGACACCAACTCTATTAAGAAGTTAGGGATGTTAAAGAGCTTTGTTTTAACTAGGATCTTGTAATTCCTGAGTGGCGCCTCATTGTCTCATTTAAGCCGTCTTGATGATGTAACTTCGACCTCTCCATTGTATAGCCATATACCGGGTGTTCAATATTAAGGGGAATCAACGGCGGCTGTGCTTTTTTGGCAAAACGTCTTAGATCGATTCGTACTAAAGCTGGGTAAACATTATTGTTATATAATAATGATACAAGAAATACATATTTTTATTCTGTTTGAGAATTTTCGGTTTTTTATAAGCAATTTATGTACACGCCACTATGCTCCAATGTCAATCACAATATTGATTAACAGTTGAATGGACAATGGAAATATTCGATTAATTTGTGTCTTCAAGAAAAATGCAGGTTGAGTAGTTATTTTACCTAATTGTACGAATCGATCTAAGACCAGCTGCCCTTGATTCCCCTTAATATTGAGCATCTGGTATAAAGGAGGTAAAGTCGGAATTGTAGAATCCCCTTCTTCAACAACAGTGTTGGCATATCACAAAATTGTCTCCTTATATTCTAAGTTATATTTATCTAACTTATATTCTAAGTGAGCTTGCGAAAAAAATCTCTAAAAATTGGGCAAAAAAAGTTTTGAAAACTCTAGAAATCAGCATATTTTTTTTGTATGTAACTGCCATAGGTGCCTGTGTGATAACAATTGAATTACTGCATTTCTGATATCGACCCATGACAAATTACACAATCATTTTTAAAATTAATGATGTTAAATTAAATATGTATTTAGAAACTTTTGCATGTGAAAGTTTGCGATTTGTCGATTATAAATAATAGTTTCTGAAATTAAAACGATTATTTTGACGTTAATTTGTTGGACTCTGTTACAAATTAATGTGATTACACCTTATAGATCCGTGCAACAGAAGTTTAGTTGGCCAGAAGTAATGAGTCATACAAGATTCGAGAAGTAGGAGCCACAGACGTAGGATCGGCCGCATTGTTTTTAAAATATCTAGTTTTTAGTTTTAGCATCTGTTGCTGTCGTTTTAAACAAATGTCTATAGAACAGTAGTTTATGTTCAATGATATGACAACATTTTTAACTTAGCTGATAGCGATAACCGAGAGACGTTAAGCGTCTTTGCGATAACCGAACCTAATACCCTCACCACACGATCTAGTGCGTGATTTTCTTTTGCGTTAGGTTTAGAACAGACTGACTACTTTATCGCTATTTAGCTCGATATAATTTATTAACAGGTTTTGATCTAATCCGGCCAAACTATTGAAAAAAAAAAACTGCCCAATGATGAATACTTCTTAATAACAAAAAAGGAACTTACTCGGGTTTATCGAAATAATTGCATTCCAGTTCTTTCTCAGAAATCAATTCTAAATCTTGTGCGTTGTCAGATAGATCTGGAACAAAAAATGTTTTAAGTTATATTGAGTATTTGGTAGCACAGAAAAAAACATTTTCTGTACAAAAATCAGGTCATCTGTTATGTAACATAACAATTAAAGAAATAGCAAAAGGTATGGCGCAAAGACATAACAAACCTATAAAAAAAAGCCTCCGTTTTAACGTTGTTATGATTTTGTCCTTCACATTTGCACATTTTAATGTAACACCTACTTTCCGTTGGAATCATTTATAAAAGTTTATTTTTATATACCTGTGATCAAGTAGACGAGCTAGGTAATGTTTGGGCACTAGCACTATCAATAAAGAATTTTTTGTTTTTCAAGAAAATGGCTTATAGCATAACATGGTCGTTGAAGCATATTTAAATCTACGCAACATCTTCATGGCATGCTTTTATAGACAAATTTAGGCAGTCGTTACGAAAATTTTAACAAAAAAATAATTTTTCTCCATCATACGAAGAAATATTTCAAATTCAAAACAATTAGTACTGAAACATAGGTAAATAGCATTGGTTGTATGGATTCACCTAAAGCACTATTTGAATAGCAAAGCGTTTAAACACTCACATATGTATAGTGCGACAAACCAAATAAGAGCTATACTCTATTTTTTTGGCAGAGGCAGAAGCGCGCACATCAGGAAAAACTACATACAATATAGCAACTTTCGGTGCATTTTCAGAAAACTGCTGCCAATTGAACTATCAATAGTGTCAGTGTCAATAAATTGTTTAAGTTTACTTAACCTCACACAAGCACCGGAATCTCTAAAGACTCGCAATAGTGGAGAAAAATGTGACATCAGTTGCCATGGAAACCTAGCTATACGCTCTAAACTACACAGGATTTGCACGCCGTTAAGGAAAAATCTTGATTGGCAGACAAAAGTGAGGTTAGGATAAATTGACACGTCTGGCTGACAATGCTGACACCGCTTTTTCATAAAATTGTGCTGTGTAAACAGGACATTGCTTTAACCAATAGAAAAGTTGTCTTTCAAATGCAATTCCGAAGATGCCCGATTCGTCTTGCCAATAGCCGAAGAATATAGTATAATAACAATTTTACAAGCGTAATACCTATATAAAACTGTTAATTTTTAGAAGTAGTTGATAATGGTTTATGACTGTATTGTTCGGTACCTGACCAAAGATTAAAAAGCTGTACAAAAAAGGCGACAATTGGTCGCACTGACGAATGAGCATCATAGCTTGCTCGGACAGCTGTAAAGTTGAACATTAACGACGTAAACTACCTAAATAAGTTAATAGCTTTATATAGACTTGTAAATATTTTTTTACTAGCTTTTATTTGGTTAGTTCATGGAGCTATAATAGAATGGAGTCAGGATTCTCCACTACAATTTGCGTTTGTTGTGATGCAGAATAACGGGGAGCGGGTTGCTTCAGCGGTTTGTGGGGGCCGACAATTAGAATGTGACTGATGCGTTAATAGGAACAAAAGCAGTAGCGGCGCAGATGTTCAGAGAAAAGCCAAATATGTTTAAAACTACATGCACATAATGAATCTCACTTGTATGAAATGGATGACTGCCACAAGTTCTGGAATTAGTCCTTTGTTGTTTACGATGCTTTAAGTTGAATGCTATCCATAAACTAATACGTTATTTAGCGGTTGTGTATAAATTAACAATATTGCTATGAGTATTTATTGATCCAATTGATACATGTAATAATGAAAGATACTTTAGACTTGGAAACTTCGCCAGAAAAAATTCATAAAGCTGTGGCAAAATTAAACTTCTACGCCCCTGTTGATGTAAATACAACAATGGCCGGCCATGACCAGTAAAATATTTTCATCTAGACGCTTTTTAGATCCACACACCACATCACATTCAAACCATTGTCTTGAGGCTTTCATTAAAACCTCTAATATTATTTGCTAAAAAATTGTGTTCAATTTATTCACAAAACACTAGTTTTCCCGCAATTAAAAATAATACAAGCAATCCCTCAAAACACCATATAGTAAACAAAACTTAGATCCGACGTTGCCGGCCGTTGCAATTTTTTTCAAAAACAACAAAGTTTTATACTGCACCACGCTTTAGCTTTGTATGACACTAATGGTCTACGCAGCCACGTACCTTGTAAACAGAGAGCGTGTGACAACGTATATACTACGCGCTTAGAATGCTCTATTTTTTTGCATCAAAACAAACTGTCTACATCCTGACTCCATTCTATTATAGCTCCATGGGTTTGTCGTACGAACTGTTATATAGACAGGTTCTTATAAACTTAAGATAAAACAATTAGAAAAAAGGCATGCAATACCTGAGAAGGCGGGAACTACAGCAGTGCTGAGATACTCGGTATTTAAATAAGGCGGTAATTCCGCTTCTTCCTCTTCTTCCTCTTCTCGTTCAAATTGTTGAGAGTCTACCATTTCCAACCACTGAGCATTATGGTGTTTAAACTTCTCAAATTTAATTCTTTCTGTCCATGTTTTATTATGATCTGCAATCATATTCAGACACATGTTACACAATTTCCTAATCGATTTGTTAGTGTCTTGTAGCAAGTCTAGTAAATACGCTGGGGCTTCAGTTTTTTCTGCTAAATTATTAATGTTAGAACCATGTGAAATAGTAGCAAAGAACACGTAAATGATTTGCATAACAATTTCATCATCTTCTTGGTGCGTTTTTAAAAGTTCTATTAATACCGATATCAAATTTGAATTACATAACAAAGCAGCACAACCTTCATCACCCGCTGCAGTACCCAACAGAACAATAATTTGAAGAACTAATTCAAGATCAGTACAATTTTTGATCGACTTCTCTATCCATTTTAACAGATCAAAATGTTTGAAAATTTCAGCCCAATCTAGCTCCGGTAAGTTTAAATTACTTAAAACTCCTAAGCACTCAACTACAAAATCACTTGCATTAGTTTCTGTCACAACTTTTACAATATCACCAACAAATTCCTAAAAATTCTAAAATTTAAACAAATTTGAGATAGCAAAGAAATACTTACAACAAACGCTGCTTTCGCAATTCTATGATCGGAAAGATTTCTCAACATTTTCATAATCATATGGTCTTGATAATTAAAAGCTCGCATCATCAACGACTGAATTCGATTGTTTTTTATCATATGTTGAACAGTTATGGAATCAGTCGCAAGATTGATACATAATGCCACCAAAACTTCGTTACCCTCACTACCAATGTTTAACAATAGCATATCTATAATCTAAAATAATATTGTAATCAACATGTATTCTAACCATTTTTCGTAAATATAAAAATTATGCTTAATAAATAAATATTTGATGTTATTCCTGTATCAGCAAATTACCAAAATTATTAGCAATTATAAATAAGAGAAACTCTAAGTTTATAGTAAAAAATATGTTTTCTATATAATATACCATACAGGTACCAGTGGCGGCTGATAATTGAGCACCGTAAATACTTTTTTTTTAATTATGGTCTTACAAAAAAGAAAAATTACTTTCAAAATTTTTGCGTTGCCAAAACCTTATTTTTTAAAACAAAACCAACACACTGTAATTTTTTAAACAATTAAATGATTCGTAAATTTCGCTTGTTTTAATTAAGCATTGCCTATTCTTTAGCGCACGGGATTTGATATTATTAAATCTTTTCTTAAAATTAATTGTAAAATTTGGTTCTATAATTTATTAATAGTTTGCTGTGAAATCATCAAAATGTTAACATAGGAGATAGTAAAATATTAGTGCAATTTTTTTTTCTAAAGTTTAATGAAAAATTAATTGTATGAAAAAAAAGTTTTATTTATTTTGATTAAAACTGCAAAACAATTTATATAAAAAAAAAACAAGTTATCATAATAATTGTTATATGACACTAATCTCTGTCTTCTACGTTTTTAAGTTCTTTGTTGTCTCGTAGCGGAACTACTGTTAGATCCACGTTCGTACTCGTAATTGTAACCATTTGTATTGAGTGAACTTAATGTGCAGGCATTATGCGTCAAACTCCGCTTTACATCGCAATATAAGAAAACAGCTTTATAATTATTCAATTATAAAATAACTATGGTTTAAATGACATAGGGTTGACCCGTCAAATAAACCTTGTAAAAATAACTAGTGACGTTTCTAACAAAGCAAAAGAAAACTAACACATAAATGATATCCCACTTACCAAACCAACACATTCGGCAAACTGCGTTTTTACATCATCGTCATAACTGACATTATACAACAATTTCAAAACAATTTCTTGATGACGATCATCACCTAATATTCAAATCTCAAATTAAGTTTATAAGAAAACAGAAAACTTACTCAGCAGACTAATAAATGTTGGAATAAGGCCCATTTTTACAATTTTGTATCTCAACTTTAAATCAAAAGACAAATTGTATAATAATTTTAAAGTTAAATGGACTAAGTCAGGGCTATTCATGCCAAGAAGCCTTGGTAACTTTTCTACGACACCCAGTGAAGCCATCGTATCTTTATTGCATTGCATAATAGATAATTTTTTTAAAAACGTGACAACTAGCACCAATAATTCATCATTTTCTCTCTCCAACGTTTTCACTAATAGACCAACAATATTCCTTTTCATCATTTTTTCCTCAATCGATTCGTCTTCTGCAATATTCAATAACAAATAAAAAGCCACTCGCAACAAATGCTCTTGTTTCTTGACTAGAGTGCGATACCGTTTTGCTCGTTCAGCTTCGGTTAGCTTTCTATCATCTATACATTCTGTGGACGTTGTCAAATCTTCATATACACTACCCTCCATCGCATCTTTCATATTAGTGTCTGAAAAATTGCCAGACTTTGGACGCACCGGTTCTGGAATGCGACTTCGCGGAATTTCGGACAAACTGGCACTGTGCGAACATGATTTTTGAACAATTGGTATCGTACGAGGTGCATCCAAGCCTTCTAAATCAGCTATCCATTTATCGTAACGACGTAATTCGTAGTCAATTATATCCATGCAAATGGAACCAACCTAAATAAAAATAAAAAAAAAATTTAATAAAAGACAAAATTACAACAAAGGACAGCCAACTGTACCAATCTCCCAACCTATTGGTACGGTTGGCCGTAGAACAAAGAAAATAAAAAATTACTAAAAACCAGCAGAACGTGATTCAAGACAATAAAAAAAAATTACCAATGTTAATTCGAAAAGTTGTCTCAAAACAGACAAAATTGGCACTTCAAAAAAACCTGCGTCTTTAATTATAGATAAATCTTTTATAAACCTTATCAACGTGGTTTTTCGTAATTTTTGGTGAATGAGTAATATTTTCAGCGCGCAAAAGATTGGCCTCAAAACGAAACCATCACAAACTATTTCAAGGTTCATTAAAGCGACTTACCTTACATTTTAATATAACTTCGTGAAAACGTGAGTACATAGAAAAGCAAAAAAAGGTAAAAACTAGATGTGTACTCAAAACAATGCTACGTTTCCAATCTTCTCGTAATACTCGTCCCAAAGCGCTAATTACAGTTTCTACAACGACAATATTTTTGACAACTACTTTTCACATAGATTTATTTTACCATTTTTAGATAAAGCGTCCAAATTATCAGGATCACGAGCAAGAAGCTGAATTAATTGAGCACCTTTAATTTTTTCTGGCATGCCCTCATATAGAAGTTCGATGTAATCACTCAGATTGTTATAGTTTGGCTCGTCAGAAGCGACAAGATGATCGAGGTCCAATATACCAACATTAACTGGAAAAAAAATTTGTGTTAATTTATTAAAAACTTTCAATAAAAAAATGTTCGAAAATACCTATAAGCATCAAAAATTTCTTATTATTGTACACTTATAGAGAAAATGACCAAAGTTAAAAATATTCCTTAAATGTCAAAGTAAGATTTTATTTAAATTTTTAGAATTAAAATTTAAACAAGTGAAAACAACTCAGATTATGATGACAATTAAAAAGCACCTCAAGTTTTGAGTATGTAACAAAAAAAATGTTTTTAAACAACATTTCTTTACAAGAGATGCTGGATACTCAAAAAATAAAATCAAATGAACAAACAGGTGCAATTTGAAATAAAAATTATAAATACTTAAATTTAAATATTGTTATAAATCACAAATCAAGTCCATTAACTGTAAGTGACTACATAATATATTAAAACTATATTAAAACTAAAATTTCAAATTATTGTTGTTTTCGATGTAATCAAGAATTTAAAAAAAATAGAGGAGTACAAAAGATATTCGGAAAACACTCTAATATTTATTGTCAAAAAATATATTTTGATAAGGGTGAATCTGAAATTGGCATAAAACCACTCAAAAATAAAACATCAGATAAAAAAGATGAAGATAATATTGTCAAGAATAAGAAGATTTTATGAAGTTAGAAAAAGAAAAGTATCTAAACGATAATAAATCATATAGAAATTCTATCAATTTCAGGAGATTTGTTTTGTTTGGCATTGTCATTCAATTCAGTTAATGTTATTGGTTGGTCTCAATATGGGTGAATAATATCAAACCAGATTTCTAAATTGGGATAAAATCTTTCTTGCTAGTATCTCTCGCAATAATGTTACTATTCGTATGGCTAAATGTGTTTCTTATAAAGGTTATCTTAAATTTAAAAAGCACTGAAAAGGCGCTTACCTATAAAATAAGAAAATGATTAACACCAGTATAACATATTATATTTATAAAAGTGATAATTAACATCTAAATATGTACCTCGAAATAGTTGCTCAATGATGACCAGTTTTTTTAGTATTGGTATTAGTAATGGAGACAAATAACAATCTACAAAATTTTGATTATCAATCCGGTGAGCTCGTCATTGTTTACGTAACAGGGCAAGTATCTAGTGTTGAAATTTCCGAAATTGATCCAATTTTCTTATGACAGAAAAACACGTAGAAATTGATTCGAATTTCGAGTCAAGAGAAAGAAATTTAGAAAATGATCTCGATTTCACAATTATTGTTAACAATGTGATACAAGAAGTAGCAAACAAAAAAATTACTAAAACTGAGAAAATAAACAGCAAGAAAAAAGATATCATTTTTCTAATCCTTACAGTTGAACGTCAAGTGTTTTTCTATTAACAATTTAAACTAATATTGTCTTTACAAACTTTTGAACAAGCCCATTATGACAGCCACAAAGATAAAATGTAACTCTTATAAATGATTCTAAGAACGCAATTGGCTGGGGATTTTTAAAATACCGCCGTGTTGAAATGTCTTTTAATAATTATATAATATAAATAAGAAATACCTATAATTTGACAGTTTCCGCTGGTCATTAATGTGATTTGTCACCTGTCACTTAGAGTTTTATCGTTTTAACGTTTTTCAATTGCAAAAAAACACGATAACTTGCGTTAATCCAAACTCAAGTTGTGGTAAGAAGCGAAGACTGTGAAAATGGTTTATTCTGTTGAATAAGAAACTTTCATTGTAATGTCTGATTATCGCAATGGGACATTCAACAACGGAAAGTGGGTGTATTCTGTAGCAGCTTGTAAGCCAGAATATCTTGCTAAATAACCTGATCTGCAAATTCAAGAAACGTCATTAGAGTTCCACATCAGAGACGTAATAAACAGATTTGTTCGAACTGGCAGTGTCAACAAAGGAAAATCTCCTGGTAAAGCCTCCAGTATCTGAGGAAGTTGTTGAAGATTTGAGGGTACTATTGGAGCAGAACCTTTAGCTTTTAGTTAAAGTTTTATCTACTAAAAGTTAATTTTTTCTCATAATTAATAAATACGAACCCAATGCACGCCAAACAAGTTTGCTGTTGCATTAGTTGCAAACATTTGGCAGATTTCACAAGATCAAGATTGCACTGACTTTACCGACAAATTAACTAAAGTCTCTACAGAGCATCTTGCAACATTTCTCAACGGTCAAAACACCAAACTTTTAACGCCGTTTGTAAAGTTGACCTACAGTAGTTTATTTTGATTCTGTCATACAAGAACTTTCCATTTTGTAAAATTGAATAAAGTCAATAATTCAATAGAAGATGCGTGGAGTAAGCTTTTCCCAGCTCCGCCATATATTACCACCTTCATTGGTACTGTTGAAATAATATTCTTTTCTTGAATTAATTTTTCTTTTAGATTTCCATTAAATTTTGAAAACATTTTGATAGAAATTAAAGAGAGAAGCGCTAACGCCGGCAAACATAAACGTTGTAAATCACCAAAAAAGTAACTAACATGATATTCTTGATCTGCTTTTGTTGCCACATATAGCGATTTTCAAAGTAGTATTAAAATACAATAACTTTTAAGCATCTTTATAGGCTTCGATAGAAAAAAAAAACGCTCAAATAGAAAATTGCGTGGTTAATAATCCCTAAACTATTAGTGGTAAAATTTAAAAAAACTAGACCTATCACTTATGGTAGAATAGTATATTAAAGAACTAGTTTTATATAGGTTGATTTGGTGAACAAATCCCAGACAAGTTTTCTATGAGACATATGCGCTGATACCCTGTATAAAAAGATTTCTTTAGGCGATTTTTTTGAATTTGTGTCTATTCTTAATTTTTTTTTAAGATGTGGGTAATTTTGTTGCTAACCGTTGGTGATAGCAATTTGATTTAAAATTCAATTTAAATTCAATTTAAATCTTTTGTTTAACAATAGAGTTTATGCACTCCACCTAAAATTCGAGAATTATCAAGACGAATCAAACATCTTTGAAATAGCATTTGAAATACTCTTTTTCTATTGGTTAAAGCAATGTCCCGTTTACACAGCACAATTTAATAAAAAAGCGGTCTCAGCACTGTCAGCCAAAAGTGTCAATTTATCCTAACCTCATTTTTGTGTGTCAAACAAGATTTTTCCTTAACGGCGTGCAAATCCTGTGTCTTTTAAAGCGTAAAGCTTGGTTTCCACGGCAACTGATGTCACATTTTTCTCCACTATTGCGAGTCTTTAGAGATTTCGGTGCTTGTGTGAGATTATGTAAACCTAAACAATTTTTTGACACTGACAGTATTGACAGTTAAATTGACAGCAGTTTCCTGAAAATGCACCGAATATTGTATGTAGGTTTTTTCCCGATGAACGCGCTTTCGCCTCTGCCAAAAAAATAGAGTATAGTCGAGATAAAGTATTGGGCAAAAAGAGAACTAAATGCAAGCAATTTCTGGTAATTTTTTTTTGACATACTTTGAGGTGCAGCGCCACAAGTACAAACCTTGTGAACAATTAGGTAAAATCAATGTTTACTGAAAATATTCAGCTATTATTATCTTATGCCCTGAAGCAAATAAGTTCAGATTTTATTAAGTGTAATTACCATTTGAACGCTCTAAAACATATTCACAATATTATCAACAATTCTAAATGTAGCGAGGTCCAAAGCAAATACAGTTTTGCAGCCTTGCCTTGAAGCCACTTGGTCTTCTAATTTGAATCATTAAATCACTTTTCAAAATACTCACTTCTCAAAGATACAACAGTTAATCCGTTAGTGAAAAATTCAAAGTCAATAATAACATTGACCTTTGACGTAATGATTTTTTTGACTACATCGGTCATCTACATTAGCAATATACCTTATTAAAGACAAAAATTCGAAAAATGAAACGTAGAGCCACAAAAGTAATAGTTTTAGAAGCCTAAAGTTCCCCTCCTCGTCAATTAATGATCACGTTATAAATGAATTTTTTATTTTTGATTGATAGTTTTCACTTTTATTACTTAGAAATAATATGTTCACTATGTTTCACATCTGACGCGTGACCCATGACTGACGACTATTTTTTAATCTTTAAACCTTTTTTGCTAAAACACTGCATACCTAAATATGTTCAATGAATGTGTTATTTGTTTGTATGATGGGTTTAGGCATGCTGCAGTGTCAGAAATAGATTTTTTTTAAATAAATCCTTGTTTTTTTTATAATTTTTTCTATTTTAAGTTTGAAAAGATTTGCTCAAAATTGAATAAAACAGCATCAATTTATCTAAATTGAAGCGGTATAAAACAAAAGTGTCGTTGAAATTGCTGTTAATCACTTTCGATTGTAAAGATAAAACACGCAAGTGCTTAATATTTATGACGTATTCAATCCTTTAAATAGAATAATAGATACTTGGATGATTAATCAAGATTATGAGTAAACGTAAACTTGACTTAATAAGAAGAGTTTAGAAATCGTTGAAACAGCGACATAAACAACCTACATTTTGAGAAGTCCTAGTTAAGTAATAAAATTAAGCACAAGGTTATGCATCGGAGATTCATGACTCATAAATAAAATAGCACTAGAAGTTGAAAAAGCCATTGAATAACATTTTTAATTCGCTCAATTTCCGCTTGGTTAATAATAAAATCGGAAAGCGAAAAATTATAGAAAGTATTCTTTTCTACGCAACGAACACTTTTTTTTGTAAATCAAGTTTAGCAGAGCCTCTCAGTTTACATAATATCGGCAATTTAAAAACATAACTTTCACAATTGGCAGTTAGTAGCTAAAATAATAGACATTTGTAAATTTATCGAAATCAATATTTTTAAAAATAGCAGTGATGTAGTAGTGAAATAATTTCGAATACCTTTGGCAGACGTAGAAATATGAGCCAATTTTCGTTTCTTCAAATAATAAATTGTTTGTTCTACTTCGGAAAGGCGCGAATGGTGTATTAAATCACATTGGTAAACAACTTCTTTGGCAAGGACGTAACAATCGGTTCTACTGTTAATCATTGGTACTTCTATAATTTTCTTGAGATTCTATAATATACAATAATTATTAAACAGATATTACCAAATGATTGACATTGACAAATAAATTACTTTTTTCTCTCCATAAATGATAACTTCTTTAGCCCCCAAAATTTGAACGTCGATTTCATAATTTAAAATAATGGCATTGATGGTAGGATGTACATCCAAATTCCCCGGTTTGCGCTCTCTAAAATAAATAAATAAAAATCAGCCGTTTAGGCTAAAATGCAGCAATAAAATTATTATTACTCACGTCCGCATATATTTCGCTTCATCTGGATCCATATGAAAAAAGTTCTGAGAAGCACTATATTTTAAGTACACAATTATCACAAAAAGCACTATTAATTCAATTATTATTAACATCAACTACGAACCATTCGGTTTTTAAAAATGTGTAAATTATATTTTTGATTGTTGACATTTCATATAAGTTGATTCAGTTGATACAACGCGCACCTATTTTGCCGACTAATCAATACTCACACCGACCAATCACCACCCGTGAATGTACAATGTGCACAAAGCAACGTAAAACTATTTATTAAGCGCCAAATATTTAAATAACGTTTTTAACAACAACTCTTATTGAATTCTTCACCACATATCGCCATAAATATGCCCTATTTAAGTCATACAAGGTTACTATACCAATAGATTTTCATAAATTATTTATAAAAAGCCATATGGTTTTTCATTAGATACGTACCTATCTATTAAAAGAAACGTGTCTTTTTTTTTACATTTTTAACACTTTTTTGGCAAGATCATGAAACGCAATGGCAACATTTTTTTATATAAAAATTATATCAGACATCATTCGAAAAATAAAGTAAAAGCTGTTGGTTTGTGGCAGTGGCGGTTCGTGAATTTTTATCGTTTGGTGTGCATTTTGTGACGAACCGTTTCCCTGCCCTTACGAAATTTATAATTAATAATAATTGTAATAAAAGTCTTTTAATATGTAAAATTTTAAATTTTAATTAAAAATCTTTGCAGAAATACAAAAATAATAATAATATTTCATTCTAAATCTGTATCTGAAAATACAATTCCAAAGTGGGAAATTAACTTAAATACAAAATTTAAATCAATTAGAAAAGATTTAAGCCAAATTACTCAATATTTACAAGAACCACGTTGAAATTATTTAGACAAATGCGAAAAATTCTTAAAAAAATTTAAAATGGTGACCTGACCTATCCGTAGTGCTAAACATATTAAAAAAAAACACAGAAATAATCTAGTTGACAGCCAGTTCTGCTACAAGCATTTTTCGCATTAATAATATTTTAAATAAATATTTTAGTCATCAGCGTACATATCAGGAATACAACTTTTCCCTCCAAGCTGTGAAAGATACGTTGCAACAAAAACTACGTCTTAAAGTTTATAAAAAAAGCATTTTTAAGAAAATTTCAAAATAAACAATTTAAAAACAATGAAAAACAATTTTATCGAAGTTTGGAAACTACTCATAATGAAAATAATAATAATAATGGTCTACCAAATATAGTGTAATTTTTAGAGTGGGAGTTATAATCTAATAATTTTAATTATGATTTTGATAATTTAACAAAAGATATTCAATCTTCTTCAAATAATATTAGATCAATAAAAAACTATAAAATATCATTAAAAATAATAAACAAAAATTTGTCAAATACAATTAATTGGAAGGCACCGGGAAAAGACAAAATTTCTGGATTAAAAAATTTACTATATTTCACAAATATTTTTTAAATCATTTTAACAAATTTATAAAAAATCCTAAAAACTTTCCAAATCTTCTAGCTGAAGGTATAACTCATTCGAAGCCCAAGGAAAATGACACCAAAAATCTGTCAAATTATAGGCCTATAACGTGTTTGCTAACATTATATAAACTGTTTACATCATGCATCAAAGATCTAATTTAAGACCATTGCATAAATAATAATATTTAAAATACTGAGCAAAAAGGTTGCAAGAGTGGTTCTTTTGGTTGTAAAGAACAATTAATTATTGATTCAGTGGTAATGGAACAAGCTCGATTAAATAAATGTAACATCTACACTACTTTTATCTACACTAATATTAAAAAGAGGAAAGATTTGTACCTATTTTATGGCTCAAAAAGTACTGGGCTGATTTAAAAAATTCTTTCACCAATAGAATGCTACATTCTTCCAATTTGACATAGGCTACATTTCATTTTGAAAAAAATTAGGGATCCTTGGTAAAATTTGAACAATGTAACCAAAGGTGTAGAAAAATGAGTCTTAAAATGTCTTTCGTCGAATGCGCTGCCGAAACTATTAGCGATAGATAGAACAAAATAATGTACAACAATATTAAAGAACATCATAATGTCTACAAAAAACTCCGCGGTAGCATATGTCCAACTATTGTAGTTATGTCACTACAACAACTTCTTTCATTTTAAACATTAATGAAAATGCTAACCAAATTCAAACCATGCTATTTATGTGTTTATATTAATCCTTATCCAAATAAATTATTTTATGATCAAGACCATTTAACTACCCATAAAATAGTTTTTAAATTATTTAAATCTGACTTTCCATTCAAAAGATATTACGAATTAAAAACTTCAAACAGTAAACAAAACCGCCATAGCGCCGTGGCCGTTGTTTGCGATGCAGTCTGAAAAGCGCGCCGGGCATCGCGGCAGGCGGAATGGAGGGGTCACTGGGGGGGCAATATTTAATAAAATTAGTAAAGTCCTTCTCGGGTATGACAAGACCAGGGAAATAAGTATTCAATTTTATATGGAGGATATTATAGATTCCAGTTCAAATTGAATAGGTACGCATACATAAGATAGGTCAGCTATGCAAAATAAAGTAGTGCATCAAACTTACGCTAAGGCGGTACGAAGTTTGCCGGGTCAGCTATACAAAATAAAGTAGTGCATCAAATTTACGCTAAGGCGGTACGAAGATCGCCGGGTCAGCTAGTTATTAATAAACTTGAATAAAAAATATATAAGCAAAGCTGTTTTGCGCAAGTCCATTGCCTACTTACATTAATTTTCTTTGTTTATCACAACATCAAAAAGATCTACCCTATTCACTCTTATGTTGTAGCCTGCAGCTGCATTGCAATAGGCAAAAGTCCTTTCTTCTCTTTTAGTTATTTTGTTTTTTGACTTGCGTCTATATTCCAACACTATTACACTTCACTGCGCATGTCGGCCGGGAATTTATTTCCTAGTGTAAAGTAATATGCCTGGTGATCATAAATAAATAGATATTAGACACTCGTCTATTTTTATGTATAAATATAGGCATTGTATGTCTATGAATATGTATTTTTGCTTACATTTATTTTCATGATAAATAAAACCAGCAAATCAAAACTTGTAGGTAAAAAGCTCCACAAGTTTGACGCGCATGCGAAGTGGGCTGCAATAGTGTTGGGATATAGACGCGACGACGCGAGTCTCGAGTCATGCCATAGCCCCGAGCCCGCCGTGTCGCCACGTGATTCTCTGTGGTGTGATGTTTCTAACCATATTTTATTATCCGGTTTTGAATACTTTCGGTGTATTCTACAAATCTTGAACATTCTTTTGTGATAATATTGCTAATTTATCTAGAGTTAATTGATTTTTGATTACAAGGTGCCGAAATTATTAAAAAGTTATTTAATCGCTGTTTTTGCAATTTGTATTTTTAGGTTAGAATTCAACGGATTGGTTTTTTGTGATATGATAAACAATTAAATTGATAGTCGTTCACATCTTTTACTAAAATCTTTATCTAATTTACATCAATTGACTGCGGAGTGTTTGTGGTGGATTTTTTCGAGTTAGTTGTTGGTGTTAAAATATGTGAATTTTTCATTATTATCAAAATGGATTTTATGTGGTATGTGATAAAAATAATAGACTTTATTTATCTGAATCTTGTCCTGACCTCTGATTTATTTTGTGTATTTTCAGTATTTCCACGTGGTTTCGCGGACAAAAGGATCCACAGAAGGTGACAATGTCTGTCTGGTAAGTACCTATGTATAGCCTATCTGCTCTAGAAATGTTTTTAATTTTTTTATACTAAAGTTTGGAAAACTTCAATATTTTCATATTAATTTGAGTTAGCAAAAGTACAATAGGGTAAACCATATAGTTATTGGCCACTTAACCATTGTCTTTTTGAACTTTCATGTTTACTGTGGCAAAAAAAAAGTTACTGTAATTTTTAAAATTACGTATGATAGAAGAAATGTTGCTCTTTCGGTCAACTTTTATTGTTTTACATATTTTGCGAAGAACAGCACCGAAAAAAAATAGTCAAAAATTTACAGTTATTGGCCATTTTGTAGAGTCTTTGACCATAGAATATTCAGTTATTGGCTTGGTTAAAAGCTGATTTTAAAGACGTAACGATTGTTAAAACCATAGCAACAATGGTTTTTCGGGGACGCTTAAATTTAAATATAGGTAGGTAAGCGGTGCACAAGCGTTAGAGTAGTTAGATACCCATTAAACCAAAATTTGGGTAAAAGCAAATAAAAAAAAACTTGTACTTTACTTTACTTAAACAAACATTACAGAAAAATGTATCGTTTTCAGTTTTTACATTATATTTTTGGATACAACGTATGTGATTCGTTCTTACACAATTTTAAATTTTAGTACCAAATTTTGATAAACAAATTACTGGTGCACAAGTAAAACAAAGACCCTTCTATATTTTTTCGTTCTAGGCAATTTAGATCTGTCGTATTGGAAAATTCTATATTTCGAATTTGTGAATTTTGCATTTTTTACACTTACATTCTTCTTAACCCAGATACTCCCAAATGGTTTTTTTTGGAAAAAATGTTTGTTGTCATATCGTGATTGTTTAGAGGTTATTGAAAACCTTTTAATAAAAATTTTTTGTAAACTTTATAATTGCGACTTATACCCCGTCCTTTATAAAAGGACACTGGGACAATAGAGTGTGATAGTAAATATTATTAAGAATTTATAGAGAAATTTTAATTTATTAAAGATTCAATAAAATTTGGATTTTGAAGTATAATTTAATCACATAATGTTAAGTGATTAATTAAAATTTAGCACTATCTACATTATTTGTTTTTTTTTGTTTATTCGTCATAGAGACAAAGTTATTATTTTTTTAGTTGTTATTAAGAAAAGTCAGAAGACGACACATTTTTGTAATTTTCAAAGGGAAAATAAATAATATTAAAACAAGGTTTAATATTTATCAGGTTATGGGCCCAGAGCGCTGTTAATAAAAGTAAAAAGTAAAAAGTAAAAAAAAAAAATGTCGTTGTCGTCAAGTACAATTAAACCTCTCACAAAGGGAAATTATGATACGTGGGCTATGCAAATTGAAGCTGTAATGGTAAAAAATAGTACATGGATGTATGTAAATGGCAAGAAACCAAAACCCGCATTGGTTGAAGATGATGATGCATCGGCTCAAAGAGTTGAAAGGTGGGAAGAAGAAGATGCTAAAGCTAAGTCAGATTTAATAATTGCTATTGATCCAAGTTTATTACGAATGGTAAAAGGTTTAAATACTTCAAAACAAATTTGGGACAAGTTAAAATCAGAATATGCATCTACGGGACCAGTAAAACGAGCAAGTTTACTCAAACGTGTGACATCTTACAAGATAATAGACAACGGTGATTTTCATACTCAACTGATGGAATTTTTTGACATAATATCTAAGTTGTCAGCTATGGGAGTCGAAATGCATGATGATTTACAGTCAACGTTACTTCTTAATGCATTGCCCTCAAGTTTTGAAATGTTCAGATGTGCTATGGAGTCTCAAAATGAATTGCCTAAACCAGATATACTTAGAGAAAAGGTTATTGAAAAGTATGATGCTCAAAGTCAACGTGACATGGATAATTTAGAGGTTATGTGGGTCAAGCAAAACTTTAAAAATTTTAAACCGTCTCAAAGTAGTGGACCTCAAGGTAATAAAAATCAAGGAAATGGATATCAGAGAGGTGGATATCAAAGAGGTGGATATCAAAGAGGTGGATATCAAGGAGGGCAACGCAGAAACGATGGTAATTTAAACAAGCCATTTAAGTATAATTGTTTCATCTGTAATAAAATTGGGCACAAAGCAGCTGATTGTCCAGATAGAGCAAACGATGAAAAGCAAGAATATTCATCAAAAGTTGAAGCTCAAGTCGAAGATGCGTTTCAATTAACGGAAGAGGCTTTTCATACGAAGCAGGTATCAAATGATAGTCGATGGTGTTAAGATAGTGGCTGTACATCTCATATGTGTAATAATGAAGCAGCATTCATCAATATGACGTCAAAAAATGGAAATGTTTTGTTAGCCAGCGATGCACAAACTGAAATTGTAGCAAAAGGAACTGCTCGTGTTTTTACTACAGATGGAAAATCAAATAGGTCGGTAAAACTTAATGATACATTATTGGTAAAAGAATTAAGAACTAATTTGTTATCTGTTGCGAGAATTACGGATCATGGAAATACTGTCAGTTTTTCTAAAACTGGTGCAACTATTTTTGGAAAAGATGGTGAAATAAAACTGTTAGCACAAAGAGTTGGAAACTTATATTATGTCTGTGGCAGTGAAGAGCAAGCAAATGCGGCAATAAATAATAATTCAGCAAGTTTGAAGTTATGGCATCATCGTCTGGGACATTTAAATAAAGAAGATCTGTTAGAAATTTCAAGAAAAGAATTAGCTAGTGGTATGAAGATAAATGAAGAAAAGAAATTGGAGGCATGTGACATATGTTTAAAAGGAAAAATGACCGTATTACCATTTCCTAAGAAGTCTGAACGATGTACAACGAAATTAGAACTAATACACACTGATGTTTGGGGACCGTCAAGAGTAGAATCATTAGGACGTGCTCGATATTTCGTAACATTTATCGATGACAGTACACGATGGTGTGATGTTAAATTTTTACGTCTTAAAAGTGATGTTCTTCAAGCTTTTAAAGAATATAAAGCACGTGTTGAAACTCAGACAAATTGTAAGATTAAATATTTGATGTCCGATAATGGAACAGAATATTGTAATAAAGAGTTTGATGAATTCCTAAAGAAAAATGGTATTTCTAGACGTCTAACTGTTCCCTATACACCACAGCAAAACGGAGTGGCAGAGCGGAAAAACAGGACATTAATTGAAATGGCGCGATGTCTTTTAATTCAATCTGGATTGAGTCATGGATTTTGGGCTGAGGCAGTAGCTACTTCTAATTATCTAAGAAACAGATGTCCAACATCTAGTTTGGATAATCATTCTCCATTTGAAGTTTGGAATAAATTAATACCTGATTTAAGTAATCTAAAAGTTTTTGGTGCAAAATCATTTGTTTTAGAAAAACAACTAGGGAAATCAAAGTTTGATCCGCGTTCAAAAGAAGGTATTTTAGTCGGTTATTCAGAAGAATCAAAAGGTTATCGAGTATGGATTCCAATTGAAAGAAAGGTTGTAGTTGCTAGAGATGTACAAATTCTTGAGGATCAGTTTTTAAATGAAATAAAAGAAGATAAAATTTTCGATAAAAATGAAGAAAATATTGAATGTGTTCATATGCCTATTCAAATTGAAACTGATGAAATTAATGAAGAAATTTGTACACCAAATCGTATTTTACGTCGAAAACCGGGAAGACCACGAATGGAGAAAACAGGTAAAAGAGGAAGACCAAGAAAAATTTACAACACTGGACAAGCAGCAAATATAAACGAAGACCAAGAGGAACATGATGATAATGAAGATATTGAAATGCAAGAAGAACCAAGTGATGATGAAATATTTGTTGATGCAACAGAACATGAAGAAGAAATAATTGAAGAAGCAAATCTTATTGATATAACCTTGAAAGAAGCGATGGCCGGAGACAAAGCACTTGAGTGGATGGAAGCAATTACTGAAGAAATTCGGGGTTTAATTAAAAATAACACGTGGGAAATAGTTGATCGTCCAAAAGACAGAGCGGTTATTACTTGTAAAATTGTACTTCGAAACAAATTTAAGCCAGATGGAACACTTGAAAGAAGAAAAGCTCGAGTTGTTGCTCGAGGGTTTACACAACGACAAGGAATAGATTTTACGGATACTTTTGCACCTGTAGCCAGGTTGGATTCTATCAGACTTTTGATGGCATTAGCTGTACGTGAAGGTTTACCAGTTTATCAAATAGATGTTGTAGCAGCTTATTTAAATGGATTTTTGGAAGAAGAAATATTTATGGAACTGCCAGAATATATCAAAGAAGCATTAAAAGAAATTATTAAAAAGGATGGTCGAAACAGTAATTTAGGAAAGATTGCTTACGAGATGCTCCAAAAATTATCACAAAATAACAAAGTTTGTAAATTAAAAAAGGCATTGTATGGTCTGCGGCAAGCTGGTCGTCAATGGAATAAAATATTGAATGAAGAATTAGAAAACCTTGGATTAACTTCAGCAGCTAGTGACACATGTTTTTACTACAATATGAGTGAGGATCAATATACAATTTTGGTTGTATACGTTGATGATATTTTATATATATCAAGAAATAAGACAAATATTGAAAGAATTAAAGCTGGACTTGCAAAAAGATTTGAAATTAAAGATCTTGGTTTAGCACGACATTGTCTGGGAATTGAAATTAATCAAGTTGATGGAAATATTGAGTTAAATCAACAAAGTTATGTAAAAGATCTTTTAAAAAGATTTTGCATGGAAGAATGTAACCCAGTACGAACTCCTAGTGAATCTCAAGCTAAGTTACCAGAAGGAAATCAGCATAGAAGAAAAGATGAAGAAAAGCCATTTCGACAGTTAATTGGATCATTAATGTACTTGGCAATTGCTACTCGTCCAGATATCACATTTACTGTCAATAGACTGTCACAATTCAACGAAAAGTACCAAGAAGTTCATTGGTCAGCAGCGAAACGTGTATTGCGCTATTTACAAGGTACCCAGAATTATGGATTAGTGTACAAGAAAGACCAGTTGGGAATCCAAGGATTTTCTGATGCTGACCATGCAAATGATGAAAATGATCGAATTTCATATACAGGATATATTTTTATGTTAAGTGGAGCTGCAATATCATGGCGTTCGAAGAAACAGCAGTCAGTTGCAATATCATCAACAGAATCAGAGTACGTGGCTTTATCAGAAACATCTCGTGAAGCACTATATCTACGAAATTTGATGTTAGAATTGAAATTAAATGATTTGTCAATGGTGAATCTTGGTACTGACAATCGTGGAGCAAAGTACATTGCAGAAAATGCTACTTGTCACTCACGTACTAAACATATTGCTACAAGATACCATTTTGTTCGTCAATTGGTGAGAAATAATGAAATAAAATTGAGGCATGTTCCATCTAAAATAATGCCTGCTGACATTCTTACGAAACCACTTCCAGGACCTTCACATTATCGTCTTGTTGATGCAATGGGACTAAAAATTTGTCAAAGTGCAAAATTTGAGAAGGGCGTGTTAAGTGATTAATTAAAATTTAGCACTATCTACATTATTTGTTTTTTTTTGTTTATTCGTCATAGAGACAAAGTTATTATTTTTTTAGTTGTTATTAAGAAAAGTCAGAAGACGACACATTTTTGTAATTTTCAAAGGGAAAATAAATAATATTAAAACAAGGTTTAATATTTATCACATAAATTAGTAGTTACATTTATTGTTTATGATAGTCCAAAAAGCAGTTTTTTGGGTGTAGCTCTACATTGTATTTGTTGCACAAAAATTGCACTTTTTTATGGCATAAACCACACCTTATTTGTGTCTATAAATAATCAGATGATCTTTTCCGTCAAATCTAGGATGCTTATCGGGTTGAGCATATGGACGTCCTCGTTTTGTCTTTTCTTGTGGCTTTCTGAAATGGCTCTTGCGATTGAACGTCGGAAAGTTAGTTGATCAAGTTTTTCACCGTATTAACGATGGAGTTGCCAAGCGTTATGAATAGCCATGTCTAAACAATGACTTGTAAGAGGGAAGTACCATTTTTTTCCCCGAACACTAACTCTATATAGGCTTATATTTTCATCCGCTCTATCAACTCCTCCCATATTTTGGTTGTACTTTTTTATTACGTTAGGTTGAGGTACCAAAACAATTTTTTTTTTCTTTCTGTGAAAATCTTGAAACATTAGATGTTGGCAGTATTGTTGAAGAATTAGAAGCTATTGTAACTATGTTATTATCATTCCAACGACATATCACAATATTTTCATGTTTTTCCAAAGCATATTCAAATTTTCCCCTTTCTTCTTTTTTTAATTCTTTAGAACTTTTGATCACAGATACAGATATTCTGTTTTCTCTAACTGTGCCGGTTGCTTTAATGTTTCTGTCTCTGAGAACAAGAAGTAAATCCCAGGATGTAAAAAAGTAATCAAAATACAGATGGTATGGATGATTGCACTTCTCTGAAATAAGTTTATTGACAAACGAAAGTACAACACTGGCACCCAATCCAAGATCGTTTCTTCCAGTTTTGTGCTAGCACCTTGGTATGGTTCAAACCACTCTATGTAACCTGATATAGTTGTAGCCATCCAAAATTTATAACCCCATCGAATTGTCTTGCCTCTAATAAATTGCTTGCTACCATGTCTACCAAAATAAGGCACCATAGACTCATCGATGCTATGATTTTCTTGAAGAGGTGCTAGTGAAATAAATTAATTTTTTAATTATCAACCAATGGGTTAATTTTGGCAAATTTGTTGCTTGCATCCAAACTTTCATTGTTGCTGCAATGCAAATTTTGCATAACAAAATTGAAACGATTTCTTGAAATTGCTTCGTATACAATTTTATGATTGGTATCAGAACTGTTTTCCCAATATAAAGATCTTCTTGACACAGTAGAATAACCATTATAAATCAGTACCCCAAAGAAAGCTTTCATTTCATCTATGCTTATATCTGCAGTTCTGTTATGCTGTGATGCATAAATATTGCTAAAATCTGTTAACATATGAAACACAGTTTCATCGAAATAATAAATGAAAAAGATCCAAAGGTTCAAAATTATTTTTTCGAAAAAATGGTTGCGGCCATTGTGAGAATTTATTAGTGATATCATTGATACTCCATTCGTATATTCTTTTTCTCTTTTTATAATGCATAAAACGTGATACAGGGAGTTAATCATCTTCATCTTCGCTACTAGCATTAATGCTGTGACTAAAATTGGCTCAGCTTGAGAACTCAATATATTTCCGGGTAAATTATCGATAATGACATTATCTTAATTTCATCACTATCCCCAGAGTCTTCGTCTGTAACTGCTTTGTTGTCAGGGGGATAAACTGCAATACCATCCGGCATAGCTGAAACATTATCAACGTTTTCTGCCTAAGCTAACAGTTCAGCGAACGTCAACGGTTTTTTCCAGTAACTAAAAAATAGTACCTTATCAAGCCAATGACCTTTATAAAGGACAGTAAGAATTTAAGGGTTGCGTAAGAAAAATACTAACTAAAACTAGTCAAAACGATATCAGGTTATGAAGTTATGACTTTAGTAAACATATTCAGCGGCGGCCTTACCCTTTGCGAGGACCTTTGCTCTTTGTAAAATGTATGTGATGCGAAGTAGGTCTGTTTGGTTGGTTTAGGTATTTGTCATGTTTGACGAGAAATGCTAAAGTTATACAAATGAATAAAATTTGAGTTTTAAAATATTTATATATTTATACATAGAAAGATTTACCAAATTAACAAATACAGAAATGATAAATTTTAAAATTGATGTTTGCGACTTTTCCTAAGACTATAATCTTTAATTAAAGCACAATAATCCAACGAATGAGCTACGTCATTTTTGATTGAAAGAATAGCAAGAGCTGAATGCCGATCTTGTGTCATCGAATTCCTCAAATATGTTTTAATAATTTTAAGCCTCGAAAAACTCCTTTCAGCAGACGCAACTGTCACAGGTGTGGTGGCAATAATTCTCAGGAATATTTCGATAGTGGGGTCTTCAGTTAATTTGTTTTCTATTATGTATTTCAGCACCGAGATAATATCGTCGTTTCCTTCATACACACGCATGAACATACTCAGTTCTTCGTACAATTTATGTCCATCAATATCACATGATTCTCATACTGTCATAGATATTTGCAAGTCGCTGCATTGCTTCAAAAGTTCACCATCACTAATTTTCTTTAATCTTTTTATAATATTATACATATGAAACCAAATATGCTCTCATGATGTTTAAGTGCCTCAAACCTAGGATGGCAGCTTACGCGCACATTGTCGACAAGGACATAAAAATAGTTTATTTTGAAAATTTCTTCCGCATTCAATTCATGACCTTCATCTTCTCCTTCATAATAAATGCCTTTTTTAACGTCGGCATCTGACTTCTTTGAACTGCCTGTCAATGTCATTTTCCTCGGCTATTTCTCTCGCTGTTACAGGGGATGCCTGGAAACCATTTTCTCGATAATTATTGAGCCAATTTGTGAATGCGTCTAGGTGTTGTATAGGGATCGTGCGTGAAATATAGAGGCAGCACTACTGTCGGACTGAGCGCTCTCTGGTGTTTTATGGGTGAAGATAGTGGGATCAAAACAAACATTTAATGACATTAAAAAAAAGTTATAACAATGGAAAAAATAATAAAATACGGATTTCAACCTGTAGTCAATAATATAATACATGGCCAGAATGATGAGAAGGGTAAAAAATTATTCAAATCAAATCATGTGTACGGTGTTGTTGAAAAAAAGAATAAAATTAAAACTGTCATAACCGGTAAAGTTGTGCCACAGACAAAAATTTTATTTTACCCAATACATACAAAAATTATACGCCAAAGATTCAACTAAGTAACGATGCAATTATGATTATCATTAGTACATTACTTGTTAGATATAACTTATAAAATGACTTTTAAATAATTTTGCAATCGACCAAATGTGCAGTTAGTTAAAAATATTTAATATTATAAGCAAATATATAATATAAAAATAATTATCATTTATGAGTCTGTACTTACCTTATGTCAGAGTTATTATAAAACAGAGAAATAATAAATATTAACTTTGAAATTATTTAAAAAAATAAAACCTTTCTTTTTTGTAAACAATTAATTCGTTTTTATTTAATACAATTAAAAATTTAATTCAATTTTTACAATTATTTGATTCACGATTCCTGACTCGCTGGAAACTTTCTAAGGATTGAATATTTCTTTTTATATTTTCACGTCCAGGAAAAATCGAAGGAACATAAGATGGATGTAAAGGATGCTCTGATTTTTCATTATTTACAAAATGGGTACTACAAATCCTCGTATATTTATTTGGGACCCAGTCTTTTGGATTTTCTCTGAAATCAAAGAAAAGAATTAAAAGGTTAAGTCATAACTATAAGATACATGTCACAAATATTTGAAATTTCATCAATTAAATGATCAATTTTTACATACGTCGTATTTAAATGTTATAATTGTACTGAATGGTGCATTTCGTTTTTATAAATTTTAATTAATATTGTACTTCCACGTAATTTTTCACTGCATTCATCCACTGTTTACGTTTTAATATTTTCCATGAGGCTCCTAACACGCTCTCTGGAAATTTATAAAATTTCACTTCCACACCGAATCCACGTTCTCGACGTGATGTATTATTACATCCAAGAATACAACAATTTTTTCTCGAAGCTGGCATTGTTTAAAAAAATCATATGTTTACGTTAAATACATGATCCCAACTGTTTTGGATACTTGACACTAGTTGGAGTAAAAGTCTAGAAGCACGATCCCCATAGCCACATCTAAGTGCATGTTTTCACTTTGCCACATTTTGCTTTTGCCACAACATTTATCTCTGTTAGGCCCGGTATTTCAGGGTTAAAATTGTGGTTAACTAAACTCGTTTAATTTTTAACCTGGTTTATGTACTCTCATGGGTATTTCAATCCATAAAACAGGGTTAAGCTAACCAGGTTTATTTAACCAATTTTTTTTTGTTATGTTGGTGCCAGTGGAAATCTGTCTGCATGCGCATCTCGTTGTTTTCAAACTAATTGGTGTCAATCGTCAAAAATCAAAACAGTTTGTCTATTTGCGTGTTTGTCTATTTGAAAAAGCGTGGTTAAATTTTGGTAAAATTTAAAAATGGAAAAAGAGCGTGGTCGGTCTCGCAATTTTGTTTGTGGACCTCCTCGCAAAGAGGAGCTCCACAAAACTACGCTGCGTCACATGGAGGACCTGCACCAACAAAAGTTGAGGCACGAAGAAGAAGAACATAACATGCGCATGAAAATATTAGAAAAAAATTTAACCTTCACTGCATGATTTTTTTATTTTTTGTGAAATTAATTTTCATGGCTTTAATTACATTATCTAAGATAGGAAAAATGTTTAAGGTACAAGTATACCCCCTTAAAAAAAACTGCTCAAAAGTTCAAAAATTTTTAAAAAAACACGGTTTGTTGGAAAAAACAAAACACGTTAATCTTGAAAATTTAAAAAAAATCTGTCTAGCCGTTTCAATTTTATTTACAAAAAAATCTGTTTCAGTAAGGTTTTTAGAGTTTATCTCGAAAACCACTAGTCAAATTTTTTTGTTTTTTTTTTAAACATTAGTATTCATAGATAGTTACTAAGCTAATTTTTTTAGCAATTTTTGAACTTTTAGATTTTCTACAATTTGACATGAAAGCATAAATTTTGCAATATGTTTCTATATTTTTGAGTTACATACCAATAATAAGGCAACCTCTAGCTAACAAAAGTACTACTCAATCAACATTTACAAAAAATTATTTTTTATTATTTTTTTTTCACTTGAAAATCAAAAAAGATTTTCAAATATAGTAAGGCAACGAAGAGTCTGCAAAGTGGTGCCACTTGCGGTAAAAATAGAAAATAAAATTATATCTCTACCATTGGACAGATGTCACCATGAGAGCAGAGAAAGAAATAATTTTGTCTGAGGGTTGTAGCCAAGCTGCGAAAAAAAGATAAGAAAAAAGAAAAAAAGGAAATTCTGCAAACAGGAAAGAAATTGTAGTCACTGAGTCACTGGCGTATTCTATCTCAACTCAAGTGGCTATTTATAGTTTATTTACTCTGATTGAAGAGGCTACAGTCAAGGAATTTTTGAGAAATGGAGTCATTCAATGTTGATGGGCTGACGAGTTCTTATTACAATACTACTTATTTTATATATTTAATTCTAATAACATTGCCTATACAGTGCCGGATTAAGCCAGCGCGGGGCCTGTAGCAAATTCTGTCAAGAGGCCCTTCGTTTGCTATAGTTTCTCAAGTTAAAGGGTATTAAATAAAACAAAACTATTACAAATAAACTTTTCTGCATTTAATATGGGCAAATTTAGAGATAACACTTTCACTATCGACTTCTTTAAGCAAATTATACTCTATATTCATCAAAGTAAGGTGATTAAGACGTTCTTGGCCCATCGTGTTTCTTAACTCGTTTTTAATACGTTTTAACGTTGAAAAAGAACGTTCGCCACTGCAGTTAGTGATCATGAGAGACAAGTAAATGCGCAAGGCAATTTCTATGTTTGGGAAACACGATTCTAAGGAATTATTTAATAAAAGTTTATAAAATTGCAGTTCCAGAGACTCTTGTTTCTTGCTATCAATAACAGTAGCCACATCTGTTTTCAGCAGTTCAGCGAACTGCACTAATTCGTCGCCTAGGCTACTTTCCAAATCATCTTCGTAAGCACTGACCATACGTGAGGCGTTTTCCAAAATCTCTTCTGTTGTAAGGGATTTTAGCTGTCGAAATATTCCAAAAACACCAGTAATTCCATGATATGCTTCCATACGTTTAGTTAAAGCAGACAGTACGTTATCAATAATGACAATAAACACCTGAATTTCAAAACGTTGTCCAGTTGTTTGATTTTCAACAAAGTTGTCGAGTGTAGTAGAGCCGGTGAAATGGTCGTACTTTGTATTCCGCTTGCTTCGTCTTGAAGTCTGTTCCTGATACTCTTCACAGTCGGTCAGATCTTTGGCTTTTGCCTCAACATCTGAAAATGTAGATCGCATTGCTTGTACGTAGGCATATACTGTTTCATAAAGGGCGTATCCTGTGTTAAGGTCTTGATCAGACGACTGCAGCGAAGCACTAGTCGCTTGCAAGCGTTCTAGGATTCGGTTCCACATAATTGTCATTATTCCCGTTTCTAACTTATTCATCGTTGAAACTAGTCCGTAAGCTTTATTACGGCACTCTGCTTTTTGATCTACATTATTGAAAATGTCTTCCAAAACTTGCTTAATAGTGATAAAACCACATAAAAGCGCCTTCGTAGCATCAGCTCTGGCTGACCACCTAGTGTCCGATAACCTTTTCAAAATCGGAATTTTTGAAGTAGAATCTTTCAATGCGTTCGTGAGACGACTCCGTCGGTAGGTAGAAGCAGAAAAAAACGTGTAGAGGTTTTCAACGAAATCGAAGAAAAGTAATGCTTATGTACAGCAGTCTGCAGCGCACTTAGCAACCAAATTTAAGGAATGTGCAACACGGAATATATTCTGCGTATTTATTTATTTCCTTAATTCGTGCTTGTAAGCCGCAGTATTTCCCACTCATGTTGCTGGCATTATCGTAGCTTTGCCCACGACAATCTTTGATATCAATGTCATTCTGACTTAAGAAATCTAATAAACTTTGAGCGAGTTCTTCAGCAGTATGACCTTCCATGTCTAAGAACTTAACGAATCTTTCCACTGGTCCAGATGGTAGAACATAGCGCACTATCAGAGTCAGTTGGTCTACATGCGATATATCTGGAGTAGAATCCAATGAAACTGAGTAGTATTTGCATCTCTTAATTTCGCAAATTATTTGATCCAGTATGCTTGATGCAATTAGATGAATAAATTCCTCACAAGTTGTTTTTGATAAATATGACGTATGTTCTTTTCCTTTATTAGCATAACTTTGAATATGTTGAGCCATAAAAGCGTTAAATTGGGCTAATAAGCCTAAATAATTGCCATTGTGGGGGGAACCAACAATTTCGTCACTACCCCCAAAAACGCAAGACCTCGTTCTGCTAAATACTTTATTACTGCAATGATTCGTTTTAAGAGTAGCCTCCAATAATTTTGCTCAGTCTCAATTTGGCTCACAAGTTGAGAAACAACACGCGTATTCTTGTTTTTGAGATTTACCAGCGAAATTATGGCTTGTCTATGTGGAGTGCTTTCTTCATGTCTTGTCAACAAATTGTGCGCATTCTTCCAGTCATCTAATCCATCTTTTGTAAACCGTGGTGACGAAGTATCTGAATTCGTAACTTTGCAAACAAAACAGAAAAGTCGTCCTTTGGTTTCCGAATAACACAACCAGTCTCTGACATGAGTTTTATTCGTTAGTTTATGTTTATAGCTGAAAAAGGACTTTTGGCAGAATCGTGGCTTATTTTCTTTTTCGTAAATTTTCTTTGAAGACAAAAAATCGCTATCCATATGTTGCAGTTCGCTGCTTTCTTTTGCAATCCAATAATCTCTATCGAAGTTGCTCGGCCATTCACCAATATCGTTGGAGTATATTTTACTTTCGTTTTGTTTTAGACTTGAAACTGTAGTGAAATCATGCAATAATATACCATCGACTGCTTTTTGGCTTGAACATGACGGCTCTGGATCAAGAGTACTGGCTGTGGTTTTAACTTCTCTTTGGCTAGAGCATGATATAACTAAATTAGAAGGAATTGCTGTCTCTTCAGCTACAGCATCACTTGTAGAAAATGTAGTTTCATTAGAAACAGTAGTAGTACCACTATTATATGTACAATGAGATGCAACTTCTGTATGTTTTGCTTTATTTTCAGTAGATTCAGCAACATCACTCTGGACATTAAAAAAGTCGAACAGCTTACGTGTTTTTGATAAAACAGCTTCGTTCTTTTTTTCCTTTTCGACTTTTGCTTTACGCTTAGCACTTCCAGAAGCATAGTGTCGACCGGTATCTCTAGATCTGCTGCTCATGTTACCTATGGTTAGACAAATATTTTTTTATTTTATTTATCCAACGTTATAAATAAAAAAAAATAACTTGACAAATGCTATTTATATGTATTAAATAACTTACAAAAGTTTTATAAAAGGAATCAAATTTAATACGACATTAAAATAATCAAAAATGTTGCATAGAATAATAATTTTTTTTAAAGGACATGAAATGTAACTTTCTTTATACAACTTAAATGAACGAAAATTAATGAGATTGAGGTATTTGTTTTTATTTATATGCGTTTATAAAGTTTGACTCCGCAAATGTTAAGAGTTACTAAAAATAATTTGAAGTGAATATGCAAAACATAACTAGTAAAATATCTTACCTTAAGTGAAATTATTCTCGTTTATGCTTTACTTCATTTACTACGTACAAAAACAAACACTCTTCTACTGTGTTTTAAAATAGATAATCGTATGAGTTGCTTTTGCTTACAGCGCAAAGTCAGGTTAGAAAACTAAAAACAGTACTCGAAGCAATGTCAAAACAACTTTTCTCAAGAATGGCTCACATCTAAAGTCCTTTTAAAAGTTTTTTTATGTTGTGCCAAACATAAATGTACAGCATTTTCTTATTGTTTGATAGTCGATAGAATCCTATTTTATTTGATCGGGTTGTTACGACTAGCTCGTTCGATGACAATATCAGGGGATTCCCCTGTTAGTTTTGCCGTGCTACCAACTTGCGTGTAGCGCAGTGCAAGCAGTACAACACAACTTTTGGTGTAGCCAGCGCTCAATTGTAGAAACGTGGTAAAATTTTAAATTATTGTTGTAGATTTTGATACCAACGTTTCTCGTGGTAGGTACGTGTATTTTTTTTACGGTACGTGTATTATAAATTGATATTTTTTTACGGTCAGACAGGTATTAGACCGCGGGGCCCCCCGAGTCGCGGGGCCCGTAGCATTTGCTACTCTTGCTACGTGGCTAATCCGGCATTGTGCCTATACGACGAAGGGCTGGACGCTGGTTGTTGTCTGCATCCGTAACATTTATGAATTAGAAGTGGTTGTAAAAGGGATAGAAATTTCCTTTTGGGACAGAAATTTTGAATGAAATGGGAGAAAGAGAATTTTCACTAAGAAAAGGGAATTTTGAACAATTAAATTTGATATATTTTTTATCTTTTTCTACAAAAAGAAAAATTAACTTGTTTATTTAATAATAAGAAGGTAGCCTTATATAATCAGATTTAAATAAAACTTCTTCTTCTTCAAAATACATGTTAACTGGTATGACATCATCGAGTTCCTGTCTACTTATCAGTGGTGCCATTTAGACGGGCACAAGATGAGGCGATACTGAACAGTGAGGAACCACCAAGTCAGCAGAAATCGAGGATATTATATATCAAGAGAAAAGACGGGAGAAAAACTTCTTATATATAGATGATATTTACAAAATTTTTTTAAATTTTTAAGAGATGACTCCTTTCAACATCAATTACCCCTCAAACCCAGCTTGTAGTTTGATTGTGGTTATTTAATTAATCAATTGTATACTCTAATGAAACTAATTTATTTTTTATTAATTTTGATAAAAAGCATACAGATTATAAAATTTCTCGCAACGGCATGTTTCTTTCCTTTCTGCTATCAACAATTTCTATTGCAAAGTGATTTTTATAAAACATTTTCAAATTAAATATCATTTTGTTGACAAACGGCATGTCTAATTTGATATTTTCGACATGCAAGTCGTTAGGCGTCCAAACAATAAAATCACAAGACTGTCGTTTTGATATGTACAACTGGCCTTGGATTTGGTAATAATAATTGTGTTTGCGATTCAGACATAATTTATCTTTATTCACAACTTTTAGATAACGGCTACGATTTTGCTTTGCCCAATCTACTAATTTAGATTTTCTTGCCGAAAAAGGACATTTGACTTCTATTATTTTATCACTACCTACTAAACCATCTGGCGATGCGCCGAGAAAACCTAAATCTTCCTCTGTACAAACAAACAAACCACATTTTACGACTAAATCTACAGCCTCTACCTCTTTGTACGCGTTTATTGCGATATATTCGTTAAGATTACCGTACTCAATTGCTGTGGTTGAAAATGTTTTTTATAGAGAAGCTTATCAACTAATTTTCCAGGACGTTTTCGTCGTTTGCAAATTTCTCCGAAATTCGATGCAGTTAAACGCATTTGTCGCTCATGCCGCCATTCTACATTATCTTTTTGGCCCCGTGTTTTTATTTCTATTGTTATAATTCTTCCCAGGACTTTCTTTCATTATGGCTTTCCATGATTCTATTTGCCACCCAATACCATCATTATATTGAAGTCCTGTGAGGTGAGCACGTGTTGCAAATGATCCCCTTTGTGTCAAGTTCAAGCGTTTCCCTGCATTGAACTTACATAATATTGACATAAAAAGCTCAGCACGATTGTTAGTTTCATTGTCAATCAATTGATGGTCTTTTACAATTAATCGGTCTAGTGCACCTAAACAAATTATTCTAAATAGCGAATAGGAAACAAAAAAAAATGCTTACTCCTTATATGGTAATAAGCACCTGTAACTTCCAAAAACTCAACTTTACTGTTCTCTACCTCCCCGACCTTATCACAATAACTTGCTTTACAGTTTGCGTGGTTCTCGAAAACGTGGTTTGGCCCATTCGCCAAATCAGACTTTAATGTTCCCACGTCACCATGAGCGTTTATATATAACACTCGCATTGCAATCTGCTCCAACTGCTTTATTGTTTTTGCAGTCAACAATTTTCTTCCTTTTGAATCTATGGTCGTGCCGGCTTTGACTTTATATAAAGACTTTCCATAATTTTTAACTGCATGATTTGTGCAGTGAATCTTTTCAACACTACTACCATATGAGACTTCTTTTCTAATTTTTGCGTACACAGAAGAGTCACCATCAGCAATAAACTTTAGAAATTGAAGATTGTGCATTGTAATACTGGCTTTAAATGCCTCTACAATTATATCCGCTTCCATAGCACCGGAAGATGCAGACCAATTTTTGTAACAAATGTTTTCGGGAGGGTTTTCATCCTTATGTGCTGCACGAGCACAAATACAGCAGTATTTATTCCTCACTCCTAAAAACAATATTTTTCCAGTTGCTTTCCCGATTACTATTGCCTAAAAAACCAAATGATGTTAAACAACGAACGCGTATACATTAATTACAATACTAACCACTCCAGAAGAAGCATTGTAGCTGTGTCCAAATGACCGATGACTCCAGCCGCCATCTGTGTACACTGTCGTCCAAACATTGCCATCTTTATCAATTTGCTCATTTTGCAAGGCAATGTCATATTCTTCTTTGCCAGCAGTGGAAATGCAGGTCCACAAACTATTCTGCCAGGCATCACTTAAATAATTTTCTATCTTGCTAAATAACCTATAGGACATATCCATAACCGATAATTTATCCCTCAGAGTCGAATAAGCATTTCCAGTGGATATAGTAGACCAAACCGCACTCACATTGATAGGAGACAGATAAGACTCATTATTATTTTCACATTTGTGAGTTCCCTGCTGTGTTTCGTACCCACAGAAATCACATTTAAATGTTAAAAAACTACACAAGCCTGACCGTTGTTCTTTTATCAGCTGCAGTTGTCCAACAGAACATTTTTTCGAATGATCCACTTGCAGTTTCATAGACCAACTTAATACATGTTGCAGATCTACAATTCGGTTACCAGACACTATAATATTTTCTGTAGTTTTGACCGATTCAACAGTTAATTCATGTTGCATTACACTAAAACCAGATGTTTCAATAAATATGTGTATTAGGGTGGCCCAAAAAAAACCACTATTTTTTTTTTAGAGCCTCGGACGAAGAAATGTTAGTTTTTGATGTTTTAAGAACCTTTTCCAAAGAACAGCTCAAAAAAAAATTTTTGAAGAGGTCGCTCCAAATTTTTTTAATTTTTAAAAATCGTCAAATTTTAAATATATAAATAACTAGCGACCCGCCCCGGCTTCGCACGGGTGCAATGCTGATACTAAATTAAATACACTACAGAAAAACTATGAACGTTGTATCTAAAAACATAGCGGCCCGCTCCGACTTTGCACGGGCATAAAATATATATGCCTATGTCACTCAATGAAAACATGATTAAAATCCATCCAGTATTTTTGATTCATTCATTACTGCCCTTGGCCTGCACGCAGCAATCGTCCGATTGCTGCTAAATTCAAAGTGCTATAGGGAGAACCGCGGCCTCCGACGCGAAAAGGCGACTTTGTTTTATACTATGTAGTGATTAATTATTATAAAATTATTTATTCAAAAATTATGAGCGACCTTTTAAAATTTAAATTTTGAACTGAAACTTTCAGAAACTTATTTTTTTTTGGCCTATGAAATTATACCGTAACGAAAAAAAAAATTGAAACAAAAAAAAAATTCGATATTTGACGTTTTTTGAAATTTACAAAAATTTGAAGCGATCTCTAAAAAATTTTTTTTTGAGCTGTTCTTTGAAGAGGGCTTTTAAAACATCGAAAACTAACATTTTTTTATCCGAGACTTACAAAAAAAAATAGTCGGTTTTTTTGAGCCACCCTAATGTGTATAATAACATAAAGATAATTTACCTTTCATACTCATCTCTAGAGCAAAAAGAAAATTCATGAAGAACACTTGACTCCTCGACTAACTCACTAATTGAATCAACCTCAGTAATAGCTGTATCAAGAACAATTGATGATTGGTCAATTTGCTCTTGAACTGTCTCAATGATAGAATCAACCTCGGTGATAGATTCAGCAGATACTGCAGATGATTCTCCAGGAAAACGTTCCATGCTCGAAACTTCACTGCAGTAGTACTCATGATCATGTTGAACACTGTTTTTTAAAAAGTTGAGGTTTTTTCTAAAAACATTATATCAAAGCTCGGTATTTTACAAAATTAATAACAATAAATTACTGATTCTTTTTTTCCCAATATAATTTTCGCCCCTTTGAAATGTTTTTTCGTTTATTCTTTTTTACTCTACTGGGACATTTTCTATGCGGCCTTCCCATTATAAAATAGTACAGCACACCAGAATTACCAAGTATACTAAAACCAAAGGATGTGATTATAATTATTAATTATTTGAATACTGCAGTGAAATTAGTGAGTACCTACAGTAAGTAGTAACCCAATCGATATTTTTTCTTTTACGATCAAAAGAACGAACTAGATTATATTTATACTTACCAATAAGTCACAGTAAGTACTACTACACAAACACGATAATAAATAATCAGGGATGATAGACGCGCAAAATGCTAAACCCGGAAACCTATGGGCGAATCTATGATGAAAACAGCCAAACTAAACAAAGCATTTTTGCAGATTGCAGACCCATCTGTGGTCTTAATTAGAAATCTAAAGTTTGTTCTTTTGCCGTAGGGGCTGATAACGCCCCGTTAAAGTAGGAGGATCTATTTCGTTGTTGTCAACCGCCAAATTGTGAAGAACTGCGGTAGACTGTACTTTATTGAGTTCTACGTTTATACCATTGCTTAGCATTGGCCATCGTCTCTTCCATATACCATACGAACACTGAACTCTGTTTCTTGTGCGAATTTGCGCACAATTTGTACCTATTTGTGGGATGTCTAATATCATCTTCAATTTGATGTAAAATAATCATGGTCGACTGTTTTGAAAGCCGAAAACGGCGATAAAATTCTTCATTGTCCTAATAATCCATGTGATTTGTTCGAATTTGGAGCCTTGGGATTTTCCGATTTCGATCCAGATTCTCGATAAACTGAATCACCTGATCATCGTCTGACGACGAACTATCACTATCACTGGTGAAGTCCATTACATCAAGTTGTTATAAAAATTAAATAGCTTCAAATCAAAATGTCTTCTTCTTCCGTTGAAAACAATGTCCTCAGCTATACTAGGTTATGTTCAAAATGTCAAAATAATACGACCAGTTTGTTTATGTCTCAACGCACATGCTTAACTACTTTTGTTTGGTTTAAACCACCTCTTGCAGTTGGGTTAACTTTTGGTGTAAATTTAACCTGGTTTATCTGCTAACCTCGCATTGAAATACGCCTAACCATAAAATACAAAGGTTAAACCAATTTTTTTGGGTTAACCCTCGATTGAAATACCGGGCCTAAGAATGTCATACCATATGACAAGTGAAACTACAAATTCGTAGGTCGTTATTTCCTTTTCTATAGAATGGCATTCACTGACCAATTGAAAAATCTGTTGTCTTTTCTGCTAAATCCTTTAGAGCATCACATATATCGCTTAGTTGGTATTTAACGGCCTTCACCGATGCTACCCTGCACTCCCATGTAGTTTCACAAAGTGGTTTCAGTGATAACGATTTTACATGGTAAAAAATAAGCAAGTGGATTAATTTCAAGAATACGTTTTTGGACACCACTTGTTTCACCACGCATATTCGCACCATCATCATATCCTTGGCCTCTGCAGTTTTGCAATGATATATCTAACTGTTCTAATTCTGTGATTATATAATTAGTCAAACTCTCAGCTGTGGTTTTTTCGACGGCTAAGAAACCAATAAAATGTTCTTCAATTTCAGCTGTATTTGTATTAAACAATCTTATAATAATTGAAAGTTGCTCAACACGAGAAACGTCGCGAGTACAATCAAGAATAATCAAGTAATATTAATTTTTTATTATTTTTTCAACAATTTGAGTCTTTACGTGACTTGCCATTAATCGTTCTAAAATATTTCCAACGTTGCCTTTCTTGTTCAATTTGTGACTGGGCCAAGGAGTCGATAGTGAAACAGCTTTTTAAACCATTTTCTAAATTAATCCATTTCAACATACAATCTTTGTGCTGTCGAGTAGATTCGTGAGATTTTAAGTAATCACCCAAATGTTTCCAATCACCACTCCTTCACTTGATCCAATCTTTGTATTTTCTAGCCCGAATATTCGACACGGAAAGCAGTAAACGGCATCCTTTGGACTTTAACCCGGATTGGACCTTGTAATACAATCTCAGTTCGGTCTACATCAGTAATTTTTATGGGCCACAAACCGGGGTCATTTTGAAGATTCAGATTTTCCATTCCAGCAATCATGAATGTAGACATATACTTTGTTTACATGTCGAATTGAAATCGATTTGAATACGATCCTTTTTCGATCTACTTTTAAAATCTCTCCTGTTTACATGACAAGTGTTCAGTTCGAATTGAAACCGTTTTGATCCGACATGCGCAGAACAGTCTGTTGTCAAAAAACCAACTTCAAATGAAATGTCAAAAAATTATTGATAAACAAAACCAATAAATGAATTTGAAAATCGTCTCCGGAGGCAAAACAATTTAGACTTCGTCGTTTTTTACAACAACTTCAAATAAATAGTTATTACAAAAAAAGAAAACGTAATACACTGCAAAGATCTCTATGGATGAAAGCAAGAAGCTCAGAGTGGTGGTCGGAAATAGTGCAGCATAATTTTTTGGAAGAAGATTGGCTTGAAAACTTTAGGATTAGTCGACCGACGTTTGAGTACATCTGCGAGCGTCTTCGAAAATATCTTGTTCCAGCAGAAACGCAAGTTAGGGAACCCACTTCCATAGAAAAACAAGTTGCAGTTGCTTTGTACAAGCTAGCCTCTTGTGCTGAATATAGGGTTATTGCAAATCAATTTGGCATAAGTAAAAGTGCAGTACATAAATACGTGTATGCCTTTTGTATAGCTCTAAATGCAGAATTTAAAGATGAATTAGCTATGCCAAGTGAGCAAGAGGCAAAGAGTATTAGTCGAGATTTTGAGACAATGTGTGGAATACCTAATATTATTGGAGCTATAGACGGTACTCATGTACCAATTCTTCCACCTAAAGATGGATATCGTGACTTTGTTAATCGTAAGGGCTGGCCTTCGTACAATGTTCTAGCCATAGTAGACAATGCCTATAAGTATGTAGTACGGTATTTATTTATGTAGTAAAAAGTTATATAAATATATTGTCTTGTAGATTCAAATATGTCACCTGCAAACATCCTGGGTGTACTCATGATGCAAAAGTGCTAAAAGATTCAGCGTTATACAATGCAGCTGACACACTTATTCCACAAATGTCGACTGATATAAATAATGTAGAGATACCACTCTTTTTGTTAGATGATCCAGCATATCCGCTTTTACCTTGGCTTATTAAAGGATATGCAGGAAATCTTACAGCTGAAGAAGAATCGTTCAATGTTTACCATAACCGAGGTCGTGTAGTAGTAGAAAATGCGTTTGGACGTCTGAAGGCAAGGTTTCGATGTCTACATAAACGAGTTGATATTAATTATGAATTTGTACCTCATGTAGTGCATGCATGTGCCATTTTGCATAATCTTATAGAATCGAGAAAAGACAAGTTTATGCAAAGGTGGTTGACAGCAGTAGAAGACAATGAACAAATATTTCCTCAACCAAAAAAAAAAACTTACAAAAGACTATGATTCTTTAGAAGCAAGTATTATTCGTGATACGTTAAAAACATATATGCTAAAGTTTCCTTTAAGACATTCTAGATTACAATAAAACACAAGGTAGTTTATAGTATGAAGTTTTAGTTATAACCTATTGTCAGTTGATGTATAATATGACAATTTGTCGTATTATTAAAAAAATATAAATTACTACTTATTAAGGTTTTTGGTTCTTAGTGAGTTCATCTGTATCTGTTTTGTTCGTGTTTGGAATGTAATTTGGTGTACTGGGCATATTCCACATGTGTGGCACGAGAAAAGGTGCTTGTGCAGGGGCTGTTGCTACTGCCTGGATACAAGTTTTAAATGTATCTAAAATAGCTTTGAGCTCTTCCTGCCTCTTGGCGGCTGCAGCTTCTTCTATCTCACTTTGCTTCTGTAAAAAATCTTGCATCAACACTCTTTGTTGGTAGAAAAACTCGTCGTCCAACTCTCTTTGAGGACGTCTTTTTCTGCTTTTAGATGTATGCACTTTTGGCATACTCGGTGAAGCTGTAAAAGATGTTTCGCCATAGGCTTTGCTGACAGGAGAACTTACTTCTGCTAACTCATCAGCACTTATATCATCAGGAATTACAATATTTGTTTCTGATTGTAGAGCCTCTGGAGAGGCAGAGTCGATGCCGTCTAACTTTGCTAAAGGTCTTGTGCTTACAAAAAGTTTGTATTATATATTTACGCTTTTTTTCCTGATTCATTACATACCTAAGATTTCGTCCAGAAGCTGAAAATATTCACTTTCTCTTCGGATTTCTCCACTTTTATTGTTTGATTTGATGCAGGCATAATACGCCGATTTCAGCGCTTTCCACTTGTTTTTAATTTGGTCTTTGCTTTTATTCGAATGGCCTAGCTTACAAAGCTCGCCATAAACCTTTTTATAAATTTCATTGTTTTTACATCTTCTTCCATCGAACAAAGAATTAATGTTTTTTTCCACAAAGATGTTTAGCATAGCTAAAACCTCCTTCTCTGTCCAAAAATTGCGGCTAGTACTTGCCATGTCGATACGTGAATTAGAATTACACTGTTTTGCTATATTGCACTTAACACAAACTATTATTTATTTAACTCTCTGAGATTTAACTGGCGTACTTTAGGTTAGAAAAAACGCTACGTAAAGGTGCTATTTCGTTGACGCGTCTAGCGGCTGCGTTCGGCGGTTGCGTCTGGCGGCAAGCACTGCTTTAATGGACTTAAGTATGAACGGTTTGGTTGCAGCGTACAGCGGCTGCGTCACAGATTTGAACGTCGGGCGATTCAGACAACTGAAAGTCGGAGCCGCTAGACGCAGCCGCCAGACGCAAACGCCAAACGCAGCCGCTAGACGCGTCAACGAAATTGCACCTTTAGGCAGTACGCGATCTTCAATCAAGCGCCAGATTGCAGCAATCCATCAATACGCATGATCCGATCCTGTCATAGGGGTCTGTTTACAGGCAATTTCAATACGATACGATCTCACGTTTTGGTGTATCGAACTTGAGGTTTGATCCGAATTGAATCCACATTTTTGCCTGTTTACATGGTAGATTGAATCCGTAGGATCGTATTCAAATCGATTTCAATTCGACATGTAAACAAAGTAATAGACTCGGGCTCAGATTCGTGCTCGTGACTGGATAGCGTTGACGGCGGCACCGGTGACCTAAAAGACACAATGATGTAGTTAATTCATCATCATCATCCTGGCTGTTTTTACTTGATAGGACGGCGGCTCCATGATGTGGAAGGAATGTTTTCACTTGCATCAGGATTAGAGTCACTTTCAGTCAATAAATGTTTTGTAGAGGTTTCTGGATCATCACTTTTTATGTACTGGGTGGCCCAGAAAGACCGAAGTGGTGTGAATTGCTTATAACTTTTTATTTAAGAGATATTTTTTTAATTTTTTTTTTTTTAAATACATTAAATTGATGGGGAATGTTTATTGATTAGTTATTAAAAATGATATCCCGCAAGTGGTGGCCATATTCTGCTTCGCACAAATGTGCTCTTTCCAACACATTTTCCATGACCTTTCGCAAAACTTCCGGTGGTATGTTGTTAATTTCTTCTCGAATATTGGTTTTTAACTCCTCAATAGTCCTAGGCTTATTAACATAAACTTTTCCTTTTAAATAGCCCCAAAGAAAACAGTCTGGAGCGGTTAAATCCGGGGAACGCGGAGGCCAATTAAAATTGCTGTTACGAGAAATTATTCTTTCACCAAAGATGTTGCGTAAAAGAGTCATTGTGGCCCTCGCAGTGTGCGCTGTGGCTCCATCCTGTTGGAACCATATTTGCGGATGGTTTTCCACGGCTGGCCTTACAAAATTTTGCAACATGGCCCGATATCGATCACCATTGACGGAAATGGCGACACCTTGTTCATTTTCAAAAAAAAATGGGCCAATGATCCTTTCTGAAGAAACACCGCACCAACCGGTACACTTAACTGGGTGCAATTGTCGTTGATGAAGTACTCGCGGGTTTTCCGTAGCCCATATCCTACAGTTTTGCTTGTTAACGAACCCATTTAATTGAAAATGGGCTTCGTCACTCATTATTAAGTTATGAATAAAATTTGGATTCTCTTGTGCTTTTTGCTGGAAATAAAATTTCAACAATTTGGGCACGTTGTTCAATTGTGTATTGCTCCATTATAAATTCTCCAAGTCTTCTTTACAAAATACTGAAAAGAAAAGAAAAAAAAAATTATAATAAAAAAGTTATAAGGAATTCACACCACTTCGGTCTTTCTGGGCCACCCTGTATTTATATAAAGATCCCCGTAGATTTTCTTGTACCTGCTTTCTTTTGATAGCTCGTTTCCTTTTTGAATTACCTGACCCAAATTTTCTACCGGCATCACGATCACGCGAACTCATTTCGTAAATCTTGTTTTGTTTCGCTAAAATATTTCCAAGATGACGAAGGAAATAGAACACGGGGATTCCCCGAGCGATAGACGAGGCTACATCTAGCGGACTTCTCATGTAGCGTCACAGGGTACCTAAATCATACAGAGTTCAAGCCAGCGTTGCCAGGTGTTTTATTTAATCCCTAAACAGAGCGATAAAAATCCCTAGAAATCCCCAGTTTCTATAAGATTTACTAACAAGGTATATTTTTGTATTACTGGGTGCATAAAAACACAACTGCAATCATTTTCAAAAATTTTTTTTTATTTAATTACCTACATTTAATCAAAAAAATATTGAAAACAAACTTATTTAAACCATAGTTAAATACTTATAGATACATGGGTAAAGTCGTACAAATACAAATACCTTTCAAGTTTGGACATTTTTTGCCCTTTATTATCCAATTAATTAAAGTATATTACACAATCAAGAATAAAATATATCAAAAAGCAGTTTTATGACTATCTATACAAATTATAATGAGTAATATTAAACAGTAAATAAAAAAAAACAACAAAAAAAGTTAAATAAAATACCTAATACTAAGAAAATCTATAAATTAGGTAAATATAATAAAATATAAAAAGTTCTTTTCAAAATAAAATATAAAATTTCATTTGTACATTGATTGCATTGTTAAACTTTTTTAACAAATCTGGTTCTATATTAAAATCAAAACCATTTGAGTTTTTTAAAAGAGTTTTCGTATGCAGAGTACCAGTTAAAGTTTCTATTGATAATTTATTTCTAATTTTGGTTTTATTTAACGATATTTTCGAAAATATTCGTTCTACAAGCGGCGCTCGAATGTGGCAAACACATGATATTAAATACAAACTTAGAAAGAATGGGAAACATTAACATATTATCGGCTGATTTCATGAGAGATATTTTGGTCCAAAATTGTAACACGTTAAGATCTTTAAAATCGTCCATCTTAACATTTCGGAGCTGGCGCTATTCTACATCTAAATTAGTTAATTGATTTTGTTCAATAAGATTTGGAAATTGTAGAGCCAAAGAAGTAATAGAATTATGTTTTCTAGCTATGACTTCTGCTAGACTGATCACTGACAATTCTTTCAAAATTTTTGTCGACGCACTTTTTGCATCAAATCGTTTGTAAATCTGACTACTACTTTCAATCAAAAATTCTAAACGAGTTTTACGGAAATTTAAAAGTTCTATCTTACTTAAAGCGTGAGTATTGTTAGAAATGGACCCGGTAACATAAGCACCTAAATAAACATTTTCTAATGCTACAAAATAATGAGAATTTTTATATTCAATTTTGTCCACCTCAGTGACATTTAAATAATCGTTTTTAATGTAGCAATCTAAAAAAGATCTCAAAATATTCTCAATTCTATTATACAATATATGAATTTTGACATTTTCGGACTTCATTTCTATGTCAATATTATTAAAAAATGGTAGAAAAAAATTTAGAAAATGATAATAGAATTTTACCGAAGGATCTCTTAACCTGATTAAAATTGAATTTGCTTTATCAATGTGGGCTTTGATCGATAAAATATAATAATAACGCATCATACTGCTTTAAAGTTGGTGCTACGACTTGATGAAGCGACAACCATCTTGTTTGAGATGGCTGAAGTAGCTTATGCGGTTTAACGTTAGCAAATTGTTGAAATTCTCCCATTTCGACTTGCCTTTTGTAACTGCTGAAAATAGCCATAAATGTCCCGAGCAAGATCTTCGATCATTTTAGGCAATTTTTTACATGCGTAATTTACATGCGTTCGTGCCATTGCACGAACATTTTAAAATGAACAAATGAGGGATATCTGCTTTTAATTTAGTTGAGAGAGAGTTATGAATGCCCATCATAGCGCTGTCCCCGTCAGCACCAAACCCAATTAATTGCTTCTTGTAATCAATATTATGCTTGGCGCGCGCAGTGCTGCCAAGTCTTCGCAAATAATAGCGGTAGGCGGAGTTGTAAAATAGCGGTATATTTGAAAATTTAAGCGATAGGTTTATATTTAATTTTAAAAATCATAAGTTTTATGAAACATATATAATTATAAAAATAATAACATTGATTACAAAACATATATTATGAAAAAGAAAAAAATAATCACTATCAGAATCAGAATATACCGGGTGTCCCAGAAGTCGCGCACCCCATTGTAGGGATCTAAAGAGAAAAATATTCTAAGACGAAAAGTCCTGAGCCATTTTTTAATCAGACGCATAGGTAATTAATTATTAATTAATGAAAGTGACCAATCAGGAGCGCGCGACAGAAGAATAAAAAGTGAGTGAGAAGGCGGTAAGAGACGCGAGAGTGAGACGCCAGAGCTACTGCCGACTTCTCGAGCAGTAGACAGAGAGTGGGGACGGACGGCCGTGGACGGCGGACGTACGTGATGCTAGGTGAATGTGTGAGATCGTGTACTAGTGTGAGTGTATCGGTAACAATGCACGTATGAATGTGAGTAAGGATATTTTTTTAATAATAGGCACAAGATTTAATGAATTCGACGGGAAAAACAGGAGAATTTACTAAATTAAATCAGCCATGACAGAATTTTGATTTTAAATAGTAGGAATAATTGTAGTAATTTTAAATTAAAAGCTCAGTAGCGGGGCTCAGGCAAAGGCACAGGGCAAAAGTTACTAAATTTTATTATTCATGGGAAATAATTGGAGTAATTTTTTATTGAAATATCAGAAGCAAGGCACTCGGCAGCGGTAACTGAATTTTTTTTTTATTTGTAATAATTGAGGCAACTTTAAATTGAAAAATCAGTAGCAACGGTTCATTGGAGGCACTAGGTAGCCATGAATAAATTTTTTTTTAATCCAAAATAATTAAAGAAATTTCTAATTAAAAAATCAGTAGCAAGAGTCAGTGAGAGGTACTGGGCGACATGGATGATTTTATATTTTTATTTAGAAAAATCAAGGTAGTTTTTAATTTAAAATTAAGAGTAAAGGTAAGTTAGAGGTACTGGGTGGTCATGAATGAATTTTTAATTTTTATTTAGAATAATTAAATTAATTTTTTAATAAAAAATTAGTTTCCGGGGTCAGTCAGAGGCACTAAGTGGCTATGACTGAGTTTTAAATTTCATTTGGAATAATTGAGGCAGTTTTAAATCAAAAAAGTAGTAGCAAGAATTAATGGGAGGTACTGGGTAGACATGAATGATTTTTTTTTCATTTAGATTAATTGCGATGGTAAGTTAGAGGTACTAGGCGGCCATGAATTTTTTTATTTTTATTCAAAATAGTTGAATTAATTTTAAAATTAAAAATTGATAATAACGGTAAGTCAGAGACACTAGGAGGCTATGACTGAGTTTTTACCTTAATTTGAAATAATTGAGGCATTTTTAATTAAAAAATCCAGTAGCACCTGTTAGTTAGAGACACTGAATAATTTTCTTTTTCTATTAAGTATTATTAAATTAGATTTTAAATAAACAATTAGTGGTTAGGTTCAGTTGGTGGCACTGGGTTGTCATGAATCAATCTCTATTTTATTGAGAATAATTAAAATAATTTGTCGATGGAAAATAAGTAGCGAGCGTCAGTCAGAGGCACTGGGTGGTAATTAATGAATTTTGATTTTTATTTAGAATAATTAATGTAATGTTTAATTGAACAATAATTAGCGAGGGTCAGTAAAGCTTTGGTTTCCTACAAAGCGGTGCCGTAAAAAAGCGGCCGTAAAAGAGCGGCCGCTTCGACGGTGACGTTTTGGTGTAAAGTATGAATAAAGATGGGGCAGTAACAACCGGGCGGTTGCACAGTGACAAGTAAAACGTGTGGCATTTTTTCAACATGAACAATTTAGATGTGGCTATCTTAGTGTGTCTTGAGGCTGACGAATCGTCAGATGAAGAAATCCGCAGACAAGAATCTGAAATATATAAAAGGCGAGAGGCTGAGGGTGCCTATGAAATTCTGATAGTGCGTCATCTGGTTCCAAATCACACAAAATTCAAGGAATATTTTCGTTTATCTCCAGAATTGTTCCATTACGTTTTAAACTTTATAAAAGAAGATATAGTTTTAAAACCAAGCAATCGAATAAAAAAACCCATTTCTCCAGAACAAAAACTTTGTATTTTTCTAAGGTACATTATAAAACTATCTAACTAATTAATTATATAAAATTATTCTAAATTATGAATGATATAAAATTTAATGATATAACCCTATGCTAAATGATATAAAAATTATTCTAAATTATACATGCTACACAAATATTCTAATTGAAACGAGTACAATTGTATTCATACGTACACTCGTCAGTAGACGTCGATGGTCGAGGAGAGTGCAAATAAGCATTAGTGGCGTTATTGTTTTGGTAAAATGCTAATTCTGCATTGCCAACCAATGTGCCTATTTTAAGACGCAGTCTAATTTGTTCTTGGGGAGGAAGTTTTTTCACTAATTTAGCAATTGATGCGAAATATAAATCGATTGCATCTTGAGGTTCTGCTACCGGTTTGCGAGCAATCTCTTGAAGAAGATGTAATCGAGCCTCCGATGTAGAACGCGATTTTCTTTTTCTACTCAAACGCAACGTGGACCCGTGTGGAGTACTTGCTGTGGTAGTAGCTGGTTCTGGAGAAAGTATTTCCACACTATTGTCGTCTTCACAGCACGGTGATGCGTTCTCATGCGTAGGCGATAAATCTTCCTCTTGAGTGTTCTCCTGGCTGAATTCTTCTGGCGGTGGCGTTGCTGTTTCGTTATTTGGAATATTGCTTATAGTACTAAAAAGAAGTAATTTAAGGCATGTCTATATGTGTTTGGTTGTAACATGTGTACCTGCGTTTTCCACTGGGAAAACTATTTAAAAAAGATAGTAGAAGGGATCTTTTTGTAGCAGCTTCGCCTACTGATCCAGTACCGGGTTTCCCTCGCTTCCGAATATAATAGTCCCGGATATAAGACCACCGTTTGCTGCACTCAGTATCTGTAATATCAAAAAATCATGATTAATTTTAAGCGCTATATCATACTATTATGTAATTTTTTTCCTCTCTAATTTAGTTAACTAAAAGACAACTGTTTTTCTAGGTTTTTGGCAACTGGCGAATCTTTTAGATCATTGGCATTTCAATTTCGCATATGTCATTCTTGGATTGGAGTTATAGTAAGACAAGTGGCAAATAGCATGGTCACAAAAATGCTCAACGTGGTTTTACCCCCCCCCATCAATGGATGATTTTTACAAAATTTCCCAAAAATTCGGGTCCAGTTGGAATTTTCCCAACTGTGTAGGAGCGAAAGACGGCAAGCATGTGCGCATAAAATCACCCAAGAACAGTACTGCTCTGTACTTCAATTACAAAGAATTTTATTCTCTCGTCCTACTTGCTATTGTCGATGCGGATTTAAAATTTGTAGCTATTGATGTGGGATCATACGGTCGGGAAGGAAATGCAGGTGTATATCTTAAGAGCAGTTTTGGAAGAAAAATAATAAGCAACGACTTTAACATTCCTCTTCCACAATTACTTCCGAATACAAACACTGTTCTTCCACATGTCATCCTTGGAGACGAAGCTTTTGCTTTACATGAAAATCTCATGAAACCTTTTCCACGAAGACAATCTGTAAATGATCAGTCTAAAGCTGTGTACAATTATCGACTTTCTCGTGCAAGGCGTACAACCGAAAACAGCTTTGGCATCTTGTGTGCATATTTTCGCATTTTCTTTCAACCTATTGCTGTTGCTCCCGAAACAACTGATAAATTAATTACATGCGCTTGTATTTTACACAATATTTTACGAGAAGCTAAAGTACTGGCTCCACATCAAGCTGCTTTAGATGATCCTATGCCTCTACCAACCCAAAATCTAATTAATCTTGCAGAAAATAATGCACGTGCTCGACATACACCACTTGAAATTCGTAATCACTTTAGACTATATTTCAACGGTCCCGGCGCTGTTGAATGGCAAAATCACTACTACAGAGAAGATTGAAATTGTAATAAAAAATGTATACTTCTCTTACTATGCAATAACAATAAATAATTCCTACCTGTTTTGTGTAAAATTGTACCAACGTGATGCCACAATTTTTTTTTCAGCTGCATCTTCTTATATTCCGCCAACTTTGGGTTGAATGGCTTCATGATTTTTTACGAAATCGATTAAAATTTCATCTTCCTCACTACACCAACTATTATTCATTTGTTGAGCCATTTTGCAATCACACTCTACTGGAACAAAGCACTACTTTGTCTGCACTGAAGCAGAGACGTGTCTACCCGGGGGTGCAAGGGATGGGCGCTAAAGTTTTTGGGGCGCCTGCAAAGGCGATCGCGGTCACTTTTCAAGAACGGATACATTACATTACTATTTCGAAATAGCTTTTGTCTCACTAGATACTTGTGCATGTGGAAACCGTCTGGTCATCTGGAAGCTGTAAATCTTTGCTAAAATGTAAAGTTTACATGGTTTGTGTTATGCTGGCCTCTACTTTTTCAAAACAAAATAAAGTGAAAAACCACAGTTGTTTGGCTCATCTGAAAAACATCTGCCGTTTTTATAAATTTAAAATTATGACTTCTGTTTTTAGTTGTGTTTGCTTTCAGTTATTAATATAATTAATTACACATACCCCACTTAATATAAAACCAGAAAACTATTTAGACAAATATTATCATAATTTAAATTTTTTAGTTACATGCTAAAACCTGCATACCTGAACGGTTGAACATGTTGGTTTCAAATTCGTATTTAGATCTTTTAACTACAATAACTCTAACAATTAATACCTAATTATTAGTGTTGTCTATGCGTTAGATTACTAATTTTTTTTTAGATCCCTACATAACTTTGCAAAGTTTTGATGGAAAAAAAGAGGAATAGTTTGATACATATGATACTATATGTTAATATTTATTTTGACATTTTTTTATTTTATGTTTTTCCCACTACACATACAAAAAGCCACAATTAACGCTTTGTGTTTTACATTAGCGACTTTGAGTGACAAGGTAAGCAAAAATTGAGGCGCCGGAACGCTCTTTGCATCCCGGCGCAAACACTATCCTATAAAAACGGTACCGACGCACCGTAAAAAAACGTGCCAACACTATTCCACCGTACAAGAGCGGCCGCTCTGGAACAGACGGTCCCGTCTTTTTACGAAGCGGCAGAGCCTACCGCTCTGGAGGCAACCACCCGCATTTACAAGCACATGGACGTTTTTTCGTGACGTCAGTTGCCGCTACATTACGTCCGCTTTTTTACGGCACCGCTTTGTAGGAAACCGAAGCTTTAGAGGCACTGTCTGGCTATTTATTAATTTTTATTTTAATTTGGAATAATTAAAGTAATTTCCAATGAAAAAAATTTGTAGCGAGTGTCGAGTAGAGGCTCTGGGCGGCTATAAATTGATTTTTATTTCTATTCCGATTAATTACAATTATTTTTAATTTAAAAATAAGTAGCGAAGGTCAGTTAAAGGTCCTGGGCGGCTATGTATGAATTTCTATTCTTATTTCGAATAATTAAAGTAATTTTCAATTGAAAATCAATTTGCGAGGTCGAGTAAGAGTCACTGGTTGACTAGCAATAAATTTTCATTTTTATTTTAAATAATTAGAGTAATTTTGAATTAAAAAATAAGTAGCGAGGGTGAGTACGAGGCACTGGGCGGCTATGAATGAATTTTTATTTTTACGTGGAATAATTTAAGTAATTTTTAGATAAAAAATAAGTAGTGAGGGTCAGTGAGAGGCTCTGGGCAGCTCTGAATGGAGTTTTATTTCTAATTAAAGTAATTTTTATTTAAAAAATTAGTAGCGAGAGTCACTAAGAGGCACTGATTAGCTATCTCTGAAATTTCTTATTTTTTTACAATTATTTAAGTTAATTTTAAGGTTAATAATTAATGCTAAGCTTAGACAAACTATTGTAATGGTTTAATACAATCAAAAATTTATTTATTGAGAAATATCGACGATTTTTGAAAATAAAAATAGAACGATCAATATCAATATTTTTCACCGCAAGCGCTGATCAAATTCGATTATTTATTACTAATTATTTGTGAAATGAAAAGGAATTCGTCGAAAGTTAATCGAGTAGATGCTCAAAATGTCGTCCGTCCACTTGAAGACAGAGTCGGCATCGCTTGAGTAGATTCTCTCGTACAGTTTCTGTTTCTACCATTTCTGCCGTGACTGTCGTCTGAGCAGCATGAATTCGGGCCACGGTCTTCATTTGGTCCCAGGGCTCATCAAAGTAGACCATTTCCTTGAAATTTCTCCACAAGAAGTAGTCCAGTGGCGTCAAGTCAGGTGATCTCGGGGGCCACCTTCGTGGTCCGTTTCTTCCGAACCAACGTTGAGGGTAAATTCCGTTGAGAAAGTCTCGCACTGTACCAGCATAGTGACTCGGTGCTCCGTCATGCTGAAACCACGTTGGCTGCTCATTTACTTCACCTAGTAGTCCAGGAAGTTCATCGCGTAGGAATGTCAGGTATTGGGTGCTCTGTAATAAGGAGAATTGGTTTGTTGTAGGAAACTAGGAAATAGGTGTATGGGAGTGGTGAATTCAGTTAAGGAATATTTGAGGACGACGAGGACGACGTAACTTATTATGAAAAATCGAATGATTTCATTAAAACACAAAAATCACTCGCGTAAATAAGGCTCGATTTTTATAAATGATAAAAGCTCTCAATTAATTGTTAAAAAGACTCAATTTAAATCCTTAACACATAAGAATTTTTACCGGTGTATTTAAATGTTTACTTACGTTCATTGTTTCGGGTAATTCGTAAAGAATGACGTGGTCACCGATGATTCCACCCCAAACATTAATTTTCCATTTATTCTGGAAATTACGGTTTACCGTCATGTGCGGATTTTCCTCTGCGTACCAATGACTATTGTGTTGATTGAAACACCCCTCCCGAGTGAAGAGTGATTCATCAGTCCACAATATTCCCAGTAAGAAATCTGGATCCGCGTCGTTGGAGTCAAGAATGAACTGACAGAAGTCCATTCGCAAGCGGTAATCTCCAGCTTCTAACTTCTGCACTTTCCTTCTGTGATAAGGATGGATCTTCTCAGTGCGAGTAATACGGTTTACCGTAGAGCGTGAAATGTGGATCCGACGTTCAACCCGTCTTGTACTCGTACTGGGATCCGCACGGATAGCAGAGAGAACGCGTTCTTCGTTGCGAACGTTCCGAACCTCTCGAGGTCGACCGACGCGCTCGACATTGTTCGGCATCAAATTGCGATTCGCGACAACGATGAAGAGCGCGGACTCCGCGCTCTTCATCGTTGTCGCGCCGCGGAGGATAACATTTTTATCTGGATAGCTGTCACGATTCGGAAACCTCTCACGATAAGCGTGTGCAGGTGTCACAGCATTACGATTACACTCGCCATAAAGAATAATCATCTCGGTAAATTCAGCAGCAGTGTAAACCATGATGACGAAGTTCGTTAAGAGAAAATTCAGAAACGACTGACAACGGAAAATAGTTAGCCAAGAGACGGGAAGAAAACAAATCGAATCGCGAGACACATAGAGAAAAAAACAACGATGAACAAAACAAGAGACTCGGAATAATAGCAACAATTAGAATAAGGAAAAGTTAATAAACAAGGAGAACGAGCGATAAAAATACAGAAGTTTTTTGAGTAAAATAAATCAGCAAACGACACTGTTAACCCGTCTGAAAACGTCGGTTCTTTATTTAAGTAATTACAACTTTATTTAAGTAATTATAATTATTGTTGTTAATATTATAATTATTATTTTTTTAATTTACCAAAATGAATTAGCCGCCGACACTGTGTGACTCCGTCCGAGTTAATCGTTTTTTTATTTTTATAATAATAATTTTTATTTTAGTAATTAACCGGAATAAATCAGCTACCCAGTGCCTTTGCTTGACCACCGCAACTTGTTTCAAATTACAAATTACTCAAATAATTTAAAATAAATAAAAAATTCGTGTACCTAACGTCCAATGCCTCTAAGGGCTTCTCGTTACAAATTTTTTAAATAAAAATTACTGTAATAATTCTAAATAAAACATAAAATTTAGTCATAAATGCCCAGTGTGTCTTACTGACCCTCACTACGTTTTTTTTTAATAATTAAAATTTGCTCGTACAATTCCAAAAGAAAGTAAACATTTTTAGCCTCCCAGTGTCTCTACTTGACCCTCGCTACTTATTTTTCAATTGAAAATTACTCTAATTATTGATAATAAAAATAAAAAATTTATTCCTAGCCAACCAGTGCCTTTTACTCACGCTCGCTACTTGATTTTCAACTGATAAATTACTTTAATTATTCAAAATAAAAACAAAAATTCATACATAATCGCTCAGGACTTTTAACTGACCTTCGCTACTTATTTTTCAATGAGAAATTACTTTAATTATTCCAAATTAAAATAAAAATTCATAAATAGTCCGACAGTGCCTCTTACTGACTCTCGGTACTTGTTTTTCATTTAAAAATTACTTTAATTATTCCAAATAAAAATAAAAATTCATTCCTAGCCAATCAGTGTCTCTAACACACCCTCCCAACTAATTTTTTAATTGGAAAATACTTTGATTTATCTAAATAAAAAAAAAAAATCATTCATGTCTACCCAGTACCTCCCACTAATTCTTGCTACTAATTTTTTGATTTAAAACTGCCTCAATTATTCCAAATGAAATTTAAAACTCAGTCATAGCCACTTAGTGCCTCTGACTGACCCCGGAAACTAATTTTTTATTAAAAAATAATTTAATTATTCTAAATAAAAATTAAAAATTCATTCATGACCACCCAGTACCTCTAACTTGCCTTTACTTTTAATTTTAAATTAAAAACTACTTTGATTTTTCTAAATAAAAAAATAAAATCATCCATGTCGCCCAGTACCTCTCACTGACTCTTGCTACTGATTTTTTAATTAGAAATTTCTTTATTTATTTTGGATTAAAAAAAAATTTATTCATGGTTACCTAGTGCCTCCAATGAACCGTTGCTACTGATTTTTCAATTTAAAGTTGCCTCAATTATTACAAATAAAAAAAAAATTCAGTTACCGCTGCCGAGTGCCTTGCTTCTGATATTTCAATAAAAAATTACTCCAATTATTTCCCATGAATAATAAAATTTAGTAACTTTTGCCCTGTGCCTTTGCCTGAGCCCCGCTACTGAGCTTTCAATTTAAAATTACTACAATTATTCCTACTTTTTAAAATCAAAATTCTGTCATGGCTGATTTAATTTAGTAAATTCTCCTGTTTTTCCCGTCGAATTCATTAAATCTTGTGCCTATTATTAAAAAAATATCCTTACTCACATTCATACGTGCATTGTTACCGATACACTCACACTAGTACACGATCTCACACATTCACCTAGCATCACGTACGTCCGCCGTCCACGGCCGTCCGTCCCCACTCTCTGTCTACTGCTCAAGAAGTCGGCAGTAGCTCTGGCGTCTCACTCTCGCGTCTCTTACCGCCTTCTCACTCACTTTTTATTCTTCTGTCGCGCGCTCCTGATTGGTCACTTTCATTAATTAATAATTAATTACCTATGCGTCTGATTAAAAAATGGCTCAGGACTTTTCGTCTTAGAATATTTTTCTCTTTCGATCCCTACAATGGGGTGCGCGACTTCTGGGACACCCGGTATAGTGTTTGACATTAAATGTCTCAACCCAGCTTCAGGCTTGAATTGAAAAAAACCTTATTTTTTTCAACTAACCGTTTTCCATGCAATAAAGCGGTAATTGTTTTTGTGCCTAACGCGTTGCGTTATTTTGTTTTCATTAGATTTACCGCCGAAAAAACTCTTTCGGCGCTGGCGCTCGAATGCGGTAATGTTAGAATATTAAAAACAAACGCGCTCAAAGTTTGAAATGCAAAAGTGTCATTTCCCAATTTTTGGTCTTCAATTATTGTCCAAAATTCTATTATATTATTCGTTTCTGGATGTTCAGAATTTCGCAATAATCGTCATTCGTCATCAAGCTTTTGTAAATCAGAATCAGCAATTATTAGTTTAAATTCTCCTCTAACAACACGTGCAATACTGCTAATATTTGCTTTTTTAACTCTTTCTGGATTTAAAAAGTCTAAATGTTCAAGAGGGTTGTTATGAATTGGAAATCTTAGCAAAATTTGGTGAACTGCTTCAATGTAAAACTCCAAGCATTTTAATTTAAGATTATGAAATTCATCGGTTTTTAATGTTGTCATATTGATTTTCACGCCAAAGCACGGATTAGCTTGATTTAATTGTCCCTGAATAATTCTATTTATTTCTTCTTTTTTTACAAAGCAATCTAAAATTGTTTGAAGAACATTTTTTACACTTTTGAAAAGTGTTGAAATTTGAGGAGTTTCTGACTGCATTTGCTTATTTAAATGTACAAATTGAGGAAGTGTATAATCTAAAAACTCTAGATACAATTTGTTTACGGGGTTTTTCAATAAATGCAAAATTCTGTTGGCTTGAAGGTCATTCTTGAAAGCAGATGCGTCTGTGAAAAATAAAACTAACGCATCGTATTGCTCTAAAATTCTATTAAATATTAATTTATATTATAAAATGTATTCTAAAATTTTTGGACTACAAAGTCTGGTCTCTTTAATAAAATTTGTTTCAGTAGCTTCAAAAGTATAAAAGTAATTATAATAAAAATAATTTTCATGCTTACAAACTAATTTTTTTTTAATTTAACATTTTAATGCTTATTTATTGGCTAATTTTTCTAAAACTTGAAGAAATTTTTCATCCATTTTCATTCGCTCCAAGTGTCTTTTTTTTTATTTTCTTCATGTTCCTCTTTTTGATGCAATCTTTTTCCCAGTAAAGATGCTATCGACGCCTTACTTGTTTCTAGGATAAAATTGAATTTGTAAATTTAGTTTTGTTGTATTAGTTTCAAGTAAGATAATCTCACATAATCAACTTACTTAGTGAACATCCGCTATCAGATCCCGCTGTACTATCGTTACTTTCTGCGTCTTTCGAAGACAGACCAGTAGAAGATGCAACTGCAACTGGATTGCACCATGCTTTTTTGCCAAAAATTTCATCCATAATCTTACAAAAGTATATTATAAAAATGAATAATTATATAAAATATATTTCATGAATAAGAAAATTGTTTATTGGTTTTATAAAATATTCAAGTAAATGTAAAATTCATGAAAATATTGAGTAATTTGTACTAACATCGTAAAACTGCTATTTCTTTCTATTATTTCCTGATTTATTGTTATGATCCTTAGTAGATTTATATTTTTTTTAGGCTTCGTATTTTAGGATGACATTGCGGTCCCGTTACATCGTATCCTTTTTTTTTCATATCTTGGGATATTTTATTCCATACTTGTTTTTGAGAAATTTTTCCACTGTTCAGAGTTCCTTCCATAGACCTATATAGTTCCAATAATAATAATACGCAGGGTGAGTTCCACCTGTATACTGAAGTTTCTCCTGTGCAAAAAAAATATAATTAATATTTTCGTATAATATATATGAAATAAGTTGATAATAGAATTTCAGATCTTCATTAAACCTTCAAATTCTGGAGTTTCAGAGTTGAGATCACTGTATATATTATTATATACAGTGAGATTTTTGTTTTACTGAACATAACGTTATAAAACGCATGTTCAGTTTTAAAAAAAACCATGTCAATACATTGTCGCTAGGTAGGCAAACAAATTAACAAAGGTTTTATAAAAATAAATTTTTTTCATAAAATATTTTATGAAAAAAGCGGCCGAAGAGCCGCAGGTGGGGGCCCTGATGATGAAAAAATAAGTTTGTCAGAACAGGAGCTGTGCTTTTTGGGAATTTTAGGCGCAACTTTTTATAAAGGGTGCGATGTACCAGAACGTGGTGTAAGAAATTAATCTCTTTAAAATTACTAAACAAAATTTATTATTTTATTTGGAGCTGGGACTTTTAAATAGAGAGTTCATGGAACGAAAAGAAACTGCCGAAGCGGGACCTTCTGAATTGGGAGCGAATGGTCGATTGGGAACCCCGGGATCAAAGCATAAGTTGCTGGACGTGGAAGAAAACGACCACAACTATTCATTTAACACACCCAGCGGCAATTGTAAAAAAATGAAGAGGGACGAAAATCCTGTCCAGCTTTATGCAGAAACCATATCTGTCTTAAGAAGCATTCGGGATATTATAGATATTAGGTTAAAAGATATCAGTGAAATTATTAAAAATAAAAACTGCAATTGTGATTGTAAGAAAAAATAATTATTATAGAATGTTTTATTTCCATAATTTACATTTCAGACTAAAAACTCAGAATTAATAATGAAACAAATTTAAAATTTGCACAAAAAACCGACTTCAATATGATTTATTATTATTTTATTTATTGACTCAAATTGCTTGAATTAATTAAACAAATAAACTATTATTTATTTATATGCAATATTTATTAAACAAATTTAGGAAAACAGTTTAGAAGATGCAAACAATTTTTTCATCCACTTGACTCCCTCGGTGCATAATCTACTATTTTAATTTCTCACAAATTTTATGAAATGTCTAAAAAAACGATTAATAAGAATAACTCAAAAACTACTGGTCAGATTTTGATCAAATTTAAATGAAACCAAATCACCTTCCAAATAGAAGAATCATCAAAATCCGTTCACCCAGAAAAAAGTTTAGGTAACACAAAAAAAATACAGTCGAATTGAGAACATCTTTTTTTTCGAACGGTTAAAAAGTTATAAAAATTACAAAAAATAGCGATGTACAATTTCTTGTCGAACCGCCCTCCCCTCATTTAGTGGATTTACAATTTCATTGTTGTTTACGTTGATCGCTTCAATTATTGGTTCCATGGCCTCTCCTGCCAAAGCAATATTATTGGTAATACAAATATTATGTAGAACACTGCAGGCATTTGTTAAGCTTCCAACAAAATTTGGAGAATATCTGGCTGTCCGCTCTTTTAAAAGACATCGGAACCTCATTTTCAACAAGCCAATGCACCTCTCCACACAATTTCGAGCACTTATATGTGCCCTGTTATACCTAGACTCAGGTGAACCTTCTTCAGCATTTAGGAAAGGAGTCATAAGATAAGGCTCCTGTGGATAGCCAGAGTCTCCAAGAAGCCAAAATCCTCTATCACCACCAATGTACAATTTATTCAACAATTCCTTTACTTGCGATTGTCGCCATATAAAGGAATCGTGAGTAGAGCCTGGATAATTTGCATTCACATTCAATATTTTTAAATCACTGTCACAAATAATTTGCACATTAAGGGAATGAAACCCTTTTCTATTAATAAAATTATGTTCCTCCTCGTTCGGCTTCAAAATAGCAATATGTGTCCCATCTACCATCTACCACTCCAACAACGCCAGGAAAATTGAATCTGTTCATAAACGCCGCGTTTTTTGCGTTTAATTCCCTTCTAGTTTGCGGGAAATCGATTGCCTCGTTTGCTAAAAACGTGTCAATCGCTGCCGTAACCTGATGAATAGACCTAAAATCAATTAAAGTGTCATTCTTTGTCATCATGTATCCTTCTATTTGTAATTTATCTGCAAACCGACGTCTGACTTAATCCTAAATGAAAACCCTCCCCTACACTTCTTTGGTAGCCCCTCCTGTGGCATAAAAACGTAGAGCCGCCAAAACTTTCGTTGGAACACTAATACCAGATCTATACTTTGGTATATCTAAGTGTGGTATTAGCTGTTCAATTAAATTTTGTGTCAAGATTTTGGTCAAGCGGAATAGCTCAATAAATCTTTCTTCGGGGAGGTCAAAAGGCTCACTATTAGGCGAAGAAGTCGTCGTTGAATACGAAGTCTCCGCCCTGCCTTCTGTTCTTGACGGCGCCTTAAAAAATGATCTACAATGGGCAGCATATTGTTTGATTGAATAGAATAGAGAAAACTGAAAAAACTACGATACGGCACGAGATACGAATAAAATTTAAAACGAGAAAGATGGAGCGTAGAAGATCACAATGATCAGCTGATGTTGGCACCGACTGCTGCCGAGTACCGCCGACTGGCGCCGACCAATGGCGCTACGATCGGCTACGACGATAGCCAACTCGAAAGTGCTTTAGAATACCAAAAAACGATGCGAGTTCCTCTTTCGAGTCTCACCTTCGAGCAACCTTCGACTCGCTCGCTATCGGCAAGAATTTCAGAATCCCCCTGCAGGCCAAGTGAAAGCTGTCAATTGTCAATGTCAAGTGGTCGAGTCAAAATAAAAAAAAAGAATTACGGCCGATTTCATAATGAAATTAAAGGAGCTTTAAATTTTAAAGTATACTTTAAAGTAGAAAATACATTTCATAATGGTATTACAAAGTTTAAAGCCCGCTTTACCTTAAAGGACTTTTTCTCTAGCTTTAACAAGTTAAAGGAGGCTTTTAAGAATAGAAACGTCACTTTTACTCAAACAAAATCAAGATGTGTGGTTATGTTAATACTGTGCTGTTGTGATGATCGTATCAGAATGTATCATAATAACTTTTCCTCAAGTGATTCGTCTGACGATGACGAAGTTGTGGAACGCCGTCCAAAAATTTATCGTCTAAGAAAAAACTATTTTTATTTATACGACGAACAGGATTTTTTTGATAGATTTCGCTTAACCAAAAAAACAGCGCAGGTTTTATTAGAACAAATCAATCCCATGATCCAGCTTGGGACTAATAGGTAATAAAGCAAATGAATTATATGTAAATATAATATGACAATGTTAATAAATCTTTCAGAGGGGGCTGCATCAAGCCCGAAATCCAGCTATTAGCAACGTTGCGTTTTTATGCAACGGGAAATATGTTAATAACAGCGGGAGATTTTGTTGGAGTGTCAAGAGCGTCGGACTGTAGGATTGTAAAAAGAGTTTCAAGAGCAATGGCTTCACTTCTTCCTCAATACATTAAAATGTACAACAATAATGTTGACATGGAAAAAGCTGCTGAAAAGTTTTATGGAATTGCAAGTTTTCCACGTGTGATAGGTGCTATCGATTGTACTTTGGTGAAAATTGATTCACCTGGAGGCGACGATGCAGAAATCTATAGATCAAGAAAAGGTTTTTTTGCTTTAAATGTGCAAAGCATCTCTGATAGTGATTTAAAGTTTCGAAATATTGTGGCAAGATGGCCTGGGTCCGTACATGACCAAACTATTTTTAACAACAGCCGGGTGAAAGAACAATTTGAAAATGGTGCGTTTGCACCTTATATTTTATTGGGTGATAGTGGTTATACTTTGCAACGCTATCTGATGACCAAACTTCACGAAACACAAAATCGCTCGGAAAATCTTTACAATGAATCATTGATTCGCACCCGAAATGTTGTAGAGAGGCAGTACGGTGTATGGAAGCGTCGCTTTCCAATTCTACATTTCGGGTTACGCCTGCAATTGCACACCGCAATGGCTGTTATTGTTGCTACCGCCGTTTTGCACAATATCGCCATAGAAATGAAGGAAGCCATTCCAGAAGATTGGCTTCATGAAGCTGAAAACAACCATGTTGACCCTGAAGATATTCCTGCATACAATCCTCAACAAGGAGCACGTCAGTTTCGCCAAGTGCTAATTAATGAACATTTTGCGAGATTATAGTTTTATTTTACTTGAAAATTATTATATTTTTTACCTACACTAAAATTTACCTAATTCTTTTTTTTTTAATTGCAATTCTAAATCTAATAACATCATTTTTTTTTGATGTTCTTCTTCGTCACGTTTACTTTTTTTCAGACGCTCTTCTGCTTCGTGGGCTTCAGCAGCTTCTAGCAGCTCTAGTTTGCGTTGGTAATACAACTCACGGGACGGTGTGGAGTTAGTTGGTCGCAGTTTAGCGTGCGTCTTTTTTAACAAATTGCGAGGGACGTAGGAGCTCCAGTTTTTCTCTATATCCGGGGTACTGCTTGGGGTACTGCTTGTGCGCGAAGTGCTTGGTCGTGCACGCGATGTGATGGTTTCCACATTCTAACAAACGTTAAATGTAAAACATTTCGTGCTATAAAAAAACTAGTGCACTTACTACAGTTTCCTTAGCGCCTGCCAATAAGGGTGCACTTTCTGCCGATCTGTAGCTACAAGACGGGAGTGCTGCTAATGCATCATGTACCTCAACCTCAACCGTTTGCACCAACGCTATTTCGTCAACAGACGTTGTTGGGCTTATAGCCTGAAAAGCATGCCTATATTGACAACTGTATGATCACACAAGAGCATACCTACATTCAAAACCACAGCGTCGCAATCAAACTCTGGTTGCAACCCTACGACAGTTTTAACATTTAGAATATTTAAAACCGCGTCAATGACCGGATTTTCAGTTTTCATACATTTCCCACCACCAGTGCCTTTGATATAGGTTTTTTCAGCGGCCACTGCCTTCCGCGCTTTTGTTTTTAAATTATCATATTTCCCCTTAATTTGCTCCATGGTCCGCAATCGTAAGGTTTTTGCATTAAACCCATTCAAGACAAGTTGCCATGCTTCCTCCTAAAATAGAGATAAATGAGCATACACAACGATAACTTTATTACATTGCCTTCTCTTCATTCGACACTTTATTGGTCGTTTTACATTCAATTTTCTGTTTTTGTTTGCCTATTTCTTCTAATAATAATAGCTCTTCTTCCACACTGAAATTGGAGCCACGGCAGCGTTTGCTATGCATTTTTCACACACGATAATAATACTACACACAAAAAAAGCGAACACACTGAGAGCACATGTGCGAATTCCACTGTCAAATACTAGCCACAGCTGTCAAAGTGCTGTCAGAAAATGTCAGACGGCAAATATGTATGATTGCCAACCGTAGTCGACACCACTAAAGAAGCCTTTAGTTAAAGTCGGTGGACATGTTTATTATGAAATCGGTTCTTGCTAAAGTGCTTTTTAAAGCCTCCTTTTTGTTAAAGGCTCCTTTTGTTAAAGTCACTTTAAGGTGTTCATTATGAAACCGGCCGTTAGTTTATGTAAATTCAATTTCATCCAAAACGAATTTTTAGGTTTGAAAGTTATATTATTTATAAATTTGTATTAAGAAACACAATATAATTCAAATTTTTTGGCGAAAGCCTATTTCTTCTTGCATTTGACAAGATTCCAGTTTTCGAAAAAATTCGCTCAGATGTAACCGATGTTGCCGGGGGACTCAAATATTTTTCATGCTGCCTGTAAAGCTCGAGAAAAAGATTTTTATTCTCTTCCCAAAAAATAAGGGGATTGGATCCTCTTGGTGTCTTCGGCATTGAAAGGTATTGTTTTACCGACATAATTGCTTGAGTTGTAGGCGAAGCAGTTATTGTTTCCGTAAGGTTGGCCACTTTTTGATCGAGATATTCCCACAAGATGTCTACGTCAGCAGACGGTTTAGCTTCAATTTCGGGAAGAACAGCTTAAGATTTAGTTGTGCTTTTAACAAAAAGAGCTCCAAGCTCTTCCAGCACCTGTTTTTCTGCGTTTTCCGCGTTTTCGGCTGAACCAAAAGCTTGTTTTTTAAAGCAGGGATCCAGGAAGGTGGCCTTTCCTGAAATTTTGTCCTTTTCATAGCAACCAAGCCGCTTCGAGATGTTGAAAAGTAAATCCCCTTTCAATTTATGCCCAATTGCAGTTGAACACATATTTTTTTACAGAGTGCTGCAGTCCACGTACCAGCGGAATGATTGATGACAAAGTAACATATTTTTCACCGGACACAACTTCTGTCATCAAGTGAAGCGGCGTCAAAAGGGGGACACACTCTTCAATTGTCAACCATTCCTCTGCTGTCAACATTTCTGGTGATTTTTGCAGACTTGACATAACTGCATCAACCGGTGCCTTTATGTCAATAAGTCTTTGCAACATATTATATGTTGAGTTCCATCGAGTGGCCACATCCTGCTTCACTTTTAATTGAGCACTGTTCATTTGCACTGCATTTCTGTTAATTTTTGAACGGCAACTGTACTATGTTTAAAATACCCCACAATATTTTCACCGGACACAACTTCTGTCATCAAGTGAAGCGGCGTCAAAAGGGGGACACACTCTTCAATTGTCAACCATTCCTCTGCTGTCAACATTTCTGGTGATTTTTGCAGACTTGACATAACTGCAGTAACCGGTGCCTTTATGTCAATAAGTCTTTGCAACATATTATATGTTGAGTTCCATCGAGTGGCCACATCCTGCTTCACTTTTAATTGAGTACTGTTCATTTGCTGCTGCATTTCTGTTAATTTTTAAACGGCACACTCTTCAATTGTCAACCATTCCTCTGCTGTCAACATTTCTGGTGATTTTCGCAGACTTGACATAACTGCAGTAACCGGTGCCTTTATGTCAATAAGTCTTTGCAACATATTATATGTTGAGTTCCATCGAGTGGCCACATCCTGCTTCACTTTTAATTGAGTACTGTTCATTTGCTGCTGCATTTCTGTTAATTTTTGAACGGCAACTGTACTATGTTTAAAATGCCCCACAATACGGCGACATTTTGATAAAATAGCATTTAATCCCTGGTTGGTACTGAAGCAGTCGTTTGCTAGTAAATTCAGCGTATGTGCAACACATGGATGGTGGTGTTTTAATAGGAAGTCATTTATCGCTGATTTCACATTGGCTCCATTATCTGACACAACTGTGACAATTTTTTCAGAAATACCCTGAAATATTTTCTAAAAGTGTCACCCAGTTCTGCTGCTATTTGTGCTCCGGTTTGGCTTCCCTTTACATCGGTAGTTTCCAGAGCATGTAAAATTAAATTATGGATAAAATGCACAGGCACAGTTAGATTATGGATATTGCTATCCGATGTCCACAAATCTGTTGTAACAGCAACATGCTGGACCGATGCGAGTTTATGCATTAATTTATCCACTTCACCTTTGTATATTTTGGGTAACAGTTTAAAAAGATAAAATTTTTCTAGATGGGATTGGATATAAAGGATTTAATTTATGCACGAACTCGCGGAACCCTTTATCTTCAACGATCCTCAGGGGCTGATAATCCGAAACTATCATCTTTACCAATGCAAGATTAAGAGCATTTATTTGGTGCTTCAGTTAAAGCGCTGTATCTCGATGAAGCAAATAAATGTAATTGCCGGATAGTCTTAATTTTTTTTGTTGGAGGCTGCTCTGTTAAATCTTCTCTTGATGTGGCGCTGTTTTAGAGGACGTGGACGGCTGCGGGGCTTCTAATGAAGATGAAAACGAAGAGACAGGATGGGCGAATACATTATCTTCTACATTCTCTTCTAGTTCTTCTCCTGGAGGGCGAATCTCAAAAGGGTGCACTCTTTTCAAATGTTCTTTGAGATTAGTTGTGTTTTTGAAATATTTATATTGTTTCTTACACAAATTGCACACTACAAATTGATTGTCGGTTGTGAGTTTAAAAAGTCGCCACACCATAGATCTTTTTGCTTTACAACTCATTGTTTTTTCTTAATAACAAAAGTTTTTAAAAATGAACAGAAACTATTAGTTTTTTGCGAACAGCACTTTATAACTCGAACTGGCGAATACAAACAAAATGCAAGAAAGCGACAAACTGGGCAAAAATAAGATAATATCTTAATTTACATTTTACTGCTGGAACACAGTATGTTTTGGAAACCATCGGTTTTCCCATGGTGGTATTGTTATGTTTTGTATCAAGAGCTGGGAATGGGACGTGTTGACTCGAAGAAGGTTGAGTTTAAAAAGAGAGCTTTATTTGAATACTATTTACAAAACATCAAAATCTGGTGTCAACATAGAATAACTAAATATCCCTAGAGTACCAGCTTATCATTATATACAATATGATTTCTTAGTCTCGACTTAATTTATTACAACTACTAATAATTTTAATAAATGCAATCCTAATCCCCATCTCCCTTTTCATTTTGAAGGGATACAATTTTTTTAAATTTTTTCTGCTTTACAATTCTTCCAGAACGGGTGCGATACTCTGTTTTGAGAGTTGTAGTTACACTATCTTCTGGGTCGTCTCGTTCACTTTGCGCACTTGATTTATCCTGGTTATCTTTCACTTCACTATTAGTACTTAACACTTTGTCTGCCTCGTTTAGTAAATGTTTTGGGTCATATACAAAATTGAGATGAGAGTTCGGTGTAATAGTGTGTTGGTGTTGAGCAAGTCTTACATAAATATTTTTCTTTATGATTTTACTCCCATCCTCCCTTTCAATTTTGTATGTAAGCTCGCGTATTGTTTCTAAAATTTTACCTAGTTTCCAGATACTTTTAGGTTTTTCTTGGTACCAAACACTATCACGTGGAGAAAATGACTTTTTGCATGGTGCACTTTTCTGATCATAATATTGCTTTGATTTTTTATGATTATGGTTTATTTTTGAATGATAACTTTGTTTATTTTTCGCAATTGACAGAGTGTCTCTTAAATGTCTCGACATTAGGATATTTGCGGGGCTGTACAAACCGTATATTGGTGTATTTCTAAGAGCTAAAAGCGCTAAATATATGAAGAGTCCACTGCAATAATGATGACTGTCCTGTTTTCATTGTTTCAAGATAATTGGGTTTCACTTTTATAAACGGTGTAACAAACTTAGAATGAAAGATAAAAAAATAGTTTTTAATTTAGTTAAACGTTAGGTTATTCAAATCTATTCCTATGACAAATAATATTTTGTTTGATTTTTATAAACTATTTAAAAATAAAATAAACGTGAGGAAGTCTGCAAAAGCCACAACTATAATGATGACTGTCCAGCCTGCGTTTATAGTGGTTAAGTAAACCATTGGTTTATCTAACTTATGAATCATTTATAGTTGCATCCTGAGGAAGTTCATCGTAGAAACGTCTTGTTTCAGATCGACAAAACTTTTTTAAAGACTGCAAATCTTTATATTTTGCTGCTGATATAGGCAGTTTGTTTTGATAGGCTAAACCAGGCAATTTAAATTCTTCTTGATTAATACCTGTTCTTGCAGATCGCAAAGAGGCTGGTGTGTTAACCACACTAGATTCCCATGGACTGTTACTAAAATTTCTGTAAAACATGAGCCGAGGATGTTCTTTCTGGACTTTAAATTCACGTACAGGTCTGATGGGAAAAGAACTGCTTTTTTTGTAAAAAGGTTTCAAAAATGCAGTCCAACTTTTGAATGCATCTTGTGGACATTCAATTACATTGAAAGGTTTGGGCATTTGCCGAGCTCCACGTACGTGCTCGGCCCATTCTTCAGGAAGTTCAACCCTAGGTTTTTGATTTATAAAAGCCATATTTCGGTCGCACTCCATATAGGAGTGACCTCTTATTCGAAATATAACTGTGACGCAATCTAAGCGATTGCAGCAATGAACCATGTAGTGTAACATTCTAAAAATGGTATAATTTTTATTTTGACCACCACATGAGTCACAAAAAATTGTAAGAGTCTTCCCCTCTCATTTCATTGTATATAAAATAAAAACAATGAGAAGCTACATCGTCAGATCATTTTTTTCCAGTCTCATCGTATCCAAAAAAATAAGATGAGGAATCAGCAAGGACATGAATATTAAACATAAAGTAAGTAAGTTGTCTTTTTTTGTAAACGTCGTTAGTGGTGATGTTTGGTACGGAAAGATTTTTTGAAAAATCCATGGCTATTGCAACTGCTGTGGCATCCTGCCTTGCAGTCAAACGAGCTTTCCTTTTTCGATCATAAAAAACTTCGGCTTTTTTTTGTGTGCTAGGTTCTCAATTTCTAGTTTCCGAAGTTGAGACAAAGTCAAAGATTTCTCATGACTATCAGGAAGAGAAGCAATTTTAATTTCAAGATGTTTTTTTTCTGCTTGAAATTCGTCGCAAGTGGAGCATGTGTCCATCCTTGGATAACCGAATGATATGTTGAAATTTTTATTGAAAAAATTGCGATTTGTTTCGTAGGATATTTTATTGTTTGGGTGATCATTGTTTAACATTTTGTGAATCTTAGCTAAGTTTAAATCGTCTGACAGATATATTTTTTGACTTTCATGTAAATTGTAGTGGCCTTTTTTACTATTAACTGATTTAAGTGTGTCGATTTGCTTGTACATTAAGTCAGTAGTTTGCTTAGAAAGCTGTGTTTTCACATGCGTACCCCGTTTATCTTTTTGGACAACACCATGCTTAGTTATGGCCGTTTGCACCGTATTTCGTAAAGCAATGCTTAAGTTAAGAACAACTTAAAGTTAAGCATTGCTTAAGTCGCAGTTGGTTTGCACCGTTGACGTTTGTGAAATTCTTAACTTTAAGATCGCCTTAGAGTTTTCGCTTTGGCAACATCGCACCCGTGCTAACAAGTTTTAGGAAATATTAGTAATATAACTAAAAGTTGGTATTGTTCCATGACTGACACACCACGAGAAAGTGATAATAATAATAATATTTATTCAACCTAATTCATACAGTTATAAAAAAATGCCAAAAATAACATAAGTTTCTACATTCCAGGTTGAATCTTCAGTATAGTTTTGTTTTTATGACTATACTGGATCTACAGATTAATCACAAAGAAAGAAATAACAACAATAATAACAACTTTAAAGCTTGTGTCATCTGAAAAAAAAGAAAAAAACAAAAAATCTATTAAATTTACATTGCTATATTAGCGGTACACAAAATCTCTTCTACAGTTTCCTTATTTTCGAGGAGCCAACGTTTTAGAAGTTTTAGTTTACCTTTCAAATTTTGGTAATTTTTAATATAATCCGGCAATTTATTGTTAATAGCAGGTCCTATGTATAGAAAACAAGTTTTAAAAATACATTTATTAACTTTGGGGAGCTTGAGCCTACTAATGCAAGTGTTTCTCGTAAATTTTGTATAGTATTGAATTCCAAAGCAATGTGATCTTTCAAAAAACTCTTTTAGCACCTTATAAACATATAAATATCTAAGGGGCAGTAACCTGAAATATACTAGATAACATAAATATACTAGAAAATAAATATACCTTTCACGACTGTATAAAATAATTTTTATTGAATTACATGTCTGTGAAAGAAGCTATTTCATCCTCAATAATAAGTGGAAGCAATTGCATAGTTGTATCCTTGGTTAATCTAAAACAAAATTTTATCTAATTATGAAAACTTACTTTCCGGCAACTTACCGCAATCTTCTATAAAAAGCCAGCTCATCCAAAGCATAAAAATATTCATTTCTTTCGTATATTTGACGAGGAAATCCATATTCGATTATATCAAGAATGTCTAGGTCTGCATCAAATATGTCATCTTCAATTGCGCCAGCCAGTTTCGCTTATTGATACATGTTCTATTTTTTTCAATAAAAAAACCCGCGTTGACCTCGGTGACTAATGATTAATAATTATTATAATTATTTTTCATATTCTAGGTTAGAAAATAGATATCCTCGCTCATCACCTGTCATTTCCACATAAACACTATGTACGCATGCGTAAGTCTCTGCTTAAAAGTTAAGCCTCCGAAATCGGAGGCTTAAAGTTAAGCTTTGCTTTAGCGAGTTAAGCCCTCATTCGGTTACGGTGCAAACCAAATTCGTGACTTAAGCAGCATCCTATCTTAACTCGCGTTAAGCGTTGCTTAACTTGAACGGTGCAAACGGGCATTAGTGATTTCTGGATAAACTGCAGTTGTCTTCCAGTAATACCGTGTATAGATAAAAAAGCTTTTCTACACACGGGTACTTCATAGGTATCATACCTAATCATTCGAATCTTATATGAATATGATTTATTGTGCAATTTTGCATTTTCTTCACCTAATCGGGGACGACGACGTTGGACATTAGAAACGATTATAAGCCGGCTTAAATAATTATCTTGGTCATACCTGGTAGCAAAATTATGGAATTGTCTTATTATTCTAGACCTCTGGTCTTTATTTATTGTTTTAAAACATTTAAAACGGTTACATTCACAGTCATCACCAATTTCATGACTCTGAAGTCGAAGTTTCTTTAAAACATCACTCATCCTGCCTGTGTGTTTTTTTTTTTGTATTATTCAAAGCAAAAATTCTTAAACACGTTGAACATAAACTCACAGAACGCAAGAACTATCGAAACTGACAAAACAAATAACAATTTGGCTGTCATTGCAAAACAATGAACATCTATCGTTATTGCCGTGATTACGTGTGACGCTGAGCATTTTAGCCGTGCATACAATTATAAAAAACCTATTTATCTCGGGACTGTGATCGATACTGTTGAGTTTATGAGCAATTTTGATGTTATTTCATCAACGGTGGGTAATTTATTGCTATGATTTATTAATACTTTGTTCAATTCGCGTGGATCTAAACAAACACGAAGTGATCCATCATTTTTCTTTACCAAAACAAAAGAATTTACCCAATTAGAGCTTCCTTGAACTCTTTCAATTATTTTACAATTTTCCATATCAGTTAAACACTGTTTAAATTCTTTTTCTAAAGCAAATGGTACTCTACAAACGGGTATAATTTTGGGTATGGAATTAGATACTCGTCTTTATTGCATACGACTGCATGCATACTTAAATTAGTAGTGAATTATATATTATAAACAAGAACAACATTTGTGAAAAGATATTGCTAAACAGTATGAAACTTACTGTAACTTTATTTACGAATACAACTATTATTTTCTGTTTAAATTAAAATGGTACCCAAAATTCTTTTGTTTTCTTTTGGATTGCTTGCATTGACAAGGAACCCTTATAACATTTAACAAAAGCTTTGTACAGCCGATCGTACAACGACATTTTTGTGCCAGCACAAGCTCTTGTTGGCTTGCTTGACAACTTCACTGAACTACAGTACAATACAAACTGTCTGACCAGTGCTGCCAACCTAGTGAGAGTAAAAATCGGTATCTGGTTAGACAAAAATTCGGTAGATGACTCCGAATTTCGGTAGACTATGGATATGATTGAAAATAAAGAAAACTTTTGAAAACTAGATTTTTATTCAAAAACAGCAGCAATGTAATTAAAACGTAAAATGTAAGAATACAACAAAAACAACAATTTTATTATATACAAACTTAACATATTTAAAAGCAACAAAAAACTAACAAATAAATATAAAAAATTTTAGGCGTTACCGGTTTTATATATGGTATCTTTTTGCATTTTAGACACCAAACGCCCTGCGATGGGAAAGTTATAACAATTATTATCTTTCAGATATTGCTTACAATGCAATAAACCCGTAATGGTCTCTGTATTGAGAGCATTTCGCTGTTTGGTCTTCATTAAATTAACGGCAGAAAATATTCGTTCGACATTTGCGGATGAGTGCGGAAGGCACAACGTGTCAAAAACAAAAGTCGTTAAAGTGGAAAATGTTAATCCATCACCAGTCGTAATCTTTTTTACCTGTTGCCAAAATTCCTGCAAATCATCCGAAAATCCCCGAATTTCACGTACATTACGCAGCATTCTCCACTGTGTGTCAAGCTCTTGCAATTTTTCTATTTTAATTAAGTGGGGAAATAAAGCCACTACATTGGCGATAGAAGCAATATTTCCGCTTTTAACTTCTGTTGGATCCAAAAAATTCATAACTTTTAATTGATTGTTTTTAAGAGGAAATCTATTTGTTATTTGCGTACACGCTTCAACGTAAAATTCTATACATCTTAATCTAAACAAATGCAATTGTTCTCCAGATACGTTTTGTTCAGCTATTGTTACATTGACAGAAGCCCCGAAATAACAATTTTCGATTTATAAATAATTTCGGGGATTCCTAAAGTCTATATTTTCGATTGGAGTGTTTGAAATATATTCCCTTTTTAGAAAGCAGTCATACAAAGTATGTAACGCGTTACAAACATTTTTATATAACTCGTGCAATTTAGGAGCTTCAGATTGCATTTCCTTATTTAGATTGTTAAATATTGGTAAAATAAAATCAAGAAATTGCAAGAACATTTTTGTTACAGCATCATTTAATTTTGCCAAAATATTTTCTGCCGCTAAAATGTCTCTATTTGCGACTGCATCAGTAAAAAATAATTTTAAGACATTATATTGCTCCAAAATTCTAGAGACTACCATATGTACTGACAACCACCTTGTCTGAGATGGATGCAAGATTTTGTGAATTTTAACATTACAAAATTTTTGAAAATCTTGCAGTTCTATCTGTTTTTTTGGGCTACTTCCAAAATAATTATATATATCTCTAGTCACGTCCTCCACAAAACGTGGTAATTTGTGGCATGCATACGATGCGCATAAATGGAAAGAATGACAAATACATTTCATTACGTATAATGAGGGCACATCGTTCTTTAGCAAAACCATGAGAGAATGATGAGCCCCCATCATTACATTTGCCCCATCTGAAGCAAATCCAATTAAATTACTTTTATACGGAATATTATATGTCGTGAATGTGTTCACAATTTCGTTATAAAGCGTTGTGGCGTCTGCACCAGACAATTTTATAAGACAAAAGAAATGATCTTGTACTCTATCGTCATCGTTTACGTATCTAACTACTAAACATAAATGCTTAAGACTACTCAAATCGGTGGATTCGTCAACAATTAGTGAAAACTTTTTTTTTCTCAAATTATCACATACCACTTCGAAATTTTCGGCTCCAATGACATTCCTTACAATGCCATTGGCTTTGGTGCGTCCACAGGTAAGACCTTTTACAACTTTGGAGTCATAACAAATTGCGGACATAAGCTTGACCAAGTGATCTGTAATGGTGAACGCCAGATTGTGTTCAGCCACAAATGCAGCAACCCGTATTTCACCTGTGAAAAAAATAGAAATTTTAAATTCAGTCAGTCTAAAATTTAAATAAAAATCATTTTTTGAATCAAAAACAGGTAGGTAAAATCAAAATTTAATAAATGAATACCCACCTTTTTTAATCCCTTCATCTAGATTTCTTCTTTCTGAAGATGCAGCTGTGGTAAAGGACGTTATCGGCGATTGAGTTACGACGATTTTGATTTTTTCTTTATGGGATTTAGATTTTATATGTTTTAAAAGAGAATCTTTTCCGCTTTTCACCACAATGTCTTTGTTGCACACCTTGCAGAGTCCAAAGTTGGCTCCTTTTCTGCTCACGGTCAGCCATCCCTTAAATTCTGGCAGTCTTTCCCATTCTGCTCTATAAGACTGATAGTATTTCACTTTTTTGGCTTTTGAAGTAGTTGGTTCTTCACTATCACTATCAGTAGTACTACTCATAGTGCCGATTTTTTAGTATTTTACACAAAAATTGAATTTTTTTTTATTTAGCGAGTCACAGTTCTTACATTCAGAAAAAATTTACTAATGACGCAATTGCTGCAGCTTTTCTTTTTATAGACTCATGTAATCGATTTTTTTAGGGGAAATACCTAATTTCAAACGAGAAATTGAATAAAATTTCCTCTTACGCGCCGCCGGTAAAGAAATATTACAGTTTCTATTGGACAAATGTAGACGTATCAATTAATGAATCAGCTACAGTTTCCTAGAGGGCAGAGTAACGAGAAAGAGGAAGTGTGGAAGGAATGAGCAGGAATCCACCAAGAAATATTTTTTAAAAAGTAGTTTGTGGAATAAAAATTTTGATTTATTCCAAATTTCGGTAGAATTTAACTGACATCGGTAGATCGGTAGAAAAGTTTCAAAATCGGTAGAAATACCGAAATTTCGGGAGGGTTGGCAGCACTGTGTCTGACAAACAGTGTCTGTTTTCAATCAGCTGACGCTCGGTGGCTCGGTATACGGTATATGTGCGTCAGCGCCACCATCTGTGAGTTTAAAAAGCGCTAAACACTGGCGCTATATGCAAATATAGGTCGAAAAAATACGAGATTTTTCTCAGCAAAATCGAATACGTGACAGAAACTTGAGCCACCCCCCCGCTACTGTGATTGACCGTAGTATCTTAAAGATTCGCTTTCCCCCTTCTCCCCCCCATCCTTCCCTAAACGGGTCACTTAGTATGCGTACGTTCCCTTATAACTTTGATTTCTAAACAATACATTTACATTGCATTTTCCAATTATTGGAATGCTTTCTTTAGTGTATGTAACAAGTTTATCTGTGGTCGGGTATATGTTTTTCACATTATATTTAATATATTCTAATACTTGTAGTGATATTAAGTCAGCTCCACCACCTGAATCTATTCTAAACTTAATATTACCTAATTAGGTGAGATTGTCATTGACTTGTAGGATGATTTTACCATAATCTCTATTTTGGCAGATAATTGAATTTATTGTAAAACTGTTAAAATCATAGTCAATTTCATTTACAGGATGTCTTTTCATTCTGATAAACAGCTGAGTGAAAAATGATGACTTGGCAAAGATGATTTAAAAGACGGTTGACGCGCCGCAGATTTTTAATAGATATTATGTGGAATGAGAGTTACTGTAAATAAAAAGTAAACACTTACGACACAAGGAAATTATTGGTATTTATTATCAATAATTAATTTTCAAACACAATAAATATTTCTGTATTTAACCCTACGTTACTCTCGCAGTATGTCATGACGGGATTACTCGCGCGGAGGACAGGTGTCATCCAAACAATTAACACTACATTTATTTTGTTTTATTGAGAAATATCTGTAGAACCGTACTAGATACAAAGAATAAAGATTAATAGTAATCACATAAAGTTTTCTTAATTGTTTTCAAGCGGTACAAGTAACGCATACATCTTTGAGATGATTCACACATGCCCAATTCTTGCAAGTATTGCACCATCTACGTGTACTTTTGTTTCTTGCTCTTTCACAAAGATAACATCTACCCCGTGAGCCGTTAGATTTTTCCGACTGCTGAGCAGGTTTAGGTAAATTGCCTAACAGCAATTTAGATCGTTTTCGAATTTCCGTAGATAAGGATTCCAAGTTTGAGAGCCGTTCTATCTGAAGTTTTATTAGTTCCCAACTAATGTTTTCAATAAAGTCTACTTTTTTTACAGTTTTATTTGTAGTCGAAGCATGGTATTTGAAGATACATAAAGCGTTAATCGCTGCAATATTTAAAAAATTATAGAATAGCATCATAGGCCATCTTCTTGTGTTGCGTGCAATATTATTGTTATGACATAAATGATCCACAAGATCAACTCCTACCTTGGTCATGTTGTAAAAGGTCATCATTTCTGGTTTATGGTCTGCTCCTGTTGTATCATCTATACCATCATCAAAACACAAAGTTGATAACAGCAATACTGTCTTGCTCTTTTTCGAAGAGTTGGATACCAAGGTAGCATCTTTTTGAAATCCAAAAAGCGATAATTTTGCTGCTCTTGATTTTTGTGGAAGAAAATCTTGTGATATTTCACGCTTGTTTTTGCGTACAGTGCCCACATATGTAGAACCTTTGCTTTTCAGGTTTTTAGCTGTTTGTTCTGTGAACAGGCTCAACTAAACGTTCAACAATATCTTGGCCTAAATTGCTAACGTTGTAAGATCTTCAAAGTAGACTCGTTGTACCATTCTAACTATTTATTCGGATCTTGGCTACGTTCAGTTCTTTGTCTTTTCCTCTCTGACATGATTTTTAATACACTTAAAAAATTGCAAATGTAAAACCTTAAAAACATAATGTCAAACCAACTTAAAATCAATTGCTTACCACTAACGTTATTACTCGCGCGGAAGACCAGTGTCATCCAACTACAAACAAAAATTGATAAACAACAAACGTCACTTCACAGTGAAGATATAACTACTTCTGTCGAACTATAAAAACTTACCGAAGAGGTACCGAGACGACCACGTGTCACCACCAAGCCAATCAAGTGCAATTAACAACAAGGCAAGCGTGGATAACACCTGTCGTCCCCGCGAGCAACCAAGGGTTAAAAATATAATTTATATAGAGATTGAACTTTAAATATATTACTTTTTCTTCAGCACTTTAATTATCTTGCTATTAATTTTTTTTGGTTTTATAGTCCTTATATTTGATGAATTCCCTTTTTTTAAAAAGTCTAAAACTTTGTTAATAATGTCTTTTTTTTTTTAGTGATTCGCACCTTATTATTCTGTAATTTTTCGGTAAAAAATTGTATCACAGCTTCGTCACCTCCATCGTCAAATATTTTTTTTTAACTTATCACATGATATTTCATTTTCGGCTAATTTTTTGCACATACTTAAAGAAATCACATCTTTTAGTTCAGATAGCATTTTAAAATTATCTTTTTACTTTATATTTCTTGTAAGTAAAGGTCACAATTTTTTTATGAACGCGAAACACTCGTTTTCAAATTTAATGTTTCTGCCAATTTTCTCAATGCTCAATGGAGATAACGAACCCAAATAACTAAATGTGGATGTGGATGGAGCTGGATGGAACAGTTGGAATATATTCAATGTGATAATGCATGAAGACCATCAATGATTTGAGAATAATGGATATTAATTGTTGTGTTAATTCAAGCAAAATAAATTATAGTTAATTAGGAATGTAAATAAATTTAGGTCGAATTTGTTCATGCGCTCAGTTAATTCTTATGGTTTTTTTAGTATTTTAATATAAAACTTACTTTATTTTTTTTACTTTACCTATTTTATTTTTGCTGGTATCAATGCCTCCAGGTATTCCGAAAACACTTTCCACACCAACAATCGATATCAATCTTTCTTCCACCTCATTTAATGGGGCTGCCTCGTTGCTGCCACCTCCTGTTTTAAATGCTTCCTTTTTAAAAGCATTGGCCTTTTGTTTGGTTCTATTTTTTAGATCGCGAAACTTATTTTTGATTTCCATCAATGCGCGCGGAGCAGGGGCTACGGCATTCACCGCATTCATAACCTGGTTCCAGCCCCTGTCTCTATGAAATTGGGTAAGCTTGGGACCTTTTAGGCGACCAAACAAAAGATCACGGCGCTTTTCTATTTCGTTCACGAGAACAGTTACTTCGGAAGCAGTGAAGTTTTTTGCTCTCAACAAACGACTAGTTCAGTCACAAATTATTTTCAAAAATCAATCTTACGATGGACGGCTCATTTTAATTATTTCAAAACCCAGCACAAATTATTTCGAATTGAAGTTGGCAGTTTCAAATGACAGCTGTCAGAAAAACGGGTTCGACCAATCACAGCATAGTAAGATTTACGACAATGATAAAAGTTGCGACGCCGTTGTCGCATCTCTATTTTACAACTTGAAATACCATCGCAAATAGTATCGCAATAGGCTCGCAACCACAAATCACCTATTCTATAGATACTCGACGCATGTGTATTCGTTAAAACCCAAAACTTTAGCGCCTCTACCGTTTGAAGGAAGAAATAAGTGATTTGGCGGCAAATTCAAATTGACAGCATGTATGATGTACGTTGAAAATTTCTACAGTTTGGTAGTACACGACCGAAAATTTTTTTTTTGTTGACATAGAATACATCTTTTAAAATAATTTAGCAGTTTCTACAGCATCGACCAAAAAAATTTATTCTAGCGTTATTACCAAAACTTTTTCATGTCAAATAGGATAACTGAATAAAAATGTAAGAAACTTGTGGGAAATCTCTATTTAAAACAAATAATTTTTCGTCGACGCCTAAACATTTCCACAGCACGTTGTTTTACTGGATCTTTGTTGTCGTGTGCTCTAGAATCCTTCCCCATTATAATCTTATTTACATTTTGACAATAATCATGAGTTAGGGTTCTAACTGATAATTTTATAATACAATCTACAAGTTGTTGTTTGTGCGCATCACATCCTACAAAGCCAAAATCCACGACATCAAAAAGCCGATCTATCATTATCTGCACAAGTGTGTCACTATGAGAAATAGTTTTTAAAATTTGGTTAATCTCCGCCGTAATAGTTTGGAATAAGAGTCCAAATTCAACAGTAGGATAGCATAGGCGCTGCGACCATGTACCCCCATATTCGCGAGCAGTAATTAGTTTATTCTGAGGATTTTCATCCACCACCGAAAACAAAGAATTCTTGCATCCTTCACACATGATCAGTCTTTTCTTTATTTTTTTAAGTAAAAATCCGGCCACGTAGTTATTAGCCAATTCCACCAACTGACAAGTTATGTTAGAACTTGGTGGAGTAAAAATTGGAGAAGTAACGGGCTGTGGGTTTAGAGGTCAAGGGTGCGCCAGCGATTCTGGCCACTTCAACTGGATTGAATCTTTTTTTAGAAACATTTTCAAGCCTCTCAACAAATAGTTGCCTTCATCCTTTTCACAATTAAAGTTGGTGTTATAAATGTTAAGGGTTGAATTGACACTCATCGCTTTATATGCACCAATAAAAGCGTTAGCAGTTGGATGAGAATTTTGAATATTGTGACTTCTAATTTGACCAAAAAGATTTTCAATGGGGTCCTGGTTGAGATGCCTCCCAAGTAAATAATCAAAACCCTCACCCTTAACCACATTCCAAATTTTAATTATATTCTTGATGGTGAAAGACCAATTTTTTAAGCTTGGAGGCCTTTCAGTTGTCCCACTTTCAGGTTTCACAAATTTAATTTGACTCAAGAGTGGAAGAGCTTCATTTCTCCAAAAATTTAAATGTGCACTGCCATCGGAAATACCGCACCTCAGAGATTTACCCTTTCGAAAATATTTGTTGCTGCCATTGACAGAGTCAAAAAGACGATCGAAAAAGTACAATATTTCGGCAGTGTGGTTACCATTCTCTATTACCCTTTGTCCGTCTAAAAAAAATATTATCAGCACTGATTCAAACTGTTTATTTTTATCTTACCCATGTTATTGACCATAAGCATTGTCGACGCCAAACTGTAGCTAAAGATTTGAGCAGCATGCTTAACTTTCATCTTTTTTACTTTATGGGGGTAGACATGCTCGTCAGTGAGGTGTGGTAAAACACGCAAGCCGCAGACTAGATTAGGACCATTATCAACTTCGTACAAGGCCGTGGTGTGGTTCCACTTGGCCAAGCAAGTTTGTCCGTTTTTCTCAAAAGTAATCCATTTAGTCATAAAGTTGTTGCGTAAACCTTTTAGCAAATGGGGTGGATCATAAATTGGAAAAATTTTGAACCCATTTACTTCAAAAAAACCTTCCGTATAGGAGCCATCATTTCGTCTCAAGTAGTTTTCTTTTGTGATTTCGATGAGAGTATTGATAACTTTCACATTTGTTGGAGCTTGATCGCAAATTGTGGTTAAAGGTACATTTGTTGGAGCTTGATCGCAAATTGAGGTTAAAGGTTTCAGACCTATTTCCAACAAAAGTGTAATAATTTGTTTTAAAATCTTCTTTATCAGTGGTGCTTTCGCTCCGCCTCTAGCTGAGAAAGCGTAACAGACAGGTTTTTGATTTTTTTTTATTCCTCTGATCATAAAAACGAGAACATGATCAGCTATTTCTAAAGATCTGGCATGTTCTCCCATGTCTTCAAACCCTTTTATGTATCCTTCTGCTTCGTTGAAGTTTAACACAGGCGTTATAGTCATCTCATCAAAAATCACAGAAACATATCAGTCGCATGTAAATTTTCTGTAGCTCTTCTTATTCCTTCAAAAATTTCCAGATTTACACCAGGTTTAAAATCTATTTGTTGCAAAAATTTGTTTAAAGTAGATTTAAAGGGCAATGTAAATATTTTGGAAAGAAATCGATAAGCTTTAGGACTTTGATTGTAGAGAGAAAGAGACAGTATCTTTTTCTCTGCAGTAAGACGGTGTGGCTTTCCTGAGTTTCCAGCTTCCCTTAGTTGGCAACGAATAAATTGAGCAGACAAGGAGTTTAAAGTAGCCAGGTTTTCTTCCAATCCCTTCTCTTTTGAAAACTTTTCGGCAGCAAATAACCTCTTTTTAAAATTGTTTTTGCTGCGGGATACAGTTTTGAGTTTCCGGTAAAGTCTTTTTACGTGTCCATACATTATCCTTTTTTTAGGAGTCATGTCTTTGGGTCCGTTTACTCCAGCATTTTTAATCATATCGAGCGGCGTGATGGGACTACTTTTTCTTATAGCAGCTGTATCTGCAATAAATAATAATAATATTACAATCAGTGTATCATGCCAAATTATAGCTTTATCTGGGTCGCCAATGTTGGCCCACCCTGTATACAGCCGTTTATATAATTTTAATTTTTAGTAATAATAATTTTATAGCTTCAAGCCCCCAAGTAGATAATAAATATATAGTATTTTTTTAATAAACAATTGTCACTGTCAAAATAAAGAAAAAAACCCTGCTGTATTACCCTAAGGGTGGGTTTATAGAAGCCGCATCAAATATATAATTAAGAATTAAATTTAATTCGTTACGTGATTGGTGGAATTTGGTAGAATAACCAATCATAAACCTGAAGTTTAAATTTAATTGCAAATTATCCTAATTTAAGATTGACAGTTTGACAATTATTGTTTATTAAAAAAAATATACCATAGGTATAAAAAGCAGCTGAATGTATATTTACCTAAGTGAACAAACGAAGTTCCAGAAGTGCTGGAGCCTATTTCTTCGTGTTGTGGGGAAGTTCTGAAAGCAGTTTGTTTTATTATCGCAATTGGATTGTCAATTAGAGAACAGCTGGATGTATTTATCTATAAAAACAAAATATAAATCAACTCGTATAATACAAAATAAAGAATTACCTGTCAAGGGTGTGTTCGGTTGTTCCGGTATTTCTGGTGGTAAAAACATGGTAGGAACTGCATTTTGATGGAGACGTTTGCTTCCAGCACTAAAATAATTGTTTCCGAAATGCAGATGACACACTCGTTTTAGTTTATACACTGATAATGGGTCCAAATCGTACAAAGCATCATTAAGTATTGTCTTTATCCATTCCCTGTACCTCTTCAAGTCTTTTTTGGGGTTTGGAAATCTAAAGTAACTGAAACGTCTATAAGAATAAGTGGTTTGTGCTCGCAACTGACTGCGGCAATTTGCGATGCCGCACGGATTTTGCGAGGCCAACTTAAAATCGGACCCTTTAAGTAAACTAAGATATATTTAGTCAATGATTATACTAAGAATGCTGCAAAATTTTTGATTTGCGTTCTGCTTGTTTTTGATTAATTCTTTTTTCTGCAAGTATTGCTTTAGAAGAGTTGTGCAGTTTTGTTTCTATTAATTTGTTAATCATAAACTTGCGATGCTCATAGCAGTTACCTTCCCAACCACAGTTTAATTTTTTTCTTGGCAATTATTTTTTTCTATAAAAGCTGCATAATACTAGACATATATGATTGTGTTTCAACACATTGCTCATATACCTTGAGAACAGTACTTGTAATGGTACATATGTGACTGTGCTGTCTTTTTAAATATTTAATGTCACGCTCCGATCTTGAATAATCTCGATTCAGTATACGGAACTCTCTTTCATCTGTTAAAACGTCTTTATTTTGAATGAGATCATGTCGGCATTGGTTGCAATTAAACTAAAGTCGTTTTTTGTTGTTGCACTTTTTTTCAATGCTTCAAACTTTGACATTTTTGGGTTCAACCTATGACGTCATGAATGTTTTGTGTTCAAACCTGCAGCATATGATTCAAACCTACTCCGCGTATGTATTTGTTGTGTGATTCAATATGGCACAAAATACAAACTGTCAATCATGCTGTCAAATTCCAATTTTCTCACTCACCCCTATGAATAAAACATAAATTGTGTAAAACACAGCATGCAATAATCACTTTTACTGCCTTTTTGACACTATTAACATTAACAAACCGCAAAATACGCTATCTCCCTTTTAAAATTCCAAATGTATGTTCTATCACTACTCGAGAACTTCTTAGGGCCCAGTTATGATTACCTACTTATATTATTAAATGAGAGTTAAGAGGTAGGGACCTAAGTAGATTACTTTTTGTGAAACTCAACAAGTGAACATAACCACAAACGGTTTCGTCAGTTTGTTTGATCCATGGTTTGAATTATAGGTTTAAAATCTTTCATTTTCTTCTCAAATTAAAATATGACGTCATCTTTGGATACAGGTTTAATTAATCAACGAACCAGGTTCAAAATGGTGCAACAACAAAAAACGACTTTAGTAACCGTGCGATGTGCCACCTAACCAGCAGAACGGGACTCCACTGTAACCGTTTGAGGATCATCTGATGATGATGATGACGACAAGGACGATGTAGAGCCTGATGAATTCGTGGCAGTGGATGTAGTTGGAGTACTGCTGCTTTTATAGTCGGAAGTATTGTCTAACGATTTACTTACTTCTAATAAAACTTCATCATAATCATTTTCACAGTTTGATGTTGTTACTGATTTTTCCAATGACGACGACATTATGGTTTGAAGGGCTAAACGAAAATGTTTCGCTGATGGATTCGGATCAAAACCACGTCGTTGACGAATTTCGGAAAATAGATTTTCTAATGGATCTTGATTTAATCTACTTGTCAGCAGAAAGGTTGATGGATCTTGGAGTTTCAGGTCGTTCCATAGATCATTTATTGTTTGTATTAATCCATCGAAACAATATGGTTTATTTTTCGAAACTTTCCAAGATTTTTTCCAAATGTGATTGTAGCATTTAAATTTTTTTTAACACATGGTACATCGTTAGACAATCCGCATTTATACCGGTTGGAATCATACCTTGAGTTGGGATTATCAAAAATATCATTTAGACTCAATACAAAATTAGCTGTACTTCAGGCTGTCGGTGAGTTTAATTCGCCGGTTTGTACAGTAGTAATAACAGCGACATAATAACTTGCGCTAAAAACTTGTGTCTCAAGAGAAACAGTCATTTTTTGAAAATGATATTTTTCTGTTATTTTATGGATAGGAGTGGATAATCTGCCTTTTTTACATATTTCAGATGTGAGTAAAATATCTTTCCACGACACAATTTTTGCCGACAAGTATGTTTCGTGCTAACAAACAATTTATTATACTTTTAATCAGATGGGGTACATCAAAAATTGCAATAATTTTTTTTGTTATTGTATAAGAAATATGGTTTATCTGAAGTAACTTGCAGAGATGCATAAGCTGCTCTATTGTTGGACCCTTGATCTGAAAAGTAAAATAATGACAATTGCTTTGTACTATAGAGTACTCAAAATACATACCTGAAACCGGCCATGTGTTGTCTCTAATAAGCGTCGACGGCCTATCCACCCTTGGGGGCCTCTCAGCTGGCGTTACTAGAAACATATTAACTTACCATTAAAATGCCTACTCCTATTATTTATTTGTATCAGTTCATAGTACAGCATACATACCTGGCATTATCCATGGGCTATCACTTGCATTTGGCGACGACGCTTCACTTTGTTTTCTTTTGCCTGTAAATCAATTGTTAGCAGATCTATAACATGCATGCTGAACAAGTACTCACGTTGTTGTGACTCGTACACGGTCGTAGAGTCCTAACCGCACGACATAGCGATATCCGCATGGGGAGCGGCTATTTTTATCGACTCTAACACGGGGTCTGGTTTATCTTCCGGTTCAGATCCACCCCCGGTTAGCAGCCTTTTATATTTCAGCTCTGTATTAGCTTTTCTTGTCCTGGAACGTTATGGATATAGACTATATGTATTTTGCAAAAAGGAAGTTACTAACCGTTCTTTTAGGTTGCTCCATAATTTTTTCAATTGGGCGTCATTTCTTTGCTTTCCAATTAAAGCCCCATGCGAATTAAATTCGTTTGCAATGCGGTCCCACAACGCTTGATGTTGTTGCACTGTTGCGGCGTCTGTCTTTTTACTCTCAACAAGTTTGTGGTTTTCCACGAGGGACGCCAACAACAGTTTTTCATTTTCGGTAAAATATGTTTTATTACCTATAATGCAGATTTTATACATAATTATTAACATCGATCATCAATTATATGCGTACTCACTACTAGTCATTTTTCAAAAAAACTTTGAACCACGCTTCAATTTTTTTTTGATGCTTCCTCTTTGGAATGTCAATTGGAAATGGAAGTGAACAGGCCATCGACTGCAGTGCGTCAAAATTGTCACATTGCAAACCTAACAACACCAAAATCACTACACTTACTACTGCGGCAACGCGAACGCAAACGCTTTCTCCCGAGCATTGCTGGAGTCTTTGCTTGAGACGGACTCAAGCTTGACTTCAAGGTTGATTTTGAGCTACGACTGTGAATACCAGCATAAGGGGTCTATTCTGTAACTTTTCCGTTAAAATTTAGAGGCCGCTAAAAACAGAGAGCTATTCTGTAACATCAGTTTCCGTTAAATTTTTAGAGGGATCCGTTAAAGCGTCCCGCTAAAAAGTAAATTTTAGAGGTTTCACTTTTCGACCCTTTATTTTTAAACGGGGTGCATAATTGTACAAAAATGGCTGTTTTTGACATTGCCGGTGAAGTTTTATTGGAAGAAATTGCTGAAAACGAAGAAAAGTAAGCGACAAAAAATAAAGTTGATGGTTGCTAAATGAATATTATTAAATTTGCAGAGCAGCATTCCGACTACATCAACGCAGAATCCGTGATGTTAGTGATCCTTTCCACATCCCGGAAAAGTGTTTTCGAAAGCTGTTCCGCTTTAATAGAAACACAGCTTTAGAGATAGTCAATATACTATCGCAGCATATGCAGCAACACCAGAGAATTACAGCCGTTCCACCGCATATTCGCATTCTAGCGACTTTTCATTTTTACGCCACAGGCAGTTACCAGTTAAGTGCGGGGCAAGGTCATACTTTTGCAATAAGTCAACCATGCATGAGCCGCTGTGTGAATGAAGTGACCAACACTATTTATGAACATTTAGTGCCTACTTGGATTACTTTTCCAAGAACGGAAAATGAAAGGACGCGAATAAAAAACTTATTTATGGAGAAATTTAATTTCCCAAGATGTTTGGGTGCAATTGATTGCACTCAAATAGCAATTATTGGACCTCCCGAAGAATATCCGGCCCTTCCATATTTCTGTAGAAAAGGCTTCTACAGTATTAATTGTCAAATTATAGTGAGCAGTGATCTAAAAATTTTAAATATAAATGCACGATTCCCTGGCTTCACGCACGATGCAGCTATTTGGCAAGCATCAGCCATAAAAACGATTATGGAGGACTTATTTGTAAAAGAGGATAATTCGCTACTGATTGGGTCCTCCGGGTATCCTCTGCAACCAGCGTTTGAAAATCCCGAAGACAATAGTCCGGGAAAGTCGGTACAATTTTTCGTTTATTAGAGCGAGAAACACCATTGAGGGCTTAAACGGTGTTTTAAAGTAACGGTTTCGCTGTTTGTTAAAACGAGCACTGCCGCCTAGACCGAGGGGAAGAAGGCGTCAGAGGGAAACGGCTTCTGCCACCTGTAAATTATAAATTTAAATAAAATAAACATAGTATGTATTACTGACCGCAAGTTAACACTTCTTGCGGAATCGAGCTACTGCTGCTGCATGGCGCTTCAGGCAAATCCCCAATTTCCCTATCGCCTGTTATCTCAACATTTTCAACCTAAAAATAAAAACATTTTATAAACCAGAAGAAAGATAATAATGTAGTTGCTTTTTACTTCAAGCATTTCTCTTGTGGAGAAATTCCTTGCCGCATTTTCTTTCCTCCGGCTCATGAGCAAGGACAACTCCAGCCTCTATTAAATTTGCCTCGCCTTCCACCGTTAGGTGAGAGAGCAGAGACAAGAGGCGCTCTTCTTGCTCGGAGAGGGACTTGGCTCCTGATCCCCCACTTGTGCCGGTTGTCCCATAGCGGACATCTCCAGCCCGTCTACGGACATTTGTTTTCATTTCACTAATGCTCTAAAAGCCAAAGAATTACTAAAATAAAACATATATGTATCTTACTACACACATCTTTCCATTACTTCACAGATTTTGGGGGCCCAATAGCATTCAGCGCCTTGGCCAACTCGTCCCATAACTTCTTAATATTATTTATATTGGAAGGAGTTATTTTTCCTCCCAATAAACACTTGTTCTCGCTTAAATAATTAATTAAAAACTCTTTTTTAGTTTTTTTGTTCTGGCTGAGCGCGACATAATACCAGCAAGTACGTCTCTCTTCAAAGTTCACGTGTTAAAGATGGATAGTTTCAATCTTTGAATAGTAATGAAAAAAATGACAGAATTTTGACTTTGACGTTATGTTTTGACAGTTGACATTCGCACAAATGTCAAATACGGTTAATTCTGCGCTGTTGCCAGATGTGAATCCGCCACATTTTAGAGGACCCTCTAAAATAAGTTCCTTTTAGCGGTCTTCTAAAATTTGACGTTACAGAATACCAGTTGTCGCTAAATATTTTAGAGGACCGTTAAAAATTATATTTTTAGCGGCCTCTAAAATTTAACGGAAAAGTTACAGAATAGCCCACTAAGACTGTTTCTGTGATCGATTTTTGGTTGATTTGTGTTCCGCATATTTCGATTGCCTTGATGGGTTTTTTGGTCGAAACTAAAATTTTGTTGTTGGGTAATTGTTTCACTATTTTGTAATTGTTGATTGCAGTGATGAGATTGCAGCTGGAAATGTTGTTGAGTTCACATTTGTCTTTTTCAGGGTTTTTGAATGCAAACGGTTTCTTTTTCGATATTTGAACATGCTTCGTCAGTCCATAATTCTCCTTTATCTCCTACCAGTCGGAATCGCTTTGGTGGAAATAGAATGTAGCTTTGGCTATTAGGTATAGGATAGATTCTTTGTTATGTAAATGGATTGGGATTTAAAATAGGGATGTATAATATACATGTAATTATTTGATTAACGGAGATAATTTTATATTTAGAAAATTTAATTGTTTTAAAAAGCTGTGTTGAATCTAATTCAATTAATTCGTCTTTTTTGTAAATTAGGCGTAAAGTGATTTATAATAGTAATAAGCTCGTTAGTTGAAATGATTTCTAGATTTGTGATACCGTTGAAAGCTAAAGTCATTGTTTTTTGAATATTCTGGATAGTGGTGAGAAGTTTTTCTACAAGATAAATGTTATATTGTATTAAAAACTGATCGCGAATTTTGGCATATAAATTTGTGATAGCGACCAGAGAATTATTAATATTTTGTTGCAACACATTCATATCTTTTATATACCGGTTAGTAATGTGATTAGCATATGACGTAAATTTGTCTACATGTTTTATTACTTTTTCTTGGTTTTTAAATAACGAATTTAAACTAGAATTGATTTCCTTTAGGTCGGTTTGATCTAGGTTTCCTGTGAATAATCTTATTGCAGACCCTAAGCCGTCTATGAGAGATGTTTTATATCTAAAATTAAATTTGCCTAGTGCATCTTTAATTTGTCCAGTTATATCTTTTAAGAGTGCTTAAATATTTGTTATTGTCTTTAGTTTTTCATTCTGAAATATAGCTATTTGATAATAAATTTTTATAACTAGATTCTACGTCACTAATGCCCGGTTTCACCAACGATGAATAACTATTTAATCTTAAATTATCTTTATTCTCTGGATAAATTTCATGGTTTTTGTTTCACCAACTTGAAATAGCCCTATTCATAGAGTAAATCAGAGAATAAGTGAACTCACCAAATTCGGCGAGTTAAATCTTTATTCAGAGATTTCTAACCTAACATTTGTCATTTTTATTTGACGTTTTAAACTTGTCATTTTTTGACGTATTAATTACCAATAATATAACAAATAATACTAATATCTTGCTACAGTGACAGTGTCAAAGTGCATCACATTTTCAATTACAATAATTATTTTGTGTAATCACCAAAAAAATGGACAACAGGTAAAAGTAAAATCGTAAGTCTTGAAAACAAAATTGTAAATTTAACGTATGTTAAATTTACATCGAGTGACGAAGAAGAACACCCTAGACGCCCCAGACAATTATTGCTTCGTCGCAATTTTATGGAGGAGTTCGACGAAGTTGATTTTAAAATCAGATTTCGGCTGTCGAAGGAGTGTGTGCGCGAAATTTTCAATGAAATTGGGGGCCACCTACGTCCGTTGAGCAACAGAAATAGGCCTGTAACCCCAATGATCCAACCGTTAATTACATTGAGGTTTTATGCAACAGACTCTTTTCAAATATGCATGGGAAGATCAATTTAACGTCTCCAAACCAACTGTGTGTCGGATAGTAAAGCGTGTAACGCATCATATTGCCACACTTCGACCACAATTTATGTCGACCGAAATGTCATTGAACGAGCATTTGGGGTTTTAAAACGCCGTTTTCCGTGCCTGTCGTTGGGAATAAGAGTGCATATTGACACAACTTTAGCAATTATTGTAGCAACAGCTGTGTTGCACAATATTGCTATCGACATGGCTGATGATGCACCATTAGACGACCCTGCTATGGGAGTACCAATATTTGACCAACCGGCTTAAGTTCTACAGGATGTGGTTAATAACAACATAGCTGTACGAACAGCATTAATTAATACCGTATTTGCAAGGTAATGTTTATTTATTATATCTACAAACTACATACTATCTAATTGTTTTTGCTTTATCGCGATTTCTAGTTTTTTTAATTCCAAGTCCGCTTCTTTGATATTGATCTCAATGCGTTCCTTTTTTTCTATCAGATTTATAATGGAGATTTGTTTCGTCAGTTTCTCTTTTTTTAACGCCTCACAACTTGCTTTCATTTCCTGCATGTTTTTTCGTCTCATAAACCCCAATCTTGCAGGTAGAGGAGGTGGCCTAGGTGGTGGCGTTAGCAACTCCGGCTCGCTCACTCTTGCAGCTGTGGGATGAAGCTCTTCCGCTTCATCGGACGAGACACTCAAGACAGGTGCCAAGTACCGCGAACAAGTGGGCTCATTGATGGGGCGCTCAGCAATAGTAGCCTGCATATCTAGAAAAACAGTTTTGTTTTAAAATAAATTTTACTTATTAGCAATATGGATGTCTATTTTTTTTACCTATATAATCACCTACCTTCTCTTTGTGCACTATAACCGGCATTACTATCGTACACATTCTGATGGCCCACTGCTTGTGCCCCCATCAAGGCCAGCACACGTGTGTCCGCCGCACTCAAATTGGAGGTTGTGGTCCCTCCGCCGGTTCGGTAGACTTCTACCTACAAAACAAAATAGGTGAATAAATATAATAATACTAATAAATAGTGCCTGATGCTGATTAATATACACTAATAATAATAATATTGATAAAAAATTCAACATACCTTTTCGTCGGCCTTATGTTTTTTCGCGGTTTGTTTGAGGCTCTTGTACAGCCACTTTAATTGGTTTGCGGATCGGCTACCGGTCCGCGACTGGCTGTTGTAGAGCCCCACAATTTCGTTCCACGTGGCTACTTTTTTGTGTGACGAAAGGGCATCCGTTTTTTTATTTTCCAGGATGTGGGTAAACCCTTCGACCACATTTAAAAGAGTTTCTTTGTCCTCTTCCGAATAATTTTTAGATATTTGCCGCTTGTTCTCCATTTTTCACTGCTGACCACCTCACACGCACAAAGTTAGGTTAAATAACGTCACTTCACGTGTGGACCTTGTGGTACATGTTGACACACGGCTGCCAACTTAAACATAGAAAACATAAATTTCCTAGATTTTTGTCTAGTCACCCCAAATTTGTAACTCGAGCCACAGCTAATCCTGGAATAACTAACTCCGCTTGCAAACGCGTTGGTGAAACGGAAACAGATTTATCTTTAGTTTAATCCGAGATTAATTTTATTCATGGAATAACTATTTCTCGATTTATTCCTCGTTGGTGAAACCGGGCATAACAGCCTTAGATGTCTTAAATCCGAGCGAACTGCGGCTGTAATAAACGTCATAACATTTCTAGGTATGTTAACAGCTATTATTCAATACTTGAGCAAGAGATCTATTTTACACCAGCTAATAGGAACGGTATGTTCCCTAACAAACTGCAATACTAGAACTAACTTATCCTAAATAGGTCATATTCTTATATACTAAAATAAGGTGAGATAACAGGAAACTATTCCTTTCTAAACAACTTATCAAATCAACTATCACCAGACAGTCAATGTATTTAGTCTAGGGGAAGTGTACATAATTACATATATATGTTAATATTACAGAAAAAATAATTTTTTTGAATTAAATAATGTAAGTTTATATTTAATAATTAATTTTCAGGTATTTCTATTTTTATTTTTTAGAGCTTTAAGTGATACAAAATACAAAAATAAACATTTTAACATGCCTAAAATATTTTAATGGATTTACGCATTTTTCTTAATTTTATTGTGAACAAAATTTGGAGTTAAACAGTTTTCTTTATTTAAATTACATCAGCAAAAATAAAATTTAAATCTAAGTTACATGCATGTTTGACCAAAAGATGAACAAGTTTAAAATTAATTTAAAATTATTTTATAAAATTAATTTCAAATTCCTAAAATATGAAGAAATTACATTTTTGTGTAAAATGTGTTGTAAATTAGCTGTCTTTGGAACAGCATGGAAGCTTCTGGTAGGATGTAGAAAACAGCAAAGCACGTGGGTTGTATTATACTACTTTATTGTTACATTCTTACCCTATGATGGTTACTGAACAACAGATGAACTTATATACCGAGTTTGTTGGTTGTCAACATGAACGCTGTCATTTTGACCATAACCATAGATCAAAAAAATATTTTTCTGTCCATTTTTTAAGATAATTTAAAAAATCCTTTTCACCTGCGTCTTCTAATATTGGAAAATATCTATTTTAAAGTTTGACAAATCTGTTTCCATTTACTGCAAGATTCGCTTCATGTCTTTTCATTCTTTTTTTCAATTCGGAGTTTTTTATTTTGGCTTTTGCTTGTATGTTCTAATTTTTAATCACAAGCCAAGTACATAATAGTCTTCTTGGTCGGTTTTCCACAACATTTACCCATGTATTAAAATATTTTGGATCATCATCAGTCATGAAATAGCGCGGTTTTATTTCTTCACCTATAATGTACCTAAAAATATTTCTTCTATTTGCTGATCAAATCTATTTGCTACCTATAAAAGCCACAGGAAAACAACAGTTTTTATCATCTTTCACCAATACAATTGTTAACTCTAATGATTTCCTTGTTTTAAACATGGATTCCTTAAAAACAGCCATTTATCACATGCCACTTAGAAGGGATGCAATTAAACGCAAATTATTGGAAAATGAAAAGAAGAGCGCATGGATACTTCTGAGTAAACGAGAGCGGCGTGTAGTTCCATCTTGTGTTGTCACGAAAATAAGGGAAAAATATCTGGATCAAAATAATACTTACCGTGGATTTGTGGCAGCAGAAGGCAAAGATGCTGAATATTTTGACTAGAATACTGAAATTGTACGTGGTGTGATAAGTATATTGTAAGACCATCATAATTTGTATTTCATAATAAAATCATTTTGAAACACGGTGTATAAAAATATTATGTAAAAAATCACATTCACATAGTTGTTTGTTCCATGAGTGAAAAATGCAATTCCTTGGTAACTTCAATAAGAGGACGCGGAATTGTCGCAATATTTTCTGGAATGTTTTTTTCCACTGCTTCAATTGATGAAACATTTATTTGACCTGTAAGCACAGAAAATATGCTGTTCATTAAATTATGCCTCCATGGTTTGTCGAAGTCTTGGCGAATAGATGCGTAAATCCATTTCTTTTGTGATTTAGAAAACAGCTGGCCATCTCTTCTTGTTTAGCTATTTCTTGATTTAAACCGCATCCGATAATTGTGATCTAAAATTGCTAACATACTTATGATAGTCATTCGTTGATACGTATAATGAAGCCTTTTTGGAGTATATTTTAGTCGTAGATTGTGATACGATTCCAAACCCCCTGTTTACAATACTGGTTTATTTGTTTTAAATCTTTCAGAAAAGTTTTGTTCAAAACAATTGCCTGTAATCTGTGATGGTCCGGTGATTCCTTGGTGATCCATAAAGTACTTTCGATTTTGTCTTGCGATAGGATCTTATGTTCACATTTATGTACATACTTGAAGGCGCCATTATTTTGCCATTCGTGTATATTGGCTATGTGATTTAAAACTGATTTATACTTCTAACACTTCTCTATTGGTTTCACACGTTTGCGCCGACCACCCTAGATTTACCAAGCTATAGATGTCTATGCATCCTACGGACTTGGATTTTCCAGTAGCAGCTTTTAGTTTTTTTGAGAAATTTTTGCCATGAGCCGTACAGCAAACTGATGGTCAATATGTTTAAATTTTGTTCTCAATAAAAGCCAAATACCACGATTCCTATCAGATAAAAATAAATTAATATTAATTATTTGATCAAGACGTGCTAGAACTATATCACATGCTGCTTTTTCTAAGTCACTTTGTATTTGTCCCTTTTGTACTATTTCAGTCTATGATTTGATTAGTATGCAAATCCATTATTGATTAAACTGCATATTTTGCAGAGTAACCTGGTGAGTCACATTGAGCATCTCCGCAGATCCAAATGTTGCTGTTTGCTTTTGTTTTTAGGAGGCTGTGATCTCCAACTATTTTTTGTGATTTGGATGCAATTTGTCTTAATAATGGTGCACAACCCTTATGACTTGCATTAAGATAAATATTTATTTCTCCACAAGATAATGCGATAATGTTTCTCGATTGTAACGCCTTAGAAGCTATACTTAATTCTTTCGCTTCTATCTAGGGCGACTCGTATTGCAAACTGTGTTGTCTAATTTGCATCGATTATTAAAATCACCTACTTAGCGATTCCTCGACTAAGCTGGACGACTTTAGCTAACCGGCTTTTGATTTCTTTAACCGCTCCTTGCGGGGTGTTGAGCGCAATAAAACTGTGCACAATGTGCCCAATTTCACTGGCCAACTTTTCCTGGATCTCCTCTTCAGCGGCTTTAGCAGCTGCTGAAGGTACTGGTCCAGCTTCATCAACACATTTCTGTTGACGTTCCTCTTTTTGAATTTGTTTAATGGAGGCTACTACTGGAGTAGTAACTTTCCCCCAATTTTTCGTAGGCACCGCGCGTGCTGCTTGAGTCTTTCTGACTCTTTTTGTGCAGTTTTTGTCTGCAGAGGTGTGAGCACCACTGCAGTTTGCACATCTTGGTGGAGTAGGCTTGTCTTTATTGCATAGGTCTCAGCTAGAGACGACACTAAAAAGCGCCCGTACCTCCGCATTGCCAACCTTTTTTTTAGGGGAAAAACGAAAAGTCACTAAATAGTCAAAACGAGTTTTGAATTTTTATCACTCGCCCCACGGGCGATTGCGATTTGTAAGAAGTAGATCGGCGTCATTAACAAGTTAATTGCGAGATAACGGCTCACGTGATCCAATTAAGCTTATCAGATTTTTAAATTCGAACGTTTATTCACAATTAAATATTTTGTAATCGATCTGGAATAAAATAAAACTCTTATCAAATAAACAACGTCTATTTCCACTATTATACTTTGAATTTATTTAAATTTTAGAGACATGTTTCTGGAATATAATGTTAATTTTATTAAATACTTTTCAATAAGACTCTAATTTTATCAATATCTTACTTTTTTGAAAATAATAAAATTATTAGACTAAAAATAAACATGATGCTCAAAACAATTCTCTATATTTTTTCCAATTCACCTGTCAATCCAATTCAAAGAACTTTTTAGAAATGCTAAATAATATTTATACAATTGTTTCAAATTTATTTTATTTTAAAAATGGTGTGTATTGCCTATGCGTTGATTTGGTAGAACAAAATAAAAATACTTGCAGTTACTATACATACATAAATGATATAATAATTACTTACAATAAATTATACATGCCTACACAATTATATACATATAAATCAAAATATTAAAACTAACACAATATTTGTTATTCTTCATGTGAATCTTCTTATCTGTAACACTGAGACATCAGCACAACATAATTTCAATTTGCTATTCACCTTTGCCGTTTTGCAGGATAATATTCTTGTTTTTCCATTTTTCTTTTATTCGATGCGGGAGCTCTGCTCTTTTCTTCTGCGTTCATTATTAGTTTAAATTTTTCGACTACTCTAGTGTGAGCTTCCTGGTCCAATCCTTTTAAAAAATGCATTATGCTGTCATCCTCAATGTTTCTTTTTGTTTCTTCATCAATTGGTAGATGTTCTTCAGTCGCAATCTTTTCTTCAACAAACGTCTTAATTTCCTCCTGATGATAACTCTTAATTTGGTATGGTTCTTTCTTCAACATCTCTACCACAGTCTCTGTAACATAGTTAGTACCTCTTCTCTGCTCATACATACATACCATGTGTATGTGTTTACACATGGTATTTCTCACTGCATGCTCCGGACATTCACATCGGTATCGATGCGTGCATACTTTGCAGACTCTACAAAATAGAGTCCTGCACTCATTTTCACATATCTCATTGTAAAATACTTGATAAAATTGATTACCTTTGGATGACTTTACCTTAAACTGTCCAAAATTTTCTTCAATTATAGCTGCTGTGCTCATCATAGCTTCTGCAGCTTTATGAGCTTTAATAACCATCCTATCTTGATAATTCCCCGCATTTGGCCGCTCAATGCTCAAAATCCGATGCCACATTTTGATGTCAACAAGCTCTTCTATGCTGTCCAACAGTTTTTCTATTGTTACTTTAGTTCTCCTCTTCAGCTGATTGCTCTTCAAAAAATTATTCAAACTCTCCACAGCCATATTGGTATTAACTCCAGCATTTTTTCTGTAACAATGGGCCCACATCTGAATTCTCTCTTCATCTATAAAGTAGTATCTAAAAGCATAGCAAAATTTAAGTAAGTACTTGCACTTTCTTCTTATGTAAAAACATGCCTTTTCAGGTAATTCAAGAAATCCATTTCATTAGTTTCTTCTAGTTTGTTTAAATAATTACTTGCCAAAAATTTAAACCTCTCCTCATTGCATTCATTCAAAATCCTCTTCATTTCTCCTTTCATTTCCTTTTTCATGTTGCCATCTTTAATTTTTGCTCTGCCCTGAATATTCCAATTTTTCACCACATGCCATGTACATAGTAATCTTTTTGGTCGATTTTCCATTATCTTTACCCACGCATTATAATATTTTGGATTGTCATGTGTCATAAAATATGTTGGATACAGGTTCTGTTTAATTTCTTTCTGAAGTGCTCCTAAAAAAATTTCTTGAATTTGAGTGTCTAATCTGTTTGATAAAAAGAAAGCCACCGAAAATCCTGCATTTCTGTCATCCTTTACTAGCATTATCGTTAAATCCATTCCTTTTTTGTTTGTGCAATGTGTCCCATCCATACAAATTATGTTGTGAAAGTTTAATAACTTATCTCTCATTGTAGAATTCATGAAACCTATAGCAAAATCTTCGTCCTTTAATAATTCATGTCTCTCTCCTACAAAATATAACCAACACCATACTATAAAGCTCCAACCACCATAATTATAAAATCCCACTCCATACCATTTTCTAATTAAAGTTGATTGTTTTTATAATCAATTTATTATCAGTGTCAAAAGTTCTGAAATTATGTTGGGATCATGTTTTATTACCGCCAGCGACAACTAATTTTGAATGGCGTTGCCAACATTAAAACTGTTTGAAAAATTGATTATAAAAAAATCAACTTCAGGTAGGGGTGTCCACTTTGAAAAAACATCGATGTTTTTTTCGATTCGATAAATCAGAACTGTACATCGATGTTTTTCGATGTATCGGGTGAAAACATCGATATTTTGTACTCATCGAGTACTTTTTTAGGGTTTCGTACCCAATGGGTAAAAACGGAACCCTATTACTAAGATTTCGCTGTCCGTCTGTCACCAGGCTGTATCTCATGAACCGTGATATTTAGGCAGTTGAAATTTTCACAGATTATGTATTTCTGTTGCCGCTATAACAAATACTAAGAAATAGAAATTACAGGATACAGACCAGATATACTACTTCAACACATTTTTTCATGCAAACCATCACTAATTCAAACATTGTTTTATTAAAAAAAGTAAAAGCCATGTATGAGAAAAATCTTTATTGTAATTTACATAAGAACAAAAAAAAACATCCGCAATAATTTTGCTAAGTCTGTCATGTCCTATTGCCAGTGTTCTTTTGAGAGACTTTGCAAAAACAACAGTTTATTTAAACGTTTGCCTTTCAGTCTATTTCGTTGTTGATTGACGATTTGTGCCGCTTTAGAAAACAATCGTTCAGATGGGACTGAAGTTCCTACCATGGTTAAGTATTTGTATGCAATTGTATGAAGTTTAGGAAGCTGAATCTTGAGATCATTCCAAATTTCTAAAGGATTCTCATTTAATCTGCCTACTGGGCTACGTAAGTAAATAGATACTTCATCTGAAATAGAATCGTCAGATTTAACCGTTTTCCAGCTCTTCTGGACTAATTTGTGGTGATCTTCCCACAGAGAAAATTTTTCTTCTGCTTTGTCCGACAGATCTGACGAATCAGATTCCCCAGACTCATTTTGTACTTTACTTTTCATCATTTCCTTGATTTTCGAAACAGCCATGGAGCAAGCGAGTGAGTCCGTGAAATGCATTTTCTTAAACCTGGGGTCTAAGATTGTGGCTATAGCGAGAGGAGTTACTCTCTCTATAACACCCATTCTCTTGTCAATCTCTTTCAGGATCAATGACTGCAATTCTTGAGCAAGAGATTCTTCGACTTTAAGAGGTTTAACTTTTAAAAGAAGACAATGGATAAGTGGTATTACTTTGCTACTAGTGCAGTACTTATCACCTGACACTTCCTTAGTTGCAGCTTCAATCGGTCGCAGAATTTGTAAAACCGAAGAAAGAATAGATAATTCTGACGCAGTTAGCATCGGTGGTGCATTTTTATGACGAATGATTATATTATTGACGACGCTGCGAAGCTCCAAAAATCGCTCGATCATATAATAAGTACTGTTCCATCTCGTTGGGACCTCTTGTATCAATTTCGTTTCTTTCTGGGTTGCTTCACGTAATTCGATACTGGCTACATTGCTTTGTTTAAACCAAGTTACTATCTCTTTTAGTTTGGTTATCAAGTTTCGCAGATTAGTACACTGCTGTATAGCATTTTGTGCAACCAAATTCAACGTATGTGCGAAACATGGTATATGCTTTTTTCCGAAAGCTAAATCAACAGCTTTCACCATGTTAGCTGCGTTATCTGTGACTACAGCTGAAACTTTGTCACTATCTATACCCCAATCAGCACAAGTTTTCAGCAGCATTTCAGCTATGTGTTCTGAAGTATGGCGTTCGTTTGACTCGTACACTCCAAGAGGGATTGAAAAAAGATCACTACCTTCACCGAAGTGTGCTGTTATTCCTAAAAAACTTCTCATGCTCATTGTTTCAGACCACATGTCAGTAGTAAGAGTAACCATTTCAATATTTGACACCTTAGCTTTGAAGACTGTTGACAATGCTGCGTATTTATCATCAACCCATCGAGTCAACGTTGTTTTACTAAGAAGTTTATAATGCGGCGCAAGAACTTTAACCAAACTGCGAAAGCCTTCATTTTCAACAATTGTAAATGGTTGATTGTCTTTACAAATCATATATATTAGGGCGTTGTTAATTCTTAATGTTTTATCACCTCTCTCTGAAAAAGCGTTAATATCTTCAAAACTTGACACAATAGACTTCTGACGTTTTGGAGCTGGAGGGATAGAAACACATACATCGTCTTTTGAAGAGTCACATTTTTTATCAGCATCACTAGTCGATTCCATTTCCATTATGCCAGCAGAGCTCGTTGATGTTGATGGTAGTGGATCAAAGCAATTGGAGACTAATTGTATATTTTTCTTACTTGCGTTGCTCTGAATATCGGATTTTTTAGAACATTCATTCTTGAACGCTTGAAAAGCAGCCTTATGTATATTTTTTAAATAACCAATTAAATTAGTTGTATTGCCACAAGATTTTATTAATTTTTGACAGAGTCTACATTTTGCAGAGTTATTGATTCCTTCAGTTTTATCGTAATACCTCCATACATCACTCTTCTTGGAAGGTGCCATCGTACGTGTTGTCAGACTGAAATAAAAATAGTTCATTTATTGTAGTAGTTAAAATCGATAAATTCGTCAATCAAAAATGTCACATCACTATCAAAACACACAAATAAATTTAGTTAATAAATACTGTGTGTGTTACAGCTAAAGTAATTTACTAATCTAATAATTATTAACACTGTTTATTCTGTCATTCAGTAAATTACTGATTTTACTGTTACTCTTGTTGACATGATAATACACGCAAAAAAGTCAATTATAAAAATTAGTAATTGACAACTAAAAATTTATAATGTGGTCACAATTTAATATCATTTCAAACAGTAATTTCGTGGTTTTATTGAATATATTATAACGATCTTAATTTGAATATTGAAATTTAAAGTTTATATGTAAATAAATCATGTTACAAGTAATAGAAATTACTGTTTGGTAGATAAAAAAATGAAATCATAATAATTTAACGTTTCAACTTCAACATTCGATGTTTGGAACATTTAAGTTTATAGTAAAAAAGTAAAAAAACATTCAATATGATAAATGAAATTTTCAATGTCAAACAATTGATTTTATATACAACGGTATATAATTATTACTTTCTTGAAATTGTCAAAAAGTATATCTTAAGCGCATCAGTTTTTATAGTTTGAAACAATAAAATTTTACTTGTGTTTGTAAGCTTTTAATGTATGTGGAAGAATTAACCTAAAGTATTACTGATGCGCGGCTATATCTACATGGCAAGATGTCGTATTTTATCATTTCAAACAATAAAATTTAAAGACCAAGAGTGACTATTTTCTTTCATATCAATATATTTTAGAAAATCATTCTTATACGTTTTTGCTTTCAATATTATATTATTTATGAGTTACCTTCTTTGATGCGGATTTATTGTTCAAACAATAAAAATCAATCGAAAATCCGAATAAAATTTATCATTTATTTTTTTGCGTGTAAATAAACTACAACATTATTATAACCTTACTTACTTACCTCAGTTCGATCGAATATGTGAGCTCACAAAAAGATGAGATTTTATTGTAATGAGTAGGTATATTAATATATAATTAAACACAATCCATTTTGATCTTATTTCGTCCACAAAACCAAATGTAATTCAATTCGTTATTTTTAAACATAGAAGCTCGCCGACTGACACGACATAAACAGTTTTTTTGTATTGTCAGTGATTCGTGCGCAGTGCTGCCAACATAATTTCGAAAATTTGACAGAAACCACATTTAAATCTTCGTAAATAGTCTAAGATTAATGAATGAAAATTTATTTTTAATAATTTGTAATCCTTCGAGAGCCATCTCAAAATTATTTATCATCATAAAAACTTTTCTATTAAAAAAAAATATTTTTGAAATCTATCACTTACAGATCTCGAGCCAATGAACAATGGCAACTTTCGAATTAAATTTTAGTGGTCAAACTTGAGTTTTTATGAAATTAATTGGTTATAATCGATTCGATGTTTTTCTACTAAAAACTGAAAAAACATCGATACATCGAGTATATCGAAAGCATTTCAAAACATCGGATCGATTCGATGTATCGCATTGTAAACATCGATGTTTTCAATGCATCGATGTATATCGAATATCCCTAACTTCAGGTCGTACGATTGCAGACACTGAGACATGAACGACTTATCATTTGCTGGCATCAAAATGTGGAATAAGCACTAGCAACAATCCATTATTCACACTGCTGATTTAGAATTTTTATAATAAAATTCTGTCATTTTAAAATGCAAAGTTTAAAATTTTATTAAAATATCAATCGTAATGATAATAAAAGATGGTTTACATCTACATTGTTTGAAATGACAGAAATTTGATGTTCACTATTGCGTGTCCGTAATTGTTCATTAATAGAAAACAGCCCAAGTCCTTCATAAGCTATGCCAATTAGTTAGGATTTATAATATCTAGTAAATTCTGCAGTATGATTGATAGTTACCTGGTTTTTTAAAAAAAAATGCATAATTTTGACTATTTTTATTCCATTCTTCAACTTTCAGTGTCACCGCTATCATTTCATTGTCATCTCTTTTTTTTCCAATATTGTGCTTTCTATATAAATAGTCCACATCCTTCCTGTTTAGCAAATGATTTCTCTCAAGTTTGAGTTGGTTTGGTTGTCTTGCATCTATTAGAATCCTGTCCGTTGGAATACCACATCTCAACTTCTTCACAATCTCTTCTTTTTCTATGTGAGTTAAGTGTTGCGCTCGTACTTCCTCTTCATGGCCAAAATGTGTTTTTTGGTAAGTTACTGTAACTTCACCTATAGACAAAAAATTCTTAATATCAAATGTCATCTATTTTATGTCACTACTTTTATTACCATTGTCAAACAATCCTACTATCAATTGTGACGGGCAAACACCACACATTTTAACTGTTCCTCCTGATTTTTCTGTTCTCTTGGTGTAAAGTTTTTGATATCCTTTTAATATAAGTAAGAATAAAAAACAAGAAAATACATCTTTCATATTTACCAATACCTTTCATATCACTTCTGTTGCAATTGTACTCCTTTTGTTTGTAATTTTGCTTCTGTCTAGTCCTTCCCGTTGCATAATTGCTACAAATTCTCTCCAATTGCATCCACTCTTCAAATTGATCCCTGGTGGAAAAAGAAAATACCGACTTTTGTAAACTTACCATGTGATGCTCTTCAATGTGGTTGTTTAGATCTTTAAAAGTGTCCAATAAAAGATCTCTACAATCTTCGCTTGGACATAAAATGTGCCTTTTCTTTTCGACTGCTTGAGTACCTATAGCTTGCTGGTGGATTTTTCTTACATGCCTATTCCTTGAAGAAGCTGTACTAAACTGTTTGCCACAATGCAGACATCGTTGCTTATCATCTAAACTTTCTGGAACTTGAGATGTGGAAGCCTGCGATAAATCCATACCTGTTTCAACCTACAACTTACAAATATTGAAATAAAATTATAAACAATATCCACAACAAAACACTGTTTTGTTCTAACGAACAGAGTTTAAAAGTTATCTAAAATAAATAATAGTTTAGGAAAAAATAAATTCTAATAAATCGCAATAATAGCTGTATGAAAATTTCTATCAAGCTAGCTTGGTAAAAAAATATAACAACTGGACTGGAACAGCAAAAAATAGCGCGAAAGCTTAGAATTGACAAGCAAGGTGACCAAATTTAGTGACTTTTCATTTTCCCTCCCTAAAAGTTTCATTGGCAATGCGGAGGTACGGGCGCTTTTTAGTGTCGTCTCTCAGCTAGTGGTGAGTCGTTCTTTCCGGAACTGTTATTTCGGAACGTTCCGGCGCAGGATCGTTCCGATTCGTTCTCTTATATTGAAAATATCAGTTCCACCCGTTCCGACGAAAATGTACGAATGAACACCCGAAGAAAACGGAACGGTCGGAACTCGGAACAAGATTAAATATTAAATGTGGAATCGGAATCACGTATTGCTATTTATTTAATCTAGAAGGTTAAAGTTTAACTCTTGTAAAGCTCTTGTACTAATAATAGATTTTTTTTAATTACTCAAGCATAGTATCAATGTATTTATTTTTATATTGTTTGCATATAAAATAAAAAAAAAAAATTAAAAACACATTTATTTACTTCAAAAAAAAAAAAAAATTAAATATAATTAATGAGCAAAATTAATAAAAAAAATAGAACAAAAAAAATTACTTAATTTTCCAGAAAAAAAAAATTAAATAATAAACATTATTATAAAAAATGAAAACATTACTTTCGATTTTACAAAAAATATATATATATTTTACAATTTTCTAAACAATAAAGAAAATATAAAATAATAGAAAAAAATTTTTTTACAAAAAAAAAATTTATAACTTTTCAGGCAAAAAAATAAATATGACAACTAAAAGTAGATAAAAAATAACAAATATATAACAAAAAAAAATAAAGTTCCTGATTCACTTGTTTCGGCGATCAGATAATAACTGCCCAGATTTTGAAAAAAGTTGTTCACAGGGCACCGACGTAGCCACAGTTCCAAACTTTTCTCTCACTATTTAGCTTAAGTTTGGAAAATTGTACGAGTTTTCTTTCCACCAATTCAAGGGATCTTCGGTCCTAGGAATTGGGGTCTCCTCTAAATATTGCTGTATTTCTATTATTGCCCTAGACTCTGCAGTTCCCGAGGGCTGATAAGTTTTATTTTTTTATCAAAACTTTCCAAAAAAGATTCGGACACGGATCCTCCTGATCCCGATGCTACCTCAGCAGCTCCAGCTGGTTCTTGAGTGGAAAAATTATGTCTTATCTTTAAAGACGCCGTCATTAAAGAAGTTACAATTTTTTTAGCCTTGTCAGCTACGCCTTCATTAGAAAATCCTAAGTTTTTAAACCCAGGATCTAGAAAACTAGAAATTAAAAGAGTGTTACTACTTTCCAAGCCACCCAGTCTCTTTTTAATGCCTTCTAAAATAAGACTTACTAGCCTTTTTGCCTGGAAAGAAAAAGACTTTTTTGAAAATGTCTCATAAATGTCTGACAGGCCATTTGTAATAATTATTACCGATGACGCTGTCACATAATTTTTTCCACTAATGAAATTTGTGACATTTTCAGCTGGTTTTAAAATTTTCACAACTTCTTTAAAAAATTGCCACTCTTCAATAGAAATAATGGGAAGATCTGCATCCAATAGCGACATTGTAGTCCGAATAGGCTCCTCAAGATCGGCAAATCGTTCAATCATATAGAAAGTAGAGTTCCATCTTGTAGGAACATCTTGCAAAAGTTTCTTCCCATTATTTCTATTTCCCAATCTTGCCTGTTGTTCTTTGAATTTTGCCGGTTGCCACTGAACTTCTTTTAAAGTGCGCCACCACAGTCTTCACTTTTTCTAGAATTGGCTTAATTTCTTTAAGTTTATCGTTTATAATTAAATTTAAAGTATGGGCATAGCATCCAAAATGTTTTAATTTTAACTCGTCCCTGATGGCTTTTTTAATATTAGCTGCATTATCAGACGCAACAAATAAAATTTTCCCGTCTAATTCCCATTCCCCTATTATTATTGTTATTTCAGTCGCCAGATTGGCACTAGTATGGCTCTCATTGAAAGCGGCACATTCTAATAAAGCCGATTTGACATTAAAATCGCTATCAATAAAATGCGCCGTGACAGCCATAAAATTATCTGTGTTGCGGGACGTTCAGTAGTTGAAGTTACCGAACTCACACTGCGGATAATTGTTTTGGTTTTCTGGTAAACTTCTTCGTAGGCCGCCGGCAAGAGCGAGCTAGAAATGGTTTTTCTAGATGGGAGTTGGTATCCCGGGTTCATGGCATTAGCAAATTTCCTAAAGCCAGAATCTTCTACTACTGAAAAAGGTTGAAAATCTTTTGTAAACAATAGCATTAGACTGTCGTCAATTACTTTCTGGGCTCCAACTTCTATTTTTTTTTGGTATGTAATGCCGCACATTAGTTTGCACTAGCACTTTTTTTGTTTTTTCTGCACTAACACTTACACTACTAGAACAAGACGCACTTGCCTGCTCTTGTCGCTCCTGATTTTACTCTCTACTAATGCAAAGATTTTGATACCATATTTATTAGGTTTTGACGGTATGTATTGTCTGAATGAACATCTCCCTTTGAAACCAGCCAGCATTTCATCAATTGTCACATTTTCTCCGAGTGAGTAGTTATTTTGACAATTATCTACAAAAATTGAAAAAACGTCTCGAATGGCAGCAAGCTTGTCAACACGTCTTCGGTCTTCACGGGTTGTTCTGTTGTCAAATCTAATTGCACGGAGAAATTTAAATCTTTTCAAGCTCATTACTAAGCTAAAATAGTCGTCACCCCATAAATCTTCTAAATTCATTCGATTAGCGTGAAATAGTCCGGCAAGGTATAACCGATAAAAGCTTTCAGTTCAACAATGTCCGTAAATCTAGCATCTCGTTCGCGTTTGTATTGTGGTCGAATAAATTCAATATACTCATTTGTGTGTTGAAGAATTTTGTCTAATACGAGGGCGGTTTGATAAGTCAGTGACTTTTTGAATAAAACAAATTTTTTTCGGCAAATAAACATTTTATTTTTCTACATAATCACCTTTTAGCTCGATAGAATACATGTAGTCCAGCGTTTTTCTAATTTTTGTATTCCCTCCAAATAATAGGTTTTCTCAAGGCTCTCAAAATACGCGTTTGTTTCGGTAATGACTTCTTCATTCGACGCAAATCTCTTACCGCCCAGCCATTTCTTTAGGTTTGGAAACAGATAATAGTCGCAGGGGGCTAAATCTGGAGAATATGCGGGATGGGGTAGCAGTTCGTATCTCAATTCATGGATTTTGGCCATCGTGACTAGACAAGTGTGCACACGTGCATTGTCTTGATGGAACAGCACTTCCTTCTTTGCCAAATGCGGCCGTTTTTGCTTCAAATCAACGTCGAATCTGTCCAAAAGCTTTGAATAATATTCGCCAGTGATTGTTTTACCTTTCTCGAGGTAATCGGTGTGAATGACACCGCGTGCATCCCAAAAAACTGTGGCCATGACTTTGTTGGCTGACAGACTCTGTTTGGCCTTCTTTGGTCCACGTTCACCCCGAGCAACCCACTGTTTCGATTGTTCCTTGGTCTCTGGCGTGTTGTGATGGATCCATGTTTCGTCCACAGTAACAAAACGGCGCAAAAATTCGTTCGGATTACGGTTGAACATCGCTAAACACTCTTTTGAAGTGGTCACACGATTGCGCTTATGGTCGAGTGTGAGCAATCGCGGCACGCATCTCGCGGAGAGTTTTCTCATGTCCAAATATTCGTGTAAAATATGATGTACCCGTTCAGTTGAGATACCTACAGCATGAGCCAACTCACGCACTTTCATTCTCCGCTCATTCAATATCATTTCCTGGATTTTATCGACGATTTCCGGCGTGATCACTTCTTTTGGGCGATCTGAACGTTCGGCGTCACTAGTGCTGGTACGACCACAACGGAACTCTGTAAACCACTTCTTAACCATTGAAATTGATGGTGCAGAGTCCCCGTAGTATTTATCAAGCCTTTGCTTAGTTTCAGTGATGGATTTTTTACGTAAAAAGTAATGCTTAATCAGCACACGAAATTCACTTTTTTCCATTTGCGTAAAAATTCACGAGGTTGTCTGCTTTGAATGGCTATCAAACACCAACTGCACGACGTAGCTTGCTCAAAATTGGACAGTTGCCCACTGATAGATTACAGTTGAGGGCTGCACTGTTGAATTTGGAGTAACTGCGCGGGAAATACAAAAAGTCACTGACTTATCAAACCGCCCTCGTATGTTATCATTTATGAAACATTTCCAGCATTCCTAAATATTTCTGGCTTCTTTTCCAGCTCCTGCCACTCCTGGCTGAGTAACTAGAACATTCTGACTTTTACGTCTAAAACGTTGTAAAAATGGAGTTTTTTTTCATTTGGTAGAATTGTCTTTTCCAATAAAATAATCGTCTTTCCTTTCTTCATTTGATAAACTTTCTGATGACAAAGCGTCTTGAGCAGTGTCAGAATTTTGATCTCGTTCCTCAACATTATCTTGAGCATCAGTATCGGTTTTGTCTTCAAATTCAATTATATTTTCGTCGTCGGACTCCATCATCATTTGTAGTAAAACCTTGGCATCATCAGGGCTCTCTGGATTATATTGGGTGTCTCAGAAGTCGCGCACCCCATTGTAGGGATCGAAAGAGAAAAATATTCTAAGACGAAAAGTCCTGAGCCATTTTTTAATCAGACGCATAGGTAATTAATTATTAATTAATGAAAGTGACCAATCAGGAGCGCGCGACGTGCAATTCAGCTCTGGCGTCTCACTCTCGCGTCTCTTACCGCCTTCTCACTCACTTTTTATTCTTCTGTCGCGCGCTCCTGATTGGTCACTTTCATTAATTAATAATTAATTACCTATGCGTCTGATTAAAAAATGGCTCAGGACTTTTCGTCTTAGAATATTTTTCTCTTTCGATCCCTACAATGGGGTGCGCGACTTCTGAGACACCCGATATAATCTTTGAGTTCTCTTCATCTGTGAACAAGATTTTTATCTAGTAATAAACAATAGATAACGTAAGTAGGCGCAATTAATCTGATAGATTTATCATAAAATACAGATGCTAAATGCTACATTTGAATACTAAAAATTAATGTCATAATTACTTTTGGGATGTATTAAGTGCTCGTACTCTAACTATACCTAAGCTGATAAAAGGCAAAAAATACACTGAATGGGCGCAATGAATCTAGCAGATTAAACAAATCACTGTAAAGTACACATACACGCTGAAAAGGTCTAAGTGCGACTGTCTAATAGGTCTGTCCTATGCTCTAGTGCACATTTCATGCACTTAAAGTGGACACCGCAGCTAAGCTGCACATGCCCACACTTTTGGCATTTGTGACATTGTGTCACTCTAGATTTTCTATGGTAATTATCGACTGTAACGGTTAAGCCGCATAAGGTATTTAAATAGGTTATTTGGTCTTGTCCGCTGTCCCAATCGTGACAAGAAGCAGTGGCGCGGGCACTGCTTTCTTCGCATTCATGCGAATGACCTTAATTATTTTAATTGAGTGGTCTTGCTCAAGCTCTATTTTAATATCATTAATATTTAATTCTGAGGGAACGCCTCTAATTACCATTTTGGCATTTTGCTTTTTAGGAGCATTTGGTATTCTCCCTACCTTTTTTTTTCTGGTTGCGCCACTGGAGGGTGTTATTTGCGGCGTCACAGGAGCTTTTTCTGGAAGATCACTTTCATTTATCTTCCTTTTACTGGAAATTCTCCCCAATAGGGAAGCGAACTCTTCCTGGGCTTTGCGCACTTGCTAAAAGCAAGTCCGCCAAGGCACTTGCACTATCTCTATCCATTATGATAATGTTTAAATTAAATTTATTGCAGAGCAAAGCAAACACGTCTGCTTCGTACCGCTGCACAATTTGAACTGCCCAAGTGCCCACAGGTTTGGCATTGTTTGAATAGAGGTAAGAATAATTCGTACCTGATAAAGATATTGCTCTCTAACGGCAAACTGTTTTGTATTTGTTACGGCTTCCTTTCGTTACACTCATTTTCACTGCTAGAATTTGAATCCATTTTACAATCAGATGAATAAAATAAAGTATCCAGATTTTTTCTTGTATCAATAATGTTTTTGTCATCAAAATATTTTTTTATATTTTGGAAAACTTTTTTGCCCATGTCACACTGAACACCTACAGTGTTCTTAACTTAACACGTTCACTGTCCAGTGACCCACATGTGGGTCATAGACGGGTGTATTCATACGTCCTATGACCCACATGTAGGTCACAGCCACATGCATTTATATTGCGATATTTAAGTGTGGACGTGTGAGTTATACATTTATTTCTAACATAGAATTGTGAACAATAAAATTTGGAGAATTAAAAAAAAAACGGTCGTTCTAGGATTAATAGAAAATAATTCACAAGTATTACAATTTATTTAATTTTTACATTAATTATTATTTATTTTTTCTAATAAAATAACGTATTTTAATGGTTTTCAGCATAGCAACTGATGCAAAAGGCTTGATTACACATAGAACAAATTGTATTTACTTTCTTTGCTTTTAGAGCAGCTTCTTTAGAAGACGAAGTTGTTTTTAATTTGATGTAACAACCGTGACATCTTTTTCTAAAAAGCTTATTATCTGGGCCTCGTGGCAACTCTTCAAGTTTATGAGTCGGAGTTGTACGTTTGTTTTTTGTTGGTACATCTTGCTGCTTTGATGGTTCTTTAGCTATCGTCTCAGGAAGAAGGCTTCTTATTAAAGATTCTCTAAGTTTTAGAAGAGTTGAATGGTTATCGACATTTTGTAGTTTATTGAACACAAGTTGTGTGTTTACATCTAATGTCCCGCAAATAACTTCGATAGCAATTTTTTTGTACCACGTAATTGATTTCCGAAGGGATGTGTAGTAGCTAGAAAGTTGATCGGAAATATCCACTCCTTGCTTGCCAGCGTTATATTTGAGAATTGCTGAGGGTTTTAGCTTTGCAGCATTACCTGCCCTGTCTCTGCCCACACTTTCCATTGTCTCATCATGACATGTAGATAAGATATACACATCTCTCTGGTCTTTCCATTTCATCATTGTAATATAGTCATTTTGCTTCGCAACTAATTGTACTTTTTTCAAATTTTGTTTTGCAAGATCTGTTGGTAGCTCTCTTCTGTTTTTTCTTATAGTACCTAACAAATTAGTTTTCCTTTTGTATAAATAAGTTGCAAGTTCCAAACTCGTATACCAGTTGTCTGTTATAACCAGACGACCTTCATCAAGCAATGAATTTACTAACTCTACTACAGTTGATCCAGGAAGATCTAAACCTGGTAAGCGATTTCCTTGAGCTGCATAGATTTTGAAATCCCACGTATAACCTTCAGGAGTGCAAACTTTATTCCATATTTATGAGCTTTGGCAGGATTATATTGGCGAAAAGACAATCTTCCTCTAAATGGTATCATTGTCTCATCTACTACAACAGTTTGGCCTGGAGCATATACAGCTTGAATATTTCTTGTGAGAATATTTAGCAAAGGATTTATTTTAGACAATCTGGTTACGTTTTGTATTCTGTTATCTACGAAATGCCAGCATTTTAATAAAAGACAAAAACGATTATATTTAATGGTTAATTTATGAAATATATTGTGGTAGTAAATTGAGTCTGTTTTCCAATAGCTTTCAATTGATGGAAAATTGAGTAGTCCCATTAACATTAATACACCTAAATACATTTTTTATATTATTTACATATATGTTATTTCTTTATACCTTACCAATAAATTTGAAAATTTCTTCTTCGTTAGTATCATACCATCTAGAAATTCTAGCGGAACGAACCAAACGTTTCTGGTCAGCCAGATTTTTTGCGTAGCGATTTGTTTCAACTATAGTTAATGAATTTTAAAGAAAAATGATTTTGAGAGGTTTTAAAAAAAATTTTATTAAGAAAAAAAAAATTAATTGTTAAAATGTATTTTTGAATCTCTTATATAATAATTATTAATTTTTTTTATTACATTTTTTCTTATTCCGTTGCTTCTTCTCCCCCTCCCTCGCCCATTCCTCACACCTCTACCTCTCTCTTTCTTTCTTCCTCCCTCTCTGTCTCTTTCTCCCCTTTCGCTTCTTTCTTTCTCTTCGCTTCTTTCTCCCCATTCGTTTCTTTCTTCCCCTTCGCTTCTTTCTCCCCCTTCGTTTCTTTCTTTGTATTTTCCATGATTTTTATTATTATGATGACTTTCATCTTTTTGATGATCATCATCTACTACAATCATCTCTTTTTCTGATGAAGCGTTTTTCTATTTAAAAATTCAAAATAATTTTAGTACAAATTTATATTCTAATAAAGAATATATTGGTTGATAATAAGATTTTTATGTAGTTTTTGCAATATGATAGTTCCTATATAAATATAAGTATTATGCTACACAACAAGTTTTTGAATTTTTTTTTTTTTAAAATGAGATTTTTTATATTATATTCATCGGGTACACTAAAATAGTAACTTAAAAATAATTAATATTGATACAATACACTCAATGGGGCTCTTAACACTTTTAAGCAGCAGTATATGCTGCCTATAACCTTTTTATTTGATGTTAAATGAATAAGTTGAATTTATAATTTTTTCAAATTTTGATATCTAATAACATTATATTGAAAGAGTTTCATCTAAACTGGCTAAAAATTTGGCTTTTTTTAATCAATTTTAAAGAAAAATTTATAAAACTTACTGAATTTTCGGTTGCTTCCGCCATTTTCTTTTATAAACAAACTTTGCCGTACCTTACTCTATTTTTTTTATCGATTACTATTTGAAAACAACCATAGAGTTAATTTTAAATATTTATTAATTAATTTGTTTTCAACAATTATAAATTACAATTTAAATAAATAAACAAATTATATATTCTCAATAAAAATCGAAATTTAAACAAAAATTTTGCCAATTTTAAATTATGTAAAATTCTCTGCCATATTCTATATTCATAGAATACAGCTTCTATATTGATATATCTTCTATGGTAATATAGTCATTAGCTGTCATAAATTATAACCACAGAAAAATAATTTGTATTGAAATATTTATGTTGTTTGTCTTTTATTATAAATAAAATAAAATAGTGTTTTTTTTTCGGTAAGTCTTTATAATTATATGAATATGAATATTATTTGGTGAACTGTCCGAAAAAAAAAAGTTTTTGAGGTTATAATTCCTAAATTTTTTATATTCTTCTATTATATAGAAATACTATATAGAAAATTATAAATTTCTTAATTTATTATTTCAATATTATTCTATTAAAAAAAAGTTTATTAAAAAAAATGTTCTAATTATTATTTTATAATAATTAATAATGATTTAAATTTACCGCGCTATTATCTGTTACTTATGGTTACTTACTATTTTTTTTAAAAAAATAAAAGAACTATTTATTGATTTTTTCACAAGAAAACCGTTATATTTTGTTAGAAAGAGTTTTTCGGTATTTTAAGAAATATTTTATAAAAATCTGATAGGTATGTGCTATATTTAAGTTATTTTATGTTTTTATAAATGTAGAATACTGATGTAGTTGAAGGTTTTTTAAAAATATTTAATTTTTAACATTGCTTTATAATTTCATGTTTGAAAAATTTAGGAAATAAGCAATTTTCATCTAATTTCCATAAAAATAGCTTTCTAAAAATGTTTATTCATCATCTACTGAATACTGTATTATATTAATTATAAATTTTATTGAAACAATTTCATAAGTCTATGGTAATAAAGTCATTAGCTGTCATAAATTATAATAATAAAATAAAATAGTGTTTTTTTTTTGGTAAGTGTTTATAATTGTATGGATGTTATTTGGTGTACTGTCCGAAAAAAAAAACTGTCGTTAGGTGGAGCAGATGCTATATATAAATTCCTTGGAGATTTTCGTATTGCAATTAGAGGAACCCCCTCTCTTCTAATTGAAACTAAATCTCCATCATCATCGCTACTGTCTGGGTAAATATTATGTCTTGGTGGAGGACAATATACTATTCCTTCTGGTGGTGCTCTAGAAGGTCCAGCTATTTGTGAAGTATGAAGATTTGGATTTGTTATTCTTTTTTGGAAAGAATTTGAATTTTCTTCATCTATATAAATAAAAAAACAAAAAAGAATAAATAATTTCTTAATTTTTTAATCAAATTGTTTTTTTGTTCCATAAATATTATCGCATAATTTTTTTCTTTATAATACGATTAAAACATTTTTGTTTTATTATTAAAAATAATTACGTAAAAATTAAATTGATATATTGTTTATAATAATAGTTATTATGCATTTATTACCTTTGTTTCCAACACCGTGTATCTGCTGCGGTAGAGGTACACACTCTATTCCTTCTAATATAGCTGGTTTCTTAGAAGAACCTGGATTTTGAGAGGTATGTAATCTTTTATTATACCCTTCTCTGTCTATATGAAAAAAATCATACCTCAATATTAAAATAAATATTATTGATTTAATAATTCAAAGGTTCTCTTAATTACCAACAGTTTCCAATGATACATTTTCCTCTAACGTTGCCGAGATCGGCGATATAACATCTGCAGCTGCTGTTGATGCTGGCTCTATAGTAGAAAAATATAAAAATATAAAAACATTCAAAGCTTTTTATTTCTACAACTTACCTTTTTTATTTTTCGAATTTTCTCCCTTTTTCGCTTTAGTAAAACGGAATTTTCTTGGCATTTTCTTGAATAAAAATGATTAATATTCATATAGTAAATCTTACATTATATTATTATTAGTAGATGATGAATCAACATTTTTAGAAAGCTATTTTTATAGAAATTAGATGTAAATTGCTTAATTCATCAATTATTTGAAGATGATGGTTTTGAAAATACTCTGTTATATGGGTCAGGTTGGAAAATGCTATTTCAATGTCATTCTGATGGTGTTTAAGCACTCCTTTCATGTCTTCGATGTAATTTGATTAAGAGGCTGACTGAACTTTTAGATCATCAATGTCAGATGTTAATGCAACCCCTCCTATTTTTTGATAAATCCATTCCATGAATGGCAACACTCTATGTTCCAAGCTTCGTTTGACCCCAGTTACAGTTGGACGGGCATTATTCCGAAGTAAGTTGTCTAACAGCCTATATAGGGATACAAGTCTAGTTTTAGGGAAGTCTTTAGTCATAGGATCAATTGGGGGATTTTTGATCTTAACAAGTGTTACCTTTAATTGGGAAGTAAGGTCTTCTTCTCGTTGATTTGAGCACCAGTTGAGACCTTCATTGGTGTCAAGGAACTTATCAGTAAGCTAATGATTGAGAGAACGAGAATTTCAACCATTATACTCATGATTTTACAAAAGAATTCAAATCAACCGTAAAAAAATCTTAAATTAATATTCCTTTATTTACATTATGGTGTAATGGTATTCCGATAGGGAACACAACCGTGAATGCGTGTGGTGTTTGCTGCTCGGTGAATTATTACGGTTTCTTGGTCTTTGATAATAATTGGCTGTGTGCCATTTTTCCAACTCTACTAGTCGCCGAAGTAACTGAAGCGGGCCAGCGTTTCTTGTAGGTTGGTGACTGAATTAAGTAGGGAACCAACAATAACTACAGTGACGACGCCTGTAAGTAAGGTTGCAAGGACTGGCCGATTGGCGGATATTAAAACAAATGAACAAGTATAGAGAGAGAGCTCTCAGCGCGGCAACCAAGAGCGAAATAGAAGAAAGGAATAGAAAGAGAGAGAAGAGAAGTGTGATAGTAGAGGGGGGTGGAGAAGCAGGGGAAATATTCTCGCGGTTGAAGAAAACGGTAAGATCGCCGAAAGGGGATAAGAGAAGAGAACGAAGGCGTTAGAGAGCAATTTTACCTATTATAACCCGGGCTAGACTTATTCAGTCTTGACTTATTCAGTCAGGTTGTCGGGGTGGTCGGATCGCTCTATTACGGAAAGCAGGGAACTGTAATCTCCAAATAGGGGGTGGTTTTCGAGGTATTTCATCAATTCCTAACGCATTGCAATATCTGCGTAGGGATGGGCTCATCGTTGGAGTGAAGCCCATTTGTAGTTGATTACTGATGATATCATAGAATTCTTCATGTACTCCAAATGTAGCGAGGAGAAGACTTGAAGCTCTAGTTGCATATTCATCAAAACTTTTGTCTGGATATTCTGGGTAGCGAAGAGAAGCCCAAAATTCGTGCTCTGGTTTGTTAGGGATACCGTTAGATATCTTATAACCAAGAAATTTTACATTACTTAGGTTTGTTTCATCTGGTGTTTTCTCAACATTGACAATCATACCTAAGAGTTCAACATATTTAGCGAACATATTTAGATCAACAGACTTATTCAGTCTAACTAAACTGTCATCACCACAGACGATGATATCCTCGGGTACGCAGCCGCACTTCTTCAGTGCATAGACAGTCACAATCCAATTAACGACACTATCAATAATTTGAGTGAAGTAACTGCCGCTAGCTACGCCGCTAGATTTTCTGTATCTTGTAACCGTGAAGTTACACAAGGGGAAAAGGGGAGAAGGGAATAAAGGGAATGGGAAAACTCGAGGACAGGCTAATCTCGGCTAGCTTTACCTTGTTCAAAAATTACCCGGTAGTTCAGCCGTAGAGGCGTGAATCTAGGAACACAGGTGGTGGATATGGCGCCACTCAACCTAAGCGCAGACAATAGCCGAAATTAGCCTCCCTTTAGCCTTTTAGGGGTCAAGACCTGCAGGCTAAACAAAAGCTACAGTAAAATAATATTAATATATTGAATAAATAAAAGAAAATACAACAAATAAAAAAACTAACTGATAGCAATAAGTGATATTGGCCTCAAAATGAAATAAAATAAAAAAAAGGTAAATCCAGAATGTTCAAATAATTAATTAGTTCTAAATAATTCAAATAAAATTTTATCACAATTTTAACACAACTTGACAGGACTCGATGCAGTCTGAGTTAGACAAGACAATTCCCTTGAAGTTAACTCAAGCACCTCTTACAGGTTGTCCTGATTACCACAAACAATAAAGGCAATAGTTTGATGAAACAAAATATAATAAAAGGAAGGTTTTCTTCACTTTAAAGGTGTCGTTCAAAGGCTTACTAACATTCACACATTCATTCTACCTTTCATAGACCTTGAACTAACCTTATCTGCTGTTTCCGTTGGAGATGGTTGTTTTGCAGTGGTTTACTCCTCGGAAGCTCGATGGTAAATAGCAGGATAACAGGAGGAAGAGATCGAGTGCCGCAATTGAGTCGTCTCTCGGCTTGACCCTAGACTTGCCCCCTTCTAACGTCACGTAATCGCGAAAATGGTAAAGTCGTTATCAAAACGTGGCTTCAAAGCCGTACCAAATTTCTTGTCAAAAAGTCGTGAACACACGTAATACCCACTACCGGGTTTATTTGACTCACTACTTGGCGTAGAAGGGTACACTAACACTACGTACGGTGGCGGACTTGAAGTGAAACATGGACGCTATCACCACTCCTATATATAGAGTCGGTATCTTTCCCGCTTAAAATCTGGTAAATTCTGCTTTACTATCGGATTATTCTTTTCCTATCCGTTAAAAACTACCTGGGTTTTTTTTCCTGGCCAATAAAAAAAAGTTAGCTTGCTTTACTTTATATACAGAGTGTTCAGAAAAGACAGTTACTCGAAAGACATAAATTGTCTTAAAGGCGTCGGGTCTTCGCAGTTCTAGACTAAATCGATGACAGCAAATTCGATAGTGCACAAACTAGCGTCATGCAATGCGTAGTTTACCGCAAAATGGCAAGAAGGCGCTTATTTATCGTAATTTTTGGCGTGTGCTGCAATTCAACCGTTACAATCTTTCACCGTTTGAAAGGCGAGTGGGTGTTCGTATAAAGTAGTCAATGAGATACTTCCAAGCTTTGTAGAGCCCGTCAATATCAGGAATTCCGCTATCACGATAACGTGTGAAGTCAATATTCAGTGTTAAGATTTGAAATGCGATAGTAATCAACCAGGATGGAATTGTCTTATCAAAGCTCTTGAAGTCGGAGCTTAAGTAAGGACCAGAAATACCAAATCTGCTAAGCAATTGAGGGGAGTAGGGGAGGACAATACGGAGATAAAGTCGCAAGTGACAGAGGAATTATAAAAAATAAGAGAAGAATTAAAGAGGAAGGAGGAGCAGCGGGAGAGGGAAAAGAAGGAGATGACGGAAAAAATAATGCAAATAGAAGAAGATAGGATGGAGCTGGAAGAGAGAAGAAAAAGAAGCCCTGCTTTTTTTGTTAAGCGGAGTTAACATTCTAACTTTAGACAACGTAAGATACTTAGAAGATGTTGCTAATAATGTAGAGACTTTCACGTCTGCAGTTCCCGTTGGTTCATCAATGGCTTGTTCTTTTGTTTCACTTCTGCCGTCCTGAGTCTCCGCATGGTTTTAGAGAGAACTTGCTATTATCTTCATTTTTTCATATGTATGGTCGCGGTCGAACACCTAATGGGGTTTTTGCTGAGAAGGGCCCGCATCTTCTTCTACCATTGCATATGTGTGGTCTTGTGCAAGCCAAAGTAGGATTGCATAAAGCTGCAAAAGTAAAACTATTCAGTATCAAAACATGTGCCTGTAATTATTACGACTACTCCAGTGTTTCTTCTTTACTACATGCAATATGTGGTATTTTTGTTCATTTTGTTGACAGCACCTAGTCTAAGTGCTAAAAAAATTGCCTCATGAATGCCTGCGGCAAAAGGAATTCTTGCCAACATTTTTTGTAATGTTATTCTAGACGGCAACAACAAAATCAAGCACAAAAATCGGTACGCCGAAGGGTTTAATTTATACAGGCCCAATCCTAGAATTTTGTTTTCTAAATCATTTCTGCGTGCCTGATTTTTTTTTCCGATTGCTGCAATTTGGTTTTGGCAAAAATGTTTTGCAATAGAAGTCATGTTGGAAAAAACGTTCATTAATGCCTGCGGCAAATGGAATTCTTGCCAACATTTTTTGTAATGTTATTCTAGACGGCAACAACAAAATCAACACATTTGCTGCAATTTGGTTTTGGCAAAAATGTCTTGCAATAGAACTCATGTTGGAAAAAACGTTTTGAGTACAACAACGCTCAACTGCTTTTATTATTGTCTTCAAACTTAGCTTTTGTTAAGCGGGCAATCTTTCTTTTTAATGGCGTGGCTGCATGGTAAAAATACTGTGCACTTGGAGTTAACCGACTTTAACATTCTAACTTGAGTCAAGGTAAGAGGCTTAGAAGATGTTACTAATAACGTTGAGACTTTCACATCTGCGGTCCTGAGTCTCGGCATGGATTTGGAAAGGGTAACTTGCTGTTATCTTCATCTTTGCAAATGTATGGTCGCCATGGCCGCAGTCGAACACAGAAGAGAATATTTGCTGAGAAAGGCCCGCATCTTCCTCTACCATTCCATATGTGTGGTCTTGTGCAAGTCAAAGTAGGATTGCATAAAGCATGTTTTTCAAGCAAGCCACTTTGATCAAATATAGCTCGGTCTGATACTCTTCCACCATACGCAGTCCTCACGTAGGTCGATCGAACACTACCAGGGGGTCGATTCTGTAACTTGTTAGAATATATTCTCAACGAAAAGTAATGACGTCAGACGAAAAGTGGAAGGAAGCGTACAATATTCAAATTTTGGGGGAAAATAGGGACTTGTTGTGTATGTACGTAGGGGAAAATAGTGTTTTATTAAAAAATATTTCTATTGTGGCAACTAGTGCCAGAAGGTCCTGCAACATCAAATTCTATTTGATGCAACAAACCGAATTTGACTGTTCTGTTGAATTTCTGGAAAAAATAAGTCTATAAAGTTTTATACATTAATACATATCAAAAGTCGTCGCTGAAGTCTATTAAAATCCAACTAAATACCTAGAAGTAGTTTTAAACTTGTTGGAGTTCATATGCTGAACATGATCCCTTGATGCTATTATGCAGCTCTTCACAAGACTGCATTGAATATTACTTTTCTTCCTGGAAAAACGAATGTATACCAGTTAAACTGTAATTTGTTTTTGATGAAATCATGAGTACGTCACTAGTATTTGCTTGAACTTTTTTGTCACTGCAGTCCGAAGTGCTTATCTACCTGACTTGCTACATTCTTCATCTCTACCTTATGACTGAGTCCATTGCTAGTACAAACTTGTAATTTGAAATTATTTTTCAATAATAACAACCTGTCAGCAGCATTTAGTTCTGATCTTTCCAAATGGCTGACGTCATCAGTTTTATTTGGGGGCATCTGTGACACTTCATTAATTGTCGATAAGCATTTCTTGTGATAGTTATTGTGTTTTTGTTTTATTATATTTTATTTGTTCGAGGGATGTTCCTTGTAAGACTATTCTATCAAAAAATGTCGTTATTTACAAAATAGCTATTCGCTCTGAGGGAAGGCATGGTAGGGGAATTTAAATCGACTGAAGCGTTCGCAGTGGTCACTTTGAACATTACGGGAGGCTACTATAACCGAAATTGTAAACAAAAACACGTAAAAATATTTTTTTTCGTTTTAATTTAAATAAATTAAATTAAAATGAGACACCAAAGTTGTTGTGTAGTGAATTGTGAAAATACAAGCAGAAAAAGTCAGTGCAAATTTTATAAATTTCCTACCGCTACATGGAAAATAAATCAACGGAATCAATGGATAGCTGCGGTTAAAAAGCTCAAGTAAGTAGTACAATAACCTTACTGTTATCAAAAAAAAATAATTCGGAGTGTTATAAATTTTTGTAAAATTGTTAAGTTTAGCAAACGTAAATAATTTTTTTTTTGCAATTCTGTAATAAAAAAGTAAAAATAAAATTTACAAGTGATTGACTTGTTATATTATAGACATTTAATGATTAAAAGAAAAATAAAAGTTATCACAGAGTGAAAAAAGTTTGATTTTGCAAACAGTTTAATTAATACTGTGCTAAAATAATGAGAAATATATATTTATAGCGTTGATGGATCAGCGTGGGTTCCCAAGCCATATGATTGTATTTGTAGTGACCATTTTATTGGCGGTAATAAATCAGAGGAGGAGTTGAGTCCTAGCTACATTCCAACAATATTTCCTTCAATTTACAGAAACAAGCGTTTAATAAACCGGCAGATAAAAAAATCAGCTCCAAAATCAAGCTCTGAACTCACTGCATTAGAGTCGATGGAAGTGATAAATGAATATGATAACCCTCCGATTGTGTCTTTAAAAGTTGACCAAGAGTGTCAAGTTGATTTTTATTCAAACTCTGATGTCAATTCTCAAACGGTTATTTGCAATCGTTATGTCACAAATGATTTTTGTCATGCTGAAACTCAGACAGAAATAGTTGAAGATACTAGGCCGATAAAAATTCATGCTAGTAATAAAAAAATTGTTAACAAAGAATGTGGTACTGATCAAAAAACGTTTGCTGATAAGGAAAGTCAAGTGGATAATAAAATCTTCAGAGGATTCGCATCGGTGACAAAAGATCAAGAAATCATCGATCTGGCCGGTGTATCATTCCCAAAGTTTAATTTCTTATTGAGTAGACTATGTACACCTACGCCACGAAAATACATTGTATCAAAAAAAGACCGACTATTAATTTTTTTAATGAAAATTAAAACTGGATTAACATTTTCGGCACTTGGTGTATTATTTAGTGTTCACAGAACAACAATTTCAACAATTTTTTATGAAATCCTACAACATCTTGCTAGTGCGACAAGAAATTTAGTATTTTGGCCAGATATAGACGCAGTTCAAGAAACAATGCCTGATAGTTTTTTACCTGATTATAATAACACTAGAGTCATAATTGATTGCACTGAATTTCGAATACATATTCCTACAAGTGTCGACAACCGTGTTCTTACTTACAATACAAAAAGAATTTCACGGCCAAAGTTCTTATTGGTATAACTCCTGGAGGACTTATATCCTTGAGATCTGACGTAGCTGGAGGACGGAAATCAGATTCCCAGCTTACGATAGAGTCAGGGTTGTTGGATTTATTGGAGGATGGTGACATAGTTTTAGCTGATAAAGGTTTTCCAGATATCAAAACAGTGATTGACGCAAGTGGCAAGAAAGTGCAAATGGTAATGCCGCTTTTTCTAGAGAAAAAAAATGAATTTTCAAGTGAAGAAACTCAACAGACATACATGCCCGTTTGCACCGTTCAAGTTAAGCAACGCTTAACCCGAGTTAAGATAGGATTCTGCTTAAGTCACGAATTTGGTTTGCACCGTCACCAATCAAGCCCATATTCAGACACGAAATACCATTGAAAGGTTATTTGGAGTGTGGAAAAGAAGATTCCCTGTTCTAGCTTACGGGCTGCGGTTGAAACTAGATACGTGCCTTACAGTTATTGTTGCAGCAGGCGTTCTCTACAATTTTGCAAAATTGCATGATGAAGGTGAGGCACCTCCCCCTGAAGGCATTGATATGGCTGCGTTGGACGAATTAATTCAGATGCGTGAATTACCTGCTATACACGATGGACAGCATGCAAATGGGAACATTAGGGATGAATTCATTAATAATCATTTTATACATTAATAAATATATTATTGGTTTTTTTTTTCCATTTGTGTAACTTTGTTTTCTAATAAGGCAAGTTTTAATTCGCGCTTTCTCCTCTTGTAGACTATTTGTTGGCGCAGCTCCTCTTCTTCGAGCTGGGCAACCTGGATCCTGATGTCCAGCAGTTTATTATATTTCTCGGCAAGGTTCGACGAGGTCAGAGCCTTGACCTGCAGAGGCCGCCTTCGTTGACTCTAAAATTTATCTAGTGTAAATAAGTAGTTGCAACGCTGTGCTAAAAACATACCAGCCCAGGTTGCGAGCGCGAACTGCGTCGTGGAGTGCAAGCGCTCGTGCTGGGTTGGGGCTCGGTAGAGGGGTCATGCTGTTGAAGAATTGGGTTTCAATTTGCACAAAAAATTGTTTGTATCTAACTTACCATTCCACCACAAACACTCTGAAACTCCGGTGCGGGCGGAATAATATTTTCAATGTCCTCCAAAGCCTGTAAATGAAAACATAATAATTGTTGTACGGTATAGACATTTTTAGAACTTTACCAAATCCCCATCCCCATCAAATTCATTGATGAGCCCGTCGATGGTTTTTTCGTTAACAATACTGCGGAAGAGGTCTTCGCCGTCCACGCGCCGTTTTTTTGCAGAGCCGCCGCCTAAAAATATTAATTATAAAATTTGCTAACATTACACTGGCACTAGTACCTGTCAATAAAATTTCTTTCTTCTCCTCTGCCACGTCTTTTTAAAAAATTTTTTTTTTATTATTATAGAACTTTTTTAGTTGGTCCGCCTCTCTATGCGTTCCGCCTGCTGCATTAAACTCGAGAGCAATGCGGGACCAACATTTTAATTTTTCTGTATTATGAACAGCATCCGTTTGTTTGTTTTCGACCACGTGTTTGTAGTTGTACACTATATTCAACAGTCTTTCTTTTTCCGCCCCGGTAAAATTTACAGATCTTCTTTTGGTCTAAAGTAAACATAGTTATTGTTAAGATATTACTTGAAAAACTCTACTCACATCCATAACGCTAAAACGTGTTTGAGAACTTCTTGTCGCAGCGGGGAACTTTGAAATACATAAACTATAAAGGTTATGTTATCACTTTCTCGTAGTGTGTCATGGCACAATACCAACTTTTAGTTATATTACTAAGATTTCCTAAAAGTTACTAGAACGTGTGCGATGATGCCAGATCGAAAACGCTAAGGCGATCTTAAAGTTAAGACTGTCACAAACGTCAACGGTGCAAACCACTTGCGACTTAAGCAATGCTTAACTTTAAGTTGTTCTTAACTTCAGCATTGCTTAACGGAATACGGTGCAAACGGGCAACAGTGTTGCAAGAGTTAGGATTCACGTTGAAAGAATTATGCAGCGGTTAAGGACTTATCAAATATTGCATGAAATTCCACAACATTTGTTGCATTGCATTGATGATATTTTGCACATTTGTTGTGTTTTGGTAAATTTACAGCCTCCAATTATTTCTGATAAAAAAGATCCCGAAAATGAGGGATAAGAATATTTTATGACTCATAAAAGTTGGTCAGTGAGTACTTGTAAACATACAAATTCATATTTGTAAGAAATTGTACATTTGTTTTCAGCTATTAATTAGATTAATAAAAACATGTAACGAATAATAAGATTCTTTTAAATTGATAGTATTGTAACAGACAATAACACTCTTTACTAACTTAATAAATATTAATTTTTCAGTAGCTACTTATTAAACTAATTACTTAACTTTTAACTAATTATTCTTAGCTTATTTGTTAAAATCACAACAATTGGTGCTCTTATGCTGTTATAAATTGTAGAAAATAAATTTCTAAATTAAAATATTTGTAAGATCACTTCCAGTAAAGCTTCGTTTTTGCATTGAACTTTCATCTTCTTTATTACTACTATCTAAATTGTCAGTATTTTCATCGTTGTTACCAGTATTTTCATCGTTGTTGCCAGTATTTTCTTTATTATTGCCAGTAGTTGCTACTGTTGCAAACAAAGCTGTCAAATATTGCTCGAAATAGAATTTCTCGCTCTTCAAAATTACATTTTTCAAAAATTCTTTGTCTCTGTGGACTTCTATTAAACAACAGCCATCTTCAACAGGTGAAAAAACAAAGAGATCACAAACACTCATGCCAGTGACGTACATTTGTACTTGAACTTGAGTGAAATAAACATCAGACTTTTTGAGCTCCAATTTATCATTTATAAATTTCAAATACTTAACGTTACTAACTTGATCAGCATCATTGATAACTGGTTTATTTTCACAGGTACTAGGACATTTAAATTCAACAATTTTAGAAACACAACCGTCATCAATGACAACTCCATCAAGACTTGCACAAAGCCAAGGCTGATATTTACTGACAATTACACCAACCCGTTTAACAATGTAAAATACAGTTGTAAAGTTGTTCATATTTTTCTTTAGCACAAGATTCCATTTTTAAACCGTACCTAGTAGAGCTGCTGTCAATCGTAGATGGATGTAGCATCTCTGAAATCAAAGTTTCCACTGGTTTCCTGCTTAGAACTTTTATATGAAGCTCGTTTGAACTTGCAGAATTTCTTAAGCGTCTAGCTTGGAACCAATTATTACAAGAAGACTGTTTAGCAGTCTCACAAGACAGTTGAATGATTCTATGTTCCGATAATTGCACGTTATTGATATAAAACTCCCGGAGATTCGGATTCAGATTATACTGATTTTCATAAGTTCAATATTCCTCGCAAAAAATTAAAAAATTTTCTACACACGCAGCACATTCTTCTTTCTCCAAATTCAGTTCTACTTGCGCCAACAGAGAGTTAATCACATTTCTTACTGTATGTTTATTATCTTTTGTAAACTGTGCTTCCATAATTCGTTTTAAAGGTGAATAAACTTTTAAATCAGTTATTAAAACATTCTGAGGCTCATGTAATTGAGTGTATTTATGCGGCATCATTTTTTTGAAGTATTCTCCTTTAGAATATTTGTGTTTAGCAAATTGACGAGCACCCGGCTTACCCCATTGCTGCTCGTGACTTCTTTTTGAAGCACTTTCTTCATTGTTAATAAAATAAATTAACGCAGCAACATGTCTACACTTGCCACTCTTATTACACAATTACAGTGTACATTTGTCACGTAACGTGCAGAGTTTATCTGAAATTAAAAGTAGAAAAATCTATTAATTATATAATACTTTAACATTAATTAAAGTATCGAAATAAATGATCTATAGTTACCTGGTTAAAAAAAATGCATAATTTTGACTATTTTTATTCCTTTCTTCAACTTTTAGTGTCAGCGCTATCATTTTATTGTAGTCTCTTTTCTTTCCAATATTGTGCTTTCTATATAAATAGTCCACATCCTTCCTGTTTAGCAAATGATTTCTCTCAAGTTTGAGTTGGTTTGGTTGTCTTGCATCTATTAGAATCCTGTCCGTTGGAATACCACATCTCAACTTCTTCACAATCTCTTCTTTTTCTATGTGAGTTAAGTGTTGCGCTCGTACTTCCTCTTTATGGCCAAAATGTGTTTTTTGGTAAGTTACTGTAACTTCACCTATAGATAAAAAATTCTTAATATCAAATGTCATCTATTTTATGTCACTACTTATTATCATTGGCAAACAATCCTACTATCAATTGTGATGGGCAGACACCACACATTTTAACTGTTCCTCCTGATTCTTCTGTTCTCTTGGTGTAAAGTTTTTGATATCCTTTTAACATAAGTAAGAATAAAAAACAAGAAAATACATTTTTCATCTTTACCAATACCTTTCATATCACTTCTGTTGTAATTGTACTTCTTTTGTTTGTAATTTTGATTCTGTCTAGTCCTTCCCGTTGCATAATTGCTACTAATTCTCTCCAATTGCATCCATTCTTCAAATTGATCCCTGTTGGAAAAAGAAAATACAGACTTTTGTAAACTTACCATGTGATTGATGCTTTTCAATGTGGTTGTTTAGATCTTTAAAAGTGTCCAATAAAAGTTCTCTACAATCTTCGCTTGGACATAAAATGTGCCTTTTCTTCTCGACTGCTTGAGTGACTATTGCTTGCTGGTGGATTTTTCTTACATGCCTATTCCTTGAAGAAGTTGTACCAAACCGTTTGCCACAATGCAGACATCGAAGCCTGCGATAAATCCATACCTGTTTCAACCTACAACTTACAAATATTGAAATAAAATTATAAACAATATCCACAACAAAATACTGTTTTGTTCTAACGAACATAGTTTAAAAGTTATCTAAAATAAATAATAGTTTAGGAAGAAATAAATTCTAATGAATCGTAATAATAGCTGTATGAAAATTTCTATCAAGCTAGCTGGCTAAAAAAATATAACAACTGCAACAGCAAAAAATAGCGCGAAAGCTTAGAATTGACAAGCAGGTGACCAAATCTAGTGACTTTTTATTTCCCTCCCTAAAAGTTTTATTGGCAATGCGGAGGCACCTGCGCTATTTAGGCCCGGTATTTCAATCGAGGGTTAACCCAAAAAAATTGGTTTAATCTTTTTATTTTATGTATTTTATACGCTGTGAGAAATTATCTGCTGACACCACTCGCTTCTCCACAGGCAAGAGTAGAAATGCGGTATAATGAAGCGCAAATTTGCACAAGAAACAGAGTTGAGTGTTCGTATGGTATATGGAAGAGACGATGGTCAATACTAAGCAATGGTATAAACGTAGAACTCAATAAAGTACAGTGGATTCTTGTTGCTACCGCAGTTCTTCACAATTTGGCGGTTGACAACAACGAAATAAATCCTCCTACTTTAACAGCAGAAGAAGAAATTGCATTCAATAATGTGAACAATGTTCCAGGGGAAAACTACGCATATAATAATTTTAATAGAGTACGAAATCAAATAATTAATTATTTTGAGAATTTGTAAACTAGGAATTTATTAAATTTTTTGTAATATTTTTATGCGCATGTTATGTTCTTCTTCTTCGTGCCTCAACTTTTGTTGGTGCAGGTCCTCTATGTGACGCAGCGTAATTTTGTGGAGCTCCTCTTTCCTCTCATTTTCCAGCTCCATATTCTTTCTTTTTAAGGCTGAAGTTTTCATTTTCTCGTCGGCCACATCGCACCATTTTTTATTGGTTACTGCTCCTGTAACCTTTTTGCCTATAATGATTTAATTTTATATAAAGTATAAAAATAATAAAAAAAAACTACTACACCGTAATGCTGTACTTGATTTGCATTTTAGCATAGTTGGGGTGTAGTCTCCCCAATCTTCTCGGGATTTGGGCGTTTTGCGCTCACCTAAAATTAACAATAGTTATAGATAAAAAGAAATATATAAAATCTAATCTTTAGAATATTACCTTTTTCAACCTGTGTTAATTGCGGCACATCAAAATCTACCACCACATTCTCAATTGGCTCCTTGGCCGCTTCACTACTTTCTGAAACAAATTCAATGTACAAAGCGATTTAATAACACATTGTTAATTACCACTTGGCTCCTCGATATCGAAACCATCAGGGCAGAAGAAATCATCATCAGTGTCCTGGAATTCGACTGGAACTGATATTTCTGGCATTAATCAAATTATAATTATTAAATATTGTATCATCTCGTGTACTTACCTGGGGGTGGAGCATCGTTATCGCAAACAGCGGGCATGCCGGCACTCTTTCCCTCAAAATAGCATGCACCATTGCATCCGCAGATGTAATCATGCTTGGGGGACGAGGTCCACCTCCAGTTCGCCGAATATATCGCCTGTTGTAATAGAGTACGAAATCAAATACTTAATTATTTTGAGAATTTGTAAACTAGGAATTTATTAAATTTTTATGCGCATGTTATGTTCTTCTTCTTCGTGCCTCAACTTTTGTTGGTGCAGGTCCTCCATGTGACGCAGCGTAGTTTTGTGGACTGGCGTCTGGAGACAGTCAAGTCATTCATTTATTCCAATTATTACTGGTACATTATGTTTAACCTATGTAAGCTTAATACTAATTACAATATGTGTGCTGGTGTAGCGTTTTCGCTATTTCAGCACAGGAGATGTAAATTTGATTGGAAGGATGTTTGTAATGCAGATGTTGGGATCTGCGAAGGATTGCTCTTTCGCAAGAGGTTAATCTGGATAATTGTTTATTAGTCAGGGTAGAGTAAATACAGGCTCTGTATTCTATGATAGGTCGGATGTAGGTTTTATAGGTGTGTAGGAGAGTTTTGGGATTGCAATTATGAAAATGACCATCAATTAATTTTAGTAGATTTGACCTGTTTCTCACTTTTTTTAGAGTGGTCTCCAGGTCAGAGGATAGGGATCCGGTTTTATTAAAAGTAATGCCGAGGTAGGTAACTTCCTCGACATTTGGGATAGGAATGTTGTTTATATGGAGGTCTACATGGATTTTTTTGAGCTTATGTGTTTGGGGATGTGTTATTTTAAGGAATTGGGATTTATTGGGGTGGATGGAAATCCTCCACTTATTTGTTCATTTAGCAATGTCGTCCAGGTGCTGTTGAATTGCTCTTCCTGCATGAGTTGGCTTTCTGTGGCTGCTCCATATTGCGGTGTCGTCTGCAAAAAGTCTTGTTTTTGTCCTCGTTGTATCTGAAACAGGTAAGTCACGGCAGTATACAAGGTATAATAAGGGGGAAAGTGCCGAGCCCTGCGGCACTCCCGCTTGAGGAGAAAAGGGTCGGGATAGGGAACTCTTACTTTGTGTTGACGGTTTTTTAGAAAACTGTGGATTAAGAATATGAATGAGGAGTGGATTTGAAGATCAATTAATTTCTGGATTAGACCATTATGCCACACCTTGTCAAATGCCCTCTCTATGTCTAGAAAGACAGCAATTGAGCATTCACCAAGGTTTGTGTGCCGGGTTGTGTCTGTGTGGAGTTCTATTACTGGGTTCATTGTGGAATGGTTTTGACGGAATCCAAACTGTTGAGGTGGGATTAAATTGTTAGATTCCAGGAATTCTTTTAGTCGGGAAGTGATAATTCTTTCAAATACTTTAGCGATTGTGTTAATGAGGGAAATAGGCCTGTAGGAGTTTGGGTTATGAGGATCTTTCTCTGGTTTAAGAATCATTATAATTAATGCTTCTTTCCAGGGTTGAGGAAAGTAGGAGGCCTTAAAGCAATTATTAAAAATATTTGTCAAGGCTTGGATTTTATTAGGTGGGAGATTTTGTAGTAGGATCGGTTTAATTTGGTCGGGACCCGCGGATTTCCGCTTTTTCATACGGGATATTGTTGATTGGGTTTCATTGGTAGTGATTGGGTGTAAAAGTGGGTCATTTTCAGGAATTGTTATGTTTAGGATGTTGTGGAGGTTTTGTACATAGTTAATATGGTTATTAGTATTTGCAAAGAAATTATTATCAAAGGTGGGTTTGTTAGGTATTTGGTGTATTTCAGCTAAGGTTTCGGCGAAGCAATTGGCTTTCATTTCATGATCAATAATGTGGGAGTTGTTTATTGAGAGGTGGTAGTTCGGTTGGGATTTTTGTCCAGTCATAGACTTGAATTTTGACCAGAAGGCTTTCCCATCTCTGTAATCCAGTTCTCAGCAAGCCTCTGCCCATTTGTCTTGTCTATATGCGTTAATGTCTCTCCTGATTTTAGCGTTTAATCTATTGAATAATGTTTTAATGTCGGGATCATGATTTATTATAAACTGTCTATAAATTTTTCTTTTTTCTTTAATTAATTTAATAATTCTATTTGGCAAAGGGTAGTTATTATTTTTTGAAGTTTTAGTTGGAAAATGTTTATTTTGAGCATTTAATATTAATTTTGCGAATTTTTCGGAGTCAGAGTCGATTTGGTTTTTATTTGTTGATGGATTTATCAATAACGGTTGTGACTGAAGGTCCTGTGAAAAATTGTTCCAATTAGTTTTATTGTATAGATCGACAATACGCTCTGAGTTGTCTTGTTGGATATTGAAGGATAGTGTGGCTGTTATTGGGAGGTGATCTGATGTGATTGTCGTTCCTATTGTAGAGTTTCCGCTACAATAGGGGGTTAGTGTATTGGATACGAGGATGTGATCAATTATGGAGCAGCCTGCTCCGCCTATGAAAGTGGGATCTGTGTTATAAAGTCTAGTAAATGGAAAATTGTCAAGGATGTCCATTAATTGTCTTCCTCTAGGATTTGTGGCATAATCGCCAAAAAGAGTGCTTCTGGCATTGAAGTCTCCCATGACGATTGTATGCCTGAAGTTTGTAATGTATGTAAAAAGGTCAATTGGAATAAACGACTGGCAATGGATATAAACTGAGAAAATTACTATTGTTATATTATCTAAAAAAACATTGACAGCTACAACTTCGTGATTGATTAGATTTATTGGTAGAATATGAGGTGTGCAAGCAATATTTTCATTAACCAAAATAGCAACACCTTTAGTGTTATCTGGCCTGTGCATAAAAGAGTTAAAATTTTTAATTTTAATTGGCGTGTGTCTATTAATATCTGAAATTCAAAATCAATAATTTGTATTTTATCGGTTTTAATGTGATTTTTAAGTGCATTGAGTTTTCTACCAATACTATTTGCATTAATTGCTGAAATTCTCAGTTCGGGAGAAACGGGAAGAGGGGTAAGGGGATTGAGGAGTAGTTCGGGAATAGGAAAAGGATAGGATGGTGGGCTAATAAAGTAACCTGACTTTAATCAAAGGACAAGTGTACTCTATTTCCGGAGTGTGAAGTTTTGATTGTTTGGTTAAAAATGGCTTTATAAGTCCGGAAAATGGTTGATTGGATATTTGCCTTTTCCTTAAAGAAGAGGTCAAATAGGATTTTAGTGAAGAGAGCTATTACAGCTCTCGCACTAATTTGGGGCTCTTCATCCAGCATTGATTCTGGATTGAGAAAATCTGAGGGGGCGTTGTCGATTTTGATTGGTTGTGCGGGGACGTCTAGGGCTTTTTGGGCCTCTTTGAATTTCTCACAAGTGCGAGACCAGGCTGGATGTGATTCTTGGCATTTTGGGCAAATTGGATTGCTTGCCGTGGGGCATTTGTTTGGGGGATGTTGATTGGGGCATGTGGGGCATGTATGAATTTTTTTGTCACATGATGTGGAGCTGTGACCGAACTCGAAGCACTTAGTGCATTGGAGGAGTATTGGTTTGGGGGGGTGAGAAGCCTCGACTTGATGAATTCGTCCGAATAATCGGACTCCTTCAATCAAGATTGATGCCCGTTTGCACCGTTCAAGTTAAGCAACGCTTAACCCGAGTTAAGATAGGATTCTGCTTAAGTCACGAATTTGGTTTGCTTCGTAACCGAATGAGTGCTTAACTCGCTAAAGCAAAGCTTAACTTTAAGCCTCCGATTTCGGAGGCTTAACTTTTAAGCAGAGACTTACGCATGCGTACATAGTGTTTATGTGGAAATGACAGGTGATGAGCGAGGATATCTATTTTCTAACCTAGAATATGAAAAATAAATAATAATTCGTTTCATTAGGCACAGAGGTAAACACGTGTTTTTAGTGAAAAAAAGAGAAATTGTATCAATAAGCGAAAATGGCTGGCGCCATGGAAGATGACCTCTTTGAGGAAGACCTAGACATTCTTGATATAATCGAGTATGGCTTTCCTCGTCAAATATACGAAAGAAATGAATATTTTGATGCTTTGGATGAGTTGGCTTTTTATAGAAGATTTCGGTAAGTTGCCGGAAAGTAAGTTTTCATAAGTAGATAAAATTTTGTTTTAGATTAACCAAGAATACAACAATGCAATTGCTTCCCCTTATTGAGGATGAAATAGCTTCTTACACAGACATGTAATTAAACACACATGATTTTATACCGTCCTGAAAGGTATATGTATTTTCTAGGAATCACAGTGTAGCACCCATCAACCAGTTGTTGGTGTGTTTACGATTCTTTGCAACAAATGGGCATTTGCAAAGTTTAGCCGATTTTGGTGGCATGCATCTTTCCACGGTTAGCAGGATAGGGTGTCCAGAGCAATTGCTCGTCTATATCGAAGATTTATTCGTCTACCAGCCACTGAAGAGGAAATACGGGAATCGCAGATTGGGTTTTATGAAATTGCAAATTTTCCCTCAGTTGTTGGAGCTGTAGATGGAACCCATATTAAAATTCAATCTCCAGGTAAAAATAGCATAAACCTTATATGTTACATTATAAAGTATTATTTCTAAGGGGGAGAAGATGGGGAAATTTTCAGAAATAGGAAAATGTATTTTTCCATAAATGTGCAAGTCGTTGGAGACGCCAATTTAAAAATTTTAGATTCAGTGGCAAGGTGGCCTGGATCAGCGCATGATGCTACTATATTTAACAATAGTAGAGTAAGGGCACGTTTTGATGGCGGACATTTTCCCAATTGTATATTATTAGGTAAACAGTCATTTTACATTTTACTTTGTGTAAACCGTCTTTATACTTTAGGTGATAATGGATATCCACTGCGCCCATACTTTTTAACTCCACTGTTACATCCTCGCACCAGGCCCGAACAAATGTACAATCAAGCCCATATTCAGACACGAAATACCATTGAAAGGTTATTTGGAGTGTGGAAAAGAAGATTCCCTGTTCTAGCTTACGGCCTGCGGTTGAAACTAGAGACTTGCCTTACAGTTATTGTTCCAGCAGGAGTTCTCTACAATTTTGCCAAATTGCATGATGAAGGTGAGGCACCTCCCCCTGAAGGAATTGATATGGCTGCTTTGGACGCATTAATTCAGATGAGAGAATTACCAGTTATACACGATGGACATCATGCAAATGGGAACATTAGGGATGCATTCATTAACAATCATTTTATACATTAATAAATATTTTATTCGGTTTGGTTCATTTTTTTCACTTTTAGTTCTAATAATTCTAGTTGTACTGCGCGCTTTCGCCTCTTGTATATGAGTTTTTCGCGCATCTCCTCTTCCGCGAGCTGGGCAACCTGGATCCTGAGGTCCAACAGTTTCGTGTATTGCTCTGCGAGGTCAGACGAGGTCAGAGCCTTGACCTGCAGAGACCGCCTGCGTTGACTCTAAAAGATATCTAGTTTAAAGGAATAGTTGAAACGCGTTACTAAAAACATACCCGTCCAGGTTGCGAGCACGCACTTTGTCGAGGAGTGCGTCGTGGCGTGGCAGCGCTCGTGCTGGGCTGGGGCTCAGTAGAGGTGCTGGGCTGGGGCTCGGTAGAGGGGTCATTCTGTTGAAGAATTGGGTTTCAATTTGCACAAAAAAGGTTTTGTATTTACCTTACCATTTCACCCCAAACAATATGAACCTCCGGTTCGGGCTGCATATCATGTTCCATGTCCTCCCAAGCCTGTAAATGAAAACAAAGTAATTGTTATACGGTATAGACATTTTTAGAACTTTACCAAATCCCCATCCCCATCAAATTCATTACTGAGCCCGTCGATGGTTTTCTCATTCACTATGCTTCTGAAAAGGTCCTCGCCCTCCACGCGCCGTTTTTTCGCCGAGCCGCCGCCTAAAAATTAAAATATTAATTATAGAATTTGCAACCATTACACTAGCACTAGTACCTGTCAAGAGAAGTTCTTTTTCCTCTTCTGCCACGTCTTTTTTTAATATTTTTTTCTGATTGTTATAATATTTTTTCAGTTGGTCCGCCTCTCGATGGGTTCCGCCTGCTGCATTAAACTCGAGAGCAATGCGGGACCAACAGTGTATTTTTTCGGTGTTATGGACCGCGTCCGTTTTTTTGTTCTCGACCACGTGCTTGTATTTGTACACGATATTTAACAAGCGGTCTTTCTCCTCCCCAGTAAAATTAACAGATCTTCTTTTGGTCTGAAGTAAACATAGTTATTGTTAATCTATCACTTGAACAAATATACTCACATTATCCATAACGATAAAACGTGTTTAATCACTTCTTTGGAACGTCTTTCGCAGCGGAGCACTTGGAAAGAAATAAACTCTAAAGGTTATGGTATCACTGTCGCGTGGTGTGTCATGGAACACTACCAACTTTTAGTTATACTACTAAATTTTCGAAAACTTACTAGAAAGTGTGCCATGTTGCCAGAGCGCACACTCTAAGGCGAGCTTAAAGTTAAGAATGTCACAAACGTCAACGGTGCAAACCAACTGCGACTTAAGCAATGCTTAACTTTAAGTTCTTCTTAACTTAAGCATTGCTTTACGCAATACGGTGCAAACGGGCATTAGTCTAGTGCTTGTTTGGATTCTGTTAGAATTCGGACCAGGCGGGTGGGTTGATTTGTTGCTTTCGCTATAATGCGCCAAGCTTTTTTGATATCTGGATTTGAGAATTCTTGCAATTCAGCAAGAATCTCTTCATTAGAAAGTGAGATATCGACAGATTTGATAACTGCCGAGAAGGTTGGTTTCCTATTGGTTGCATGGGTTTGAGATGTGGGCGGGGCTTGTTTGGGGTGGATTTCGGTTACCGTAATTATACGGCTTTTTAGAATCACATTTAGGTGATGAGCGAATTTTTTGTATTCGAGAGGAGCTTGGGTAATGAGGAATGCGGAGCAATTTGCGTTTAGGATTTTTGGGTTGTGGATGGGGGTAGGTTTTTTATGGAATATTTGAAGCACGGTGGTTGTGCTTTGGGGGTTATTTCAATGTTTGGTTTATTAGGAACGGTCTTACCGGATCCCTGCTTGTTGTTGGCGGCGGCGTTGGTTTTGGGGATTGCTCCCGTTGGTGTGGTCTTCGATGCGCTTGGAGGGCTTTTAGGCCTATCCAATGCACTTTGTGTTGTGGAGATTAGCCTCCTGAGTTGTGGGGTAGGTGTCGGTGGTTTGGTTATTATTCCGTCTTGGTCGGTGATGGGCCTGTATCTTTTCCGCGTCCTTGTATTATGAGCCGGTGGCTCAGAAGGCGGGGGTGGCTTATTAGCCATTTCTTGAGAATGGTTTTTTTCCTTATTGATTTATTTTAAATTTAATTTCTTTGTTTAGAAAGGATCGATAACTCGATCAGTAACAAAAGTTACTAGTAAATTTAACACTGCTTTCGCACTTTAAACACTATAATTCGTTATTTATTATTTCTTTGTTGCCGGCGATCTATGAGTGGTCTCCCAAGCACAGATCTAACACAACTGTCTGGAGTCTGGAGACACAGAACACTCAATTTAAATAGAAATGAAAGTTCCTAAGTAATAGTTGGCAACAAACAACACCAACAAAGCGACACACGCTGGCTAGCTGTTAGATTCGGAACTCACATAGCTTAACTCATCACCAAATGTACAGATTACATTTTAATTGGTTTGCGGCACGACTAAATCCTGGCTATATAGATTTCTATATTTTCAACTTTTGAGGATTTTTTGATGTACATGTAATATTTGCCTTATTACAACAAAACATTACAATAAACATATTATTATATTTACTGTAATGTTTTATCAAATCTGGCAAATATTAACAATACATCATTCTTCAAAAAACTTCAAAAACATGAATTTGACAAGTGAAAAAATTGTGTTTATTCACAATACAATTTCAGCAGTATAAAAATGGTCAAGTACTTCAGGTACAATATGACTTATATTTTTGAAAATTTTCTATCGAGTATTTTTGACTGGCTGATATTTACTCATTTGCTCTAAAACCTCAACAAATAACTTTCAATCACAATTGCTTACATAAATTAATTATTACCTATAGATACACTTTAATAGAAACTACTATTATTAATAATGTACTACACAAACAAAATCCTGGAATTAACTAACAGCATTAAAATAACATTAACTCTCTTTATAACATTTTAGTATGTAGAAACAAAATAAATATATAAACCAATTATATCAAAAATTAATAAAAAATCAGAACATGCAGCTTTAAGAATTAATATTACTAAAAGATATTAATTAGCACATTATCAATTATAAGTAGACAACAAAATTGAATATAAAAAAAACAACGAAACTTGGTGTTGCGTTTTGTTACACATCTCATAATTATGTTATAGATTAAATGAGATGATATCAAGCCTCTTCACCACGACAAGGTAGCAACACTTGAAGAGGAAAGCGAAAGCCCCAGCATAAAAGCATAGAACAATAGCAAAAAGCATAAAACAGCGGCAAAAAAAAAATTATAAACTTGTAATAAATATAACAATAAACTTAACATAAAACTCTTAAAGAAAATAAAATTTAAACTAATACTAAATATAACAATAAACTTAACATAAAATTCTTCAAAAAAAAACTTAAAACTATGATAAATATAAAATATATAATACTTTAAATAAACTATATAAAAACAAAACGCCCGAAAAACAAAAAAAAAAATAAATGAACATGCAATTTTCACTTATAATACCACAAGAGCTTCAAAATTATCGGGTATTTCCCGATAGGTTCGTTGCAAACAAATGAAAGAGTCAAGTTTTTCAGGTTAAAAAATCACGAGCGCGAAGCGCGAGTGATTTTTCCTGAAAAACTTGACCACTTTATTTGTTTGCAGGGAACCTTGAGGGAAATGCCAGATAATTTTGAAGCTCGTGTGGTATTCGGGGGATTATTTTTCCGTCCCAAATGTCGGCCAATAGAATTGCACCATGAGATGAAATGAACAGTTAACAAATAAGAATTTCATAATGAATAAAACAACATTTAATTAAGATTCAGGCTAGTTCAAATAAAAAATACAATTGTTGTAAACATTGGTGCATGTTTTCTTCAAGTCAGAGTTATCGGTAATGGTCCCAGAAGAGGTAGATGGCATGAGGTTTATGCTGTTGATGGCATTTTCTGCAGTAGGCTCACTCCTTCGCAGTTTCTTGACAATTAATTCGTGGTGTTCCTGGTCGAGTTGGAGATACGGCTTGATGGAGTTACTGTTGGCATGTCCAGTTATTTTGATTATCTGCTGCTCTCCCAGGCCCGATTTCGCTAGATTGGAGACGGCTGTTGCACGACTGGAGTGATTGGTGATTTTTTTGTTACCAAGGTCAAGCCCAGCTTTTTGTGCTGACTCCTTAACCCACTTTGAAATCGTGTTTTGGCCTACTGGGGAATCCTTGTACCACCTAGCGCCTGGAACTTTATTCCAGAATGGATTTTGGGTCAGGAATAGTCTGTCGCTCTTGATATTGGCATCTCTCTTCTCTCTCAATTTCTGGAACAGTCTCACTGGGCACTTGTCAGGGATTTCCCGATTCTCCACCAGCCACTTGCTGTCTGATAATTTTTTATCACCACCTTGTGTGGTCTTGCTGAAAATTGGATTGTATTCAATTCTCCCAGTTGTTTCCCCGTCATTTCGCTGTTCTGCCTTGAAGTGATGTATTGACGCCATGCTGCCCTCACCACCTCTCCAAGCCAATTCCACTGATATTATCATGAATAATTTTTTCTGGAGGCCATCAGGAGTTTCCTCGTCCCAAACAGTGGTCATTGCATCCCAATCTTTTTCCTCCAACGCTGCTGCACTTGCCTTCCGTTTTTCCGGAATAGATTGTAAAGCACGATTGGCATCACGAGCTCCTCGAGCGGTCTTGAATGCAGCATCCGAAAATGGGTTGATTTTGATGTCGAAATCGTTCAAATACTTTTCTTGAAGTGATTTGGCAGTCTGATTCCACATTGTTTTTATTGTACCTTCCTTATAGTCTTCTCCATCCATTTTCTTCATATTGTAAGCGTAATCTTTCATAATGTTTGCCAATTGCGCTTCACTCGTTTCAGCACTCAATGTGTATTCCCTCTCAGTACAAAAAGTAGTAAATTGGTTCCAAACTGTTTTTTTGCCTTCTCCGTATTAATGGGAACATCATTTCCTTTGACTTTTTTATCGATGGTGGACAGAGAACAAACTCCAAATCGACTCATTTTCATGCAAAATCTCCAATTTTCACAATTGAATTCAACCTGTCAGTTTGACGTGTGGTTAATTTGACTGGATCATGTTTTGTTTTTTATATATAGCAACTACCAGAGAAAATAATCAAAAAATTATCAGTATAATACCATGTAGGTTGTACCACGTGACGTCGAATGGTGCAATTCTATTGGTCGATATTTGGGTCGGAAAAATAATCATCCTAATTTGAAACGCTTAACCTTTCTAGTGTGTCCTTCTGAAAATAAAGCATGCTGATGCTTGTCCTTACAATATTTATAAATAAAAAATGTTACACTTTTTTCCAAAATAAATGAACATGCAATTTTCATCCTAATTTGAAACGCTTAACCTTTCTAGTGTGTCCTTCTGAAAATAAAGCATGCTGATGCTTGTCCTTACAATATTTATAAATAAAAAATGTTACACTTTTTTCCAAAATAAATGAACATGCAATTTTCATCCTAATTTGAAACGCTTAACCTTTCTAGTGTGTCCTTCTGAAAATAAAGCATGCTGATGCTTGTCCTTACAATATTTATAAATAAAAAATGTTACACTTTTTTCCAAAATAAAACTGTTGCAATGATGTTCTTTGCAATCATTTTTATTTAAATCAAAATGTTGCTTAAACAACTGCTTGAAATTGTCTTCAAAATTTCTTTGAAATCCATTTTCTTTAAGAAAGTTGGATAAGCAATCATAAATATTTTGGATGAAAAGCATAACATTATCCCTGACGTACTTGAGCCGCTGTTTATCATCTATTTCCTTGAAAGAAGTGAACAGATGGCGCTCTGTAATTTCGCGTGAAAAAAGAAGTGATTGACAAACATCACAATTTGAAACATCAATGTTTTTCAACATCCAACCGGCAACATAAGCAACGCCTTGACTTTCTTCTAAAGTAATTTTGTGCTGACACAGCAAATTTATTAACAACAACAGTTTTTAAAGCTGCTGAAAATTGGTGACAGGTTGGATTGGTGTTCGCAGCTCCATGTTGCCTAATGGCAGAGAACAAATTTTCAATAGGATCTTGGTTAAAAGATCTCATTGATAAATATGCAAAACCTTCTACTTCTTTTAACCTACCCCAAAGAAAAATTATTGATTTAATGGTTGTTTGCTAACCCTGCAAAAATGAAAATCTATTTGTGACATCTTTTTGAGTTACGCGATTAATAATTTTCCAATGGCTCATTTCTGCCAATAAGATTGTCCAAAATTGTAGATGTGGCCCATCTGCCGACAAAGCGCGTCTGAATTGTTTATAATCATGTGTGGAATAATTATAACTATTCAAAGAATCAAAAAGCGAATCTATTTTTTCAATGAACTCCGACGTGTAGATTGCAGATGAAGGCAGCTTGCCCATGGCAATGTAAGCCTCGATGGCAGCCGCTACAGATCTACTAAGCTGGACAGCAGCAACCTTCACTTTCATTTTCACGTAGGAATCTTTGAAATTAAAATATGAATTTTTCAATTTTGGAAGTAATTTAAATTTGTTGGTTTGGTCAAACTCATAAGCAGAAACAATGTGATTAAAATCAGCATTTTTGTCAAGACCAAATTGAATGAATGACGAAATCATTGCATTTCGCGTATTTTTCAAAAGATGCGGCACGTCAAAAATGGTCACAATCGGTTGATTATTTACAAGAAAATAAAAAGTACTTTTTTGAGATCTAGCACATAATTCACGCAAAGCTGCACCATTAGTTGCACCTTGATCGCAAACAGTAGCAACAACAGTGAGACCAATGTTTTGCAGTTGCTGAATTATTTCCTCGATCAACGCTTTTAAATGCAATGATTTAACGGTATGCGAGGTAAAATAATAAGCAACAACCTGCTTGAATTGCTTCCGGATACCGCGTATCATGAAAACAAGAGCATGATTAGCTCTGTTACGGCAACGACCGTGGGAGCCTAAATCTTCAAAACCACTAATGTATTGTTTGGCTTTTTCGTAATAAAGACCTTCCGAAAGGAACATTTCGTCAAAAAGCAGGCAACAATATCGATCGGAACACTTCATTCCTAAAACTTGAGATTTTAAAACGTTCAAGATCGCGGCATTAATGCCTGTTTCAAACGGAATTTTGGACAAAATGTCTTTCAAAGATCGGATAGGCAAAATCGGCAAAAGAAAATTCAATTGCAAATATCTGTATAAACGAGGACTTCGTTTGTACAGAGATAAAGCAAAAGCTTTATCTTCATCAGTCCACCGCCTCGCGAACGATTTGCGGTTGATATTTCTCAATTGAGAATGAATAAAAATTTTTGTCACGTTATTTAAATTTTCAAGAACGAAATCAAATTTTCCCGAATTAAAGTCGTTTACAATAGCTTTTACTTTTGCCTTTTCCTTTGCATGAGCAATGGTAAGCTTTGACAAACGAGATTGCATGTTTCTATGGACTTGATACATAACTTTTTCATTTTTAGACAAATTGCGCTTAGAAGTTGCAATTTTTGTTAAAACTTCTCGTTTACTCTCACCGTTGAAAGCAGAGGCTTTATTCTCCAAAGACGTACAATAACAATGATCATGGAAAATTTCTTTTTTTGTTGCTTATTACTTCATCCTTTTCAAAAGGAAAACATACCATTTTTGAAGTTGAGGGCTCATAGCATGTGCACAAAACCTCAGGTGCGCAAAAAACCTGAGGTGTGCAAGCAACCTGTGGTTCCTCATCTTCAAGCGACCTTGGCAAAGCACCAGATGATAATCGAATTCTATTTCCTCTTATCATCTGCGACTCATCAAAATGGTCTTCACAAATACGAAAGCTTCCGATGAATGCATCAAGCGAAAGGTTACAAATCTGCTTCCAAGCATTGCAAATGGCTTCGCTTTTTGGAAAGTTAAAAAAGTGTTTGTTGTCATCGATATTATTAGGACCATAATACCGACTCTTACAATTGGGGTATATGCATCTGTACTTTACATGAGGAGACGCCATCATGATCTACAAATTTGGAAAAAATCAAAACAAACACAATTTACCTGCTCCAAAACGTTTCACCTTATTACACGGCAACACAATCCTACAGTATTAGCTGCACTACACTTACGGCCGTTTTCATAATGAAATTAAAGTAGCTTTAAATTTCAAAGTCTACTTTAACTTACCAAATACGTTTCATAATAATTTCTTTAACTTAAAAGGCGGCTTTTACTTAAAGGAGGAAATTCAGGCCTTTAACGGACTTACAGCCGCTTTAACACAAACATAACCTCGTTGAGAGTGTTTAAAGTATTACGTCGTGCAATTAATTTACAAAAAATGTATCAGTTCAACAATAATTTTATTTCGTCAAGCAGTTCGTCAGAAGATGAAGAAGAAATTGTGTTGCGTCGTTCAAAAATCTACAGAAAGAGAATAAATTATTTTGAGATATTTGATGAACAAGATTTTTTCGATAGATTTAGGTTACGGAAAGCCACGGCGGAGTTCTTATTGCATCGAATTGAACACTTGATTCAGCTGCCAACAAATAGGTAAGAAAGACTATATAAATTTATCACATTAGAGAGTGATCTAGTTATAAACAAATTGCAGGGGTGGATGCATAAGACCAGCAACTCAATTATTGTTAACACTTCGGTTTTATGCCACTGGAAACATGTTGATAACGGCTGGAGATTTTGTTGGAGTTTCAAGATCTTCAGCCAGCAGAATTGTAAAAAGAGTCACAATAGCAATTGCATCTCTGCGACCTCAACATATTAAGATGTATGATACACAAGCAGCCATGGAAAGAGCAGCAGAAAATTTTTATAGGATAGCTAGCTTCCCGCGTGTGATAGGTGCTATTGATTGCACATTAATAAAAATTGATTCGCCTGGTGGCCATGATGCTGAAATATATAGATCCAGAAAATCATACTTTGCAATAAATGTTCAAAGTATTTCCGATAATGACTTAAAATTTAAAGACATTGTAGCCAGATGGCCCGGTTCAGTACATGACCAAACTATTTTTAACAATAGTAGAGTAAAACAGCAGTTTGAAAATGGCACATTTGGATATTATCTTCTATTAGGAGATAGTGGATACGCACTGAAACCATACTTGATGACAAAACTACATGAAACTCAAAATCGCGCCGAAAATTTATACAATGAATCTTTAATTCGTACTAGAAATGTTGTAGAGAGGCAATACGGTGTCTGGAAACGCCGATTCCCAATTTTAAGAAACGGGATACGACTTCAGTTAAATACCATATTGGCAGTCATTGTTGCTACTGCGGTTCTACATAATATAGCAATCGAGATGAATGAAGATATTTCAGAGGAATGGTTAGGTTTACCTGAAGATGACCAAGACAATGTAAGAGAGATTGTTGCACCACATAACAATATTGCAGCTCGCCATTTAAGGCAATTATTAATCAATGAACACTTTTCTACATTATGATTAACATTATTAAGTACATTTATTTAATACATTAGTAACTAAACATCCTTTTTTAATTATAACTTTTGAACAGAATCCAATTGTTTTTTTTTCAAATTAATTTCCAGATCTAGTAAACGCATTTTTTTCTCATGTTCTTCCTCTTGACGCCTTGCATATTTAACACCGAATAAATATTTTATTCGGTTTGTGTTTTTGGCGCAGCTCCTCTTCTGCGAGCTGGGCAACCTGGATCCTGATGTCCAACAGTTTAGTATATTGCTCTGCCAGTTCAGACGAGGTCAGAGCCTTGACCTGCAGAGACCGCCTTCGTTGACTCTAAAAGTTATCTAGTTTAAAGGAATAGTTGAAACGCTTTACTAAAAACATACCAGTCCAGGTTGTGAGCGCGAACTTTGTCGTGGAGTGGCAGCGCTCGTGCTGGGCTGGGGCTCGGTAGAGGGGTCATTCTGTTGAAGAATTGGGTTTCAATTTGCACAAAAAAGTTTTTGTATCTAACTTACCATTTCACCCCAAACATTAGGAACCTCCGGTTCGGGCTGCATAACCATTTTCATGTCCTCCAAAGCCTGTAAATGAAAACAAAGTAATTGTTGTACGGTATAGACATTTTTAGAACTTTACCAAATCCCCATCCCCATCAAATTCATTGATGAGCCCGTCGATGGTTTTTTCATTGACAATGCTGCGGAATAGGTCTTCGCCCTCCACGCGCCGTTTTTTCGCAGAGCCGCCGCCTAAAAATATTAAAATAGTAATTATAAAATTTGCAAACATTACACTGGCACTAGTACCTGTCAATAGAAGTTCTTTCTTCTCTTCTGCCACGTCTTTTTTTAATATTTTTTTTTGATTATTATAAAAAATTTTAAGTTGGTCCGCCTCTCGATGGGTTCCGCCTGCTGCATTGAACTCGAGAGCAATGCGGGCCCAACATTGAAATTTTTCTGTGTTATGGACCGCGTCCGTTTTTTTGTTTTTGACCACGTGCTTGTAATTATACACGATATTCAACAATCGGTCTTTTTCCTCCCCGGTAAAATTTACAGATCTTCTTTTGGTCTGAAGTAAACATAGTTATTGCTAATCTATTACTTGAACAAATATACTCACATTATCCATAACGATAAAACGTGTTTAATCACTTCTTTGGAATGTCTTTCGCAGCGGAGAACTTGGAAAGAAATAAACTATAAAGGTTATGTTATCACTTTCTCGTGGTGTGTCATGGAACAATACCAACTTTTAGTTATATTACTAACTTTTCGAAAACTTACTAGAAAGTGTGCCATGTTGCCAGAGCGCAAACTCTAAGGCGATCTTAAAGTTAAGAATGTCACAAACGTCAACGGTGCAAACCAACTGCGACTTAAGCATTGCTTAACTTTAAGTTGTTCTTAACTTAAGCATTGCTTTACGAAATACGGTGCAAACGGGCATAAGTTTCGTTGACTTATCAGAATTTTATCTCATTAGAGAAGAGTGGTGTTTCGACCGAGTTATTTATAGAAACGGAAAAAAAAGTTATTAAATAATCTACTTCGTACACTAATAAGACTAATTTCCGCGTTATTTAATTCGAAAGTAGTCAAAGATGCTATATGTTTAGCTTGGTTTTTCACTCTAGATAGACAATTATTTTTAAATCTTAATAATAAAGCTGTTATTCGTTTTAGTTTTATATAACACGAATATTTTTCAATCAAAATGTGTCTATTTTCCACCGCAATAAACGTGCCGTGCTTATTATTTAATTGTATTTTCTCGGGTGCTTCGATAACTGTCGGATCTTGTTGTTTTGGCCAGTCTTCGGCTGATTTTCTTATCCAGCCTCGACCTTTCTACCAAAGACTGTTGTCTTTCAGTTGATTTGCGTTTACTTCTCGAGAAATCGTATCAGCGGGATTTTCTTTTGATGCAATATATCCCCCAATTGGCTTTTGGTAACAAAGATTGAATTTCAGTGACTCGATTGGACACAAATTGTTTCCAACGGTTTGGCCTTGAGGAAATCCAAGCTAAACTAATCTTTGAGTCAGTCCAATAGAATTCGTCGTCGTTTTTGACTTTAACTGCAAGATTGGCTAGCAATAGCGCTCCGCATAGCTCTAAGCGAGGAATAGAAATTGGTTTTAACGGAGCTACTCTTGATTTTGCACAGATTAAGCGACAGACGTGCAGGAGTGGAAAGCACGGGAGAAGGAGAGATTGTGGACAAGCTGGATTTGAAGGAATCGGCTGAGGAATTTGAGGACGAGGCAGTTTGGTATGGAGAGGAAGAGGATTTGGGAGATGGGGAGGAAAGAGTGGATGATTTGCGGGAAAGGCAGGGGGAAAAACATGGAGAAAGGGAAAATGAGGAGCAAAGAGAGGCGTTGTGGGAATGGTTTCGGGGAGTTGAAAGAGGATGTGACGAAGAGGAACTTGGCGAGGAATTTGTTGAAGATTTGGGAGAAAAGCAGGGAGAATAGCTCGGGGACAAGGAAGAGTTAGAGGAACATACGGAAGGATTGTGGGAATAGTTTCTTGGGGTCGAAGGTGGATGTGAAGAGGGAGAAGAGCGAGGAGAGGAAGAAGAGAATGGCGAAAACCGGAGAGAGGAGTGAGTGCTTCTCTCTGTAGACGGCCGCTTCTGCAATGACGTGCGCGAAGCGACCGACTCCAGAGAGGGGACCGGAGACGGACCAAGGAGACGAAGTGCTGCCAGCACGGCGTTTCGGTCTTCCAGAGTTAGGACGACGCCTGGCTGGCAAATGGGAGCCAGCCGTCCTCCAGCGACGGGTCCTCCACTGCCGTGGCCCTCAAACCTTCCTCTGGCGAGGTTTTCTGACTGGCCCTCCTTGTGGTCCTGAAAAATTTATAAAATAAAATATTGTTGACAAACAGATACTTGAAAACATTTGAAACAAAAGTAAAATACTTACGTTCATCGAGTACAGCCTTATCTAGCGCCGCCGGTGGAGTTGGCGGCGCAGGAGGAACCAGCTCCTGTTGTGGTGGTGGGGGTGGAGGCAGTTTGGCATTTCCTGGGGGGAAACTCCAGAGGACCGACAAGGTCCCCTTCCTCCTGCCGAAGCAGCGCCCTCGTTGTTCTTTTTAAGGCTGAAATTACAAATTTATTTAGAATATTTCTAAAAAATTTTCAAATATAAATAATACACATACTACATAATCCAAATAATAATAAATAAAGCACTGTTTTAGATACTTACAATTATTTAAGGCCATTTTGCTGAAAAAAAAAATTAGTAACGGTTTTATAATATTCAAGTTATAATCTTGTTTTTTATTATTAACTCAAAAAAAACAATATTTTTGAAAAAAATAAAATTAATTAGCTTTTTATGAATGATTATATAATTAAAAATTAATTGAATTGTCATAATTTATTTATTAAAATAATTAATAGTATATTACGTCCTTAGGCCAGAAAGTTGGATGCCCTGGCGTATGTGATATGATGACATACATGTTACATAATTATATGATGAAACAAGTTACCTAAATAAGCGTCTACTTTTTCAATTTATAAAACATATGATTATATCTATATTAGTCTAGTAAGGAAGTGAGATATCTGAGAAAAATAGTTCTGATGGTTTTAAAAATATGGGGTTTAGTTTTTTGGATTCAGAATTAAATTCTGAGTAATGGGTATTTTGGAATTTTTTTGCCAAGAAAAATTGTAATTGTTATAAACAAAAAACGTATAGAGAAAATGAGGGTCTCCGTTTTTTGGTTATAACTTGAAAAATATTGAAAATAGCTTCTTTTTGAAAAAAGATTCTAAAAGAGGAGAAAATTGCAGAAGGACAAGTCCCGACTCCCGAAACTGTAACTCCATTATTTATAATTTTAAATTGATGTTGAAAATACCGCTCCGCGGGGCCGTTTTGCCGCTGCGGTATCACCGTCAAGCCAACAGAGCATCACAAAATAATTTTTTTTTAATATTTGTTATCAATTAAAAAATTTGAATAAATTACAGTTTCATCTAGAGACTTGAAGGAATATAGTCCAGTAGACAAAAAAATTTTTCACTTCATTTTTGTTAAAGTTATTCAATTGTTAATTAACTAATTTTTTGTGGACTTTAGACAACTGAAAATCAGTTCTAAAAGTTTAAATAAAGTACCTAAAAATTTTTTGAATTCTGGGAGACTTTCTTATTGACTCAATAAACAAAATTCCGTTAAAAAATTTTAAAAAAGGTTTTTCATTTGTTTATTATGATTTTTTTAAGTTAACAAAAAATGAAAAATCCATATTATGTTATTAAAAAATTTTTTTTTTTTTAATTTTTTATTTCAGCTGGTTTTTTATTTATTTTTTGCATCTTATTTCATTACTAAAAAATTTTTAACGTTATTTGTTTATAAATTTTTTATAAACAAATAGACTATTTTAATATTTTAAAAAAAATTTTTTTTGCCATTCTATTGTAGTGGTCAAATAATGAATTTTAAAAAAAAATTTTTCTTAAAAAAATTTTTAATTGTTTATAATCTTTTTTTTTATTTATCACCCCTTTGAATTATTAATTAAGAAATCGTTTTTTTTTCTAAATTCATGATTTGCTATCCTCATTAGAAATCCAAAAAAAAAAAAAAATTTGTTACGCAATTTTCATTGTTTATTTAATAAACAATTTGTTATAAACAAATTCTTAACCTATTTTTTTTTTTCGTTACAAAAAAAAATTATAAATACAGCCATGTGCATCAAAGTATTTAAAAAAATTTTGTTTTATTTATTATTTCATTTTTAAATATTTAACATACTCACTGTGGAACCCGGCACCGATCTTATCAACTTTCAAATTGCTATAACTTTTAAACTATTGATGATACGGTCTTGGACATTCAATACAATATTTTTGATAATTGATTACTCTACTTGATTTAATTTTAATCATCTTCATATCTATAACGGTTTTATTTTTATACGCATTTGTTTATTAATTATTTGTTATTATTAACATTTTTATAAGATGAAATTAATGGCCTTGGGGTTAAATGTAATTCAAGTGTGAATAATACAGATACTATTTAGAAATAAATGTTAAAAAAGTCTGTAAATAAAATTATTCACTAAGTATTTATTATTAATTATCAAATTGTAGGAATTACATGCATGTTAAGAGGATTACTTCTTCTCAGTTTCTTTCTTTCTTGAAATTATTTTGTCTTTTTTTTTTTGTCGTTGGATGATAATCAGATGTTGATGGTTCGTTTTGAAGTGGCTCAGGTTCTTCGTCTGATAGATTCAGTGGTAGATCGTCATCATCTTCATCACTGGAATCACTTATCACACTATAAATACTTCTCTTAAGTGCTAAGTATCGCGATTTCGTAGCGAATTCAAACTCTCCTTCAACATCTTCGATTTCCGATGTTTCGGCTTCATCGTCGTCTTCGTTATTACTCGTTTGAACAATATCGATGGCATTCAAACAAGTTTCTCCCCTGCAATTCTTACATGCTCTCGAGCAACTTAGTCCTGCTTTTCTGCATCCACAACTTTTGCTGCAATTGGTTGCGGTACAAGAGCAATGGACGACACTTAAGAGCGCTGGAGGAGCTAATGGATTCTTTGTCTGTACAGGAAGAAACATTGTCTCTGTTTTTTTCCATCCATACTGTTCTGGATCAAAATAATTTCCTAACCAGATCTGAATCTGGAGGAAAGTGCGCAGCGAATGTTGAAGCGTAGCTCCTGATGTTGGTGGTAACAAAGCTAAATTAAAAGCAGTAGACCTGCTCCCAACATTACGAAATCGCTCCACTCGGTAATTGCTAATTGTAGATAGTTTGGATCCATATAACTTCAGCATAATGTTTTCCCCGGCCTCCTCTATTTTTTTCTGCAAAATTTCTTCCTGCAAAGATTTTTTATTATAGAATACTTCTACCTGTTCTTGAGCTTCTAAGTCCGTTTGTAATAAATTTAACGACTTTTTTCCTTTCTTGAAAACCGAACTTACCGTATCGCAACCAGAGAAAGCATGTGCAAACAATATGAATTTTTTAAACATATTATTCGCTTCAGAAGATATAACAGTTGCTGGTTGTTTCATAATTTGCGGCTTTAGCAAATCAATGTTTTTTCCTTCTGGAGTTAAAGCAATTATAAGTACAGCTAAATCGACGTCAGTACCAACTACGACGACTTTATCATTATTTTTATTAGCAATTTGGATAGCAGTGTCTACAATTAATACATCTGCATCCTCTGGAGCTTGGATAATAGATAATTGGTGACGTCCTTCCAAGAAATACATAAGACTTGTAATAAATTTAGACCGATTTTTATAATTTGCTAAAAAAAGATTTTTTTCTCGCGGTATTTTCATATCAGGAGTAAATTTGATTTCGGGTCCGACTTTTTTCGATACACGTCTGTACCGCTCATAAGATTTAACACCCATCGCTGATTGGTTATACCCATCGAAGACGATGGTGGCATCGATAGAATAATTCTTTACAATAAACGGTTCATAAACTTCAAAAACTTCTTCAAACGTAGAACTCTTCGGCCATATCACTTTATGAAGCAAATAACCTCCATCAATCACGTATTTTACCCCGACAAAATCATTTGTATTGTATGACATACGATTTAAACATTTATATAGTTCTGACTTATTGCTTTCTCTCATTATCCCGCTGTCGTTAAATAGAGCTGGAGGATATGGCGATAGCTCGTAAGTAATTGCGTCATCCATTGAATTCTTTTTGTCTCCTAGACTAGCAGCAATTTTTTGAAAGAGCAATATCGTATTAATAGGAATCTTCTCGTTATCAATTACCATCGCAGGTGTAGCTGCTATTAAAGTTTTAACGCAGTTTTTTTTACTGTGTTTAAAACTTTCAGCGGCCACAGAAACCATTTTTGCCATGCTTTCCAAATCCTTTTCAAAAGCGCGATGACAATTGATGGTTGCGTCTCCAACAAGTCCGGTTGATAAGGACATGAGCGTGTCAGGTCGATGTTCAAAAATACCATGATCATCCAGCCAGCATTTGAAATCTTCGATGTCTTCTTTATCTTTTTGTTGCCGACTAGATGTTAATTCAACGTGCTGGTCAGAAGATGCACTTCTGCAATTTGTCATTTGCTCCAGCTGATCTAAAATTTCAAATGCATAAGGCATACCTAATATGAAACGTGAAACAACGCTGTCAGTCATGGTACGGCCATGTTTGGTACCTTCCTTCCCTGTTCCAAAGAATCGCATAGCTGTTTACTCAATGGTCATATCAGACCATATACCAGACCATGGTTTATCAGTTCGTCGGATTGTAAACAAGCCGTTGTCTGTGAATTTAAGATATTCATCTGGATCCATTACATTGCCTAACTTCTGCATATCTTGCAGATATATTTGTGCACCTTTAATATAATTAAAGTGACCTGCAGCGTGAAATACCGGCAACATTTCACGAACGCACAACAAGTGAAGGTTCCAGTTTCCATTTCGTTCAGCATCAATAAACTGTACGGCAATGATTACCATGTGGAGGTATTGTAACCAAAGTTGAGCTGTTGGACCTCGTAATTTAAGTGTCTCCAAAGCACTAGAGAATAAATGGAACATGGCCTTACAGTCATCGTTGTCATTGATAGAATCTAATGATGGAGGATTATTTTTGAAATTTTGTAACAAAGTAAGTAATTTATCTTTCTTTTTATCGATAATCCGTTGCACGCTCATGGTTGACAGTTCAGCTCTACGAGGGTCAAATATTTTTATTCCGGGTATACTTTTATTTTTTTGTATGTTTTCTTCAGACTCTGCGCTTTTAGCTATTAACTCGCCGATCGCAGTAGCTGCAAGAATATGCGCTCGTATAGCTCTAGAATAAGCGGTACAGTTTAACAACTTATCTACAGAGTTTGCTGCAAAGACAGTGGTAAATAATTCTTTAATACCTGAACCATCCATAATTGTCCCGACAGCTTTCAAATAAGACATAAGAAGGTGGAATCCACCCAAACGCAGCTGTACACTTTTTAACTCTTCGTCTTGAGTGTTACAAAGAATTTGTCTGGCTTTTATCCATAGTGCATAGTCAAACGTAACGAAGCAAGTCTTCATTTTAACTTGTTTAGCATGGTTTGCCGCATAATGTAATGCTGTATATATTGTTTGAGGGTTAGAAGGGTCTTGATCAATGATTGGTAATACTAATACTCTAGATACACTATACTCAATTTGATGAGAAATTTTTTATAAAAAGCCTCGAAGACTTGGCAAATTTTTTCCAAAAAGCCTCGAAGACTTGGCAAATTCCAAACTTTTAAATAACGACCCCATATGTAAGTTGTATACACTGGTGACAAGCCCGGTTCAATATTACCAAATTTATATTTTAGAACATCTTCATATACAATTGACTTCAATGAAGTACCACAGCCGTTGTATTCTTCAAGCGGAACATTACCAATAGAAGCAACTTCAGAGGCTAAAGGTAACTTCTTTAACTTTGGTACCGGACTGTCAGTGCCTAAAGAGGATGGAGGATGAAGAGCTGCTATTCCAGCGGCTACATGTATTGTATTTTTGCCATCAAGTGTCTGTGCATTGTGATCGGCGTTATCGTAAATATATTGTAAAAAAACTGGAGGTGTTATCGTAGTAACTTCGGCTTTTATGGCCGACATTTCATGCAAGGCAACTTCGTAATATGAAGCACATACACCTAAATTAGAAAGAAGATCCACAATAAGCTTCGATCCACTCTTACGGTTAATATATAAACCAGTAGCTTGATGGAGAGTTGATATAAATGACTTAGGACGGAGCGCGCGAATTATTGAGTGAGCTAAATAATTTTTTTTTAATACCATTTTCTTACGCTTATCCTCGTACGATGCGAACTCATCAGTTTTATTTTGATCTAAAAATAAAAAAGAAATTAATGTTGAAGTAGATTAGTTAATCACAAATAGGTAAAGTAAAGCTGTACATTACATTGTATTACATACCTTTAAGTGTGATATGTTCGTCTTCAGACGACTCAATATTCACCGAATCACCCGTACTCTTCTTTAAATTTTCTTTCTCTTCAGTAAATTTATCAAGCATTATCTCACTCAGTAAAATATTTAAATATTTTGGAATATCTTGCTCCACATTATCTAGAAAATGTACTGAGGAGGGGTAAGTTTTGCTGTCGTAACTTTCACTTTTTATTTCCTTTCGTACTAATTCTCTTACTGTTCTAGTTATTCTGATCAGCTCATCTTCTTTCTTCTCCGCTCTATGTAGATACCAGAACTCATCTATGGGAAATGATCCAGAACCAGAATAACATATAATAGTGTCTCTTCTAGGACGCGTAATAATAGTAATATCTTCCTGATATTTATGCTTTAAATATTTCAATATTGTTTGTTTTGATAGCTCTTTTCTTCCGGCAGCTCGTAATTCTTTAATAGAAAATTGACACTCTTCATGATTTTCTATATATTTATATATTAGCTGCAAAAAATTTTCTACTCGCGGATCTGGAGAAGTAGCAGAGGTACTTTCTCGCGACACATACATAAAGCTATTGAAACATTTATTATGATATCTAGCTTGAACATCAACTAAAGAAGGTACTGTAGTAATACTAGAGATTAAGGATTTTCCAAGATCATCTTTACGCCTTTCAGCGGTTTTCATCAATTTATTTCTTATAGATTCTGTTTGAATTACATGTTTTGATCCAGGTACTTTAACATAACTTTTTTGACAGAGTAAACAAAGAGACTGAAAGTCAAAACCGTCAGTTGAACGAGCCCGAGAGGATCGTCCAGATCGTGAAGAATCATCAGCTTCTGAGATTCTGAAAGTTCCACTTGAATAACGGAGATAACAACAATCATGAACATTAATTTCTGTTTTTGTCTCGATTAATTTCCACTTGGAGTCATTGTAAGATTGACTCTTAGAAACTAATGTTCTTATACCTCGTATTTTAATAAGTCTTAATTTACCAGCACTCAAAGTTTTTGAACACACAAAACATAACTTTGTTATATCCATATTTATAGAAATAAATAACACCAAAGTAAATTAAAATTAACTCTACTATTAAGAAAATTCAGCAATATTATATTCAAAACACACGACTTTACAGAACGGTTCACAAATAAATGATGAACGGACCACGTGGCAGGCACAGTTACGAAGAAAACCAGTCCAGGTATAGAGTATAACAAAAAAGGTCTGTCCTTGGGGGAGAGCAGATGTGAGGTTCTGGACTTTCGATATATATATATACATGTATATACATAAAATTATCTTTAGTATAAAAGAACACCAATATAACGAAAAACCCCAAAGCCACTAATTTAATCTTATAAAAATGTTAATAATAACAAATAACTAATAAACAAATGGAGTGAAAAGTTACAAAAAAAAGTTTTTGAGTAGTCTGATAGTAAGTCTTCAAAATTGTATTGAATGATAACAGCCGTAACTTCAATAATAACAGAGATATAAATATTCTAAGATGAAGATCATGTATTTTCTAATAAACAAATGCGTATAAAAATAAAACCGTTATAGATATGAAGATGATTAAAATTAAATCAAGTAGAGTAATTAATTAACAAAAATATTGTATTGAATGTCCAAGACCGTATCATCAATAGTTTAAAAGTTATAGCAATTTGAAAGTTGATAAGATCGGTGCCGGGTTCCACACTGAGTATGTTAAATATTTAAAAATGAAATAATAAATAAAACAAAATTTTTTTAAATACTTTGATGCACATGGCTGTATTTATAATTTTTTTTTGTAACGGAAAAAAAATAGGTTAAGAATTTGTTTATAACAAATTGTTTATTAAATAAACAATGAAAATTGCGTAGCAAAAATTTTTTTTTTTTTGGAATTCTAATGAGGATAGCAAATCATGAATTTAGAAAAAAAAACGATTTCTTAATTAATAATTCAAAGGGGTGATAAATAAAAAAAAAGATTATAAACAATTAAAAATTTTTTTAAGAAAAAATTTTTTTTTAAAAATTTATTATTTGACCAATACAATAGAATGGCAAAAAAAAATTTTTTAAAAATATTAAAATAGTCTATTTGTTTATAAAAAATTTATAAACAAATAACGTTAAAAATTTTTTAGTAATGAAATAAGATGCAAAAAATAAATAAAAAACCAGCTGAAATAAAAAATTAAAAAAAAAAATTTTTTTAATAACATAATATGGATTTTTCATTTTTTATTAACTTAATAAACGGAATTTTGTTTATTGAGTCAATAAGAAAGTCTCCCAGAATTCAAAAAATTTTTAGGTACTTTATTTAAACTTTTAGAACTGATTTTCAGTTGTCTAAAGTCCACAAAAAATTAGTTAATTAACAATTGAATAACTTTAACAAAAATGAAGTGAAAAATTTTTTGTCTACTGGACTATATTCCCTCAAGTCTCTAGATGAAACTGTAATTTATTCAAATTTTTTAATTGATAACAAATATTAAAAAAAAAATATTTTGTGATGCTCTGTTGGCTTGACGGTGATACCGCAGCGGCAAAACGGCCCCGCGGAGCGGTATTTTCAACATCAATTTAAAATTATAAATAATGGAGTTACAGTTTCGGGAGTCGGGACTTGTCCTTCTGCAATTTTCTCCTCTTTTAGAATCTTTTTTCAAAAAGAAGCTATTTTTAATATTTTTCAAGTTATAACAAAAAAACGGAGACCCTCATTTTCTCTATACGTTTTTTGTTTATAACAATTACAATTTTTCTTGGCAAAAAAATTCCAAAGTACCCATTACTCAGAATTTAATTCTGAATCCAAAAAACCAAACCCCATATTTTTAAAACCATCAGAACTATTTTTCTCAGATATCTCACTTCCTTACTAGACTATATTATTATTTATTTTAAACTTACTAGAAACATTGATAGTGGGTTGAAACACTCTTATCAGTTTACCTCCCCCCAATCGGGCTCACGATTTGGGCTCGAACACTCTACGGGTCTACAACTTTCTTGTTCTTATTGGACCCAAAACTACAAAAAAAAATACGTTAATATTAGGTAAACAAATTTTAATACAAATGGGCTCTAGCTCCATTCAGTTAAGATCAACAGTCTTCTAGATTCGATTGTGTTACATCTAGACTTGACTTTCTTTCTTTTATTATCACCGGAGGTCTGTTAGTCTTGTGTTGCTTGATAATACGTGTTGGTGGATGATCTTTGAGAAAGCTTGAAGATCAACTGAGGAAGAATCCAACAGCAATAATTTTTAAAGATACCTAAAAATTGGATTTAAACATTTATAATCTTCTAAATAATTAAACGCCGGCCTCAAAGAGGATACAGTGAATAATAAGCTGTGGTGTTTATTATTAATTTGTTTATTATTTTTTGCAAAGTTCTGGAGAAGAAACAGAAGAACCAGTTTTGCAACAAATTTTGGGTCTTTTTTTGTTAAATTAACGTTTTATTAATAAGGAAAATTGAAGATTTTCAAGATTTTTTCTTATCTAAAATATGATTGGACAATAAAAGAGTTTTTTTTTCATCATACAGTCTTCAATAGGGACCTACCTACATTATAACCTTTTTTTATTATTTGAACCAAGTTTCCATTTTTGTTTGGTGTAATTGATTAAGGGTTAAGTGATGAGTTAAGTTAACTCATACGATCTCAATAACACCCGCAACAATTTTATATAAAATTTTTTAAATATTTTAACTATTGACTTTTATTACCATATTATAAATACTACATTACCATTCTTAACTTATAAAAAGCAACAAGTATATGTTTGTGGAATCATTTAATAATAGACAATAGCCCGCCCTGATGATGAGAGACTTCTCTCGAAACTAGTAGGCTGTAAATAAATACTTTTATAAAAAAAGGAATTTGGTGAAGTACATACTTGAATCTCTTAAAAAACCCTTTTTTATTAGTTTGATAGTTGCTATCTCTTCATCTATAAAAAAATTATATAATTTTGAACGAAAAACATGTTTTGACGTTAATTTAAAGCCTGAACACCTTGTAGGTTTTCAAATAAAAACTAAACTTCTTGCCTCTTCTTGAGGCAGGATTGGCGGCGGCGGAAAAATTTCTTCTCAAGGAATCTCTGGCTTTGTTGGATTTTGAAAATATAAATACATAATAAAACAAAAACAATTGATTTTTGCAAATCGTGCTACAAATAATTCAAATTATTTCTATACAAAACTTTCTATAGAAAAAACACCGTTCGCACAGGATTGTGGCGGTGAAAAAAATTTTTTTTAGTAATTTCTGGCTCTATTGGATTCAAAAAATATAAATCCATAAAAATAAATCAAAAACAATTAATGTTGATTTTTGTTTGTTTTTTTCGTAAAATAAAATAAAATTTCATTGAATATTTACATTTTTGTAAGATCACCTTACAAATCTCCAAACTGTCCAAATAAGCTCTTATCGCTGCAAAAAATTGTTTAGTTTTTTTATGTGAAAAATTTTTTTCGGTGGTCTGATTTCAACTTGATTTTGTTTTCTCTAATATTTTGAGGTTGGCTTCGTTATCTTCAGATAGCTGTTCTTCTCCTGGGGGTGGAGAAACATGAGAGTTTTCGACAAGGAAAAAAAATTAAATCATAATTTTTTTTTTTTTTAAACTGAAAAAAGTGGAATAAAAATATTGTTTCTTCTAAGTACAAACATTATTATTTAACCGACGACCTCTTCCCTCGTCAGCCTCCATTGTCGGAGATCATACACTTTATGGGTGCGCGGTACTCATTTCTTCAATTAAATCATAATATTATTTTTAAATGGTCTTGTTTTACCATTAGTTTAGAAGAGCTTTCTTACTTCATCGGCGGTGTTGTTATAAGGTATCTAGGGGTCTTCCGGAGGCTAGAGATGCTTTCAAAAACACGCAAAACTGATAAGAAATTAAAAAAATATTTAACTTTTTAATAATTTATTAATTAAACATTCTACTTTAAAAAAATCCATTAAATATTATTTAAATGTAAGGTTGTTTATTGCTGTATTTTGCTCTGTTTAATATAACGGCTGCGAAATATTAATTTACTACTGCCATTTTCATATATCCAGGTTTCATCCAAAAATATGAAATTAATTTGTTCATTTGATTCCAAATACAGTAAAGTCCGTTTATAATGACATCGAAAGGAATTGACAAACAAGTCATGATAAGCGGACGTCATACAAAGCGTTTTGTGAAATGAAAAACTTTTTTTATGTAAATATGAATGTACTTAAGTAGTTTAATACATAAACATAGTAATTACATATGTATACATACATATTAAATCAAAATCAAAATTGCACGTAATCAGCACATAACACATACAAGTGTATTTTTATTGTAAGTAATCTGTAATTTTTGTCTGCTTTTGTTTTTTCATTTTATTGTATAAACAATCTCTAATGCTATTGTGTATAGAAGACATAGCTATGGCCAAATTATCATTTTCAATATTGCTGTGAACAAACCGTGATAATAATTCTGCAGCTTTTAATGCCTCTTCTGCGGTAGGTAATGGTTCTTCCTCGACTTCTTCTTCCCCATCACTTTCGAGTTGTTCCTTAGCACAAATGTTCTGTACGATATTTTCATCGGTGGGTTCTTCGGATGTGAGGAGAGCACTATCGATGTCAACATAATCTTCCCACATTTCCGGTGCTGCTAAAGAATCTGAATGTAGGTTTCGTGACCACAAAGATAAAGGAATGTCATCTCCTTCATCGAATTCATGGTCTGATATTTGAGTAGGTAAACCGTCGTGGTTTTCAATGAATCCTGCATGTTTGAAACAGTTATGAATGGTACTTTGTGACATGTTATTCCAGGCATCATTAACCATCAGAATTGCATCTAGCACCGTTATTTTTGTAGAAGAGTTGTCTTCATTAGCATCAAGACAATTAATCATTTTGAGCACAGGGTTCTTCCTGAAATTCGTTTTGAGTGATCTTATTATTCCTTGATCCATTGGCTGTAGTACTGATGTTGTATTCGGCGGAAGGAAAGCAAGTGTTATAGACTTTAAATCAGTAACATTTGGATGAGCCGGGCAATTATCAACCAGCAATAGAATCTTTTTCTTCTTCTTCACCAAATCACGATCCCAATCACGAAGCCACTTTTCAAAAAGTTCTGACGTCATCCAAGCTTTACGATTGTTAGCATAATCGACAGGTAATGATTTGACACTTTTAAAACATCTTGGTTTTTGTGACTTTCCAATAATGAGCAATTTGTTTTTCTCTGTGCCACTCATATTAGCTGGCATTAATTTGTAAAAAAGTCCAGTTTCATCAGCATTAAATATCTCATCATCAGAAAATTGTCTTCGTAAATTTGGCCACACAGATATCAACCAGTTTTTTGTTGAATTTTGATCAACAGACTCAGATTCACCGACAATTTTTCCCGCCACAATGTTATGTCGAACTTTAAAACGACTGATCCAGCTTGCAGAACAATTGAAGTTGAGAATACCAAAACGCGCGGCAAAACCATTTGCCTTTTCCTGTAGCATAGGGCCGCTGACAGGTATTCTTTTGTTTCTCATGTTTTTAAACCACTGAATTAATGCTTGATCAACATTTTCTTGTCGTGATTTTCGAAGCCTCTTCGGTTTCAAAACGTTTGAATTGAACGACTGCTTAATGCGGTTCTTGTTTTTAAAAATCATTGAAATTGTCGAATGACCCACGCTAAATTCCTTTGCGAGACATGAGTTAGATTCTCCATTTTCTAATCTGCATATTATTGCACCTTTCTCCTCAATTGTAAATGCTTTCCGTCGTTGAGATGACATTTTTTCCACAGTAACAAACGCAAACAACGTGTGACCTTCAAGCGCCAATTACCCACTGAGATTCAAAACAAAAACGAGCCACGTGATGAATCATGTCGGTCATTATAACCGGACATAATTTATTAAAAATGGGTCATAATAAGCGACATGTCACTGTAAGGGAAGTCATTATATCCGACTATTTATAAAGAATTTCATATGAAAACCAAACTTCGTAGTATAGTTACGTCATAATAACCGGTTGGTCAATATAGGCGGAGTCATAATAAACGGATTCTACTGTACTGTAAATATTTTCTTAAAAAACACAATTCTTACTACAATAACATGTTTTTGTTCACATAAAATTTTTCTGTTATTAACTGTTTTATATTTATAACCCATTGATCGCAAAATTTTGTACAAAGTTGATCTTGAACCACCAAACTCCAACTCTTTTTTTGCATGATTGAGCCAATCGTCAATTGTGAAGTAAACATTTTTTGAATTTAGCTCCCAAATGTGTCTTTGTAAATCCTTTTTAAACATGTAATTCCAAAATGTTTCTCTTTTTTTGTTATTACCCCTTTTGGTGGCTGTTAAATTGTCGTAACCCTCCTTTAAAATTTTGTAAACTTCACTCTCCGACACCTAAAGACATATTCAGTTGTTGTGTTTAACTTTTTGTTATAATAGGTGTAGGTACATACGGAAAAAATGTCTGCAACAGTTTTAACAATTTCAGTTTTTGTCAACGATTGGTAATTTTTTTCTTCAAATTTTGAAAACGTTTTGTGAATATGTTGTTTTGTATCAAGTCTAATGATACAAAACTTTGGGTGATCAAGAGGATTCTATTCTCTATTTCTAGGGAGGATTCTATCTCTCAACGATTCTATTAATGATAACGCCGATCGAGGTGTCTTCCATAAAATGCAATTATTATCGACTATAAAGTCTCCTATTACTTCTGTTTTGTTTTGCATGGCTATACTTGTAAATTCATTATTTTCTATAATCTTCAACAAATGACTTTCTGCAGGTTGCTCTAAGACCTCTACAACTCCTGGATGGCCAATCTTTTCGTTGTTGATTACTTGAGCAGAAACCTGTTCTTTTTTCTTACTTTTGCTTCTGGTCATAACATACATCGTTTCAGTTACTTTAGATTCTATGTTTTTTAATTCGTCAGATGTCAGTTTTATTCGTGATAAAGCGTCTGCTACTACGTTATCCTTCCCTTTAATGTATTCTATTTCAAAATCATATTCTTGTAATATCAACTTAAATTTTGTTAATCTGCTAGATGGATTATTCATACCGAATAAATATATTAAGGGTCGATGATCTGTATAAACTTTAAATTTTTTGCCATATAGGTACGGTCTGAAATGTTTAATTCCCCATACTATCGCCAATAATTCTTTTTCTATCGTTGGGTAATTGACTTCTCCTTTATTCAGTGTTCGACTCGCATATGCTATTGGTTTATCATCTTTGTTTGACAATACGGCTCCGATTGCAAAGCCTGAGGCGTCTGTTTTCAAAATAAATTTACTATTTTCTGAAAAATCTGGGTATTGTAATATCGGATAGTGTGTTAGTTCGTATTTTAATGTTTGAAAAGCATCTTCACATTCTTTTGACCATTGAAAAGTTACGTTTTTTCTTGTAAGTTTATTTAATGGATATACAATTTTTGCAAAATTATTTACGTACTTTCGGTAGTAGTTTGCAAATGCCACAAATCTCTTTACCTCTTCTGCATTCATAGGTGTTGGATAAGTTTTCACTACTTTCAACTTGTCGGGGTCAGGCATTACTCCTTTATCTGATATGACATGACCTAAATAAGCTACTTCCTTTTTTAGAAATTCGCATTTTCCTGGATTTAACTTTAAATTAACATCTCGTAATCTGTCGAATACTTTCACTAATTTTTGTGTATGTTCTTCTAATGTTCTACTAAAAACAATAATGTCATCTAAATAAATAAAACATGCATTGTAATTTAGTCCAGACAAAGCTAACGTCATTGCTCTTGAAAATGAATTTGGACTTATCTTTAATCCCATTGGGAGTCTTGTCATTTGGAATTGTCCTTTGTGTGTCGAGAATGCTGTGTACTTCCTACTTTGTTCGTCTAAGCTTATTTGATGAAAACCTTCTGAAAAATCTAGATGTGTAAAATACATTGCTCCTCCCAAGGAGTCTAAAATATCTGTAATATTTGGTAATGGGAATTTATCATCTTCTAGCTGTTTGTTTAGTTGTCTGTAGTCAATCACTAATCTGTGCCTTTTTAATCCGTCTTTTCCCACTTTTTTTGGTACTAACAATATTGGGGATGACCATTTACTTCTACTTTCTTCTATGGTTCCATTTTGTAACATTTTTTGAACCTCATTGTCTAATTCATCTCGTTGCGAGTACGGCATCCTATAAGGTTTAATATAGATTGGTTGCGTTTTATCTTTTAATCTTAAGTGTTCTTTATAGATGTTTGTTACTGGAAGTTTGTCTCCTTCAAGTCGAAATATATCGTTGTACTTTGCACAAATTCGTTGCATTGAATATTTTTCGTCTTTATTTAAATGTTCTAAATTCAAAATACTAAATAATTTATCTACTCTCTCTACCATATTAGTTTTCTCTATTTTTGTCTGCTGCATTATATGGTAATTTCTTAGTAGTTCGACTTCTGGTTTATAATTTTTTAAAGTCACTTCTTCATTTGTTGTATTTAACACTCGTATAGGAATTAGGTTTGACTTTGGTTGTACGATTGCACTACCTACAAATACTCCATCGCATATCTCTTTCGGTATTATAACAGCTTCGTGTTCCCAATCAACTTTTATATATCTAATTACTTCACATCTTTTTGGTATGCTTATTATCTCATCCATAAATGATAACATTTTTAATGTTGTTCTTTTTTTTCCTATTTTCAACGATATTTGCTGAGTTTCAAAATTTAAAATAGCTTTAAATTTCCACATGAAATTTGAACCTAATACGCCGCTAAAATTTTCGTCAAATTGATCCATGACCATAAATTTATGTTGAAATACATCTCCTGTACCCGTTTCTAATTTAAGATTTGTTTCTCCAATAGATTCTCTGTATCCAGATATACCGTTTATTTTAATCTTATTATCCTCTATTACTTCGCTTTGGTTAAGTATATTTTTGAAAATTATGCTTATTTCCGCACCAGAGTCTACAAGAAATCTTTTAATAACTCCTGAATATTTTAAATTTAGAAAATATAATCCTTTATCTAATGAGAAAATTTGTTTTTCAAGCTTATTTTGAATTCCTCTGTAGGTCACGAAAAAATGGTGATGAGACATTTTCTCTATTAGTATATTTAGCTGGTCGCGCATTCCTTGATTGCTGAGTATTGTATTCTCGATCTTGACCTATATTTCTATGTTGATATCTGAAACTGTCGTAGTTTGTTCCGGGTCTATAACTTTGATTTTGTTTATTTACATTTTGAAATGAGTTCGTTTGATACCTGTTTTGTGTGTATCTTTTATTTCGCGAATTTGGTGGAAAGAATGTATTTTTTCGATGTTTCCTTCCGTACATTATATTTGCTTCGTTTTGCTGACTTTGTATTTCCAAGGCAGCTTGAATCGCGTCGCTTAATTTACTGCAATTTCTACTTTGCACTATAGTTTTTATGTCTCGATTTTCTAAACCTTTACAAAAACAATGTATTCCTAAGGTTTCGTTTGTTTCTTTAAAAATTTGAATTTTCGCTTGATCGCCTTTACTCTGTTCTAAAGTTAATTTTAGCATTAAATCTTCAATATACCGACCGTAAGAGTCTATTGATCGACAACCTTGTTTTGCCGTTGTTAATTGCATAGAAAGCGTAATTTGAGATTGTTTCTTAAGTAGATGTCTTTTTATATCTTCGAGGAGTGCCATTGGATTAGCATATGTCGTGTTTAAACGTAGTTTTGCCGCGTTTGTAAGTCGCGTTTTTAATACGAAATTTACCAACAAAATCTTACCTTGGTCATCTAAAACCGAATTGTACATATCTATTGCGTCAATCATTTCTAATGTGACGTCTTCAGTGTGATTCATTCGCGGAATTAAAGAACTGGCTACACGGAGATCAAATTTCTCCATTATTATTATGTTAGCTTTAGTTTTATTACTCGGACATTCAACTTTTGCACTATTATTATGGACCTTTAATCTATTATGTAATATAAATTCACTCGCCTTTAATTCTTTTGTAACTATATCAGCGATAATTTTTACTGTATCAGCAGGCCATGAACTTATATTAGTCTTATCAGTTAATAATTGCTTAAAATCATTTTTAAAAACTTCTAAATATTCTAACTTACGGGTTAAAAGTTCTTTATTGTTTCTTCTGTCTTCGTTGTCTTTCCGTAAATTTGTGTGAAACTGTTGTACGTCTTCTTGAAGTTTCTGTAGTTTGTCCATTTGTCACTATTAATTAACACTACCATTGTTATTTTGCACTTCACTGCTCTGCTTTTTGTCCTCACCTACACTTATGCTTCACTCACAATTTAAACGTCTTCTTGGCTTATTTGGTTCCTTATGTTGGATAGGGTTGCTGCTCTAGCTAACCGTCTTCTCCACTCTCTTTGCCTTTTCTCGTAAAAATATATTATAAATCCTAATAATTGTAACAGTATTATTACCAGACACAGGATAGATTCTAAGCCAAACGAGGATTGTTCCCTTTGGTTCGCCGCAATGATAATTTCTTCTCTGGACTGGTCGAGCTTCGATGCATTGTTGCCTCCCATAACTTTGGATTGTAGTTATGCAGATTCTTACAGGGTTTTCTAGAATTATTTGGAGACTTCTTTACTTTTCGCAGTTTTATTTTCAGCTTGCTTTTCGCAGGGTTTCTTTTCGCAGGGTTTCTTCAGGTTTCTTTTCGCAAGGATTTCTTCAGGTTTCTTTTCGCAGGATTTCTTCAGGTTTCTTTTCGCAGGATTTCTTCAGGTTTCTTTTCGCAGGATCGCCATGTAATAATGTAATTGGTGGGTCGAAGGGAAACACATACTGGTTCCAATGAAGACGATTTATTGGTGGAAATCTATGCCTATACTACTACTACATCTCCGACTCTTCGACTACTCTTCGACTACTCCTGGACGCTACATGCGTCGCCTTATATTAAGGTGCCATTTGCGTCATTGCATTGACGCAAATGCACCGCACAATAATTATAATATGCTTAATTGCTAAGGAAGCATCCGTTCTTTCGCAAGAGTTCATTCGTTCATTCATACGGTCATCCAACTATCAATTCATCCCTTATGCGTCTATATACCCTTACAACTGAAGCTGTTGGCAATAAATGACAGCTAAATATTCCCAAAATTTGAAAACATTTTGTGCATTGGTGTTGGTACTTATTGCGTCAAAAAATTTAGGTTATGTTACAGATACATTGCCACCCATACACCAACTTTAACGGGGTGTAAAGTGGTCTCAACAGTGGCATGCGGATTTTCGCTCGACCATATCCGGTAATTTTGTGAATTTACAAATCCATCTAAATGAAACCAAGCTTCATCGGAGAAGAAAGTTTGGTTCAGGACGTCATCAGCGGTCATTTCAGCGTTGAACTAATTACAAAAATAAATTCGTTGCTGATAGTCTTGGGGATGCAGGGCTTGGACACGGGAAAATTTGTATGGATAAAGCTTTAATTTTTTCTTTAAAATCGTCATGCAACTTCCATATGAATAGCCTGTGAAGTAAGGAAAAGGAATGACAGGATTTTCGAAGGTAAGGATTATTAGACCCTGCATTACATGTGCCTAACAAGGAACTTTGGATACGTGTTTTAGAAAGAATCAAACCTGTTTGGAGTGCAAGCTTTCGCACAGACTTTCGAGGACTTTGTTCCATTCGAACTCGAACATCTTCGACCACATCTTCTGTTAGTGTAGATGTTCGTCCCGTATGTTTGGCCTTTTTTACGTCACCTGTTTGTAAGTAACGTTACACCAATCTCGTACAATGCTGCCTGAACATTACTACTGTAACATCAACAACGGCCTCAGGAAACTTCTTGAAATTGGTGGAAGGCCTCATCGGTGGAATATTGCCAACCGTTGGCAGCATCATGATGTCCAGTACGAAAATACGCCATACCAATAAAAGTGTCTTGCTCTAGTGTGAAAACCATTTTAATAAATCAATTATTATAAATGTGACGCTTGATTTTAAATTTCGAAATTGGTTGTCAAAATTGACAACGGACAATGTAGTGGTACCAGCTTCATTGACGTTTTCATCAAATTGTCAGTGTTACCAACAGCTTCAGTTCCTCTTGACCACCCGGTAGTTTTGCATCTACCTCTGTTTATTTTCTCAGAAAGATTAGATAAATTCAAGTAACTGAAAGAAGTGAATGAGAAGTGACAATAAAACTCAAATTTCGCTGTCAACAAACCTCAATTTTGAGTCTATAGTACCAACTATCCAAAAAGTTAAAAGCAAAAGAAACTAGTCAGAATCAATTGGTACCAATTGCAATTATGAAATATTCCTAATGGTCACTCATGTTAAAAAAAAAATAGACTCTAACTGCAAAAATAGTAGGAAATGTGCGGAAATTACAGATTGGTAATGTGTCAAGTATACGTCAAAGTAATGTCAAAGTGACATATGACCACAGAAAGCATATACAGTAGATGCATTACAGTTACGGGCAAGCAGCATTACATTATAATACTTCACCTTTTTAACAGGTTGAGGATGATTATATAATCTATTTTTTATTATATCAGGACACTGATTGGGAAGTTTTTGAATTATAAACTCAAGAAAAACGACAAAGATACCTGATGAGCTGCACCTTATTTGCGTGTTGTCCTCATTAGAGGACTCAAAAATTTTATATTGCGAAATTTTGATTTTTCTTTTCTTTATTGTAAATACTCTTTTTGAAGAATTTTCCAAGCGTGTCATTAAAATTAAAAATTATTTCTTGCGTAACAGGTACTACTACAAAGTTTTTAGTGCTACTTTTTTTTGTAGTATTTCATGTATTCGCTTGGTAAAAATATCCTCTCTATTTTGCGAACGTGTTTTTCAACGACGCCAAAACATCGATCACACGGCATAAAACTGTGTCCCGGCTCAGGGAATCGGTGAATAATTTTATCAACACGACCCTTTCGTATCAGGGTATACAAATATTGGACTAAAGCGTTATTCTTATTTTGAGCACCGCAATTGTCTGAAAACACGTAAAGAATATTGACTGATCTGTCCATGAAATTTTCAAAGTAACGGTCTAGGAAGCTGATGGTCTCGTTGGGAGTTTTTTTTCCTGTTACTTCATCATACATGTAAAAATAAGCCTTACTGTGTTTTGATGAATGTATAAAAAAATATCTGCCTTAAGTAGAAAACATCGCCAGCAGGAACTTTTGTCAAAAAGGCATTTTGCTCATGATCAAAACATGCTCAAAAGAGTTTCAATATGTGGACTATCTTGAGCCAGCTTTGTTTTTTCCTTCAAATCATCAAAAAAGACTTTTGCTTTTAATTGATGAAGATTTTTTTCAGTCTCTAGTTTATTAATCTCATCTTGAGAAAGGTGATTCTTTGCTTTGAGCTGAGTGTCAATTCTGTCACACACTTGGCATGGGTCAGATCTAGGATGTCCAAAACTGATATTAAAGCTAGCCTTACCGTTACGAAAATAAAAATAGTACGAAATTTTAGGTTTATGAGCAGTTTTTTCATCTGTAAACCAAAACTTATATACATCCGTGCATTTCCGACGAGGTCAGAGCCTTGACCTGCGGAGGCCGCCTTCGTTGACATCTAAAATTTATCTAGTTTAAATCAATAGTTGAAACGATTTACTAAACACATACCAGTCCAGGTTGCGAGCGCGAACTTTGTCGTGGAGTGCCAGCGCTTGTGCTGGGCTGGGGCTCGGTAGAGGAGTCATTCTGTTGAAGAATTGAGTTTCAATTTGCACAAAAAAATTGTTTGTATCTAACTTTTTCACCACAAACACTTTAAACCTCCGGTTCGGGCTGAATAGCATTTTCCATGTCCTCGATAGCCTGTAAATGAAAACAAAGTAATTGTTGTACGGTATAGACATTTTTAGAACTTTACCAAATCCCCATCCCTATCAAATTCATTGATGAGCCCGTCGATGGTTTTTTCATTTACGATGCTGCGGAATAGGTCTTCGCCCTCTACGCGCCGTTCTTTCGCAGAGCCGCCGCCTAAAAATATTAACTATATAAAATTTGCTAACATTACACTGGCACTAGTACCTGTCAATAGAATTTTTTTCTTCTCTTCTGCCACGTCTTTTTTAAATATTTTTTTTTGATTGTTGTAAAATTTTTTTAGTTGGTCCGCTTCTCTATGCGTTCCGCCTGCTGTCCCGACCGCATTCGTTTTTTTATTTTCTACCACGTGCTTGTAGTTATAAACTATATTCAATAATCTGTCTTTTTCAGCCCCGGTAAAATTTACAGATCTTTTTTTGGTCTGAAGTAAACATAGTTATTGTTAATACAGTGGACCCCCGGTAGTCCGACAATCATTTTGCAGGGCAGTGTCGAACTATCGAATTTGTCGGATTGTAGAGTACTGCCTAAGACCCCTTATAGTCCGATTTTTTTTACAAAAGAGTACCTTGTAATCCGACAAATTATAGATCCAATGATGATTCTTTATAATAAATACATTGTATAATGTACTCTGAAGTACAAATCATACTTCATTATGTACATATGTCAAATTTAGTAAATTAAACAACACAATAGAGAGCTTACGTTTTATTATAAAATTAACGTCATTAATGCTATAAAACTTACAAGAAATATGCAATAACTTTACGTTAGGAAATATGTAATTTTGTACAAACAAATGTACCGGGTGTCCCGTTAAGAAAGGTCACCGGCTATATCTCAGGAACCACTTGTCATAGAGCTTTGAAATAAAAAATTTTTTAACAAAAGTGGCGAAAAAAAAATGCTGGAAATTAGTTTCAACTTTCTAGATTGGCCGCCAGAGGGCGAAATCGTCACAACTACCTAAAAAAACCGTTTTTTTTTTCATTAAAAGTCTAGTAAACGTTAATCAAAAATATGTTTATTGCAAAGATGAGACAATTTTGCACAAATTTGATCTGGCACTTGTTACTCTAATTTGTCAAATGTGAGTAGGAAGAGGGTGGGGATATGCAATGCGGAAAACGTCTATATCTTTGGCTTGCATCAACCAATTTTGACAAAATGGGTGTCAATGGAGAGATAACTTTTTGTTTTATTTAATATGTCATAAATTAAACAATTTAACTTTGATTTTTAAGTGCGAACAAGCACTGTCTAAAGAAAAATTAAACTTTTACAATTTTCTTTAAAAATTTAAATGGAATGGTATATAAATCTTTAAAATAAATGTAAAGAAAATTAAAAAACAAGTTCAAATTCAAAAACCGCACGTCGATATATTGTTTGCATCAAAAGTTATAAGTGAAAAAGTAAAAGGAGTATGACAGGTATTACACTTTAAGCAATACGCTTGATACGGAGAATATTAGACTAACCTATTTACAAACCTGATTATAAAATAAACAAAGTTTTAATTCTTAATTTAATTTTGTTTATCACACAAATATCCAAAATACACGTATTATACCAAAACACACAAAAATCAACCAAGGTACTATATCTAGTGGTATGTCAAATGTTCAAACTGCTTTCCGTCATTTTGGATGCAAAGAAGCAATCTTTGTCGAGTGGAGTTTACAGCTGCTTCAATTTCAGCTGCTGAAATACTTTGAAGTGCATTTGTGATTCGTTGCACCATGTGTTGTTGGTCTAGTAGCGTACACTAAATCTTTTACCCTTCCCCACAAATAAAAATCTAAGCACGTCAAGTCTGGCGATCGTGGTGGCCATGGAAATAAACTTCCTCTCCCAATCCATTTTTCAGGATACAGCTCATCTAAATGATGTCTAACATGTGAGAGTTTTTGATTTTATAATAATTTATAGTTATTTTTTAAAGTAAAAATAAGCCAATAAGACGCTAAATCGCTTGTATAATTAAATCATCTCGATGAGGGCCATATGGCATCTTAAGTAAAAGAGGGGGAACATGGGCTTAGCATCCCTGGAAGGGTGGAGTCCAGTGAAGGGTGGAGTCCAGTGAGTCAGCTAAGCGGGCGAGAGTAAGAATGTTGATTAAAACGGCAGAGAGCGGTCGGACGGGCAGTATTATGAATATTTACAATTAACAATTGTTAATTGTTTATTGAAAGAGAAAGATAGTTAACGTGTTGATCTTGTTGATCATATGTGTTTTGTGGTATAATGTCAATTCAGTTGTGACTCCCTGCATTCGGTGGAATAATGTGGATTCAGTTGTGACTCCCTGAATTCGGTGGAATAATGTGGATTCAGTTGTGACTCCCTGAATTCGGTGGAATAATGTGGATTCAGTTGTGACTCTCTGAATTCGGTGGAATAATGTGGATTCAGTTGTGACTCCCTGAATTCGGTGGAATAATGTGGATTCAGTTGTGACTCCCTGAATTCGGTGGAATAATGTGGATTCAGTTGTGACTCCCTGAATTCGGTGAAATATTGTGAAATCAGTGCTGTGCATTCGGAGGAATAATGAGGTACCGAAACAATGAAGACATCATTGAGAACACGATGCTAAAGAAAAGGGGTGAAGATTGTCAAGATAGTCAATCAAGTCCATGGAGTGGTTGTCAAAGTCCAATGAGCCTGGTGATGTCTTCCACTATCAGTTCGAGAGGAAGAGAATCCTGCTAGGGGGAGAAAAGCCCCCGGTGAGTTACTTTACACGTATTATTGACAGGTACGTTATGTGTAAATATGTTTCATGTGTCGCCCAATCGATCCGTCTGACTGCTCAAGCGTTTCTCTAACAATGAATATAGAGGGGTGAGTTGAAGTAGATTGTTGATGATAATGTAGCTGGTTGTTGCTATTCTGTACACTGTTTTTGAGTTAATAATTAAGGCTAATAATCGTAGAACATAGACATCCTGACAAATTTATTATGGAGAAAGAGTTAACTGTTATTTAATTCAATTTAATTGTTAAAATTTGGCAAAACGTAAGATTAGAATAAAAAGAGTCTTACAAACATTTCCTGCAAAATGTGCTGGGCATCCATCATGTTGGTATAACATAACTTGTCGAGTTTGTAAGGACACATTTTCTAACAAAAGAGGTAATATATTTATTAAAAACTCTAAATAAGTATGACCGTTAAGCGGTTCGTTGAATATATGTGGGCCTATGACTTTGTTTTCAACTAAACCACACCAAACATTAACGCTCCACCTGCCCTGATATTGTATTTCTCGCATCCAGTGTGGGTTTTCTGCAGACCAATAATGCATATTGTGCAAATTAATTGTTCCAGCGCTGCTAAATGTAGCCTCGTCGGTCCACAATATTCTGGACAAAAGTCTGGGTTCTTGTTCTAGCATACCTAGAAGCCAATGGCAAAAGTCAAGTCTTGCGATAAAATCTCTTTCTACTAAGGTTTGATGAAGTACCATATGATACGGGTGCAATCTGAAAAACATATTTGAAAAAAATGCTATTTAAACAGTAGAAACACTAACTTGTGTTCTTTCAATATCTTGTGAATAATTGTGCGGCATATCCCCAGGTCTCTTGAAATCTGCCGTATACTCATATGCGGATAAATTTCAACATATGCAAGAACGTTGATAATATTTGCTTCAGAACGGCTTATACGACGTCTGTTATGGGGATGACGGTGAACGCTGCCAGTTTCTTGCAACCGCTTAGCAATGCGAGTGAAAACCCGTCTATCGTAGTGGTGTCGGTCTGGATATTTTTCGGCATATACTCTTGATGCGATGGCCGCATTTTGAAAACATTCGAAATATACTGCAAGCATATCGAACGCTTCAGCATTTGAAATTGGCATATTAACAAAAAATAGAAGAAGCAAACAAACAATACTTGAAAAAAAATGAATAAATGGAATGATTGAAAAGTAAATAATTAAATTTTAACTGCGCTGGTTCAACGGGGTATGTTCACAATTAGTCGCTCTACAACAATTAATTTGCGTATCTCGTCACGTCGCATTTTCAATTGCCATCATCGGGTCGCGTTCTCCAATCGCCAACAATCCGCAGATGCTGTCGAATACACCCGAAGCAGGCCACACCCGTGCTGGACCAAGGCCAAGCCGGTGAGGGGTTCCCCGTTTTCCTTACACGGCCTAGCAATTTGGATATGCTGTATTATGAAATGCTGGGAACAAAGTAAAATAAGAATATATTCTTAGGGGAGAGTGCGTAAGATACACTTAAACACGTTTATCTACTAAGTCATCAATTAAAATGCCTCTTGCAAGTGAGGTAGTACTAAGGTATTTATTGTTTTTTCCTGTCTAGAGATAAAAAAGCATTTCAGAACAAAATAAATTCTAAATGTAATTACATGAGTAAAGTTGAATTTTTACAATACATAATATGATTTATTTCTCATATCTCAACAACTATGGCGTTTAAAAACAATTGTGTTGGTTTAGAAACAACATTATTAAATTAGATGGATTTGAGTTTTTAATAAATATACTGTTAGTTTAATATTCTCCGTATCAAGCGTATTGCTTAAAGTGTAATACCTGTCATACTCCTTTCACTTTTTCACTTATAACTTTTGATGCAAACAAGATATCGACGTGCGGTTTTTGAATTTGAACTTGTTTTTTAATTTTCTTTACATTTATGTAAAGATTTATATACAGTGCTTGTTCGCACTTAAAAAACAAAGTTAAATTGTTTAATTTATGACATATTAAATAGAACAAAAAGTTATTTCTCCATTGACACCCATTTTGTCAAAATAGGTTGATGCAAGCCAAAGATATAGACGTTTTCTGCATTGCATATCCCCACCCTCTTCCTACTCACATTTGACAAATTAGAGTAACAAGTGCCAGATCAAATTTGTGCAAAATTGTCTCATCTTTGCAATAAACATATTTTTGATTAACGTTTACTAGACTTTTAATGAAAAAATAACGGTTTTGTTAGGTAGTTGTGACGATTTCGCCCTCTGGCGGCCAATCTAGAAACTTGAAACTAATTTCCAGCATTTTTTTTTCGCCACTTTTGTTAAAAAAATTTTTATTTCAAAGCTCTATGACAAGTGGTTCCTGAGATATAGCCGGTGACCTTTCTTAACGGGACACCCGGTACATACATACTAAAATAATCAAAAACTATGAATCAACTACATATGTATGTAATTTAAGAAGCATGCAAATATTCATCATTTTTTTTTTGTTTCACATTGTTGAAACGCGAGAATAAAGCTTTGTCCCTCAGTCTTCTCAAAAGTAGAAGTTCGTTGTAGGATGCACCATTTTCTTCAGCTCATTGCAAACCCAGCTCAAAGGCATTAATTGCATCTTGTGCTTTCACTGGCGGAGTAGTTGCAATTACTTCGTCATCATCTTCCTGATTTATTGTTGTATGACTAGAAATCTCGTTTATAATCTCTTCGTCAGACATTTCATAAAAAGTATTTCCTCTTTATCCATTCCACGGCACCAGGTTTCCAAATTTTCCGGACTTATTTGGGTTTCAGCAGCAATTTGCTCTATTACTTCCGAAGGTACACTGATTTGTGGATCGTTGGTAGGATTGGCGACTTTATCTGGCCACAACTTTTTCTAAGACGATGTAATAGTTGATGAAGGTAATGCATCCCACGATTGATAAAGAGCAAAAACCAAGTGTCTTTCATGTTAAATCCTTTTAACGTTTTTTTCTATTGGCTGGTCTTTTGATACGGCTTTTAGAAGTAGGTTTTTCTTATAATCTTGCTTTACAAACTGAATGATATGCTGATCCATGGGTTGAATCAGTGCAGTGCAGTTTGGCGGAAGAAACATCGCAGTGATGCATTTATCGTTAGTTGTCAGTTCTTCTTCAGACGGATGACCGGGAGCGTTATCAAGAAGCAATAACGCTTTTTGAGAAAAATTATGATCTTTCAACCATTTTCTAACTTCTGGTACGAAACATTCATCAAACCACTTTTTGAAAAGATCTTTTGTCATCCACGCACTTTTTTGTCCATAATAGTGTACAGGTAAATCAATGTTTTTGAATGCACGTGGTTTATTAGATTTTCCAACGACCACCATCTTTAGCGTGTGTGTACCCGCAACGTTAGCACATGTTAGTATGGTTACACGTTGTTTACTTACTTTTCGTCCAGGTACGGATTTTTCATTGTAGGAAACAAAAGTTTTATTAGGTAACAAACGCCAAAAAAGCCCTGATTCGTCTGCATTGTACACCTGTGACGGGTTAAGATTTGAATCTTTCATCTTTTGCAAAAATCTTAATTTAAATTGCTCTATGCAGGTGGCATCATTAGAAAGTTTCTCTCTTGTTATGGTCATTAAACGTATGCCATGACGACTTTTGAAACGTTCTAGATATCCCTTACTAGCCACAAAATCATCTTTTTTTGTTATTTCTTTATTAAAATATTTAGCTTTCATTGCCAACATGGATCCCGAAATGGGCGCATGTCTATTTCTTTCCTGAAAAAACCACATGTATTTATAAAGCTTCTTCCACTTCTGGATGTTCAGCTTTCTTGAGTGTCTGTCTCTTGCCTGGCCCACATTCAGTAGTTGACACAAACTGTTTAATCTTCTCGTGGTTTTTTTTAATGTCATAAATTGTAGATCGGCCTACCCCGTATTCACTTGCTAAACTACTGAAAGATTCATTACGATTTAGGCGGTCTAAAATATCACATTTTTCTTTAATTGTCAATGTTTTGTGCTTTCGCTTTTGAGCTTGTGACAACATTACTAAGTACGTATATCTACGTAATACACAATGAATAAACAGTAAACAATAAACGACCCTACGCGTCGAGCAAGTTGTAACTTGTTCAATCATGCATTAGCGAAAATAAATATGTAATAATCGACCATGTCGGATTACAGGGGGTGCCGGACTAGACAGGGGCCGGATTACCGGGGGTCCACTGTAATAGTTATTGTTAATATATTACTTGAAAAAATATACTCACATTATCCATAACGATAAAACGTGTTTGATAACTTCTTTGATACGTCTTTCGAAACGGGGAACTTTGAAATAAATAAACTCTAAAGGTTATGTTATCACTTTCTCGTGGTGTGTCCTGGAACAATACCAACTTTTAGTTATATTACTAATATTTCCTAAAACTTACTAGCACGTGTGCCATGTTGCCAGAGTGAAAACTCTAAGGCGATCTTAAAGTTACCAGTGTCACAAACGTCAACGGTGCAAACCAACTGCGACTTAAGCAATGCTTAACTTTAAGTTGTTCTTAACTTAAGCATTGCTTTACGAAATACGGTGCAAACGGCCATTAGTCTTGATTTACGCTGATGTAGTACATAGTTGCCGCCGTTTCAAAATTTTTCGGCACGCTGTTTTTGCCGTAAGATGGCAGCATTACATAGATCATTTTTTCTGTGATTTGGATTTCGTTATTATTTAAATATAGCTTTTCTAATTCATATTTTATATAGCAGAATGTGACTAAAATTAGGTCATTTAGGTGTGTGACAACTAATTTTTTTATTTTTCTTTGTTAATAACAAAATAAAAAAACATATTTTTTTTAAAATGAAAAACAAAGTTGTCACACACATTTTATGATTTATTAGATGGCGGCAGTGAAAACCGTTTTTAAATCGCTTAATATTTAACGATGTTATTGGCCAATTCCGAAATTTACGTCTCCGGATTGCTCTTAAATCTTTCTTGGAATTGTAACGCCGTTTGCAGTTCATTCTTGATAAATTCTAGCACGTTAGAAACTATTTCCGGTGCCTGACTGTGAATTATTTTTCCCTGTACGCCAATACTCTTTCTTTGCGCCATATTCTTGCGCCATTGCAAATATTCTTAAAACAATGCACGATAAATTGCATCTTTTTTTATATCTCGTCAACGCCACTGAGGTCCCCCCTATATCTAATTTGGACCTGTCCGGACGAGAATCGTTCAGGCGCATTCTGTACTTCTTAGAGTGGGTGGACTCTACAAGCATGCTCCACTGCTTTTAGTTTTGTTCTCAAACTTAACTTTTTTTTCTTTAAGCGAGCAACCTCTCTTTTAATGATAGCCTCATCATTAAAAGCTATCATTATAATGATAGCATGATAAAAATAGCGTGCACGGAGAGTTAACAACGCTGTCTGTGACAGCTCAACTTTTACCAACAACGCCTTTTCCTTGTTGACAGGGGTTGTCGCTTGTGCTTTGGGCGACACAACATGTTTAGACGATGTAGTAAATAACGTTGAGACTTCCAAATCGGCACTTTCGGTTGGATCATTCCGTTGCACTTCTGCGGTCCCAAGTCTTTGCATGACTTTGGCCAGAGGAGCTTGCTACTGCTGTACATGTATGGTCTAAGGCGAACTTAGAAGGGGAGTTTTGTTGAGATGGGCCTGCAGCCTCCTCTATCATTGCATCCTCCTCTACCACTGCATTCTTCTCTACCACTGCATCTTCCTCTAACATTGCGTATGTATGGTCTTGTGTAACCGCGTAATAGTTACAAAAACACAACTCAATTTATTGTAAATGTAAAACTAAACACAAACAATTTCAAAACTTTCAATTTGTACTTGCACAAATCAAAATGGCGTGTAGCCGTGTGGCGCACTTTCTATCAGTCTACTAATTGACAGTTGACACGTCATTGTGATTAGGATTACAACATTCTGACGTCACAGTCTTAACATGAACATGCAAGCAAAAGCAGGTAATAGTTATTTACCTAACGACTTCGGAAAATAAACGTTTCGACTTGAGCACTTTGTTTGCAAGCAGGCTTAAAGAAGTGCTGCATAATGGAGTAAATGTTTTTCCGCAAAGATAGAACATTTCTTGAGTAGGGTGTACTTGATTTTATCTGATTCAGTTATGAACTTTGTGTGGTTACGACTTAATTCTTTCATCAAGTGGCTCAGAGTTGATTCACCTTCCTTATATAAAACAGGGATCCCGGTAATATTAGAGATTTTAGTTGGGTTTGGCGGTAAGGTATAGTTCATCCAGGACATCACATCCTTTGTCATCCCAATGTATGGAGTTGTAATGGGTGCTACATTGATATCAGATGATAAATTGATCAGAGTTTCATTTCTCGGGTAAGGAGGAGCCAGTTGCACATCATTGAGCTCTACAACACAGTTATCGGGTATCTCTATACGCATGACAGGTTTAGCATCAGATAAACTCAAGGTTACAGTATTTCCATCAGTTTTGCAGATATGACTAACAGCTTGTGCTTTTGCAAATGTAGTGACCAACCATGATTGTGGTTTCACAGGAAGTGCATATGTTTTGAAAGACATGTGACCAGGTAATATAGCCAGCTTGCAGTCAGAGATACCAATTAAATAATGCTCATTAATGAGACTGTGAACACATGGGTTTGTATTCCATTTTCTAATCAGTGGATGAATTCCACATACACTAAATGGTTCTTGCTTACATGCTGTGTATTCGGCTTCGCTAATAATGGCCCATCCCTCACCATCCCCTAGAGTTAGCAATACTTTGCTATCCAAATCAAATTGAAGCCAATATCCTCCAATCTTCATAGGTAGTGATTTCACCATCACAGCTTTTTGAATATTTGTCTTAGGTAGTATTGGAACTAGCCCTGTGACCCAAATATGTGACCCATAAGAGATTATATGAAGCAGATGGGATCTGTACCATTCATGAGCATCCAATACATTTGGAATGATAGTGTTAGAACCTAAAACGGATGACATTTTCTTGAATACACTAGTAAGCATATGTGGAGTGAAAATCTGTGAATTTACATATTCACTGGTTAAGGCTTCTTGCACAAGCACGAAATAATCCACTAATGAAGTGGTTTGAAGTTCTAGTAATGCCGAAGTCATGTGCATATCTGCTAGTTGGGCTACAATGAATAATAGATTCTCTATGAGATATGTTGACTCTTGTAGGCTGAAGATTGCTTCTTGCATATGATTTAAATTAGTGGTTAGCACATTAAGTTGGTTCTGGAATACTGTGTTTTGTCTGAATAACTCAGCAGTTATGTTGGCTAACTTACTATCTACCTCTTTAGACAACATCACAAGGGAACCTGATAGAGTCTTTGTCATCTGCATATTAATTGATGGAGCCTGAGCTAAATCATTCTTCTGACTCATGATAAGTTTCACGTCTTCTTCCGTGAGATAACCAGCCCACCACTTTTCCATCTTCCTCCACCAATCTGCTATTGCCCTTCTGGCTCTATGGTGTCCATGAATCCCTCTGATAGTTGTTTTCTTGATGCTGTAGTTTTCACTTGCAGCTAAGTCAAGTAAAGGTGTAAACTCTTCACACTGAAACTCTGTGGATGTGAGATAATGACATGATTGGTAGAAATTCCCTGGATTCATGTTATTGTCAGGGGAATCTGAGAGGTAACCACCTTGTTCCTCTGTGGTATGACCTCCAGCTGTTACTTTTGACATTACTTTTGCTGATGAGGATGGTGTCAATATGCCATCACCTCGTGCAAAGATATCAAGTCTAGAGGCATCATGTGGTAAAACATTAAGGTTAGATGGATTAGATCCTCTGGAGTAGTACGATTTTGGAAATTGTGTTGGTTTACGAGATGGCATCTGGTCTTGTTGAAATTTTGATGTGTTATTAATAGATGATTGTAATAAATAGTTACCTGTATCTTTATCAATATCCCGATAACTTGATGATTTGAGGCTACCGAGGTGTGGTGACTGGAATGAATTAATGGCAATGCCATAATAGTGATGGTTACTTGAATACTTGAATTGGTTATCTTTCGTTTTCGTCTTTCCATTTTATATGCAGATACTACAGAGGGATGAATATGAGTTGGAATATGTGTATCCGATTGAACACTGTTCTTACCCTGATTTGGATTGTCTTTGGTCTCATCTGACTGTTTGCAACGTGTTTTAGGCAAAAGACCACTTAGATACTGGTGTGAATACACTAGTTCACTGTACTTCTTGAGAGCTCTTTGAGACACTTGAGATGCAGTACCTGATGTGTGGTTAGCCAAATCTACCAAGGATCTTGCCCAAGTCCAATGATGCATGTCCTGGCTATTATTTCTATCTCTGATGTTCTTGTCCACTATATTACCCAATGTGATGAGAGTCTTGGATATAGAATTGTAGGCACGCACATAGACCATCTATGCTTGATTGTAATCACCTTCATATAAACAAGGCATAATGATTTTGGAGATTATTGCTACTGCTGTACATGTATGGTCTAAGGCGAAGTTAGAAGGGGAGTTTTGTTGAGATGGGCCTGCAGCCTCCTCTACCATTGCATCCTCCTCTACCACTGCATCCTTCTCTACCACTGCATCCTCCTCTGACATTGCGTATGTATGGTCTTGTGCGAGCCATGTCGGGTTGCCTACAACTACAAAAATAAAACCATTTAGTTTCAATACATATGCCTGGAATTGTTATGCAGTGTGTCTCCTTTACTACATGCTTCAAGGATATTTTTACATGCAAGCCTCTCACCTTTAACACACCTAAAACTCATCAAAGGAAGAAATAGCAAGGTTATAAAAGTATATAAAACGCATAGACAGAAAATTGAAAACAATATACACTCCGTACCTGAAAGTTTGTTTGGAAGACACATTACCTTAAAGATTCACTTTGCGTATTGGTATGTAATAAAAAAATACACTTCTATTAATAGTTTTGGTTTTACCTTGTGGCAAGTGGTAATGTGGTATAGCCAGCCTTTGCAGACGATTATTTCTATTAAAAGCATTTTGCTGAAAATGCTTTTTACATACACGGTACCACATGTAGACACGCATTGGCAACTTCAACATTGCCAATAAGTTTCCGCCATCTGTAGGAACAATCTTTTTCTTTCACTGGATGTGGAAACCTATTAAGCGATTGTCGTGGCCACGTGGGCATACACTCCGGTACACTTCGGCATCTTGATTTAAGAACATCCACACAATAACCTTCTTTTCTTCTTCACTCCAAATTCAAATCTTCCGTTAGTCACAAAAGCACAATTATATATTGCTTTCTTTTGCAACACAAACACAACTACACTATCTTTTATATTTATTCGCTTAACACACAACTATCACGTGTAAGTTACAAAAGCGCAATTAATATTGTTTTCTTTTGCAACCAAAACACAACACCACTAAAGTAATGTCTATGTTTATTGCTTCACACACCAATATCACATGTTAGTCACAAAAGCTCAATTAAATATTGTCACGAACAGGCCGTAAGCTGAGGTACCTAAAATGGGGGGTTACCTGTTGTGTCGGCAAAAAGGGGTAATAAAGGTTTATCAAAAACTAATTTAACTTAACACTTATATATTAAAACAAAGAAAAACCAATTAAAAACTACTTACGGATTAATTAGGGAAACCTACCATCAAAACTATATTAAATTACTCAATACTTTCCTTACAGTTCTCCAATTCTAACATCAAATATGATTTCTTTTAATTCATAATAATCAACTCCTCTTTGATCTCTCATTAACTCTTCTCCATGGACCTCTCTACTACCATCTCACTACCAACCGCCTACCAACTATCCACCGACTGTCCCCAATTTTACATTGTCCAGTCTTTTATCAATTTAGGTTTGTCGAGTCCGCAAGACTTATTACCACGTTAAATTGACTACCTTGTTAGATTGAGTAATGTAATAAGTTGATTGACCAAATGCGATATCGAAATTTATGTTGAAATGCTTATGTTGAAATGAGGAAATAATAATTAAGAAATAATTCTAAATTTTAAGATAAAATCCCGTTTCGTGGCAATATTGTTCTCCTTTGCAACAAAAACACATGCACCGTATTAACAATAGAGCGCAACTCGTTGTTTTCTTAAAAACACAAAACACAACAACCACGTGTTGTGGCAAAACTTATAGTGTCGTGTGTCACTTACAAAGACAAGTAACTTTGTTGGCTTTTGCAACAAAACCCAAACCGCGTAATAGTTACAAAAACACAACTCAATTTATCGTAAATGTAAAACTAAACACAAACAATTTCAAAACTTTCAATTTGTACTTGCACAAATCAAAATGGCGTGTAGCCGTGTGGCGCACTTTCTATCAGTCTACTAATTGACAGTTGACACGTCATTGCGATTAGGATTACAACATTCTGACGTCATAGTCTTAACATGAACATGCAAGCAAAAGCAGGTAATAGTTATTTACCTAACGACTTCGGAAAATAAACGTTTCGACTTGAGCACTTTGTTTGCAAGCAGGCTTAAAGAAGTGCTGCATAATGGAGTAAATGTTTTTCCGCAAAGATAGAACATTTCTTGAGTAGGGTGTACTTGATTTTATCTGATTCAGTTATGAACTTTGTGTGGTTACGACTTAATTCTTTCATCAAGTGGTTCAGAGTTGATTCACCTTCCTTATATAAAACAGGGATCCCGGTAATATTAGAGATTTTAGTTGGGTTTGGCGGTAAGGTATAGTTCATCCAGGACATCACATCCTTTGTCATCCCAATGTATGGAGTTGTAATGGGTGCTACATTGATATCAGATGATAAATTGATCAGAGTTTCATTTCTCGGGTAAGGAGGAACCAGTTGCACATCATTGAGCTCTACAACACAGTTATCGGGTATCTCTATACGCATGACAGGTTTAGCATCAGATAAACTCAAGGTTACATTATTTCCATCAGTTTTGCAGATATGACTAACAGCTTGTGCTTTTGCAAATGTAGTGACCAACCATGATTGTGGTTTCACAGGAAGTGCATATGTTTTGAAAGACATGTGACCAGGTAATATAGCCAGCTTGCAGTCAGATATACCAATTAAATGCTCATTAATGAGACTGTGAACACATGGGTTTGTATTCCATTTTCTAATCAGTGGATGAATTGCACCTACACTAAATGGTTCCTGCTTACATGCTGTGTATTCGGCTTCGCTAATAATGGCCCATCCCTCATCATCCCCTATAGTTAGCAATACTTTGCTATCCAAACCAAATTGAAGCCAATATCCTCCAATCTTCATAGGTAGTGATTTCACCATCACAGCTTTTTGAATATTTGTCTTAGGTAGTATTGGAACTAGCCCTGTGACCCAAATATGTGACCCATAAGAGATTATATGAAGCACATGGAATCTGTACCATTCATGAGCATCCAATACATTTGGAATGATAGTGTTAGAACCTAAAACGGATGACATTTTCTTGAATTCACTAGTAAGCATATGTGGAGTGAAAATCTGTGAATTTACATAGTCACTGGTTAAGGCTTCTTGCACAAGCACGCAATAATCCACTAATGAAGTGGTTTGAAGTTCTAGTAATGCCGATGTCATGTGCATATCTGCTAGTTGAGCTACAATGAATAATAGATTCTCTGAGATATGTTGACTCTTGTAGGCTGAAGATTGCTTCTTGCATATGATTTAAATTAGTGGTTAGCACATTAAGTTGGTTCTGGAATACTGTGTTTTGTCTGAATAACTCAGCAGTTATGTTGGCTAACTTACTATCTACCTCTTTAGACAACATCACAAGGGAACCTGATAGAGTCTTTGTCATCTGCATATTAATTGATGGAGCCTGAGTTAAATTATTCTTCTGACTCATGATAAGTTTCAAGTCTTCTTCCGTGAGATAACCAGCCCACCACTTTTCCATCTTCCCCCACCAATCTGCTATTGCCCTTCTTGCTCTATGGTGTCCATGAATCCCTCTGACAGTTGTTTTCTTGATGCTGTAGTTTTCACTTGCAGCTAAGTCAAGTAAAGGTGTAAACTCTTTACACTGAAACTCCGTGGATGTGAGATAATGACATGATTGGTAGAAATTCCCTGGATTCATGTTATTGTCAGGGGAATCTGAGAGGTAACCACCTTGTTCCTCTGTGATATGACCTCCAGCTGTTTCTTCTGACATTACTTTTGCTGATGAGGATCCATCACCTCGTGCAAAGATATCAAGTCTAGGGGCATCATGTGGTAAAACATTATGGTTAGATGGATTAGATCCTCTGGAGTAGTACGATTTTGGAAATTGTGTTGGTTTAGCAGATGGCATCTGGTCTTGTTGAAATTTTGATGTGTTATTAATAGATGATTGTAATAAATAGTTACCTGTATCTCTATCAATATCCCGATAACTTGATGATTTGAGGCTACCGAGGTGTGGTGACTGGAATGAATTAATGGCAATGTCATAATAGTGATGGTTACTTGAATAAATCTTTCGTTTTCGTCTTTCCATTTTATATGCAGATACTACAGAGGGATGAATATGAGTTGGAATATGTGTATCCGATTGAACACTGTTCTTACCCTGATTTGGATTGTCTTTGGTCTCATCTGACTGTTTGCAACGTGTTTTAGGCAAAAGACCACCTAGATACTGGTGTGAATACACTAGTTCACTGTACTTCTTGAGAGCTCTTTGAGACACTTGAGATGCAGTACCTGATGTGTGGTTAGCCAAATCTACCAAGGATCTTGCCCAAGTCCAATGATGCATGTCCTGGCTATTATTTCTATCTCTGATGTTCTTGTCCACTATACTACCCAATGTGATATGAGAGTCTTGGATATAGAATTGTAGGCACGTACATAGACCATCTATGCTTGATTGTAATCACCTTCATATAGACAAGGCATAATGATTTTGGAGATTATTGGTACTACTGTACATGTATGGTCTAAGGCGAACTTAGAAGGGGAGTTTTGTTGAGATGGGCCTGCAGCCTCCTCTACCATTGCATCCTCCTCTACCACTGCATCCTTCTCCACCACTGCATCCTCCTCCAACATTGCGTATGTATGGTCTTGTGCGAGCCATGTCGGGTTGCCTACAACTACAAAAATAAAACCATTTAGTTTCAATACATATGCCTGGAATTGTTATGCAGTGTGTCTCCTTTATTACATGCTTCAAGGATATTTTTACATGCAAGCCTCTCACTTTTAACACACCTAACTCATCAAAGGAAGAAATAGCAAGGTTTTAAAAGTATATAAAACGCATAGCCAGAAAATTGAAAACAATATACACTCCGTACCTAAAAGTTTGTTTGGAAGACACATTACCTTAAAGATTCACTTTGCGTATTGGTATGTAATAAAAAAATACACTTCTATTAATAGTTTTGGTTTTACCTTGTGGCAAGTGGTAATGTAGTATAGCCAGCCTTTGCAGACGATTATTTCTATTAAAAGCATTTTGCTGAAAATGCTTTTTACATACACGGTACCACATATAGACACGCGTTGGCAACTTCAACATTGCCAATAAGTTCCCGCCATCTGTAGGAACAATCTTTTTCTTTCACTGGATGTGGAAACCTATAAAGCGATTGTCGTGGCCATGTGGACATACACTCCGGTACACTTCGGCATCTTGATTTAAGAACATCCACACAATAACCTTCCTTTCTTCTTCACTCCAAATTCAAATCTTCCGTTAGTCACAAAAGCACAATTATATATTGTTCTCTTTTGCAACACAAACACAACTACACTATCTTTTAAGTTTATTCGCTTAACACACAAGTATCACGTGTAAGCGCAATTAATATTGTTTTCTTTTGCACCCAAAACACAACAGCACTAAAGTAATGTCTATGTTTATTGCTTCACACACCAATATCACATGTTAGTCACAAAAGCTCAATTAAATATTGTCACGAACAGGCCGTAAGCTAAGGTACCTAAACTGGGGGGTTACCTGTTGTGACGGGAAAAAAGGGGTAAGGGGGCATCCATTAATTACGTGAGCTCTTTTTCGATAAGTTTAGACTCCTCCCCCCCCCCCCCTTAGGTGAGATTTAGTGAGATTTGCCTCGGCCCCCCCTTTCCCTTACGTGAGACTGACGACAAAAATACTTTAAACATATTAATTTATATTTATTATTTGGAAAAAAAATAAATTATTCTGATAAACTATACTAAATTTATTTAAATTAAATAAAATCCAAAGTAAAAACAGATTAAAATAACATTTTTCTTTTAATTTTTACTCAATCCATGGAGACTCGTGTGCTTTTTCAATCGAAATAATTGGACACATCTCATCTGGGATTTCTGGTAGGGCAGGAAGACAGTCATCAGAAACGTCTACGTTTTCTTCCTCAAGCCACTCCAAACTTTCATCTATAATGCACAACAGCTCTTTGGCACGGCGCTTAACTACACGCATTGGTTGAATCCTCACAACAGTGTTTCGTTGAACGGCATGAAGAGCTGACCTGTGCTTCTGCAGCTTTACGCACGAAGCAAAGTAAATGCCACATGTCTTACAACATCTACTATTAATAGTTTTGTCATTTTCTAAGAGAGATGGACAGTAATAATCATATGGCATCTCAGAATAGCCTTCATGTTTCGGATACACCGTATTAAGGCATTGACGAAGCAGGAACGACGCAAAAGATTTCCCATCATGTTCACGAGGTTCTGGGACAATTGGTTCTCCGTTCACTTGAAGAATCGGATAAGGTGGAGATAAGAAACGACCGTGAGTTACGGTACGTAATGTACTCCTTAATGGTCCGCAACAGTCACGATTGTCACACTTGACCACCTGTGAAAACAAATTAATTTGAAATGAATTAAAATTAATAATCATGAAGTAAATATTTCAATATAAAGAATACACTTAATACCTGCAATAAATACTGGCTTTCTCTGACATGATCGACATACCATTGCTCATCGGTCAAATCAGGTACAGAAGATTCGTTATCGTTCGGTTGAATGTATTCGGCAACCACATTGTGTCCATCGATTGATACCGAGCTCCATACTTCGGCCAAAACTTCACCTGCTTTCTGGAAACTTTCCTGTTCCAAGGAAGAATTGATAGTTTTGCCGCTATCATTTAAATGTGATCCATATGAATCATGAGGAAGAATCAAACCTGCCAATTCTCGGCTCAAAGGAGCCATTCTTCTTTCTACTTTATTAAAAGCACTTCTCCCAGGAGCATTAGTGACTAAAAATATAGCATCCAGGTCGTACTTTTTGAAGTGATTCACTGCGTTAGGATATCGAGGATTTTCATCCGGCCCACCATCGCACGAAATAATAACAATAGGTTTCACTATGCCTCGACTGTCTTTCACAAAGTTTTCAAAAGCGTCACAAGAGAAGAGCTTATTTAAATCATCAGCGTGGGTGGCCGCATTGGACGAAGAGTGTTTAGCACTGCGGATAGCAATGTACGTCGGCCCACTATAACTAACAGCTTCAGGGCGCCCCATTTCATTTGGTTTAATTTCACAAATTGCTTACACACTTGGAATTAATTTATGTTGAGGAGCAATGACGAAATCGTAATCTGGTAGAGAAACTTTATATTCCACATGCATGAGCAATGGTGCCTGTTTATTCGCTGCTGTTAACCCAATGGGAACACGAGCTTTATCGTCCTGAGATAAGTAAAACACTTTATCTGAACCGAGAACTGAAGCAACCGTTTCCAGAGACCTTATTGAAGACACACAAAAATTCTGGTCTGGATGTGCTTTGTGGTGATCAGCTTCAGGGCGACTGAGCTTCACGGGAACCGTCACAACATGTTTCTTTGCCTCAGAAGTATTACTTTTTCTAGGAAGTAAGCGAATGTATGCCCCACTTCTCGATATATTGAATCCAAGATCTACGAGCTTCGTGTGTAGATCAGATAGAGTATGACAGGTGCGAACAACTTCACATCGTCGGCGTTCTTCAGCGGAAGCACCGAACATTGCTATATTTACGATGGTCTGAAGAAGGTTTGGTTGCTGCTCTTCTAAACGCGGACGTCCAGGAGTCGATCTTGGTTTCAATGATTTTGCGGCTTCTTGATTCTGAGAGAAGTATTCTTGCAACTTGCTTTTATGGTACTCCCGGTGCTTTTTTGAATAAGTAGTCTGCTTATGTTTTTTTTTTAGATTTTTTTCATACTGATCTATCTTCTGTCGTAACTTTACGATTGTTCCCTGCTCAGTACCGTCAGCAATTAAAGAATTTTTACGATGTTCGGTGAGATCGAGCTTCGTACGAAGAAACGAAATTTTTTTCTTGAGTGCATCTTGAGCCGGAGTTTCACGTTTGCGAGAAATTCTCCACTTCATTTTCATCATCACTCATTTGGATTGGGAGAATTTCCTGGTTATTAGTCTCTAAAAGTTTAAAATTTAATCAATTAGATGAAAAATTAAAAAAAAAGAAAAGATAATATCATTTAAAAAATTAAATGAATTATTGATATACTAATATATTAAAGAAACTTATTGTACTTACTTGAAAGTTCTTCTCCCTTAATACTATCGTCAATGTGCTCAAGACTCGTAACTGCGAGTGGTGATTCTTTTCCCTTATAAAATTTGAAAAATTATACTACACTTGCAAAAAGTCTACTCTTTCAATGTATTTAAAATTAGGTTACCCAAATAAACAGTACCGGATAATTAATAGTTATTTAAATTATTTATTTTACTTCTTCATTCATAACAATGTCATTGAATCTTACCTTAATACTGATGAAAGACAACATTGTTTGAGCCTTTTTCTGGACAGTGGCATTTCGTAACTTCTCAATTTCATGATTAATGTAATCATTTAAAAATTTTTTATCATTAAACTTTAATTTTGCTTCGTTCCACAAATGATTCACTTCTTGCTGGCACGTTTTTTTCGCCTTGTCGGCATGCCGTTTAACGTAGGCATCATAAAAATTCTGATATAAACTCATATTTATATTAAAGACAAAAAAAAATAACTAAAACATTAATTCCCACGGTAACGATATCACGAGTATCTGACTGACGAGTAACGAGTTTGAACGCCTTAATTGTATCTAAGTTTTCTTTCTACAGTAGGAAATTCTGCGCATCGACTTGTAATATGAGTAGCGCTCGGCACTTGTCGTAACTCGCAGAAGTCGTGCGTAGGGAATAATCGATATATTGCCTATACTATTGTCTTTTCTTCTAAATACCTGAACTATCTTTTGGTAATATGAGAAGCGCTCGGCACTTGTAACTCGAATAATTTGAGAGTAGGAAATAATCGACACATTGCCTATACTATTGTCTTTTCTTCTAAATACCCAAACCATTTTTTGTTTATTTATTATATACTCTTGAACTAAATGATATTACTAGCCATGAAATTCATTTTAACAGGCAATATGAACAATCGAAATAATTTTTTTTAATATCTTTAATATTTCATATTTTTCGGGGTTGACATGAGATATTTGTTTACCCCCCCCCCCCCCTCGGGTAAAATGAGATTTGGTGAGACTTTATTGGACCCCTCCCCCCTTACTTTGAGCTCACGTAATTAATGGATGCCCCCTAATAAAGGTTTATCAAAAACTAATTAAACTTAGCACTTATATATTAAAACAAAGAAAAACCAATTAAAAACTACTTACGGATTAATTAGGGAAACCTACCATCAAAACTATATTAAATTACTCAATACTTTCCTTACAGTTCTCCAATTCTAACATCAAATATGATTTCTTTTAATTCATAATAATCAACTCCTCTTTGATCTCTCATTAACTCTTCTCCATGGACCTCTCTACTACCATCTCACTACCAACCGCCTACCAACTATCCACCGACAGTCCCCAATTTTACATTGTCCAGTCTTTTATCAATTTCGGTTTGTCGAGTCCGCAAGACTTATTACCTCGTTAAATTGACTACCTTGTTAGATTGAGTAATGTAATAAGTTGATTGACCATATGCGATATCGAAATTTATGTTGAAATGCTTATGTTGAAATGAGGAAATAATAATTAGGAAATAATTCTAAATTTTAAGATAAAATCCCGTTTCGTGGCAATATTGTTCTCAATATGGTTATTGTTGTTCTCTCTTCAATATGGTTAAGGCTTCTTGCACAAGCACGAAATAATCCACTAATGAAGTGGTTTGAAGTTCTAGTAATGCCGAAGTCATGTGCATATCTGCTAGTTGGGCTACAATGAATAATAGATTCTCTATGAGATATGTTGACTCTTGTAGGCTGAAGATTGCTTCTTGCATATGATTTAAATTAGTGGTTAGCAGATTAAGTTGGTTCTGGAATACTGTGTTTTGTCTGAATAACTCAGCAGTTATGCTGGCTAACTTACTATCTACCTCTTTAGACAACATCACAAGGGAACCTGATAGAGTCTTTGTCATCTGTATATTAATTGATGGAGCCTGAGTTAAATTATTCTTCTGACTCATGATAAGTTTCAAGTCTTCTTCCGTGAGATAACCAGCCCACCACTTTTCCATCTTCCCCCACCAATCTGCTATTGCCCTTCTTGCTCTATCATGTCCATGAATCCCTCTGAGAGTTGTTTTCTTGATGCTGTAGTTTTCACTTGCAGCTAAGTCAAGTAAAGGTGTAAACTCTTTACACTGAAACTCCGTGGATGTGAGATAATGACATGATTGGTAGAAATTCCCTGGATTCATGTTATTGTCAGGGGAATCTGAGAGGTAACCACCTTGTTCCTCTGTGATATGACCTCCAGCTGTTACTTCTGACATTACTTTTGCTGATGAGGATGGTGTCAATATGCCATCACCTCGTGCAAAGATATCAAGTCTAGGGGCATCATGTGGTAAAACATTATGGTTAGATGAATTAGATCCTCTGGAGTAGTACGATTTTGGAAATTGTGTTGGTTTAGGAGATGGCATCTGGTCTTGTTGAAATTTTGATGTGTGATTAACAGATGATTGTAATAAATAGTTACTTGTATCCACGTCTGTTGTCAATTGTCAGAAGTGACATATCGTTGTCAATCTTGTTGTTTTTGGTTCTGTTGGTGGGGGATGTTCTGATTGGGCAATATTACTTATGCTTCTATAGCATAGCTATAGGTTATCTATGACAGTGAGATTTTTGTTTTACTGAACATAACGTTATAAAACGCATGTTCAGCAGTTTAAAAAAAAACGTCAATACACTGTCGCTAGGTAGGCAACCAAATTAACAAATGTTTTGTTTTGACACTTGACAGAACAGAACTTTGAAATTTTATACAAAGGTAAGAAAGGTTATGTTACGTCTTAATAACAGATTTCAAACAAGTAAAAAACTTAAAGTCTTCCCATATAAATTTATTTTTGTTTTTCAATAAATGAAAAATTGAAAAACTGCATATGTTTCGGCTTTCTACTTATCTTTCGACAAGAGCCATCGTCAGGTTTAAGTGGTGTGTTAACACCGAAGCTAGACAAAATAAAATTATAAATGTTAAGGGTGGACAAGTCGGTTGGTGGGGATATAGCGGTTTAAGAGTGGATATAGAGTTAAGACATGAACATAAAATTAAATGAACAATAAACAATGATAAAATAACTAAATATAATATAGAGAATAATAGATAATAAAATAGATAACTAAGGAAGAGACAAGTCGAAATATTATGACTGTTTTCTATGGGTATTAAAAGTCTTAATATAGGGTTCTATAATTTGCGTGGAAAAATTGGTTTGGGGGGTCCTCTACCCTATAGTGGCATGCAATATTATGTAGCACATAATATTGCAGTTTTTACACCACATGTAAGAACTATACGGGCCGCAGTTGATGGTTTATAGTGCAACGTGTGATCTTTTAATAAACAGCGAAAGCGCCCTTTCAAAAGTCCTATACAGCGTTCCACGATACTACGACAGCGTACAAACGTATTATTAAAATGTGTCTGTGGTGTTTGCACACGAGTTACGGGCACTAGTAGCCAAGGTAAGCATGGATACCCTGAATCGTCTGTTGATAAGATATATAAGCGATTGTGAAAAGTTATAAGCAAGAAACCTACCCATCATTCTAGTGTTTCTGTCACCATTTTCGAAATTGGCACGCATAGCTCTGCCTGTGCGACTATAACGCCACATGTAAGCATCATGTGTGCTACCTGGCCAACGTGCTACTAAATTTAAAATATAGCCCGTAGAGTCACAAATCTGTAATTCACCAACATTACCATACTTAACCCCCAAATAAACGTGGTACTTACAAGTTGACAGTTTAAACTGTGATATTCTTTTCTATTAACAAAGATATTCACATTTTCTTGTGGAGTGACAACTGCCACGTGAGTGCCATCCACTATACCAATAACTTCTGGCATATCGTGATGTTTCTGAAAGCTGTATTATTGTAATTAGATACAATGGGTATATTATTCCAGATTATTGCAGTTACCCTCTTTTTAATCGATTTCTCTGCTCATCATTGTGAGGGAATTTTATCCATACCCGTAACAAGTGTTTTAGAATGGCATTGGACACTTCACGAATACTACGGGATACCATCGATTGACTCAGGCATATTATATAATTGTTTCCCGTCCCCGTTTGGGAATTGCCTGTGGCATAAAAATTTAATGCTGCAAGTATCTGAAAGTTGAAGTTTATTCGCAATGTAGTCTTAAATACCCATGTTTTACTTACTCTCAACATTTTCGGGATTCTGGAGGCTATCACTGAGTCTTGCATATGTGGTGTTAAGGCTTCTATTAAAGCTAAACATGCCTCTTTGTTGAGCCGAAAATTTTTTTTAAATTCATTGTTAGATGCCCTGAAGGGGTTTTGTGCATCCCGCACCATTCGTCGAAACAATCTTGTGCGATTCCGTTCTTCTCGCTCTAATTCTTCAATAAGAAGAAACTGCGCGTACAATAAAGCCATTCTTCTACTAATTACTTTGTTTTTGTTTACATCAAATGAAACTAACCTCAAACAAACCGCTTGAACGTCACTTTTCTGCCTGTCATACAGTGCTACTGTCAAACTATTCGACTCGAATTCTTGAATTCAACACGTTTAACTTAATGTTATAAAGTACTTTTCGATATCGAAAATCCATGACGTCATATGCTACCTTTCTGTGAAAGCCGCCAGGTGGTTACGTGTTGTTTTTCTATCCAAAATGGTTGAATTTGACAGATTTCGAGTCGAAAAGCTTTTCGATAGTGGTTAGAATCGGCCCCCGGTATTAGATATTTTTCCGAAAAGCATTGTTGTCATTGATGATAATATTATTTTCCATATTACTTAAAAAGATTTCTGCTGATAGGGGTGAAAGTGGATTGCCCACACTTGAGCCGGCTAATTGTTGAAAGATAGTGTTATTAAATTGAAAGAAGTTTTGTTTCAGACATATTTCGGTGAGGTTGAAAATATTTTGACAGATATCGTTATCCAAGGTAGAATCGTATTATAGACTAAGTAAACCTAGACTAGCCACGCTTATGGGAGAAATGTAACACATTTTGGTTGTTGGTAAGACGGGCGCGAGGATGAAAGGGGGGGCTTGACAGCCGCTGGTACCTATGGGCAAAAAGCTGAATCTTCAAAGTGTGTGAATAGTTGTAAAGAAATCTGTTATATTATGGAAACGGTCTTGACTCATACATGGAAATAGATAAGGTTTTAATGGGTATGAAACCTGAAACCGAATAGATTTGAAGTGTTTGTTTTTTCGGGCTGGGTTGCGAGACTCGTAATAAATAAATGTGTAGTATTAGTAGAGTTCAAAAATCTTCCCAAGTCGTCTAGAATCGATTGTGGTTTGCAATGTGTTGATAAAGGCTACAATTTTTTTTAGAGATTTCTCATCGGAAAAAAAAATATTTGGCTTGGTCGTGCAAAAATCGTATTATGCAAGGGTTGGTTAAGAATAGTTTAAGGTGGTTTTATAAAAAAAAAATTTTTTTTTGCATTTTTAAATTTCTAGTACGCTACTTTTATTGTCATTTAATATTATGAATAACCGTCAATCGGAAATGCCTTATATTAATTATTTATTATTGCCTCCGCAATGCTTTCTTATGGAGTGTGAAGTTATTTTAAATAAAAGGACAAGTTCGTTTGGTTAATCAAGCTGTGCTTTATTAATTTTAACGTAACTAAAAGGATTCTTAACCTAAACGTCACACACTTGTGTCATAGAATAAATTACTAGAGAGCACACTCCAAATGTCACCTTAGTGACAGAAACAAACAAACACTACCAACTAATCCAAATGCAGAACATTGCACATATTCTTTAACACCCTCTCTCAATGTTATACATTTGAACAAAACTTAACAAAAAATAAACAAAGTATTCTAGTACCAAAAAACATATCTACAACCTAGTAGATTTATTTTATCATTACATTACCTACACCGCACTCTTTCAGAATCTTCACAATTGATTCTTTGCCAAGAAATTTTGTTAACAGGTCTGCTGGTTGTTTCGAAGAGCATATGTACTTAAGGGAAATTTCATTGTTTTCAATTAAATCTTTAACAAAGTGGTATCTTATATCCACATGTTTCAAGCGTTTTACAGATTCTGTGCTTGCGTTCAATATTGCTGACTGATTGTCACAAAACATATTTACTGGACAAATATTTTCAAACCCAAAATCTTGTAACAGCTTAACTATCCAACACGCTTCACTAGCAGCCATACTCATTGAAACATACTCAGCCTCTGTTGAAGACAGACTTACAGATAATTGCTTCTTTGAGCACCAAACTATTAAGCAATTTGCAAAAGTAAACAAATACCCTGAAGTAGACTTTCGGTCTCTTAGGTCGCCTGCCCAATCAGCATCACAAAACCCTTGCAACATTGTATCATTACATTTATATACTAAGTCATAATCAATAGTATACTTTACATAACGCAATACTCTTTTGAGCGCACTTAGTAATTCCTTATTGGCCGTATTCTGAAATCTACTTAACATAGAAATGGCAAAACAAAGATCAGGCCTAGTGCCTGAAACCGCATACATAAGACAGCCAATTATTTCCCTACAAGTTTTTTCAAACTTTTTATCACATCCTACATTAGAATCAAGTATCTTACTGTTAAAATTTTTATCCATAGGAGTCATCATTGGCTTACAATTTTCCATGTTAAATCTTTTTAATACATTTTCCAAATAATTTCTTTGTGATAATACAGTTGTACCTTTTTGCAAATTTTGCTTAACATTTATTCCTAGAAAATCTGAAATTAACCCTAAATCCTTCATCATCCAGGTGTATTAAATAATTCCTTATTTAATACACCTTTTAGTTTTATAATCTCCTGTTTGTTTGTACCAAAAATTAACACGTCATCTACATAAATTAATACAAAAATTTTATCTGTGCCATTATACTTTGTATACAAACATGAGTCACTTTTTGATCTCGCAAAACCTGCTTTTGTAATTACTGTATTAAATTTTTGATTCCAACACTTTGGAGAATTTTTTTAATCCATATAAAGATTTCTTTAATTTAACTATATTATTATTTCCTAAATAAGCTCCTTTAGGTAAACTAACATACACTTCTTCTTTGATCTCCCCATTTAAAAAAGCCCCCGTAACGTCCATTTGATAAATAGGCACATTTAATTTTGTTGCTACTGCTACAAATAGTCTAAATGTAGACAACTTCGCTACTGGCGCATAAATATCACACAAATTAAATGATTCTTGTTGTTCAAACCCTCGGGCAACAAGCCTAGCTTTATACTGTAACACATTTTTTACATTTTTCATCTTAAATACCCACTTACTGCTAACTATTTTTCTATTTACTGGTATATCACAAAATTCCCAAGTGTCATTATCTTCAAGAGTCTGTAGTTCCCTAGCAATGGCTTCACTCCACTTGCTTGCGTCACATCTGCTCATAGCCTCACTGTATGTAGTTGGTTCACACTCACTGACACCTAACTGCACATTATTGCATTTATAGAAAGATGTTTGTTTTCTTAGCCGCTTGCTTCTTCCATCTCTGGGTAAATCACTTTCATCCAATAGATGTTCGTCGTCACTGCATGGTAAGTACTCATTGTCACAGTCGTTGTCTGATCCATCTTTTTCAGCACTACTTGTATGGGTTTCCTCCATTGTCTCATCTTCGTTAGTAATAAGTTCATTCACAGGGTGAATTTCTGTCTCAACATTACTATCTACCACTGGTTCTTCAAGGTTTATTGATGTTATAATTTCCTTTTCTTTGCTTTCCTTCACTTGAAGTTTTTCTTTCTTATCATCTTGATTTAGAAATACAACATCTCTCTTTATCTCCACTGTGTTTGTTTCTGGAAAATAAATTCTATACCCCTTCACATTTTCTTCATAACCCACCATCAAACCCTTTTCACCTTTCTTGTCCCATTTCCTTCTTCGTTCTTTCGGAATGTGAGCATACACTTCCGTGCCGAAGACTTTCAACTGGTTAATGTCAAACTTTTTGTTTGTCCATACTTCAAATGGTGACCTTCCATTTTCATGACTTTTCCCAGTTCTATTCAAGACAAATACTGCCGTATTTATTGCTTCTGCCCACAGTTTCTTTGGAAAGTTTTCTTCATGTAACATTGTTCTTGCTGCTTCCACCAATGTTCTATTTTCTCTCTCAGCCTTTCCGTTCTGTTCCGGCGTATAGGGTACAGTTGTTTGATGTGTTATTCCACGTTTTGAAAACATCACTTTCACTTCTTTGTTTATAAATTCTAAACCATTGTCACTTCTAAACATTTTCACTTTGTTTCCTGTTGTGTTTTCGGCTTTATTTATAAAGTTCTCAATACAGTTTTTGATCTCATTTTTGGTTTTAACAAAGTATACATTTCTGTAATTCGAATAGTCATCCTTCAGTATAACAAAATACCTCGCTCCTCCAATAGATGTTTCTTCCATTGGTCCACAAGTATCCGCATGAATCAACTCGCAAGTCCTTGTACTCACGTTCTCACTTTTACTAAACGGTAATCGATGTATCTTCCCAGCTAAACAACTCTCGCACTCAGGTTTAGTGGTTTGTTTAACAACAACATTATGTTTTTGCAAAATATCTTTTACGTAAGTAAAGTTTTGATGCGCGAGTTTTCTGTGCCACTCATTTAGGTCATTCTTCACTAGTGTTGAAGAGCTTGCCTTTTCGTAATTATTCTTATACCGCAATTCCAAATAATAAGAATTGCCAATTCTTTCCGCCACCACCCTAACTTGGTTATCTTTGTAGAATTTGCATGACCTGGCATCTGTCGTCATCACATAACCTTTATCTATGGCGCGAATCACTGAAAACAGATTATTATTTAGTTTCGGAACGTACAGAACATTGTCTATGACCGTATTAATCCATTCAGATCCGTTCGACACTTGCACCATCACCTGTCCACAGCCGAGGACACTAATTGTCTCACCATTACCGACAACCACAGATTCTTCTGTGATACGAGTGAATGATCTAAACAAGGCACGATTTCTACACATATGTTCACTAGCGCCTGAGTCTACTAACCACTTTGATTTATGCAGCTCATGTGACGAACTAGACACTACTAATGCATTTTTCTTCGTTTTGTTCTCAGTCTTAGTAAATTTTTCTGTACGAAACCTACACTGCGCCTTGAAATGTCCAAACTTTCCACAATAAAAGCAATTTTTATTATTTACGTTTTCTTCACTGCCATTTTTATTTTGTCTGCAATCACTTTGAAAATGCCCATTTTTGCCACACTTGAAGCACTTCATTTGTCTTGTATTTTTTACAACGAACGCAGAAGATGAAAATTGATGCGATTTTTCTATCTTGTCTTGGACCCTTTCTTCTTCAATTAATAATCTAGCAACCAAGTTGTCAATAGTTTGTTTATCGTCAGGTGCAGACTCCCACGCTGACACAAAATGCTTATATTCGTCAGGCAATGACATTAATACCTTTGTTATAACAAACTTATCAGATATCTCTTCGCCCATCTGTTTCAACAAGTTTCTCATCTCTTGGATTTTAGACAAGAAAACTGACATATCAATGCCCTTTTCATATTTGTACTGGAAAAAACGTTGTTGTATAATGTGTATACTAGTTTCAGACTTCTGTTCATACACGCTTTGAAGTTTCCGCCACATTTCAGCAGAAGTCGTGCATGTGATGATGTGTAACATGACCTCTTCCATCATCCGTGTTACCAACAAAGTCTGCGCCTTGGCATCTTTAGCTTCCCATTTGGTTATTTCATCTAGATCTACGGGCTTAACACATTTGCCCTCTACAACGTCCAGCAACCCTTGACCTCTAAACATCACCATAGTCTGAAATTTCCAGATATTCCAATTTCTGGAACCTTCCAGCTTGATCACGTTCATATTAATGTTACTCTCCATTTTCCAACCTTGTCTACGATCCAGAACAAGTTATCCTTAGTTGGGAATACACCACGTTACACCACGTGCTTTCCGTAAGACCCAACCTCACTTTCTTAACTTTCTTTTTCTGATGAGTAACTACTAACACCAAACCTTTCTTGATTCAACTAACTAATACAGGATTATGTGTCTGGGCCCATAACCTGAAGTTATTTTAAATAAAAGGACAAGTTCGTTTGGTTAATCAAGCTGTGCTTTATTAATTTTAACGTAACTAAAAGGATTCTTAACCTAAACGTCACACACTTGTGTCATAGAATAAATTACTAGAGAGCACACTCCAAATGTCACCTTAGTGACAGAAACAAACAAACACTACCAACTAATCCAAATGCAGAACATTGCACATATTCTTTAACAGAGTGCTTTATCGAAACGCTCGCCCTGAAACGCATAAATCGTAAATTGGTAAAATCACCATAATTCGAAAACGCGCATTATCAAAAAATACATTAAAACAAACGTTGTAGATCTGAGATTGTAGATTGCTTAAAGTTGTTGAGATTTTCTGTAGGATGAGCCGTTTAGCTTGTACTATGTTTTTTGTGTGCTATTGCTAAAATTTACAGCGAGGAAGGCTTATAATAGAGAGTTATTGCAAAGCAGATTTTAAGTTCCTTTATTAAAGGATTCCTTTATTTTGACATGTACGCAAGCGCATAATGCACGTCGTTAAAAGTCGACCTTTTTTAAAATACAGGTCGCCTGTATTTAATTTAAATACAGGAAAGGAGGTTTTTATTTAAGGCGCCCTTATTTTGACATTTAACTTTGCAAATCAGATAAGAGTGAGGTTAGAGTTGGAAGAATTCTAGGGAAAATGCAGCTTGTAGTTTTTATACTAGTATTACTAAGACGAAGGGTCATGATTGTAAAATGGATTCCCCCGAAAATATGCAATATGCTGGTAAGTGCAACATTTGTCAAAAAAGTGGTTTTATTAAAATTATTGTTTAAATAGAGATTCAAAATGAATTACATAGAGAAGTACCTGAGGTGATTCACATCATCACAAGGGATGACAATGCAGCAAATGGGGCTGCTATGTCACATTTATATAATGAAGACATTGTGGATACTGTTGAAACCCCATGTCATGACGAAATGGTGGGCACTGCTACAACCCGAGCAAACAATAAGAAGCCGACAAGAAATATTCTTGGTAAGACTTATTTACACATTAATAAGTTGTAATACTTGGAAAATATGCTCGTAGGGCCAATCAGAAACAGGGCGTAAAAAACAAATTATATCAGGCGTACTAGGTTAGAGTACCTAAAAGAAAAACAGGTAAAAGAGTTGGTGAATTGGAGGTGAAACGTCTGCAGATTGAAGAAAGAAAAGTTGCTGTTGCGGAACGCAATGTGGCATTGGCGGAGAAAAAATTCCTTTTGGAATCTGCACAATTTCAAAAAATAATTGACAGCCAGCAAGCAATTATTAATAAATTGTTGGTATAGTAGGGCAAAATAAGCCTTAAAACATGTATTTAGCTAGGGATGTAAATACGATTATCTCTGGACTTTAATTAAACTTTCTTTTATTGTTTTTGGTATTTTTTTTAGATGCAAAAAATTGGTATAAATACATTTTAAGTAAATCTTAATAATTGCTTACTTTTTCACATAACAGGTAAGGTAAAAGGCTTTAAACAATAAAACACATCAAATACATTTTGCCAAAATTCCGTTTCATTATTATAGCCCAAGTACCCCTCCAATTGTAGAGGGACAATATTAAAATATTCCGCTGTTTGATTGCCATACAAACATGTGTGGCAGTTTGTCAATAGTACCGCACATTTCTATCACTTTTCAATGTCACTCAGCAGCCACTTTAAATTTTTTTTAAAGTCTGCAAATGCAAAGATGCTTAGTACTTTTTGAAAGCCCCACTCAACGGCAACTCGCAAAACTTTTATGCTACTTTTGAAAGCAAGTTGGTGATCTAACAAATTTGCTGGTTGACCAGGGTATGGAGATAAAAGCAATGGTCGGACTCCATATGCTTGATCTCCATATAAAACGTAATTTCCATGATTACTCAAAACATTTTCTTCTAACTGCTCATATAAATCAGTATTTCGAAGGATACCAGCGTCGTGTCTTCTTCCCGGAAAAGCTCCTTTTAAATTAATGATAAGTCCATCTGGACATAACACTGATTGGTATTTTACACAGTGCACTCTTTTGTGTCCAGAATAATACTCTTCTTGGTAGACAGATGGTCTACAAATTGGCCTGATGGTACCATCAATAAACCCCCAACAATTTTGAATTGTTCCGCCCATATTTCCTATAGCCTAAAAACACTCTAATTAACACTTAATTACATCCAAAAAAGGGTTTACTTGTGCATATTGTTGATACTTATTTTGATCTAACCATTGATGTGCATTTAAATTGTGGAAACGGTGGCCATGATTTTCTAAAATAAAATCTGCTATTGCTCTGATAAACTGTGATAGGGATTGAGAAGAATAGTTGAAAAGTGCTGAATAGTGAAATGTTGTAGAGCACTATGTTACCATTTACATTATTTCCGGTTTCAGTCACAATGCGATGTGGTAGTCCCAAAGAGTTGTTTAATCTAGTAATATCCAGTCTTGAAAAACGGAAATTACTTTTAATTTCCTCATGAGTCATGTCGTTTAAATCAAATTCTACTGGCCCTATATGGTTCTTTTCCTGTTCATCCTCAACACCAATAATGTTGTGCAGAAGTAATTGTTCAATTTCTTCGTCATTTGCACCTAACAGTATAGCAACTTGTAATTGTTCTTCCATAATAACTAATTGATTTAGGACCCACAGCACACAAACACCAAAGTTATTTGTTAGATTAGGTTAAGCGTCAGAAACGTCAAAATAAAGACAAACAGTCCCTAATAATATGCCACGAGCAATAAGTCTCTTTATGACACACACTTACGGGCTACTTTATTAAAGGAGCCTGTAATAAAGGACAGACTCCTAGCATGCTTGCAATAACTCTCTATTATCACGGCCGAAGCCAAGCTATTCGACCTTATGCTATGAAGCTTCAACACTGGTAATTATCGCTTGTTTCAATACTTTTTCTTCCTATTTTTTATCCAGCCGATGTTGAATCTATGTACAAATGTTATTTATAAATTATTATTTATGTGCTCTAACTTTTTTACAAATAAATATAAAATAACATTAACATATAAAATTTTTAAAATGAGATTTTGTAGTTTAATGACAATACAAATAATTAATAATAATTAATAATTGATAATTGATAATTGATAATTGATAATTGATAATTAATAATTAATAATAATCTAATTAACACGCACATTTTCTTATCAGTAATTTGATGCTCTCCAAAATTAAGTTTTTATCGGATATATTATTCTAAATAAGAGAAACGGCAATTTTTTCGAATTTAGTATAAAGTATATCCATTATTCTAAGTACAAAAAAATATACCGTCTATGAGACAACTCGGTGTTGTATAAGTGATTTAAGATTTCGACTTTATTGTTTATAAAATATTCTCATCGGAAAACCATTGTCTAATTTTTTTGTGCAGTAATTTAAAAAGAAAATCAAAAACATGAATTCTACCAACTTTAAGTGGTCAAAATACAAAATTTTTGTTTTTACTATACCACTAAAGCTGGTTGCTCGCTTTAGTGCAATTATGACATTGTCCTCGTTAAAACTTTACAACGGATGATTTAACTTTCACTAATATTTATGAGGGTTTACCGCACAACTTTTTGTAGAGACATTGTTTTTGTCTCAAACAAAATTCTCAAAGGTCATAGATTGAAATAAGGTTTTTGCATCTGATTATTCTTAAAGCGATAAAGGTATAGTAGAAATGCTGCCTCACAACTAACACCGGAGCCAGGCTGTTTTAAAAAAATAAATACATTATTTTAGAAAATCGCGTACAGTCTTTAAAAAAATCATAATTATTATTATCAAGCTCAGAGCCATCTGGCAGTATTGCTATTTTCTAGTTTAGTATGATTCTTGAAAAAATTAATACCTTATTCTTTCCAGAAATACATATTCAGTATTATAATTCTGTCCAAATGCAAAATCTTTGCAAAAATTGAAAAATCGTATTTTTGTTACTTTGTAAATAGGGCAAATATAAAGTCAGTTTTGGTGAAAACTCTAGATTCTATATTGCCAAATTTTATTCGACCGGCGCTTCTAATGGTTTATCTTGTATTAGTATTTAATTTTTCCAAAGTGAACTTAATGAGAATTTTTGGAAAAAGACAATACCAATGTTAAACAAATTTTATTTAGATGCCATGTTGCCGGAATTTTTAGCAAATAGATAATTTATTAAAGTAAATATAACGCCTATATTACCAGCAATTTGAAAGTTGGGGTTATACTGTTTTCTGTTCGCGGCTGTTCGCTCTACAATATCACGGTATTGTGTCATCTGATTCATTATATCCTTTAGGATCTTTTTTAAACAGTAACTCAAATAAACCTGGTGTACCTTTGTAAAGTAATTTTTTAATATACAAATCATTGCCTTTAAAATCAATTCCCGAATTTCCAATAAAAAATTTGGCAGTTTTTACATCATGTCGCACACCATACTGAGTGTCATAAGACCCATCAACGTCCTTTATAAGTCCTTCAATATATTGATGAGGAAGGCCAGACCACTGATCCAAATAGTCTTGGAATCCTACTGTTTGACTTAGATTTTCTTCATCTATTGGATTTGTTGTTATATTACTAGTGTCATCATGTACAGCTTCTGTTTCGACGTCTGGTGTGAATTCAAATGTTTCCATAGGTGGAAAAATTACAGAATTATGTTGTGGAGTCATAATGGGCTTTCTACTTAGTGCGGTCTTATGACCTTTAATATTTGGAGTTGATGAAATATGTTCAAGCACTTCATTTTTTATATTCGGCTCTTGTTTAATTCTTTTATTTTGTTTTAATTCAGTTATCAGTTTGTGGATAGGTTCAGAAAAAGGTTGTAATTTTTTTTCAAATTGAAGCTGGGATGTTTCTAAATCAGTTTGCAAACCACGCAACTTGTTTCTCACATTTTTTCTAGCTTTCTCTAGTTGTAAAGATAAATCACGACGTTTATCCATGTTGAATGATTAAAGCTGAATGCAATGTTTATCACTGCTTATGGTATAATAAAACTGTCAAAGTCTTTGCGATATCGACCATTAGTTATTTCAGAATCTTTATCAACCACTAAAAAACCATAAGAATCTTTCCAACAGTGTGTACATATGTTTTGAAACTTTTCAAATGACATATCCACATTTACGTGATCATTAAAAATATGTTTGAGGTTTGTAACATCTTGTGGAAAAATTATAATAAAATTAGTATTATCACGAATAAGTTGCTTTGGTACGGCTGAATAGGTTTGAGCTAAATGAAAGCAATCGATATAATAATGTCTTCCAAAACAAAAGTAATCACGTATTATGCTTTGATTATCACATATGACATCATCAAAAATTATGATTGAAAGTGGTTTAGCTTGTTGTGGTGTTAAAACATCTTTACTGTCTTCAAACTCTATGTAAGAGACTTCTTTTATAGGCTCCAGAACTGTTTTTAAAAATTTATATTTTGGTTGATCCAATGTTTTGGAATATAAATAAATAATCGAAAAGCGTAAGCCGTTTTCATGAAGTAATAAACTTAGCAACGCATTAGTTTTTCCAGACCCGGAGCTTCCAATCACTAGTCCTCGCTTTACGGTAGAACCAAAAAGAGAATTGTGTTTTTTAAAGGAATTAGTAACGCTACAAAAGTCATGATTTATAACGTGTAATGAATCTTTTTGCTTCACAATCTTCATGCTTTGTACAATTTGTAAGTACTAACTAAATATTCTACATAAAATCTAACATTATATACATTTTAATAAGCAATGAAATTTAACGTTTAAATATTTTTCAAAAGATCAAACAAAAGGTTGAAATTATTTTGACGTTCGATATCATAATGACCCCATGCTAATGTTTTATTTGAACCTTGTATTATGTAGCGTTTATCATCGACTGCTGACAATGCAACTTTATGACGCAATTCGGTGTATATGTTGTGTAAATAAGATTTAAAGATTGACATACTACAATAGACTGATACATTATTAAGTATAACATTTTGGTAATCTGCAATTTGCAATGGAGTTTGTACAACGTGTTTACTTACACCTTTAGCTTTTTTATCAGTGTGGTCGTTCAAGTCAATACAATATGCTTTGGCGCCAGTACCGTAAAATGCTTTAATTGGAGCACCTGCATATTCGTCCTTCATTTTACCAACAATTGAAACATTTGGCTGTATTCCGTAACTATTAAATTTTGAATAATTGGAAAAATCAAATCTATCATTATGCTGTTTTATATCTTCATAAATATTTTCAGTAAAGACTTCTAATATTAAAGAATCAGTATCCATGTATAAAAGAGAAATATTATTCCGATATTTAGGTTTAAGAAAATCGTAAAAAAATTCATACATGACAGTTTTTGCTAACTCTAAAATGCAAAAACCTACATAAACCGGTTTGTCATACGTTACAAAAACTTTATTCATTTCAATTGCTATCAAGTTTTCAGAAAAAATTGTAAAATTTTTAAAATTTGGTTTGGCAAGCCAGGTTTCTGCACCAAATTTACGAGTTTCTTTTGACCAATGAGTTGCAATTTTAATGCTAATATATTTATCAACATTCTCCATAGTTTTGCCAAACACGCTGTTATTGTATAATTTTCGCAGATCTTTTTCAGATTTGGTTTTAGCTTCCGCACGGTATATTTTTCAAGCCAAGCAGATTGTTTAAAAGTTAATATTCTATGAATTTTTTTAATATTAATCCATGTTTTAAGCATTGCTGTAAAGTGATGTAATGTATGATATAATTTGATTTATTATTTAAATTTGGTATTAATTTTGGCAATTTTCCACTTGGTGGTACAATATTTTCTGGACAAAAAGGTAAATCGTTATGGTAATCATGTAATTCTTTTAGATAATCTAAATCTACTTCAAGTACATACCCGTCTTCTGAAGTATGAGATATTTCAAAAATTTTAAAAGTAGTTATTTCATTTTTATTTAACCATCTAAATTTACCAGTGGGTAAATATTGTTTCATTGCCCATCCGTATATAGTAGCATCCAAATATAAAATATAAGATAAGGGATCTTTTGAATTAAAATTATCTATCAAGGGATTGTTTGCTTGACAAATTCGCTTAACACACGTACTAACACCACCTCGAATACCTTTTTTAAAAAAATGAATCATATCTATATCTGTTAAAAGTTTTAGTTCAACCTGTGTATATTTTAACATAGCATCCCAACTAAGCGATGGTATAGTAAGATATTGCGCAGGATCTAAACCATACGCGTTTAAAGAAGCTTCTCGAAAGTTTTCAAAAATATCGCAAAGTAATAAAACATCTGATTTTAAATAAATATCTGAATAATCACCCAACGTTTTACATTCAAAAGTTGACCACACTAATTGCGCGCGCTTATATGACTCATCTGAAATCTCTTCATTTTTAATTTTATCGAAGAAATCTTCTTTTTTTGGTAATTGCTGTAAATCTAGTTTATCCCAATCGTCTACAAATGAATACGGAAACACACCTTTTTGTCTAATTAAGCAAAATTGTTCATCAAGTGGAAAATATTTATTGATTTCATTACATTGATATGCTTCTAAAGTATCAGCTAAAGTCTCTAAAGAAGATGACAAAAACCGATATGAATCTATAAAACGTAGTTTGAATTTTTTTTTCACGGTTTGCCCGTTTTTATTTTTGTATTCGCCAACATCAAGGATTTTAGTTAGCGCAATATACTTTTCTTTAGTTTTTCCAATAACTTCAATATTTTCGTGATGTAAAGCTAACTGCTTTACAAATAAGTGCATGTCGTAATTTGTTAAATTATGGAAAAAAATTGGAAAAAAATTTGGAACTTTAAAATTACATGCGTTATGACTTGAGCCACGGAAAAAGCCAGTTGTATGCGAATGCTCCCGAACTTTAACATCCGTTTCAGTAAATTCTTTTTCACAAATGTGGAAAGATTTATCAAAATAAAATTTAGCTTCCTCTTCAGGTGAAAGAGGTCTCATTGGTTTTATAGGCTCTAAATATTTATGATACAATTCTATTGCATCAGTTTCTAACGATGTTAAAAATTCTTGAACACAATTTTTACCTCTAAAAGTTTTAAAAACAGATAAGTCATCGTTAAAAGCACATTTTATAAAGTATGCACATGAGTAAGGTTCGTGCAAATGTGTTTTTACATGAAAACTTTCTGTATTTGATTTAGAATTTGGTTGACAAGTAGCTAAAGGCATAAGTAAACACTCAAAATCAGCATATGCAACAAATGGAACTTTATATTTTTTTTGATAATTTTCAAATTGTAAAATATTTGATGGGATTAATTTACCGAATTTAGTTGTTCTCATCTCTGTGCTAGGAATTTTTACAGCTACTGTAGTACAATCGTTTTCATAATGTCGTTCCAATATATCTTTAGTACTAAAATATTGCAAACAACCATCACAAAAATGTTTTTTTCCGTTATGATTTGAAACTTGACTTGATACTAATTTCGATAAATCTTTAATAACACAATAATGCTGGTTGCCAGATTCATCATCAATCAATAATAAATTAATATGAACATTTTGTTTGCATTTTGAAAAATATAGCGGGCCAACTATTTCATATCGTTTTTTGTTATTATGAAAAACAAGTTCTAAACCGTAAACATTGACCGAGATATTATTATTTTTTTCAAAAATTGCAATACTTTCTAATTTAACTGGAAAAACTATATCAGAAAAATTACACACTTGCGTAAAATCTGGATATGACAGTGGACTGTTTTCGGGACCATTTGGCTTGATTAGTGCTGCCACAATACTCCAACCAAAACACTTGTTGTCATTATTTTGAACATTTATAATGGCTTGTTTTCTACTGATGCATTCTGGTAGTTTTATGTATGACGATGCTCGAAGAGGACTGTACTTATTTATATTTATTTCTAAATATAAAATATGTTTCAAAGCCCACCCTAAAAAATTTAAACTGTAATAAATGTACATATGAAAAAATTTCTTACCTGAGTCTTTTTCAGCAAATATTTCCATTTTATGCTGAATTTCTTCTTTAAATGTTAACAAAATCTCATCTAGAGATGAACCAGGTGTGATTATTTTGTTAGCTGTTTGAAACGATTTGATGTCCGTCAAGTTTTTTGATTCAATTGTGTATAAACCATGTAATTCCATATTAACTTTGAGTGTGATCATTTTGTTCAATTCTTTTTGGAGTAACTCTAAGATTTTTTCCTTTTCATTTTCAAGAAAATCCGAAATATTTACATATTCTTCTTCGGGAATCAAACGATAGGTCGCAATTCGTTTTTGGAATGCTGTAGCAACAATAAAAATATTTGCAGCCAGCGGTGTAACACAGTTATTTTTATGGTGCCGACTTGATTGATGACTTTTTAACTGTTGGCGATTAATAAAACAATCACATGGATCGCACTTGACCAAATCTGCAAAAGGATTATCAATATAGATTAATTTTCTAATAATTTAAAAATTTCACCATTCGATTCTGATAGTTTTTGTTTTTTGTTTGGAATACATGAGTTGGTCATGTGTCGATTTTTATTATACACTGTGGAGAACTGTTTACAACACCAATCGCAAGTAAACTTATTCTGAAATAAAAACTATTTCAAATTATATAACTAATCCCCTTTATTTACAACTTAAGTATATTAAAAAAATCAACTTACGTTTGGCACTGGATGACTGGACATTATTACACTAAAAAATTGCAAAAAAATAAAACTGCACCGTTGAAACACAAGTGAATAATAATAATTACTGGATCACTAACAAAATGGAAGTGATTCAGTGATTGCCACGTATCACATTTTCTTTTTTATCTGAAAAAAGCCGGAGTAGGCTCTAAGGTCATGCGCAATGTACCCATGCGCATGACCTTCTTATATTTTTCAAGGCTTCGTTATCACGCAGCTGCAGATGATACCTGTTGCAACAAATTCTTAACAGGTCAACATCTCTTATTTATTGTCAAGGTTTTCTTGCAGAATAAAATTTATAAACTCTTCATTATCGTCAACAATCTACATCAATCAAACTTTATAACTTATTTTTTAATCTTTATAACAAATAATTTATTTTTTAACTAGAGTTGTTAGGATTTATATAGGAAGACTCATATTATGTTAAAATGTAATTTTATTTCTACTTGATTACATGTCAAATTTTGGAACACATTTACATTATTGCTGTTAGATGTAGTACTAGACTTTAGTACGCAAACAATATAAAATACGTTTACTTATCTCTAAACTAAACTTGAATAATTTATTTTCCAATTTTTCAAATAGATTCTAAAACTTTTACAGTTCTTAAACTACAACGGCAACGCTCTGAAGAATGAAACAAACAACTAGGTGTATCTAGTTTTAATGATGGACTTTCAGGTAGTTAATAGTTCAATAATATTTTTATTTAAAATTTTTCCTAAATAAAAAGCTTTTTCTCTTCCTTTAACATAAATTTTTTTGACATCATAAGTACAACTTTTCAATATATCTTCAAACTTTTCACATTCAATTTCGCCTTTATTCCACTTTATACAATGATGATTTTTCATCAACCAATTGGCTTGTGCCTGATATTTTGCAGATAACTCTTCAAACGGAAACGGTGGTTTAAACACAAAATGTGCAATTTTTTTGTTTTTGATTACAGCTAATTCTTTAACAATATATTGTTGATGATTTATTTTAAATAACTGTATATCTAGAACCGCATTCATTATTACATTTGTTTTATGGCTTGTGTTTGGAGATTATATGTGAAGATACGATCGCTAATTATAATAGCATGAGCGGTTGTATTATTTGGAATTATAGAATGTGTATCGAATTCTATTCTTAATACTACGGCTTGAGTTTGAAAACCGAGTTTTTGATAAGAACAGTCGACGATTATCAAAGGAAAGTTAGATTTAAACTGAGCTGGTGTTATTGAACACTCAGTTTTATCTTGATAATAGTAAGTTTTTCGAAACTGTGTAGACATTTCATAATGTAGCAAATTGATGGTTATTGAAAGATATATTTAGGTTTTCATATGGATAACGTTTGTTGTTTAAAAATACGCGTATATTGGCGAAATCACAATGATCAAATTTACTCATATCTTTTTTCAAATCTCTTTCTCTATTAGTTTGAAAACCAAGTATAATATAACGTGGCGATTCAAGTTTTGTAGAACTTTTCACGGACCAAATATGTTTTGTGGTATTTGGTAACGACGGATAACTATGTAATTGCCAACTACGAAAAGATAAAATAACATCTTTTCCTTTTTCAATTTTTTTTGTAAGTTCGACTTCTTCTCTCAAACCAGGAGCGATATGTGGTACTCTCCAAACAATTTTGTCTATCACTACTTTTGGTTTTTCATTCTCGTTTACTACGCTTAAAGCATTGTTGTCCGAATTACTGCGAATCAATATCAATTCTTGTGCAATATTAACCATCACTTCTGTATAGTCTTCGGCAAAACCCAATAACATCTTAAGAGGAATGCAAACGTTAAATTTTCCATTTTCCACTAAAGTGCCTTCTCCATTCATAAACCACCCGGCGTTCTGATAGCGTATACTTTCACTATGATTAAAAGATGCTAGTGCTTTCATTGTACTTGTTATTCCTGGTTTTGTATTAATATCTATTGTTTGTCCATTTACTTCATATCTTATTTCACTAAATAAAAATGTCACAACGTTATTAACAAACTGTGCTTGGGATGCAGTTATGTTATCTTCTTTAACAATTCGCTCTTGTATAAACAAATAGCTATCACTAGGTCTAGTACATAGGTCTTCAGGTAAACGAATTCTTATTTCATCATTATTTTCATATCGCGATGTATAAGCTTCATGACTATAAAATCTATAGCTAACAATAGACTCATCTATTGATGGTTTTTCAGCAAGCTCAAACATTTTTATATAATTTAAAACCTAATGACTGAAGAAATTTTTTATTTTCAGCAGTTATCCGCTTCACGTTTCTTGTCTTACTAAAGCGATTTATACACACTTTACTTAATTTATTTGTTTTTTGATTGAAGTTAAGACCCATCTCTTTTCACATGTAAACCTACAGTGACGGTTTCGTTTTCGAAATTGATCAAGTTTCCATTTTGATCCACTATTTTAAGAGTTATGTTTCGAATGGCGTTTACACTAATAGGTAAATAAATTATATGATCTGGAGCTTCTACAATTTTAAATCCAGGGGGTACATTTGGAAAAAATTGATGAATGATGTGAGCTGGTCTATCATTTCTAAAACTATTAACAGCGATATTGCATTCAACACATATCGAGTTTATCTTCATTATATTGACAATCCAGTCTGATTCACTAACAACATTTTTTTTTAAGATTTTTTTACTAAATCCTAATATTGGTCCAATTGTATTTGGTTTTTCAAAATCAATTTCTTGTGTCGCTTTTATCTGAGTGTGTGAAGTATTTCTATTTGAGCTAATTATTAAAAAATCATGCTTAAAGTATTTTTGTACTTTTTTTTGTAAATATTCATTTATATCTACTAGTTGGTAACATCCTGTAGGTATCGTAAATTTTTTTTTTCCAAAATAAAATTTATTACACCCTTCTTCTATATTTGGTATAGAATTATATACTTCAAAACTCGTCAAACCTATCACATATTTTTTATCACTTATATCAATAGGCGGATTATAATCACTTGAAAGAACGGATGAATTTCCTGTTAGAACAAACAACATTTTCCTTAGAAAGAATGTTTTCAACTGTTTTTATTTTTCAATTGTAAACATATAAGAACTTTAAACAAAGATGACCACAATTAAATGTGTCAAAGTTTTGAAATCTTTCTATATTATATTGAATTTGATTGTTTATATTATCACTCTTGAAATATGTGATTAATTCGAGTGGTGGTTTTAAATCACCCATACTATCAAAATAAATAATTTTTTTCTCTTTTTTTATATACGCAGTCCAATGTGTACCAGGGCCGAATTTATCATCCATATTTATTATACCACATTCATTTTTTCTAATTTTTTTTGGTATGGCATTTCTCATATACACACCACGAAAGCCTTGAATTTTTAATTTCTTAACATATTTAATTAGATCAGTATTAAATAACGCACGCTTAGGTAGTTCTATTGGTAGTTTTTTTGATACCATTGACTTGGTCCAATAAATAAGCCTTTTCCTTTCTTTTTTTTATGTACAGAGCGTTTCTTTCGAAATCTTTTTCCTTAAGCATTTCCTTCCATAACTTTGTTATGTCGTTGAGTTTCTTCTAATAATTTCTTATCTGCTTGCGCTTTATTTACAGCCGTTGCAATTCCAGCTGCACCTCCACCTAAACCTCCTAACATCCCTAATAATGGAAGCAGTAGCGGTAAAAATCCTCCACGCTTTGGAGCTTTTAATATTCGTTTTTTCTTTAATTTTTTTTTTTTTTGCAGTTCCATTCCTAACTTTGTTTTTGCTTTCATCAACGCGATGACTATTGCTGCTGCGGCTTTTTCTCCAAGTGGTGTATGTTTTGCTTTTAACCGTTCTTTTGCTTTTGTTATCAATAATTCGTCTGCTTTGTGACGTTTGTCTATCTCTTTATCTTTAGAATATGCTATGTCGTGTTCCTTACAAGCTGAATCTAGCAGATTTATTCCACTATCCCTTCGTTCTAATCTTTTTTCTAACTTTGTACCAGGACCACAAAATTGATACCCAGGTAAATGCAATTCTACAGGTAGTTTATTAATTAAATTATTAATAAATCCAGTACCTTTCTTACAGGTGTTTACACTAGAATTAAGCTTTTTATTTTGGTTTCTGTCTTTATATATTTTCATTTCTACAAACAAACAGAACTACCTACAAACTAACTTTTGTAATTTAACTTACACTTTCCTTATATACTTTTTTTAAGGCTGCTCTAACTATTCTCATTCAACAATATTTGGCAGTCATAATTGTTTTCAAAAATTTATCATCTACCTTTATATTCAAGCATACGACTTGATCCATTTACTATTGATACAATATTCTCATTTATATTTTATGAGTCAACTTTGATAGTGACGTCATTATCATATTTTTCTATTGAGAGCCCAGCTTAATATATTATACAAACATCTCTATTTTTCAAATTTCTAAATTTACAGTACTCATATTAATTTCCAAGAATTTTATTAAAGTAGTCATGTTGATTGATTATTGTTTGATTATTGGTAGGTATCGCACAATTTAGATTTTTACCTGAAAAAGTTTAGCTCGCTATTGTTTTTGGCCGCCATTATATGTGACGCTTGCGCAATCAATTTCAAGAACACATATCTCGCAGAAAAAATTCATGATTAATCATCGACGGAGAAAAAAATTCCAAGTGAAGCTGCGTGATTAACTAAGGCTAGTGGGAAGCGCATGCGCAAACAATGATTGCAAATATTCCAAGATCACGACAACAGGTGTTAACGCTCACGGTCGTTGATTGGTTATTGATTACTTATTGATTGATTAGTGTTTGATTATTGGTATCGCACAATTTACATTTTTTTTAACTGATAGCTAGTATATGCAAAACAAATTGTATATGTACTATTGTTTTATGGTCGCCATTATGTGTGACGCTTGCGCAATAAATTTTACGAACACATCATATCAAGGTGACGATGGTTAATCATCATTTGGAGACAAATATCCAAGTGGAGCTGTGCGTTTAACTAAGGCTAGTGAGAAGCGCATGCGCAAACGGTCAATGCAAATATTCCAAGATCAAGACAACAGGTGTTAACGCTCACGGTCATGTGGCAGGTGTTCCAAGCAGCCATCTTATTAATGTATTTCCAATTCAAAGAATTGAAGTTGATTACTTATTAATTGATTATCGATTGATTATCGATTATCGATTATCGATTATTGATTATTGATTATTGATTATTGATTATTGGCTCATCATTGGTCGATTCTTGGTATTACAAAATTTACATTTTTTTATTTAAACACGTCGAGCTTTGCTCGCGCTTAATGAGTGAATGCTCCAAAGTGGCTATCACAATTTTCGAAAAAAGTGGTGGGGGGAAAGGAATGTGGTGGGGGGAGAACAAAGTAGTGGGAGAGCAAATGTGCACAGCAGGTGTTCCATGGTTCAAGGTCAAGGACATTCCAAAGTCCAAGGTCATATGACGTAAAAGTGGTGGGGGGAGCCACTGCTCTCTCATTCTTTATCTACTGCGTTCATACGTAAATAATTTTTCTAGTCATCATGTTCATTAACGCGTAATTCTTTTAAAAGATTTATGTCACTATATTTCTCTCTCTTACGTAACCATTTTTTTTTGTCATAAGCGTCGTTTTCTTTTTATTGCACTGTTATTTGCAAACATTATATAGTACATTACAGCAGTAGCACTAATAATAGTAACTTATTGACTCTTCATGTTAGTTTGCGACATTTTCATACGCATAATTTGAATTGTGAAATGTAAATGCAGTTGGCGTGGCTTGCGACCTCTTGGAATTTCCAACGAGCCACAAGCCATGCACATTTGGCGTGCAAATCGTCAAATCTCTTCTAGAAACCGCCCGATTTACTCGTAGTGACCTAGCACGACGGATAATTCGTGTGATTGGCGTGAATGTTTATGGTATCGGTCGCAAAATTGCGCGACATTAGCTAGCCACACACACACACACTTTTTCGCGCGGTTTTTAGTGCCACCAGCAAAAGGGTCGCATTTACACTCCGCGATCCATTTTACAACCGAGACTACAAACACACACTAAAAAATGACAAAAATAATTGCGACGAATAATCGTGTGCGGAACTGCTCAATTATTTAATAATCAGAAAATAATAATAATGGTGTTAGATAAGAAAAAAGCAGCAATAGTGTGTGCAGTAGTACATAATTATGATGTATGGGTACAAAATGCGAAGAAGAAAAAAAAAGCAACACGTTTAGTGTGGCAAAAGAAATGGTTGAAAGAAAGGAGTAAATACAGTGATTTAAATCTTTTAAAAGAACTACGCCTTAGCGAATCAGAGGACTAGAATTATTTGCGTTTGGATGGTCATTTATTTGGACGTTTGATGAGCTGTTACTAAGACTTAAAATGTATCTTACAAAAGAAAATACTCACATGCGAAGGAGTATACCCCCAGAAGAACGACTCATCGTTACACTTCGATTTTTGGCTACAGGTCGCAGTTTCGAAGATTTGAAATTTAGCACTGGAATATCGCCGCAAGCATTAGGGTACATAATACCAGAAACATGTAGAGTAATATACGATGTGGTGCAGGAAGAGTTTTTAAAGGTAAATGGAAAATTCAATCGTACAAAATTTATAATGTATTATTATTTATTAAAGATTTGTAAATGTTGAATAATATCGCGTTAGCGAATCGGAACCATTATTATTGCAACTGCTGGCAAGGGGTACATTGGAATGGGGAGTATTAGTATTACTAATATTATTATTGACCCAAACCGAGTACTATTTGACAACGTACCCATCATTAGCACGTTGCAGTACTCGCGTAATTAAAGTCTCAGCGTACATTTGTTGAGAACCTTCTTTGACGCTTCTTAATTTTTTTCCGACATACACTCCAAATGCTTCACTATCATCAGAAACGGTATTGCTACTAGCTAAAGCAGTAGTACATGCTCTTAAAAATTTGCTATGTTCACTGCTGTCTTTTGTTTTCTTTTGCCGCTTGTGATTTCGGCATCCATCGCTATTGACGGAAAACACATCCGCATTTGCGCACCACCAAAAAGTGGAGCAGTATACTACAATTACAAACATTTTTACAGTATTGTACTAATGGGAATGGTAAATGCAAATTATGAATTTATTTTTGTGGACGTGGGTAAAAATGGAAGAATGTCCGATGGAGGTGTTTTGCAATATACACCGTTTTACCAGAGGTTAGTTGAAGAAAAGTTGTCGTTGCCAGAAAACCATGAATGTATTGAAAATTTAAATTTGGTTTTTATTGGCGATGAAGCTTTTGCTCTACATAGACATTTGTTGAAACCGTTTTCTCAAAATGATCTGACGTATGAACGACGCATTTACAATTATCGACTCTCAAGAGGTCGTAACGTAGTCGAAAATGTGTTTGGACTCATTGCAGCACGCTTCCGCGTACTTCATACAGCCATAAATATGACGCCCATAAAAATTCAGTTTATAGTATTAGCTATATGTACACTGCATAATTACTTAATTAAGAAAAACAAACGCTATATTAGAACCAACACATTCGACACGGAAAATCAAGAATCACATGAGATAAGAAAAAATGCAGAATGGCGTCAACATGATGTTGAGATGTGTCCTATTCAAGTGAGGGGTATGAAAAATTACACTTTTGATGCAAAACGGAACAGAAATGATTATTTGGAATATTTCAACGGAAGGGGACAAGTAGACTGGCAAGCTGAGATGGTAAAAAAGGGAAAAGCCTAACACTTATAAAACCAGTGTTTTGGTAAAATAAACGAGCTACAAAAAGAAATATGACCGTTTCTATTATACTTGGTTTTATTGATATACCCACCTGGCTGTCGCCTATATTTTGAACTTCGCTGTCTTGGCTTTCACCACTGTTTTCTTGAGTGGCAATTAATGCGTCACCAGCGTCGCTTTCTACTGCATCTTCATCAGCATCACTTGTTGCTGGAGGGCTAGCTAGATTAGAAATGCTCGCTGTAGGTTGCTCTTGATCTTTAGTGAACATCATTTGCTCAAAATACCAAAGATTTGGCGAATATATTTCCTCAACTCCAGTGCCACTTCTGATCGACTTTTCGACTTTGTTGTATTCTTTCCGAAAAGCGCCTCTTAAAGATTGGATTTTCTTTTTTACTGTTTCACGATCTGCTCTTATATTGTATTTGTTGCAAACTTCTATGAGTGCAGTATAGCCTAAATTTTTTAAATTTCTATTAATATATTCAGAAGACTTTATCTTTTATAAAGATGAGTGCCACCTATACACCTCAATAAATTCAGTAGTGAATTCTTTATTCATTATATAATTTTTGCCGCAAGAAACACTAATAGACACAATTAGACTGGTTTTTATCTCTACTAAAGCATACTGTTTGTGGTGGGATGTATTGCAAGTTTTGACACGTTCATATCTGCCGCATAAATGTGGCGCTTGGAGTGGCGTGCAGACTACCAGTAACATCACTTTAATGTGTCACTTCGGAGCGTGGCACTAAAAACCGCGCGAAAAAGTGTGTGTGTGTGTGGCTAGCTATTGCTCGCTACGAGTAAATGTGCCACTTTTACTCGCCGCATAAGATATTAGTTGATTAATTCAAAGTTTAACTGTCTACGGCTGTCCAAGGAATATAACTAGTAAAATAAAGTGTTTATCTGGACGTAACACTGACACTTGAGTTGTTGTATGTAGAATGTACACACTTGCTTGTTATTGAACTATACTGTATTCATTTTCAAGAAAAAGTGGTAGTAAATAATGTGCAGGACGTGATCAGTGCGTGATCCATTCATAAAGACTAAGTGATACCGATTTCCTGAAATTTGAGCCGGGCTGGCAGCCGAAAGCACAGGGGTGCATGGTGCATTTGTTTCGTTGCTGTTTCTGTGTGCTCCTACGAAGCCAGAGGCTGAGGTTAATCCCAGAACTCCAGTCCTCCCAGAAAAAGAGCTTAACGTAACCCCTTAAATACTAGTAAAAATAATATAATTTTGAATATATTTAAACCGAATTGAAAACAACTTGGTCTAAACTGGAATAAACGATTTTTTCTGCTGCCTGCCCTGTTTGAAAAATCGTCGACCATCTTCCACTTCATAGATGTTATCACGTGGAGCCTGCATGCATTTGTTTTCAAGCACTCTTTCTTGAAAATAAATACAGTATAGCTTTTTTCATCTTTGAGATACGTGCTATTGAATTTGTCCGAGTAATCCCGCCAACGATTTTTATTGGGCGTTGACTGTCATGCGAGATGATAAAGGGCGCCTTCACGATTTGAATGGCGCGAAAACCCGAAAATGTGAAATTTTGGACTTAGGAGGTATTGATTTGAGGCCATCGTATATTTTTTGCGGTTTGTCTTAGCTCTGGGGGTGTACTGCTGATATTTATATCGTCTTCAAACATTTTCACCAACTTTAATTTATAAGCTAAATAACCAAACAAATTAACCCGAAAAATTGTTTCAATTAGAATAAAATGAGGCTATGAGAGGCATCCCCAGCTGACTATTAGTTAAGTGAAAATTGTCATATTTAGACAACTAATAATACTTACAAACAAAAATGGGAAATAAAATTAAGTTTCACTTTATTGCCTGTTTTTAAAGAATAAAGTAAGATACTACCCACAGAACACTCATGTATTACCATACAAAAATAATGCCACTGATTACTAGATTAGTAATCTATACTAGAATAGTAATCAATAGTAATCTATCTATAGTCAATGGTATAACATACCGGTTATGCATAAATATTATTAAAATAACACATAATTCTTAATTGGCATAAAAAAATATGATAATTTTGGAAACTTATTTTGGCAACGCTGTAGTAAATCGCTGCAAATCCAGAGATCAGACAGAACCATAGAATCAGAGAACCACATCACTGGCAATGGCAATCTAATGGCCGAAAGGCCCTGTTCTCTAAGACAATATGTAAGAAGGTATTCCAATCCTGCAATGCATGATGGGAAATGTGTCAAGCGGTCGCGCCACCACGAGTGTGTCAGACACACTAGCCGGCACCTAAACTCTCGCAACAATATTGAATTTGGTTTAATAAATAATCATCGCATAAAAAAAATTATTTTTACCTCTCTAACAATAATAATAAATAATAATAATTAAATATAAATCTTTAATTAGCTATTAGAGTTAGCATGAAAATACTTTAGGTGCCGGCTAGTGTGTCTGACACACTCGTGGTGGCGCGACCGCTTGACACATTTCCCATCATGCATTGCAGGATTGGAATACCTTCTTAAGTTCTTACATATTATTATCTTACTGTTCTCCATCTGTGGTTTGTGGTGTTTGGTGAGTTTGGTCATTTCATTTGGTGTAGATCGTGTTATCGTGTGTTGTGTTCATAAAACAAAAAAAAGTGTGCAAGTCTGGTCGGGTTTCGACGGGTTATGTGTGAATTTCAATTCGAAATGTTGCAAGTTTCTTGTGAGCGATTATTAGATCTTAATTTATTGAAAGAATAAATGATTTACCTAAAGTGTTAAAATCAAGCGCTTAATCGGCCGGTAAGTAATTTGTGTTTTGAGGTTAGAAATTACCCAAAGTTTTTGTTAGTTTTTTTGTCAGGTAGTTTTAACTTATGGTACCTAGAAAGGAACTGAAATCTTTTATTTTTGTTTCAGAGTCTCAAAGTAAACCATCTTTACAGAATGTTCGCCTTCACGTGTTTCGGTAAGTAGGTGTATAGTAGAATTCATACGTATGCAGGAGCAGGGCCGGCCTAACGGTATGTGCCGCCCGGGTGCAAGATGAAATTGGCCGCCCTTTCCCATCAGAACATCGATGTTATATTCCGCTCAATAATAATAATAATAATTGCGTTGGTTTGAAATTCTGATTTTAATTTATTGATAGCTGTTAATATGTTAAAAAAAATAAATAAATAAAAATCAGTAAAATAACTTTTTATAAACTTTATTACTATGTATAAAAAAAATGTAAACATTCAAATCAAACCAAAAAATTATAAAATACTTAGTTATAACAAAAAAAAAACCTACCTACATATATTTATGTTAAACTTTTGTTTATTATCACTTTGAACTTAGATGTAAATAATATAAACTATACTGCTAAACTACTGAGGTTGTAGATATATTTTAATTGTTGAAAGCTACTTTTCTAGCTTTTTTAATTGCAAATTCTTTTATTAAATCTGTCATATCTAATGAATTGCAGATATCTTTCTCAATACTTATCACAGCCAAATTCGTTAGCCTATTTTGGCTCATAGAAGATCTCAGATAATTTTTAATAATTTTTAACTTTGAGAAAGATCTCTCACCATGAGCAACAGTGACAGGCATCGTTAAAAAAATTCGTAATGTTACAGATAAGTTGGGAAAAGTATTAATTAAATCATTAGTGATTAGATATTCTAAAACCTCCTTCGCTGAAATGACATTGGATTTATTACTAATGTAAGTATTCATTATTTCAATTTCATTACACAAATCAATTGCATCAACATCCATTTCTTTAGTGGATAAATCTGTTAATTTAATTTGTAAATCCATACAACATTTCATTAATTTCTCTTTATCTGAAGATACAGAACATAAATTATTTAAAAACCCAAAAGTATTGTTACACTCGTTTAACTGTTCAAAACTATCATTTAATTTTGATACTACTACATCTACAATATAGAAATAAAAATTTACTTTAAAATTTAGCTCCGAAGACTCGACTGGTTCATCTCTACATTCATAGTCAAAAAAAACTTTTTTTTTCCTAGGTCTGACCAAGCTTATAGCTGGAAAAACAGTTTCACAGTCTATATCTCCAGCAATTTTTTTTGCTTCGTTAAGCATAGCCTTAAAACTACTATCAGATCGTAATTCATAGAAAAAGTTTTTAATTTCTGTCAACATTTTTACAACTTCGGGTAAAATAATGTCAGATTTCTGCATGATTTTGCTTACAATATTTATTTTTGATAAAATATTGTACCAAATTATCAAAGAACACACAAATTTATAAGATTTAATTTTAATAATTAATGACTTTGCCACGTTTTTTGTGTCATTGTCTCTTGATGCATCATTGTAAAGAAAAAAAAGAGCATCATAAATTTTTTCTAAATTGAATCTAAGAGTTTTAATTGCATCGATTCTACTTTCCCAACGTGTATCTGATAACGGTTTAAGAGTTGTGGTAGGAACTTCTTTCATAAAAATATGCCAACGATAGGTAGAAGCCGAGAAAAAAACATATATTTCTTGAATAATGCCAAAAAAGTTTGTTACTTCATGTGAACTTTTTGCAGCATTATTTATAACTAAATTAAGACTATGAGCTGCACATGGAACAAAGAAAGTTCTAGGATTTATGTGAAGATTTTTTTTTTACAGTCCATTATGTTTGCCTTTCATGTTGGCACCATTGTCATACCCCTGCCCTCTCATATCTTTAATATTTATATTTAATTCTCCCAAATAATTCAATAAAAAAGCTGTTAATCCTTCACCAGTTGTATTTTTAACTGGGCAAAACCCTAAAAAATGCTCTCGAATTTCTAAATTGTTTGAAATGCTATTAATAAAAACAAACCTAACAACAACAGTTATTTGTTCTCCGTGGCTTACATCCGGCGTACAATCTAATATAATCGAATAGTATTTACACAATTTTAATGTTGCAATTATACTTTGTTTTACTTTTTCACCTATCAGACAAATAATTTCATTTTGAATATTATGACCTAAATAATGTGGCATGTGACTGCTTTTTTTTTGAATTTTACTAAGATGTTCTGCCATTACATTATCAAATTTTGCAATTGATTCCATTAGCTTTAAAAAGTTACCATTACCTTTTTCGAAAAGTTTCTCATTGCTCCCTCTAAAAGCTAGATTTTGTCCGGCTAAATATTGAATTGCACAAAAAATTCTCTCAATAACCGATGTCCATCTTTTTTTCTCCAGCTGAATCAAATTTTGATTGACTGAGTCAACAGTTCTACCTTTTTCAAGCGATTTTTTTACTTCAACCCATTTTTTAACATTTTCAAAATGCCCTTTACTTTTTTCGTGCCTGTCTAAATTTTGAGACAAGTGCCGCCAGTCAGTGCAATCTTTATCATCATTAAAAATATTATCATATTCTTTAAACAAAGCTGGGCACCGTTAATCAAATAGTTAACTTCGTTAATCGTTAATCCGCTACAAAAAAAGTCAGCTTCGTTAAACGCTAAAGCGTTACATTTCGGAAGAATTAACGCAAGTTAACGTTAATCGTTAATCCGTTAATATGTGTAAAATTACATTTTTATATCGTTGCGTTAGTGAACTTAAAAAACTTATTGGTTTAGGTTCTGGAAGTTAACAGGTTATGAATAAAACAAAATACATGTATAATTCAAATGTGTAATTTAATCGTCGGACATAAGGTGCATATTCCCCTTCATGAACATTAACATGTTGAAGTTCTCGTCTGAAAGCGAGGCTCGTTTTGGTGTCAAAATGTCTTTACCCGTGGAAAACAAACGTTCAACTGCAGCGCTTGAGGGTATAGCAGTATTGTATTTAATAAATAGATTTATGAATATCTGTTCCCCGAGGAATGCAGCATCGTTGAACGAGTCTTTTGATTTCATGTCCAGCCACATTATAACGAGACTTTGCGCTTTATTCTTTAAAGAATTGGAGCTTTTTGGTTTTTCTGTAGACTGAGTGACAGAATTGAAAAAGTCTTCCTCCTCGTCATCATCGTTGTTACTCGCATTGCTCCCTCCGCCACTTAAACTATCTCTGTCCTTCGAATTTTCCGCTGCTTCTTGCCGTAAGCGTTGAGTGACTTCTCACTCAACGCCGTAAGGCATCTTCTATCTTTTTTTCCATGCACTTTCTTACTGCATCCACTCTACTGCTGTCATACGTTTCCAGCCATATCAATCGGAACTTTGGGTGAAATGCCGCGGCAAGTTGGCACTGTTTATCATTCAGGAGTGGTCCAAATCTTTTCTCTATGCCATTTAATAATGCATTGGCTAAAGCTGTGCAATTTACTAGGCCCTTAGATTTAATATTTTTTAATTTATAGACAGTTGCTGCAATCGTCGGTAGTAGTGATCCGAAATATGCTTGAGCTTCTCCTTGGATACGATCGAGGGCATTCGCGACAGGTGCCATAACCTGTAAATAAGTATTTAATATAAGTATTGTGTATTGATATGATGTGGAAAGAAAATAACTTTACTAAAACGTTATTTTAAATTATGTACAATGTACATATAAACATATATAAATCTACGTTTGCGTACTCCTTCATTACAGTCACATCTTGGTCATTGAAAGTTGGAATTTTTAGTTGAGTCATAATCCTGTGAAGAGAAGGCCTTTTTGTTTCCAATATAGCGTTGAGAACGACAATAGCATCATACAGAGAGTTCCACCTCGTCGAATTTGGAAGGACAAGTCGTCTGCTTAATTCAGCGTGAATGATATCTGCTGCTACCGTGCTACGTGATTGCTGATTCCAGAGAGTACGTGCCGTGGCTAAGGCACTTCTGTAGGGAGTTTTGAAAACAGTTATTTGTAGAGCAGCATCTGCATCTTTGCTAGCGACCAAATTGAACGTATGTGCAGCACATCTCATGTGAACTGGCAAAGTATTAAAGTTTTCTAATATCTGTTCATTGATTTCATTGCACTGGAGATGATCAGGAGCATTCAGTGTGTTTTCTACTGAAATAAATTCTAAGTCATCATTTTCTTCTGAGTTTGGATTTAAAAGATTGGCAATATCAGGGTCAGACTCAGACTCTAAATGACACGATGGCAACTCTGGAAGTATGTCGATCTCCGAGCCGAATTGCACAAATGCCTTTACAAAGTTACTGCCATTATCCGTAGTAGTCCTAAAATAAAATTAAGCCAGCATTTTAATGTATGTATGAATGTGGTTTGTGGTTTCACTTGTATACGTACGAAAAAAAAATAACCTAACCAACTTAAAAAGTTGAAAATCATCCGACATTTACATTTCAAATTACAATATCTCCTAAAAGGCTAAACCGATTTTGATCAAACCTAGTTAGGAACATTTTCGATCAAGCCAGCTATCAAACCAAAAAAACTAAATCGAAATCGGTTTAGCCGTTTAGGAGCTAGGATGCCACGAAAAATAGTAATGGTAAGTCTATTTTACTGACCTTGTGATTTTTTTATCTATGTGAAATTCATAGTGAATATCTATCATTGCTTGGGCCAGGATGTCGTATGTATGATGACCTTTTAGGCGTATGCACGTTAATACTGCATGCATTCTGGCTCTTGTGATAGGATCTAACCAGTGAACTGTCATGCCCAAATAACTTTTGTTGTGAGCTGACCAACAGTCAGCCCAATTAATTTTTCCAAGTAAACTGAAATTAAAATTATAAACAACACATCACGTTTAATAAAAAGCTATAATAATAAATGAAAATTATATACCTACTGTAGGTAACCTACATCCTACATGCATACCTATTTTATGAACCCCTAATTATTTTAACTTTCAAATAAAATTATACCTATGTAGGTTACGTAAGGCGAAGTTTATCTTTTAAAAATAAATAGAAAATAGGTATTTATTTTAGTTACTTACCTAATCAGGTGTTGCTTCAATTCGATGTGTTTGTCAGTAATGCGTCTACCCAAAGTTCTTCTTGAAATTGAATTTTTGCTCGGGTTTAAGGTTTTTATCAACGCACCAAAAGACTTGCTTTCGACAACATGTAAAGGAATCATGTTTGAAACAAATAAATTTACTATACATTTTTCCACTTTGGCTTGGGGCACACCGCTGCCAGTAGCTGCAATTCCGAATGACTCCCCGATGCTCAGCTGTCGTCCCTGTTGTATTCTTCTTTTAACAGGATTAGGATTACTGCTACTTGTGCTATCATCGTCAGAATGAGTTCTCCTTTTTGTCTTGCCCCGGTTAGAGCCCGCCTTAACAATCTCTTCAAACTGTGCGTACTGTGACTCATGTACCCTTCTAAAAAAGGTGTCATTCCTAAGCGACGACTGTAGCGACTCCAGCCGCTCGGCTCGAGCCGCACGACTATGACTCATACTGCTTCGCATGTAAGTAAACGAAACCCATTCCTATGACGCGGTTAGCACCGCGCGACGGAAGCGGCTTTAGTGAAGCGGCTCGAGCCGTACGGCTAGACTGGTGGCAAGAGCAGTCTAGTCGTAACAGCCGCACGATTGGAGCTCTGTTCAACTGTTTTTAATATTTTGGTGTTTATATATCATGGATGACTCAAGACGCAACTGCTCTAGTCGCTCCTTTTTAAGGAATGTACCAGTCGGCTACAGTCGTACGGCTCTAAAACACGGCTCTAACCGCGCGACCAGAACCTAACGGCTGGAGTCGCTACAGTCGTCGCTTAGGAATGACACCTTTTACATGTTGTTTCAAATTATTCAGGCTTGATACATGAACTTTTATTTTGGTGTCTTTCGGCAAGCATCGCTTACACGCAAAAAGTATTTGCTGGCCCGATCTGGAAACAAATTCCACATACTCAGTCAAATGTGGCCATGGATTCTCATCAGTCATCACTCATCAGCATCGCTGGAATTCGATTCCATGTCTTCCATGATATGGTTTTAATTACTACACTGCACAATACACTTTTTCTAACTAAATTACACTCACAAACAAAACACTCGTCACTGTAAGCACCGGCGCTGCTAAGTAATAAAATGATCAAACGAAAAAAAATTCTTCGCAGTTTTCTCACTCGCACGCGCCGGCCAAATATATCTAGTTTTATTTTTGTTTCACGCGCTGCCGCGCGCCGCCCGGCACTTGTCATTCGTTTCATACTTGTCTGAACCTGTTTTTCGCGCCGCGGTGCCGTGCGGTAAATAGTAGGCATTGGATTAACGATTAACGGACTTCTGCATATTAACGGAAGTTAATGTGTCCATTAACATTTTTAAAAGTTAACTTAATAGTTAATCTGTTAATCAAAATGTTAACTTCGTTAATTAACGATTAACGGATTAACGAGTTAATGCCCAGCTATGTCTTTAAATAACTTACAACAAAAACAGAACACAGAATTATTTGATTTAGAGTACACTAACCATGTCCTAGGAACTTTTTTATTGTTACTTAATTTTTTGTCATAGTAAGTGGTTGAAAAACATCTATTTGAATCATCATAATGGAAATGTAATGTTTGCCAATTGATGTGGTCCTATTTCAAGAATAGAGATTTTTATCTTGTCTGTTAGAACTTGCGGCCAATGAGCTGGGTCCTTCAATAATTCTAGCCCAGCATTTTCAGCGGAAACTTCCTTTGGGGTTGGTGATGGTGATGGTGCCGTTGGTGGATCTGATGTGTCCTGGGTCTCCTGGACATTCGTCTCGGAGTCGGATGTATCGTCGGATATCATTATTTGAAAATTTTCTAAAAGCGGGACGTTGTCCAAATCAATCTGTTCCTTGCAAATCAGCAAGTGGCTTTTTAATTTCGTCTTTTTCGGCCTTTCTTTTTCGATACTGAAAGCCGCAAAGTCTTTTTCTACCATCAGCCATCTGAATTAATGTACAATAAAAATAAATTTAGAAAATATTGAAATAGAAAAAAATTAAAATAAGAGCTTAAACGTTTAAAATAATCAAAAATACTTACGTTTCTAATCTTCAAACTCAAGCAAAAAGCACTTGATTCGTTAACTGTTATTTCAGTTTTAGTTCACTTTTATTAACTCTTATATAGTCACGAACTAAAATAAATTAACACTTGACACACCCGTTTGTAAGAAATAATATGTGAAATATGTCTTTATTAAGTTAAAAACGTTTTCAATTGCAACGTAAGGTGTGTTTATTTAATAGTCGAAAGTCTCTTGTATCAGTCTACGTCTTGTTGGTATTTGTGCTAGACATCATCTGACTCCCTTTTCTATTTCTTAAAATATAATGGTCCAGACGTCCAGACCTACTGTACACTGTACCACTTAACACACTATTAACAAAGAATTTTTTGTTTATAAACTTATTCTATAACCCCGCCACGCTGGCCCTTAATAAATTTTTATGAGAGCGTAGCAGACTGAACGTAAGACATAAACAACAAATCGTCTCACATTCATGAACAAAAGTTACAAAATCTACATTTATCTTATTTAGTGCCTTAATTTATGGTGACAACAGACGGAGCAGTCTCGCACCATCGAGTGTCGAATTTCACTCTGTTGCTTTTCTTTCCTTATAAAGTTTCAATATTGTCGTCCCAGAATATTTTCTATATTTACCAACAGCATGTATAAACGACATTGTAGTAATTTCAAAATATAATTCTATATTTTCTATTTTTTAATTCTATATTAAAAAATGACTAAAAAGTAAAAACTTTTTTTAAAATTATACCTAACTATGTGTCCCTTTTTCAACCACTTACGACTAACGCCACTTGAGTATCAAGTTGACATAAAGCAAATTTACTGCAGGGCCTTCAATAGCAAATTTTAAATAAACAGACAACAAATAATTTTTGAAATATGAGAATATATTTTCAACAATAGATCCAACAAACAACAAAACATAACAAAATAAATATTTTGGTCCCAAAAATATCTGATTTTACAAAATCTACATAAAATGTACGATTTAGCCGCCGTCATAGCAAAAAGTAATATTTTTATATCGAGCGGCATCTTTGTGGATGTGTATATAAATAAAAAAAAACATTTTTTGCCGCCCCTCATAGAATGCCGCCCGGGTGCGATGCACCCCCGGCACGGGACGGCCCTGATTTTACCATAATCTCTATTTTGGCAGTTAATTGAATTTATTGTAAAACTGTTAAAAATCAATGTCAATTTCATTTACAGGATGTCTTTTCATTCTGATAAACAGCTGAGTGAAAAAAGATGACTTGGCAACGTTGCAATGCGCGGGCCATACGGGAGATTTAAAAGACGGTTGACGCGCCGCAGATTTTTAATAGATATTATGTGAAATGAGAGTTACTGTAAATAAAAAGTAAACACTTACGACACAAGGAAATTATTGGTATTTATTATCAATAATTAATTTTCAAACACAATAAATATTTCTGTATTTAACCCTACGTTACTCGCGCAGTATGTCATGACGGGATTACTCGCGCGGAGGACAGGTGTCATCCAAACAATTAACACTACATTTATTTTGTTTTATTGAGAAATATCTGTAGAACCGTACTAGATACAAAGAATAAAGATTAATAGTAATCACATAAAGTTTTCTTAATTGTTTTCAAGCGGTACAAGTAACGCATACATCTTTGAGATGATTCACACATGCCCAATTCTTGCAAGTATTGCACCATCTACGTGTACTTTTGTTTCTTGCTCTTTCACAAAGATAACATCTACCCCGTGAGCCGTTAGATTTTTCCGACTGCTGAGCAGGTTCAGGTAAATTGCCTAACAGCAATTTAGATCGTTTTCGAATTTCCGTAGATAAGGATTCCAAGTTTGAGAGCCGTTCTATCTGAAGTTTTATTAGTTTCCAACTAATGTTTTCAATAAAGTCTACTTTTTTTACAGTTTTATTTGTAGTCGAAGCATGGTATTTGAAGATACATAAAGCGTTAATCGCTGCAATATTTAAAAAATTATAGAATAGCATCATAGGCCATCTTCTTGTGTTGCGTGCAATATTATTTTTTTGACATAAATGATCCACAAGATCAACTCCTACCTTGGTCATGTTGTAAAAGGTCATCATTTCTGGTTTATGGTCTGCCCCTGTTGTATCATCTATTCTATACCATCATCAAAACACATAGTTGATAACAGCAATACTGTCTTGCTCTTTTTCGGAGAGTTGGATACCAAAGTAGCATCTTTTTGAAATCCAAAAAGCGATAATTTTGCTGCTCTTGATTTTTGTGGAAGAAAATCTTGTGATATTTCACGCTTGTTTTTGCGTACAGTGCCCACATATGTAGAACCTTTGCTTTTCAGGTTTTTAGCTGTTTGTTCTTTGAACAGGCTCAACTAAACGTTCAACAATATCTTGGCCTAAATTGCTAACGTTGTAAGATCTTCAAAGTAGACTCGTTGTACCAACTATTTATTCGGATCTTGGCTACGTTCAGTTCTTTGTCTTTTCCTCTCTGACATGATTTTTAATACACCTAAAAAATTGCAAATGTAAAACCTAATAAAAATTATGAAAACATAATGTCAAACCAACTTAAAATCAATTGCTTACCTTGCGTAAAATACTAACGTTATTACTCGCGCGGAAGACCAGTGTCATCCAACTACAAACAAAAATTGATAAACAACAAACGTCACTTCACAGTGAAGATAAAACTACTTCTGTCGAACTATAAAAACTTACCGAAGAGGTACCGAGACGACCACGTGTCACCACCAAGCCAATCATGTGCAATTAACAACAAGGCAAGCGTGGATGACACCTGTCATCTCCGCGAGCAACCAAGGGTTAAAAATATAATTTATATAGAGATTGAACTTTAAATATATTACTTTTTCTTCAGCACTTTAATTATCTTGCTATTATTTTTTTTTGATTTTATAGTCCTTATATTTGATGAATTCCCTTTTTTTAAAAAGTCTAATGCCCGTATTCATAGTCGTATCTTGGTTGAGTCGGACTCAAGCACAGTCTTCGGTAATCTTCGGAAAAGCGTTGGTATGCGTTTGGAAATCGATTTATCGCTGATTCCGTCTCTTCGGCAATGCTCGTGTGAAATATGATATTCAAATCTTGAGGCTGAGATCGGTCTCGAGCAAGCCGCATTTCATAGACAAATCTTGAGATGTAAATATCAAATTACGGTGTTAATAAGGGCGAGTTTTGGTTTATGAGCACGCGCAGTGGGTCCGTCGCAAGTCGGACTCAAGCAAGGGTACTACTTGTCTTGAGACGCCATTTGCAGGTTATGTCAATGTTTGACGTTTGAAAATACTGAAATAGGGTTATGTGTCATATGTAATAACAATGAATATTGACATGTTGGACGAGTTTGTGGAGATGTTCGCCTTATTAGACAATGAACATAATATGAGAGTGCCAAAACGCTATGTGCGGGATGCTGCAAATCCATTGGAATTTATTTCCAATTTTGAATTTAAGCGACGCTACAGATTTACCAAAGACAGTGTAGTGAATGTGTTATTGCCCTCTTATTACCATCTCACCATACAGTTAATACATTCGATAAACAGACATTAATATCTACGCTGTTAGGCGCCAAATTACACCGCATTTCTTTGTTTCTTAAACATAAACAATTAAAATACGTAACTTTGTGTAAACAACTATTTTATTGTGAATAAAGACATATGAAGCAAGAGCAATGTCGTGCTAATAGAACTCTTCATGTAATATTTCGATCGCAACTGCTAACTTTCCAGCCCCATGTTCAAGTCATTCCTTCCTTTTGGAGCAGGTTGCGAAATCACAATTTCCCCTTATTACCATAAATAAAGTATCTCATAGGAATAGTTGAAATAAATAGAGAAAAAAGTGGACCCTGCAAAACAATAAATGTTGAAGTTGAAATCGCAATAAAAAAAATACCTATTAATTATTATATATGTTTTTCTTTTTAATTGTTGTGGTAACCTCTATAGAGGCGATTTTTATGCAGTTGAGAGGGAGGGACCTCGCCGGTACGTCTTCATGCGTATCACAATCTCTGAAAATAAAGATAACGGTTAAAATGTTGAATGTTTTATTATTACTGTTGCACTCACATTGTCCCTCTCGAAGACTCGCAGTTGGTACTCCGCTAATCTCTCCTTTGCCTCCCGGGTCCGGCGCGCATTTCTTTGCTTTCCAATTAAAGCCCCATGCGAATTAAATTCGTTGGCAATGCGCTCCCACAACGCTTGCCGTTGTTGGACTGTTGCGGCGTCTGTCTTCTTACTCTCCACAAGTTTGTGGGTTTCCACGAGGGACGCCAACAACAGTTTTTCATTTTCGGTGAATTTATCTCCTACAATGCCAATTTTATATATAGTTATCACCATAGATCATTAATTATATGCGTACTTACCACTTGCCATTGTGTAACAACTTTTGCAACACGCTTCTATTTGTTATTACGATACTGCGTCCTCTTGGGAATGTCAATTGGAAATGGAAGCGTCGAACTGTCGCTGTAGTCTGTCAAAATGCCAACATGCTTGCAAACCTCCAAACCTTACCAAACCAAAATCACTACACTTATTTTGCGGCAACACGAACGCACACGAGCATTACCGGAGACCGTGCTCAAAAAAGCCGAGCAGAGTTCAACGCTTTCATTCCCGAGCATTATAACGAAGTCCAATCTTGCGATGGAATCAGCTAAACACGCATGCAAACGGTTTTCCGAACATTGCCGAAGACTGTGCTTCAAGTCCGACTCAAAATATTTTCCAAGGGCGATCTCGAGCTACGACTATGCATACCAGCATTAAACTTTGTTAATAATGTCTTTTTTTTTTAGTGATTCGCACCTTATTATTCTGTAATTTTTCGGTAAAAAATTGTATCACAGCTTCGTCACCTCCATCGTCAAATATTTTTTTTAACTTATCACATTTTATTTCATTTTCGGCTAATTTTTTGCACATACTTAAAGAAATCACATCTTTTAGTTCAGATAGCATTTTAAAATTATCTTTTTCTTCAAACGTCAGAGAAGTACGTCATTTTTGAATTAGGTTGCCATAGTTTAAGTTTCACTTCTCCGCCGGCGGCAGAAAAAGTACTTTTTCTGCCGCTACAAATTTTTTTGCGTTTTTGTTATCTTCCTGTAAATAAATAACTAAACATTAAATTAATATCATGAATTTATTAACGAATTATAAAAAAACAACTTAATTATTTGCCACCATAGTAAAAATTAAATGTGCAATTACTAACACTTTTAAAATGAGAACCGTTTGATGCAACTGATGACCCCGAATCACAAGAAACGTGAACGCTAGTTGCTGAAACATTGCTTGCGACGGACTCTGAAGGTAAAACTAGTGGCGAAGAGGTGCCAGCGATCAAAATTTTTCCAGCGGTTTCATTTTTGTTGCTGATGGAGTCTGCAATACTGGGTGGCCCAGAAAGACCGAAGTGGTGTGAATTGCTTATAACTTTTTATTTAAGAGATATTTTTTTAATTTTTTTTTTTTTAAATACATTAAATTTATGGGGAATATTTATTGATTAGTTATTAAAAATGATATCCCGCAAGTGGTGGCCATATTCTGCTTCGCACAAATGTGCTCTTTCCAACACATTTTCCATGACCTTTCGCAAAACTTCCGGTGGTATGTTGTTAATTTCTTCTCGAATATTGGTTTTTAACTCCTCAATAGTCCTAGGCTTATTAACATAAACTTTTCCTTTTAAATAGCCCCAAAGAAAACAGTCTGGAGCGGTTAAATCCGGGGAACGCGGAGGCCAATTAAAATTGCTGTTACGAGAAATTATTCTTTCACCAAAGATGTCGCGTAAAAGAGTCATTGTGGCCCTCGCAGTGTGCGCTGTGGCTCCATCCTGTTGGAACCATATTTGCGGATGGTTTTCCACGGCTGGCCTTACAAAATTTTGCAACATGGCCCGATATCGATCACCATTGACGGAAATGGCGACACCTTGTTCATTTTCAAAAAAAAATGGGCCAATGATCCTTTCTGAAGAAACACCGCACCAAACGGTACACTTAACGGGGTGCAATTGTCGTTGATGAAGTACTCGCGGGTTTTCCGTAGCCCATATCCTACAGTTTTGCTTGTTAACGAACCCATTTAATTGAAAATGGGCTTCGTCACTCATTATTAAGTTATGAATAAAATTTGGACTCTCTTGTGCTTTTTGCTGGAAATAAATTGCATAGTCAAGTCGTTGCTGGTAATCTGTTGGTTTCAATTCTTGGACAAGTTGCATTTTGTATGGAAACAATCCTATGGTGTGCAAAATTCGCTGCAGCGACGTTCTTGAGAGGCCCAGTTGTGACGAACGTCTCCTGGTTGATGTTTCTGGATCCTCCCGAATACTCTCCTGTATCACTTGAATATTGTCAGCCGTGTGGACAGTTCGGTGTCTGCCGGGACCAGGAAGGTTCCTTACTGCTCCTCGTTCTCGAAAATTTGCAACCAGACGGTTTATTGTTGACTGAGAGGGTGCAACCCGCACATTAAATTGACGACGGTATGCACGCTGAGTCAACACAATGGACCGTTGATTTGAAAAGTAAATTTCAACAATTTGGGCACGTTGTTCAATTGTGTATTGCTCCATTATAAATTCTCCAAGCCTTCTTTACAAAATACTGAAAAGAAAAGAAAAAAAAAATTATAATAAAAAAGTTATAAGGAATTCACACCACTTCGGTCTTTCTGGGCCACCCTGTATAACCTTCGGCACACGATGTGCTCTTCCATCCGCCTAGACGTTTCAGACCGGTGATATCTCCCCCAGAATCTACAAATATTGTGGCTGACGTTCGCCTTAAGGAGTGTCCAGTAAATAATTTCCAATTTGGCAACTTCAAAAATAAAGCTACATCTTTTGCTACGCTTCCAATTTTATGAATGCCCATAACTGACTTATAGCATTTCCCGTTATGAAATTTCACAAAAAGACGATCCTCCTTCATGTCTTTTGGTCTCAAATTAACATATTTCCTGTATATGTTAATATTACGTTCTCCGACAATAGCAAAAGACCGTGGTTTCTCTGTTTTATTAAAGGGAATCTTCACATGTATCAACGAGCCTAGGTCTTCGACGTCCTCAACTCTCATATTCACAAGTTTGTCGCATCGGCACGCCCCTGCTACTCCAAACAAGAAAACAGTCTGTAAAACATAATTTATAATAACAATGTTTATAATATATATATATTATTGCAAAATACCTTAATTGCTAAATATTGTTCGTTGGGTGCATTCTCTAGAAACTCCTCAAATTGTATTTTTGTGAAGACATCAGCTTTCTTCGGAATGTAGCCTTTATTTTGCTGTTTTAAATAAGCACGAAGCTTCAAGTACTTGGCCAAGTCTGCACCATCTTTGATACTTAGCATGGGGTCGTAACATCGAATATTGTGACCACAAAGTCGAACTCTTCATTTTCATATCTACTGATAAATGCAAGAAGTACGCCAGCAACACATCTTCTGAGTAATCCATCACATTACTCTTAGCGCACCAATTAGTAAATTTCTTGTATGCTAGTTCATAAAGTTTTTTGGACTTTCGTGGAACGAGGTTTTCTGTTGCCTTCTGAGCTGCCTTTGCGATTTCACTAATTGCCTTCGTTTGGTCACTACTTTCAAACATAGCGGACTAAAAAATTAAACAAAATTTAAGTGTAAAAATCAAATAAAACAATAATTACTTACCAATTATTGTTAAAACGTGCAAAATGTGAAATTTTTTCGCTGTTGTTTGGAGCGTTGTCAATGAAACTTCAGTTTAAATTCAAAGCACTCTTTTTGAAACTAACAAATTAAAATAAAGCGTTGTAATTATTATATTGTTGTTCTTTACGTTTGAAGAAAAAATAGCGTTCTTTATACGTCGGCGAAGTCTTACTTTTTGTGCTTCATCTGTAGTAGTTTCATGCCGGACTCACTACGTTCGTCCGTCACACTGAAACTACTACAGATTCAGCACAAAAAGTATGACTTCTCCGCCTAATAAAGAAATATACTATTTTACTTTATATTTCTTGTAAGTAAAGGTCACAATTTTTTTATGAACGCGAAACACTCGTTTTTACATTTAATGTTTCTACCAATTTTCTCAATGCTCAATGGAGATAACGAACTCAAATAACTAAATGTGGATGTGGATGGAGCTGGATGGAACACGTTGGAATATATTCAATGTGATAATGCATGAAGACCATCAATGATTTGAGAATAATGGATATTAATTGTTGTGTTAATTCAAGCAAAATAAATTATAGTTAATTAGGAATGTAAATAAATTTAGGTCGAATTTGTTCATGCGCTCAGTTAATTCTTATGGTTTTTTTAGTATTTTAATATAAAACTTACTTTATTTTTTTTACTTTACCTATTTTATTTTTGCTGGTATCAATGCCTCCAGGTATTCCGAAAACACTTTCCACACCAACAATCGATATCAATCTTTCTTCCACCTCATTTAATGGGGCTGCCTCGTTGCTGCCACCTCCTGTTTTAAATGCTTCCTTTTTAAAAGCACTGGCCTTTTGTTTGGTTCTATTTTTTAGATCGCGAAACTTATTTTTGATTTCCATCAATGCGCGCGGAGCAGGGGCTACGGCATTCACCGCATTCATAACCTGGTCCCAGCCCCTGTCTCTATGAAATTGGGTAAGCTTGGGACCTTTTAGGCGACCAAACAAAAGATCACGGCGCTTTTCTATTTCGTTCACGAGAACAGTTACTTCGGAAGCAGTGAAGTTTTTTGCTCTTCTAAAAATAAATAACTAACAAACGACTAGTTCAGTCACAAATTATTTTCAAAAATCAATCTTACGATGGACGGCTCATTTTAATTATTTCAAAACCCAGCACAAATTATTTCGAATTAAAGTTGGCAGTTTCAAATGACAGCTGTCAGAAAAACGGGTTCGACCAATCACAGCATAGTAAGATTTACGACAATGATAAAAGTTGCGACGCCGTTGCCGCATCTCTATTTTACAACTTGAAATACCATCGCAAATAGTATCGCAATAGGCTCGCAACCACAAATCGTCTATTATACTCGACGCATGTGTATTCGTTAAAACCCAAAACTTTAGCGCCTCTACCGTTTGAAGGAAGAAATAAGTGATTTGGCGGCAAATTCAAATTGACAGCATGTATGATGTACGTTGAAAATTTCTACAGTTTGGTAGTACACGACCGAAAATTTTTTTGTTTGTTGACATAACAAACATGTTGACATAAATGTTGACATCTTTTAAAATAATTTAGCAGTTTCTACAGCAACGACCAAAAAAATTTATTCAAGCGTTATTACCAAAACTTTTTCATGTCAAATAGGATAACTGAATAAAAATATAAGAAACTTGTGGGAAATCTCTATTTAAAACAAATAATTTTTCGTCGACGCCTAAACATTTCCACAGCACGTTGTTTTACTGGATCTTTGTTGTCGTGTGCTCTAGAATCCTTCCCCATTATAATCTTATTTACATTTTGACAATAATCATGAGTTAGGGTTCTAACTGATAATTTTATAATACAATCTACAAGTTGTTGTTTGTGCGCATCACATCCTACAAAGCCAAAACACGACATCAAAAAGCCGATCTATCATTATCTGCACAAGTGTGTAAAAACCCTGCTGTATTACCCTAAGGGTGGGTTTATAGAAGCCGCATCAAATATATAATTTAGAATTAAATTTAATTCGTTACGTGATTGGTGGAATTTGGTAGAATAACCAATCATAAACCTGAATTTTAAATTTAATTGCAAATTATCCTAATTTAAGATTGACAGTTTGACAATTATTGTTTATTAAAAAAAATATACCATAGGTATAAAAAGCAGCTGAATGTATATTTACCTAAGTGAACAAACGAAGTTCCAGAAGTGCTGGAGCCTATTTCTTCGTGTTGTGGGGAAGTTCTGAAAGCGGTTTGTTTTATTATCGCAATTGGATTGTCAATTAGAGAACAGCTGGATGTAAAGGGCCGATGTTGATTTTGAATAAAACACAAACTATGTAGGAAATTATTGTAATTTTATTTTAGTATGATATATTGGTATTACTCATTTATGTATGGAACAAAATATCGGCCAAATGGGCGCCGCGACTACGGCGGCACACCTCCATCCGATGGTCCAAATTTTCGATGACCCTGAAGCATAATGGAGGTTCTATGCCGTTAATGTGCCGAATTATCTCATCCTTTAGCTCTTGAATTGTTGCTGGCTTATCGATGTACACCTTTTCTTTCAAATAACCCCAAAGAAAAAAGTCCAACGGTGTCAAATCACATGATCTTGGTGGCCAATTGACATCGCCATTACGTGAGATAACACGGCCATTGAATTTGTTGCGCAAAAGAGCCATTGTTTCGTTAGCTGTGTGGCAAGTGGCACCGTCCTGCTGAAACCACATATCGTCCACATCCATATCTTCCAATTCGGGCCATAAAAAGTTCGTTATCATCTCACGATAGCGAACACCATTCACAGTAACTGCCTGACTGACCTCATTTTGGAAAAAATACGGCCCGATGATGCCGCCAACCCATAAACCGCACCAAACAGTCACTCTTTGTGGGTGCATTGGTTTTTCGACAATCACTCTTGGATTCTCATTCGCCCAAATGCGGCAATTCTGTTTATTGACGAATCCACTGAGGTGAAAATGTGCCTCATCACTGAAGATGATTTTCTTCGAAAATTGATCATCCACTGTTGCCATTTCTTGCCATCATTCTGCCCATTCACGACGTTTGGAATGGTCAAGAGGCTTTAGTTCTTGAGCCAATTGCACCTTGTAAGCGTGTAAATGCAAGTCTTTATGCATAATGTTCATCAACGACGAGCGTGAGAGGTGCAATTGTTGGGCACGACGACGAGTTGAGGTGGACGGCTCTTCAGCCACACTATCGCAAACAGCAGCAATATTTTCTGCAGTACGAGCTGTACGAGCATGCACTGGTGTTCTCACATCTTCTACAGACCCGGTTTGCTCGAATTTTTCCACGATTTTTGAGATTGTACGCACATTTGGACGAGCAAATTGACCAAAAAAACCACGAAGTGCACGATATGCATTTTGATTTGAACGCCCATTTTCATAATAAGTCTGGATAACTTTAACACGTTGTTGGATTGTGTATCTCTCCATGGTTCAAATTGAGTAAGTCTGAAATAGAGAACTGTCAAATAAAATTCGGAAAAAAACTTGTAGCTTAGGTGTGGTTCACATTCAACATCGGCCCTTACAATTTAACCACCCTTTATCTATAAAAACAAAATATAAAATCAACTCGTATAATACAAAATAAAGAATTACCTGTCAAGGGTGTGTTCGGTTGTTCTGGTATTTCTGGTGGTAAAAACATGGTAGGAACTGCATTTTGATGAAGACGTTTGCTTCCAGCACTAAAATAATTGTTTCCGAAATGCAGATGACACATTCGTTTTAGTTTATACACTGATAATGGGTCCAAATCGTACAAAGCATCATTAAGTATGGTCTTTATCCATTCCCTGTACCTCTTCAAGTCTTTTTTGGGGTTTGGAAATCTAAAGTAACTGAAACGTCTATAAGAGTAAGTGGTTTGTGCTCGCAACTGACTGCGGCAATTTGCGATGCCGCACGGATTTTGCGAGGCCAACTTAAAATCGGACCCTTTAAGTAAACTAAGGTATATTTAGTCAATGATTATACTAAGAATGCTGCAAAATTTTTGATTTGCGTTCTGCTTGTTTTTGATTAATTTTTTTTTCTGCAAGTATTGCTTTAGAAGAGTTGTGCAGTTTTGTTTCTATTAATTTGATAATCATAAACTTGCGATGCTCATAGCAGTTACCTTCCCAACCACAGTTTAATTTTTTTCTTGGCAATTATTTTTTTCTATAAAAGCTGCATAATACGAGACATATATGATTGTGTTTCAACACATTGCTCATATACCTTGAGAACAGTACTTGTAATGGTACATATGTGATTGTGCTGTCTTTTTAAATATTTAATGTCACGCTCCGATCTTGAATAATCTCGATTCAGTATAAGGAACCCTCTTTCATCTGTTAAAACGTCTTTATTTTGAATGAGATCATGTCGGCATTGGTTGCAATTAAACTAAAGTCGTTTTTTGTTGTTGCACTTTTTTTCAATGCTTCAAACTTTGACATTTTTGGGTTCAACCTATGACGTCATGAATGTTTTGTGTTCAAACCTGCAGCATATGATTCAAACCTACTCCGCGTATGTATTTGTTGTGTGATTCAATATGGCACAAAATACAAACTGTCAATCATGCTGTCAAATTCCAATTTTCTCACTCACCCCTATAAATAAAACAAAAATTGTGTAAAACACAGCATGCAGTAATCACTTTTACTGCCTTTTTGACACTATTAACATTAACAAACCGCAAAATACGCTATCTCCCTTTTAAAATTCCAAATGTATGTTCTATCACTACTCGAGAACTTCTTAGGGCCCAGTTATGATTACCTACTTATATTATTAAATGAGAGTTAAGAGGTAGGGACCTAAGTAGATTACTTTTTGTTTTGAAACTCAACAAGTGAACATAACCACAAACGGTTTCGTCAGTTTGTTTGATCCATGGTTTGAATTATAGGTTTAAAATCTTTCATTTTCTTCTCAAATTAAAATATGACGTCATCTTTGGATACAGGTTTAATCAATCAACGAACCAGGTTCAAAATGGTGCAACAACAAAAAACGACTTTAGTAACCGTGTGATGTGCCACCTAACCAGCAGAACGGGACTCCACTGTAACCGTTTGAGGATCATCTGATGATGATGATGACGACAAGGACGATGTAGAGCCTGATGAATTCGTGGCGGTGGATGCAGTTGGAGTACTGCTGCTTTTATAGTCGGGAGTATTGTCTAACGATTTACTCACTTCTAATAAAACTTCATCATAATCATTTTCACAGTTTGATGTTGTTACTGATTTTTCCAATGACGACGACATTATGGTTTGAAGGGCTAAACGAAAATGTTTCGCTGATGGATTCGGATCAAAACCACGTCGTTGACGAATTTCGGAAAATAGATTTTCTAATGGATCTTGATTTAATCTACTTGTCAGCAGAAAGGTTGATGGATCTTGGAGTTTCAGGTCGTTCCATAGATCATTTATTGTTTGTATTAATCCATCGAAACAATATGGTTTATTTTTCGAAACTTTCCAAGATTTTTTCCAAATGTGATTGTAGCATTTAAATTTTTTTCAACACATGGTACATCGTTAGACAATCCGCATTTATACCGGTTGGAATCATACCTTGAGTTGGGATTATCAAAAATATTATTTAGACTCAATACAAAATTAGCTGTACTTCCAGCTGTACAGTAGTAATAACAGCGACATAATAACTTGCGCTAAAAACTTGTGTCTCAAGAGAAACAGTCATTTTTTGAAAATGATATTTTTCTGTTATTTTATGGATAGGAGTGGATAATCTGCCTTTTTTACATATTTCAGATGTGAGTAAAATATCTTTCCACGACACAAAATTTTTGCCGACAAGTATGTTTCGTGCTAACAAACAATTTATTATACTTTTAATCAGATGGGGTACATCAAAAATTGCAATAATTTTTTTTGTTATTGTATAAGAAATATGGTTTATCTGAAGTAACTTGCAGAGATGCATAAGCTGCTCTTTTGTTGGACCCTTGATTTGAAAAATAAAATAATGACAATTGCTTTGTACTATAGAGTACTCAAAATACATACCTGAAACCGGCCATGTGTTGTCTCTAATAAGCGTCGACGGCCTATCTACCCTTGGGGGCCTCTCAGCTGGCGTTACTAGAAACATATTAACTTACCATTAAAATGCCTACTCCTATTATTTATTTGTATCAGTTCATAGTACAGCATACATACCTGGCATTATCCATGGGCTTTCACTTGCATTTGGCGACGACGCTTCACTTCGTTTTCTTTTGCCTGTAAATCATTGTTAGCAGATCTATAACATGCATGCTGAACAAGTACTCACGTTGTTGTGACTCGTACACGGTCGTAGAGTCTTAACCGCAAGATATAGCGATATCCGCATGGGGAGCGGCTACCTTTATCGACTCTAACACCGGGTCTGGTTTATCTTCCGGTTCAGATCCACCCCCGGTTAGCAGCCTTTTATATTTCAGCTCTGTATTAGCTTTTCTTGTCCTGTAACGTTATGGATATAGACTATATGTATTTTGCAAAAAGGAAGTTACTAACCGTTCTTTTAGGTTGCTCCATAATTTTTTCAATTGGGCGTCATTTTTTTGCTTTCCAATTAAAGCCCCATGCGAATTAAATTCGTTTGCAATGCGGTCCCACAACGCTTGATGTTGTTGCACTGTTGCGGCGTCTGTCTTTTTACTCTCAACAAGTTTGTGGTTTTCCACGAGGGACGCCAACAACAGTTTTTCATTTTCGGTAAAATATGTTTTATCACCTATAATGCAGATTTTATACATAATTATTAACATCGATCATCAATTATATGCGTACTCACTACTAGCCATTTTTCAAAAAAACTTTGAACCACGCTTCAATTTTTTTTTGATGCTTCCTCTTTGGAATGTCAATTGGAAATGGAAGTGAACAGGCCATCGACTGCAGTGCGTCAAAATTGTCACATTGCAAACCTAACAACACCAAAATCACTACACTTATTACTGCGGCAACGCGAACGCAAACGCTTTCTCCCGAGCATTGCTGGAGTCTTTGCTTGAGACGGACTCAAGCTTGACTTCAAGGTTGATTTTGAGCTACGACTGTGAATACCAGCATAAGGGGTCTATTCTGTAACTTTTCCGTTAAAATTTAGAGGCCGCTAAAAATTTAGCGGCCGCTAAAAATTTAGCGGCCGCTAAAAACAGAGAGCTATTCTCTAACATTAGTTTCCGTTAAATTTTTAGAGGGACCCGTTAAAGCGTCCCGCTAAAAAGTAAATTTTAGAGAATTCACTTTTCGACCCTTTATTTTTGAACGGGGTGCATAATTGTACAAAAATGGCTGTTTTTGACATTGCCGGTGATGTTTTATTGGAAGAAATTGCTGAAAACGAAGAAAAGCAAAAAATAAAGTTGATGGTTGCTAAATGAATATTATTAAATTTGCAGAGCAGCATTCCGACTACATCAACGCAGAATCCGTGATGTTAGTGATCCTTTCCACCTCCCGGAAAAGTGTTTTCGAAAGCTGTTCCGCTTTAATAGAAACACAGCTTTAGAGATAGTCAATATACTATCGCAGCATATGCAGCAACCCCAGAGAATTACAGCCGTTCCACCGCATATTCGCATTCTAGCGACTTTTCATTTTTACGCCACAGGCAGTTACCAGTTAAGTGCGGGGCAAGGTCATACTTTTGCAATAAGTCAACCATGCATGAGCCGCTGTGTGAATGAAGTGACCAACACTATTTATGAACATTTAGTGCCTACTTGGATTACTTTTCCAAGAACAGAAAATGAAATGACGCGAATAAAAAACTTATTTATGGAGAAATTTAATTTCCCAAGATGTTTGGGTGCAATTGATTGCACTCAAATAGCATTTATTGGACCTCCCGAAGAATATCTGGCCCTTCCATATTTCTGCAGAAAAGGCTTCTACAGTATTAATTGTCAAATTATAGTGAGCAGTGATCTAAAAATTTTAAATATAAATGCACGATTCCCCGGCTCCACGCACGATGCAGCTATTTGGCAAGCATCAGCCATAAAAACGATTATGGAAGACTTATTTGTAAGAGAGGATAATTCGCTACTGATTGGGTCCTCCGGGTATTCTCTGCAACCACCGTTTGAAAATCCCGAAGACAATAGTCCGGAAAGTCGGTACAATTTTTCGTTTATTAGAGCGAGAAACACCATTGAGCGCTTAAACGGTGTTTTAAAGTCACGGTTTCGCTGTTTGTTAAAACATAGGGTTTAAAATTATAAACCTGTAACTGCAGGTAAAATTATCTACAGTTGGGGCGTTCTACACAATATGGCTTTGAGGTTCAAGGACAATTTACAAGAAGATGAAATCATTGAAATAGCAAATGAAGACAATTTCAACCCAATTGACATGAGGGACATGCATTGGCATAGAAGAGGCGAAGAAGTACGCAATCAAGTACTGCAACATTTTGTGGAGTAAAACCGTGACAACACTCAATGTTTTGTAAAATATAGATAATAAAACACTATTTATTTGCCTACAGTTTAATTTTTTATTTGCAATTTTTGTAACAGCACATGCTAAATTATTTAGTGCTTGCGCTATTTTAAAATTGGATCGCGCTAACAGGCGAAGCGTAGAGTCATGCTCTGCTAGTCCTGTTGTAGTGCTACTCCTGTTGCGGAATGCGCTCCATTTTGTTTTTCCCGTGGAGCACTGCCGCCTAGACCGAGGGGAAGAAGGCGTCAGAGGGAAACGGCTTCTGCCACCTGTAAATTATAAATTTAAATAAAATAAACATAGTATGTATTACTGACCGCAAGTTAACACTTCTTGCGGAATCTTGCTACTGCTGCTGCATGGCGCTTCAGGCGAATCCCCAATTTCCCTATCGCCTGTTATCTCAACATTTTCAACCTAAAAATAAAAACATTTTATAAACCAGAAGAAAGATAATAATGTAGTTGCTTTTTACTTCAAGCATTTCTCTTGTGGAGAGATTTCCCTCCGCATTTTCTTCCTGCGCTCCACCACGTGTTTCCTCCGGCTCATGAGCAAGGACAACTCCAGCCTCTATTAAATTTGCCTCGCCTTCCACCGTTAGGTGAGAGAGCAGAGACAAGAGGCGCTCTTCTTGCTCGGAGAGGGACTTGGCTTCTGATCCCCCACTTGCGCCGGTTGTCCCATAGCGGACATCTCCAGCCCGTGTACGGACATTTGTTTTCATTTCACTAATGCTCTAAAAGCCAAAGAATTACTAAAATAAAACATATATGGATCTTACTACACACATCTTTCCATTGCTTCACAGATGGGGGCCCAATAGCATTCAGCGCCTTGGCCAACTCGTCCCATAACTTCTTAATATTATTTATATTGGAAGGAGTTATTTTTCCTCCCAATAAACACTTGTTCTCGCTTAAATAATTAATTAAAAACTCTTTTTGTTTTTTTGTTGTTCTGGCTGAGCGCGACATAATACCAGCAAGTACGTCTCTCTTCAAAGTTCACGTGTTAAAGATGGATAGTTTCAAACTTTGAATAGTAATGAAAAAATGACAGAATTTTGACTTTGACGTTATGTTTTGACGGTTGACATTCGCACAAATGTCAAATACGGTTAATTCTGCGCTGTTGCCAGATGTGAATCCGCCACATTTTAGAGGACCCTCTAAAATAAGTTCCTTTTAGCGGTCCTCTAAAATTTGACGTTACAGAATACGAGTTGTCGCTAAACATTTTAGAGGACCGTTAAAAATTATATTTTTAGCGGCCTCTAAAATTTAACGGAAAAGTTACAGAATAGCCCACTAAGACTGTTTCTGTGATCGATTTTTGGTTGATTTGTGTTCCGCATATTTCGATTGCCTTGATGGGGTTTTTGGTCGAAACTAAAATTTTGTTGTTGGCTAATTGTTTCACTATTTTGTAATTGTTGATTGCAGTGATGAGATTGCAGCTGGAAATGTTGTTGAGTTCACATTTGTCTTTTTCAGGGTTTTGAATGCAAACGGTTTCTTTTTCGATATTTGAACATGCTTCGTCAGTCCATAATTCTCCTTTTCTCCTACCAGTCGGAATCGCTTTGGTGGAAATAGAATGTAGCTTTGGCTATTAGGTATAGGATAGATTCTTTGTTATGTAAATGGATTGGGATTTAAAATAGGGATGTATAATATACATGTAATTATTTGATTAACGGAGATAATTTTATATTTAGAAAATTTAATTATTTTAAAAAGATGTGTTGAATCTAATTCATTTAATTCGTCTTTTTTGTAAATTAGGCGTAAAGTGATTTATAATAGTAATAAGCTCGTTAGTTGAAATGATTTCTAGATTTGTGATACCGTTGAAAGCTAAAGTCATTGTTTTTTGAATATTCTGGATAGTGGTGAGAAGTTTTTCTACAAGATAAATGTTATATTGTATTAAAAACTGATCGCGAATTTTGGCATATAAATTTGTGATAGCGACCAGAGAATTATTAATATTTTGTTGCAACACATTTATATCTTTTATTTACCGGTTAGTAATGTGATTAGCATATGACGTAAATTTGTCTACATGTTTTATTACTTTTTCTTGGTTTTTAAATAACGAATTTAAACTAGAATTGATTTCCTTTAGGTCGGTTTGATCTAGGTTTCCTGTGAATAATCTTATTGCAGACCCTAAGCCGTCTATGAGAGATGTTTTATATCTAAAATTAATTTTGCCTAGTGCATCTTTAATTTGTCCAGTTATGTCTTTTAAGATAGTGTTTAAATATTTGTTATTGTCTTTAGTTTTTCATTCTAAAATATAGCTATTTGATAATAAATTTTTATAACTAGATTCTACGTCACTAATGCCCGGTTTCACCAACGATGAATAACTATTTAATCTTAAATTAACTTTATTCTCTGGATAAATTTCATGGTTTTCGTTTCATCAACTTGAATTAGCCCTATTCATAGAGTAAATCAGAGAATAAGTGAACTCGCCAAATTCGGCGAGTTAAATCTTTATTCAGAGATTTCTAACCTAACATTTGTCATTTTTAATTGACGTTTTAAACTTGTCATTTTTTGACGTATTAATTAACAATAATATAACAAATAATACTAATATCTTGCTACAGTGACAGTGTCAAAGTGCATCACATTTTCAATATTGTCAATTACAATAATTATTTTGTGTAATCACCAAAAAAATGGACAACAGGTAAAAGTAAAATCGTAAGTCTTGAAAACAAAATTGTAAATTTAACGTATGTTAAATTTACATCGAGTGACGAAGAAGAACACCCTAGACGCCCCAGACAATTATTGCTTCGTCGCAATTTTATGGAGGAGTTCGACGAAGTTGATTTTAAAATCAGATTTCGGCTGTCGAAGGAGTGTGTGCGCGAAATTTTTAATGAAATTGGGGCCACCTACGTCCGTTGAGCAACAGAAATAGGCCTGTAACCGCAATGATCCAACTGTTAATTACATTGAGGTTTTATGCAACAGGCTCTTTTCAAATATGCATGGGAAGATCAATTTAACGTCTCCAAACCAACTGTGTGTCGGATAGTAAAGCGTGTAACGCATCATATTGCCACACTTCGACCACAATTTATTACAATGCCCCGCGATAGGGAAGAGACGATAAATGTACAGAATGAGTTTTTTAGGCTTAGAGGTTTTCCCTGTGTGGTTGGGGCCATTGATTGCACGCATATTCGTGTGCAGTCGCCTGGTGGAGATCGTGGGGAAATGTATAGAAACCGAAAAGGCTGGTTCTCGATTAATGTCCAGGCAGTATGTAATGCAAAGCTAAAATTTCAAGACATTGTAGCACGCTGGCCAGGAAGTGTACATGATTCCACAATTTTCAACGACTTTTTTTTACGAGCTCGCTTAGAAAATAATGAGTATCCAAGTGTGCATCTTTTAGGAGATAGTGGGTATGCTTGTAGAAGATATTTGCTAACTCCTCTTCTAAATCCTCAAACAGCATCTGAAATTGCATATAATGAAGCTCATATACAAACCCGAAATGTCATTTCGAGCATTTGGGGTTTTAAAACGCCGTTTTCCGTGACAGTGGTTGGGAATAAGAGTGCATATTGACACAACTTGAGCAATTATTGTAGCAACAGCTGTGTTGCACAATATTGCTATCGACATGGCTGATGATGCACCATTAGACGACCCTGCTATGGGAGTACCAATATTTGACCAACCGGCTCAAGTTTTACAGGATGTGGTTAATAACAACATAGCTGTACGAACAGCATTAATTAATACCGTATTTGCAAGGTAATGTTTATTTATTATGTCTACAAACTACATACTGTCTAATTGTTTTTGCTTAATCGCTATTTCTAGTTTTTTCAATTCAAGGTCCGCTTCTTTGAGTTTTATCTCAATGCGTTCCTTTTCCTCTACCAGATTTAAAATTGCGATTTGTTTCGCAAGTTTCTCTTTTTTTAACGCCTCACAACTTGCTTTCTTTTCTTGAATGTTTTTTCTTCTCATAAAACCCAATCTTGAAGGTAGAGTAGGTGGCCTAGGTGGTGGAGTTAGCAACTCCGTCTCGCTCACTCTTGCAGCTGTGGGATGAAGCTCTTCCGCTTCATCAGACGAGACACTCGAGACAAATGCCAAGTACCGCGAACAAGTGGGCTCATTGATGGGGCGCTCAGCAATAGTAGCCTGCATATCTAGAAAAACAGTTTTGTTTTAAAATAAATTTTACTTATTAGAAATATGGATGTCTATTTTTGTTACCTATATAATCACCTACCTTCTCTTTGTGCACTATAAGCGGCATTGCTATCGTACACATTCTGATGTCCCACTGCTTGTGCCCCCATCAAGGCCAACACACGTGTGTCCGCCGCACTCACATTGGAGGTTGTGGTCCCTCCGCCAGTTCTGTAGACTTCTACCTACAAAACAAAATATGTGAATAAATATAATAATACTAATAAATACTGACTGATGCTGATTAATATACACTAATAATAATAATAATATTGATAAAAAATTCAACATACCTTTTCGTCGGCCTTATGTTTTTTCGCGGTTTTTTTGAGGCTCTTTGATTGGATTGCGGATCTGCTACCGGTCCGCGACTGGCTGTTGTAGAGCCCCGCAATTTGGTTCCATGTTTCTAGTTTTTTTTTGACGAAAGGGCATCCGTTTTTTTGTTTTCTAGGACGTGGGTAAACCTTTCGACCACATTTAACAGGTTTTCCTTATTCTCTTCAGAATAATTTCTTTATCTTTCCCGTTTTTTTGTCCATTTTTATTGAGAAAACTGCTGCGATCACCACACACGCACAAAGTTAGGTTAAATAACGTCAATTGTGGTACATGTTGACACACGGCTGCCAACTTAAGCTTAGTTAACATAAATTCTCTAGATTTTTGTCTAGTCACCCTAAATTTGTACCTCGAGCCACAGCTAATCATTGAATAACTAACTACGCTTGCAAATGCGTTGGTGAAACGGAAACAGATTTATCTTTAGTTTAACCATAGATTAATTTTATTCATTGAATAACTATTTCTCAATTTATTCATCGTTGGTGAAACCGGGCATAAGATTAAAATAAAAATAGAATTTGTGGTAGTGATTGATTGTTTTAATGGTTCCTAGAAATTCCTAATTTTCTAGAAAATAGCCATTATTAGGGATGTGGTTTATTCTGTAAAGAAAATTGCTTCCTTAGTCTTTTTATTTTACGCATATGTATGTTTGCTGGGGCATTAGATCTTTCTTTAATTCCTGAAATTTTATTATGATTAACAGATATTATGTTGACTTTGTCATAACAGAGATCTGCTTTTCTAATTTTGGGTTTTCTAAATAATGCTGTAGGTTCGGTTATTGTAATGTTTTTTTTTCCTATTTACATTTCTTTTGTCTAAAATCTTGGTTTCTTTTGGTATATCTTTTCAATAGAATGGTAATAATTCGGTTTATTGTTTGTGGTTGTAATTTTCATATACTGCCAGGTTCATATCTAATTCGTCTGCATTTAAATTTTCATAGGGGCCATATAATAAAGTAAACGGCGTAAATTTAGTGGCTGAGTGCACAGATTGATTATATGTTTGGAGAGCTGATATCATTACACTTTGAGGACTATCGTTTGGGTTTTTTGATTTAATTGTTCTAATTTTTTCCAGTAGTGTTGAGTGAACTCTTTCAATTGGAGAATTTGAGTTAGCGTTGTAATTAGTTGTAAAATGTAGTTTAACTTTAAAAAGTTTACAATATTCTTGGAAAACATTGTTTTTAAATTCTTTTTCTTCGTCGCATACGATCTTCTTGGGATAATTATGATGTGCAAAGTAATGCCTTAGTTTGTTTAAAATGCTAGTTCCTGATAAGTCGTTAACAAAATAGGCTTGGGTGTAGCGAGAAAATAGATCTATGATTGTTAAAAATTTTGCATTATCAAAGCTAAAAGTGTCGATGTGAATGACATCAAATGGTCATTTGGCTAGTAGGGGTCCAGATAGCTGAATCTGATATGGATTGCGTTCATATTTATTTTGGAGACATTTTTCGCATTCATTTATTATTTTGTTGATCTTTAATCTAATGTCAGGCCAATAAACTCTGTTTTTCTAATGTTCGTAGGTTTCATTAATTCCGTTATGATTATTCTTATGATATTCCAAGATGCGCTTATTTTGATTTTCGCCGTTTTCAATATCTTCGCAGAGAATGTTACATTTAATTGTTTCTACTTTATTATTTAAGTTTTCTTGGCATACATGTAGAAATATTTTTTCTAGGTTTTCGTCTGTAAAATAAATTGCGTAGAGGTTCTTAGGATTTATAATTTCTTTTAATAAATCTATTTTAAATGTATCTCCCAGTTTGATAATAATTCTATTAGTGAATAAGTTTAGAGGTTTTTCGGAAATAGGTAGTGTGAATACAGGATTTTCAATCGCATTATGTTGTGTGCTACCTGTTTCTTCTGTTTCTCTTCCTTCGTTTGATTCATTACTCACAAGTTTGTTTGCGGTATTTTTTGACAAGATTTCGTCTGCATCGTCAGGCGATAGTTCTTCGAATTCATCTTGATCTATTTGGGGTAAAATTGAAATTAAATCCATGTCGTCATCGTCTACTGTTTCTTTTATGTTTATTTCTATCCGTGATAGAGCGTCTGCAACTACGTTGTCTTTACCTTTCTTGTATTGAATTTTGTAATCAAACTCTTCCAGTTTAAGTCGCCATTTTACCAATCTCGAATTTGGATCTTTTAGTGAAAACAGTCATACTAAAGGTTTGTGGTCGGTTTCTATTATAAATTGTCTTCCTTAAATGGAAGGTCTAAAATGTTTTGTAGAATCGACAATCGCTAGAAGTTCTCATTCAATAGTTGAATAATTTCTTTCGGCAGAATTAAGAGTACGTGAGTAAAAGGCGATTGGTCTATTATTTTGCGATAGGACCGCTTCCTATGGCAATGCCGCTAGCATCAGTTGTTAAGTGAAATATTTTTGTGAAATCTGGGTATGGCATTACTTAAAAGCTCTTTGCATTTATAAAAAGCTTCTAAATATTCTTGATCTTGTAAATTAATTTTTGCATCCTTTTTTAAGCATTTTGTGAAAGGCGATACAATTTTTGCAAAGTTATTTAAAAATCTTCTGTAATATCATCCTACTAAGCCTAGAAATGCTTCAATTTCCTGTTGTTGTCTTTGGTAGTGGGTACTTCTCAACAGCTTTAATTTTTGATGGATTGGGCTTAATACCTTCGGATGTGACCTAGAAATGCAGCTTCCTTGCATAAGAATTCAGACTTATCTAATTGTACTTTTAAATTGAATTGTTAAATTTCTCAAAAATTAATTTCAAGTCAGATGAATGTTCGTGGAGTGATTTTGAGAATATAACAACATCGTCCATGTATACAAAACAAAACTTATATAAATATTCGCGAAGGATGTTGTCCATTACTATTTTAAAAGTAGATGGAGCGTTTTTGAGACCAAATGGCATTCTGACGTATTCGTATTGACCATTGTTAACTGAAAATGCCGTCTTCTCTATGCTTTCGCTAGACATTTCGATTTGATGAAAACCTTGCGCTAGATCTAGAGTTGTAAAGTATGTGCATTTGCCTAGATTATCGAGAATCTCATCAATCCTTGATAATGGATATTTATCTTCAACCGTTTTTTCATTTAAGTTTCTATAATCAATAACTAATCGCCATTTTTTCTTACCCGAGGCGTCTAATTTTTTTTGTGACAATCCATACTGGACTGCTGTATGTAGAAATCGAAGGTCGAATTATTTTATTGTCTAGTAATTTTTGAATTTGGTTTTGTATTTCGGTTTTTAAATGATACGGATATCTGTAAGATTTGGTATGAACGGGTTCTTCGTCGGTAGTTCGAATTTTGTGTTTTACGGCGTTAGTGAAGGATACATCTTTTTGGTCGTCATAAAAAATGTCTCGGTATTCTGAACAAATATTTAAAGTTTTTGCTTTTTCTTCAGGATTTAAATGATTTGTTCTAATAATATCAGTAATTCTTAGTCGTGACTTTTGAATTGCTGGATTTTCTATATCGATATTTACTAGTGGTTCAGCATTAATTTGTTGATGCCAGTGAATTTCTACTAGTTTCTCCTCGTTGGTTGGAATGATACAACAACCGTTGTTTGCGTAAGCTATAGATTCTGGTATAGAAATATTTCTTGTTTTCATTTCAGGAATTAACACAGAACCTTTCTCAATATTTACAAGAATTTTAATAAAATTTTGTGTAACTTCTTTAAAAGGTTGATTTTTTGTTGGGTTCAATTCAATAAAAAAAGGAATATTAATTTTATTAATTTCTAATGTTTGTCGTTGATAAGTAATACTAGCTCCTAGAATTTGAAAGTCATGGCTTCCAATAAGGGCATCAAATCGATCGTGCCATTGCATTACATGAAACTTAAAATTATGTACTATTCCGTTTTCTTAAGATCGGGAAACAAACATTGTCATCGTTGTTTATAGTTTGACCAAGGGATTTAATGGTAAATGGTTTGGAAAAAAAATATTGATTGAAATGTTTGTAGGCTGGACCGGGATTAATAATGCTATTTGAAGCACCTGAACTATTAAGATTTTCAAATTGAGACTAGGGATTGAAATGAATGGTAATTTTGGTTTATTAGATAAATTATTTAAGTCTGTGACGGGCTTCTATCTGAAAATTTTCTAAATTTTTATTGATATCATTTACTTCATCTGATGGATAGAAATAATCCTCTTGTAAGAGGTCCTGATAGTTCTCATTTTCAATGTTGAATAATTTTTCAGACGTAAATGTAGGTCCGGGGCTGATTGGGTTTCGGATTAGTTAATCGTGAAGTTATTGACATTGGTTCAGGTTTATTTAAATCGGGTTTCTTGCCAAAAACTTGAGAATTTGTAAAGAATTTTTGTGGTGGCATGGGTCTTGGTCTAATGTTTGAAATAGGACCTCGAGGAAATGAGTTTTGTTGTGGTCTAACATGATTAAAATTTTGGTCTGACATGATTAAAATTTGGAGTTTGATTTGAAAAATTAGGATAATTGTTTGTAGATGATTTGAACATTAGGGCTTCTTGGTGTTTTTGAATAAAATTATGTCTATAGTTGTTATTATTGTTATTGCGAATAGGCTGATTAAATTTGTGGTGATTTGGCTTATTCGTGGACCCGTTTCTCATGAAATTGATAAAAGTTATTTGTGCTTTGTTATTATCATATCGTCGACATTCCGTCGAAGCTTGTTCTATAGAGTTTATAGGTGGATTCATTAGGTAATTGCAATATAGATCAAGTATACCGGCTTTGAAAGTAGCGAGCGCTTGGTTCATGTACATGTTTTCCTTGCTTACCCGGATATCGTTATTTGGATGCCTAATATTAATATGTTCTAATAAAATTTGTAATTTATTTTTAATTTTCTCCTAATAATCAATTTTCATTATGATGTTGAAAACAGGTATTTAGATCGTTTGCGAGTAATTCTTCGGATTGTGGACCTCCAAATCGTTCAAGTAGAATGTCTTTTAGTTGAGTCCAGGTATTATAATTACCTGTAATTAATATTTCTCTAGCCTCCCCTATTAATTTGCTTTTAATTTGTTCGAGTAACAATATGTATATTAAATGTACTATTTTCGGGTTTTTTCAAAAGATTAATAAAACTTTCTGATTGTTTAATAAAATATGCTACATTTTTAGAACCTCCAGAATATTCTGGTAACATATCTTTAGCAAGATTAATTTCAATTGAATTTGCCATTTCTAATTCGTTCGATGGTCTGCTGGTGACCTGGAGTTGGATACTTCTCGTTGAAGGTTTCTTGATCTCTAATAAAATCTTGAAAGACACCAGTGGAAACTTCTTGATGTTGACTGTTTAGAGATTAAGTTGAATTGCTCGAAGATTGTTTTTTTAAAAAGTTTATCGGTTTCAGGAAGTAAGAACGCTCTTAACATTCACAAAAGTTAGTTTGTTATGTACCTTATAACCGTAGTGATAATGTTTAATGACATATTGGTAATGTAATAAGAGTATTGTAAAATTTTAACAATACAGGAAAGGAACTTATTCAATAAACCTTTATTATAAATATTTTAAGTAACAAAAATAACAAAATCTTACAGTATAAACGCAATTATTCTACTTTCCATAGTAGTAATTAGTATTTATGTTCACAGTGCAATACGAACAGCCAGAGATAGAAACATTAGCGATTTCTTCAGTTCCTTTGTTTATGGCAATGCCGGTATGAGTGCTAACAACACCACTTTCTTCTACAACAATTGTTGAATCATTACAGTTATTTTCTGACGGAGGTTTCACAATCCGCCATTTTTCTGGGAACACTGATCTTATGTTGCACGGATTCTTCCACATATGATTCGGCGATAGTGAAACTCTTCCACCACTTTCTAGCACGTTTTCAGGCAGATCATCGGCACTCATTTTTACAAATTATTAAATTTTTTGCAATGTTTGTTGACAAATAAACCCAGCAACCAACTTGCATAACTACTTTGATTTTTAGGGACAAAGTTTTAATGAATTTTTTATTTATTCCTTTTTATATCGACAAAGTTCCAATGAATTTTTTATTTATTCCTTTTTATATCCTGAAACCGATAAACTATGAATGTTATGACTCTAACAGCCTTAGATGTCTTAAATCCGAGCGAACTGCGGCTGTAATAAACGTCATAACATTTCTAGGTATGTTAACAGCTATTATTCAATACTTGAGCAAGAGCTCTATTTTACACCAGCTAATAGGAACGGTATGTTCCCTAACAAAATGCAATACTAGAACTAACTTATCCTAAATAGGTCATATTCTTATATACTAAAATAAGGTGATATAGCAGGAAACTATTCCTTTCTAAACAACTTATCAAATCAACTATCACCAGACAGTCAATGTATTTAGTCTAGGGGAAGTTTACATAATTACATATATATGTTATTTACTTTGTTTACATGTCGAATTGAAATCGATTTGAATACGATCCTTTTTCGATCTACTTTTAAAATCTCTCATGTTTACATGACAAGTGTTCAGTTCGAATTGAAACCGTTTTGATCCGACATGCGCAGAACAGTCTGTTGTCAAAAAACCAACTTCAAATGAAATGTCAAAAAATTATTGATAAACAAAACAAATAAATGAAACTGAGATGAATAATAGACAATACGCGCTTGTGTTAAGTTTGCAATTGTTACTTGTGCTAAACCATTATCATCTGGAATTTGAAAATCGTCTCCGGAGGCAAAAACAATTTAGACTTCGTCGTTTTTTACAACAACTTCAAATAAATAGTTATTACAAAAAAAGAAAACGTAATACACTGCAAAGATCTCTATGGATGAAAGCAAGAAACTCAGAGTGGTGGTCGGAAATAGTGCAGCATAATTTTTTGGAAGAAGATTGGCTTGAAAACTTTAGGATTAGTCGACCGACGTTTGAGTACATCTGCGAGCGTCTTCGAAAATATCTTGCTCCAGCAGAAACGCAAGTTAGGGAACCCACTTCCATAGAAAAACAAGTTGCAGTTGCTTTGTACAAGCTAGCCTCTTGTGCTGAATATAGGGTTATTGCAAATCAATTTGGCATAAGGAAAAGTGCAGTACATAAATACGTGTATGCCTTTTGTATAGCTCTAAATGCAGAATTTAAAGATGAATTAGCTATGCCAAGTGAGCAAGAGGCAAAGAGTATTAGTCGAGATTTTGAGACAATGTGTGGAATACCTAATATTATTGGAGCTATAGACGGTACTCATGTACCAATTCTTCCACCTAAAGATGGATATCGTGACTTTGTTAATCGTAAGGGCTGGCCTTCGTACAATGTTCAAGCCATAGTAGACAATGCTTATAAGTATGTAGTAAGGTATTTATTTATGTAGTAAAAAGTTATATAAATATATTGTCTTGTAGATTCAAATATCTCACCTGCAAACATCCTGGGTGTACTCATGATGCAAAAGTGCTAAAAGATTCAGCGTTATACAATGCAGCTGACACACTTATTCCACAAATGTCGACTGATATAAATAATGTAGAGATACCACTCTTTTTGTTAGGTGATCCAGCATATCCGCTTTTACCTTGGCTTATTAAAGGATATGCAGGAAATCTTACAGCTGAAGAAGAATCGTTCAATGTTTACCATAACCGAGGTCGTGTAGTAGTAGAAAATGCGTTTGGACGTCTGAAGGCAAGGTTTCGATGTCTACATAAACGAGTTGATATCAATTATGAATTTGTACCACATGTAGTGCATGCATGTGCCATTTTGCATAATCTTATAGAATCGAGAAAAGACAAGTTTATGCAAAGGTGGTTGACAGCAGTAGAAGACAATGAACAAATATTTCCTCAACCAAAAAAAAAACTTACAAAAGACTATGATTCTTTAGAAGCAAGTATTATTCGTGATACGTTAAAAACATATATGCTAAAGTTTCCTTTAAGACATTCTAGATTACAATAAAACACAAGGTAGTTTATAGTATGAAGTTTTAGTTATAACCTATTGTCAGTTGATGTATAATATGTATAGTTGATCTGTTTTGTTCGTGTTTGGAATGTAATTTGGTGTACTGGGCATATTCTACATTTGTGGCACGAGAAAAGGTGCTTGTGCAGGGGCTGTTGCTACTGCCTGGATACAAGTTTTAAATGTATCTAAAATAGCTTTGAGCTCTTCCTGCCTCTTGGCGGCTGCAGCTTCTTCTATCTCACTTTGCTTCTGTAAAAAATCTTGCATCAACACTCTTTGTTGGTAGAAAAACTCGTCGTCCAACTCTCTTTGAGAACGTCTTTTTCTGCTTTTAGATGTATGCACTTTTGGCATACTCGGTGAAGCTGTAAAAGATGTTTCGCCATAAGCTTTGCTGACAGGAGAACTTACTTCTGCTAACTCATCAGCACTTATATCATCAGGAATTACAATATTTGTTTCTGATTGTAGAGCCTCTGGAGAGGCAGAGTCGATGCCGTCTAACTTTGCTAAAGCTCTTGTGCCTACAAAAAGTTTGTATTATATATTTACGCTTTTTTTCCTGACTCATTACATACCTAAGATTTCGTCCAGAAGCTGAAAATATTCACTTTCTCTTCGGATTTCTCCACTTTTATTGTTTGATTTGATGCAGGCATAATACGCCGATTTCAGCGCTTTCCACTTGTTTTTAATTTGGTCTATGCTTTTCTTCGAATGGCCTAGCTTACAAAGCTCGCCATAAACCATTTTATAAATTTCATTGTTTTTAAATCTTCTTCCATCGAACAAAGAATTAATGTTTTTTTCCACAAAGATGTTTAGCATAGCTAAAACCTCCTTCTCTGTCCAAAAATTGCGGCTAGTACTTGCCATGTCGATACGTGAATTAGAATTACACTGTTTTGCTATATTGCACTTAACAAAAACTATTATTTATTTAACTCTCTGAGATTTAACTGGCGTACTTTAGGTTAGAAAAAACGCTACGTTAGGCAGTACGCGATCTTCAATCAAGCGCCAGATTGCAGCAATCCATCAATACGCATGCTCCGATCCGATCCTGTCATAGGGGTCTGTTTACATGCAATTTCAATACGATACGATCTCACGTTTTGGTGTATCGAACTTGAGGTTTGATCCGAATTGAATCCACATTTTTGCCTGTTTACATGGTAGATTGAATCCGTAGGATCGTATTCAAATCGATTTCAATTCGACATGTAAACAAAGTAATTATTACAGAAAAAATAATTTTTTTGAATTAAATAATGTAAGTTTATATTTAATAATTAATTTTCAGGTATTTCTATTTTTATTTTTTAGAGCTTTAAGTGAGAGATAACATCAACTGAGAGATAACTGCTCAAAAAAGGTTAAAACAAGCAATTGCCTTCATTAAAAAGGCATTAATTATTTTTTTATAAGAAGACCATGACAAAATTGTTGACATTATTATTATATTTTTTTATTATTTTAAATATGATAGGTGAATTTTAAATAAATATTTAGTAATACCATCCGTTTGATGTTATTTTTATGTAATTTTTTTTATATTTAATTTGCAATTGATTAAATATAATACATAAAGAGTTTATACTGTAAAATCATCATGTAAAAAAAAGCTTATTTTGTATATTTTTTTGTAAAATTGCAAGCATCAGACGACAATGTAAAAAGAATGAAATTGTAATAAAATACAATATATCGAATAAATTTCAAAGAAAAATGACTTTAGCCCTTTCAGACCTGATTTATTTTTTAACAAGAAAAAATTTATTGCTGTTAAATTTTATTAGAAAACAGTTTTATGAACAACACTTTACACTAATTTAGGCAAAACATAAGTGTATTTTTGAGAAAAATTGAGTGCATAATAATGCACAATTCTAGTGGATGTGCAGTGAATATCGATAAAACGCGATACCGTAAAAATGGTAACATTTATTATAATGGTCAAGGGACAATAAACAGAAACACAAAATCAACAAAATTTTTGAAACTATGTATGTATTTGCAAAAAACAGAACCTAAATTATTTTATTTTTTACGTATGTTCAGGCTGTGTGAAAGTTGACAAAACAATTTCTGTCTTTTTTTATACACAGATGAACCTTGCATTTTCCACAGAAAAAATGTGTTTTCTTGTTGCATCTGCTAAACTTGCAACGCTTTCCTTCTTGATTTCCATCGAGAAATGGCAAATGATTGACAGAATCGTGTTGAATATCTTGCAATGGTCTGACTTCGTCAGTTGGTTTTGGCATTTTATTTATTGGCTCCGAAAAATTACTTGGGCGACCTCTTTTTTTGCTTATAACTGATTGCCCAACTTTACAGAGACATTCAGCTAACTGTAAACGAAATTCTAAATGGTCTAACTGTTTGTTTTTTGGAATTTGCAGTTGCTGAGCATTACGTCGATACTCAAACCAACTATTGACTACAGCAAGATCAACTGCATGAAATATAAGACGTAGTGTCCACTTGCGTGAACGTATATATATTCTGTAAAGACTTATCATCTGGTCCAAAAGATCAACACCACCCATTGAATAATTGTACAGTTTTACTATTTCTGGGCGTTTTACATTCAAATATTTTTTTCCATTTTTATCCCATCTAGAAACTTCGTCTTTGTGGCCAGATCCAACAAAATTTGACGCTAAAACTACTGACCGATTGTCTAACCATTTCACTAACACCACTTCCCCATCTTCACTGACAACTTCATCATGAGAGCCTCTACCTTGTCTTTTCAGCTCTCTGTCATCTAATACTGGAGGATGAGAAAATCTGTTGATTCTTATGGTTCCTGCTGCAAATATGTGTTTTGTTTTCAAGATTTCTAAAAGTTGATATGAAGAAAAATAATTGTCATAATATAATTTATGTCCTTCACTCTTAATTCTTTTAGAAAGATGAAGTACCACTGAAGCTCCAAGACCCAAATCTTTCAAACGAACTTGATCTAACTCAGTGGTAGCTCCTTGATATATTATAAAATCATACATCAAACCAGATTTGCCACACAAAACAAAAATTTTGACCCCCCATGGAGTAGGTTTTCCCTTCATATATTGTTTTATAGACAAATGTCCTCGAAAAGGAACCATTTGTTCATCTACACACAAATTTTCTTCCAATTCCAAGGCACCGCTGCCTTATTGCTTCAAATAAAGGTCTAACTTTATGCAACTTATCGTTACCCGTATTCGGAACATCTAAGTTGTTGATACAATGCAAATTGTTACGAAGCTGAAAGAATCTGTCTCGCGACATTGTTTCGTAAAACAAATTTACTCGTAAATTTGTATTCCAAAAAAGTCGTACCCTTGGTAGTTTTAGAGTACCAATTGCAATATGTAAACCAAAAAATTTTTTTATTTCAACAGCATCTGTAGGCTTGAAGTGCACACCTTTTTGAAGAGCATAAATATTGGTAAAGTTGGAAAAATTCAAACAGGCATCTGCTGTTATGTATCTTTGAAAATATTTTAGCGGACTAAGAACCTCCATCGGTTCATTATTTTCATTTTGAGTTGGTGCCCAGTGTATTTCTGGTTTATTGTATACTTGTCTGCACCATTTGACAGATTTTTTTGAAGCGATAGTATCAGTAGTTTTGTTACCTGCAAGTAGTGATGACAATGGTAAATTTTCTTCATCATCCGAGTCATCTTCGTCGGCTTCAGGAATTTCGTTGGTTTGAGGTCCTACTTTATCAGCGCCAACTCTTGTAGTTTTAGTTGTTTGTATTACATTTTCATTATCTACATCCCCTAGTTCATCATCGCTGAGCTCAATGTCTGACACAGACAGCTCATGAAATATTCGAAGTATTTCTTCAGCATCTTTCTCATTTTCTGGGTCATAACGCTTTTCTAGAATCAAATCAAATAATGCAGAATGATAACCGCACTAAAATTACATGTTTAGTACAACTTCTGGTTACAAAAACGACTTCTATGTAAAAGATATAATTAGAAATTTTAGACCACTTTAGAATAATTGAGCATAATTGTGCACATCAAATTATCAGCTGACATCTACAAAAATGTATCAGAATATTCGTTGCAAGACTTCCACGTTATAATATACTTGATAGTGGGCTAAACTTTTTTCATATAAACATTGATGTAACCAACTAAATAAAACAAATAAAACTAATGCACCTACCTGCCCTCCGTTTGCTAGTGGACGCCATCTTAGATAAAATGGCATAAAACTTTTATTCACTTTGATCAGTGGCGGCTCGTGGCTTATTCAACAGAAGGGTCATTTCAAAATTTAGCTTAAAATATAGGTAAACCGTTCAAGTAAAAAATTGTGTATTCAAAATATGAATTTATTAAACTCGCTTAAATTTTAGTTCTATTCTTCTGTCTTTTGCATTTGCAAAATGGTCAATTACTAGATCATTAAAATTATAAAAACTTTTTATAAAAGACCTTTCTATGCTTAGCATAGCCAACGCAGACAGTCTTTCTTGACCCATGGTATTGCGTAAAAATGTTTTAATTCTTTTTAATGTAGAAAAGCAACGTTCACTCTCTACTGTTGTCATGGGCAAGGTGCACAATATTTTTAATAACTTAACACTTTCCGAAAATGTCTCACAAAGGTTGTTATTAATAAATAGCTGGAGAATTGCTATAGCTCCAGCACTTTCACAAAAATCGTCTCTTTCATAAATCACTTCTAATTCAGTTTTTAATTTCAAATAATTAATACCGGGAAAGTCTTTTTTAACTAATTTGAAAATATTGTCCGGAAATGTTTTTTTATATTCTTCAAATTGATCACTATAAAATAACTGAGCAATTATTAAATGATCACTGAAGCTAAAACGCTCATTAATTTCAGAAGTTATTATGTCACATATTTCGACGGAAATGCGACGTTTAGAATCTTCATTTTTTCGGGGTCTTTTTGCATTCCTAGCGGTAGAAGATGTAGGGGTTTCCAAAAGAGCTTCGTTTACAATTTTGCTTCTTATTTTTAAAATTGAAGTTTTAAAAGTGGTTATGTAATTTTTTACAGATATAATGTCGATCCTACGTTTCTGGAGTTGATTAAACAAAATATCACAACTGGGCATTATTATATGAAAGAAGTTCAGCCAGTACAAAAAATCGTCATTTTGTAAAAAATTTTTTAAACCAATAGCTTGATTTATAGAATTAGAATCTTCTTCAATTTCAATTATTTTTTCTAGACAAGCTAGGATGTCAGTCTGATATAGAAACACAGTTTCCACACAACGCGTGTTAAAATACCACCTTGTGGGTGCAGCTCTAGGTAAACGTACTTTAACAAATTCATCTAGTACTGCTGTTCTTTTTGGAGATCGACTAAAAAATGTTGGAAAACCGTGTAAGTTGGCAAAAAAATTTTTATGTTTTTATCTTGACTCGCTGCTTTTTGTAGAATTAAGTTTAGCTGATGAGCATAGCAATGAATAAAATTAGCTGCGGGATATTGTTCCTTAACTTTTTTTTGCACACCCCCTAGTTTTCCACTCATGGTAGCTGCTCCATCATAACTTTGAGCTATCAACTTCTCCGGCGTTTTATTTATTTCTAAAATTTCTAATTCTTTGAGAATTACGTTGGTCAGTTGTTCAGCTGTGGTGCCTGGAGGAATAATAAACTTTAGAAACCTTTTATGAACATTCCCACTTAAAACGTAACGGATTATAAAAACCATTTGGGTCTTGTTTGAGCTGTCGGTGGTTTCATCAACCTGCACAGCAACAAAATCGGCTGATTGAATTTCCGCTTTAATTTTCTCTTGAGCCACTGCTAACATCGACTCAAGTAAATCATTTTGCACTGTTTTAGAAGTGCCTTTAAAAACAGTACTTTTTTCAAAATAATCTTTAAATATTAAATCTAATTCTGAAACAAAATCCACTAATCCACGAAAAACTCCTGGATTTTCTGATGACTGAGTCTCATCGTGTCCTCTTAAAGCTAGCTCAAAGGCACCACAAAATTTAACGCAGTCTATGATTTTATTTAAAATGTAGCGATTTTTTGTTACGGTTTCGTTAAAGTCTATTACAGATTTCCTATATACACCGTCTAACTGAGATCGAATATCAACACGTCCTATTGTAGCATAATTCATTGAACTTTTCATGTGTTCTGCCGATAACAAGTGTTTTTTAATTTTTTCTTTCAAGTGTTTTAAGTCCGTAACACCGTTTTTACACCACAGGGAATCATTTCTATTTGAAAAAACTAAACATATAAAACAATAGAAGGCATTAGTCACTTCACATCCACAAATCCAGTCGGACAAATCATACATGCCCTTTCGAAAATTACGGTGAACTTCTTTATTTTTATCCTTGCTGGTCTGCCTAATTTGCAGATCTGGAAGTGGACGACCATTTGTTTTTAGTTCCAATCGCTTCTCAAAATTTAAACAATTATTGTTATTATTTTTGATTTTTTTGATTGTTTGAACTACCGACATCATAACTTCGATCTAGAACAGACTGTACAAGCAACCAACAAACAACAGTATGAGGTATGAGGTGCAGTAAGGGTGGTATTATCTGTTTGGGCTGTTGACCGTAACAGTAAAGATACGACGTCATGTTTCCTTGTTTAGTACAAGTAAAGTTCCAATGTGTTTGTTTCTGTCGCACTCAAAGAATTTGTGGGTGTAATCTGCGCAACGAGGACATAAGCTCATTTTGACCCGGGCAAACTCGACTATCTCCGCATAGATTCCTATAATTTTCACCAATTGCAAAGCTCCGCTCAATTCAAAAAAATAATTATAGAGAATTCAAATATATTATCATATTTAGAAAATAGTAATTTGACAAAATCAAAATAGTGTGTTTTTATTTTTATATTTGGGAGGTCATTGACCAAATGACCTAATAGAGGAGCCGCCGTTGATTTTGATTATGAGTTTTAAGTATGCAACTAACAAATCAAATAGGTGCACAATTAAGCACAAATCAGCTCAAACGTTGTTTAAAATTTTATAAAGCGTAAATCGCTATATAAAACTTGTGTGCAGAATTATGACCAAAGGGTCTGAAAGGGTTAGGACGTGTTAAAAAAAAATTTAATGAAAAAAAAAATTTACAAAGTGGTTTTATGAATTGTCAAAATAATAATTTATAATTTTTGTGACGTTTCTGCTCTTGCTTCCACCGCCTCTGTTTCTTTTACCGCCCCTGTTCCCTTCGTGGCCCCTGCTTTTTTCATCGCTCCAGCCTTTTTCATCGCCCTTGCCTCTTTCATCACTTCCCTCACTTCCATTATCATATTCTTCAATTGTACTATCTGTGTCTTTTTCAACATTTTTTTGGCTTTCCTCTTCTGCCGCTTTATTGTTTTAAAAAAAAAATTTAAAATAATTTTAGTACAAACTTTTATTATTCTAATGCAGACTACTTTTAGTTTTCATTACATTTTTAGAAAGCAATGGAGAATTATTTGGGATTCGCCCTTCACGTATTGTTCCAGTTGCTTCGTATCCTTGCTCCTTCAAATAATGTAACAGATGAAAACTTGTGAATAAATTGTCAAAAATATGTTGTATCGTAGCTTTCTCTTTACTTCCGGCAAGTCATCTAGCAATTTGATAAGTGGAGCTGTCGCTTTGCCAAAAACATTTTGGTACTCGCGTTTGATTTGAGCATCATTTCCTTGATATAAAGAAAAAATCACCAAATAGCCTGATTGTGTGTTTAGCGACCATATCTTGTAAAGAAACCTAATTGGCTTACCTCTGATAAACTGCTTACAAGAGTGCTTCCCAAAATATTTAACCATTGATTCATCATAATTCAAGTCATTTTCAGGCACATAATATTCCATAAACTTTTCCCTTATTTTATCTGCAAATGGTCTGATTTTGTAAAACTTGTTTGTGCGATCAATAAAATTATTATCAGCGCAGTGTATAAAACGACATATGGTCACAAATCTATCTCGTCGCATTGCCTCTATAACCATTTTGTTTCCCATGTCTCCGTCGGAGTTCCAATAGGCATGTTTACCAGGAAGAATGTTGTATCCCGATAAAATAAGAATTGCTAGAGCACACTTCATTTCACTGTTTGTGATTTCAGGATTAGGGCAGTTTTTATATTGAGCATATTTGTTTGATTCGGTAACAAGAAATGTAATTAGATCTTCGTCAAAAAAGTTTTCAAAAATTTCGGAAGGAGTCAAAGTTTTCAAATGTTCATAGTTTGGCGTTGGAAAATGTATTGTATTTGTTTCAAGATCACCTTTAGTCCAAACAATATTCGCATAATTAATTTTTTCTACTTCATTTAATTCTGCTCCAATTATTTCGTCTTGATTTGTTCTTTCATAGACTTCTGCATTTGAATTTAGCTGGTTTCTATTCAAATTGTCAGCAAGTCCGCCCTCATCTTCTTGTCCAGAATCTTCATCTGTAAGTTCCCCGGCGTCTGGAGGCTCAATATAAACGTCAGTAACATCTGCATCATCTGCATATACCATTTGCAAAGCTTCTTCAAGTGTAAGTCCACCTCTGTGAATAAACATTTTTTTTTTCAAACAAGGTAGTCTGACAACCTAGCGTTGCCATATGGCAACAAGAAAGTTTATCAGAAAGTTTTTCTAAAACTAATTCATATATTCAATAAAAAAGTTACACATTATAAAGGTTAGACTTTTGAAAGATTATGTTAGCTAAAAAGATTAGAAAAAAATTCAAACAAAAAGTTTTAAAAATACTTACACAAACCTGATATCCATCTTCTGTAGATAATAAGACTTTGTCACTAATCAAACTCCGATAAATAAGAAACAAACACAAATTTTTACAATTAATACCTGGAACCGGTTTGACATTAGATACAGTAGACTGAAACAAACGCCATCTGTATAAAATATCAATAAAATATTAAACATTTACTCTTTAAAGTAACCTGTTTTTTGCGTTGCCATATGGCAACGCAAGGCTTTGATGGGTTAAGATAAATATTTATTTCTCCACAAGATAATGCGATAATGTTTCTCGATTGTAACGCCTTAGAAGCTATACTTAATTCTTTCGCTTCTATCTAGGGCGACTCGTATTGCAAACTGTGTTGTCTAATTTGCATCGATTATTAAAATCACCTACTTAGCGATTCCTCGACTAAGCTGGACGACTTTAGCTAACCGGCTTTTGATTTCTTTAACCGCTCCTTGCGGGGTTTTGAGCGCAATAAAACTGTGCACAATGTGCCCAATTTCACTGGTCAACTTTTCCTGGATCTCTTTTTCAGCGGCTTTAGCAGCTGCTGGAGGTACTGGTCCAGCTTCATCAACACGTTTCTGTTGACGTTCCTGTTTTTGAATTTGTTTAATGGAGGCTACTACTGGAGTAGTAACTTTCCCCCAATATTCGTAGGCACCGCGCGTGCTGCTTGAGTCTTTCTGACTCTTTTTGTGCAGTTTTTGTCTGCAGAGGTGTGAGCACCACTGCAGTTTGCACATCTTGGTGGAGTAGGCTTGTCTTTATTGCATATCGGAACGTTCCGGCGCAGGAACGTTCCGATTCGTTCTCTTATATATTGAAAATATCAGTTCCACCCGTTCCGACGAAAATGTACGAATGAACACCCGAAGAAAACGGAACGGAACGGTCGGAACTCGGAACAAGATTAAATACTAAATGTGGAATCGGAATCACGTATTGCTATTTATTTAATCTTGAAGGTTAAAGTTTAACTCTTGTAAAGCTCTTGTACTAATAATTGATTTTTTTTAATTACTCAAGCATAGTATCAATGTATTTATTTTTATATTGTTTGCATATAAAATAATTAAAAAAATTAAAAACACATTTATTTACTTAAAAAAAAATATATATTAAATATAATTAAATAATGAGCAAAATTAATAAAAAAAATAGAACAAAAAAAATTACTTACTTTTCCAGAAAAAAAAAATTAAATAATAAACATTATTATAAAAAATGAAAACATTACTTTCCTTTTTACAAAAAATATATAAATATATTTTACAATTTTCTAAACAATAAAGAAAATATAAAATAATAGAAAAAAATTTTTTTACAAAACAAAAATTATAACTTTTCAGGCAAAAAAGTAAATATGACAACTAAAAGTAGATAAAAAATAACAAATATATAACAAAAAAAAAAAAAGTTCCTGATTCACATTTAAAAATAAATTTTTTTTGACTTTTTGCGAACTTAACTTGTTTCGGCGATCAGATAATAACTGCCCAGATTTTGAAAAAAGTTGTTCACAGGGCACCGACGTAGCCACAGTTCCAAACTTTTCTCTCACTATTTTGCTTAAGTTTGGAAAATTGTACGAGTTTTCTTTCCACCAATTCAAGGGATCTTTGGTCCTAGGAATTGGGGCCTCCTCTAAATATCGCTGTATTTCTATTATTGCCCTAGACTCTGCAGTTCCCGAGGGTTGATAAGTTTTATTTTTTTATCAAAACTTTCCCAAAAAGATTCGGACACGGATCCTCCTGATCCCGATGCTACCTCAGCAGCTCCAGCTGGTTCTTGAGTGGAAAAATTATGTCGTATCTTTAAAGACGCCGTCATTAAAGAAGTTACAATTTTTTTTAGCCTTGTCAGCTACGCCTTCATTAGAAAATTTTAAGTTTTTAAACCTGGGATCTAGAAAACTAGAAATTAAAAGAGTGTTACTACTTTCCAAGCCACCCAGTCTCTTTTTAATGCCTTCTAAAATAAGACTTACTAGCCTTTTTGCCTGGAAAGAAAAAGACTCTTTTGAAAATGCCTCATAAATGTCTGACAGGCCATTTGTAATAATTATTACCGATGACGCTGTCACATAATTTTTTCCACTAATGAAATTTGTGACATTTTCAGCTGGTTTTAAAATTTTCACAACTTCTTTAAAAAATTGCCACTCTTCAATAGAAATAATGGGAAGATCTGCATCCAATAGCGACATTGTAGTCCGAATAGGCTCCTCAAGATCGGCAAATCGTTCAATCATATAGAAAGTAGAGTTCCATCTTGTAGGAACATCTTGCAAAAGTTTCTTCCCATTATTTTTATTTCCCAATCTTGCCTGTTGTTCTTTGAATTTTGCCGGTTGCCACTGAACTTCTTTTAAAGTGCGCCACCACAGTCTTCACTTTTTCTAAAATTGGCTTAATTTCTTTAAGTTTATCGTTTATAATTAAATTTAAAGTATGGGCATAGCATCCAAAATGTTTTAATTTTAACTCGTCTCTGATGGCTTTTTTAATATTAGCTGCATTATCAGACGCAACAAATAAAATTTTCCCGTCTAATTCCAATTCCCCTATTATTCTTGTTATTTCAGTCGCCAGATTGGCACTAGTATGGCTCTCATTGAAAGCGGCACATTCTAATAAAGCCGATTTGACATTAAAATCGCTATCAATAAAATGCGCCGTGACAGCCATAAAATTATCTGTGCTGCGGGACGTCCAGCAGTCAGTAGTTGAAGTTACCGAACTCACACTGCGGATAATTGTTTTGGTTTTCTGGTAAACTTCTTCGTAGGCCGCCGGCAAGAGCGAGCTAGAAATGGTTTTTCTAGATGGGAGTTGGTATCCCGGGTTCATGGCATTAGCAAATTTCCTAAAGCCAGAATCTTCTACTACTCAAAAAGGTTGAAAATCTTTTGTAAACAATAGCATTAGACTGTCGTCAATTACTTTCTGGGCTCCAACTTCTATTTTTTTTGGTATGTAATGCCGCACATTAGTTTGCACTAGCACTTTTTTTGTTTTTTCTGCACTAACACTTACACTACTAGAACAAGACGCACTTGCCTGCTCTTGTCGCTCCTGATTTTACTCTCTACTAATGCAAAGATTTTGATACCATATTTATTAGGTTTTGACGGTATGTATTGTCTGAATGAACATCTCCCTTTGAAACCAGCCAGCATTTCATCAATTGTCACATTTTCTCCGAGTGAGTAGTTATTTTGACAATTATCGACAAAAATTGAAAAAACGTCTCGAATGGCAGCAAGCTTGTCAACACGTCTTCGGTCTTCACGGGTTGTTCTGTTGTCAAATCTAATTGCACGGAGAAATTTAAATCTTTTCAAGCTCATTACTAAGCTAAAATAGTCGTCACCCCATAAATCTTCTAAATTCATTCGATTAGCGTGAAATAGTCCGGCAAGGTATAACCGATAAAAGCTTTCAGTTCAACAATGTCCGTAAATCTAGCATCTCGTTCGCGTTTGTATTGTGGTCGAATAAATTCAATATACTCATTTGTGTGTTGAAGAATTTTGTCTAATATGTTATCATTTATGAAACATTTCCAGCATTCCTAAATATTTCTGGCTTCTTTTCCAGCTCCTGCCACTCCTGGCTGAGTAACTAGAACATTCTGACTTTTACGTCTAATACGTTGTAAAAATGAAGTTTTTTTTCATTTGGTAGAATTGTCTTTTCCAATAAAATAATCGTCTTTCCTTTCTCCATTTGATAAACTTTCTGATGACAAAGCGTCTTGAGCAGTGTCAGAATTTTGATCTCGTTCCTTAACATTATCTTGAGCATCAGTATCGGTTTCGTCTTCAAATTCAATTATATTTTCGTCGTCGGACTCCATCATCATTTGTAGTAAAACCTTGGCATTATCAGGGCTCTCTGGATTATATAATCTTTGAGTTTTCTTCATCTGTGAACAAGAGTTTTATCTAGTAAGAAACAATAGATAACGTAAGTAGGCGCAATTAATCTGATAGATTTATCATGAAATACAGATGCTAAATGCTACATTTGAATACTAAAAATTAATGTCATAATTACTTTTGGGATGTATTAAGTGCTAGTACTCTAACTATACCTAAGCTGATAAAATGCAAAAAATACACTGAATGGGCGCAATGAATCTAGCAGATTAAACAAATCACTGTAAAGTACACATACACGCTGAAAAGGTCTAAGTGCGACGGTCTAATAGGTCTGTCCTATGCTCTAGTGCACATTTCATGCACTTGAAGTGGACACCGCAGCTAAGCTGCACATGCCCACACTCTTGGCATTTGTGACATTGTGTCACTCTAGAATTCAGGGTTGCCAGATACTTACGAGCGGTTTTCGGTAGATAAGGTCGCAAATTTTCGGTAGATTCCGCAAACATTCGGTAGATTTAAAATTTGTTTTTATTTTTTAAATTGCAGAAAAAAAACTCTTTCGAAAGTTCAAATAGGTTTACAAAGAAAGTTTTTATTCAAACATATATTTAATAAATAATAAACAAGCATTACAAAGTCACACTATACCTAAATACAAAAGCTACATTTACATTCACTTTGTATTGCGATGTAAATGTTTCACTGCGAAGTCGTCATTTTCTTTGCAAAGTAATCACAATTTAAAGTGAATGTAAATGAAGCTTCAGTTTACTCACTAGTTTTGTACAAATTTGATGACGTCATACTTTGTACCATCTTTTTTTCTATATCAAAATCGTAACAATGTTTATCGCCGATATATCTTTTTGTGTAAAGTAAAGCCGAAATAGTATTATTATCCAATCTATTTCTTTCTTTGATTTTTATTAAATTTATTTGAGAGAACACCCTTTCTACATTTGCAGAAGAGTGAGGAAAAATTAAAATATTAAAAACAAAATTTGTTAAAGTTTCAAACATCAGAGTTCCATCACCGGCTTCAATTTTGTTAACCTGATTCCGGAATAAAAAAACATCTTCCGGAAATGTTTCAGCTTCCTTAGTATTTCTTAAAAGCCGCCACTCGTTGTCTAAAAGTTGTAATTTGTTCTCATCAATTATATTTGGTAGAAGAATTGCTACATTTGATATAGAAGCAATTGATCCATGTTTTACTTCACGGGGGTCTAAGAAATTAAATTTCTGGAGAGGATTATTTTTTAGAGGAAAACGCCGGATTATTTGTGAGCAACCCTCAATATAAAAATCTAAACAACGTAATCTGAAAAAATGTAATTGTTCTGAATTTAAATTTGTTTGTGAAATGGTTTTTATGACATTCCCTCCAAAGTAAATTTGTTCAAGCGGTAAGTAGTTGCTGGGATTATTATAGTTTACATTGTCAAGAGATGTGGCTAATAAATATTCCCGTTTAATGAAGCAATCAAAAATAGTTTTTAGGATATTACTGATATTGCGGTACAATAAATGAATTTTTGGATTTTCGGCTTGCATCTCGCGGTTTAAATTATTAAAACTCGGCAATATAAAATCTAAAAATTGCAAATACAGTTTTGTTGTTGCGTTATTTAATTTGTTTAATATATTTTCAGCTGCTAACAGCTGTTGGTTGCTCACCGCATCTGTAAAAAATAATTGTAAAGCCCCTAATTGCTCTAAAATTCTGGCTACAGCAAAATGAACAGACAGCCATCTAGTTTGTGAAGGCTGTAGAATTTTATTTAATTTTACATTACAAAAAACTTGAAATTCTTTAAATTCCGTTATTCTTTTTGGGCTAGATCCAAAAAAATTATATATATCCCGCGTTAAGTCTTCGACAAATGAAGGTAATTTTAAACAAGCGTAAGAAGCGCACAGGTGAAAAGAGTGACATATGCACTTCATTACGTATAGATGGGGGATGTCTTTCTTCAAGAGACTCATTACCGAATGGTGCTCCCCCATCATAACGTTTGCACCGTCAGCCGCAAATCCTATTAAATTATCTTTTAATGCTATATCAAATTTTTGAAAAAAATGTACGATGTTATTATACAAAGTATTGGCATCTGCGGCGGAAAGTGGTATTAAACCGAAAAAATCATCTTTGACGCCCTTATTCGTTAAATGTCTTACGACTAGACAAAGATGTTTTGTAGTGGTTCGATCAGTCGATTCATTCACGATAAGCGAGAATTTCTTTCGGCGATTTTTGAATCTTTGCAAATTGTTGCAAACAATTTGCTTAGGTGATCCATTACGGTAAAGGAAATATTGTGTTCGGCCGCAAATGCACTTAATCTTATTTCTCCTTTAAAAAAAATACAAATAAGATTTTTATTAATACATGAAAGTGCTTAACTCACCTTCTTTGACTTCATTTTCTAATTGAATTTGAGAGGGTAGTCCACGTCTTGCAAACGATTCCAATGTTCTTTGCGTTGAAACTGATTTCACTTTTTGCAAGTGAAATTTTCCGATTGCATGCTTGGTAAGCGCATCTTTCCCGCTTGTGATATTAATATCTTTGTCGCAAGGTTTACACTTAGCATAATCTTTACCCTTGCGACTCTTCATTATCCACCCTTTGAAATCAGGCAATTCTTCCCAATTTTCTTTATAATGTTGGTCATATTTCTTTTTTTTTATAGCGCCTGTACTACAACCCTCACGTCCACTATCACTAGTGTCACTATCACTCATTGCAATATTTCTTTTTATTAAAATTTAATAGATGGACCACAAACCAATCGATGATTACACATAAATGCATATGGCCCTAGGCACGCAAAGCTTTTATAGCTAATTGATTTGTGGGGAATCACCAAATTAAACATAATTAGGTAAATTCCCGAAGATTTTTAAATTATTTCAAATTAGTGTTAATTTATAGGCAACTAATATTACAATTTTAATTTAGAATGTCTTTCATAGAGGGCAGTCATACAAAACTAAATACATAGATTTATTATAACAAGATACAGCCATGCACTGGGATAGTCCGTCAAGACGTACCGTCTATTGCCCTCACTCTCAACTGCATTAGTATTCGATAGCGCTATCCTTTAGAGAGGTTCCTACCAATAGCAAAGCAGAAATCAGTAGGCGCAGAGTACGCTACGTCAGCATGACACAAGAATTATTTTGACGTTTCTATTCAAATTTTTCTAATCACATAATTTGAACAGAAAACTTAGTTCAATCACTTAAAAATTGAAAATAATTATTGTCAAGAAAAATATTTAATAATTTGAAGGTAATTTTATTTATTGAGATTTCAACCTCAACTTTTATTTTCTTCCAGCTTTCTAATGTTTCGCTATTTTCTTAAAGCCTAACTTCAACTTTACAAATTCATAGGAGAGAAGTTTTTTATTTTTATTATTGTGATTGTCACGATGCAGTTGTGGGTTTGTAAGCTGATAAAAGATGAAGCGGATAATAAAGTTTACATGTTACATGGGTCTGACACAACTAAAAGTTGGTGAAATTTTGAAATTGGAATAGAGTTTTTTGATAAAATAATTAAGAATCATTAGCACTGATGAAAAAACCTTTATTTATAAATAATTATTCATTCCAAAATAAAATTAATTTTTAACCTAATTTTCGTATTTTATTAGATTGTGTATGACAAATGTCAATAAGTTGACAGCAAAGCATTGCATCGTTGATTGTCGACTAAAATCGTAGAAATTCGTATTTGTTTAATCACTATAGACTCGTGTGCGACATACAACAAATATGATGAAAAGGATGAAAAATGTGTTTCATTAAATATAGAAAGAAATGGAGAGATGTACCAATTTCGTTGATATGTTTTTTAAGAACCGAAGTATGTTTACCAAGCATAGCTATATCTAATGTATTAAATCTATGACTAAATACAAACTAAATAGGAGTAAGTATAAATTTCTTTATTTAAAAAAATATTTTACAAGCATTTTTTTATAAAATTTGCAGTTAATTTTTTTTAACTACATACTAAATTGGGTTAATTTTAATTTTTTGTGATCGTAACTTTTCGGTAGATTAGCAGTTCAAATCGGTAGATCGGTAGATTCGGAATCAATTCGGTAGATCTACCGAAATAAACCCTGCTCTAGATTTTCTATGGTAATTATCGACTGTAACGGTTAAGCCGCATAAGGTATTTAAATAGGTTATTTGGTCTTGTCCGCTGTCCCAATCGTGACAAGAAACAGTGGCGCGGGCACTGCTTTCTTCGCATTCATGCGAATGACCTTAATTATTTTAATTGAGTGGTCTTGCTCAAGCTCTATTTTAATATCATTAATATTTAATTCTGAGGGAACGCCTCTAATTACCATTTTGGCATTTGGCTTTTTAGGAGCATTTGGTATTCTCCCTACCTTTTTTTTTCTGGTTGCGCCACTGGAGGGTGTTATTTGCGGCGTCACAGGAGCTTTTTCTGGAAGATCACTTTCATTTATCTTCGTTTTACTGGAAATTCTCCCCAATAGGGAAGCGAACTCTTCCTGGGCTTTGCGCACTTGCTAAAAGCAAGTCCGCCAAGGCACTTGCACTGTCTCTATCCATTATGATAATGTTTAAATTAAATTTATTGCAGAGCAAAGCAAACACGTCTGCTTCGTACCGCTGCACAATTTGAACTGCCCAAGTGCCCACAGGTTTGGCATTGTTTGAATAGAGGTAAGAATAATTCGTACCTGAAAGATATTGCTCTTTAACGGCAAACTGTTTTGTATTTGTTACGGCTTCCTTTCGTTACACTCATTTTCACTGCTAGAATTTGAATCCATTTTACAATCAGATGAATAAAATAAAGTATCCAGATTTTTTCTTGTATCAATAATGTTTTTGTCATCAAAATATTCTTTTATATTTTGGAAAACCCATTTTTGCCCATGTCACACTGAACATCTACATCTAACTTAACACGTTCACTGTCCAGTGACCCACATGTGGGTCATAGACGGGTGTATTCATACGTCCTATGACCCACATGTAGGTCACAGCCACATGCATTTATATTGCGATATTTAAGTGTGGACGTGTGAGTTATACATTTATTTCTAACATAGAATTGTGAACAATAAAATTTGGAGAATTTAAAAAAAAAACGGTCATTTTAGGGTTAATAGAAAATAATTCACAAGTATTACAAGCTTATTTATTTTTTCTAATAAAATAACGTATTTTAATGGTTTTCAGCATAGCAACTGATGCAAAAGGCTTGATTACACATAGAACAAATTGTATTTACTTTCTTTGCTTTTAGAGCAGCTTCTTTAGAAGACGAAGTTGTTTTTAATTTGATGTAACAACCGTGACATCTTTTTCTAAAAAGCTTATTATCTGGGCCTCGTGGCAACTCTTCTAGTTTATGAGTCGGAGTTGTACGTTTGTTTTTTGTTGGTACATCTTGCTGCTTTGATGGTTCTTTAGCTATCGTCTCAGGAAGAAGGCTTCTTATTAAAGATTCTCTAAGTTTTAGAAGAGTTGAATGGTTATCGACGTTTTGTAGTTTATTGAACACAAGTTGTGTGTTTACAACTAATGTCCCGCAAATAACTTTGATAGCAATTTTTTTGTACCACGTAATTGATTTCCGAAGGGATGTGTAGTAGCTAGAAAGTTGATCGGAAATATCCACCCCTTGCTTGCCAGCGTTATATTTGAGAATTGCTGAGGGTTTTAGCTTTGCAGCATTACCTGCCCTGTCTCTGCCCACACTTTCCATTGTCTCATCATGACATGTCGATAAGATATACACATCTCTCTGGTCTTTCCATTTCATCATTGTAATATAGTCATTTTGCTTCGCAACTAATTGTACTTTTTTCAAATTTTGTTTTGCAAGATCTGTTGGTAGCCCTCTTCTATTTTTTCTTATAGTACCTAACAAATGAGTTTTCCTTTTGTATAAATAAGTTGCAAGTTCCAAACTCGTATACCAGTTGTCTGTTATAACCAGACGACCTTCATCAAGCAATGAATTTACTAACTCTACTACAGTTGATCCAGGAAGATCTAAACCTGGTAAGCGATTTCCTTGAGCTGCATAGATTTTGAAATCCCACGTATAACCTTCAGGAGTGCAAACTTTATTCCATATTTATGAGCTTTGGCAGGATTATATTGGCGAAAAGACAATCTTCCTCTAAATGGTATCATTGTCTCATCTGCTACAACAGTTTGGCCTGGAGCATATACAGCTTGAATATTTCTTGTGAGAATATTTAGCAAAGGATTTATTTTAGACAATCTGGTTACGTTTTGTATTCTGTTATCTACGAAATGCCAGCATTTTAATGGTTAATTTATGAAATATATTGTGGTAGTAAATTGAGTCTGTTTTCCAATAGCTTTCAATTGATGGAAAATTGAGTAGTCCCATTAACATTAATACACCTAAATACATTTTTTATATTATTTACATATATGTTATTTCTTACCTATACCTTACCAATAAATTTGAAAATTTCTTCTTCGTTAGTATCATACCATCTAGAAATTCTAGCGGAACGAACCAAACGTTTCTGGTCAGCCAGATTTTTTGCGTAGCGATTTGTTTCAACTACCATTAGTTGAATTGACTCCTGGTTAATAAAAGTTTTAAAAATATCTATTCGCTTCAATTCTACACTAGTTTTCATATAGTAATTTACATAGAATATGAATACAACTTGTATAATGTCTGCTTACTGTTAAATATTCCTGCTTTAGGACACTGTAAATGATTTTAACTGTTTCTGGTATGAATTTTGACAGCCGGTTCAGAAATTCTTAACTCATAGTGGAGATTTTTATATGTTTGTTCTGTTGCGAGAAACCTCAGTGTAACTAGTAATTTTGTTTTTGAAGAAATACTTTCGCGAAGAATGGTATCTTCACGTTGGATTAGTGGTTCCACTTTTGTTAATAATTTGTAAAACGTTTTCACACTCATGCGGGTAAAATTTTTAAAACTTGAGACGTCTTCTATTTGTAATTCTTTGAATACCATGCTTGACATGCCTCTGTTCATATCACGTCGAAGAAGCCACGGCCTAGCCCAGAACCTTCTTTTCAGCTTCTTAAGAGATTTTGCAATGTGCTGCTTCCTTCTTTGCATCAACAGCAGTATTAAAATGACACCTCCTTCATATAACATTTCGTCAACAATCATGTTGATGTACTACCTATTATTTAACAATATCCGCGATCTACTTATTATTGGTATTTTTCCTCGTTAAAATATAGGTTATGTTTTACGTCAGATTTTGACATTTGTTTGACTTTTTGGTTGGACTAATCGTATTAAAAAACCGGTTGCAGCAGAAATCTTGAATGAATCAACCGCAAGCTTCTGCTCTCTGAAAGCGGCGTTAATTTGTGAGAATATCTGCCAATCTTGAGGAGTCAAATCTGTCCAAATTCGGACGGTAGCGGCGGAGAATGGCGCGCCTCCTCTTAGGGCAATTGGAAGAGCCAAAGCTACTTGGTTCACGAACGGACGATCTTGGGCTGGTATATCAGCACCAGCAGCACCTTCAGCATGGGTCGCAATATAATTGCAGAGGGAGTTGAAATCACAAGCAAGGAGTGAAGCTCCTTGTGGATCAACATTGTTAACTTCAATGACCGGAGGCATTAAAGGTGCTACTAATTGACCATCGTAAGTAAACGTTCCCACATGGGAGAACAACCAGGCGATAAAGTTGGGGACTATAATACAATAGCCATCTGCCTCTCTCACAGCTTCAGAAGTGAAGCGTCCTCTCAGATGTAAATCAGCACCTGCCACAAAGGCTTGTGACGTTTGAGCACAGGAAAAACTCTCACCGTAAGAAGGTAGGAAGAAACTTTCCGATAAACTACGATGTTGGCATCGGTAAGGAGTTGTGCGAGTGGGCGTTGTGCAACGCATCGCGCTTGGTTAAGCATGGCTTTCACAGCTTCATGTGAGGAGTGTAGTTCCTCCAATCATTCTGTTGAGATTGTTCTACAATGAAAAAAAAGTTAGTTGGTCGTTATACAGTTGTACCTTTTTAAAGCTTACCTTCTACGACTTTTTCGTTTTCATTACCCATCCCCGATTGAGGTTGTTGTAGGGACTGGGGAGTGGGTGCTGATATAGATGAACCTGCAATAACGTAAACATTGGTACGCATTAAATATTTTCTTTTAAATTACACTACCATCTTGGTTATTTCTGGCGGCTTTTGGAGTTTCAACGGAGATTCTTCTACTTCCAATCTTAAGGGCAATATTAGCTCCCTGTCCTCAGTGTTAGATTCTGTCAATTGAGATATTATTAGCAATTTAATAAATAAATAAAAAAAAACTAGTATTTACCCTCGATTACAGCATCATCATCATAAATACTAACGGTTCCCGTTAATTGAGAACCTAGTATTTCTTTGAAGGCAATATCTACCTCGGTCACATCAAGGGGATCGTCAGCTGGGCCACCCCCAGTTCCATAAATATATGCTTTTTCGTCAGCAAACTTCTTTTTGGATCGTTTTTTATATTTGTTCATTAGAACATTTGCTGATATGTGTGTATCCCAGCTTTGGCTATTAAATTCCTTTTCGATAACCATCCACGTTTTTTTTTTTAAATTGTTTATATCGACACCGGGCTTTTTACATTCAAGCGTGTTCTTGTGTTTTAACGCAAAATTTATTAATATATTTTCCTCTGAGGAAGAAAAATTGTTGGCTCGTCGTTCCATTTTTAAATAATACGCACGTGGTCGTTGACTCAAGTTCGTACAACTGGGCCTAAGAGTCCAGGCTTCGACACCATACAGCAAGACGGACCAGACATAGCACTTGACCATTCTATATCTGAGTTGAAAGCTGAGATCATTATTTGTTAGGAATTTTTTAAGTTTAAGAAAAGTTGATCGAGCTTGTTCAATTCTGTTTCTGATCTCGACTTCTGGATCCCATTTATTGGTGACGAGGCAGCCCAGGTATTTAAATTTAGTGACTTCCTCTACTAGAATGCCGTTTAGATATAAAGGGGCGGCGGGGATGTTATTTTTGCTAACCACCATAAATTTGGTCTTCTTTAACCCGGCGCTAGTCGCGCTTATGTTTAACGCAAATAAGGTCGCGCTGGGTCTGTAAGACCCATTGTAAACATATAATATGCAAGACACAATATTCCTAGAAAAACAAGATTTTTCATTAATATTATCATAAAAATTTCTTTACATTCAATATTAATCGAATAATAACTACGCAACGACGTATTAAAATCTATTTTTTTTTTTGTAATATTATCATCCCATTGTTTACAATAAATATTCGCATGGCTTAAACATAAATATTTGTAGCATTTTTTACAATAGTAACTAGTTTTACTATCTGATTTAACACATTCTTCGCATCTTTTACGTTTCCCACCTTTTGGACGTGGTCGTTGTTCCTGAGAAATGCCTGCAGTCTCTTGTCTGCGATCTCTTACTTGATGTGGTATGTTGGTAACAGTAGCTCTATGTGTTTGGTAATCGCTTATTAGTGCGCGGGCCAACTGCATCAAATACTTTCTACGTTTTAGATCTAGACTAGGGTTGTTTGAGGAAAATATAACATGAGAATTTATTCCTGCAAGATTCAGTAATGAATATAGTTCTACCATAGGCCAACGTCTTGTATTTCGCGCACAACTGTAATTTGCTGATAGCTCATCAACAACATCAATCCCACTTTTGGTTTCATTGTAGAGGGGAATAATGCTTGGTTTGCAACTATCTCTACTACTAGGATCAATTTCATCGTCAAAATGCATGCTAAATACCAGTAGTACGTTTTTCCCTTTCTTTGGAACATAAGACACCAATGTTTTATTTTTTTGGAAGCCAAACATACTTGACTTAGCTGGACGGTTTTTTGTATTTACAAATACTGGGGGCATCTCCCGCTTGTTTTTCCGAATGGTTCCAACAAGAGTCAAATTAGGATTTTTTAGAAGCTCATCTATCAAATCATATGATGTAAACCAATAAATTGTCTACAGTAATGTTCTTGCCAGTTTTTGTTATTGGCTTGATCAAACGTAAGACAACACTTTTTGGGTCATTACTTTGTTTGAATTGTCCTTCTGGTTGCTGCCCTACGTAAACTTCTAATTTGTAGGTGTAATACATTTTTGCATCTACCGACGCAAAAATTTTGATTCCATATTTACTAGGCTTGGATGGTATATACTGCCTAAAGCTACAGCGGCCCTTAAATCCTTCTAATTTCTTATCAATTGTTGCGCACTCAGAAAGTGTGTAGTGTTTTTGGCAATTTCTTACAAATGAATCAAATATATTGCGTATAGCTGCCAGTTTATCATTCTTATGGCATTGTTCTCTGGTGTTTTTATCATCAGTACGAATAACACGCATGAGAAAGCGAAATCGTTGCATCGACATTGTCAACCAAAATAAATCTATGCCAGTTCCTTCACGACTCCAAAGTTCGTCTGTGTTCAATCGGCTACTTTTATGAATGCCAGCCAAATACAGTAGTCCGATCAAAGCTTTAATTTCGGTAAGACTAGTTGGTTTTGCATCTCTGGATCGCTGATATCTGTGAGAGATAGATTCTACATACAAATTTGTATTTTCTACGATGCTAGCGAGCATTTCCTCAGAAAAAAACAAATTCCAGCAATCTAAGGGTGTTTTGGCACTATTGGCTACGCCTTTCACGCCTGGAAAATGTGAGACTATGTTTGCTTTAGAAGTTCGTACTCGTTGAGAAAATGGATGTTTGTTCCATTGTATTCCATTTTTGCTAGTAAAGCATGGAACGGTAGGGTTTGTGTTAGTCTCGAAGTTCTCACTCTCATTCTCGCCTTCCTGTTCGGTATCCGAGTCTTCTCTCTTTTCAACACAATCATTGTTGTCCTCGTCATCTTCTTCGTCATCAGGCTCTTCATCGGTCTGTACTTCTTCAAACAAACGCATAAGTCTTTGTTGCTCTTTTTCGTAGGCACAATTCATATCTGAAGAAAAATAAAAATAAAAATACCTAGGAGTTTTTGCATTTTTACAGTAATTTACTAGTTAAAAAAAAAAAAAAATTCTAAATAACTTAAAACTGCTAAAATTATCATTTTACCTGAATATTAATTTTTATCTTGATGATGAAATACACTATAATAATTAGTCGCGCTGGGTCTGAGTTGAATAAATTGAATTACTTAGTTAGTCGCGCTGGGTCTGACTACTCAAAAATCGATTTTACCTCAACTCTGACAAAGACAAATTACAACTGACTTTTGCACACAAGTCGGCTTGCAGTGCTAGGAAGGTAGAAGGAGGTGCTCAGTTCTAAGTTTTTCCTCTTCTAAAATAATAGCATCATTTGATATCAATGGGTCTGTGAGACTTTTCTCTTGGACCATATGCAGAAGTGCTTGAAGGTCATCAGCGTTGTCTGTTAGATTACTGTGTCGTCCGCGTATCTAATATTATCAATTGGGATGCCATTTACTTTTATACCAAATGTACACATTGACATTACTTCGCCAAACGCTCTTTCTACGTACAGGTTAAATAGCATAGGTGAGAGAGTACAGCCTTGCCTTACCCCTTTCTTTATTTCAATGTCTTCGGTGGTTTTAAAATTTTGAAGTCTTACTTCGGCAGATTGGTTTCAGTACAGACTAGCTATTATTCTGATATCCTTATTGCGAACACCAAAATCACTACACTTATTACTACGGCAATGCGAACGCAAACGCTTTTTCTCGAGCATTGCCGGAGTCTTTGCTTGAGACGGACTCAAGCTAGACTTCAAGGTCGATCTTGAGCGACGACTATGAATACCAGCATTACGCATTTCTATAAAGTGTATGTATTTTAATTGATTCTGATTGCATTTCCAGATTTCGATTTTCGAAAAATGACAGTACAAAGTCTAAAAACTGATAATACAGTATTACTGAGGGATCTCTTAATTGATTTACGACTTTTTCAGCGGCAGTAACTTTTTGATCAAAGTGCATATCTGTAAAATATAATGTTTAAGCATTATATTGCTCCAAAATTCTCTTAAGCACTGAATATAAAGATAACCACCATCGTGTTTGGGAGGATTGCAGCAATTTATGTGGTTTTACTTCAACAAAATTTTGTTTGACGTTTGCAGCTGTGTTGAAAATATGTTTTAGAAAGAGTCGCAATGTGTTCAGGCAATTTGTCACATGCATAATTTGAACATAAACTAAATGGATGACTTGCACATTTTATTATAAAAAAATTTGGAATATTATCTTGTTTTGTAGGCAATGAATTATGCACACCTATCATAACACAAAAATGACGTCATTTTAGTGAGAAGTGCTAAAACCCTACCATTGACGATGTGACTTTTCTCATCGATGACAAAACTCGAACGAAAACGCGTGAGTTTTCTCAAGCGCTTTATTATGAGTGAGATTTGACATTTCACCCAAAATGTGACAGTTCACATCGTTTTCTTTAGGTTAAGCTTGTGGCTTGTCTGTATAAATTTAAATAAAATGTTGAAATTGAGCCTTTGTTATTTTAATAGTTTTCGAAGCAATTGAATCGTCTTCAAGAGTTTTCAGGTGGGTGGCCGATTATGTGAAGCATGTCGCTTGCCGCGTGCTTCAAAATAGACCGGGCACATGAAAATTATGAAAAAAACATTGATCTTAAGTTTTGGGGTTATGTTTAGTAAATGTAAAATTAGGTATACAAATTGTAAAATTTGTATATTTAGTTATATACCACTTTGAACGTTATGTATCTAAAATAACGAATATGACAAATAACCTTTCTCCACGCTTTCCAGTCTTTCTGTGGCCCGATAGCGCTATTCAACGTTTCCCCAATTTCTTTCCACAAAGCTTCACCATCTTTTTTGGTGAAGCTACTAAAAAATTTCCCAGAAATTAATTCTGGGCGAGTTTGCATAAACTCGACCAGAATTTCTTTTTGTTCCTCTGTCACTTTCATAATAATTTCAAAAATTATTTTGAATATCAACAATAATTGTCAAAAATGTTTATTATACAAATGTCAAATCCTATGTTGCTAAGCAACGAGTGCGAAAGTGCGGCGTTGCGATATCTAACATGTGACAAAACGCATCGGTGAGATTTCTCATCTCACTTAAAGTCAATAGTAGCGTATTTAAAAAATCAGTGACAAAATGCACGTGAGTTTTGTCACTGATGAGAAAACTCATCAAAGTCGGTGGTAGACCCCCAGGTATGTTTTCTATAGATAAATAAATTTTCAAAGCTCTTGCATCAAAAATACTGAAATACTACTAAAAATGTTAATAAGCTGTAAAATGTACAAAAAATAATTGACTTAAACTGAAAAAAAAATTTATTGGCAAAAATTAATAAAAAAAGGGAAAAACAACAGATTATTCAAAAAAGTAAATTATATTCAATATTACAAACAAACTTTGGGCAGTGTGACACACGCAGGGCACCGAAACTCTGCATGTTTCAAACACAAAATTTTTTTGCAAATTGCACAAAAATAGCGTGTGGTGTTGTTGTTTTTACACATGTAACAGCGTTTTCTGCTAATTGGTGCCTGTTGATCTTCTCTGCTAACACCCTGTGAGGTTCCTGCGACCTCCTGTCGTCTTTGGCGGACAGCTGGTGCGATGTTTTTCATAAAAGAGCGACGCTTCAAATGTTGGTCAGCTAGTCCAACTGCCAATTGTTTCAGATACTTTCTTCTGACACTCTTGGTATTTGGGTTATTGGAGATATAAATTATTTAGGAGTTTATGCCTGCCACATTCATCAGTGCATAAAATATCACCATTGGCCACCTTCTAGTATTCCGGGCCACATTGTAGGTTGCACAAAGCTCATCGACGGTGTCCACGCCACCTTTCGTGGAGTTGTAAAATGTGATGATTTCTGGCTTACATTTGTCTCCACTTGATTCGTCAATATCGTCAGTATGGTGCATGCTTGAGGCCAGGACAACATTTTTGTATTTTTTTGGAACGTAGGATACAATTGTGATATTGTTTTTGAACCCAAACACACTGGAAATTACAGGTCGTGGTTTTGTATTGACAAACTCAGGAGGAAGCTCACGTTTATTTTTTCTGACCGTGCCGACGTATGTCGTATTGTGATTTTCAAGAAGATTCTTTATTAGGTCAAAACTTGTGAACCAGTTATCACATGTGAGGTTCCTTCCTGTGCCAGATATCGGTTCAATCAGTCGTATAACAATGCTAGCCGGGTCATTCTTTACACGATAAGGCCCCTCAGGTTGCAAACCTACATATGGTTCCAAGTTCAATGTATATCTTGTTTTTGCATCAACAAGAGCAAACACTTTTAGGCCGTATTTATTAGGTTTGGAAGGAATATACTGCTTGAAGCTGCATCTTCCCCTGAATCCTTCGAGCTTTTCATCAATGGTTCCAAATTCGCTGATAGTATAAGCTTTCTTGCAATTTTCCACAAACAATGTAAAAAAGTCTCTTATCGGAGCAAATTTGTCCGACTGTCTCCTCTCATCTCTGGTGTCCATATCATCAAATCGAAGATGCCTGAGTAAAAACAGAAAGCGTTGCTGTGACATTGTCAGCCAAAACAATTCGATTCCACTTCCGTTTCGTTCCCACAATTCATCCACGTTTAGTCGATTGCTTTTCAAACATCCCGCCAAATATATCAGACCCAACAGTGCCTTAATTTCAATCAAATCTGTGCTTCTTGCAGAACGGTCTCTTTTATAGTTTTCTGTGACGCTTTCAATTTTTTTGTTGGTATTTGTAACAATTATGTCTAACATATCGTCAGAGAAAAATAAATTCCAACAGTCGAATATTGACTTTGCTTTTTTACCGTATTCTTTCACTCCTGGTAAACGTATAACTATGTTTGACTGACGCGTTCTTACATTTAGATTGGAACAATGCTTCCTCCAGAGAGATCCATTTTTTCCAATAAAAGATGGAATCCGGGGATTCTTCGCAGGTGGAGGCAAATCTTCATTATCGTTTTCCCCTTCTTGCTCAGTATCTGAATCCGTCAAACGAGCCTCTAGATTGTCCTCTTCGTCTTCGGATTCTTCATCGTCAAATGGTTCGTCCTCATCTATATTTACTTCTTCCCATAATCGCAATAATCGGGCTTGCTCGTTTTCGTAACTCATTTTTCTACAATTAGTTTATATTTATAACAAATTCGTGTAAAATTTCACAATAATTTCTTACCATAAAGTATAAAAAAACAGTACTGGCCCCTACGTGCAAGTTGTTTGTTTTATAACAGTAGTGGTGGCGCTGAGTCTGAGAGACTCAAACAGCTTCTAATTTTCAACACACGACAATCTTCACGGATGATGAAGAACTGACCAATAGCATACCAAATGTTAGGAAGGTACTGGAAAGCGCAAACGCCTAACTCTATCCCCACCCTTTTTACACCAATTTTTGTGAGACAAGAGTCTGAGAGACTCGGCGCCACCACTCCAGGGTTAAAATTGTCACTCAATACATTTTGAAAAAATAGGTAATTTGTAACATTTAATGAAAATAAAAAAAAAACATTATCCAGATTCAGACATACTGTATCTAATATTTTAAAAATAGCTTGAAAAATCAAGCTTGACATTACAACTAACTTTTGAATTGCACTTCATTAATAGATTTCCACTCAATTTCTAAACACTTTTATTTGTTGAATTATAAAAACGTAAAATATTGTTTATTTTACTAATTAATACTTCGTACTGTAAGGGGTATTTTTTTTTGAAGGCGGCGGGATAATTAAATGCATATAATTAAAATACCTAGTTTCATTCAAATACAATATTTGTCAGATGGTTTCACCACATTCTTTCCTGATTATGAATACAACTTAAATACTGCATAAATACTAGATTAACAGACTACATCATTATCAACGATCTACTACAACTCACCCCCTTTGTGGCCGCCGTTAAGAAATCGCCTCGAACGAATTGAACGAATTCGATCAACCATACATGAAACACATTCACACATAATGTACCTGTTAATAATACTTATCAAGGAACTCACCGGGGGCTTGTCCCCGCCGGACAATCTTCCTCCATTCCAGCCTTGTAGAGGGCATCCTCTGTTAGGGTGGCTTCGCTGTTTCTATCATAGAAGAGCTCATAATCTGACGACCGTTTATTTATTCGGTTCTCCCGACCTAATTGACTATTCATGAACACCGGATTTTTTTTTCTCCCCCGATGCCTTCTTGGCACTTTGTTTTATATCCTACTGAAATGCTCGGCGCATACTCAACTTAACCACTCCCCCTTATTGCCTTATGCAACCTTAACCCATTAGCGCCCGAATTAACTTTTTTTTAAATATTACTTTTTTTTATTCTAGATCTATGAAAATGGTAACAATAGACAGAAAAACATGTTTTTAAAAATTTTTTAGTTTTTATTTTTCAAAATATTTGATGAAAGATACTGACGGTCTTCCAGAGGCTTTAGGAAGGGTTAAGTATCTGCGTAAGTATGTGTTAGCCACTTCTCTTCTGACTTGTAACTGTGATATTTTTTGGCCTCTTGATTTACAATATAGTAGCCAGCAATTCTGCATTGCTACATCAAGCATCCAGGTGAATAAAGGCCAGTACCATTTTTTGCCTCTAATTCCAATCCGGTAACAAGCTACATTTTGATCCATTTGGTCAGTACCTCCCATAAACTCATTGTATTTTCCAATTACTCTGGGCTGTTGTACCATTATATTTTTCTTCTGAGTTTGTGAAAATCTTTTCACTTGTCCAATTGGTTGTGTGCCACAAGAAGACGACAACATTGTTACAACTGCATTGTCCATCCACCTAACATACAACTGTCCGTCAGTTTTCTCTATTGCAGACTCAAAATATCCACGATTTTTTTTTTGCAAACAACTTCTTGCTACTTAGAGGACACTGATTTGCAATTCTGTTTTCGCGAATAGTTCCGATAGCAAAATAACCACGAAATGTTAAAAATGAAAAAAGAGCTGAGTTAGAAAAAAGATTATCCATGTAGAAGTGATATCGTAGATTTCTTTTCTCTGGTGGCATCTCATCTAACAGAACCAAAAGCGGACTGGCAGCTTTTCCAAACAGTGTTTCATAATCAGTATTTGCTTTAGGACTTTTTCCTTGATAAAGCTCAAAATTTACTAAATATCCGTCTTTAGTGTTGAGACTCCATACTTTGTAGCCGAATCTTATTGGCTTGCCTCGAATAAACTGCTTGCAATTATGCCTACCATAATACTTTACCATGCTCTCATCATAAGCCAGGTTTTCTTCTGGAACAAAATTTCTAATACATCTTTCTTTCAACATTTCTAAAACTGGCCTAATTTTCCATGCTTTGTCGTTATAATTTATTTTGGTATTATCTGCACAATGAATAAACCGGCAAATTTGCAAAAATCGATTACGTCGCATAGACTGAGCAACAGCTATGTTTTTCATATCATCTCCAGAATCCCAATAATGGCGCTTAGACGGCAAATTATTATAACCGCTTATAAATAGAATCGCAATAAAACAACGAATTTCATCGCATGTTATTTGAGGATCCGGGCAGTTCAGAAACAACGCGTATTTATTAGTCTCATTCTGTAAATGTTCAATTAGCTCATAGTCAAAAAATTGTTCAAAAATGTCAGTTACAGACATTTGAGAATACCGCAAATAATTTGGCTTCGGAAAAGATAACATTCGCTCAATGTCGAAGTCTGCATCTTTCTCCCACTTGGGTATAAGCTTTCCTTTTTGAAGACGTCGCTCTTTCAGCCATTTATTGGTTTCATCGAAAATAAGTAAAGACTCTTCATGCTCTTCGTTGTTAGCAGCAAAACTACCAGTAAGATTTAGTTCGTCTTCTACCCTATCATTATCTCGCAATCTAATTTCAGCTGGAGCTCGTAATTGTCGTCGGGATGTTAGATTGTCAGCTAATCCACCATCGTCTTCGTCTGCAGAATCTTCATCTGTGTCTACGTTAGCTTCTGGAGGCTCAATAAAAATATCCCCATCAATATCGTCACCAAATACCATGTCTAGAGCTTCGGCAAGCGAAAAACCTGGTCTAAAAAAATTAAAAACTTGTAATGACTATGAAAGCGCCCAGCGTTGCCATATGGCAACATTAAATATTGCGCGTTTGTAACACGTGCACATTTTTTGCTAACGAGTTCACAGTATTTGAAATGACAAGCCATATCTATTCAAAATAATATTGTAAATGTGATGTGTTGAATTATTAGTTAGTGCAAATTAAAAAAAATACTTACTCAAAGCGAAGATCCATTTTTTTACAGCTGCTAATGATGCACGTGATAGACGCCTGATTGCAGGTGCATATACTAACAGAACTTGTGCCAGTATTGTACTGAATCAAACTGACACCTCCACTACAGAAAGTTATTTCCTAGACCAATAAAAAAAAAGTTTGGAGACTTTAAATTAGCCGTTGCCATATGGCAACGCAGGGCGCTAATGGGTTAAGCCGTTTTAATTCAAATAACTAAATTTTAATAAATTTATAAAAGTGAACCCTTTCAGTACATATTATTGTACATAAGGTGCAATACATTAACAACAGTAAAAATCAAAAAAAAAATCGACAGACAGCAAAACAGCTAACTTCGCATTTAATAAGGTCGAGTTGTAGCTTTTACAAAATAAACAAAATCTTTCTAACATATCACTTGTAAACTATACAGTTTACAATTTATCGCATTTTCTTAAATAGAAATATTCAATATTATTACGTTTGTGGCAAAATATTCACTTTCCTATGGGGTTTTGCTTTGGGATTCGCCGTCGATTTCGCCTCAGAAGACGTAGAAGCTTTCAGTTTGAATTTTTCACTTTCCCATTTGCAGTTCCTAAACATTTCATTTTAATAATGATGTCAACAAATTTTTCTGTATGTGCCGCGGTTGTACATTCTGATGTAAAAAAAGTTGTTTTCGTCTCCAAGAAATTCAAAATGTCACTTTTAATTTTTTTTGAAATGTTAGACTCTGTTTTGTGAGTATTAAAACTGTGGGTAAAAATCTTTAAAATGTTATTAACTACGGTAACTAACGATGCCTTTGGTCTTTGTAAATACTTAATGTCTCCTTCTGCACTATAATCTCGAAATAAAATTAGCATTTCGTTATTATCAGTAAGATTGGGATCTTTATCATGTTTTAAATATTCCTTCTTACAGTTTTCGCAATTGGTATCTTTAATTAGTTTATAACAAACATATCCTGCAACGTACGCAACTGAACAAATCTCCAAAGTTTCTATTTTGGAAGCAGATGCTTCAAATGTCATTGATGCTTCAACGTTTGTTTTCGAAGGCTGTTGGAATACAGTATTGGTAGCAGGATCTACTTCTGCGTTACTTATATTTGTGCGATTTTCCATGTTTTCGTCAAGCTTGCAATTGTCAAAAGCATCGGGAATTGCAGCAACTACTACAGAAGATGTAGATGCCTTTGATGCTTCACAATGTGTTTCACAAGACTCCGCACTTATATCGAGATTTTCCACATCCTCGTCAATTTCACAATTGGCAGAATCAACCGCCATTGGTAACCTTATGTTAATAATATTTTGCAAAGCTATGCGCATTTGTTTTATTGATGGAGTAGGATTATAACCCCCCCTGGACCTTATTACAGAAAAGCAGTTTTCAAGGCAATCTTGGTTAAGAAAATTTGTAAGAAGAAATTTACAATTGTTTTTTTGCAAATCTTCCCACAACATTAATATTGAATTAATTGTCCATTGAAAACCGTTTATACAGTGAATGTTATTAGCAAGTTTATCGTTCCTATAAATTTTAAAAGCCTTAAAAAATGGGAGTGCACTTGTAAGAACTTTCAGGGGTTTTCCATTGCACACTGATATGGCACTTCTTATAGGGTTGGCATCATTCACTACTCTACTGTTCAATGCATCAAAAATGTCATTTATGCGCATTAAAAAGTTTGCAGTATCAAGTGCAGTTGAACTTGTTAATTAATTCACCTGTTGCTTGGGCCGTTAAAATTGCAGCTGCAACAGATTTAGAAAAAATCTGTGCGGCATATTTAACTCGCATCTTTTGAAATGTCGTTGGATTCAGCTGAACAAGTGCGGTCTATCAAAACTTGTATAAATCTTTTTACCTGCAATTGTTAAAACTTGATTTTCTTTTGTAACACCTAATAATTTATATGCACTACGATTATTTGAACCCTGATCGCAAACAAGAAATTTTGGAAGAAATGTTAACTTCTGCAAGTGCTCCAAAACATATTCAATAATTTTCTTTAACATGGGAGCTTTCATCGGTCCACAAGATGTAAAATAACATACGGGCATTTTCCAATTCGAAAACATGCCTCGTATCATAAAAACGAGTGCTGAATTAGCTGTTTTGTCAGTTCGCCCAAATAAAGCGTAATCTTCAAAACCTTCAATAATGTCTTCTGTTTTGTTGAAATCTAATTTTCTTTTCAAACAAATCTCATCAAACGTTACAACACAGGTTTTTTCAAATGTGGTCATTGTTTTCGCTTTACAAAATAGTTTTTGCGTTAATGTCGTTTCCATTCCAGCTCTGAATTGTATTACTTGTAACAATGATTGTATAGTTCGTGCTGAGGGAAGAACAAATTTAAGTTTTTGTCGCATAAATCTATAATTACTAGGCGACTTATAAAATAAAGACAATGCCATCTGCTTTTCATTAGTTGTCCAAATGGTTTGAGATTTATGATAGAGTTGCATATTTGTAAAAGTCGAAATCGATTTGTTTTTGTGTCGTAGCAATAATTGTTGATGTGCTGAATGCTTCCGGAATCCAAATGCTTGGCGTTTTAGCCTGAATATCTTGACATTCTTTGCTATTAATTTTTTACGGAGACGTTGCGCTTGCAATTGCAGTTTCTTGCATTTGTCCTTTAACATTAGTTCACAGTTTGTAGGCAATTCTATAATTGTGCTGCTTACAGTAGAGTTTAGAGAATCCGTTTCACTATCCGTACATGGTCGTTTTTCCAGACTGTCAAATGTACCAGCAACACTGCTTCGCTTTCCTGTATACGTTTTCTGAATACCAGATGTAGAAGGCACTGGATCATCGGTAGGACTTTGATACGTTTTTTTTGCCGGAGACGTTGTAACGACATAAGTAGAATCGTTTTCCATTTTTTCTGTTAAGTGTTGAATTTAAAAGTAGAAATAATTTTCAATATTCTAGGTTTTCACAAATGACTACTGTCAACTTTTAAAATTATTAAAGTAAATCATTTATGGAAATATTTGTAGTTAGATATTCTGAATAAAATGCAAAAGAAGCTTTTATTTAAATATTTTAAAAGTTGTGCACAGAATACTTTTTACTTTTTAAAGTAAAAATGTAATATTGAAATAAAATATTACAAGAGTATAAATAGTTATAGGTGAAATGTTCGATTTTTATTTCAGTCGTGAATAAGAATTTATTTGTGCAAAGACGTCTTTTTGCTACCTGTCCGTTGGAGATTGTAACAGTAATTATTTTATAGAATAAATGCCATTTAATTAAAATATACAGATTTTTATTTAGCCTGTATAAAATCGAACATTTCATATGTAACCTATTTTTTTATATCCACTTCCAAATTAGCTTACCTGATTCAATAAATTTTGCTGGAATTGCATGTTTTAGCAAAAGATTTCGTGGACCACTTTTGTAAATGTCTTTTACAGAAAAATGTTTTTCGCATAATATTTTCTGCTTCAAATTAGAAGAATCCATGTGATATATTAAAATATTTCCACAATTCTTTTGCCAGATTTTGCACCTCGGCTTATCTTGTATGGGGAATTTAAAAAAACTTAAACCTTTGCACTTTCTTGTGCTTGTGCACTTCGCGTACGAACACTTATTACCTGATACACCCATTATAATTATTGATAACTTTAGGGGTAAATGAGACGATATTGCTATTGATACCTCGGTAGACAGTGAGAAATCTCGGTGTCTAAATTGATACCGTGCATCAACGCCACCTCTATGTCGATGTCATTTTCTATTACATTCAAACATACAGAGGCTGCGTCTCTTGATATATTCCTTTACTCAATGCTTTCACGAACAAGTTCAAAACAGCTTTTAGCAAGCGCGCACGTGCAAACGTTTAGAGTACCCGGGTACTCTAAAGTAGATACCAGATGTTTAATCTGTGGTAATTTTAATGTGTGGTATCATAGGGATTACTTGTGATTGTAATTATTACGACTACTCCAGTGTTGTCTCCTTTACTACATGCAATATGTGGTATTTTTGTTCATTTTGTTGACAGCACCTTTAAGTGGTAAAAACATTGCCTCATGTATGTCTGCGGCAATGGGAATTCTTGCCAATATTGAACTGGACTCACGTATGTTATTAGGCCAGCAGGACTAACACCGGTCATAAATTTTATTGTTGTTGTGCCTTTATAATGAGAATAACACTTTATTCTACAACATAGTAGTCGGTGTTGTTGTACAGACAGTTCTATACAATCTAAGACGATTCTAACTTTTTGAAAGTCCATAAAACATATTAGCATATTTTTCAAAATTTTATCAGAACTAACAAATGGTATAGCATTTCGTAGAATGCAGGCCAACTTAGGTACAGTACATAAAAAAATGTTTTTACACGTTTGGCCAGACATTCGAAATAAAACAGACAATCTACATAAGGCATATCTAATTTAAGTTTCATAAAAACAAAAAATAATCTATTTAAAACAAAAGATAGATAATCTGTGGATTCGTTTGTCTGTGGTAATCATACATAATAGCGTAACTAATGTGTTAAATAATTGAAATGAATGAATACCAGTCAGACTGTTCAACTGTTTATCTGTCTTTACAAAATCACTCACAGATATTAGCAAACTTGTTTCTACCTGTACGGCACAGTCTTTAGTAACTGGCTTTTCAAAACATTTGCACATTCTTATGTTGTCCGTTTGTATGCCAATTTCTTTATACTTTGGCTCCTGTGCACTGAGAAGAATTAAACATTCGGCAGCTTCAAAATTTGTGTTTTCAAGTCTCAAAGAATTCTGACTGTCGTCACTTATTTCCTCTGTCAGATGGTGGATTGGCTGCTTTTGCAACTGCCTCCCTTTTAACCGCTTAGCCCTTGCATTTTTTATTGCTCCTTTCTTATCTTCATCCACTAATGCTATTGTCGATTGTGGAAGACTTACACTAGGGATTGCTGTAGACAATAAATCCTTTTTGTCAGTCCATAAACCACCACCTAAAGTAAAATGAATTATTGTTCAAATTACCTTTTGTCAAGCAGTAAGTAGGTGCTAATTAATTATTAGTATTTAATTACTACTACAGTAACTAACAAATTTTAGCAATAAAAACATGACTTACCTGAATGTGCAAAATCTTCATTTTTAAAATGTGAACATGAGAACACACTCTCATAGCTTTGGACACCTTTTTCCCCATTTTTAATTTTGCCTCCCACAGCTGCCTTCTGTTTATAACTTTAGTCTCCGCAAAGTCATTCACAATTGTTACTTGTTGCTTTTCGTTTGGGAATGAATGGTATGATAGTTCCGGATTTTATTTCCGGGTGGAAGCACAACCATAAACACAGCAATTAACATGACTGGTGCTACCAGCTATTGTTTAGGTATAGCAAATACCAAACACAAATGATCCACTTAGGTCCCACAAAAGCAATGGAACCGTAACGACTGTAACTATCTACGAAATCACGAAAATTCTTGAGTTAAAACATCAAATACACGGCAACACACAGTAAACAGCTGTAGCATATAGTGCCCGTAACTCGCGTGCAAACACCACAACAGGCACATTTTAATAATACGTTTGTACGCTGTCGTAGTATCGTGAAACGCTGTTTAGGACTTTTGAAAGGGCGCTTTCGCTGTTTATTAAAAGATCGCACGTTGCACTATAAGCCATCAACTGCGGCCCGTATAGTTCTTACATGTGGTGTGCTACATAATATTGCATGCCACTATAGGGTAGAGGACCCCCAACTCATGTGGGATGAAATAGATTTAGAGCCCCTGCCAGTACCCCAGATACAAGAGAGTAGAAATGATCTTCAAGAGCGGAGAAGGGGGCAACAATATAGAGAAGACTATATTAATCAATATTTTTAATATAAAGTTACATCTTATCGATCAATTTTTGAAATAAATCATTGGTTCTAAACTTTTCGGTAATTAAAACATCTATTTTTGCACTCATCTCCTGTATCTGTGTGTTTAAAGTCGTCCCTATGACGGAAAATTGCTTTACAGCTTCAACTGCTTGGTTACCTGTACTACGCTTACGTTTCTTTCCTGAAAGGGTATCATTATATTATGCAAATTATTTTTTACTTGCACACTTACTGGTAGGTGTCGGTTCCGACGTACTACCATAGCTGGTGCTACCTGGGGACATAACGGGGGACTCCACCATCCCAGGTGACTCCGGGTCAGGCAGCAGTTCAGGACCAGCCCTCCATGGCGTGGAGGAACTCCCTATGGAACATGACTGCAAGAACAAGCACATTAGACAGCATTCTCCGGAAAGGATGAGTTTGTTTACTCACGGGCTGGTAATTGTGGTCCTCCAGCACATTGTGTGCTATTGGATGAGGTACCGCTACACCACGTGCGTCATCGGCACTATCCAATGGCACACCATCGGGTCCTTCCAACCCATAAACTGCCGCCTCTGTCAAAAACGCAATGGTGCGCTGCTTCACGATACTCAGCTGCACCTTTGACGCCGGACCGCTTCCCGTTCGCCTGCGGCCCTGTTGGAGGTCCGCGCTTTTCTTTTTGGTTTTATTTTTTAAGTCGGTCCACACCTTCAATATCGGTTAGTATCAAAGCTACATTTATAATATCGTTAATAATTGACTGTATACGTACCCGTTGCCACTTAATACTGTTTTTTGGCGGTCCTCCACACGCATTCAATTGCTCGGCCAAAATCTCCTAAAAGGCTTGCTTTTGTTTGCGCCTTTCTACGCCGAGCAATTTGCCGGTGGCGAATTCGGGATGCTCCTCCATAAAGGAGACCATAACTTCTTTTTGCTCGAGAGAAATTCGCGAGTCGTATTTTTCCATTATTGTGGAAGCAGCTGATTTTTGCACTACAAACGCCGGTAGATGGTAGAATAGGAATGAAGAGGAGGCAAACAGTGTGCACATATATACTGCTGTTTACCAACCTTTAGGGTGCAATACTACCAACACAACATTTATTTGTCACTGGCATTTTTTGACATTTTTTCCACTATCGAAAAAGAGTGACGTCACATGCGACATCGCACTCTTTTAGACTCGAATATTTTCGATAGTGGTTAGAATCGGCCCAATGATTCCCATTAGCTACGTCACAGTCGGTAGTTCATATTTTCTCCGCTGGGGCGTAACGCTTAGTTTGAGACGACAATAAACCAACTTTGGCGTACCTTACTTTCTTTTGTTTATCGATTACTATTTGAAAAAAACCATAGAATTAATTTTAAATATTTATTCATTAATTTGTTTTCAACAATTATAAATTCCAACAATTTAAATAAATAAACAAATTATATTCTCAATAAAAATCAAAATTTAATTAAAATAACAAAAATTTTGCCAATTTTAAATTATACAAAATTAAATTGGCTGCCAAGTTTGTATTTGAAATTCTTCTATATTCATAAGTCTATGGTAATAAGGTCATTAGCTGTTTTTAATTTTGGCTTTTTTTAAACAATTTTAAAGAAAAATTAATAAAACTTACTGGATTTTCTGCTTGCAGCCATTTTTTTCAATTGTTTTACTATAAACAAACTTTGGCGTACCTTACTTTCTTTTGTTTATCGACTACTATTTGAAAAAAACCATAGAATTAATTTTAAATATTTATTAATTAATTTGTTTTCAACAATTATAAATTACAATTTAAATAAATAAACAAATTATATTCTCAATAAAAATCAAAATTTAATTAAAATAACAAAAATTTTGCCAATTTTAAATTACATAAAATTAAATTGTCTGCCAAGTTTGTATTTAAAATTCTTCTATATTCATAAGTCTATGGTAATAAAGTCATTGGCTGTCATAAATTATAATAATAAAATAAAATAGGTTTTTTTTTTGGTAAGTGTTTATAATTATATGGATGTTATTTGGTGTACTGTCCGAAAAAAAAACTGTCGTTAGGTGGAGCAGATGCTATATATAAATTCCTTGGAGATTTTCGTATTGCAATTAGAGGAACCCCCTCTCTTCTAATTGAAACTAATGCTGGTATGCATAGTCGTAGCTCGAGATCGCCCTTGGAAAATATTTTGAGTCGGACTTGAAGCACAGTCTCCGGCAATGTTCGGAAAACCGTTTGCATGCGTGTTTAGCTGATTCCATCGCAAGATTGGACTTCGTTATAATGCTCGGGAATGAAAGCGTTGAACTCTGATCGGCTTTTTTGAGCACAGTCTCCGGTAATGCTCGTGTGCGTTCGTGTTGCCGCAGAATAAGTGTAGTGATTTTGGTTTGGTAAGGTTTGCAAGCATGTTGGCATTTTGACAGACTACAGCGACAGTTCGACTCTTCCATTTCCAAGTGACATTCCCAAGAGGACGCAGTATCGTAATAACAAATAGAAGCGTGTTGCAAAAGTGTTTACACAATGGCAAGTGGTAAGTACGCATATAATTAATGATCTATGTTGATAACTATATATAAAATTGGCATTGTAGGAGATAAATTCACCGAAAATGAAAAACTGTTGTTGGCGTCTCTCGTGGAGACCCACAAACTTGTGGAGAGTAAGAAGACGGACGCCGCAACAGTCCAACAACGGCAAGCGTTGTGGGAGCGCATTGCCAACGAATTTAATTCGCATGGGGCTTTTATTGGAAAGCAAAGAACTGCCGCCCAATTGAAAAAATTATGGAGCAATCTAAAACAACGGTTAGTAACGCCTTTTGTAAAATACATATAGTCTATATACATTACGTTTCAGAACCAGAAAAGCCAATACGGAGCGGAAATATCAAAGGCTGCTAACCGGGGGTGGATCTGAACCGGAAGATAATCCAGACCCCGTGTTAGAGTCTATAAAAGTAGCCGCTCCCCATGCGGATATCTCGTTGGCGTGCAGTTGGGACTCTACGGGCGTGTATGAGTCACCACAACGTGAGTACTTGTTCAGCATGCATGTTATAGATCTGATAACAAGTTATTTACAGGCAAAAGACAACGAAGTGAAGCGTCGTCGTCACATGAAAGTGATAGCCCATGGGGGCTGCCTGGTATGTAATGCTGTACTATGAACAGATACAAATATAGGATTAGGCATTGTAATGGTAAGGTAATATGTTTCTAGGAACTCCTGCGGAGAGGCCCCCAAGGGTTGAGAGGCCGGCGACGCTTATTCGCGACAACACATGGCCGGTTGTAGGTATGTATTTTGGGTAGTCTATAGTACAAAGCAATTAGCATTATTTTATTAGGTGTGCATGCGGAGAGGCGGCATACTGAGGACGGCCCGTCGACGCCGTCCTCAAGCACACGGGAAATCAACATACCGGGCATGGGTATGTACTGTAGACTACGAATGATTATACGAAAATACAATATTCATATTTGTATTTGTAGGTGAAGCAGTTGAGAGAGAAGAAGACGCATTTCGTTCTCCGACGCCATTGGCGAGGGCACGCACCTATTGTAAGATAGCAATAGTATATATGAGGATGTTTATTCATATGTCAGTTGTAGCTCCTCCAGGGCGCAGAGGCGCGTTTGACGCCGAAGCCGAGTTACGCTGCCGCAAACTGGAAGCCAGTATTCATCACCAGGAGCAGGTGCACGCGGTGCGTCTGCAAACGGAAAATGAACTGTTGCGAACGGCAGCATCGGCTCGCCGCACACAGGAGGCCAAGGAGGCTACAGAGGCCGAACGTGTGCGAGAGGCAGCCTCGGCGCGCCGGACCCAGGAGGCCAAGGAGGCTACAGAGGCCGAACTTGGGCGAGCGGCAGCCTCGGCGCGCCGGACCCAGGAGGCAAAGGAGAGATTAGCGGAGTACCAACTGCGAGTCTTCGAGAGGGACAATGTGAGTGCAACAGTAATAATAAAACAGTCTACATTTTAACCGTTGTCTTAATTTTCAGCGCTTGTGATACGTATGAAGACGTACCGGCGAGGTCCCTCCCTCTCAACTGCATAAAATTCGCCTCTAGAGAGGTTACCACAACAATTAAAAAGAAAAACATATATATTAATCAATAGGTATTTTTTTTTTTCGATTGCAACTTCAACATTTATTGTTTTACAGCGTCCTCTTTTTTCGCTATTGATTTCAACTATTCCTATGAGATACTTTGTTTATGGTAATAAGGGGAAATTGTGCTTTTGCAACCTGCTCCAAAATGAAGGAATGACTTGAACATGGGTCTTCATGTGGAAAGTTAGCAGTTGCGATCGAAATATTACATGAAGAGTTCTATTAGCACGACATTGCGCTTTATTCGTATGTCTTTATTCACAATAAAATAGTTGTTTACACAAAGTTACGTATTTTAATTGTATATGTATACGAAACAAAGAAATGCGGTGTAATTTGGCGACTAACAGCGTAGATATTAATGTCTGTTTATCGAATGTATTCACTGTATGGTAATAAGAGGGACATTAGTAAAATAGTTAGGGGTCTGAAGCATGTGTAATCAAGTAGTGGAGCGACGTGTTTTTATTCATACAATGTACCTTCAAAGAGTAAATAGCTGGTCAATAACCATCAAGGATATTTCACGTTAGAACTTATATGCACGTAACTTACTTGTGTTTTTATTGAAGTAAGTTACACTTTTCTACTAGGTTAGGGTATTGACTAAACGCAATAAATTGACTAATACCAACGAATGTCGAATGAATAAATCCACTAATGCACATTAATAGCCTTTATTTAGACGATGAACCTAACACGTATTATTCTTATTCTACAATAATTAATATAAATGATGCAAAGGAAGTAATATTGTGACTGTCAAGCAAATGGAACGATTACCGGTGTGGCAGCAACGGTAACGACATATCGGTTTGATCATTTTTCGCCAGCTTTGAGGCAAAACCTTGGGAGAAATAAGGTAAAAAACTATAAAATGTGTATAGCGTCAAAGGGACGGATAGTAACTAATAACTAAATTGCTAAATAAAAAACACGAGAACGTTCACTATTATTGACAATATGACACTGTTCAAAACAATTAACAGTTTACTTACAATTATGAAACATTACTCCATAAACGCATTACTACTAATTAAAATGTCTATTTATGAAGTGTCTTCTAAAAACTAAACCTATCTGATTCTGAGCAACATTGCCTTGCGGTTCCATTGCTTCATTTTCGTCTGCATTTGCTTCCCACCGATCATGCACCTGCATAGCTATATTATGTAATACGGCACACGCACAGATAATAGTTTGTGATGTTTCAAGCTTGGTTTTCAGCTGCCTCCGTAAACACGGAAACCTGCGCTTCCACACTCCAAACACTCTTTCGACTATATTTCGGGTGCGTATATGGGCCCTGTTTTACCTTTCTTCCCGCACATTACCTATAATTGAGTCAAAGAGTTATTACTGCATGCCAAGTCCTACTTATATGTTGAGTACACACCTGGGCGAATGACAGGAGTTAGCAAATATGTGCGACACGTATAACCATTATCGCCTAACAATAAACCACCTAGCCGACCCTGTTCACATTGCACGCGTAATGCGCTGCGGTCAAAAATCAGGCTATCATGTGCGGAGCCTGGATGTCGCACAACAACATCCAATATTCGCATATGTGGATCTACAGCAACCTAAAAACATAACAAGTATAAACACATCAAACATGTCACTTTGAACGAGTATTATTACTTGAACGTTTAGCGAAAAAAAACCCTTTCGGTTGCGAAAGACTTCTGCATTTTCGCCTCCTGGACTTGCAATAGCAATATGGGTACAGTCCACACAGCCAGCCACACCTGGAAAGCCAGCGATAGCGTGAAATCTCCGAATATTGCTGCGCTGCTCTGCTACGTTTTGTGGCAATTTCACATACTGACCCAATTGCGCCGCAATATTTTCCGATACTCGTTTTATCATGCGTGAAACCGTCGGCTGGCTAATACCACGTAGATCACCGGACACCATCTATCAACACATATAATAGTAATTGTTAGAGTTATTATTATTAGGATTTCCTCTTTCCCCTTTTACCTGAAAATTGCCAGTTGCATAGAAGCGTAAACAGGTTAATAATTGAATTATAGGTGCAATCGGCAACCCCCTGGAGTTTGGTGTACGCAATGGTATGTCTACGAGCGGCAATAACACATTCACTACATTGTCTTTGGTAAAGCGGTAGCGTCGCTTAAATTCAACATTGGAAAAAAATTCCAATGGATTTGCAGCATCCCGCACATAGCGTTTTGGCACTCTCATGTTATGTTCATTGTCTAATAAGTCGAACATCTCCACAAACTCGTCCAACATTTCAATATTCATTGTTATTACATATGCCACATAACCCTATTTCAGTATTTTCAAACGTCAAACATTGACATAACCTGCAAATGGCGTCTCAAGACAAGTAGTACCCTTGCTTGAGTCCGACTTGCGACGGACCCACTGCGCGTGCTCATAAACCAAAACTCGCCCTTATTAACACCGTAATTTGATATTTACATCTCAAGATTTGTCTATGAAATGCAGCTTGCTCGAGACCGATCTCAGCCTCAAGATTTGAATATCATATTTCACACGAGCATTGCCGAAGAGACGGAATCAGCGATAAATCGATTTCCAAACGCATACCAACGCTTTTCCGAAGATTACCGGAGACTTTGCTTGAGTCCGACTCAACCAAGATACGACTATGAATACGGGCATAAATCTCCATCATCATCGCCACTGTCTGTGTAAATATTATGTCTTGGCGGAGGACAATATACTATTCCTTCTGGTGGTGCTCTAGAAGGTCCAGCTATTTGTGAAGTATGAAGATTTGGATTTGTTATTCTTTTTTGGAAAGAATTTGAATTTTTTTTATCTATATAAATAAAAAAACAAAAAAGAATAAATAATTTCTTAATTTTTTAATCAAATTGTTTTTTTGTTTCATAAATATTATCGCATAATTTTTTTCTTTATAATACGATTAAAACATTTTTGTTTTAATATTAAAAATAATTACGTAAAAATTAAATTGATATATTGTTTATAATAATAGTTATTATGCATTTATTACCTTTGTTTGCAACACCGTTATCTGCTGCGGTAGAGGTACATACTCTATTCCTTCTAATATAGCTGGTTTCTTAGAAGAACCTGGATTTTGAGAGGTATGTAATCTTTTATTAGACGCTTCTCTACCTATATGAAAAAAATCATATCTCAATATTAATATAAATATTATTGATTTAATAATTCAAAGGTTCTCTTAATTACCAACAGTTTCCAATGATACATTTTCCTCTAACGTCGCAGAGATCGGCGATATAACATCTGCAGCTGCTGTTGATGCTGGCTCTATAGTAGAAAAACATAAAAATATAAAAACATTCAAAGCTTCAACTTATCTTTTTTATTTTTCGAATTTTTTCCCTTTTTCGCTTTAGTAAAACGGAATTTTCTTGGCATTTTCTTGAATAAAAATGATTAATATTCATATAGTAAATCTAACATTATATTATTATTAGTAGATGATGAATCAACATTTTTAGAAAGCTATTTTTATAGAAATTAGATGAAAATTGCTTAATTCATCAATTATTTGAAGATGATGGTTTTGAAAATACTCTGTTATATGGGTCAGGTTGGAAAATGCTATTTCAATGTCATTCTGATGGTGTTTAAGCACTCCTTTCATGTCTTCGATGTAATTTGATAAAGAGGCTGACTGAACTTTTAGATCATCAATGTCAGATGTTAATGCAACCTCTCCTATTTTTTGATAAATCCATTCCATGAATGGCAACACTCTATGTTCCAAGCTTCGTTTGACCCCAGTTACAGTTGGACGGATATTATTTCGAAGTAAGTTGTCTAACAAACTATATAGGGATACAAGTCTAGTTTTAGGAAAGTCTTAAGTCATAGGATCAATTGGGGGATTTTTGATCTTAACAAGTGTTACCCTTAATTGGGAAGTAAGGTCTTCTTCTCGTTGATTTGAGCACCAGTTGAGACCTTCATTGGTGTCAAGGAACTTATCAGTAAGCTAATGATTGAGAAAACGAGAATTTCAACCATTATACTCATGATTTTACAAAAGAATTCAAATCAACCGTAAAAAAATCTTAAATTAATATTCCTTTATTTACATTATGGTGTAATGGAATTCCGATAGGGAACACAACCGTGAATGCGTGTGGTGTTTGCTGCTCGGTGAATTATTACGATTTCTTGGTCTTTGATAATAATTGGCTGTGTGCCATTTTTCCAACTCTACAAGTCGCCGAAGTAACTGAAGCGGGCCAGCGTTTCTTGTAGGTTGGTGACTGAATTAAGTAGGGAACCAACAATAACTACAGTGACGACGCCTGTAAGTAAGGTTGCAAGGACTGGCCGATTGGCGGATATTAAAACAAATGAACAAGTATAGAGAGAGGGCTCTCAGCGCGGCAACCAAGAGCGAAATGAAAGAAAGGAATAGAAAGAGAGGGAAGAGAAGTGTGATAGTAGAGGGGGGTGGAGAAGCAAGGGAAATATTCTCGCGGTTGAAGAAAACGGTAAGATCGCCGAAAGGGGATAAGAGAAGAGAACGAAGGCGTGAGAGAGCAATTTTGCCTATTATAACCCGGGCTAGACTTATTCAGTCAGGTTGTCGGGGTGGTCGGATCGCTCTATTACGGAAAGCAGGGAACTGTAATCTCCATATAGGGGGTGGTTTTCGAGGTATTTCATCAATTCCTAATGCATTGCAATATCTGCGTAGGGATGGGCTCATCGTTGGAGTGAAGCCCATTTGTAGTTGATTACTGATGATATCATAGAATTCTTCATGTACTCCAAATGTAGCGAGGAGAAGACCTGAAGTTCTAGTTGCATATTCATCAAAACTTTTGTCTGGATATTCTGGGTAGCGAAGAGAAGCCCAAAATTCGTGCTCTGGTTTGTTAGGGATACCGTTAGATATCTTATAACCAAGAAATTTTACATTACTTAGGTTTGTTTCAACTTGTGTTTTCTCAACATTGACAATCATACCTAAGAGTTCAACATATTTAGCGAACATATTTAGATCAACAGACTTATTCAGTCTAACTAAACTGTCATCACCAAGGACGATGATATCCTCGGGTACGCAGCCGCACTTCTTCAGTGCATAGACAGTCACAATCCAATTAACGATACTATCAATAATTTGAGTGAAGTAACTGCCGCTAGCTACGCCGCTAGATTTTCTGTATCTTTCACCGTTTGAAAGGCGAATAGGTGTTCGTATAAAGTAGTCAATGAGATACTTCCAAGCTTTGTAGAGCCCGTCAATATCAGGAATTCCGCTATCACGATAACGTGTGAAGTCAATATTCAGTGTTAAGATTTGAAATGCGATAGTAATCAACCAGGATGGAATTGTCTTGTCAAAGCTCTTGAAGTCGGAGCTTAAGTAAGGACCAGAAATACCAAATCTGCTAAGCAATTGAGGGGACTAGGGGAGGACAATAAGGAGATAAAGTCGCAAGTGACAGAGGAATTAGAAAAAATAAGAGAAGAATTAAAGAGGAAGGAGGAGCAGTGGGAGGGGGAAAAGAAGGAGATGACGGAAAAAATAATGCAAATAGAAGAAGATAGGATGGAGCTGGAAGAGAGAAGAAAAAGAAGCCCTGCTTTTTTTGTTAAGCGGAGTTAACAGTCTAACTTTAGACAACGTAAGATACTTAGAAGATGTTGCTAATAATGTTGAGACTTTCACGTCTGCAGTTTCCGTTGGTTCATCAATGGCTTGTTCTTTTGTTTCACTTCTGCCGTCCTGAGTCTCCGCATGGTTTTAGAGAGAACTTGCTATTATCTTTATTTTTTCATATGTATGGTCGCGGTCGAACACCTAATGGGGTTTTTGCTGAGAAGGGCCCGCATCTTCTTCTACCATTGCATATGTGTGGTCTTGTGCAAGCCAAAGTAGGATTGCATAAAGCTGCAAAAGTAAAACTATTCAGTATCAAAACATGTGCCTGTAATTATTACGACTACTCCAGTGTTTCTTCTTTACTACATGCAATATGTGGTATTTTTGTTCATTTTGTTGACAGCACCTAGTCTAAGTGCTAAAAAAATTGCCTCATGAATGCCTGCGGCAAAAGGAATTCTTGTCAACATTTTTTGTAATGTTATTCTAGACGGCAACAACAAAATCAAGCACAAAAATCGGTACGCCGAAGGGTTTAATTTATACAGGCCCAATCCTAGAATTTTGTTTTCTAAATCATTTCTGCGTGCCTGATTTTTTTTTCCGATTGCTGCAATTTGGTTTTGGCAAAAATGTTTTGCAATAGAAGTCATGTTGGAAAAAACGTTCATTAATGCCTGCGGCAAATGGAATTCTTGCCAACATTTTTTGTAATGTTATTTTAGACGGCAACAACAAAATCAACACATTTGCTGCAATTTGGTTTTGGCAAAAATGTCTTGCAATAGAACTCATGTTGGAAAAAACGTTTTGAGTACAACAACGCTCAACTGCTTTTATTATTGTCTTCAAACTTAGCTTTTGTTAAGCGGGCAATCTTTCTTTTTAATGGCGTGGCTGCATGGTAAAAATACTGTGCACCTGGAGTTAACCGACTTTAACATTCTAACTTGAGTCAAGGTAAGAGGCTTAGAAGATGTTACTAATAACGTTGAGACTTTCACATCTGCGGTCCTGAGTCTCGGCATGGATTTGGACAGGGTAACTTGCTATTATCTTCATCTTTGCAAATGTATGGTCGCCATGGCCGCAGTCGAACACAGAAGAGAATATTTGCTGAGAAAGGCCCGCATCTTCCTCTACCATTCCATATGTGTGGTCTTGTGCAAGTCAAAGTAGGATTGCATAAAGCATGTTTTTCAAGCAAGCCACTTTGATCAAATATAGCTCGGTCTGATACTCTTCCACCATACGCAGTCCTCACGTAGGTCGATCGAACACCACCAGGGGGTCGATTCTGTACCTTGTTAGAATATATTCTCAACGAAAAGTAATGACGTCAGACGAAAAGTGGGAGGAAGCGTACAATATTCAAATTTTGGAGGAAAATAGGGACTTGTTGTGTATGTACGGCTAATTTCAAAAAAAACTGATACGACTCTTAAAGCACGTTTTTTAAATATTTGAGCAGTGTATTCTAGGGCACCAGTCGCCGTCACTGTCAAATTAAAAAACTTGTCAGAATTGTCGATTAGAAACAAATAACCGCGCAAAAATAATAATCTTTAAATGGCTCCGCACACGAACAAAGAGCTAAAAGCAAGAATTGTATCAGTTTTTTTTGAAATTAGCCGTACGTAGGGGAAAATAGTGTTTTATTAAAAATTATTTCCATTGTTTGTTCGAAACCCATGCATACCAATTGTCATGTTCTAAATACTCTTGGTTCTTGAGATTTTTCTAACAGACGACCCATCTGTTGCACCCTGTATACCTATGTTTATGTCATTAAAATCAACTTACGGGGTGGCACTAGTGCCAGAAAGTCCTGCAACATCAAACTCTATTTGATGCAACAAACTGCCTGAAGCGGATGTGTGTTTATCAATACAAACAGCATTTGACTCTGTGTTGAATTTCTGGAAAAAATAAGTCTATAAAGTTTTATACATTAATACATATCAAAAGTCGTCGCTGAAGTCTATTAAAATCCTTCCTGTTTAGCAAATGATTTCTCTCAAGTTTGAGTTGGTTTGGTTGTCTTGCATCTATCCGTTGCAATCCTGTCCGTTGGAATACCACATCTCAATTTCTTCACAATCTCTTCTTTTTCTATGTGAGTTAAGTGTTGCGCTCGTACTTCCTCTTTATGGCCAAAATGTGTTTTTTGGTAAGTTACTGTAACTTCACCTATAGATAAAAAATTCTTAATATCAAATGTCATCTATTTTATGTCACTACTTATTATCATTGGCAAACAATCTTACTATCAATTGTGATGGGCAGACACCACACATTTTAACTGTTCCTCCTGATTCTTCTGTTCTCTTGGTGTAAAGTTTTTGATATCCTTTTAACATAAGTAAGAATAAAAAGCAAGAAACATTTTTCATATTTACCAATACCTTTCATATCACTTCTGTTGCAATTGTACTTCTTTTGTTTGTTATTTTGTTTCTGTATAGTCCTTCCCGTTGCATATTTGCTACTAATTCTCTCCAATTGCATCCATTCTTCAAATTGATCCCTGTTGGAAAAAGAAAATACCGATTTTTGTAAACTTACCATGTGATTGATGCTTTTCAATGTGGTTGTTTAGATCTAAGTTGTCTGTTGTTTAAAAGTGTCTAATAAAAGTTCTCTACAATCTTCGCTTGGACATAAAATGTGCCTTTTCTTCTCGACTGCTTGAGTACCTATTGCTTGCTGGTGGATTTTTCTTACATGCCTATTCCTTGAAGAAGTTGTACCAAACCGTTTGCCACAATGCAGACATCGCAGCCTGCGATAAATCCATACCTGTTTCAACCTACAACTTACAAATATTGAAATAAAATTATAAACAATATCCACAACAAAACACTGTTTTGTTCTAACGAACATAGTTTAAAAGTTATCTAAAATAAATAATAGTTTAGGAAGAAATAAATTCTAATAAATCGTAATAATAGCTGTATGAAAATTTCTATCAAGCTACCTGGGTAAAAAAATATAACAACTGCAACAGCAAAAAATAGCGCGAAAGCTTAGAATTGACAAGCAGGTGACCAAATCTAGTGACTTTTTATTTTCCCTCCCTAAAAGTTTTATTGGCAATGCGGAGGCACCTGCGCTATTTAGGCCCGGTATTTCAATCGAGGGTTAACCCAAAAAAATTGGTTTAATCTTTTTATTTTATGTATTTTATACGCTGTGAGAAATTATCTGCTGACACCACTTGCTTCTCCACAGGCAAGAGGAGAAATGCGGTATAATGAAGCGCAAATTCGCACAAGAAACAGAGTTGAGTGTTCGTATGGTATATGGAAGAGACGATGGCCAATACTAAGCAATGGTATAAACGTAGAACTCAATAAAGTACAGTGGATTCTTGTTGCTACCGCAGTTCTTCACAATTTGGCGGTTGACAACAACGAAATAAATCATCCTACTTTAACAGCAGAAGAAGAAATTGCATTCAATAATGTGAACAATGTTCCAGGGGAAAACTACGCAAATAATAATTTTAATAGAAAAGTGTAATGTTTGTTTACACTGTAAATGTTTACAGTGTAATAAAAATATTACACTGTAATGCTGTACTTGATTTGCATTTTAGCATAGTTGGGGTGTAGTCTCCCCAATCTTCTCGGGATTTGGGCGTTTTGCGCTCACCTAAAATTAACATTAGTTATAGATAAAAAGAAATATATAAAATCTAATCTTTAGAATATTACCTTTTTCAACCTGTGTTAATTGCGGCACATCAAAATCTACCACCACATTCTCAATTGGCTCCTTGGCCGCTTCACTACTTTCTGAAACAAATTCAATGTACAAAGCGATTTAATAACACATTGTTAATTACCACTTGGCTCCTCGATATCGAAACCATCAGGGCAAAAGAAATCATCATCAGTGTCCTGGAATTCGACTGGAACTGATATTTCTGGCATTAATCAAATTATAATTATTAAATATTGTATCATCTCGTATACTTACCTGGGGGTGGAGCATCGTTATCGCAAGCAGCGGGCATGCCGGCACTCTTTCCCTCAAAGTAGCATGCACCATTGCATCCGCAGATGTAATCATGCTTGGGGGACGAGGTCCACCTCCAGTTCGCCGAATATATCGCCTGTTGTAATAGAGTACGAAATCAAATACTTAATTATTTTGAGAATTTGTAAACTAGGAATTTATTAAATTTTTATGCGCATGTTATGTTCTTCTTCTTCGTGCCTCAACTTTTGTTGGTGCAGGTCCTCCATGTGACGCAGCGTAGTTTTGTTGGACTGGCGTCTGGAGACAGTCAAGTCATTCATTTATTCAAAATTATTACTGTTACATTTTGTTTAACCTATGTAAGCTTAATACTAATTACAATATGTGTGCTGGTGTAGCGTTTTCGCTATTTCAGCACAGGAGATGTATAATACTTAATGTATAGTTACAAAAAAAGAAGTTCTTAATTATGATTACATTATGTTTGGCAAACTACGTTGTTGTTTAGGACAATGGAGTGGTTGGTGTTGTGGGAATTCAAGGATCTGAGATTGGGTTGTTGTGGTTGGTTGGTGTTTGTGGGTGGGTGGAGCTAAGTGTTTGTTTATCGGTAGATGTGTGGGATATGTGGGATGGGCTTGGGTTGAGTTTAATTGGATTGAGTTTGGTTTGAATTTTAGTTTATCGTAGGATTAAGGGAGTGTTATCAATTAGCTCAATAAGGTCGTCTGGGAGTTGGTCATATGCTGATGATAAGATAGATGTAGGAATATGCTTGCGTTTCCGCTTGGGAAAGGATTTCAAATGATAGTTTTTTTCGGGGTGCTTATGCGATGTTAGGAGGGTTTGTTTTGCAATAGGATTATTATTGTTGTTAATTCTTCTGAGGGTATATTTTTGTGTTAGCATTGTTAGTCTGTCGGTTATAGGAGTCGCTTTTGTTAGCTGGTAAATTTGATTGGAAGGGTGTTTGTAATGCAGATGTTGGGATCTGCGAAGGATTGCTCTTTCGCAAGAGGTTAATCTGGATAATTGTTTATTAGTCAGGGTAGAGTAAATACAGGCTCTGTATTCTATGATAGGTCGGATGTAGGTTTTATAGGTGTGTAGGAGAGTTTTGGGATTGCAATTATGAAAATGACCAGCAATTATTTTTAGTAGATTTGACCTGTTTCTCACTTTTTTTAGAGTGGTCTCCAGGTCAGAGGATAGGGATCCGGTTTTATTAAAAGTAATGCCGAGGTAGGTAACTTCTTTGACATTTGGGATAGGAATGTTGTTTATATGGAGAGGTCTACATGGATTTTTTTGAGCTTATGTGTTTGGGGATGTGTTATTTTAAGGAATTGGGATTTATTGGGGTGGATGGAAATCCTCCACTTATTTGGCCATTTAGCAATGTCGTCCAGGTGTTGTTGAATTGCTCTTCCTGCATGAGTTGGCTTCCTGTGGCTGCTTCATATTGCGGTGTCGTCTGCAAAAAGTCTTGTTTTTGTCCTCGTTGTATCTGAAACAGGTAAGTCACGGCAGTATACAAGGTATAATAAGGGGGAAAGTGCCGAGCCCTGCGGCACTCCCGCTTGAGGAGAAAAGGGTCGGGATAGGGAATTTTTAACTCTGACTTTGTGTTGACGGTTTTTTAGAAAACTGTGGATTAGGAATATGAATGAGGAGTGGATTTGAAGATCAATTAATTTCTGGATTAGACCATTATGCCACACCTTGTCAAATGCCCTCTCTATGTCTGGAAAGACAGCAATTGAGCATTCACCAAGGTTTGTGTGCCGGGTTGTGTCTGTCTGGAGTTCTATTACTGGGTTCATTGTGGAATGGTTTTGACGGAATCCAAACTGTTGAGGTGGGATTAAATTGTTAGATTCCAGGAATTCTTTTAGTCGGGAAGTGATAATTCTTTCAAATACTTTAGCGATTGTGTTAATGAGGGAAATGGGCCTGTAGGAGTTTGGGTTATGAGGATCTTTCCCTGGTTTAAGAATGATTATAATTAATGCTTCTTTCCAGGGTTGAGGAAAGTAGGAGGCCTTTAAGCAATTATTAAAATTATTTGTCAAAGCTTGGGTTTTATTAGGTGGGAGATTTTGTAGTAGGATCGGTTTAATTTGGTCGGGACCCGCTGATTTCCGCTTTTTCATACGGGATATTATTGATTGGGTTTCATTGGTAGTGATTGGGTGTAAAAGTGGGTCATTTTCAGGAATTGTTATGTTTAGGATGTTGTGGAGGTTTTGTACATAGTTAATATGGTTATTAGTATTTGCAAAGAAATTATTATCAAAGGTGGGTTTGTTAGGTATTTGGTGTATTTCAGCTAAGGTTTCGGCGAAGCAATTGGCTTTCATTTCATGATCAATAATGTGGGAGTTGTTTATTGAGAGGTGGTAGTTCGGTTGGGATTTTTGTCCAGTCATAGACTTGAATTTTGACCAGAAGGCTTTCCCATCTCTTTAATCCAGTTCTCAGCAAGCCTCTGCCCATTTGTCTTGTCTATATGCGTTAATGTCTCTCCTGATTTTAGCGTTTAATCTATTGAATAATGTTTTAATGTCGGGATCATGACTTATTATAAACTGTCTATAAATTTTTCTTTTTTCTTTTATTAATTTAATAATTCTATTTGGCAAAGGGTAGTTATTATTTTTTAAAGTTTTAGTTGGAACATGTTTATTTTTAGCATTTAATATTAATTTTGCGAATTTTTCGGAGTCGATTTGGTTTTTATTTGTTGATGGATTTATCAATAACGGTTGTGACTGAAGGTCCTGTGAAAAATTGTTCCAATTAGTTTTATTGTATAGATCGACAATACGCTCTGAGTTTGTTGGATATTGAAGGATAGTGTGGCTGTTATTGGGAGGTGATCTGATGTGATTGTCGTTCCTATTGTAGAGTTTCCGCTACAATAGGGGGTTAGTGTATTGGATCCGAGGATGTGATCAATTATAGAGCAGCCTGCTCCGCCTATGAAAGTGGGATCTGTGTTATAAAGTCTAGTAAATGGAAAATTGTCAAGGCTGTCCATTAATTGTCTTCCTCTAGGGTTTGTGGCATAATCGCCAAAAAGAGTGCTTCTGGCATTGAAGTCTCCAATGACGATTGTATGCCTGAAGTTTGTAATGTATGTAAAAAGGTCAATTGGGATAAACGACTGGCAATGGATATAAACTGAGAAAATTACTATTGTTATATTATCTAAAAAAACATTGACAGCTACAACTTCGTGATTGATTAGATTTATTGGTAGAATATGAGGTGTGCAAGCAATATTTTCATTAACCAAAATAGCAACACCTTTAGTGTTATCTGGCCTGTGCATAAAAGAGTTAAAATTTTTAATTTTAATTGGCGTGTGTCTATTAATATCTGAAATTACAATAATTTGTATTTTATCGGTTTTAATGTGATTTTTAAGTGCATTGAGTTTTCTATCAATACTATTTGCATTAATTGCTGAAATTCTCAGTTCGGGAGAAACGGGTAGAGGGGTAAGGGGATTGAGGAGTAGCTCGGGAATAGGAAAAGGATAGGATGGTGAGCTAATGAAGTAACCTGACTTTAATCAAAGGACAAGTGTACTCTATTTCCGGAGTATGAAGTTTTGATTGTTTGGTTAAAAATGGCTTTATAAGCCCGGAAAATGGTTGATTGGATATTTGCCTTTTCCTTAGGGAAGAGGTCAAATAGGATTTTAGTGAAGAGAGCTATTACAGCTCTCGCACTAATTTGGGGCTCTTCTTCCAGCATTGATTCTGGATTGAGAAAATCTGAGGGGGCGTTGTCGATTTTGATTGGTTGTGCGGGGACGTCTGGGGCTTTTTGAGCCTCTTTGAATTTCTCACAAGAGCGAGACCAGGCTGGATGTGATTCTTGGCAAATTGGATTGCTTGCCGTGGGGCATTTGTTTGGGGGATGTTGATTGGGGCATGTGGGGCATGTATGAATTTTTTTGTCACATGATGTGGAGCTGTGACCGAACTCGAAGCACTTAGTGCATTGGAGGGGTATTGGTTTGGGTGGGTGAGAAGCCTCGACTTGATGAATTCGTCCGAATAATCGGACTCCTTCAATCAAGATTGAGTTTAGTGCCTGTTTGGATTCTGTTAGAATTCGGACCAGGCGGGTGGGTTGATTTGTTGCTTTCGCTATAATGCGCCAAGCTTCTTTGATATCTGGATTTGAGAATTCTTGCAATTCAGCAAGAATCTCTTCATTAGAAAGTGAGATATCGACAGATTTGATAACTGCCGAGAAGGTTGGTTTCCTATTGGTTGCCTGGGTTTGAGATGTGGGCGGGGCTTGTTTGGGGTGGATTTCGGTTACCGTAATTATACGGCTTTTTAGAATCACATTTAGTTGATGAGCGAATTTTTTTATTTTCGAGAGGAGCTTGGGTAATGAGGAATGCGGAGCAATTTGCGTTTAGGATTATTTGTTCTAGTTGTTTTACCTTAATTTCGGTAATTAAGGTAATATAAAGTGATTTTTGGGTTGCGGATGGGGGTAGGTTTTTTATGGAATATTTGAAGCTCGGTGGTTGTGCTTTGGGGGTTATTTCAATGTTTGGTTTATTAGGAACGGTCTTACCGAATCCCTGCTTGTTGTTGGCGGCGGTGGTGGTTTTGGGGATTACTCCGGTTGGTGTGGTTTTCGATGCGCTTGGAGGGCTTTTAGGCCTATCCAATGCACTTTGTGTTGTGGAGATTTGCCTCCTGAGTTGTGGGGTAGGTGTCGGTGGTTTGGTTATTATTCCGTCTTGGTCGGTGATGGGCCGGTATCTTTTCCGCGTCCTTGTATTATGAGCCGGTGGCTCAGAAGGCGGGGGTGGCTTATTAGCCATTTCTTGAGAATGGTTTTTTTCCTTATTGATTTATTTTAAATTTAATTTCTTTGTTTAGAAAGGATCGATAACTCGATCAGTAACAAAAGTTACTAGTAAATTTAACACTGCTTTCGCACTTTAAACACTATAATTCTTTTTTTATTATTTCTTTGTTGCCGGCGATCTATGAGTGGTCTCCCAAGCACAGATCTAACACAACTGTCTGGAGTCTGGAGACACAGAACACTCAATTTAAATAGAAATGAAAGTTCCTAAGTAATAGTTGGCAACAAAAAACACCAACAAAGCGACACACGGTGGCTAGCTGTTAGATTCGGAACTAACATAGCTTAACTCATCACCAAATGTACAGATTACATTTTAATTGGTTTGCGGCACGACTAAATCGTGGCTATATAGATTTCTATATTTTCAACTTTTGAAGATTTTTTGATGTACATGTAATATTTGCCTTATTACAACAAAACATTACAATAAACATATTATTATATTTACTGTAATGTTTTATCAAATCTGGCAAATATTAACAATACATCATAAAAAATAATAAACGAAAATGAAAACTTCAAAAACATGAATTTGACAAGTGAAAAAATTGTGTTTATTCACAATACAATTTCAGCAGTATAAAAATGGTCAAGTACTTCAGGTACAATATGACTTATATTTTTGAAAATTTACTATTGAGTATTTTTGACTGGCTGATATTTACTCATTTGCTCAAAAACCTCAACAAATAACTTTCAATCACAATTGCTTACATAAATTAATTATTACTTATAGATACACTTTAATAGAAACTACTATTATTAATAATGTACTACACAAACAAGATCCTGGAATTAACTAACAGCATTAAAATAACATTAACTTTCTTTATAACATTTTAGTATGTAGAAACAAAATAAATATATAAACCAATTATATCAAAAATTAATAAAAAATCAGAACATGCAGCTTTAAGAATTAATATTACTAAAAGATATTAATTAGCACATTATCAATTATAAGTAGACAACAAAATTGAATATAAAAAAAACAACGAAACTTGTGTTGCGTTTTGTTACACATCTCATAATTATGTTATAGATTAAATGAGATGATATCAAGCCTCTTCACCACGACAAGGTAGCAACACTTGAAGAGGAAAGCGAAAGCCCCAGCATAAAAGCATAGAACAATAGCAAAAAGCATAAAACAGCAGCAAAAAAAAAATTAGAAATTTGTAATAAATATAACAATAAACTTAATATAAAACTCTTAAAGAAAATAAAATTTAAACTAATACTAAATATAACAAATAACTTAACATAAAATTCTTCAAAAAAAAACTTAAAACTATGATAAATATAAAATATGTAATACTTTAAATAAACTATATAAAAACAAAACGCCCGAAAAACAAAAAAAAAAATAAAGGAACATGCAATTTTCATCCTAATTTGAAACGCTTAACCTTTCTAGTGTGTCCTTCTGAAAATAGAGCATGCTGATGCTTGTCCTTACAATATTTATAAATAAAAAATGTTACACTTTTTTCCAAAATAAAACTGTTGCAATGATGTTCTTTGCAATCATTTTTATTTAAATCAAAATGTTGCTTAAACAACTGCTTGAAATTGTCTTCCAAATTTCTTCGAAATCCATTTTCTTCAAGAAAGTTGGATAAGCAATCATAAATATTTTGGATGAAAAGCATAACATTATCGCTGACGTACTTGAGCCGCTGTTTATCATCTATTTCCTTGAAAGAAGTGAACAGATGGCGCTCTGTAATTTCGCGTGAAAAAAGAAGTGATTGACAAACATCACAATTTGAAACATCAATGTTTGTCAACATCCAACCGCCAACATAAGCCACGCCTTGACTTTCTTCTAAAGTAATGTCCTCAGAAATTTTGAAATCGGATGCAATTGATGGTTCTTCTTGTAACATTGAATTATCTTCAGAAAGATCTACACCTTGCATAAAGCTTCTCAAATCATGCAGCGGCGAAAACAAATCATCCTCAACATTTTTCCAAATTTTGTGCTGACACAGCAAATTTATTAACAACAACAGTTTTTAAAGCTGCTGAAAATTGGTGACAGGTTGGATTGGTGTTCGCAGCTCCATGTTGCCTAATGGCAGAGAACAAATTTTCAATAGGATCTTGGTTAAAAGATCTCATTGATAAATATGCAAAACCTTCTACTTCTTTTAACCTTCCCCAAAGAAAAATTATTGATTTAATGGTTGTTTGCCAACCCTGCAAAAATGAAAATCTATTTGTGACATCTTTTTGAGTTACGCGATTAATAATTTTCCAATGGCTCATTTCTGCCAATAAGTTTGTCCAAAATTGTAGATGTGGCCCATCTGCCGACAAAGCGCGTCTGAATTGTTTATAATCATGTGTGGAATAATTATAACTATTCAAAGAATCAAAAAGCGAATCTATTTTTTCAATGAACTCCGACGTGTAGATTGCAGATGAAGGCAGCTTCTTCTTCTTCTTCTCACACCATCTCTCTTCGAAGGTTGGTGATCCAAATAGCCATCATTGTTTTTAGACACTGCTGCACGGAAGATTCCAATTGATGTGCAACCGAACCATCGACGTAGATCTTTCAGCCACGAGTTCTGCCGCCTTCCGATGATCGTTATATATGTGCAGCTTTGTCTTTATTAGTTTCGCGTCCTATGGTAGATGACGGGGGGATTATTCTTAGCACCCTCTCTTCACTTAAGAGGTGCCCCGGACTGAGGGCCGTGTTTACGTTTTCATCTGCCATTTGGATATTTGGATATTTTGGAATGATATAGTATAGTAGAAGTTCCGTTTTCTTTCTATACTGCAGTACGAAAGCCGTTGAGACTGTTCCAGTTGTGTCTTTCGCTAATTTGCGGGTAGCAGAGCGTGGTTTCGAACCATGGACCTCTGGGTTATGGGCCCAGCATGCTTCCACTGCGCTAGTGAAGCCCGAAGGCAGCCGCTACAGATCTACTAAGCTGGGCAGCAGCAACCTTCACTTTCATTTTCACGTAGGAATCTTTGAAATTAAAATATGAATTTTTCAATTTTGGAAGTAATTTAAATTTGTTGGTTTGGTCAAACTCATAAGCAGAAACAATGTGATTAAAATCAGCATTTTTGCCAAGACCAAATTGAATGAATGACGGAATCATTGCATTTCGCGTATTTTTCAAAAGATGCGGCACGTCAAAAATGGTCACAATCGGTTGATTATTTACAAGAAAATAAAAAGTACTTTTTTGAGATCTAGCACATAATTCACGCAAAGCTGCACCATTAGTTGCACCTTGATCGCAAACAGTAGCAACAACAGTGAGACCAATGTTTTGCAGTTGCTGAATTATTTCCTCGATCAACGCTTTTAAATGCAATGATTTAACGGTATGCGAGGTAAAATAATAAGCAACAACCTGCTTGAATTGCTTCCGGATACCGCGTATCATGAAAACAAGAGCATGATTAGCTCTGTTACGGCAACGACCGTGGGAGCCTAAATCTTCAAAACCACTAATGTATTGTTTGGCTTTTTCGTAATAAAGACCTTTCGAAAGGAACATTTCGTCAAAAAACAGGCAACAATATCGATCGGAACACTTCATTTCTAAAACTTGAGATTTTAAAACGTTCAAGATCGCGGCATTAATGCCTGTTTCAAACGGAATTTTTGACAAAATGTCTTTCAAGGATCGGATAGAAGGCAAAAGAAAATTCAATTGCAAATATCTGTATAAACGAGGACTTCGTTTGAAGATAGATATTTACAGAGATAAAGCAAAAGCTTTATCTTAAGTCCACCGCCTCGCGAACGATTTGCGGTTGATATTTCTCAATTGAGAATGAATAAAATTTTTTGTCACGTTATTTAAATTTTCAAGAACGAAATCAAATTTTCCCGAATTAAAGTCGTTTACAATAGCTTTTACTTTTGCCTTTTCCTTTGCATGAGCAATGGTAAGCTTTGACAAACGAGATTGCATGTTTCTATGGACTTGATACATAACTTTTTCATTTTTAGACAAATTGCGCTTAGAAGTTGCAATTTTTGTCAAAACTCCTCGTTTACTCTCACCGTTGAAAGCAGAGGCTTTATTCTCCAAAGACGTACAATAACAATGATCATGAAAAATTTCTTTTTTTTTGTTGCTTATTACTTCATCCTGTTCAAAAGGAAAACATACCATTTTTGAAGTTGAGGGCTCATAGCATGTGCACAAAACCTCAGGTGCGCAAAAAACCTGAGGTGTGCAAGCAACCTGTGGTTCCTCATCTTCAAGCGACCTTGGCAAAGCACCAGATGATAATCGAATTCTTTTTCCTCTTATCATCTGCGACTCATTAAAATGGTCTTCACAAATACGAAAGCTTCCAATGGATGCATCAAGCGAAAGGTTACAAATCTGCTTCCAAGCATTGCAAATGACTTCGCTTTTTGGAGAGTTAAAAAAGTGTTTGTTGTCATCGATATTATTAGGACCATAATACCGACTCTTACAATTGGGGTATATGCATCTGTACTTTACATGAGGAGACGCCATCATGATCTACAAATTTGGAAAAAATCAAAACAAACACAATTTACCTGCTCCAAAACGTTTCACCTTATTACACGGCAACACAATCCTACAGTATTAGCACACAGTTCATTCATTTATTCAAATAACTCTTAGATACATTCTGTTTTTTTTAAAAGAACACTTAAATCTAGTTAACAATATAGTGTGCTGCTGTAGCGATAGCGCTATTTCAGCACAGTTGACGGACAATTCCTAATGTATAGTGACAAAAAAAATAAAAAAATACTTAAATATGAATACATTTTGTGGTTTCAAAGGTCTAAAAAGAAAAAAGAAAAAAAAAAGTTGTTGCAGATGTTGGTGTCAGTTGTTTGGATTGGGTTGGAAGGTCGGTTGACCGTGGGGTCACCCCTCTCACCTGAGGATGAGAGGGGTGTTCTTGATTAGATCGATATACTCCTCTGGAAGGAATTCGAAAGCTGTGGAGAGAATTGCAGTGGGAACATGTTTGCGCTTTCTTTTGGGATGGGGGGTTACTGAATAATTTCTTTCAGGGTGCCTGTGGGTGGTTTGAAGGGTTTGTTTAGCTAAAGGATTGTTGTTATTGTTTAGCGTTCTAAGGGTATATTTTTGAGTTAATTGTGTTATTCGGTCGGTGATTGGGGTGATTTTTGTTAGAGGATAGATTTCGTTAGAGGGGTGTTTATAGTGAAGGTGGTGTGTTATTCTAAGGATTCTACGTTCACATGCTGTTAGTCGTGTTAATTCTTTGTTAGTTAGAGTGGTATAAATACACGCTCTATAGTCTACAATGTGTCTAATGAAGGTTTTATAGGTGTGGAGAAGAGTTTTGGGATGGCAGTCCTGAAAGTATCCAGCAACACGTTTTAAGAGGTTTGTCCTGTTCCTCACTTTTTTAAGAGTGAGTTCCAGGTCAGAGGATAGGGAGCCATGTTTGTTGAAGGTTATGCCGAGATAGGTGACTGTCTCGGCATTTGGAATGATTGTGTTGTTAATTTGAAGGTTTATGTTAGCTTTTTTGAGGGATACGGCATTTGGATGGGTTATTTTGAGGAATTGGGATTTGTTGGGGTGGATACTGATCCTCGATTTGTTGCTCCAGGCGGTGATGGCATCTAGGCGCTGCTGCATGGCTTCTTGGGCTTTTCCGGGTTTCTTGTGGCTAGTCCAAATGGCGGTGTCGTCTGCGAAGAGCTTGGTTTTGGTCCTGATGGAATCTGAAATAGGTAAATCCCGGCAGTATACAAGATACAAGATTGGTGAGAGTGCCGATCCCTGAGGCACTCCCGCTTGTGGGGAAAAAGGTTGAGAAAGGAAATTTTTGACTTTCACCTGATGGTGTCGGTCTTTGAGGAAGCTGTGGATAAGGAAAATGAAGGATGAGTGGATTTGGAGATTGACAAGTTTTTGGATGAGACCATTGTGCCAGACTTTGTCGAATGCCCTCTCGATGTCTAAAAAGACCGCGATTGTGCACTCTCCAAAGTTGGTGTGTTTTGTTGTGTGTGTGTGTGCAGCTCTATAATTGGGTTAATTGTGGAGTGTTGGGGGCGAAAACCAAATTGTTGTTGGGGTAGCAAATTGGTTTCCAGGAAATTTTTTAACCGGGAGGTAATAATTTTCTCAAATACTTTCGCTATCGTGTTGATTAGCGTTATTGGCCTATATGAGTTTGAGTTGTGAGGATCCTTCCCTGGTTCAAGAATCATTATAGTTAATGCTTCTTTCCAAAGTCGGGGGAAATAGGAAGCTCTAAAACAATTATTAAAAATTGTTGTTAGAGCCTTGATTGTGACCTATGGGAGATTTTTGATTAGGATAGGTTTGATTGTGTCGGGACCTGCGGCCTTCCGCGGTTTGAGAGAGGATATTGTGGATTTGGTGTCAATGGATGTGATTGGAGTCAACAGTGGGTCGTGAATGGGATATGGTGTGTTGAGGTTTTGGTGAAGAGTGTGAATATAGTCAATAATATTATTCGTATTTGTAAAAAAAACATTATCAAAGGTGGGTTTGTTTGGGCATTGATGAATTTGGGCCAGTGATTCGGCGAAGCAATCGGCTTTCAATTTATGATCGGTGATGAAGGAATTGTTTGTGTTTAAGTGGTGATTTGTGTGTGTGTGTTTTGACCTGTCATTGATTTGAATTTAGACCAAAAAGCTTTCCCATCCCTGTAATCCAGTTCAGAGCAGGCCTTTGACCATTTGCTTTGTCTGAATGCATTAATGTCACGTCTGATGTGTGCGTTTAAACGGTTAAAAAGTGTTTTTGTGTCTGGATTCCTATCGCGAATGAATTGTCGATACAGTCTACGTTTTTCTTTAATTAAATTTAGAATTCTAAACGGAAGTGTTTTATTGTAGCAATTGATTTGTTTGGTTGGAACGTGACTGTTTTTGGCATTAACAATTAATTGTGTTAACAAATTAATGTCATTGTCAATTTGATTTGTGTTTACTGTGTTGTGAATTACTGGTGTGTTTGATTCTAATTCAAGTGCATAATTAATCCAATTTGTTTTATTATATAAATCTACTGTGTGATGTGTTGTGTTGTGTTGGTTTGTGTTGAAGAAGAGGGTGGCTATGATTGTGAGGTGATCAGAGGTAATTGTTGTTCCTAATGTTGCATTAAAACTACAATAGGGAGTAAACGAGTTTGTGACTAGGATGTGATCAATTATCGAATAGCCTTGCGCGCCGAGGAAAGTTGGGTCTGAATTATAGAGCCGTGTGAGGGGAAAATTATCCAATATATTGGATAACTGACGCCCTTGTGTTTGTGTGGTGATCGCCAAAAAGAGTACTTCTTGAATTAAAGTCTCCCATGACGATTGCGTGTTTTGTGTTTGCAAAATATGCAAAGAGGTCTACAGGGAGGGGAGTGTTACAAGGGAAGTAAACTGAAAATACTACAATTGTTAAATTTTGAATGTGTAAATTAACTGCAACTACTTGGTGTTGATTAAAAAAATTTGGAAGTGTGTGTGGTGTGCAAGCAATGTTTTGATGAATTAACAAGGTCACGCCTTTTGTGTTGTCTGGTTTGTGTGTGAAAAAATTAAACTTTGGAATTTTAAGCGGATTTTTAATATTAACTTCAGATATGGCCACTACTTGAATGTTGTCCGTAAAAATGTGATTTTTTAATGCATTAATTTTGTGTGTTAAACTGTTTGTGTTGATTGCAGAAATTTTCAGTTCGAGGTTGACGGGTGGTGGGGGATGGGGTTGGCGGGGCGTGAAAAGGCTGAGAGTTGGGATGGGAAGTGACTACAAAAGAAACTTAGTCCCTATCAAAAGATAAGTGGACTTTGTTTCCCGAATGGGAGGTTTTGATTGTTTGATTGAAGATGGCCTTATAGGCCCTGAAAATGGTGGCCTGAATGTTTGCCTTTTCCTGTGGGAAAAGGTCAAAGAGGATTTTGGTGAAGAGAGCAATTACTGCTCTCGCACTAACTTGTGATTCCTCTTCCGGCATTAAAGCCGATACAGTATTAGCTATTAGCTGCACTACACTTAATTTAACTTAAAAAGCAGCAAGCGACAAATCAACCCTAACCTGAAAAGCGCGCGATCCCGAAAAAATAAATTACAATAATGACATGTAAAGATGTAAATGACATGACATACGATTTAATGACAGTTGACAAATTTCCAAACTACATTTTGCTTTCTTCACGTGTTTTTTTTATCTATCTCTTTTTCTCTTATGTAATTATGAGGCTTTCTCTCTACGGTGGCATTTACATAGATAAAAAAGCAAATGTTTCCATGCCGTCCTATACTGGCTTCACCCCCGTGTCTGGAGATAGTAATGGGCAACTCAATCCCTTCCACTCCTACAATTGGCGGCTTATTTAAATCAAAATGAATGTATGTTATACTGAATGCATGCAGGTATTTTTATAGTACTCACTAGTGTACCTCAATTTTAGGATATTTACTTGAATATAAGAAATATTGAAAAAAAAGTTTGATCAATTAAAAATTAGGTAAAAAGGACAAATAATAGTACCTACGTAATTTATTTCAATAAATAATGAATTTTATAATAAAATAAATAAGTTTTACACAGTATTTTGCTGCCACTTCCCCACCATTTCTAGAGCCAATTCTGTTTTTTCTGAGTTTAAGGGGTTTGCATATTTCTTCTCTTTTCTTTTCGGTTTATTTTTTGTTGAAGAAAATCTCATTTGGGTTATAATCTTTTTGTTAGGTGGCTCTTGCAAAATTTTAGGAATAAGGATTTCTTTTTTTGATAGTGCCTTTATAATACGTTCCAGGGGGGACAATTGTTTTAAAACTGCTTCCAACTGTTCTTCAGTTTCAACAGTGTTACAAACTTGCAGAACTTTATCCAACATATGCTGCTTTCTTTTATGAAAAGTATCTTGTCTCGTTTTACTCACTACACTTAAAATTGCACTTTCTTCTGCAGTACTAGTACCAGCTACATCATCAGCAATACCATTGACGAAATTATTCAATTCAACGCGTGTCTCTTCTGGCTTCTGACCCTCGGCGAATTTTAAAGTGATTTCGGGTTTATTTTTTAAAAACATGCAAACAAGATGAATGTGCTTACACATATTCCATTTTATAGAAAAGCCTATACAAGTGCATGTGTAACTATGAATGCACGCTTCACAATCCTGACAACGTAAACTACAAGTACAAGTAGTTTTCGTTGCTTCCACTTTATAGATATCATCGCATTTTGTAACAGATACATTCCAAAAATCACCCTCCTTTATTATTGTATTGTTAAGTGCAACGGAATTTTTGTGAATGTTTCTTATAGATGCTAATTTTTTTGAAATTTTTCCTTTGTGTAGAACCATCAATCTATCAAACAATTTATCTCTTATAAACTTCATCAGAACAGTAATAGCCTTGTCCATTCTCTTCACTTTCTTATAGTATAGGAGCTGGCAACGTTTTTGAGAGAGAATTTCAGGTCAGCTGGTTTTTTGATATGTTGTCCTTCTTACTCTTTCGGTAAGAGTCTGGGCCATCTGTCTGCTGGTAGCGGTTGCGTTGATTACTGCGCATCCTACCTGTACCGGGTGTCCCCTTAGACTAGGAAAGAGAGGGGACACGTAACACGACAGCTGCCAGTGTGACCAAATGGTACCAAACGGATATTCCAGTGGCGTAACTGTTTTTTTTTTTTTAAGAGAACAAGCAATATAAAATTGTGTAAGGAGAAAAAAAATACAAAAAACAAATAAGATTTATTGTCCTTTAAATAATATTAGTTTAGTAAAGTGCTGCCTTACAAGCTCTTTTTGTGCACTTTTATTTTTACATATAAAATGCATTCTTATATTTATATATTTAACACAAACAGCCTTAACTAAAAAATAAACATGGTTAACTTCATTTGTTAACACATGGTTATCCAACGATAGGAACAATTTATGTGTTTCTAAACAAGAAGTTACTATATCCGTGGTTAATTTAATTATGTAGTTTTTTAAATGCAGTTTGTTTTCATTCTGAGCGACTAGCAAAAACTGCTCAGATTTTTTGCAAATTAAAATAACTCCATCAGATGGATACGTCAGTCCGCCGTGTGATTTTTGATCTATTAAAGAGAATAAAAAATTGTCTTTTTTACCAATTAACGCAGAAATGCACTGCTCACATTTCAGTGTTTTTTGTAACTGGAATGAAACAAACCCAGCTATATACACCACTACTTGTTCTGAGAACTGCGACAATTGAAAATTGCCGCAAATGTAGTCATGTTCTTGAAACAATATTGTATTTTGTGTTTCCAAATCAGACACATCACTGTCCAAGCGTTGAGAGGTGGACATATTAATTACATCTTCAGGGCATGCATTTTTAAGTCCACTCGAACAAACTAAAACCGGTATTTGCTCCAGAGGAACACAATTGCCAGTACCACCCTCACGTACCTCAGCCCTTATAATAAGTCTTTTATACGCAGCCATAAACTGGCGTGCTGAATGATTATTATTCCAGCCTCCTCGAGAGAGAACAGAAGAGAAAAATAACTCAAGGTGATCTTGGCTTATTTTGTAAACTGGTAGGTATATTAAATATTGTTTTTCATTAACAGCATAGTTATATAAACCAAGAGCACTGTGTAACGAAACAATCAAACCAATAAAACCTGTTTTCCGCTTTGAATGAATTAATAATTGATTATTCGCCGACAACTTTAAATTTGAAATATATTTTGTTGCATAAGCTACAAACTCTATGCTTGCCGCAATATTTTTTGAGCACAATGTTTTTTTGTATTGTGGGGCAGCCAAGGTTCTCGAATTCAAAACATCAAAAACATTGTTCATGATTCGAATAAACCGCACAGTTGCCTCACAGCCGCCAAATAATGGTAGTTTTAAATGCTTATTGCAAAATTCCAATGCATCACCAACAGAAGAACTTAATATTTGTACAGCAAGACGAACTTCCATTTTCTGTTTACAAAAATGAATATGTGCATTTCTTAATTTATTGCCTAAATGCAATCCCTCATTTTCCTGTAATTGCTGCAAAAACTCGATGTATTTCCAATCAATTGTTTGACCGTCAATATCCACAAAACGATTTAACTCTCCAAGTGCGTTACGCACTAATTTTATCATATGACAAGGATCATAGAACAAGTATATTTGAAATGACCCAAATTGAAAATTTGTTTTCAAATGGTCTAAATTGGAATTACAACCAAATCGATTAGCCATAGCTATATTGGAAGGAGCGCCATCAAAAGTAAGTGATACTATTTTCACACCAGTGTCTTCACACAATTTTAGACACTGTTTAACTGAAACATATTTTTGATCCCCAGTTAAAGAGTCGGTGAGAAAATACCCTACTGGAATCTTCCATTTTCCATTGACGCACACCACAAGAAACACAAATGCTTCTTTAGCCAAAGCATTTGTATCATCCTCCATATCGATGCCAAAATTGACATAGCCATAAAATTTCCTACCTTCCCAATCTAGATGTTTCCTTATAGACATTTCATCGACAATTAAAGAACACAATAGTGTGTGGTTGGAGTTCTCTGCCGTGATTCTTAACATTTCGAAAGCTTGTTTTGTGAAGCCAGGTTCAGCATCAATATTCTGGAACCACTTTCCAATTGTACTGGGATGGGGTAAGCACGTATTGAACTGAGATCGTACAAACTGGTAACCCTTTGGAGATAAAACCTAATTTCTTCTAATTTCTTCTTTTATTTTATGCGTTTTCAAAATTTTTTCTTGTTTTCTGTTTTCCTTTTGCTCGTTTTTCTTTCAACTCTCTTTAATTGGGGATTATTTCCTGTTGAGAGTTTGGAAGGAGGGGTTTAGTGGGTATACCATTAGGAATAGGTGAGTCCCACACTCTCTTCTGGCGTATTCCAACTTGCCGTAGTCCATAAAAAAGCTTAGAGTTATTGCAAATTTTCTCAGCTCTGGGTTAAATGTTGCTCTTGATCCAGGCTTTCGTTGCAACATTTCCTTAATACAAATTGGCAAATTTGACAAAAGCGCACTACTCTCTGAATTTATAAAATTTTTTGCTCTTAACTTGCTAATTAAAACTTTCGTAGATACAAGTTGTTTCTTATACCTTTTGACAGTTTGTCCCAGTGCTTTAATCTTTTTCGCTTTTTGAATATTTTTGCGTCTTTCAATAAACAATTGTCTTTTCAATTTCTTTTTTCTTGGAGTATCTTCTAAGACGTTTGAAGAATCTGCCTGAGGTGTAAAAGAATTTGTCTGAGATGTTGAAGGAGTTACCTCAGATACTGTTAACATGGAGTCAAATGTTCTTTTTTTTGCCTGGAAAGAAAAACAAAAATCATAATTTTGTTTCACATGCAATTTTTCAACAATTAGATATTTTTTGTTCAATAAGGCTTCCATGTAATTAACTTTAAGCAAATATTTATTATTATTTAACCAACCTTTAATTTTGGTTGAAGATAAATGGGCAGTTCGGGGAATATAGTTGGAACAGCTCCGTTTAGTAAACGCACTTTGTAATTAGTCCGGTAAAACAATTCTTCTTGAAAATGTTTCGAACATAGGCGAGAATTTTTTGTTGGAGTCCAATTTAATAGTTTCATATTTTCCACCCATAATTTACACCTGGCAGCATCTTTTGGAAATCTAAAAGAAAATAAAAATTGCTAATATATAGTGAGTCCTTATATATGAATCATGACCCAACATCACATGGGCATTATGATTTTAGTGCAAAATTTAAAACGTCGTGAGCATGAGGCATAAAAACTACATAAGACATATTTTTATGTAACACATAAAACAAATATAATAATGCACTTGTCTTCAATGAACATCATTTTTGCATAAAATTGCTACACAAAAATTTAAAAACTTTTATAAAATTTTGAGCTAATTAAGTGAACGAATCTTTAGTTTATTGTTTTCAATGCATTTACATGAAAAAAGGCCACATATTACTCATCAACCTCCAACGTACCCCTTTTTTCTACGTCTATGGAATAATGGCGGCTAAAATTCACTTATTCGCATTTCATAAGCAAATTATAAATGAAAAGTAAAAGCCATTGCAGACATAAAGGTATTGGTATAATCAGTATACTAAGCCAAACATTATATGGTCAGTACTCTCGCATATTGTGAGTATCAACAACAAAATTAATAAAAATAAACAAAGTGACAAGTACGATCTAACATTACTTACCTGTGAAATGAAGCTCCGGCTTCTTTTTTATCGATATGACTTCCACAACGGTAAGCTGCACATATCACCATGTTGAGAAAACACTAATTAGCCGTTAAAATTCACAAAATAAAATAAATAACGTAAAAATTGCTTTTGGTACAGACACAATGTTTGGCACCAAATCAATGGCCGCCGATTTAAAATCGGTCACAAAGCAATACACGGCGCTAGATGTCATATTACGTGTCCCCTCTCTTTCCTAGTCTAAGGGTGTCCCGTTAAGAAAGGTCACCGGCTATATCTCAGGAACCACTTGTCATAGAGCTTTGAAATAACAAAATTTCTAACAAAAGTGGCGAAAAAAAAATGCTGGAAAATAGTTTCAAGTTTCTAGATTGGCCGCCAGAGGGCGAAATCGTCACAACTATCTAAAAAAACCGTTTTTTTTTCATTAAAAGTCTAGTAAACGTTAATCAAAAATATGTTTATTGCAAAGATGAGACAATTTTGCACAAATTTGATCTGGCACTTGTTACTTTAAATTGTCAAATGTGAGTAGGAAGAGGGTGGGGATATGCAATGCGGAAAACGTCCATATCTTTGGCTTGCATCAACCAATTTTGACAAAATTGGTGTCAATGGAGATATAACTTTTTGTTTTATATAATATGTAATAAATTAAACAATTTAACTTTGTTTTTCAAGTGATAAAAAGCACTGTGCAAAGAAAAATTAAACTTTTACAATTTTCTTTGAAAATTTAAATGGAATGGTATATAAATCTTTACATAAATGTTAAGAAAATTAAAAACCAAGTTCAAATTCGAAAACCGCACGTCGATAGCTTTTTTGCATCAAAAGTTATAAGTGAAAAAGTGAAAGGAGTATGACAGGTATTACATTTTTAGCAATACGCTTGATACGGAGAATATTAGACTAACCTATTTACAAACCTGATTATAAAATAAACAAAGTTGTAATGCTTAATTTAATGTTGTTTATCACACAAATATCAAAAATACACGTATTATACCAAAACACACAAAAATCAACCAAGGTACTATATCTAGTGGTTTGTCAAATGTTCAAACTGCTTTCCGTCATTTTGGATGCAAAGAAGCAAACTTTGTCGAGTGGAGTTTACAGCTGCTTCAATTTCAGCTGCTGAAATACTTTGAAGTGCATTTGTGATTCGTTGCACCATGTCTTCTTGTGTTGTTGGTCTAGTACCGTACACTAAATCTTTTACCCTTCCCCACAAATAAAAATCTAAGCACGTCAAGTCTGGCGATCTTGGTGGCCATGGAAATAAACTTCCTCTCCCAATCCATTTTTCAGGATACAGCTCATCTAAATGATGTCTAACATTTACTGCAAAATGTGCTGGGCATCCATCATGTTGGTACAACATAACTTGTCGAGTTTGTAAGGACACATTTTCTAACAAAAGAGGTAATATATTTATTAAAAACTCTAAATAAGTATGGCCGTTAAGCGGTTCGTTGAATATATATGGGCCTATGACTTTGTTTTCAACTAAACCACACCAAACATTAACGCTCCACCTGCCCTGATATTGTATTTCTCGCATCCAGTGTGGGTTTTCTGCAGACCAATAATGCATATTGTGCAAATTAATTGTTCCAGCGCTGCTAAATGTAGCCTCGTCGGTCCACAATATTCTGGACAAAAGTCTGGGTTCTTGTTCTAGCATACCTAGAAGCCAATGGCAAAAGTCAAGTCTTGCGATAAAATCTCTTTCTACTAAGGTTTGATGAAGTACCATATGATACGGGTGCAATCTGAAAAACATATTTGAAAACAATGCTATTTAAACAGTAGGAACACTAACTTGTGTTCTTTCAATATCTTGTAAATAATTGTGCGGCATATCCCCAGGTCTCTTGAAATCTGCCGTATACTCATATGCGGATAAATTTCAACATATGCAAGAACGTTGATAATATTTGCTTCAGAACGGCTTATACGACGTCTGTTATGGGGATGACGGTGAACGCTGCCAGTTTCTTGCAACCGCTTAGCAATGCGAGTGAAAACCCGTCTATCGTAGTGGTGTCGGTCTGGATATTTTTCGGCATATACTCTTGAGGCGATTTTGAAAACATTCGAAATAATATACTGCAAGCATATCGAACGCTTCAGCATTTGAAATTGGCATATTAACAAAAAAACAATACTTTGAAATGAAAGATTAAAAAAATGAATAAATGGAATGATTGAAAAGTAAATAATTAAATTTTAACTGCGCTGGTTCAACGGGGTATGTTCACAATCGAAGCTGGTGAAAAACTATATCTTCTTCGTGTAGTTTTACCTAGGTTTTGGTACGATAGTCCAGGTCTTATTTTCATTTAGGGAGTTTAACTCGTCCTTTATTGCTTGCTCTCACTTAATCCTATCATTTCGTAGCAGTATTTCTGCATAAGATGACGGTATTGTGGTATTTAAAGCAATTGCACTTTGAATTAATGCATTAAGAGGATCTTCATTATAAGAAATCCGAGGACGTTTTGCTAAGCGCTCACTTTTACGTATTTCTACCTGTTTTACCTGTTTACTTAATTGTTTTTCTTCTCTGGCTTTACCTATAGTATTTGATGATTTTGTACAAATGGAATTTCTGGTGACAATTGAGATTCTTCTTTGATGAATTTAGATGTCAGAGGTGGTCGCGTTATGGCAAAAGTGACTTCATCAAAAATAACATCACGCGCTTTAATAAATTCTGCGGTTTCTGCAACCCATATCTTATAACCATTAGCCTCCTATCCAACAAAAATACCTTTAACCCGAGAATACTCGCGCCTAAAAAGTTACGTTAGTGCTCGGTTTCGGTCATTTTGACCGATCTTAAAAAAAATATTTTTTTGCTTTAGTTTTTGTTGTTTTTTTCATAAATCAATTTGTTACACAACTTAAAAAATTATTTAATTAGTAGTTACACAAATTTTATAATTTATAAAACCCTTAAGAATAATATTAAAAATTAATACAAAATGTATTGTTATAGATTATTATAAAGATAAGTTTGCTTTAGTTTTCTTCTTTTCCTATGCAGCTTAAACAAATTTCAACTCGGTGTTCCTGACAAATATATCTCGAACAAGTCTTGCATTGTGTGGTTGTTTTCCTATTTCTCTTAGAGGAGCAGTATTCGCACCTTCCGATCACACTACTGTCTCTGCCAGTTGGTGGCTCACTTATTTGGAGGAAGTTTCGAATACTAATTTTAATGTTCAAACAAATATTCATTGTCAACTGTCTTCTCATTTGCTCAACGCATAAATCTTTTGAAAGAGTTCGTAAAAATGTACGTCTGTTTAGATTTGCCTTTGTATTAGACTCAAATATAACCCGGCTATTTATTCCAACAATGTTCATAATTGAGAAAAAAATTGTCAGCGGCCACCTAGCAGTCTTACGTGAGACAGAATAAGATCCTTTCATTTCGTCAACTTTGTCAACACCACCTTTGGTAGTGTTATAATACAGTATAATGTTTGGTTTTTTGTTTACGGTATTGTCAGTTTCTCCTTGGTGATGCATTGATGATATCAATAAAACCGTCTTACCTTTTTTAGATACATATGAGAGTAAGTGTGCATCAGCTAGTGAAAAGATTTTTATTCCATATCGTGCGGGTTTGCTCTTGATGTACTGACGGAAGCTGCATCGTCCCCAAAAACTTTCCAGCATCTCGTCTATTGTTGCGTCTGCTCCTATTATGTAATTTTTTTGACATCTTTTTACAAATTCGTCAAATACGTGTCGAATGGGTGCCAGTTTATCTACTCGCTTACGATCTTCTCGACTATGAATATAATAATAATAATAATAATAATAATAAATAATAAAATGCCTTTATTTGGACCAAATACATTTGTCCGGGCGAAGTCTAGCTAAGAGCTACTCAAACTTAACCCAAGATTATTACAATTAATTACAATTTAATTACAATTTCAAATTATAAATCAGAAGGTACATTTCTCAGGTAACTAGTCAGTATTATAAAAAAAGATCTTTAAATTATTTTTACATTTTTTTTTATTTGGGGTAAGACTCTTTAACGGGTTTGGCAATGAATTATAGATTTTTACTGCATTGTATGTAAAACTTCTATGAAATAATGTCGTCTGAAAACGCGGTAAGTTTAATCTGAAAACCGTGCGTAAGGTAAGATCATACATTTGGGATCTTGATATCAGTTTTTCTCGAAGATAAGGTGGTGTAGATGATCTCAATATGGATAAGGTCATGCAAGCTAAGTTACATTGAAACTGTTTGTTCATTTTCAACCAATTCAATTCTTTGATTTTAGCTGAAATGTGGTCAAACTTTCTTAAACCCGACACAAAACGTGCACAATTGTTTTGAATACGTTGTATTCGAATTTTACCTAGATTATCTAAACAAGGATAATATACAACAAGCAGATAATTTAAGATAGGCATAACCAAAGATTCTACTAGTTTTTTTTTTAAGTTAAAATCAAGAATCAAGAAATTGTTATACAGAATCTTTAGAGGTGCAAACGTTTTTTTGGTGAGATATGTTACGTGTTCATGTAGTCGGATATTTTCATCGAGTATTAAACCCAATATTTTGATTTTATTCACAGGTTCAAGCCTTGTACCATTTATATATAATTTTATCTGTTTTTTTATATCATTTTGACAATTTCGTTTACAAAAGAAAATAACACTGCATTTTCTACAATTTAATTTAAGATTGTGATTTTCTGAAAATGCTTGTGTAGAGCGTAAGTCAGCATTTATTTGCCGATTTGCAAGCAGATAACTATTTTTACTAAAAGAGTAGTACAGCTGAGAGTCATCAGCATAATGAGATACATTTGAGTAACAGATATGTGAATGCATGTCAAAAATGTAGATTAAAAACAAGAGAGGACCTAAAATAGATCCTTGAGGAACTCCGGAGGTTACATTTCCATGATTTGATTGAAAGCCGTTTGATACTACAAGTTGGGTCCGATTTGACAAATAGGATTTAAAGAAGTTCAACGTTTTATCTTTCAGCCCAATATGCGATAATTTTGAGATCAGAAGTGCATGATCTATCGTATCAAATGCTTTGGAAAAGTCAAGTGAAATTAGCGCGGAGCACAAACCTTTATCACGATCGGCAGTAATGTTATCTATCAAATTTAGTTTTATTTTTGGGAAAAACCCTGAAAATATCTTCAAACCTTTTGATGCGTATAGCTGGAGCGGTCCTTATGTTTGTCACGTTCTCTTGGGTTTTCTTTGTCTAGGTCTATTGCTTTGTCTATGTTTTATGATGGTGCGGTGCCAGCGCCAACATAACTTTTGATTATCTATGAGTTATATAAACTACAGGAGCAATTTTGATATGCTGTATTATGAAATGCTGGGAACAAAGTAAAATAAGAATATATTCTTAGGGGAGAGTGCGTAAGATACACTTAGACACGTTTATCTACTAAGTCATCAATTAAAATGCCTCTTGCAAGTGAGGTAGTACTAAGGTATTTATTGTTTTTTCCTGTCTAGAGATAAAAAAGCATTTCAGAACAAAATAAATTCTAAATGTAATTACATGAGTTAGGTTGAATTTTTACAATACATAATATGATTTATTTCTCATATCTCAACAACTATGGCGTTTAAAAACAATTGTGTTGGTTTAGAACATTATTAAATTAGATGGATTTGAGTTTTTAATAAATATACTGTTAGTTTAATATTCTCCGTATCAAGCGTATTGCTTAAAGTGTAATACCTGTTATACTCCTTTCACTTTTTCACTTATAACTTTTTATGCAAAAAAGATATCGACGTGCGGTTTTTGAATTTGAACTTGTTTTTTAATTTTCTTTGCATTTATGTAAAGATTTATATACCATTCCATTTACATTTTTAAAGAAAATTGTAAAAGTTTAATTTTTCTTTAGACAGTGCTTTTTAGCACGTAAAAAACAAAGTTAAATTGTTTAATTTATTACATATTAAATAAAACAAAAAGTTATCTCTCCATTGACACCAATTTTGTCAAAATACGTTGATGCAAGCCAAAGATATAGACGTTTTCCGCATTGCATATCCCCACCTTCTTCCTACTCACATTTGACAAATTAAAGTAACAAGTGCCAGATCAAATTTGTGCAAAATTGTCTCATCTTTGCAATAAACATATTTTTGATTAACGTTTACTAGACTTTTACTGAAAAAAAACGGTTTTTTTAGTTAGTTGTGACAATTTCGCCCTCTGGCGGCCACTCTAGAAACTTGAAACTAATTTTCAGCATTTTTTTTTCGCCACTTTTGTTAAAAATTTTTTTATTTCAAAGCTCTATGACAAGTGGTTCCTGAGATATAGCCGGTGACCTTTCTTAACGGGACACCCGGTACAGGTAATAATCCTGAATTTTTAAACAATTTTTTAAAACTTAATTCTCTTATTTTGGTCTTTAAATAGGTCTACCAGACATAAATTTTTTATTGCCAGACATTTTTATTATTGTTAAGCTTGTGCCAAACGCCAATTTTTTTTTTTTTTTTATAAAAAATATAAACTATTTTTTAATGTCTGTAATTTTTATATTATGATCCTTAAAGATAAAAAAGTCTAAAATTAGTTTGCCCAAACGTTAAATCGGTTAAAAAGACTAAAAACTCATGGAAAGTGTTACCGTATGATGCTTGTAGTTAGAGAGAGAGAGAGTTTAAAGTGCAAGAGAGATAGATAGTGACGGTGACGGCTGCTCTGACTCTGATATTTCTATAATACTTCTGGGAAATATGGATCATTTAAACGGATCTTTAAAAATTTGGATAAATATGGGTGTGGGTAATCATCAACGATACATAAACGTCAACGAACTATACCGAATTCTTAGTGAATCTTTATCAAAAGCATTACCGTGCTTCCACGCACTTACCGGCTGTGATTATACGCCAGCATTTTTCAGAAAAGGCAAAGTTAGGCCTTTTAAAATTTTAGAAAAATCTAACGAGTACCAATTAGTTTTTAAAAATTTTATAAAAATACTTGAAACTACGTATGCTATTCTTTAAAAATTTATTTGTGAGATGTATGGAGTTAAAAATTCTTCGCATGTCAATGATGTTCGATTTCATCTATTCTCGAGTAATTTTCAGTCTAAAAAATCCGATGAGAACTTTTATAAAAAATTTAAAAATTTTGATTCATCATCCAGTTTGTCACCCTGTAAAGCAGAATTGCTCAAAAGCTCTAATTGATGACCAACATGGGTATCCGTATAAACAACAGTAATATTGTGGTCTTTTTTCACGAACAACAATATTTGCTGGACAATGTGCATTAATCTTGTTTGAGCCAGCTAATTTAATATGTCGAAGACCTTTGCTTTTTGTATGAAAGCAACCGTCTCGATGGCAAATATATTTTGTAATATTTTCAGCTTCTACTGCAACATGTCGAGTGTACGTGTGAGTCGTTTTTATAAAATGAGACTTTGTTTGTTTTTCAAAATTTTGCTTCCAGACATTGAACTCTTCACTTGTTTGAAAGTTCAAGGTTTTTTTGGAAGCATTTACTCCGTGACTCACCTCATAATGTCTAAGTACACTAACTTGCTTTCGTTACCGCACTGAAGTCACAAAAAAAGCAGTACACTTGATTTTTTCTTTTGTCCTGTCTATTGCGGCAATTATTTTCGTGTCTTTTCAAATGATATTTTCTAGTAAATGTCTTTTTACACCCACTGCACTGGTGGCTAGAATCGAGATTTTGATGTTTCCACTTATTATGTGATAAAATTGCAGTTTTATTATGGAAACGTTCTCCACAGTTTTCACAAATGTATATTATGATTTCTTCATTGGGAGCAGAAGAATCAGAAAAGTAGGAGTTTTTGGCTAATGCAGAAGTTCTTTCATCGGCTTTACAATCAAAAAAACTTTCTGGAATTATAAAAAAGTGTAGGTATTTAATTTGAAATTTAACGTACTGCCTACATACCCTCAGAAATCATTGTAATATTTGCAATGGCAACACAAATTTTAACAGCAGAAGGAACGCCACAGAACAGTCAGAACGCTCACTTTGTAAATGCTGCATGAACTCGAAACTGGCGGGACTCGGGGACTTATTCGAGTAAATTCGGCCCCGTCGGCACAATTCGTTGGGTTGCCCATTACTATCTCCAGACGCCAGTGTTTTGTGGAGCTCCGAGCTCTTCTTTCCTCTCATTTTCCAGCTCCATGTTCCAGGTCCATGAAGTGCACTAGTGACTCTTTGACTTTGACTTCCATCTTCTTCGGAGCTAGTCCTGGGACCCTTACTCCTTCATCTCTGGGATCTGTAACAGAAAATGCATCTATGAATATATGTTGTACTCAAAGAGTACGTGATACGATACTACACCGTGTTTCTATTGGGGTACAAGCACCTGTTTAGGTCGCCTGTACTTGACCTCTTCAGCTTCGTCATAATCCACCACTTGACGTATCAGCTCGTTGTTATGAGTCTCTGCCTTTGCAAAAGCTTTCATCGCAACTTGGTGCATGAACTCGGTTATGGTTGGTATCTTTGCTTCCCTATGTAGTTGTACGTTACGTTCATACCAGGGAGCATTGAATGCCATCCGTAAGCACTTGTTCTGTGCAACTTCGATTGCTTTGATGTGCGTTTTTGCTGCGTGCCCCCACGCAGGCGAAGCATATGTTAGCACAGGTCTAATAATGGATTTGTATATCAGAAGTTTGTTTCCAATAGATAACCGGCTACGTCTTTTGATCATTGGGGACAATCTTCTAATCATACAATGGCATTTGTTTAGAACACTGTCAACATGTGGCTTGAAAGTGAGTCTCTTGTCGAGCGTTACACCTAGATATTTTGCATGATCTCTCCATGGGATGGGTTTTCCAAACATGGTCACATGTATATCCTGGGTTAACGCCATGTCGCGAGTGATTTTGGTACGTTTCCTAAAGACGATCGCACTGCTCTTGGCAGCGTTCACTTCGATTCTCCACGTTGAAAACCACTCTTCGAGTAGATCGAGATGCTCTTGCATATATCTTGCGACAGTATGTAGTTGCCTTGATCTGCAAAGTATAGCTGTGTCATCCGCAAAGTAAGCAAGGGTGGTGCTTACATTTTGTGGTTTAGGGACATCAGCTGTGTAGATGGCAAAGAGAAACGGAGAAAGTAGTGATCCCTGGGGAACCCCCGAGGTTATGTATCTCTCCCTGGATTTCAATGCACCTAACTTTGCTCTAAAACTGCGACGTTTTAGATACTCTTGGACCAGTTTTACTAGGCCCATTGGAAAGCCGGCTACAATGAGCTTGTGGAGGAGCCCTTTGTGCCAGACTTTGTCGAAAGCTTTAGCCACATCCAGGAAAACAGCACCTGTAATTCTTTGCTGGTTCACGCTTGTAGTAGCGTGCTCAACCACACGCAGATTTTGCTCTGTTGTTGAATGTGACTCTCTGAATCCGAATTGCTCGTCAGGGATGATGTGATGTTCCTTCTCAAAATCTTTTAGTCTCTTCAGAATCACTTTCTCAGCTATTTTCTTTATGCAGGGAAGTAGACTGATAGGTCTGTAATTCTGAGGAAACTGTAAGCCTTGGCCCGATTTTGGGATAAACACAACATCAGCTTCTTTTCATTTGTTTGGAAAGTGTCGCAAGCGCAGCATTGCATTGATGATACCCACGAGATGCATCACCGGTCGGTGAGACAGTCGCTTAATCATCTTATTGCTGATGCCGTTTCCAGATGCTTTCTTGACTCTTATAATCTCTTGATGCTTGATAATCTCTTTGACCTCTGCTGGCGAAGTCGGTGTGATTATTTTATCATCTTCAGAGTTTCGAATCGTTCGACGGACAGCACGATGAATTTCTTCAACGTGATCGATATCGACATGTCTCCAATTTGGAGAACATTGCCGTTCTAGACAGTCTGCAAAAGCTTCTGCTTTTGCTTGATTTGTACTACACCTAGTTCACCATGGATAGGCGGCATAGGTTTTCTTTCTGCCCTTAAGATTTTGGCCATTCTCCACACCGAACAGTCTTCCGAAGAAAGCTCTTCGAGTCTGTCATTCCATTTCTGGTTTCTGTACTCGAAGAGTTGCTCCCTCACTTCGCGTACTAATCTATTTGCCTCTCGTCGATCAACAGGATCAAGAGTGCGTTGGAAGCGCCTTCTTGCTCTGTTTTTTGATCTGATCAGCTCTCTGATGTCGTCCGGAAGTGTGTCGGGAACTCTTACTCGGTCGACCTGGCGTGTGGCTATCTCTTTGGCTCTAGAAACCGTACCTTGGAGGTGCTCGATTGCATCATCAATATCTTCTCTAGAGTGAATAATGGGTACTTGTCCGATACTCGTCTTGACCTCCTTATCGAATCTTTCCCAATTAATCACATCTCGAGAGCCTGGGCCATCGTAGTCCTGTTCACGTCCCAGGTGCAAAAGCACCGGGTTGTGATCAGAGCTCAGGTCATCGATTGTGTCCAACCTAGCTTGGTGAACTACATTTCGAAGAATAGAATCCAGGACATCCGGTCTACCTATCGCCCCATAATGAGTAGGTTCGTCAGGTCCCAATACAACTATATCTCGTTTATCGGCAAATCGAAATAACGCTCGTCCTTTTGTGTTTTCAACCCTACTGTTCCAAGCGTTATGCTTGGCGTTCAGATCTCCAGCCACAATGACAGCAGCATCAGTTTCTAAGATTTCTTCCAAATCTTGTTCCAGTAAGACTCGATTGGGGGAGATGTAAGCTGCGTACAACCTCAGCAGGCCAGCGTCCGCTGTGTGTATTTCAACTCCTACTGCCTCCAAGTTTACTAGTCCAGGATTTGGAATTGTCTGATGCTCGATACCCTTTTTAACATAGATAGCAACTCCACCACCAGCGGCGTCATTTCTATCCACCCTATAAAGGTAGTAGTCACTTAGTCTGGGCTCGTCTGCAGTCTCAGATGTGATTCGCTTATGAGTATAACATCCTCTCGATGTTTCCTCACGAACACTTCCAATTCCTGTTTCTGAGCTTTCAGACCGTTTGCGTTCCAAATAACTGCTAGAATTCCCCTTGGTTTTTGATTATTCATAAGAATGTTCGATAGTCAAGCGCATCAGTTCAAAGTCCTTCCAGAATTTGTCATACAAATCTCTAGAGGGCTCAGTCTCACCAAAAGTAATGAGCATTTGACCCAAAATTTGAGTCATTTGCTTCACACTTCTCGGTTTCCGACTAATAACGGTTCCTGTTTTTGAACTTTGGGGCTGTTCAGTAGAGGCCGTTTTTTTAGTCTTCTGCTTTTTTGAAACTACAGTTGTCCACTCGTCTGTAGGTTTGGCAGCTGGCGGAGCTTTAGCTGTTTCAACCTTGACGGGCTTCTTCTGTAAGCTCGACGTAACAGGCTTCCCAGATTCCTTTTTGGCTACCTTGGGAACAGCGGAACTTGTTGAAGCTCCCCTAGAACCGGCAACACTAGGTTTCTGAGAAGTGGCCTGTTTGGCGTCTAGCTTGGGCCATTTCGGACATGCGCGGTAACTTGCAGGGTGAGGGCCCTCACAGTTGGCGCATTTGGCATCTTCTTCTTTTGTTTTTGGGCAGTCCTTTGCCAAGTGCTTTTCTGCGCACTTAACGCAGACTACTTTTGCCCGGCAGCCAGATTGTGAGTGTCCCCACTTCTGGCACCTAAAGCATTCCCCACTTGTTTTTTTATTTTCTGGCGAAATAACTAGGCTGCAAAGCCTTTTTAGATCGTAGATTGCCCTCTCATCTCTGGGCAGCGACACAAGGACCATGTCGATTTCTTTCCTGCCTCTACCGTCACGTATTTGCATACGTGAGACAGTTGCAGGATGGAAACCGGCCTCTTTTATTTCCTCGGCTGGCAGTTTCACAGGTAATCCCCTCAAGACTACCTTTAGTGGCTTATCCATTGCCAGTTGGTATGTGTGATAGTTCACACTCTGGCTGTCGAGGAATTTAGTGAGCGACCTGAAGTGATTAATATCACTCACCTGTGTCCTGATGCCTTTCGGAGCCACTTTCGCCTTTGGAATGGCGATGCTGTGCTTCTTCAGGCCGGCGCAGATTTTGCTCCACTGGCTCTTATCATGAATAATTACCGGTGGGCACTTCTGTGAAGCACCCTTATCAGCTGGAGCTGGTCGAGGTCTGCTGGTGCTAGGACCAGCTGGCTCTACTACAGCCTTCGCTGCTTTTTTGTTAGGTGCCTGGATGCTGTCCTCCTCAGTATTGTGCCCTCTTTTGGTCGCTTTAGTTTTCTCCAGACCATTGTCTGGTTGGGCGGCTGGAGTTGTGTCCATGTCCTCTTCTTCGGTTGCTTTGGCTGCAACCGTTGTGGACGGTGCCGCCACCAGCTGGGCTGCCGTTGGTGTTGGCACCTTTGATGTTTTAGGTTGTGGCTGTGGCTTCTCTGTGACCACTTTGGTCTTTAGGGGGGGAAAGGCGGGCTTCCTTGGAAGAAGTGGCTTGGCCGGACCTGCCACCTTGGCCCTCGCCACATCCACCTTCTTTTCAAGGGCGTCTAGGCGCTCCACCAGAGGCTTTACAACGGCGCTGACCTCCTGAGCCACGGCGTTTTCGACGGCTGACTTCAGCATATCGAAGTACCATGGTGGGGCTGTAGCACTATTGCTTTCCTCCTGGGGGGCTGGATTCATCTTGGAAGAGTTCCAATCAGAAAACACTTGGAGAAAAAAAAAGAAAAAAATTTTTGATTCTTCGAGAATTTTTCTAAGTCCGAAAACCTGAAAAATCTCTATAATCAAGAACTTCGAAGTTTTGAATCGGATCTTCTCGGTCTAAAAACCCAAAAGATCACGATCGCAACTTCTACTGATCTGGTCTAAGGTCTCAACACTGAAAAATTTTTCAACGGAGAAACACTTAGAAAAAATTTTTGATTTTTCGAAAATTTTTCTCAAGTCCGAAAACCTGAAAAATCTCTAAAATCAAGAACTTCGAGGTCCTACGTCGGATTTTTTCGGTCTCACAACCAATAAAACCCTGATAAAAACCTCTACTGAGGATAATTAATAGGGTGTCCTGAGCAATTGCTCGGCTATATCGAAGATTTATTCGGTTACCAGCAACTGCAGAGGAAATACGGGAATCGCAGATTGGGTTTTATGAAATTGCAATTTTTCCCTCAGTTGTTGGGGCTGTAGATGGAACCCACATTAAAATTCAATCTCCAGGTAAAAATATCAATAAAACTTATATGTTACATGATAAATTATTACTTCTTAGGGGGAGAAGATGTTGAAATTTTCAGAAATAGGAAAATGTATTTTTCAATTAATGTACAAGTCGTTGGAGACGTCAATTTAAAAATTTTAGATTTAGTGGCAAGGTGGCCTGGCTCAGCTCATGATGCTACTATATTTAACAACAGTAGAGTGAGGGCACGTTTTGATGGTGGACATTTTCCCAATTGTATATTATTAGGTAAACAGTCATTTTACATTTTAATTAGTGTAAACCGTCTTTCTAATTTAGGTGATAATGGCTATCCCGTGCGCCCATACTTTTTACCTCCACTTTTACAGCCTCGCACCAGGCCCGAACAAAGGTACAATCAAGTCCATATTCAGACAAGAAATACCATTGAAAGGTTATTTGGAGTGTGGAAAAGAAGATTCCCTGTTCTAGCTTACGGCCTGCGGTTGAAACTAGATACTTGCCTTACAGTTATTGTTGCAGCAGGAGTTCTCTACAATTTTGCAAAATTGCATGATGAAGGTGAGGCACCTCCCGCTGAAGGAATTGATATGGCTGCTTTGGACGCATTAATTCAGATGAGAGAATTACCAGTTATACACGATGGACATCATGCAAATGGGAACATTAGGGATGCATTCATTAACAATCATTTTATACATTAATAAATATTTTATTCGGTTTGTTGTTTCATTTTTTTAACTTTTAGTTCTAATAATGCCAGTTTTAATTCGCGCTTTCTCCTCTTGTATACGATTTTTTGGCGCAGCTCCTCTTCTGCGAGCTGGGCAACCTGGATCCTGATGTCCAACAGTTTAGTATATTGCTCTGCCAGTTCAGACGAGGTCAGAGCCTTGACCTGCAGAGACCGCCTTCGTTGACTCTAAAAGTTATCTAGTTTAAAGGAATAGTTGAAACGCTTTACTGCGAGTGGCAGCGCTCGTGCTGGGCTGGGGCTCGGTAGATGGGTCATTCTGTTGAAGAATTGGGTTTCAATTTGCACAAAAAAGTTTTTGTATCTAACTTACCATTTCACCCCAAACATTAGGAACCTCCGGTTCGGGCTGCATAACATTTTCCATGTCACCCAAAGCCTGTAAATGAAAACAAAGTAGTTGTTGTACGGTATAGACATTTTTAGAACTTTACCAAATCCCCATCTCCATCAAATTCATTGATGAGCCCGTCGATGGTTTTTTCATTGACTATGCTGCGGAATAGGTCTTCGCCCTCCACGCGCCGTTTTTTCACGGAGATGCCGCCTAAAAATATTAAAATATTAATTATAAAATTTGCAAACATTACACTGGCACTAGTACCTGTCAATAGAAGTTCTTTCTTCTCTTCTGCCACGTCTTTTTTTAATATTTTTTTTTGATTATTATAAAATTTTTTGAGTTGGTTCGCCTCTCGATGGGTTCCGCCTGCTGCATTGAACTCGAGAGCTATGCGGGACCAACATTGTAATTTTTCTGTGTTATGGACCGCGTCCGTTTTTTTGTTTTCGACCACGTGCTTGTAATTATACACGATATTCAACAATCGGTCTTTTTCTCCCCGGTAAAATTTACAGATCTTCTTTTGGTCTGAAGTAAACATAGTTATTGTTAATCTATCACTTGAACAAATATACTCACATTATCCATAACGATAAAACGTGTTTAATCACTTCTTTGGAATGTCTGTCGCAGCGGACAACTTGGAAAGAAATAAACTATAAAGGTTATGTTATCACTTTCTCGTGGTGTGTCATGGAACAATACCAACTTTTAGTTATATTACTAACTTTTCGAAAACTTACTAGAAAGTGTGCCATGTTGCCAGAGCGCAAACTCTAAGGCGATCTTAAAGTTAAGAATGTCACAAACGTCAACGGTGCAAACCAACTGCGACTTAAGCAATTCTTAACTTTAAGTTGTTCTTAACTTAAACATTGCTCTACGAAATACGGTGCAAACGGGCATAAGTTTCGTTGACTTATCAGAATTTTATCTCATTAGAGAAGAGTGGTGTTTCGACCGAGTTATTTATAGAAACGGAAAAAAAAGTAATTAAATAATCTACTTCTTACACTAATAAGACTAATTTCCGCGTTATTTAATTCGAAAGTAGTCAAAGATGCTATATGTTTAGCTTGGTTTTTCACTCTAGATAGACAATTATTTTTAAATCTTAATAATAAAGCTGTTATTCGTTTTAGTTTTATATAACACGAATATTTTTCAATCAAAATGTGTCTATTTTCCACCGCAATAAACGTGCCGTGCTTATTATTTAATTGTATTTTCTCGGGTGCTTCGATAACTGTCGGATCTTGTTGTTTTGGCCAGTTTTTGGCTGATTTTCTTATCCAGCCTCGACCTTTCCACCAAAGACTGTTGTCTTTCAGTTGATTTGCGTTTACATCTCAAGAAATCGTATCAGCGGGATTTTCTTTTGATGCAATATATCCCCCAATTGGCTTTTGGTAACAAAGATTGAATTTCAGTGACTCGATTGGACACAAATTGTTTCCAACGGTTTGGACTTGAGGATATCCAAGCTAAACTAATCTTTGAGTCAGTCCAATAGAATTCGTCGTCGTTTTTGACTTTAACCGCAAGATTGGCTAGCAATAGCGCTCCGCATAGCTCTAAGCGAGGAATATAAATTGGTTTTAACGGAGCTACTCTTGATTTTGCACAGAATAAGCGACAGACGGGCAGGAGTGGAAAGCACGGGAGAAGGAGAGATTGTGGACAAGCTGGATTTGAAGGAATCGGCTGAGGAATTCGAAGACGAGGCAGTTTGGTATGGAGAGGAAGAGGATTTGGGAGATGGGGAGGGAAGAGTGGATGATTAGCGGGAAAGGCAGGGGGAAAAACAAGGAGAAAGGGAAAATGAGGAGCAAAGAGAGGCGTTGTGGGAATGGTTTCGGGTAGTTGAAAGAGGATGTGACGAAGAGGAACTTGGCGAGGAATTTGTTGAAGATTTGGGAGAAAAGCAGGGAGAATAGCTCGGGGACAAGGAAGAGTTAGAGGAACATAAGGAAGGATTGTGGGAATTCTTTCTTGGGGTCGAAGGTGGTTGTGAAGAGGGAGAAGAGCGAGGAGAGGAAGAAGAGAATGGCGAAAACCGGAAAGAGGAGTGAGTGCTCCTCTTTAGACGGCCGCTTCTGCACTGACGTGCGCGAAGCGACCGACTCCAGAGAGGGGACCGGAGACGGACCAAGGAGACGAAGTGCCGCCAGCACGGCGTTTTGGCCTTCCAGAGTTAGGAGGACGCCTGGCTGGCAAATGGGAGCCAGCCGTCCTCCAGCGACGGGTCCTCCACTGCCGTGGCCCCCAAACCTACCTCTGGCGAGGTTTTCTGACTGGCCCTCTTTGTGGTCCTGAAAAATTTATAAAATAAAATAATGTTGACAAACAGATACTTGAAAACATTTGAAACAAAAGTAAAATACTCACGTTCATCGAGTACAACCTCATCTAGCGCCGCCGGTGGAGTTGGCGGCGCAGGAGGAACCAGCTCCTGTTGTGGTGGTGGGGGTGGAGGCAGTTTGGCATTTCCTGGGGGGAAACTCCAGAGGACCGACAAGGTCCCCTTCCCTCTGCCGAAGCATCGCCCTCGTTGTTCTTTTTAAGGCTGAAATTACAAATTTATTTAGAATATTTCTAAAAAAAGTTCAAATATAAATAATACACATACTACATAATCCAAATAATAATAAATAAAGCAGTGTTTTAGATACTTACAGTTATTTAAGGTCATTTTGCTGAAATAAAAATAAAAAATAATTAGTAACGGTTTTATAATATTCAAGTTATGTATAATTATTTATAAAAACAATATTTTTGAAAAAAATAAAATTAATTAGCTTTTTATGAATGATTATATAATTAAAAATTAATTGAATTGTCATAATTTATTTATTAAAATAATTAATAGTATATTACGTCCTTAGGCCAGAAAGTTGGATGCCCTGGCGTATGTGATATGATGACATACATGTTACATAATTATATGATGAAACAAGTTACCTAAATAAGCGTCTACTTTTTCAATTTATAAAACATATGATTATATCCATATTATTATTTATTTTAAACTTACTAGAAACATTGATAGTGGGTTGAAACACCCTTATCAATTTTCCTCCCCCTAATCGGGCTCACGATTTGGGCTCGAACACTCTACGGGTCTACAACTTTCTTGTTCTTATTGGACCCAAAACTACAAAAAAAAATACGTTAATGTTAAGTAAACAAATTTTAATACAAATAGGCTCTAGCTTCATTCAGTTAAAATCAACAGTCTTCTAGATTCGATTGTGTTACTTCTAGACTTGACTTTCTTTCTTTTATTATCACCGGAGGTCTGTTAGTCTTGTGTTGCTTGATAATACGTGTTGGTGGATGATCTTTGAGAAAGCTTGAAGATCAACTGAGGAAGAATCCAACAGCAATAATTATTAAAGATACCTAAAAATTGGATTTAAAACATTTATAATCTTCTAAATAATTAAACGCCGGCCTCAAAGAGGATACAGTGAATAATAAGCTGTGGTGTTTATTATTTTTTGCAAAGTTCTGGAGAAGAAACAGAGGAACCAGTTTTGCAACAAATTTTGGGTCTCTTTTTGTTAATTTAACGTTTTATTAATTTTTCATAAGGAAAATTGAAGATTTTCAAGATTTTTGCTTATCTAAAATATGATTGGACAATAAAAGAATTTTTTTTCATCATACAGTCTTCAATAGGGACCTACCTACATTATAACCTTTTTTTATTATTTGAACCAAGTTTCCATTGATTAAGGGTTAAGTGATGAGTTAAGTTAACTCATACGATCTCAATAACACCCGCAACAATTTTATATAAATTTTTTTAAATATTTTAACTATTGACTTTTATTACCATATTATAAATACTACATTACCATTCTTAACTTATAAAAAGCAACAAGTATATGTTTGTGGAATCACTTAATAATAGACAATAGCCCGCCCTGATGATGAGAGACTTCTCTCGAAACTAGTAGGCTGTAAATAAATACTTTTATAAAAAAAGGAATTTGGTGAAGTACATACTTGAATCTCTTAAAAAACCCTTTTTTTGTTAGTTTGATAGTTGCTATCTCTTCATCTATAAAAAAAAATTATATAATTTTGAACGAAAAACATGTTTTGACGTTAATTTAAAGCCTGAACACCTTGTAGGTTTTCAAATAAAAACTAAACTTTTTGCCTCTTCTTGAGGCAGGATTGGCGGCGGCGGAAAAATTTCTTCTCAAGGAATCTCTGGCTTTGTTGGATTTTGAAAATATAAATACATAATAAAACAAAAACAATTGATTTTTGCAAATCGTGCCACAAATAATTCAAATTATTTCTATACAAAACTTTCTATAGAAAAAACACCGTTCGCACAGGATTGTGGCGGTGAAAAAAATTTTTCTTAGTAATTTCTGGCTCTATTGGATTTAAAAAATTTAAATCCATAAAAATAAATCAAAAACAATTAATGTTGATTTTTGTTTGTTTTTTTCGTAAAATAAAATAAAATTTCATTGAATATTTACATTTTTGTAAGATCACATTACAAATCTCCAAACTGTCCAAATAATCTCTTATCGCTGCAAAAAATTATTTAGTTTTTTTATGTGAAAAATTTTTTTCGGTGGTCTGATTTCAACTTGATTTTTTTTTCTCTAATATTCTGAGGTTGGCTTCGTTATCCTCAGATAGCTGTTCTTCTCCTGGGGGTGGAGAAACTTGCGAGTTTTCGACAAGGAAAAAAATTAAATCATAAATCTTTTTTTTTTTTTTAATTTGAAAAAAGTGGAATAAAAATATTGTTTCTTCTAAATACAAACATTATTATTTAACCGACGACGTCTTCTCTCGTCAGCCTCCATTGTCGGAGATCATACACTTTATGGGTGCGCGGTACTCATTTCTTCAATTAAATCAAAATATTATTTTTAAATGGTCTTGTTTTACCATTAGTTTAGAAGAGCTTTCTTACTTCATCGGCGGGGTTGTTTTAAGGTATCTAGGGGTCTTCTGGAGGCTAGAGATGCTTTCAAAAACAGGCAAAACTGATAGGAAATTAAAAAAATATTTAACTTTTTAATAATTTATTAATTAATCATTCTACATTAAAAAAATCCATTAAATATTATTTAAATGTAAGGTTGTTTATTGCTGTATTTTGCTCTGTTTAATATAACGGCTGCGAAATATTAATTTACTACTGCCATTTTCATATATCCAGCAATGTAATTTTTAGCGAAAGCCATTTTATATATTGTTAAACATTAACTTTTATTTCATTAACAACTATTTGTATCGAATTAAGAACTTCAGACTCTTCGTCGTTAAGCATTTGACCATAATGGTTTTTTTTATTTTTATTTTCGTAATTGTAAACAAATAAGATTGTGTCGTCTTCTTCATCTTGATAAATATGTTCTTTGCCATGAAAACATGGGTGATTGCCTGCTTCATTGAAAGATTCAATCAAGCCATTGCAATGTTTACAAAAGTATAATCCTGTAAAATAAACTTGTTTACAGATCCGAATTTTAAAATAAAATTGTATTCATATTTTAAGGTGGAATATAAAAAAAAAGTAATTATTTATACCTTCATCCATATTTATATTTATTTTTTTAGTAGTTTAAAATAACTTTGATTATTTCCGAAATCTACGACGAAACGAAAGTCTTACAAATTTTTTAACAATAAATAATAACAAACGATAACATATAAACAAAATTTCGATCGAGGCCAACTTAAAGAAAAAACTCTTGTCAATTTTCTGTCACTGGGTTGATATTGATTGCGAATATCACCCGAGAACAGTACTTTTGAGAGTGCTCGGTTGTGCGAAGCGTTGCTGTAGTTGGAACATTCAACGTTGAGCATTATGCCGCATAATGCGCTCTAGTGCTGTAATTGGAAAACTACCTCTAACTGCAAAAATAGTAGGAAATGTGCGGAAATTACAGATTGGTAATGTGTCAAGTATACGTCAAAGTAATGTCAAAGTGACATATGACCACAGAAAGCATATACAGTAGATGCATTACAGTTATGGGCAAGCAGCATTACCATACAAGAACGTTATCATACTTCACCTTTTTAACAGGTTGAGGATGATTATATAATCTATTTTTTATTATATCAGGACACTGATTGGGAAGTTTTTGAATTATAAACTCAAGAAAAACGACAAAGATACTTGATGAGCTGCACCTTATTTGCGTGTTGTCCTCATTAGAGTACTCAAAAATTTTATATTGCGAAATTTTGATTTTTTCTTTTCTTTATTGTAAATACTCTTTTTGAAGAATTTTCCAAGCGTGTCACTAAAATTAAAAATCATTTCTTGCGTAACAGGTACTACTACAAAGTTTTTAGTGCTACTTTTTTTTGTAGTATTTCATGTATTCGCTTGGTAAAAATATCCTCTCTATTTTGCGAACGTGTTTTTCAACGACGCCAAAACATTGATCACACGGCATAAAACTGTGTCCCGGCTCAGGGAATCGGTGAATAATTTTATCAACACGACCCTTTCGTATCAGGGTATACAAATATTGGACTAAAGCGTTATTCTTATTTTGAGCACCGCAATTGTCTGAAAACACGTAAAGAATCTTGACTGATCTGTCCATGAAATTTTCAAAGTAATGGTCTAGGAAGCTGATGGTCTCGTTGGGAGTTTTTTTTCCTGTTACTTCATCATACATGTAAAAATAAGCCTTACTGTGTTTTGATGAATGTATAAAAAAATAACTGCCTTAAGTAGAAAACATCGCCAGCAGGAACTTTTGGCAAAAGGGCATTTTGCTCATGAACAAAACATGCTCAAAAGAGTTTCAATATGTGGACTATCTTGAGCCAGCTTTGTTTTTTCCTTCAAATCATCAAAAAAGACTTTTGCTTTTAATTGATGAAGATTTTTTTCTGTCTCTAGTTTATTAATCTCATCTTGAGAAAGGTGATTCTTTGCTTTGAGCTGAGTGTCAATTCTGTCACACACTTGGCATAGGTCAGATCTAGGATGTCCAAAACTGATATTACAGCTAGCCTTACCGTTACGAAAATAAAAATAGTACGAAATTTTAGGTTTATGAGCAGTTTTTTCATCTGTAATCCAAAACTAATATACATCCGTGCATTTCCGACGAGGTCAGAGCCTTGACCTGCAGAGGCCGCCTTCGTTGACATCTAAAATTTATCTAGTTTAAATCAATAGTTGAAACGATTTACTAAACACATACCAGTCCAGGTTGCGAGCGCGAACTTTGTCGTGGAGTGCCAGCGCTCGTGCTGGGCTGGGGCTCGGTAGAGGGGTCATTCTGTTGAAGAATTGGGTTTCAATTTGCACAAAAAAATTGTTTGTATCTAACTTACTATTTCACCACAACACTTTGAACCTCCGGTTCGGGCTGAATAGCATTTTCCATGTCCTCGATAGCCTGTAAATGAAAACAAAGTAATTGTTGTACGGTATAGACATTTTTAGAACTTTACCAAATCCCCATCCCCATCAAATTCATTGATGAGCCCGTCGATGGTTTTTTCATTTACGATGCTGCGGAATAGGTCTTCGCCCTCCACGCGCCGTTCTTTCGCAGAGCCGCCGCCTAAAAATATTAACTATATAAAATTTGCTAACATTACACTGGCACTAGTACCTGTCAATAGAATTTCTTTCTTCTCTTCTGCCACGTCTTTTTTAAATATTTATTTTTGATTGTTGTAAAATTTTTTTAGTTGGTCCGCTTCTCTATGCGTTCCGCCTGCTGTCCCGACCGCATCCGTTTTTTTATTTTCTACCACGTGCTTGTAGTTATAAACTATTTTCAATAATCTGTCTTTTTCAGCCCCGGTAAAATTTACAGATCTTTTTTTGGTATGAAGTAAACATAGTTATTGTTAATACAGTGGACCCCCGGTAGTCCGACAATCATTTTGCAGGGCAGTGTCGAACTATCGAATTTGTCGGATTGTAGAGTACTGCCTAAGACCCCTTATAGTCCGATTTTTTTTACAAAAGAGTACCTTGTAATCCGACAAATTATAGATCCAATGATGATTCTTTATAATAAATACATTGTATAATGTACTCTGAAGTACAAATCATACTTCATTATGTACATATGTCAAATTTAGTAAATTAAACAACACAATAGAGAGCTTACGTTTTATTATAAAATTAACGTCATTAATGCTATAAAACTTACAAGAAATATGCAATAACTTTACGTTAGGAAATATGTAATTTTGTACAAACAAATGTACATACATACTAAAATAATCAAAAACTATGAATCAACTACATATGTATGTAATTTAAGAAGCATGCAAATATTCATCAATTTTTTTTTGTTTCACATTGTTGAAACGCGAGAATAAAGCTTTGTCCCCCAGTCTTCTCAAAAGTAGAAGTTCGTTGTAGGATGCACCATTTTCTTCAGCCCATTGCAAACCCAGCTCAAAGGCATTAATTGCATCTTGTGCTTTCACTGGCGGAGTAGTTGCAATTACTTCGTCATCATCTTCCTGATTTATTGTTGTATGACTAGAAATCTCGTTTATAATCTCTTCGTCAGACATTTCATAAAAAATATTTCTTCTTTATCCATTCCACGGCATCAGGTTTTCAAATTTTCCGGACTTATTTGGGTTTCAGCAGCAATTTGCTCTATTACTTCCGAAGGTACACTGATTTGTGGATCGTTGGTAGGATTGGCGACTTTATCTGGCCACAACTTTTTCCAAGACGATGTAATAGTTGATGAAGGTAATGCATTCCACGATTGACAAAGAGCAAAAACCAAGTCTTTCATGTTAAATTCTTTTAACGTTTTTTCTATTGGCTGGTCTTTTGATACGGCTTTTAGAAGTAGGTTTTTCTTATAATCTTGCTTTACAAACTGAATGATATGCTGATCCATGGGTTGAATCAGTGCAGTGCAGTTTGGCGGAAGAAACATCGTAGTGATGCATTTATCGTTAGTTGTCAGTTCTTCTTCAGACGGATGACCGGGAGCGTTATCAAGAAGCAATAACGCTTTTTCAAAAAAATTATGATCTTTCAACCATTTTTTAACTTCTGGTACGAAACATTCATCAAACCACTTTTTGAAAAGATCTTTTGTCATCCACGCACTTTTTTGTCCATAATAGTGTACAGGTAAATCAATGTTTTTGAATGCACGTGGTTTATTAGATTTTCCAACGACCACCATCTTTAGCGTGTGTGTACCCGCAGCGTTAGCACATGTGAGTATGGTTACACGTTGTTTACTTACTTTTTGTCCAGGTACGGATTTTTCATTGTGGGAAACAAAAGTTTTATTAGGCAACAAACGCCAAAAAAGCCCTGATTCGTCTGCATTGTACACCTGTGACGGGTTAAGATTTAAATCTTTCATCTTTTGCAAAAATCTTAATTTAAATGGCTCTATGCAGGTGGCATCATTAGAAAGTTTCTCTCCTGTTATGGTCATTAAACGTATGCCATGACGACTTTTGAAACGTTCTAGATATCCCTTACTAGCCACAAAATCATCTTTTGTTGTTATTTCTTTATTAAAATATTTAGCTTTCATTGCCAACATGGATCCCGAAATGGGCGCATGTCTATTTCTTTCCTGAAAAAACCACATGTAAATATAAAGCTTCTTCCACTTCTGGATGTTCAGCTTTCTTGAGTGTCTGTCTCTTGCCTGGCCCACATTCAGTAGTTGACACAAACTGTTTAATCTTCTCGTGGTTTTTTTTAATGTCATAAATTGTAGATCGGCCTACCCCGTATTCACTTGCTAAACTACTGAAAGATTCATTACGATTTAGGCGGTCTAAAATATCACATTTTTCTTTAATTGTCAATGTTTTGTGCTTTCGCTTTTGAGCTTGTGACAACATTACTAAGTACGTATATCTACGTAATACACAATGAATAAACAGTAAACAATAAACGACCCTACGCGTCGAGCAAGTTGTAACTTGTTCAATCATGCATTAGCGAAAATAAATATGTAATAATCGACCATGTCGGATTACAGGGGGTGCCGGACTAGACAGGGGCCGGATTACCGGGGGTCCACTGTAATAGTTATTGTTAATATATTACTTGAAAAAATATACTCACATTATCCATAACGATAAAACGTGTTTGATAACTTCTTTGATACGTCTTTCGAAACGGGGAACTTTGAAATAAATAAACTCTAAAGGTTATGTTATCACTTTCTCGTGGTGTGTCCTGGAACAATACCAACTTTTAGTTATATTACTAATATTTCCTAAAACTTACTAGCACGTGTGCCATGTTGCCACAGCGCAAACTCTAAGGCGATCTTAAAGTTAACAGTGTCACAAACGTCAACGGTGCAAACCAACTGCGACTTAACCTTCCGTTAGGCGCGCGGGTTTTTGTAACGCGGTTCGTCGCGCTGTATCTCCCAGATACATGCATGTATGTGAAGCGTTATTTGCTCTAAATTTTTAGAGTACAAACTAAAAAAACACTTTACAAGCAATATTTACTTACCGGGCTATTATTACACTAATAGTAGTAGTTGCAAGCGATTGTATTATATTTTTACAGAAATGCGACTTTGGTTGATGAAGGTGAAGTGTAAGGTCTAAAGAACATACTTACAAAACACTTTAAAACAAAACCATTAATATTCAGTACTTACACTTTGTCATTATTTTATTCAACACTAGTGCATCAATCAGATATACTACTATAATTAAAGCATTCGAAAAATTATCGACCTTCCTCCTCTGTGTTCAGGCAATTTTCGCAAATAATTCTTGAATGTTGTCTCAAACATAGAGACATACCGCATTTTTGACAACGATAAACGCTGATTGAAGTTTTCTTGGTATGCTGATAACAAGGTTGACAACGTTGTCTTCTAGGTGCTCTAGACGTTCCTGGCTCAGGTTCTTCTTGGGGTTTATATTTCTGCAGCAAATTTTTAATTTCTTTAGGAAGACTTGTAATTTGGGCTCTAATTCGAAGTTGTTCGTCGACCAAACTCAGAGCCAGTTTTTTCAAAAAGTCTCGTCTTGTAGTGAACTTATTTATGTTTGCAAGAAAAATTATCCTAGAGTTTACTCCCGCTACGTTCATAAGGTGATAAAAAATTACCATTGGCCACCTTCTGGTTGACCTACTCACATTGTATGTAGCACAAAGTTTGTCTACAACATCCACGCCGGATTCTGTCTCGTTTTAAAATAAAATAATTTCCGGTTTTTTTTCAGGTTCACTGGTAACTTCTTCTGAAGATATGTGCATACTCGAAAGCAACAAAACGCTTTTTCCTTTTTTTGGAACGTACGAAACAAGGGTCTCATTTTTCGTATACCCGAAAATGGTACTAAAACATGGACGATTTTTTGGAGATACAAACGATGGTGGAAGTTCTCTTTTGTTTTTGCGTATTGTGCCTACGTACGATACTTTATTTTTTTCTAGTTCTCTCACTAGCTTCAAACTAGTAAACCAATTATCGGCTGTTTTATTTCGACCAGATCCTAAAATAGGTTTGGAAAGCCGCATTACAATCGAGTCCGATGAATTAGACTGCTGAAAAGGTCCTTCAGGTTGTTGTCCACAGTATATCTCCATATTCGAGGTGTAGAACAGTTTAGAATCACTCAGACAATATATTTTTATGCCATATTTATTCGGTTTAGATGGAATATATTGCCTAAATGAGCATCTGCCGCGAAATCCTGGCAACATTTCATCAATTGTCACGTTTTGGCCTAGATGGTAATGCTTCTGACAGTTTTCGATAAAAACAGTAAAAAGTTCTCTTATTGCTGCTAATTTATCCACTTGACGTCGCATTTCTCTGGTATCTTTGATGTCAAATCTTATACCTACATCTAATCAAAAATCTAAAACGTTTTTCCGACATTGTCATGCGAAAAATGTTTATTCCTAATCCGTCAGTGGCCCAGAAATCGCTGAGTCGTTGATGAGCTCCTCGAAATACACCTATCAGATACAGCAACCCCAAAAATGCTTTTATCTCGGTTTTGTTTGTAGACCGACTATCTCTCTCCCTTGTAAAACGTTCACGGACATTTTCGATGTGCTGATTAGTACATTGTACTAATAAATTAAAAACAAAGTCGTCAAAAAACAAATTCCAACAATCGACTTCAGTTTTGGCCTCTCTTGCATTCTGCCCTACTACACCAGGTAATTTCACTAAAATATTGTGAGGACGTCTTTTTGATGATTTAGGCGGTTCTTTCACCCATTGTGTGCCATCTTTGCCTAAAAATTCTTTCATACAAACAACAAATAAATCGAAGCTTTGGTGTACTTACCAGAAAAATAATAATCATCTACTTCCGGTTCTTCACTTTCCCCTTCATCATCACTAATTTCATGATCAGTATTTGAATCCACTGACCTGGTTTCAACTTGATCATCTGAATCTGATTCATCAGATTCATCAAAATTTTCATCTGGAACCTCGACACTGACATCGTCCTCTTAAAAAATTAGCCGGTGTGCTTCTTCAATGTCTTCCGGTTTTGAAAAATCGAAGAATTTTTTTGTACTCATTTTCAAGAATAAAAAAACACTTTAAAACTAATATTTTCTTCAGGAAACGTCTTGAAAGCACAAAGTTGCCGAAAAGATTGACCACTCAGAATTGTAACGTGGCTAGTCGCGTTGTATCCAGCAGGTACACGACCGACGCCATCAGGGTTTTACTAGAATTATAACAAAACAAACAGATGTTAGGGTTTATCGTTCTAGGTAATAATTTAAGACATATTAAGCTAGGAATACTCTGCTTCTAAGAATTCTAGCATTGTGCGTTTTCTAGATAATTGCAAATAACCAAAGCATGTATCTGCTAGATACACGCGCGACTAACGAAGGGTTAAGGCCTGTTTACACTATCTGATTTATCATATGACTTTTCAAACACACAAATCATGTGATAAAGTCATAAGCTGTCAAAATCATACACAATTTTATATCCGAGTTAACACTATACAAGTTTTGCTATGACTTTTCTGTCAACGTCACTTTATTCTCTGGCTTAACCTATAAAATATTTGTGTGTGGTTTTATTGTGTTCTGTGTTGGTTTTGTTGATTACACATTCATCATTTAACACATCAAATGGACCAAGACTCGATGCGCCGACTTGGAATGACATTAGCCATTTTAATAATTCAGCAAGTGCAAGTACGTAAGAAACAGCAACGTGACAAGGTCCGGAAAAGGTTGTGGGCAAGAAAGTGGCTGCAAAGGCGCGATGAGGGACGTGGTATAGCAAGTATGGTATGTAGAGAACTCAGATTTGAAGACCCTACAAGTTTCAAGAATTACACTAGAATGAGTGTAGAAACTTTTGAGTGTTTACTACAAAGAGTTGGACCTTATCTAGCTAGACAAAACATTGTCCTACGAGAAAGTATTCCAGCCACCAGTAGATAAATTGAAAAAGATTGTAAAACTAGGTTTTCTAGAACGTATATTATATGAAATGTTTCAGATTATTAGTGACACTGCGCTTTTTGGCAACAGGAGAAACATACAAAAGCTTACAGTACAGTTTTCGAATATCATTGTGCGCGCTTTCAATTATTATTCCAGAAACTATAACTGTAATTTATAGAGAACTGAAGAATGAATAGTTGAATGTAAGTGAAGTGCCCACATTGCTCCACATACAACTGTGTAGATGTAAAACAGCTTTTTTTTGTAGACACCATCTACTGAGCAGCAATGGAAAAAAATTTCGCAGACATTCTACGAACTATGGAATTTTCCGAATTGTTTAGGAGCGCTAGGTAATTGCTTTTTTCTAAGCAACAACGAATTATTCTTTGCATTATCAATTTGTTTTAGATGGAAAACATATAGCTTTCCGAGCAAAAAAAGAAGAGGGTTCATTTTATTTCAATTATAAAGGATTCCATAGTATCGTTCTACTAGCTTTGGTTGATGCCGAATATAATTTTGTGTATGTCGACGTTGGATGCAATGGAAGGGTTAGCGACGGAGGCGTATATGGAAATTCTTTGTTACATTCAGCCGTTGAACAAAATTCTCTGAATTTTCCTATCGATGACATACTGCCTAAAAGTAATGTTAGCTTGCCTTACGTGATAGTAACAGATGACGCATTCAGATTAACTAAGAGACTAATAAAACCTTGGGGACTGCGTTCTTCCACACGGGAAAAAGTTTTCAATTATAGGTTGAGTAGGGCCCGCCGAGTTGTTGAAAATGCGTTTGGAATCCTCGCGAATCGATTTCAAATATTACAAAAGGAAATCAATCTATCGGTGGACAAAGTACAAGATATTACATTAGCTTGTTGTACTTTGCACAACTACATTAAACAAAAGGATGGTATGCAGTATTTGGCAAACGTCGATGAAGAAAATATCAATAAAATGTATTTCAAAAGAGGAAACTGGCGCGATAGTGTCGCAGTTACAGATTTGGAGCGCTGCAACGCCAATCGATCAGGGAAAACACCATTAGAAATAAGAGAAAAATTTACAACATATTTTAATGAAGAAGGTTTTGTAGAATGGCAGTGGGAGGCTGTAAAAAAATTTAACTTTTAATAAAAATGTAATTTAGTTCTCAAAACTTTATTATTAGTCGAAAATTACACCAGCTTGAATTTTTGCTATGAACTTCTTTTTGTTTTGATACAAAATATTATTGATCTCGTGCTTCGCATCGTTCAGGAGCTCCGTGTCATCAATTGCGGCTAGTTCACTGGCCACATATCTCCCAAACTGAATGGCTCATGTTGTTTTGGATTGTTTGAAGACCATTCAAAGTGTTCTTCTTGATCCCGTTTTCTTCCACTATTTTTTTTTGTTTTCGTTCTGAGGAAATCGGCCATCTCTTTCTTTTTCGATCACTAGTACCAAGCACTGGTGAATCTGTTGGTTGTGGTTCAACCGGTGGTGATTCAATCGCCTGTGAATCTTCTGGTTGTGAATCACTTGGCTGCGAATCACCGATGGTCATCGAAAACTCCATGGCATCATTCGCATCCAACACTGCAGTGAGGCTAGGGTCAGAACGTCCACTATCATCCTAGAAAACGAAAAATATTTATTTGTTTTGCAAAAAAAAAAATATTAAAATTTAATAACTTACCAATGAACTTTTACCTCTTCTAGGTTTGATGTAGGTTTTTAAAAATGTCAATTTCTCAAACCACCAAACTGATGGCTCGTAAATATCGTCCGAGTCCATGCCACTGTGATAGCAACTTTTTATTTTCATGAGCTCGTGGTTCATTTGCTTCCTCAAAGTGGCTATTTTTTTCTTTATATTCTCTACAGAAATATACCCATTGATATTATTCTCATTTAAATCTCGAGATATGCTTTCGAGAGCGTTTATCCGGGCATGTTTATTGGAGTAAAACTTGTGCTTTGGGTCGTACAGACAGGGCTGCTCTTCATACAAGTTTATTAAACTTTCTAGCAGCGGTCTTGTCCAATCACACTATATATAGTTAAAAGACACAAATTTGTTAAATGTAAATATGATAATAATAAATGTATCACACAATAACGTACCTTATTATCCATGATGTTTAGTTGTTTAGTATTGAGGTGGATAATTAAATTAATAATGTAATGTATTAAATTATGTAATTAATGTAATTAAAAATTTATGATTTAATAATTTATTAAAAATAATGTAATTAAATTAATAAACACTAACCTAAAAACAAAACAATAACATTAGACATTAACCTAAAACTCGACCCGACCATAGAATAATAGGCAAAACCAAAACTTCAAAATCTGGTTCCAAATCAAAAATTACTAAAAAATCCATTTCCATACAACTCCCAATAATACCAAAAATCGCATAGTGTAAACACGAAAATCGCTTGCTATGATTTGTTACATGATAAGTCATGTGACAAATCAGATAGTGTAAACTGGCCTTTAAGCAATGCTTAACTTTAAGTTGTTCTTAACTTAAGCATTGCTTTACGAAATACGGTGCAAACGGCCATTAGTCTTGATTTACGCTGATTTAGTACATAGTTGCCGCAGTTTCAAAATTTTTCGGCACGTTGTTTTTGCCGTAAGAGGGCAGCATTACATAGATCATTTTTTCTGTAATTTGGATTTCGTTATTATTTAAATATAGCTTTTCTAATTCATATTTTATATAGCAGAATGTGACTAAAATTAGGTCATTTATGTGTGTGACAACTAATTTTTTTATTTTTCTTTGTTAATAACAAAATAAAAAAACATATTTTTTTTAAATTGAAAAACAAAGTTGTCACACACATTTTATGATTTATTAAATCGCGGCAGTGGAAACCGTTTTTAAATCGCTTAATATTTAACGATGTTATTGGCCAATTCCGAAATTTACGTCTCCGGATTGCTCTTAAATCTTTCTTGGAATTGTAACGCCGTTTGCAGTTCATTCTTGATAAATTCTAGCACGTTAGAAACTATTTCCGGTGCCTGACTGTGAATTATTTTTCCCTGTAGGCCAATACTCTTTCTTTGCGCCATATTCTTGCGCCATTGCAAATATTCTTAAAACAATGCACGATAAATTGCATCTTTTTTTATATCTCGTCAACGCCACTGAGGTCCCCCCTATATCTAATTTGGACCTGTCCGGACGAGAATCGTTCAGGCGCATTCTGTACTTCTTAGAGTGGGTGGACTCTACAAGCATGCTCCACTGCTTTTAGTTTTGTTCTCAAACTTAACTTTTTTTTCTTTAAGCGAGCAACCTCTCTTTTAATGATGAGGCTGCATGATAAAAATAGCGTGCACGGAGAGTTAACAACGCTGTCTGTGACAGCTCAACTTTTACCAACAACGCCTTTTCCTTGTTGACAGGGGTTGTCGCTTGTGCTTTGGGCGACACAACATGTTTAGACGATGTAGTAAATAACGTTGAGACTTCCAAATCGGCACTTTCGGTTGGATCATTCAGGGCTTGTTCTTCCGTTGCACTTCTGCGGTCCCAAGTCTTTGCATGATTTTGGCCAGAGGAGCTTGCTACTGCTGTACATGTATGGTCTAAGGCGAACTTAGAAGGGGAGTTTTGTTGAGATGGGCCTGCAGCCTCCTCTACCATTGCATCCTCCTCTACCACTGCATTCTTCTCTACCACTGCATCTTCCTCTAACATTGCGTATGTATGGTCTTGTGCGAGCCATGTCGGGTTGCCTACAACTACAAAAATAAAACCAATTAGTTTCAATACATATGCCTGGAATTGTTATGCAGTGTGTCTCCTTTACTACATGCTTCAAGGATATTTTTACATGCAAACCTCTCACTTTTAACACACCTAACTCATCAAAGGAAGAAATAGCAAGGTTATAAAAGTATATAAAACGCATAGCCAGAAAATTGAAAACAATATACACTCCGTACCTGAAAGTTTGTTTGGAAGACACATTACCTTAAAGATTCACTTTGCGTATTGGTATGTAATAAAAAAATACACTTCTATTAATAGTTTTGGTTTTACCTTGTGGCAAGTGGTAATGTGGTATAGCCAGCCTTTGCAGACGATTATTTCTATTAAAAGCATTTTGCTGAAAATGCTTTTTACATACACGGTACCACATATAGACACGCATTGGCAACTTCAACATTGCCAATAAGTTCCCGCCATCTGTAGGAACAATATTTTTCTTCACTGGATGTGGAAACCTATAAAGCGATTGTCGTGGCCACGTGGACATACACTCCGGTACACTTCGGCATCTTGATTTAAGAACATCCACACAATAACCTTCTTTTCTTCTTCACTCCAAATTCAAATCTTTCGTTAGTCACAAAAGCACAATTATAAATTGTTTTCTTTTGCAACACAAACACAACTACACTATCTTTTATATTTATTCTCTTAACACACAACTATCACGTGTAAGTCAGAAAAGCGCAATTAATATTGTGTTCTTTTGCAACCAAAACACAACACCACTAAAGTAATGTCTATGTTTATTGCTTCACACACCAATATCACATGTTAGTCACAAAAGCACAATTAAATATTGTCACGAACAGGCCGTAAGCTAAGGTACCTAAAATGGGGGGTTACCTGTTGTGACGGGAAAAAAGGGGTAATAAAGGTTTATCAAAAACTAATTAAACTTTACACTTATATATTAAAACAAAGAAAAACTAATTAAAAACTACTTACGGATTAATTAAGGAAACCTACCATCAAAACTATATTAAATTACTCAATACTTTCCTTACAGTTCTCCAATTCTAATATCAAATATGATTTCTATTAATTCATAATAATCAACTGCTCTTTGATCTCTCATTAACTCTTCTCCATGGACCTCTCTTCTACCATCTCACTACCAACCGCCTACCAACTATCCACCGACTGTCCCCCAATTTTACATTGTCCAGTCTTTTATCAATTTCGGTTTGTCGAGTCCGCAAGACTTATTACCTCGTTAAATTGACTACCTTGTTAGATTGAGTAATGTAATAAGTTGATTGACCATATGCGATATCGAAATGTATGTTGAAATGAGGAAATAATAATTAAGAAATAATTCTAAATTTTAAGATAAAATCCTGTTTCGTGGCAATATTGTTCTCCGTTGCAACAAAAACACATGCACCGTATTAACAATAGAGCGCAACTCGTTGTTTTCTTAAAAACACAAAACACAACAACCACGTGTTGTGGCAAAACTTATAGTGTTGTGTGTCACTTACAAAGACAAGTAACTTTGTTGGCTTTTGCAACAAAACCCAAACCGCGTAATAGTTACAAAAACACAACTCAATTTATTGTAAATGTAAAACTAAACACAAACAATTTCAAAACTTTCAATTTGTACTTGCACAAATCAAAATGGCGTGTAGCCGTGTGGCGCACTTTCTATCAGTCTACTAATTGACAGTTGACACGTCATTGTGATTAGGATTACAACATTCTGACGTCACAGTCTTAACATGAACATGCAAGCAAAAGCAGGTAATAGTTATTTACCTAACGACTTCGGAAAATAAACGTTTCGACTTGAGCACTTTGTTTGCAAGCAGGCTTAAAGAAGTGCTGCATAATGGAGTAAATGTTTTTCCGCAAAGATAGAACATTTCTTGAGTAGGGTGTACTTGATTTTATCTGATTCAGTTATGAACTTTGTGTGGTTACGACTTAATTCTTTCATCAAGTGGCTCAGAGTTGATTCACCTTCCTTATATAAAACAGGGATCCCGGTAATATTAGAGATTTTAGTTGGGTTTGGCGGTAAGGTATAGTTCATCCAGGACATCACATCCTTTGTCATCCCAATGTATGGAGTTGTAATGGGTGCTACATTGATATCAGATGATAAATTGATCAGAGTTTCATTTCTCGGGTAAGGAGGAACCAGTTGCACATCATTGAGCTCTACAACACAGTTATCGGGTATCTCTATACGCATGACAGGTTTAGCATCAGATAAACTCAAGGTTACAGTATTTCCATCAGTTTTGCAGGTATGACTAACAGCTTGTGCTTTTGCAAATGTAGTGACCAACCATGATTGTGGTTTCACAGGAAGTGCATATGTTTTGAAAGACATGTGACCAGGTAATATAGCCAGCTTGCAGTCAGAGATACCAATTAAATAATGCTCATTAATGAGACTGTGAACACATGGGTTTGTATTCCATTTTCTAATCAGTGGATGAATTCCACATACACTAAATGGTTCTTGCTTACATGCTGTGTATTCGGCTTCGCTAATAATGGCCCATCCCTCACCATCCCCTAGAGTTAGCAATACTTTGCTATCCAAATCAAATTGAAGCCAATATCCTCCAATCTTCATAGGTAGTGATTTCACCATCACAGCTTTTTGAATATTTGTCTTAGGTAGTATTGGAACTAGCCCTGTGACCCAAATATGTGACCCATAAGAGATTATATGAAGCAGATGGGATCTGTACCATTCATGAGCATCCAATACATTTGGAATGATAGTGTTAGAACCTAAAACGGATGACATTTTCTTGAATACACTAGTAAGCATATGTGGAGTGAAAATCTGTGAATTTACATATTCACTGGTTAAGGCTTCTTGCACAAGCACGAAATAATCCACTAATGAAGTGGTTTGAAGTTCTAGTAATGCCGAAGTCATGTGCATATCTGCTAGTTGGGCTACAATGAATAATAGATTCTCTATGAGATATGTTGACTCTTGTAGGCTGAAGATTGCTTCTTGCATATGATTTAAATTAGTGGTCAGCACATTAAGTTGGTTCTGGAATACTGTGTTTTGTCTGAATAACTCAGCAGTTATGTTGGCTAACTTACTATCTACCTCTTTAGACAACATCACAAGGGAACTTGATAGTTTTTGTCATCTGCATATTAATTGATGGAGCCTGAGCTAAATCATTCTTCTGACTCATGATAAGTTTCACGTGTTCTTCCGTGAGATAACCAGCCCACCACTTTTCCATCTTCCCCCACCAATCTGCTATTGCCCTTCTGGCTCTATGGTGTCCATGAATCCCTCTGATAGTTGTTTTCTTGATGCTGTAGTTTTCACTTGCAGCTAAGTCAAGAAGTAAAGGTGTAAACTCTTTACACTGAAACTCCGTGGATGTGAGATAATGACATGATTGGTAGAAATTCCCTGGATTCATGTTATTGTCAGGGGAATCTGAGAGGTAACCACCTTGTTCCTCTGTGGTATGACCTCCAGCTGTTACTTTTGACATAAGTTTTGCTGATGAGGATGGTGTCAATATGCCATCACCTCGTGCAAAGATATCAAGTCTAGAGGCATCATGTGGTAAAACATTAAGGTTAGATGGATTAGATCCTCTGGAGTAGTACGATTTTGGAAATTGTGTTGGTTTACGAGATGGCATCTGGTCTTGTTGAAATTTTGATGTGTTATTAATAGATGATTGTAATAAATAGTTACCTGTATCTTTATCAATATCCCGATAACTTGATGATTTGAGGCTACCGAGGTGTGGTGACTGGAATGAATTAATGGCAATGCCATAATAGTGATGGTTACTTGAATAAATCTTTCGTTTTCGTCTTTCCATTTTATATGCAGATACTACAGAGGGATGAATATGAGTTGGAATATGTGTATCCGATTGAACACTGTTCTTACCCTGATTTGGATTGTCTTTGGTCTCATGTGACTGTTTGCAACGTGTTTTAGGCAAAAGACCACTTAGATACTGGTGTGAATACACTAGTTCACTGTACTTCTTGAGAGCTCTTTGAGACACTTGAGATGCAGTACCTGATGTGTGGTTAGCCAAATCTACCAAGGATCTTGCCCAAGTCCAATGATGCATGTCCTGGCTATTATTTCTATCTCTGATGTTCTTGTCCACTATATTACCCAATGTGATGAGAGTCTTGGATATAGAATTGTAGGCACGCACATAGACCATCTATGCTTGATTGTAATCACCTTCATATAAACAAGGCATAATGATTTTGGAGATTATTGCTACTGCTGTACATGTATGGTCTAAGGCGAAGTTAGAAGGGGAGTTTTGTTGAGATGGGCCTGCAGCCTCCTCTATCATTGCATCCTCCTCTACCACTGCATCCTTCTCTACCACTGCATCCTCCTCTAACATTGCGTATGTATGGTCTTGTGCGAGCCATGTCGGGTTGCCTACAACTACAAAAATAAAACCATTTAGTTTCAATACATATGCCTGGAATTGTTATGCAGTGTGTCTCCTTTACTACATGCTTCAAGGATATTTTTACATGCAAGCCTCTCACCTTTAACACACCTAAAACTCATCAAAGGAAGAAATAGCAAGGTTATAAAAGTATATAAAACGCATAGCCAGAAAATTGAAAACAATATACACTCCGTACCTGAAAGTTTGTTTGGAAGACACATTACCTTAAAGATTCACTTTGCGTATTGGTATGTAATAAAAAAATACACTTCTATTAATAGTTTTGGTTTTACCTTGTGGCAAGTGGTAATGTGGTATAGCCAGCCTTTGCAGACGATTATTTCTATTAAAAGCATTTTGCTGAAAATGCTTTTTACATACACGGTACCACATATAGACACGCATTGGCAACTTCAACATTGCCAATAAGTTCCCGCCATCTGTAGGAACAATCTTTTTCTTTCACTGGATGTGGAAACCTATAAAGCGATTGTCGTGGCCACGTGGACATACACTCCGGTACATTTCGGCATCTTGATTTATGAACATCTACACAATAACCTTCCTTTCTTCTTCACTCCAAATTCAAATCTTTCGTTAGTCACAAAAGCACAATTATAAATTGTTTTCTTTTGCAACACAAACACAACTACACTATCTTTTATATTTATTCGCTTAACACACAACTATCACGTGTAAGTCACAAAAGCGCAATTAATATTGTTTTCTTTTGCAACCTAAATAGTGTAGTAGTATGTGCATAGAGTACGTCTGTTGTCAATTGTCAGAAGTGACATATCGCTTGTCAATCTTGTTGTTTTTGGTTCTAATATTATAGATATTAGGTTAAAAGATATCAGTGAAATTATTAAAAATAAAAACTGCAATTGTGATTGTAAGAAAAAATAATTATTATAGAATGTTTTATTTCCATAATTTACATTTCAGACTAAAAACTAAGAATTAATAATGAAACAAATTTAAAATTTGCACAAAAAACCGAGTTCAATATGGTTTATTATTATTTTATTTATTGACTCAAATTGCTTGAATTAATTAAACAAATAAACTATTATTTATTTATATGCAATATTTATTAAACAAATTTAGGAAAACAGTTTAGAAGATGCAAACAATTTTTTCATCCACTTGACTCCCTCGGTGCATAATCTACTATTTTAATTTCTCACAAATTTTATGAAATGTCTAAAAAAACGATTATTAAGAATAACTCAAAAACTACTGGTCAGATTTTGATCAAATTTAAATGAAACCAAATCACCTTCCAAATAAAAGAAGAATCATCAAAATCCGTTCACCCAGAAAAAAGTTTAGGTAACACAAAAAAAATACAGTCGAATTGAGATCATCTTTTTTTTCGAACGGTTAAAAAGTTATAAAAATTACAAAAAATAGCGATGTACAATTTCTTGTCGAACCGCCCTCCCCTCATTTAGTGGATTTACAATTTCATTATTGTTTATGTTGATCGCTTCAATTATTGGTTCCATGGCCTCTCCTGCCAAAGCAATATTATTGGTAATACAAATATTATGTAGAACACTGCAGGCATTTGTTAAGCTTCCAACAAAATTTGGAGAATATCTGGCTGTCCGCTCTTTTAAAAGACATCGTAACCTCATTTTCAACAAGCCAATGCGCCTTTCCACACAATTTCGAGCACTTATATGTGCCCTGTTATACCTAGACTCAGGTGAACCTTCTTCAGCATTTAGGAAAGGAGTCATAAGATAAGGCTCCTGTGGATAGCCAGAGTCTCCAAGAAGCCAAAATCCTCTATCACCACCAATGTACAATGTATTCAACAATTCCTTTACTTGCGATTGTCGCCATATAAAGGAATCGTGAGTAGAGCCTGGATAATTTGCATTCACATTCAATACTTTTAAATCACTGTCACAAATAATTTGCACATTAAGGGAATGAAACCCTTTTCTATTAATAAAATTATGTTCCTCCTCGTTCGGCTTCAAAATAGCAATATGTGTCCCATCTACCATCTACCACTCCAACAACGCCAGGAATATTGAATCTGTTCATAAACGCCGCTTTTTTTGCGTTTAATTCCCTTCTAGTTTGCGGGAAAACGATTGCCTCGTTTGCTAAAAACGTGTCAATCGCTGCCGTAACCTGATGAATAGACCTAGAATCAATTAAAGTGTCATTCTTTGTCATCATGTATCTTTCTATTTGTAATTTACCTGCAAACCGACGTCTGACTTAATCATAAATGAAAACCCTCCCCTACACTTCTTTGGTAGCCTCCTGAAGCATAAAAACGTAGAGCCGCCAAAACTTTCGTTGGAACACTAATTCCAGATCTATACTTTGGTATATCTAAGTGTGGTATTAGCTGTTCAATTAAATTTTGTGTCAAGATTTTGGTCAAGCGGAATGGCTCAATAAATCTTTCTTCGGGGAGGTCAAAAGGCTCACTATTATCGCGAAGAAGTCGTCGTTGAATACGAAGTCTCCGCCCTGCCTCCTGTTCTTGACGGCGCCTTAAAAAATGATCTACAATGGGCAGCATATTGTTTGATTGAATAGATTAGAGAAAACTGAAAAAACTACGATACGGCACGAGATACGAATAAAATTTAAAACGAGAAGGAGATGGAGAGAATTTAGAGCGAAATGGAGCGTAGAAGATCACAATGATCAGCTGATGTTGGCACCGACTGCTGCCGAGTACCGCCGACTGGCGCCGACCAATGGCGCTACGATCGGCCACGACGATAGCCAACTCGAAAGTGCTTTAGAATACCAAAAAACGATGCGAGTTCCTCTTTCGAGTCGCACCTTCGAGCAACCTTCGACTCGCTCGCTATCGGCAAGAATTTCAGAATTCCCCTGCTGTTGGTGGGGGATGTTCTGATTGGGCAATATTACTTATGCTTCTATAGCATATCTATAGGTTATCTATGACAGTGAGATTTTTGTTTTACTGAACATAACGTTATAAAACGCATGTTCGGCAGTTTAAAAAAAAACGTCAATACATTGTCGCTAGGTAGGCAACCAAATTAACAAATGTTTTGTTTTGACACTTGACAGAACAGAACTCTGAAATTTTATACAAAGGTAAGAAAGGTTATGTTACGTCTTAATAACAAATTTCAAACAAGTAAAAAACTTAAAGTCTTCCCATATAAATTTATTTTTGTTTTTCAATAAATGAAAAATGAAAAAACTGCATATTTTTCGGCTTTCTACTTATCTTTCGACAAGAGCCATCGTCAGGTTTAAGTGGTGTGTTAACACCGAAGCTAGACAAAATAAAATTATAAATGTTGAGGGTGGGCAAGCCGGTTGGTGGGGATATAGCGGTTTAAGAGTGGATATAGATTTAAGACATGAACATAAAATTAAATGAACAATAAACATAATAAAATAACTAAATATAATATAGAGAATAATAGATAATAAAATAGATAACTAAGGAAGAGACAAGTCGAAATATTATGGTTGTTTTCTATGGGTATTAAAAGTCTTAATATAGGGTTCTACAATTTGCGTGGAAAAATTGGTTTGGGGGGTCCTCTACCCTATAGTGGCATGCAATATTATGTAGCACACCACATGTAAGAACTATACGGGCTGCAGTTGATGGTTTATAGTGCAACGTGTGATCATTTAATAAACAGCGAAAGCGCCCTTTCAAAAGTCCTATACAGCGTTCCACGATACTACGACAGCGTACAAACGTATTATTAAAATGTGTCTGTGGTGTTTGCACACGAGTTACGGGCACTAGTTGCCAAGGTAATCATGGATACCCTGAATCGTCTGTTGATAAGATATATAAGCGATTGTGAAAAGTTATAAGCAAGAAACCTACCCATCATTCTAGTGTTTCTGTCACCATTTTCGAAATTGGCACGCATAGCTCTGCCTGTGCGACTATAACGCCACATGTAAGCATCATGTGTGCTACCTGGCCAACGTGCTGCTAAATTTAAAATATAGTCCGTAGAGTCACAAATCTGTAATTCACCAACATTACCATACTTAACCCACAAATAAACGTGGTACTTACAAGTTGACAGTTTAAACTGTGATATCCTTTTCTATTAACAAAGATATTCTCATTTTCTTGTGGAGTGACAACAGCCACGTGAGTGCCATCCACCATACCAATAACTTCTGGCATATCGTGATGTTCCTGAAAGCTGTATTATTGTAATTAGATACAATGGGTATATTATTCCAGATTATTGCAGTTACCCTCTTTTTAATCGATTTCTCTGCTCATCATTGGGGAATTTTATCCATACCCGTAACAAGTGTTTTAGAATGGCATTGGACACTTCACGAATACTACGGGATACCATCGATTGACTCAGGCATATTATATAATTGTTTCCCGTCCCCGTTTGGTAATTGCCTGTGGCATAAAAATTTAATGCTGCAAGTATCTGAAAGTTCAAGTTTATTCGCAATGTAGTCTTAAATACCTATGTTTTACTTACTCTCAACATTTTCGGGATTCTGGAGGCTATCACTGAGTCCTGCATATGTGGTGTTAAGGCTTCTATTAAAGCTAAACATGCCTCTTTGTTGAGCCGAAATTTTTTTTTAAATTCATTGTTAGATGTCCTGAAGGGGTTTTGTGCATCCCGCACCATTCGTCGAAACAATCTTGTGCGATTCCGTTCTTCTCGCTCTAATTCTTCAATAAGAAGAAACTGCGCGTACAATAAAGCCATTCTTCTACTAATTACTTTGTTTTTGTTTACATCAAATTAAACTAACCTCAAACAAACCGCTTGAACGTCACTTTTCTGCCTGTCATACAGTGCTCCTGTCAAACTATTTGACTCGAATTCTTGAATTCAACACGTTTCTTAATGTTGAAAAGTACTTTTCGATATCGAAAATCCATGACGTCATATGCTACCTGTCTGTGAAAGCCGCCAGGTGGTTACGTGTTGTTTTTCCATCCAAATGGTTGAATTTGACAGATTTCGAGTCGAAAAGCTTTTCGATAGTGGTTAGAATCGGCCCCCGGTATTAGATATTTTTCCGAAAAGCATTGTTGTCATTGATGATAATATTATTTTCCATATTACTTAAAAAGATTTCTGCTGATAGGGGTGAAAGTGGATTGCCCACACTTGAGCCGGCTAATTGTTGAAAGATAGTGTTATTAAATTGAAAGAAGTTTTGTTTCAGACATATTTCGGTGAGGTTGAAAATATTTTGACAGGTATCGTTATCCAAGGTAGAATCGTATAAATGTTCTTTAAGTAGTCTGAGACAATTTTCAGTTGGAACACTTGGAAAAAGATTTATAATATCGAAGGAAACTAGAAAACTATTGGGTGGGACAGAGAATGTAGAAATTTTATTGATTAATTCTGATGAGTTTTTGATACTATGTGTAGAAGTAAATTGTAGGTTGTTGTGTAAAAATTGTTAATAAAAGTACTAAGTTTGTGGGTTGGAGAATTAATGAACAAAACGATGGGTCTGATTGGCATGTAAGGCTTATGTATTTTTGGGAGACTGTATAACAATGGTACTGATGGGTTTTTTTTTCTTAATAACAAGTTTAAATAGAAACTTTTAATCAAATTAGTTTAATAAATTTTCAAAGTGATCACCTTCTTGTTCCAAGCAATAAAATGCTTGTACAGTGTTTTGTAAAAAAACTGGATTTATTTCGATAAATATTTTTTTTTATTATGCTGTGAATAATTCCAACAGATGGTATTGGTCTCTCGGGATAACTTACAGCAAACAGATCGCGCACTTGTTTTATGCTATTATTGCTATTGTACCAGCGTACAATGGCAATTTTTTCCTCTTTTAAATACATGCTCCACAAATGCAAAAACTTTGAAAATAATAATTTTGACACTTGTCAATGACATTAATGGCAATTGTTTATTAGAGGTTGCGTTGATACGCTTTAATTGCTTGTAATCAAGGAGTAGGGATAACTCCTTGCTTGAAATGCATTGACTCGATTTTTTTAAAACTGAACATAGGATGTTCAGTGTTCAGGAAAACAAAAATCTTACTGTATATAATAGATGAGTTATCTTTTAGAAACAACAGTGATATGCTTGAGATACTATGCTACTGGTTGTCACCAACTTAGCCTTGCATATTTTGGAGGTATGCGTAAATCTTCAGTAAATAGGATAATACATAATTGGCAATATGTAATTTGTCACCTCAATACATAAAATTTACTGATACGGATGAAGCACAGCGCTCAGGACATTTTGATTTTTTTACCATAGCTGGATTCCTAAAAGTTACAGCTGTTATAGACTGCACTCATGTGAGAATTAAGTATGAGTTTGAGAAAAAAATATTTTTAACTTTCTACGTGTAGGGAGAAATGATGCTGAGGTATTCCGGAATAGAAAGGGGTACTTTTCCTTAAACATTCAAGCAGCTGCAGATGCTTCATATAGAATAGTAAATTTAGTGGCTAGATGGCCGGGGTCTGCGCATGATGTGACAATATTTAACAATAGTGCATTGAAAGCCCGTTTTGAAAGAAATGAATTTCCAAATTGTTTTATCCTAGGTAATGATGCAGCTAACTATTATTGGATAGAAAGTATCTAATTAGTGTTAAAACTTTCAGGTTACAGCGGGTATACTATAAGAAAGGATTTAATAACACTATTGTTAGAAACTAGAAATAGGGCAGAGGCAGCTTACAATGAAGCCCACATACGCACTAGGGTATTAATTGAAAATACGTTTGGGATTTGGAAACGGCGTTTTCCGATACTAGCCTATGGATGTCGAACAAAACTAGAGTTGACCATATTATATGGCGACAGTCATTCTGCACAATATAGCAGGCAGAATTCTCCCACCTAATTTAGATAATCACAATGAAGAACTATTCAAGAGATTACTAGACAATGGGAACATTAACGCAATTGTAAATAATGATGGTTTTAGAGTTAGGGCTCGATTAATCAATAATTATTTTGCACGATTATAATAAAATGTATTTTCCTAAAAATTGTAATAAATGTATGTTTATAGCAGTCGACTTATACAAATTCACTCTATTTTGACTTTATACCACCTATTTTCAGAGTCTTATACAAACTCATTAAATGCAAATACTACGACATCTATATAACATTGATTTTTCAGTAAAGAAAAGTTCATAAAACAGACTACATATTATTCACGCATTTTTTTTATCTGTTCCTTTTTCAGCTCTAGTTCCAGTTGCAGTATCCGAATTTCTAGTTCATGTTTAATTTTGTCGGTTTCTAATTTGTTGGTCAATACTATTCGCTCTAACTCAGACACTTCGAGTTTTTCCTCACAACGTTTGGAATACAGTTTGCCAACCTCACTACTGTGGAGGGCCACGGCTCCCGGTCTTCGACGATTTCTTACACTTGGCGTTGATGCAACCGCATCAATTTTTTCTTGCAATTTAGCAGCCAAGGGCTCCTTTAGTTTTTAGGGCTCTAGCTCAAGGTCCAATCTGTCCAGCTGCTAGTAGCCTCCACTTCATCTCCACCTTTTGGCTGTATATATATATATAATTTCAAAATTTTTCTCACTGCCAACGTGGTCTACCTTACCACCTTCTTCTCTATCACGATTCCCTTGTACAGTATCAATTGCGTCACTATCAAATTGCTGCTGAAATCCATACGCGGTTTTCTTATTCATTGTGTTGAGAGTTAATTCCCTCAATGGATTTTCACTATCCTTGCCACCTCCGGTCTTTTTGATTTTAAATTTTTCTTCTGCCACTTCTTTGCGAACAGTTTTTTGCATGTTTGTGCAAGCTTTCTTCAAGATGCCGCATCTCTGTGGGTGCTGTTGGGTGCAACACCGTTAAATTCCATCGCAATTTTCAACCACGTGCGATCTTTTGCCGCGTTCGAGACTGCATCGGTTTTTTTATTACAAAGCACATGTTTGTATTTATTGACTTATTGAATTAGCAGATTTTTTTCTTCAAATGAATAATTGCCCGTTCGCGAACGTTTTTTCAGCGTATCTTTCTCCATTGGTACAATATGAGAAAAACGTAAATACTTCGATTATTATTATTACTTTCGTCGCAAATGCTTTTCACTTTTTTACGGTTTGTATTATAGACTAACAGCTAATTTTAAGGTTAAACTGACATTTGAGCATATTTGACATACTGAATCAAAGATAGTAAGCGTTTTGCCGCGACATAATAAAGTATGTGGTATGTGGTTAGTTGTAGTCAAAGTCCGTCGATTTATTAAAGTACCGACAGTAGGCAATTATTACAAGAGCCGAACAAAACTATAATGCCGCGCATATACGAACAAGAAATCTTGTTGAAAGAGCATTTGGCATCTGGAAAAGAAGATTTTCTTGTTTAAGAAGTGGATTACGCGTCAAATTAGAATCTGCTGTTGTCATTATATGTGCAACAGCTGTGTTGTACAATATAGGTATTCAGCACAACCAAAACGAAATTTTGGATGAAGACAACGGGAATGATGAGATAGAACACCGTCCTAACAATGAAATTAGAGGTTTAGCTTTTCGCAGGGCATTCATAAACACGCATTTCAATTAATTTTCAAACATTGACTTTATTAAATAAATAAAATATACGTCAGAGTAATTGGTTCTTTATTGGTTGTTTGCAATAATAAGCACATAGAAATTATAAAAAAAAATTTAATAAAAGTAGAAACATTGACATATTAATTGCTAAAATTATTTATATTAAAATTTTCAAAACTATCATCATTGATTTCTAGCCTCAGTCCCATTTCATTAAGCTGCTGCCTTAATTTCAGCACTGCTAAAGCTTGCTCAATTCGTGCCGTTTTGAGCCTCTCTTGATGTAGTTCTTTTTGTTGGTCAATGCTCTCTCCAATTTTTCTCTTTCGAAGAGCCAATTCTTCTGCTTCTAAGCCACGACTTCGGATTAATTTTTGTTTTAAACCAGCTCTATCTGGTGTAGTGACCGACGATCCCATTGTTTCTGCTGTGGGAGTGTTTGTGGTCTGCTGTTCTGCGCTGTTGATTCTAGCTATAAGAAATTTATTTCAAAACAAATTTCTAACCATTGCAGTCCACATCAACGATTTATACAAAAATAAAAAATAGATACATACTTTTGTTCTCAAAAATTGCCGTACTGTCCCATGAACAATTTAATTCCGCATCCACGTTCGGAGCTGCTGCATCAACAAAATCCATAACGGGATTCTCCGGTATATGAATTGGGGAACCGCCACCTGTCCTCAATTGCTCTCGGCGTGCAAGTGTATTCAATTTTCGTTTTCTAAAATTTATTTTAAATAGTACATAAATAAATATAATGCATTCTAATTACAAAATAGTATTTTACCTTAGTTTTATATTTTTCCAGCATTTTCGCAATTGCTTTGCAGAGCGTTGTGAAAATCCCTGGCTATTAAATTGAGATGTAATGGTCTCCCATGCTTCGTTCTTCAACTTTGCGCTAGTGCCATCAGTCCTTTTATTTTCTATAATGTCTTTTTCTCCCGCAACAAGCTGCACTAAAAACAACTTTTCTCTCTCCGTAAAAAATGTTTTGTCCATTATAAAATAATATAATTTCTGTTTAATTGTAGAAATATTCCAAATAGTAACCGGGCACCGCGTGTCAACCAGATGTGTTCAATTTTTTAAATAAACTTAAAATTGGCCATAGACCAATCATGTTCGTCTACGTTTGAACTGCTGCCAACATAAATTTGGTTACATTCCATTTACAAGGTACTCACTTGAGGGACGGTTGAGTAGCGTTTATGAAATGAGTATAAAGGTGAGGGCTGAGTCGCCCTTACTTAAGTTGCCCTCAGCACTCAGCTTGAGGGTTTGACTATGAATACCTACATAAGAGCTGCAGCCACATCATGGTTTAGAAGAGCCATTGCACCTTGAACTTTCATTTTATCAAAATGTTTAGGCTGAACATGGATTTCTTTCAAATATGGTGCCACCTTTAAGTCAACATTTTTGTCTTCTTCTATCACAGCTATTATTGGTTCCATACTTTTTTCATTCGATGTTAAATTATATTTGTTTACAATTTCTTGTGATATACGGAAAACATTATCAGTCAATGCTGTCCTTATCTATATATATAAAAAAAAGTCTGTTAGTTACACCACTTATAACTCAAGAACGGCTTTACCGATATGGTTGAAAATTGGTGAGGTGGTAGCTTAGATCCAGGAGATTGCTATAGGATACTTTTTATCCAGAAACCACCCTCTAAAAGAGGGGTGAAAGTCAAATGTGAAATGCGATGTCGGAAACGTTCGGTGAGGCTCGGCAAATTACCGAGAAACGAAACGCAAATGACAGCTATGTAATTGACGTATAATGACAGATATGTAATGACGTATGAATGACAATTTGATATTTGTAAGTGAAGTGAACTATAAAACTCGGTATGGTTGAAAATTTTACTTTTTAGGTGAAGTGAAGTTTAATTAATAATGCCGCGACCAAGACGATCGAATCTTTCCCGACAAAGCCGTGATGCAAGAAGAATACGAAACACTGCAAATGAAAGGACTGAAGAAGAACAAGAAATTGCACGTGAACAGCGCCGCGATAGTATGGTTCGACTTCGTGCTTCTCAATCACAAGAGCAAAGTGAGCAGCCCGTGAAACAGCTCGGTTGGCTATGCAGAATCGTCGAGCGAACAGAGGTCAACAAAGTGCTGATTTGAATCGAGCAGCGTTTCAATACGATTGCAGCAATGATTACAGCTTGCATCCTAGCGTTTGCATTGGGCAAATGGACGTAGTTTGCGAGTATTGTGGTGCATTAAAGTTTTCCGGAGAAACCCCTGGATTATGCTGCCTTAATGGTAAAGTAAAATTGCCATTGTTGACTCCGCCACCTGAGCCATTGTATTCATTGCTTTGTGGCGAAATAACATTTATATATATCTATATATACCGGGTGTCCCAGAAGTCGCGCACCCCATTGTAGGGATCGAAACAGAAAAATATTCTAAGACGAAAAGTCCTGAGCCATTTTTTAATCAGACGAATAGGTAATTAATTATTAATTAATGAAAGTGACTAATCAGGAGCGCGCGACAGAAGAATAAAAAGTGAGTGAGAAGGCGGTAAGAGACGCGAGAGTGAGACGCCAGAGCTACTGCCGACTTCTCGAGCAGTAGACAGAGAGTGGGGACGGACGGCCGTGGACGGCGGACGTACGTGATGCTAGGTGAATGTGTGAGATCGTGTACTAGTGTGAGTGTATCGGTAACTGTCGCGCGCTCCTGATTGGTCACTTTCATTAATTAATAATTAATTACCTATGCGTCTGATTAAAAAATGGCTCAGGACTTTTCGTCTTAGAATATTTTTCTCTTTCGATCCCTACAATGGGGTGCGCGACTTCTGGGACACCCGATATAAAAGAAAGTCGTCTTTTATGTTACTTCACTTATAACTCAAGAACGGCTTTACCGATATGGTTGAAAATTGGTGAGGTGGTAGCTTAGAGCCAGGAGACGGACATAGGATACTTTTTATTCCAGAAACCACCCTCTAAAAGAAGGGTTAAATCAAAATTAGAATTGCGATGTCGGAAACGTTCGGTGAGGCTCGGCAAATTACCGTTCCAAATAAATCGATCCACTCGGCGTTGGATCGTCAGTGGCCGTCTTTAATCGTCTTCCATGAGACAACTTCCTATATAACAACTTTGGGTGAAAGTTTGTATGGAAAATTATTATGACTGGATTTGAATGAAAAGAATAGAATACTTTTTATTAACAAAGAGATAAAAAGAGGTGGGATAGGGACAAAGAATGACAAGTACCAATATTAGTATGATTTTCAAAAATTTTGGATTGTTTATTTTAAAAATAATATCTATGTTTAAATCCGAAATTTTAGAAGTAAAATATTATCATTCCCTGATAGGGCGGAAAGAGGGCAAAATGTCTAAAGATTGATGTCGTTTTCATAATTTTTCCCATAAATTGCCTAAGTTCTCAAAAAAAAAATAAATAGGTATGTTTCCTGCTTTCTAAAAAATTACTCTTAGGAGGATGAAAAGAGAGTGTTCTAGGGATAAAAATGTAAGAAAACGATATGGGTATTTTCGAGGAATTTCAGGTCGTTGATTTTGAAAATGATATTTAAGTTAAAGAGGGTTGTAAAATGAATGTGATAAAGGTAATAAATGTGAATAATTAATTTGGGTATCATTTTTATAGTTTTTGGGGTCGTTTATTTTAAAAATCTATATCTATTTATGACCGATTTGGCTGAAAATTGGTGGAGTGGTTGTTTAGAAGCAGTAGCCTAACAAAGAATATTTTTTATCCCATTCCGTGTGACGTGACATACAATATAAAACGTAAACGCATCTGATATATAATAACAAAACAAATGACAAAAAAAAATAAAAATAAAAAATAAAATAACAAAACTAAGGCGGAACAAAGTTCGCCGGGCCAGATAGTGTTTTTATAAATATGAGTTGCATCAGGTAAAAAGTAATTTTTTTTTGTTTCGCTGTGACTAATAGGAAACTCTTGAGACGTGTTAATTTCTGAAAATCTGCCAGCAGTTATTTTATTTAATCGCCATAGGGCTTGATTTTGTGGTCCCATATCAGAAATTATTGCCCACACATCTAAACCGATTGCTTGGCACTGCATAATTATTTTTGAAATTATATTATTTGCATCATAAGAATTTGATGTCAACTGATAGCCAATTGTTTGCTTCCATCGTGTTGTTATTCCTGCCAACATAAACACGAGGGCATGCGTTGCAAATTAATCTATTTTATTGCCGCCAGAATTTTTCATTGATGGTTTACCTGAAATATAATAAAGTAATGAGTGTGTATGTGTTTATTAGGGTTATTAAAGGAATAAAAACGTCAGAATTTTTACTAATTGCCTACGTTTCGTCAATTTATTATTCTTGTTGACTTTATAATAAACAGATACAGACTCATAACAAAAATAAGAAAAATAATACAACACTTAGCCTTATATAATAAAGTTGACAAGTAAGACAGCGCCTCTCTCGGAAACAAAACCCCGTTGATTTTTTATAAAGCATCGACACGATTTAAAATTTGCTTTCTTTTATTTGAAAATATTCTGTCAAAGTCACTGTCAAAATGGTGATAAACATAAATTGTCACAGCGTCCCCTACCGGCAAATAATTCGTTACCGAAGCAAATTTCAAATCGTGTCGGTACTTTATAAAAAATCAACTGGCTTTGGTTGTAGTAACCTCCCCACTACTTCGAGTATGCTGCGTATTCTATGGTATGCTGATTGTCGCGAAAACGGTCTATGATTAAGTGACTATTAGTATGTTCTGTTTCAAGTTTCATTCCCTGTAAATATTATAGAGGGGAAATAGCGTTGTTAGGTTAGAAACTGCTTATATTCCGAATTGTAAAGAATATAGTATATTCATGGATCAACTAGCAATTTGCATACCCTTGGTAGAAGAAGTTTATAGCACATTTGTATTTGAAAAAATAATTAAGTGGTTGACTGTAACAAACAGAAAAAAACCATTATATTGGTGCATACAGTGGCGAGGATGTTATTCAGATGTACTTGTACGTTGCGAACAAGATAACTTTAATTAGGTGGACCGTTATAATGACATGTGGTTCTATCGCCTTTTTCGATTGCAAAAAAATACGTTTGGTAAATTATTCAATGCGATCATATGCAAAGACAATTATGGACTAATAAAGAAAAAATACATAGGACATTTTCCTCTTAATCCAGAAACATCTCTTCTTGTATTCTTATGGTACATCGCTAAAGAGGATTCCCTACAATCTACAGCGATCGTTTTTAAAATAGCCGTCAGCACAGTCATGAGGCTGGCAAATGTTTTCTTATATTTCCTTATATGCATAAAAAAAGAATACATATTTTGGCCAAGAACGGCAGAGGAATTTCGACATATTGCAAATGGCTTTCATCAGTAAAAGTTGGTTATTAGTGCCCTATAGAAAAACTGCTAATTTAACAAGACTGCAAAAACACCACAATTACCGATTAAGCAGCGCCCGCATAGCAATAGAAAATGTATTTGGACTAGTGAAAGGCCGTTGGAGACGTCTGTTATATGTGAACACATTTTCCATTAGCAAAGCCATTGAAATAATTACAGCTGCTTGTGTCCTTCATAACTTTTGTTATATGGCTAATGACGAATGGATTGGCGAAATTATTCATGATGTGTGGCAAGCAAACCAAATTTTGGACAACAATGTACAAGAAGCTCAATTGGGAAAAGCTAAGCGGGGTCGTATTGCCCTAATGCTTTTCAACCAATGATAAATACAAATTGCAACTTATAGGTTTAGAACTTTATAAAATTAAAATATTGATTTATTTCTATTTACTTTTTATTCAAAACGAAAACACAACAGTCTCTTTCTGGTCGTACATAGGTACAATACAACACTTAAAAACATTTTTTTTTAAACTAAACATAATATAACATGTACAAAAATACAAAACTAACAACATTTTTTCTTTTAGGTTCTAACATAGGCATTTTTTAACAAAACAACTGTTATATGGTGCTTAAACCAACATTAAATTAATCTAATAAGTCACTACTGTCGCCTCTCTTCCGTTTTTGTGAATCAGCTTTTTTAATATGACTCACTAAGGAACCAAACAGGCTAACCATTTGTTGCCGTTGGTCATTCTGCTCCTTCAAAATCTGTTTCATGTCTTGATATTGTTTATTTCGATCTTTTCGGTCATCTTCGTACTGTCGCTTCATTTCTGCTAACAATTGAGAAGCAATTGACTTTGGCCTAACAGTTTCTTTCACTTGAGAAAATCGGTTGATAATTCGTTTTTTTTCTTTTTCTTTGCTTGCTTCTACCTCTTCAGGAGCATTATCGCAGTCACTTGTATCTTCCGAGACTTCTACCACATCTTCAACTTCTTCTGTGATATGTTTAGATCCACTAGATTCTGCAGTGTCTTGCAGGTATTGTGGATTTATTTTGGCTTTGTTCCCTTAAAACATGTGTTATTTGGATATACATTTTTAAAACCAGTTGAAATCTTACCTAAAATAGCATGTAATACATCATAGTAAGGTGGTGGAGACTTTTTCTCCTCTCCTGTCTGTTTCATATGTTTTATATAACCATTGTACTGGCTTTCCAAATTAACAAACTTTTGCCTACATTTTATTGCGGGTCCTGATTTTGATGGACATATGTCAAAACCTCCCGCTTCCATTTCTTCTGCTATTAAAGTCCAAAGTGAGTGGTTCGTAGTTCTCGAGTCATTGAACTTATAATTATATTTTTGTCGAAGTTCGAGTAATAACATGGTAGCCTCATCGTCAGCCTTTGTAGGCCTGCCTTTAGAATGCCATACTTTTCTCCTACTTGTGGTGGGTTCACACAACAAATTTTTGTATTCCGGAGTTAATTCTGGGAAAGCATTCAAAATAAACTTTTCAGCTTCATTTTGATCTGCAATTACTTGATTAACTATAGCTTGCTGTATAGCTTTTTCTTTGTAACTTACCATTCAGCAAAATATTTGCTGTTTTAACCCTTCACTGCATGATTTTTTTATTTTTTGTGAAATTAATTTTCATGGCTTTAATTACATTATCTAAGATAGGAAAAATGTTTAAAAAAATGTATCTTAATTTTTTTTGTTTATATTTACAAAAAAGTTAATGTTGTAAATTTACAACATCATACAGATAGTGAAGAAAAAATCATAAATGAAAATTTTTGAAACAATTTTTTTTCCTACTATAGCACAATGCCACACCGCATTTTTCGCACATAGTTTGTGCATACCTACTAGATTTCGGAAATTTGCATCTGGTTTGCTTATCTGCCCAAATAGGCCAATGTCCATAAGCATCTGTCCTCACTTCTTTCACAGGAACTGGTTGTGTAGGTCCTCGTTTCTTTTTTTCTTGAAGTTTGGTCTCAACATCCAAGTGGGAAGGACGACCACGTTTCAGTTCAGTTCTATTTCCAAAAGCGCATAATGCTTCTGCTAACTTAGTTCTGAATTTAGCTTGAGTCAAGCAATCGTTTTGAAGACCACCTTTTGCTTGAAGAACTCTTTTATATAAGATCCAACTATTTGCCACTGTGACATCTAGTAAATGGTAAAAGATTCTAAAATACCATTTTTTACTACGTTGCAGTATTTTTACGCGACCGAGGTTGCGGTCTAAAAGATCTACACCACCCATGTGGCGGTTGTATTCTTTTATTATAAAAGGGCATTTAATTTCAATTTTTTTTTTCTGTTTCCTATCGTATCTTTCATTCGAAGCTATAGGTTTTTCGCCTGCAAATGTGGATAATAAAGTTACCAACTTATTATTGATAATAAAGCAAATGTGGATAATAAAGTTACCAACTTATTATCCTTCCACACAACAGAGGATATGTCGACACCAGCACAGGATGCCACCATCTCAACTGATATTCCTCTCTCCTTTTTTTTCATTTCTTTTTCGTCCGGTAGCAAACAATTCGGAATTCTATTACGCCGTACTGTCCCCAAACTATATATTCCTTCTTTTGCGAGGCATATAAGGAGAGGTAGCGACGTATAATGATTATCAAAATGGAGACGAATGTGTTGGTGTCTTGGAATAATCCTTCCTAAACGCACAACAACGTTAGCTGAAGCACCAAGGTCAGGTTCACCAGGAAGCCTTTTATTTTCCGCGTTTTCTTGTCCGGTATACATTTCCAAATTATATGCATAGCCTGATACGCCACATAGAACAAAAAACTTGAATCCCCATTTATGGGGTTTCATTGGCATATATTGTTTGAGGTGATGTCGTGCTTTGCTAGAACAAATTTGTTCATCTACTGACAAACAGTTTTCCCATGGGATATTTTTGCTAAAATTAGCATTCAACCTATCTACCAAAGGTCTAATTTTATAAAGTTTGTCATAATTAGGATGATTAGTTGGCACAGCTGCAGCGTTATCGTTGAAATGCAAAAACTGCCTAATTTTTTCATACCGATTCAACGACATTACATTTTTGATTTTTTCGAAGCCTAGATCGTCAGACCAATATTCCCTGGTGTTAGGTAAATGAACCAAAGACATATATAAAATAATGCCTAAAAATTGTTTTACCTCATTATTTGTGAGGTTCAAAGTTTTATTCACATTTTTTTGTAAAGCAAATAAATTACTTTGCTCTACAATGTTGTCCACGATATCTTCTGTAAAAAAGTTAGAAAAAAATTCGTATGGACTTTCCAAATCCAAAATTTGTTGAGGATATGTGCAGTCGCCTAAAAACTCTAGTTGCTGGTTGTTCAAAATAAGACTCTTTTTTTTCCAAATCACATCTGCAAATTACCTAAATTACCGATTTCCTAATTATGTATAAGCGGTTGTGTTACCTGAGATACGCATATTTAGAGTCCCGTTTATTTCATCAGCATCTTCTTCACCTTCAATTTCGTCGACATTTGCCCCCCTAGCCACCTGATCAATTATATGATCTACCGAATTAGCATACACATTGTCAACTTCCTCGGCTTTATTATCATCAATTTCCCAGATAGCACAAAGTAGTCCTATGGACGTACAGTGGACGTCCCTTCATGTACGATTGGACGTCCATTGTACATCTGTTTCCGTCTTATGGACGTCCAGTGGACGTCCATTTAATGTCCTTTTGTCACAACATTGGACGTCCATAAAATGTCCGTTACGGGACGTCCATAAAATGTCCGTTACGGGACGTCCATAAAATGTCCGTTACGGGACGTCCATAAAATGTCCGTTGCGGGACGTCCATAGAGCGCTCGTTACCGGACGTTCATAGAGCGTCCGTTACCGGACGTCCATAGAGTGTCCGTTACCGGACGTCCATAGTGTCCACTACCGGACGTTCATTTGGCGTACGCTACTCGTCAGATAGCGTCGGTTACCGGACGTCCATATCGCGTTTGCTAATTAAGGACGTTAGTTACAAAAAAAATGTTTACAAATAATTAACGCGCCTTCTACCATGTTACAGCATTTTGTAACATTATAATAAAGAGGCAACATTCAACATTCTATTTCAAACAGGAAGACTAACAATAATTGGAGAAGAAAACTTTCAATTTTCTGATAAGACAGACTAGTAAGTGATCAGTATCTATTTATAAAGCTTTTTTGGTTGGTTTGAATAACTAATAGGCGGATTAATTTTAGCATATAATATTATATTATTTTTTGAAATACAAGATAATTATGTTTTTACAAAGTATTTTTTCACTCATTTATTTATTCTTTTTTTGCACGTTCCGCACAGCGCCGAAGCCATTTTGCTATAGCCACTTCAGCTTCTTTTTCTGAACATTGAGGAAAAACTCGAATAGCGGCTTCTAAAAAACAAAATTATATAAGAATATGTATGCACAGAACAACATTCTTACTTTTAAGCAATTCGTTTATTTTTTTTGTTTTTTTTGTCGTCCAAAATAACTATGTTCGAGGCAAATTTATTTGATAATAGTTTTTTGGTGGCCCTATATATTAATTCATACGCATCTTTCCCCCCAGAAGACGAAATCTCTTTTATCTGCAAAAAAGTAAATAGATTATTATAATTCACTAAAATCTTAAAGTGAGATAAAGAGTCAGATTTTATACTTACAGCAGTACTCATAGCCTCCGTACTGACAAAATATTCTTCCACATTTCTTAATTCTTCTTCAGAATTGATGGGAAGACTGACAGAAGTAAATAGAGATTGCCCATCTTCATCAGCCCTGATTGATTCTGTATTTGTTTTTTTTCGATCCCATATTTTATTTCTTTTACATCTTCGGCAAGATCGGCTAAAGCGCTTTGTAAAATGTTTTGTTTTCTTATAACTTTTTTCAAATACTCTGCAACAATATATTATAAACAAACTTTAGTATATATAATAAGCTTTATTGTTGCCTATACCGGCTTACATACTCTATCTACAATTTATTTCATTTTCTATTCTACCCTCCCTGTTCTTCCTTTGTCCTCCTTTTCCTTCTCTCCCATACTTCTTTCATCCACTTTATCTCCGCTCCATTTTCTTTCAATATTTCTCTTCTTTCTGCTCTTTCTCTCTCCCTCATATCACTGCATTCATTCCACATGTGCTCTATTGTCTCTCTTTCCTCATAACAGATTCTGCACAGTCTCTCTTCCTTTTCCATCCAATACCTATTCTCTCTCTCCTCATTTCCGCACCTGAACCTCGCCATTATTTTCCTCTCTTTCGCACTTTCTCTTCCCAGGTACACCGGGATCTCCTCTGTCATACATTTCTCATAATTCCTGTTGTACCTGGACTCTTTGATTTTTTCTCTTCTTTCTTGCTTATCTACATCCCTGTCTCTTTCGCTCGTTTCTGCGTTCATCCACTTGCCTTCTGTTCTTAATCTTTCCACTTCTTTACTTGCATACCCATTTCTTCTGTAATATTTTTCTCTTTCGTTTATCTCCAAATTTTTTTTCTTTTCTCTCCAACATTCGTTCAATATTCTACATTCTTGCTTTCCATTCATCCTATCCTCAAACTTAGTCGCTCTTTTCCCCGCTTTCACTCTCAGCTTGTTTCTCTTACATTCTTCTCTTACTATATACCCAGGGGTTTCTCTGTCCACCCCAAGGACCCACCTCAAATACTTCGCTTGTACTCTCTCTATTTCCTCTTGTTCTTTCCACCCCCAAATTTCTGCCCCATACATCAATACGCTCTCCACCAAGCTCTCAAACATCATTATTCTCCTTTTAAAATCCCCTCCCCACTTCCTCTCTCCTATTCCCCATACACATCCCACTATCTTGTTTGCTTTCCTTGCCAACTCTCTGACATGCGCTTTGTTCGTAGCTCTTTCATTAAACGTATACCCTAAATACTTGAACTCTTTTACTCTCTCTATTTTCTCTCCCTCCCATTCCCAATCATTCTTTTCTTCTTTCCTCTTTTTTTTGTTGAACACCAGCATCTTTGTTTTATTTACATTCACTTCTAGCTTTTTTTTCCTCACATACTTTTTTAGGTTTGTCATCATTTCTCCCATCTCCCTTTCGCTTTTTGCTATTAATACCACATCATCTGCAAACGCTAGACTCCACACTTTTTCTCTTCCAATCACACATCCACCAGCTTGCGCCTTTCTAAACATTTCTTCCATATCCGCCATGTAGGTTGTAAACAACAAGGGGCTGAGAGGACACCCTTGTCTCACCCCTTTTGCCGTTTCAAACCACTCACTCTCTTTCTCCCCTGCTCTAACTTTGCTTTTTGTTTTTACATAGATCTCTTCTACCTTTCTCACCAGCCACTCGTTTACTCCTCTTTTTCTCATATTCTCACACATTTTCTTTCTATCGACCTTATCAAACGCTGCTCTAAAATCTATGAAAAGTGTATACAGCCTTCCTCCCTTTTTTTTCATCTCGTTATTCGCTATGTGGTCCAGGATGTATACATTATCCATAGTTCCCCTTCCTTCTCTAAATCCCGCTTGGTTGTCTGGTATTGCCTTCTTTTCCTCTATCTCTTTTCTCAGCCTTTCATTCAGTACTGACGCATACAATTTATACCCTGTGTTAAGAAGAGTTATTCCTCTGTAGTTTTCTACTCTATTTTTGTCTCCTTTTTTGTGGATAGGGCAGATTATGCCTTCTCTCCAACCTGTCGGGAATCCCTCTCCTCTCCACACTCCATTCATAACCTCTACCAATCTGTCTATCACACCTTTCGTCCCATACATCCAGTGTTCATTCTGTATTCCATCCCTCCCCGGTGCCTTCTTCTTCTTCAGCTTCTTTATCTGTCTCTCTACCTCCTCCCTTGTAATTTCTGTTCCTAATGGTGCTGCCTGGTTCGTTTGCATCGCTGGGTCTTCTATATCTACTTCTCTTTCTCCTTCCAGAAGATCTTTGAAAAACTCTTCCCATTCCTTTATTGTTATCTCTTCACTCGCCGCTTCTTTTCTTAATCTTTCTCTGTTTATGTACTTCCACACCTCTCTTTCTGTTTTAATAGCTTTTATTTCTTTATCTTCTTCTTCTCTTTTCTCTCTCTTTTTTTCTATACATCTTTTTCTATATTTTCTTTTTGCTTCTAAGAAGACTCTTCTATTTACTTGCTTTCTTTTGAATTCCCTTAGCGCTTTTGTAGCTTTTTTCTTTAGCTGGTAGCATTCTTTATCCCACCATTCATTTCTCTTTTCTGCTTTTTTTCTTTTACTGCTTACTTCTGTTGTAGTGGTTGCCTTTTCTAGTATTTCTTTTAATTCCACTTCCATCTTCTCTGTCTCTTGCCCTTCGAATTTGACGTTTTTCAGCTTTTTCCTGTATTCTTTCACGCCTTGCTCATTCCACACTTTAATTATTACCTTCTTCTGCTCTACTTTTGTCTTCTTTTTTTCCTCTGTTTGGCTATTTCTTCCTTCTAGGCTTATTTCTATTGGAAGGTGGTCTGACTCTATTCTGTCCCCTATTTTAAAGTTCTCTACTTTTCCCCACGCCTCTTCATTTGTTATTCCGTAGTCTATCACCGACTCCCCCCTACTATCCACATACGTCCACTCTCCTTCTTCATCCCCTTGTTTATTACCATTCAGTATCTCCCATCCCTTTTCTTCTAACCATTCCATCAACTTTTTTCCCTCCATATTTTCTTTTGTGTCTTTGGTTTTCCTTTTCCCATCTCCTTTTTCTTCCTCCCAATTTCTCGCTCCTCTTTCCCCAATTCTTCCGTTAAAATCTCCTCCCATAAGTATGCATTCTTCTGTGTTTTCTTTCACTGTTTCATCTATGTTTTTTATTGTCTTTTTCATCTCTCTGCTGTATATCGTCATTATTTTCCACCATCGTTTGTCTATTTCGATATTTCTCTCCATGAGTCCCTCTATTTCTTTTTTTTCCTGGTTTTTTTCTCTTATTCCCTTTCTTACTCCCGTGACTATCCCTCCTGCTCCCCTGCCTTTCTTTTTTTCTCTCTTTGCCCCTTGACACTCCCAATTAAATTCTGGTGGTAGCCTTCCCTTTATTTTTTCCCAGCTTTTTTCTTCTATCCATGTTTCTACTAAACCTACTACGTCAAAAAGTTTCACATAATCCCAGAAATTGTCTTCTTTTTTTGCTAATCTCGCTACATTCCAAAATAGTATCTTTTTCTTCCCGTTGCTTATATCTTTATTTGTTTCATTAGTCTTCTCAGTTTCCATTGTACATTTGCCCGTGTCTTCTTCCTTGTTTCTTTTAACTCTCCCTTTTCTCCCTAAAAAACCTGCAGTTTCAGGTCTTTCTCATTCCATTTGAATGTTTTTCCCTCCATAAATATTTTTCCATATCCCACCGTTGCTTTTATTCCCTGTCCTCTCTTTTCTTTTGCGATTTCTCTTAATTTTTTCTGAACCTCTCTCTCCCTCTTTGTTAAGTCATCATCTATGTAAATATTCTTAGTTGTTTCTTCTTTTCTTAACTCTTTTTTATTTTCCATAATTCTTTTCTTCGCTTCCCAGTCTTGGAGTTCTACTAGTACTTTTCCCTTCCCAATTTTGTGCCACTCTTTTATTCCCGTTTTTACCACTTTTTTCATTTCTTTTTCAATGTCTTCTTTTCCTTCTCTTCCTCCGTCAATTCCACTTATTATTATGTTGTTTTTCCTATTTTTCTTATCTGTTATCTCTGTTTGTTTTTCTAAAGTTTCTATCCTCTCTAGCATTGTACCCTTTTCTTCCTCCCATTTCTTCTCTTTCTTTTTAAACTCATCTTTTATTTCTTCTATTTCCTTTCTAACTTCTCTGTTCTCTTGCCTTAATAATTTGACCTCTTCTATTAATTGGTCTAATTTCCTTACCACTAGGTCCAAGTCTTTCATTTCTGCCTCTCCTATGTTTTTTCTTTCTTTTGGGGATCTTATTACTTTTTTACTAATCGCGAAGACTTCTGTTTCTTCTAGCTTCTCTTCTTCTTCTTTCCTTTTCCTTTTCTTTTTTTCCTCTTCCTCTTTCCTTTGCCCTTGCGCTCCTTCTCCCCAACTGAGCGACCTCTGCCTTGCTTTGTGCATTCGCCTCTCTCGCCACAGATTGTTTACGCTTCTGAAGCCGGAACTTCCTCGAATTTGCCCGGGTCAACCCCTCGGAGGCCTATTTGCTTAATCCCACCGGAACACACTCAGCACTAATCTACGTAAAGTAGGTCACGGGCAAAAATTCCTCACTTAGCACTATTATCGATGCAATTTGCCGTGTTTCGCAATTAGATTTTGCACCGTGACTACAACCGCTCGCGCCAACTGCCAACAAAGGAATTCAAAAACAAACTTTAGTATTAGGTAGACTCTATTTACCTGTTATATGTTGGAGTTCTGAGGGAAGAGGTCCAAATGGAACACTTGCAGTCTCAATACGGTTAACATCATTTTCCTGGTGGTGAACATTTTCCTGCTTGTCAGCATCATGTTCACTCACCAAAACTGTTTTTTTTTTTCTTCATAACGCCTATTAAAATCGAACAGATCATTAAAATTTTTAATGCAATGAAAATAGATAGGATAGAAATACTTTGCTGTACTTGCAAGATTAATTCAATAATTAAACCATACCTTCAAATTTGGGAGGTTCTGGTAGATTTAAAGTCCCACACTTTTCTAATTCTCTTTCATCACTTAATACCTCAAATGAGGCAAATTTTGTGAGAGTAGTTTCCATAATTTTTCTTTTTTTATTAAGACCTGTGTCACTCATCTGTGACTCAGAGAAGGATTCTAAATCGCTGGTTTCTGTAGCCTTCTCCACTTTATTTTTGGCGGTCTTAAAATCATCTAAACATTTTAAAAAAACATATTAAAATTACAAGAAATTACTTTGTCATTACCAAACACATTATTTCTTAATGGTGTGAATTCGTGAATTTGCCATGTTTCCACATCTGGAGGTGTAAAATTTTGAATAGCCACGTTGATTTTTTCTTTGCTCCAAGGAGGCCAGTAACATTGGTTTCCCCGCAACCACGTCGTAGGAACAGCTGCTACTGCGTCTTTCTCATTCGAAAATTTTATAACAGCCCAGGATTTTTCCATATTATTTTCCTTGATTTTTAATTTTTATTATAAGATTTTAACAAAACCAAAGATTTTAAAAGTTTATAAATAATTTACAACCACTCTTATTATAACATCACTGTTGTCACAGATAATTTAGTATCGTAGTAACTAATGCCTTAACTTGTATGAAGAAGGGGAACTACAAGAAACTTATTTTTAAAAGTCATTTTTACAAATTTATACTTTAAATCCTTTATATTCCATGCAGTTAATGGGCCTGGATCACTGACTAAATAAATATCTATTAGTGATGACTTACACGGCGTCACGTAAAAATCTTCAATTGGTTGATACTTTTGACCAATTACAAATAAATTTTCATTTTTCCTTACTAAATTTTTTATGCAAACAATACTTTTGTCTTTAAAAAAGCAGCAATTGTCACCTTCAGAATATTTTAAAATAAATAATTCAAAATCAACTTGCTTAAACTGATCACAGCACTCAAAATTTTTTACGATTGGTCCATTGCAATGTTCATATTTTGGGATAATCTTAATTTGTTTATCATCGGATATTTCTGTTATCTCTTGACACATATCTTCCTCTATTTTTCTTTTTATTATCTGTGCCAAAGGTTTGTCGCCTTTTCTAATTAATCGTTTAAATTTTTGCAAATAATTTTCGAAAGGAAATGCTGAAAAGTTTTCCAATACACCAAATGTTTTTGTGTCTTCATGTAGATGAATCAAATTATGAATGTTATGCGAAGCATTTTCCTTGCCATAAAGAGTAACAAAAGTTTGGATAAAGTATTTTAGAAGCTCATGAGCGTATTCACCAATTTCAATTAAGTGTTCATGATGCGACAAAATAATTGTCGCGACATGAAGGCACAAAAAATTTATGTACTTGTCGCAAGACAACGCAGATTTTAAAACAAGTGGACCTGTATAGCATAAAAACTGTCTTAATTCAGTTGCTTTAAAACGCTTCAGTTCATGCAATGTACGCGGTTTTCTAACAAACTCTCATGGTATATTGATCTTCTGTGCAACTAACATTTCTGAAATTTCGGTTATTTTAGCAAAAGGTAATTTTTGTTGTGGCTTTCCATTAACCCATAATAAAAGTAATTTTCTCATAACTCCTAAATATATTAAGTGCATTGGATCAAGAGGAATATTTTTAATCATATCAAAATTTGGTATAGTCTCAATTAAAGGTACACCATTGTTATGGTGATCTTCATCAATTCGTCGTCTAAAATCTAAATCATTTCTTAGTCGTAAATGATTGACATCAGAAAAACAAACACGGTTGTTAACGAAATCTCCTTCGATATAACATTTAGTACACGAACTGTATCCTGTATGACCTTTTGTATATAAAATAAATGATTTGGCTGGTGCATCACATATAAGAGCAAGTAAGGTAAATGGGTATAGTCGCTCATTAAAATAAAACCCATTTTTAGTTAGTTCTATTATCTCGTCTATAAAATGTGTTAAAAATAAATTAGCGTCTTTTGGTTTTTCAAAACCATGATATAATCCAATAATTTCTACAACTGAAACATTTTCATGTAAACTACATAAAATAGGATATAGCTGACTACCATTTGATTTGCTAATTGGAAGTCCATCGACATTTACGCACAAATTGATAGATTGTAAACCATTTAAAAATTTATGTTTGACGCATCTGCATTTTCTTCCTCGTTTTCTGTTGCAGAAAACTCTGATTCTGAATCAAAACAATAAAAGTTTACGTTCTCTTGGTTTTCCCCAACATTTAAATTGCATTCTAAGTTATCCGTGATGTTATCACTTTCAGAAATATCATTAACAGGAATATTTTCAGGTACAGGAAAATGTTCGTTAATTGAATTTAAGCTTGTTAATGTTACGTCTGATCTATTTTGAGCCTTTCTGTAAGAGTTACGTTTCAACTTGTATTTTGGCATTTTAGATCATAAACATATAAATTTTGCTTATTAATTTTTACTATGTTACATGAAAAAGAGCAGTTAGCAGGGTATTTCTGTTCAACGTGTGTATTACAAAACCTGAAAAAATTTTATTTTGGTTTATATGTATGAGAAACATGAACTTAATTTGATTTTTTCCCTTAGTTTGTTGACTGACTTGAAAGATGTCATCGTGTAATGAAATTGCCTATGGAATGTACTTTTTAATCATCTTACATTTATAGCATAAAGGGAAGAGAGATTGTTTATAGAAACATTTACAAAATAAAAAAATATACAAAACATTTTTTTAAAATAAAGTTATTTTAAATCTTACCGTCTTTGCTCGAAGATCTGGAAATAAATAGATTGTCTTGCTGTCCAACGACTCTTTCAAACGCTAATCCTAAAACGTAAAAATGATGTTCACTTTTTTTAATCACACAGAAATTAATAAAAATAGGCGCATTAACACACATAATAACAATTAGCGGTACTTATCTTGTTATTAGATGAAAATAATATTTAAATTTTTATATTAGACTACAGTCTTTATATTATAATTGAATATTTGGTATAGCTGAATCATGCTTGATACACCTTGTATATCAACTTTCTACTGAAAGTGAAACCTCTTGTATATAAATTATTTTTCAAATGCTTGATTGTAAGACAATCTTTACAAATCAAAGCAATTGACTACTGATTTAGATTGACAATGACTCTATATTAGATACCAATAATAATTAGTAATGGTCAGTAGCGCAACTAGGGAAGGTTAGGTGGCTGTAAAAACCCATCCATGATGAATTTCAGTGTTTAGCGCCTTTTTCAGGAATTAATATATTGTGAAACATCTGTTGCGTGCAGATGCTAAATTATTCGTCAAAAATCAAACTTTACTTTTTGTATTTACACGTTGGAGATTTTCTTTCAAATTTGTTCTTAAAACTTCCATATGTTGCACATCTTGAAATAGTAAATAAACTTGACTTGACACTATTCTTAAAACAAGATAACAAACGAAAAATTTCTATCATTTAATCTTTTTCATGCTTTAAAGTATAGTTGATGGGCTGATGTTCTTCAATAGTCTTTTTGGTCAAAAGGTTCATTGTTCATACGCTCTTTGTTCACTTTAAAAAGTAGCTTGACCTGATTTATACTATTTGAGATTTGTACAAACGATTATATTATTAAATTTATTATTTCTAACATTACATACTGGTTTACATATTAGCAGAATTTATTATTCATAAAATAGTTATCAAATAAATATTAAAAACATTTATACAAAATTTATATTTACAAATGGCTTGCTTAATGATAACTTTTACAAAAAACCAAATACAACTGATGCGAAATGATAAAGCTTTCTTTCAGTATGAGACATTTTGACATGAATTTAATCTTGTGATGTGGGTTTACCGATTATTCGACAACACGAAGACGGTAGTGTAAATGAAAGATAAAAAGAAACCATTTAACAAAAATCGCTAAGCTTTTTGAATTTAAACAATTATTGTTATTATTTTAGATTTTTTTGATTGTTTGAACTACCGACATCATAACTTCGATCTAGAACAGACTGTACAAGCAACCAACAAACAACAGTATGAGGTATGGGATGCAGTAAGGGTGGTATTATCTGTTTGGGCTGTTGACCGTAACAGTAAAGATACGACGTCATGTTTCCTTGTTTAGTACAAGTAAAGTTCCAATGTGTTTGTTTCTGTCGCACTCAAAGAATTTGTGGGTGTAATCTGCGCAACGAGGACATAAGCTCATTTTGACCCGGGCAAACTCGACTATCTCCGCATAGATTCCTATAATTTTCACCAATTGCAAAGCTCCGCTCAATTCAAAAAAATAATTATAGAGAATTCAAATATATTATCATATTTAGAAAATAGTAATTTGACAAAATCAAAATAGTGTGTTTTTATTTTTATATTTGGAGGGTCATTGACCAAATGACCTAATAGAGGAGCCGCCGTTGACTAATACACAGTTAATACACCCATCAGTTACACAAATAAAAGCAAAAACAAGTGAAACAATATTATTGTCACACAATTATCTTTAAATAAATTTTATTCTCACAGATAAGCACCAAATACGTGAGATTTTGCTTGTTCTTATTTTTCGATTTTTATTATAGATTTCGTCGACTTATTTACTCATACATAATAATTAATATATAGAAAATTTTAATAAATATATATAAAGAGGAGATATCATATATGTACATTTCTGTAAAAAAATTGAGAACGTGTTGTTTAGAGCATTTGATATGTGTTTTATTGATTTTATAATTTTATTAAGTACGTAAATGTCCACTACACGTTCATTTCTAGTCCATGAACGAATGAACTAATATTGGACAGTAAATGGATGTCCATAAAACAAACTTTATAGTCGTACATAGGACGTCCATGTATAAATGTCCATATAACGTCCAATTTTAGTCCTTGGACCAATGGACTTCTAATGGACCTATAGCGGACGTCCATCGGACGTTCGGTGCTATCTGGGTTCATTATCCGACTTTTCAGAGTCCTCCGATTCAAAATTTGGATCATTATCATCATCATCATTATCAAATCCGTCTTCGCTATCAGACCACATCGACCAATTATTTACAATGACTTCTAATTCTTTGTGCGACAAAGGTTGATTTTTGTTTTTATTTTTCCAACTCATCTACAAAGTCGTTATTTTATATGCATGATGTTGTAAAAAAACCACAAACAATTATTTATGAAAATAGAACTGCATGCAATATTATATTTTATCGAAATCTTTGCAAAATAATCAACTTACCTTATATTTGCAATGTATTATTTTTAATTTGCGCTAAAACTTCAATTTCACAATTTATTCCACTCACAACTTGATGTACAAATGAAAACAAACAAGGTTATGTAACGGACAAAACTTTTTCAAATAATTTTAGCAAAAGTGCATTTTCATGCCATCTACTGATCAGTAACAGTACTACATACCTATGGGCTATGTTGTAAATATACAATAACATGTATTAACAGAAGATAGTATGTTTAAATGATCAAAAAACGGTGTGTTGTAAATTTACAACAGTATGCAGTGAAGGGTTCCATATAATCGGTTCCATTATAATTTATGGAGATTTGAAGCATTTCGTATTTATCTGCCATTGTTATTCTAAGTAATATCAAAATTAACGACCGGTGAACAACTTTCGATTTGTGTATGAATTTCGATTTGTTTATATTTTTGATACCTAACCTCTAATTTTATTCTCTGACACCGCTCATACTACACATAACTCTTCTCAGAGTGTTGTATGTTGCAGTATGATATGATGTCGTATTATTAATGACGTCATAGCACTTTCACTAACCGCTTCGTCGCGAAAATGTAGCAGTTACTCATACCACATACTGTGGTATGTTGTAGTATGGTCGCGGCAAAACGCCTTAATATGGAAACAAATAGCGAAAGAACTGTCAGAAGCGGGATTCTACGTTGGGGAAGAAAAAAACGGTTGGATAAAGTGTCGCCAGAAGTTTTTAAACCTTCAGAAAGCATACATTAGACATGAACAACATGTAAGACGAACAGGTGAAGAAAACAAAGATGCTCCTCCATATTATGATTTACTACATGACATTTTAAAGGACAAAGATAAGATGTACCCAAAGTATTTACAAGACTCAGAGACCGAGGTTGAGAATGCAGTAGAGGATGATGACAGCAGTACTACAGAGACAGCGTCAACTTCACATGAGTCACGAGCATCCGTGAAAAATAGATTTAGTAAGGTGGATAATAAAAAAACAAAAAGTGTTAATGTTCAGCTTCTCGAGCAAATGCAGTCACATCAAAAACAAATGGAAATGCACATGAAAAACCAAGAACAGCAGATGAAAACAGTAACAGATTTGTTAACACAGCAACACCAGCAAAGAAATCAATTGCTAAATCTTTTTGCTCAAAGCCTGCACACTAATAAAAGAAAAAGAGAAGGTGAAGACACAGATTAAAATGCCTATAAATGATACCACAGATTTTGTTTCCGTATTTTCAGTTTTTTCTTTTTGTGTTTGTTTAGAATTTATACTCAGTTATCAATCAAAATAGGGTAAGAGATTTTGTTTACGTTATGAGTTAGGTATATGAATTTTGAGTTCGTTCTTTTTTTTTTATTTTGAAATTTATGTTCAGGGCCATTTAAATAATAAAGTTAAAAGTACAAATTTGAAGACTTTATTAGGCCTATGCAATTTCTTCTTCGGCAAAATACATAAAATAATAATAATTGGTTGCGCTCGGGCTGATATAATGGAAAAAGGATTGAGACTGCAGTCGTACCGAAAAAAACTATTGACGTATTTAAAGACCGGGCAATTCTGTCCCTCTTTAACTTTCCCAATCTGGTTTCCTCTCTATTGTCCGGACCTTCGATTTCTAAAAAGCGCTTTTATTCAAATACTTCCCCATCCCATTCGTCATTATTTAAATAGCAGTAGTTATGTAAAACACACGCCGCAGTAGTAATTTCGATAGATTTACATATGCTGTACGTATTACATATCTTAAGCGTCTCCATCTTCCCTTTATAATCCCAAATATGTTTTCTACCGCTACTCTATCTGCACTTAAAGCATTGTTATGATTTCGTTCCACTATTCCAAATCGCGGGGTTTGTTTATAAGGTGTCATAAGCCATGGTCTTATGGGAAATGCACTGCCGCCGATGATGTGATACGTTTTCTTTGGAAAATACATTGCACTACCAAAATTTTCGATGTTTTTGACAAATCCGGAATTTGAAAATACCTGATGAGGAGACATTACATTCCCTACTCACTTACACTTTTTTCTAGTGGAATTTACTTACTCTGGAATCGTGCGCTGATCCAGGAAATCCAGCGAATATATAGGTAAAAAGTTTATCAGCTGAACAAATGGCCATAAGGTTGATGGAATGGTGCATATATCTATCGACGTAACTATCATGCTGTTCTTTTGGAACAATTTTTATATCAACATGGGTTCCGTCTACAGCTCCTACTGTACCTATACAATTTTTTTAAAATAAAAATTAGTCAAATTATCTTAATTATCGATAACGACTAACCTGGATAGTGTTGAAAGCCATTTCGAATATGAGCAAATTCTTCTTGTGTTTTAGGCCAAAAAATAAAATTCTTTTTTAAACTGATCACTGTAAATAACGCTGCGTTTACGATTTGCATAACAGTGGAAGCTGATACTCCAAATCTGTCGCTGATATAAATCAAAGAGTCCTGGGTAGCCATATACCACAAAAAGATGAGAAGTGATTTTTCAGGGTGCACTGGAAAGTTTCCTCCTCGATATTTTTTCTTGATGAGTCCATATTCATCTTTATCTATTACTAGCGCAGCAAATTTCTGGAAAGTCTCTTTTTTTAATCGAAAAAGCCCATAAAATGTATATTCATGGTAACTGTCAATCCACACATCATCCTCCATACTTGGACGAAAATATCGTTCTCGTAACTTAATGAAGTTGCGATTCGTAATTAACGCGAATAATACTGTTTGCACCTGTACCAAAATGAGCATTAGCTCGGCACTATCAAAAAAGATATCTTCCATTAATAGAGGCACCAACAATTGAGAATGCATAGTTTTATTAGGAGTCTTGTATTTATCAACCACTACAAAAATATAAATAAAACAGAATTGACAAACGTCAGAAATCGAATTTAACTTACCACTACAATTTTCACGACTACACACTTACTACAAAAATTAACTGGTGGGGTGATCCTGCCACTCTTACCAGAACTTACTACGTGGTAAGGTGATAGTGTGTCGCGAAAAATCCCTTATTATGATGCTTAATTTGTTTTTTTGTCTTCAAATTTTCTGTTATATTTCTGCCGTAACTGCAAAAACAGAGTTGTGGCTTCTTGGTCGTTAGTTGTGGGAACTCCTTTTGAGGTCCACACCTCTGCATCAGTACCAGTTTGATCACTAACATCACCGTCAAAGTCTTCATTATGGTTCTCCAGCGCAAGTAAGGAATGCTCGTTGTTATCACTTACGGTGCTATCGTCTTTACCCAGAAATGTTTGTAACTTTTTCGCGTATTCCAGCGCTTGTACTTGATCTGCAACAGAAACAATCCATGTAAAACATGTATCTATATATAACGTTTATATGTTACCATTAAGTAATACATCCGCTGTTTCACTATCCACTTCTAAACGAATGTCTTCTCCCATGTAATTAATAGTGATTTCCACTAAATCACCCATTGTGTAACCACAAAAAGTTCAAGCTAACCCACTTTTCCCAACACTTCGCAGCGGTTTCCTGACCCAGGCTCATAACCTCAATCCCACTTCACTCACGCTTACTATTTAGCTTACCTACGTCCAGAGGTAGGTAACGTGAGGTAAGAGTTTATGACGTTTGTGCATGACGTCATTACATTCCCCTCTGTTACTATTTACTCGCAAAAATGCAATGGTTAATCATACCACCTTACTATAGTATGAAGTAGTATGTCGCGAAAAATTCCTTATAGTAGCTACTCAGTGAGGTGAGGGACACAAAACACGCCCTCAGTTTAAGTGGCAAAAATAGGTCCCTTGAGGGATGCTTGAGTGCGAAGTGACGTTTATTTTATGTTAGATTGATCATTTGCTCGTCATTGCTGATTTGTGTAGTTTTTCTGCGATTAAAAATGGAAAAATTTGATGTTTTTTTCGAGAACAATGATAGTGATGAAGAGATTCCTATTCTTAATCGTGCACCGAAACGGTACATAAGGGACCTGGAAAATCCGTGAGAAGTTTACGACGACATAGAATTTCCACGCAGGTAGAGATTTCGAAAAAATTGTGTGACTGATGTTTTACTTATTACTTCCATTGGTTCAACATCACCTCGATAAAAATAATAACCGTGGTTCACCCGTGGTGGGAGTAAAGTCAAGTGTGCTTACGCGCAGCTCGTTGTCGGACTGTGACGTCAGCAACGAGAAACTCTCGAGCCCATTCATATGTTATTGCTATAGAGTACCATACCCACATTATACCTCTAATAAAAATTATTCAAGTTTCTTTATAGAATAACTTTTTGTCGTTATTTTTTATGGTTTAAAATAAATAAAATAAATAACAAAAAATTTGTAGAATTTATTATGATAATATATAATAAATAAGCACCTACACACAAATGTTTTTTTAATAGTTTGTAAATTTAGACATTTTTCACTTATAATACCACAAGAGCTTCAAAATTATCGGGTATTTCCCGATAGGTTCGTTGCAAACAAATGAAAGAGTCAAGTTTTTCAGGTTAAAAAATCACGAGCGCGAAGCGCGAGTGATTTTTCCTGAAAAACTTGACGACTTTATTTGTTTGCAGGGAACCTTGAGGGAAATGCCAGATAATTTTGAAGCACGTGTGGTATTCGGGGGATTATTTTCCCGTCCCAAATGTCGGCCAATAGAATTGCACCATGAGATGAAATGAACAGTTAACAAATAAGAATTTCATAATGAATAAAACAACATTTAATTAAGATTCAGGCTAGTTCAAATAAAAAATACAATTGTTGTAAACATTGGTGCATGTTTTCTTCAAGTCAGAGTTATCGGTAATGGTCCCAGAAGAGGTAGATGGCATGAGGTTTATGCTGTTGATGGCATTTTCTGCAGTAGGCTCACTCCTTCGCAGTTTCTTGACAATTAATTCGTGGTGTTCCTGGTCGAGTTGGAGATACGGCTTGATGGAGTTACTGTTGGCATGTCCAGTTATTTTGATTATCTGCTGCTCTCCCACTAGATTGGAGACGGCTGTTGCACGACTGGAGTGATTGGTGATTTTTTTGTTACCAAGGTCAAGCCCAGCTTTTTGTGCTGACTCCTTAACCCACTTTGAAATCGTGTTTTGGCCTACTGGGGAATCCTTGTACCACCTAGCGTCTGGAACTTTATTCCAGAATGGATTTTGGGTCAGGAATAGTCTGTCGCTCTTGATATTGGCATCTCTCTTCTCTCTCAATTTCTGGAACAGTCTCACTGGGCACTTGTCAGGGATTTCCCGATTCTCCACCAGCCACTTGCCGTCTGATAATTTTTTATCACCACCTTGTGTGGTCTTGCTGAAAATTGGATTGTATTCAATTCTCCCAGTTGTTTCCCCGTCATTTCGCTGTTCTGCCTTGAAGTGATGTATTGACGCCATGCTGCCCTCACCACCTCTCCAAGCCAATTCCACTGATATTATCATGAATAATTTTTTCTGGAGGCCATCAGGAGTTTCCTCGTCCCAAACAGTGGTCATTGCATCCCAATCTTTTTCCTCCAACGCTGCTGCACTTGCCCTCCGTTTTTCCGGAATAGATTGTAAAGCCTTACGCTTGGCATCACAAGCTCCTCGAGCGGTCTTGAATGCAGCATCCGAAAATGGGTTGATTTTGATGTCGAAATCGTTCAAATACTTTTCTTGAAGTGATTTGGCAGTCTGATTCCACATTGTTTTTATTGTACCTTCCTTATAGTCTTCTCCATCCATTTTCTTCATATTGTAAGCGTAATCTTTCATAATGTTTGCCAATTGCGCTTCACTCGTTTCAGCACTCAATGTGTATTCCCTCTCAGTACAAAAAGTAGTAAATTGGTTCCAAACTGTTTTTTTTGCCTTCTCCGTATTAATGGGAACATTTCCTTTGACTTTTTATCGATGGTGGACAGAGAACAAACTCCAAATCGACTCATTTTCATGCAAAATCTCCAATTTTCACAATTGAATTCAACCTGTCAGTTTGACGTGTGGTTAATTTGACTGGATCATGTTTTGTTTTTTATATATAGCAACTACCAGAGAAAATAATCAAAAAATTATCAGTATAATACCATGTAGGTTGTACCACGTGACGTCGAATGGTGCAATTCTATTGGTCGATATTTGGGTCGGAAAAATAATCGTTGTAATTTACGTCTGCAGTTTTCAAAGCTAATTTTTTTGTTTAAAAGTCTCAATCTGATATATGTTCTTGTTCGTACCAAACATAATACAATTTCGTCCCGAAATTGGTTCAAAATTTTAGCATTGGCCAGCTTCACTCTTTCTAACCATTTATTAAAAATTTTAGCTTCTTTAGAAAAGAAACTGCCATGAAATTTCTGGAATTCAATCTCAACCAAACGAGCCAATTCCAGCATTTCTTTGCTTGGGTATGTAAGGTGACCTCTTGATAAAAATTCAATCTAATCCGGAGCTCTATTAGTTTGCAACTGTTTTGTTTGCTTTCCCAAATTCAAATTAGGAAATTTGTCCTTAAATCTATACGCCACATATCCAGCAATAAATTTGAGTCCCTCATTGGAAATAGTGTCAGTCATGTTATTATCGTCAAGTAACTTCAAAAGTTTTTTATGCTCTTTAGAAATTAAATCCGAATTTTCTGTTTCTGTCAACTCATGATGTTCGCCTACGTCATAATCTGGATTCTGGAATGTAAAGTGACACAAACCCACATTTTCATCGCCATTTGAAGTAGGATTCATATTTTGTTCAAATTTAGCATCTAAAAGAACGTTGAAAAATTCTTAAGTCTCTACATCAAAATTGCCTACATCCTTATCTATATTTTCTTGTTGCAGTGGGTGAAGCAGACAAGTTTCATTACTTTCGTCTGTATTTTTGTTCATGGAGAATACTGCCAGCGAATGTTTACCAAGAATGTACCACCGTAATCTATATTTTATATCCATAGGAGTTGGATGGTCATTTGTTGTCCCCATACCGCGAATATACGAGAAAAATTTTTCCAAAACATCTTGGTTGAGTCTGTATGTGAGAATATATTCCAGATTATATTCACTATGTAAATATTGGTACAGCTCAGTCAACGAATTATTACTCAGTAAAATTCCTTTTCGGAATAGTATCAGAGTTTTATGCTTTCCTACAGTCATCTTAGATACTATCTCAGACGTTTGCTTGAGAATCATCATTTGTTTCTCTAAATCAACCCCAAATGCATTTGCTCCTGGATGACTGCCATATTTCATCTAAGCAATAAAAATATCAAACCAATTCAGTAGAACCTCGATAAGTTAAAGTCCAAGGGAAACACAAAATATTTTAAGTTATAGAGATTTTAAGTTATCAAGGGTCTATGTTAGGTAAAGGTTAATATAGAGGTATGTACATGTTTCTATGTACCCTTGCTCCCATTTTTACTCGAATGCATCAGAAGGATGGGTTCAATAAAATACTGAAAATTAAATATGTAATCATATTTATTCACATTACTTACATTACATAAAAATAAAACAACAACTAAAGGTTTAGTCTACTTAAAAAAATCTGTGATTTTCTTTTGTTTTAAAAAATATACTGTTTCTAAATCGATTTGATTTTCAATGACAAATAGGGAGGAGAATACATTATCTTTTATGTTGCTACACTGCTCTATAAATGATCGTACAGTTGTTAAAGCTCTTTTTGCTTCGTTGATTGATACACTTATAGATGAAGTTTGTGGCTCGCCGTTAAAATCATCGTCTTTATCACTTTCAATGCAATTGTTTACTGATTCCAATATTTCTTCCTCTGTCAACGTCCCTGCTGTGGCTACGTCATCATCGCAAGTAACGAAGTCTTCAAAAGTAATGTTTGACCCAGACATGTGCTTACTCCATTCTTCAGGCACATTATTATCTTCCTCTTCAATGATTTCTTGAGGTTCTGAAGAAAAACCACAGGTTCTAAAGCAGTTTTTTACTGCAAGGGGTGTTACGTTTCGCCTAGCTTTGTCCGCCATCCTCATTGCTTGAAGAACATTGATAGAAGAAATCGTATTTTGCTCCATATCAGCTATCATTTTTCTAACAACTTCTTTTCTGTATAATGTTTTAAAATTTTCAATTATTCCCTGATCCAAAGGTTGAAGTTGTGATGTTGTGTTTGGTGGAAGAAATTGGACTTTGACTGCCTTTAATGGTGGTATATCCCCATGTGCTGTGCAGTTGTCGATAAATAGGATATTTTTTCTATTTGAAGTTACCATTTGCTTATCTATGTTAATCAGCCATTTTTTAAAAAGATCGGCTGTCATCCATGCTTTTTTATTGGCATCATAATTCATGGGTAGTGATTTTAGGCCTGCAAAGCACCGAGGTTTTTTTGACTTGCCTATAATTAAAGGTTTCAGTTTTTCTCTGCTTGTAGAATTTCCACAAAACAGAATCGTAAGTCGTTCTTTGCTGTGCTTTCCTCCATGACATTTTTTATTTTTGAATGTTAATGTTTTGTCGGGAAGACATTTGAAGAATAGACCCGTTTCATCAGCGTTAAAACATCATTGGGATCATAATCAGTCACTACGTTATGTAATTCAGATTTCCATTCTTGGCAGACTGATTTGCTAACGCTCGCACTTTCGCCGCATATTTTTTTAAAGGCTAAATCATGCCGTTTCTTAAAATTCTGTAACCAGCCATTGCTGGCTTTAAAATTTTTGATTTTCAGAGAATTAGCGAACTCTTCAGCTTTTTCTTTCAGTATGGGTCCACTAACACTGATGTTTTTGTTTCGACACTGTTTGAACCACGTAAACAAACATTGTTCTAAATTAGGGAATTCGGCAATTTTTCGTCTTTTACATTGAAGACTTTCTCCTGATTCGTGTTTCTTCAAGATTTCAGCTTTTTTTTAATGATGATAGACATTGTACTCTCATGTATTCCAAACTGAGCCGCAACTTCTTTCCTTTTCAATCCATTTTTCACTGCTTCTATAGCTTCTAATTTATCAGCGTAGGTGAGGGTTGTTAGTTTTCTTTTTGTACTCATTTTAAGACAGTTTTATCACACAGTAAGTAAAGCGATGTTTCCAGGACAACGATCAAAAAACTTATGATGCAAGTAAGTCGTTGTCACAAAGCTAACCGCCGCAAAGCTTTGAAGAATTTAGATAAAACCAACAATAGGTACATGATGTATTGTTTACTTTAACAATACATAGTAAACACGTGCAAGCAATAAATACCCAAACCATTTGTTTTGACACTCTTTCAAAATGACTCATTCACAAACAATTTTATGTTATCCATTTGTTTTGAGGCTCTTTCAAAATGACTCATTCACAAACAATTTTATGTTATAGAGGTTGTAGAAACATTTCTTTTAGTTACTGAGGGCCTATACAGAGATTATTACCAAAGCTTTGGCTCTCTCTGAATAACTTCTTAACTTGTTGGCGACATGCTTCCCATAATCACTAGATGCATCAGAAATCTCAGCCTTTGGCTTTACCGCTACGCTTTTTAATAAGTCGAACGCTGCATTTATTGTATTATCATTGTATTATCTTCTTCATGATTCTTTTTCTTAACTCTCTTTGCTATAGCTGGAGTAGTAGGGCCCGTTCTCTTAGTTTTGGGAAGGGAGGTTTGATTCTCCAGAGGCGGTTCAACAGTGTCTTCCAAAGTATCATTAGTAATTATTGTAGACTGATCGTCATCTGGAACTTGATCTGGAACAACTGTTTCGCAAGTTTCATCTGGAACAGCACCGTTCTCTGTTTCTGTCGCATCCTATAAAACAAAACAAAAATTATATATATATATATATATATATATATATATATATATGCAATAATTATACACGGTGTCTATAAATTATTGTTAGCTCAATGTTAATGAAATGGACCAACGCCAACCTCACTAAATAAGCATAATAGAGACATACCTAATATCAATATTAATAAACGTAGACTTTGAACATATGTATATGTAACTCAGTCTAGTTAGGAAACCGATCTATTATATCCCGGATCGGGGTTTTAGACTTTTCAGTCTAGGACTTATTCAGTCCGAAGTGTTTTAAGACGCTTCAGTCTAACGAATCTCGAGCTTAGATAGCATCTCGAGCTGAGCAAGTAGGTATACGTAAGGAGTATCATGTCCGCTGAGGAATGCGGAAGCTGGCAGACCGATGAATCTGCTGCCAAGCGGATATCCTGTATCTATTCCAAGTCTGATAGCAATAGCTGATCGTATGATAGTTGCTGAGACATCATTCAGACTGTAGTACTCAGTGCTTCTGCTCGCTGAAGTGTAAATAGGAAGTCGAACAACTGGTACAGGTGTACCAATTGCAACCGAAACTCGAAAAGAGTCAGTAGTCAACTTCTGCTCACGGAAAGCTGCATTAATCTGAGTAAATACTTGCCAATCCTGAGGTGTTAAATCGATCCATATTCGGACCGTGGCGGCGGAAAATCGTGCGCCTCCTCTTAAGGCTATAGGCAAAGCTAATGTTAGCTGATTTACAAACGGTCGGTCTGGAACTGGAATATCAACACCAGCTGCACCTTCTGCGTGGTCTGCAATATAATTGCATATTGAATTGAAATCACATGCTAGGAGACGTGCTCCTTGCGGGTCTTCACTGTTGACCTCAATCTCGGGTGGCATAAGTGGAACAACCAATTGTCCGTCGAATGTAAAGGTCCCTATGTGGGAAAACAACCAAGCGACAAAGTTCGGTACTACTTGACAGTAGCCGTCAGCCTCTCTAATAGCTTCAGAGGTAAATCGACCTCTCAAATGCAAATCGGCGCCAGCAACAAACGCTTGAGACGTTTGAGCGCATGAAACACGTACATTCAATAATTAAGTGACGACTTTACGGTATGTAACAATATTTGCATCAGTAAGTAAATTAGCGAGGGGACGCTGAGCAATGCATCTTGCTTGCGTAAACATAGCTTTGATGGCTTCATTCGCACCAGCTAAAGAAATGTACACACCAGTAGGTCTTGTACTATAGGCAGGTTTTAGAGTAGCCAGAGCCGTAGTTTCTGATAATCCCAAAGCGTTTCGCACTGAACCTTCGAGCTGTGGAGCTTTACTGTTGTTAATTTGCGATCTTCGAGCATCTCTTCTACGATTCCTGGACCCTTTGCCTGACGACTTCTCAGTCGTAGGGTTCTTTGCGGGTACTTGAGCAGTATCTAATGTTGGAACATCCATTTCTGGATTTAATGACGTATTTCAGTCAAAATCTCCTATTACTAATTTGAAATTGCATTATCTATATTGCATTTCAGATGCCATCAACCGCCGAAGGATGGCTTGAAATTTCCAAACACTTTTACAAACAATGGCAGTTCCCATACTGCATAGGCTCCATGGACGGGAAACATATCATAATTACAAAGCCTTTTAATAGTGGAAGCGAATACTATAATTATAAATCAGAATTTAGTATTGTATTATTTGCATTAGTGGATGCTGAATACAATTTTATTTTTGTGGATATTGGTTGTCAAGGCAGGATCTCAGATGGTGGAGTTTTTAAGCACACTTCACTATACAAAAGCATTATAAATGACACATTATGTCTTCCCCCAGATGAGGTACTTTTCGAAGCAGACAAGGAGATTCCATATGTTTTTGTGGCCGATGAGGCATTTCCTTTGACACATAGAATAATGAAACCATACTCGGGGCTACACGACAAGGGCACAATACAGAGAAAATTTAATTACCATCTCAGTCGTGCAAGAAGAGTGGTAGAGATTGGTATCAGTTCTGTAGTTTTCCGAGTTTTAAGAAAACCAATGCTATTGGAACCAGAAAAGGCCAAATATGTAGTTATGGCAACAGTATGTCTACATAACTTTTTACGACAAAATACATCGAGAAATACTTATAACCCTCCTGGAACATTTGATCAAAAAGATAGCGCGGGAAATGTAATTCCTGGTACCTGGAGAAATGACTGCAACAATGCTTTGTCATCATTTGTACCTATCAGGAGTATAGCACGTAAAACTTCAATGGAAGGAGAACAAGTGCGAGATCATTTTGCTAATTACTTTTTTAACAAATAAAATTTGAAGTGTAATAATATTACGTTTGTTAAGAACAGTATGCTTACCTCAGCCTGACTGCTAATTGTTTGTACTGGTTCGTCTCTGTCCAACAAAAAAGCCATTCGGGTAAAGGCGAACCAAGTAGAAATGTAAATTTCTCTTCTAGCTTTAAAATAATAAATACAAATTTTCTCAGGTACTTCAACAGTTTTGTAAATGTAATAACTTACCTTTACCGGTTCCAATTAATTTTTTCCCCTTAGCTTTTTCTCGTCTGAAACTTGCCAGCATACTTTCCATTATCTTTTTAACTTCCTGGCTCTACCACAGTTCATTCTTGTACTAATGCTGACCCAAGCGTCGTGCTTTTTTAATTTGTTATAATAAAACCCATGCTTGGGATTCCATAGGACAGCGTATTCCTCATAAATATCTACTAGTTGTAAACACTTTTCCCTCCCCCACTCTATTTTTGATATAAAAACGGATAGATATATAGAAATATGTACTAACACTAACAAATAATCAAATTTCACAAACCACAAATTTTTTTCCCTGTACACTGTGAACAAGGTGAATACTGACTGAATTCTGCGATCAGCACGAACAAAACGAATTCCCGTCAATTGAATAATTCGGCGAACTATAATTCCTTTTGAGCATTTCCGATTTACGGACAAGCTCCCGAAAACATTTGGCGCGTTATGTTCGGCTCGCGGACACGTCCAAACTTGGCGAATTCGGCTTGCGCGTTCTGTTCGTTCGGGCTAAAATGTTCAAGTCTGGACCCACCTTTATATTGAAAATATCAGTGCCACCCGTTCCGACGAAAATGTACGAATGAACACCCGAAGAAAACGGAACGGAACGGTCGGAACTCGGAACAAGATTAAATATTAAATGTGGAATCGGAATCACGTATTGCTATTTATTTAATCTAGAAGGTTAAAGTTTAACTCTTGTAAAGCTCTTGTACTAATAATTGATTTTTTTTAATTACTCAAGCATAGTATCAATGTATTTATTTTTATATTGTTTGCATATAAAATAAAAATAATTAAAAAACACATTTATTTACTTCAAAAAAAAATATTAAATATAATTAAATAATGAGCAAAATTAATAAAATAAATAGAACAAAAAAAATTACTTAATTTTCCAGAAAAAAAAAATAATAAACGACATTATTATAAAAAATTAAAACATTACTTTCGACTTTACAAAAATATATATATATATATTTTACAATTTTCTAAACAATAAAGAAAATATAAAATAATAGAAAAAATTTTTTTTACAAAAAAAAAAATTATAACTTTTCAGGCAAGAAAGTAAATATGACAACTAAAAGTAGATAAAAAATAACAAACATATAACAAAAAAAATTAAAGTTCCTGATTCACATTTAAAAATAAATTTTTTTGACTTTTTGCGAACTTAACTTGTTTCGGCGATCAGATAATAACTGTCCAGATTTTGAAAAACGTTGTTCACAGGGCACCGACGTAGCCACAGTTCCAAACTTTTTTCTCACTATTTTGCTTAAGTTTGGAAAATTGTACGAGTTTTCTTTCCACCAATTCAAGGGATCTTCGGTCCTAGGAATTGGGGCCTCCTCTAAATATCGCTGTATTTCTATTATTGCCCTAGACTCTGCAGTTCCCGAGGGTTGATAAAGTTTTATTTTTTTATCAAAACTTCCCCAAAAAGATTCGGACACGGATCCTCCTGATCCCGATGCTACCTCAGCAGCTCCAGCTGGTTCTTGAGGGGAAAAATTATGTCTTATCTCTAAAGACGCCGTCATTAAAGAAGTTACAATTTTTTTAGCCTTGTCAGCTACGCCTTCATTAGAAAATCCTAAGTTTTTAAACCTAGGATCTAGAAAACTAGAAATTAAAAGAGTGTTATTACTTTCCAAGCCACCCAGTCTCTTTTTAATGCCTTCTAAAATAAGACTTACTAGCTTTTTTGCCTGGAAAGAAAAAGACTCTTTTGAAAATGCCTCATAAATATCTGACAAGCCATTTGTAATAATTATTACCGATGACGCTGTCACATAATTTTCTCCACTAATGAAATTTGTGACATTTTCAGCTGGTTTAAAAATTTTCACAACTTCTTTAAAAAATTGCCACTCTTCAATAGAAATAATGGGAAGATCTGCATCCAATAGCGACATTGTAGTCCGAATAGGCTCCTCAAGATTGGCAAATCGTTCAATCATATAGAAAGTAGAGTTCCATCTTGTAGGAAAATCTTGCAAAAGTTTCTTCCCATTATTTCTATTTCCCAATCTTGCCTGTTGTTCTTTGATTTTTGCCGGTTGCCACTGAACTTCTTTTAAAGTGCGCCACCACAGTCTTCACTTTTTCTAAAATTGGCTTAATTTCTTTAAGTCCATCGTTTATAATTAAATTTATAGTATGGGCATAGCATCCAAAATGTTTTAATTTTAACTCGTCTCTGATGGCTTTTTTAATATTAGCTGCATTATCAGACACAACTAATAAAATTTTCCCGTCTAATCCCCATTCCCCTATTATTCTTGTTATTTCAGTCGCCAGATTGGCACTAGTATGGCTCTCATTGAAAGCGGCACATTCTAATAAAGCCGATTTGACATTAAAATCGCTATCAATAAAATGCGCCGTGACAGCCATAAAATTATCTGTGTTGCGGGACGTCCAGCAGTCAGTAGTTAAAGTTACCGAACTCACACTGCGGATAATTGTTTTGGTTTTCTGGTAAACTTTTTCGTAGACCGCCGGCAAGAGCGAGCTAGAAATGGTTTTTCTAGATGGGAGTTGGTATCCCGGGTTCATGGCATTAGCAAATTTCCTAAAGCCAGAATCTTCTACTACTGAAAAAGGTTGAAAATCTTTTGTAAACAATTAGCATTATTTTTTTTGGTATGTAATGCCGCACATTAGTTTGCACTAGCACTTTTTTTGTTTTTTCTGTACTAACACTTACACTACTAGAACAAAACGCACTTGCCTGCTCTTGTCGCTCCTGATTACCGTCCAGCATTTCTTGAATTTGTTCTGGATTATTTGATTTTGATGTTGTGGTTGTGGCAGATGTAGATGCCGTTGATGTTGAAAGACCTGTTTCTTCATACGACCTTTTTGTGGGCTGAAAACGATTATCTACCATTATTAATGGTTGGATGTTTTCGGTCGATATGTCTTTTCAAATTACTCGATGTCGACTTGAAACTTAATTCTTGTTTGCAAAAATTGCAAATTGCAATAAATTTGCAATTTGGTTTTTTGGAGAAATAGTTCCATGTGATGGCAGTTTTCCTAGAAGCCATTTGTTGAAATAATGCGTCATAGGGTACGCCAAGTATTCAAAATTTAATCAGTATTTAAAAGTTCAATAATCTTATTTCATAGTTTATTTATATGATGGATAAATTCCTTTTAAGAGAAGTTCTCACGCAGTAGTTTATGAAAATAAACATCTTAAATAAGTGCAGCCTAAAAGCAAATATATTGTATTTATACAATATATGAGTTAGTTGAAAGTAAGATCTTTCCGAGCGAGGTATTCTTTTTAATGCGAAAATAAAAGTACTTTTGTGTTTCAAATTCAGCTTAATTATTTCTATAATTCCACACCCATAATTCCATACCATTATTTTCAAACACAAATCGAATTTAAATTTAATATTTAAATTAAAACAACTTTTAAAAGTTGAAAATGCTCGAGATCACTAAAGATTTCTCAAAAAAACACAGAACACTAACAACAATACGCAGAACAATTACCTGACAAGACAAGACGCTTCTTGCAAAATGAAATGATAAATGAATGAATTTTGAATTTAGGAAAATTGCAAAGGCTTCAAAATGCAAAAATTTGAAATAATACAGTGGGGTTGAAACTATTTGTGGGGGTAGTACATATTTATTTAATAATAGGTCAAAGTGGGTGCAGGAGTACAGGCTATAAGCCTTTTTTAAATTATTTATGATCTACTGACATTTTTCCTTTTAGAAAAATGTGCATATCTTTGTCGGCAAAAATTAAATTCAACAGCAGTTCCTTGCATTTTTAATTTTTATGCTTACTTTTATCTCAGCTTTTACCTAACATTCCAACTGCGAAACATCTGTGTTAATATGACAAGATCACGATTGTCGTCTATTGTATAAAAATTAGTAATTTTCATAATTGACAAAACTTCAAAGCCGGCCTCTGTCATAAAGTTAGAAACTTACCTGCTTTTACCCAACATCCCATGAGATAGATATAGAATGGTTATACCTACAAACAAAGAGTAGGTTCATTCAGAGAGTAGAGGCGGTGTTGCCAGAGTTCATCTTTAACACTCCCCCTCAATTTGATAAATTTAGACTCTCAAAATATAAAATTTTACAAATCGCTTAAACCTATTTTTCTAACGAAATACTCATGTTTTTGAGACTCTAACGGCTTAGTAAACAAGTCAGCACAATTTTCGTTTGTTTCAACATATTCAATGATAATTTTACCACGTTTGACTAAGTGTCTTATGAAGTGATTTTTAATGTCAAAATGTTTAGCACCCCCACTGTTCACATATGAATTAATCAAAGAAATTGCACTTTTATTGTCCATTTTCAAGATTGCTTCGGTATTTTCATGAAAGTCCTCTAAAATGCCCGACAAATATATTAGCTCGGCGGCACAATCTGCAGCTGCAACATATTCTGATTCCGCGGTTGACAACGCTACCGAACTTTGTTTCCGAGCAAACCACGAAACAGCACATCCGTGATAAAACACTACACATCCACTTACGCTTTTTCTGTCTTCGACACTTTGCGCTCAATCCGCGTCGGAATACGCAATTAAGTTCATATTATGGTTTATTTTGAATTTCAATCCAACATTTACGGTTCCATGTAAATATCTTAGAACTCTTTTTCCTTGTTGCCATAAGCTTTGGGTTGGTCGATTCAAGAATCTACTTAAATATGATGTGGCATACGTAATATCCGGTCTTGAGGTTACCGATAAAAACTTAAACTTCCTATCAACTGTCTATCGTTTGTTTTATTCTCACAACTGCTTCTTTCTCGTCATAATTAATTTCTATTCCCAAAAATTCTTTAATATTTCCCAAATCCTTTGCCTTAAATTCCTTCTTCAATTTTTCAATGACCTGTCCAACATTTTCATCAAAACCAGTTAGTAAAATATCATCTACAAATATTAGCATTAAGACATTTTCCTTGGTAAGTTCCTCGTTTTTTGGCTTCCAGAATTTCGCCATTTGCCACTTTAATTTTTACGCTTTCTTCCAATGTTTTTACGTTCACCATGTTTGTCTCCACATTTTCTTCAACTAGATTTTTAGTAGCACCAGAATCGAGAATAAAATATGCCACAAATGTTGCTCTATTTGTATTTATTTCGTTTGCATTCATAGCTCCTCCTTCATTTGAATTATTATTTCCTCTTTCATTACCACGAAAACTTGGAGCGAATTCACGTTTAAAATGTTTTTGACCACGACGCGAAAAGCCTCGATTTGTTCTTCCATGATTTATATTAATTCCGCGATGCATTCCATTTCCATGACCATAGTTCGTCGGGTTTTGTTTTTGGCAATATTTAGATATATGTCCATTTTCACCACATGCAAAACATTTTAAGTTCGTAAATGCTCCAAACGATCTTTCATCATTGTATGGCGCTTCATTTCCATCATAGCTTTCAGTTTTCAATTTCAATTCTTCGTTTAATAATCTTCGTTTAACAAAATCCATAGTCAACCCAGTATTTATAGTTTCGATTGCAGTAATAACGTTTTCAAATTCTTCATTCATAGACATTAACAAATAGCAAGTTTTATCTTCTTCATCGATTTTTGTGTCACCTATATCTTCAAGTTCACGTATGAGCGAATCAAAACCGAGAAAATGATCATCCAACTTGTCTCGTCTGTTATGTTTTAACGTAAGCAATTTCCTTCTCAAAACTACTTTGGACTTTACACTTTTCCTTTCAAATACATTCTTTAGGACATTTACCATATCGCTAGCATATTTTGCATCTTTCACCAAATCCAAAGGCTTGTCTGTAATACATTGAACTAACACATGTTTCGCTAAACTGTCGTTCTTTTGAAAGTCTTCTTTTTCTTTAGCGGTTTGCAATTCTTCATATTTTTGGTTTAGAACTTCCACGCAGCGTTTACTATCCAGGATTGTCTTAACACGGAACCACCAGTTGCTGAAGGAACCTGTACCAAGTTGAAGTAGATTTATTGAATTATTTCCTGATGCCATTTTCAAAATATATTTTTTTCTAATTTTAAAAATTTTCTTTTCTAGAGTACCCTGGGCCCATAACCTTTTATTACTTCATAAGATGGATAAGGGATTGATGCACTTTTGTTTTATAATTAAGGAAACACTTAATTATTATTTGCATGCTTTGAAGACGGCATGTTCATGTTACTACATCTATGCTACTCACTGAGGTAGAAGGATTAGAGGGGGTATCAATACTTAATACACCGTGCCAACATAACCTCTTAGATTTGTTTACGTTGCCTACAGCGCCAGTGGCGTATTGTATCTATGGGTTCTATAATGCAAATAATTCAAATAAAAAACTAACTAAATTCAAATAAAACTAATTTTCTCTTCCGTTTTCGATCAATAATCAAGTGAATTATTTTCGCAGAGAGTAAGAGCCGTTTGCCACTATCCTAAATTTTCAGTACTGAAAAATTTAGGACTAAAAAAACGATGCGCGCGCCGTTTCAGTACTAATAAGTTGTGGATAAATTTAAAAATCTGTTTGCAACTACTTTCTTATTTAAGGATGATTTTTAGTGTGTAGGCATGCGCTCTGTGTTGTAGGGTTTATATCAAGGCTGATGCTGTCAGAGTGTCTAACCAGAGACAACCTTGGTTAACCTATTAGTTTAGTTTCGTTTATTAATTTTATTGTCATTGCTAGTAATTAATGCCAAAACAACAGCAAGAAAATGCCGATGACTAAAAAAGATGAATTGTGTGCTGCTGCATTGTTGGTGGTTACTTTAATGATAGGGGAAACAAAAAGAATAAACGCCGCTAAAAAAACGCTTTTGGGTCAAAAAATGGATTCAAAGGCGAATGAGTGGCAGAGGAATCTTGAATATGTTGAATAAAGAGCTCCTAACGGAAGATCCAGTCGGTTACGCTAATTTTTTACGTATGAGTAATGCTTCTTTTGAGAAATTATTGGCGCTTATTTGTAACAACATTTGCAAGCAAGATACTAAATTTAGAGAAAGTATTTCGGCAAGATCCAGGTTTGAATTGATGCTGAATATATTTTGACGCAATTTGTATTATAACTAATCATTTTTTAGATTGGAAACAACATTACGCTTTTTGGCAACTGGGGAAACATTTCGATCTCTGATGTATTCCACTAGAATACACGAGAGTAGCATTTCAAGATTCATTCCAGAAGTCTGTGAAGTAATATTCGACAAACTTAAAGACTTTAAGATAAAAGTCTTTAAGTTTGTCTACAACATATATTGTGTCCTCCAATAGATTAAATAATCAAGCAGGCAACCGCACAACAGTTAATGCACTTAACGTGAGGAATGAATTTAAAAAGTATTTTAATTCTGATTGTGGACGTGTTGATTGGCAAGAGGACACAATTTTGCGTCATAATTTGTAAATTTTATTATATTTGTGAGAGTTTTTGATTTTATAATAATTTATAGTTATTTTTTTAAGTAAAATTAAGCCAATAAGGCGCTAAATCGCTTGTATAATTAAATGATCTCGATGAGAACCATATGGCATCTTAAGTAAAACAGGGAGAACATGTGCTTAGCATCCCTGGAAGGGTGGAGGGCAGTCAGTAAAAAGCTGAGCCGGGCGTCAGAGCAGTCGGACGGGCGGTATTATGGATATTTAAACTGTTAATTGTTTATTGAAAGAGAAAGATAGTTAACCTGTTGATCTTGTTGATCATGTGTTGTTTTGTGGTATAATTGTGAATTCAGTGCTGTCTCCCTGAATTCGGAGGAATAATGAGTAAAGTTATATTGATAAACATCAATATGTTAATATGAAATATCCACGGCAGAAACTATAGTTTAATACCTGGGGTACGGTCTATGTGTTAATTCATTTCAGACTGAGGTGGTACTCCCCTGACGTCTGTAGACATTTACAGATTGCTATCCTGGTTCTCTACTTCCTCGAACAGAGGCGAAGAGGTAGAGGGGTGGGCTGGAGCCTGTTAACCGCTATGGTTATGTTCCTATCAGTGTATAAAAATGTTGTGGATTTCCCTTTTGCTGGTATGACGGGGTAATGCGTAATGTCCTTAGGTTCTTCACTCATTAATCTTTATTTTATATCTTTTCCTATTACGTATTATTCTTGGCCAGTCTATTTCGCGTAATGTAATTGAGGCCTAGCGACACCGTCCACGTTGCTCCCGAACCAGGTACCGAAACAGTGAAGACATCATTGAGAACACGATGTTAAAGAAAAGGGGTGAAGATTGAGTCAATCGAGTCCATGGAGTGGTTGTCCAGTCCAAGTCCAATGAGCCTTGTGATGTCTTCCACAATCAGTTCGAGAGGAAGAGAATCCTGCGAGGGGGAAAAAAGCCCCCGGTGAGTTACTTTACAGGTGTTATTGACAGGTACATTATGTGTAAATATGTTTCATGTGTCGCCCAATCGATCCGTCTGACTGCTCAAGCGTTTCTCTAACTATGAATATAGAGGGGTGAGTTGAAGTAGATTGTTGACGATAATGTAGCTGGCTGTTGCTATTCTGTACACTGTTTTCGAGTGAATAATTAAGGCTAATAATCGTAGAACATAGACATCCTGACAAATTAATTATGGAGAAAGAGTTAACTGTTATTTAATTCAATTTAATTGTTAAAATTTGGCAAAACGTAAGATTAGAATAAAAGAGTCTTACATATTATCTAAAAATGAAATATGTATGTAATTATGTGCCGATAACCTAAATAAATCAATTTTTTTATATAATTTTAATTTATAACTGCCTTCTTGCATTGAACAAAATTTGAGCGATTTGCTCCAAATTCCCCAAACGTTTCAATTTCGGATTTAGAACTCTGGTGTGACGATTGAGATTGTCCATTTCCGATTGTATTTGTCAACATCGTTAGGGCTTCACTGGCATTTTCCATTACGCTGTTTTTTTCGATGCTTTTTTTGTATTTTCGTTTGCGGCTCCTGACGGCTGGTGGTGTGGAATCCACCACCAGAGCAGTCGATGGCAAGGTTCTCATCTTAAGATCCTCTTCAAGTGTCTCATCACTATTTGACTATTTAAAAAAATGATTCGCTTAATATATTCATTATTAATTATTATGATTGTATTACCTGCGGAAATTCTAGCACAATTTTCTCGGTGAATAGCTGGCCGTCCGACTGCGATTCCTCTTGTGGCAATGCGTCTGTGGAGCTTTGAGGAACCGAATGCTCGCCTAAGAAGAGCATGTCATCAAAATACTAGAGGGTAAGCCGGTCCAACTTTATGTAAAATTAAAAATTTAAGTATATGAACATACACAGTTTACAAAGGGTTTTACCTCTTGTTCCTCATCTCCTGTTCCGCTCTTCAAAGTATTGCAATATTTCCTATATTGCACTAAGAAATTAGTTCGCAAGTTGCTCCACTTATTTTTAATGTCGGCCACGTTAACTTCTAAACCTAATTGTCTTAGCTCCAATTGAATATTCTTGAGTGCTTCGTTGCGCGCATTTCGATTTTTGTATAGGGGGTCTTTGACTGCGTAGAGACACTTATTGTCTCTGTAAATTGCAATTAGCAATGAAACATGCTGATGGGACCACATATGTCTCGACACTGATGAGCTCATGACTAATAACGCGCGACTAACTTTGACTAAATCGAAACAGCAACTCAACGTCCTATAACCTTATCATCAACAATAAAATCAAAGAATAACCTAACCTTACAATTTATAATACAAACTTTATCTCTGGTGCAGCTTTTCTGTGGCGTATCTAGTGCGCACCAAGTTGACGCACTGTTAGGACAAGAAAATAGAACAAGTTCTATATTTTAGTACTGAAACGGCGCGCGCATCGTTTTTTTAGTCCTAAATTTTTCAGTACTGAAAATTTAGGATAGTGGCAAACGGCTCTAAAGTTTTTTCCTTGTTTTTCACCGCCCGTCACATATTGTTGGTAAGCCGTTTTATACACATTTTTTCACTTTTCCGAAAGCAAATTGAAAGCCACGTCTTGAGTTCTTGCAGCAATAGCCAAAGGTATATCAATTTTTACTTTATTAACACCGATTATTTTTATTCCACAGTTTTCAGTGCGAAACCAGAACGTATTTTGATGTAAAGATACGTCACGACGTCAGCCTAAAGCCTATCTTATAATATGTGGATTGAAACGATTTGGCGCTAATTTCAAAATTTAATCGAATAAAAGTAAAAGAATAAAAAACTTTAATTATTAAATTACAAAATAAGAAAAAACATCATTCGTTGCGAAACAAAATAATCTTGTTCAGTTTTTTACGAAGGGTTCTTCTGTAGGACTCCTGTTTTGATTCGTGATAGAATCTCACATGAATATATTTCTTCATAACCAACCGTGTCAATTCACCTGAGTGGTTGTCCCATAATTCATTATCAAAAACATGGTTCCCGAATGGCTTAAATAGATCTTGTGGAAGATCGGCAATAGTGCTGTTTATTATTTTTTCAATTCTTTGATCATTCTGAAGAAACAGTTGATCTTGTGCTTTCAGAAATCTAACTATTTTTTCACTTTCTTGGCAGAGTTTTATAGTATACTCTGAAGGTATAAATAACTTCTCATACGTTTTCCTCTGTTGCAACTGTGACAATAGTTTATCTCCAATTAAAATGGGTAAGCACTCATTGCAGGTTAATATTCTTTTAACTGATTTGACAACAAATCCAGCTAGATATGATATCACATCTTTTGTGTAATCTGTAAGAGCCCACGATTTTGGAGTTATATAATCATGATCTGCTATATACTCCGTTATGCTCTTAATATTATCTTCTCCTTGTGTATCACTAGCATGATTGTTTCGTGTAATGGTGTTGGCACTACTAGTGTAAAATAGACGTAGAATCTAGTGCTATTGCATTGCCAGACACCGACGGTCTTATTTCAGTGTGTACTATTAATCGCTTATAACACCTCTTAAACTCTCTTGCTGTGGGATTTTTTTAGGCCCAATCTACTCCTGAGCGCACAAAAAAAAAGTTAAGATGTGATCTTGTGATAATTTATATGTAAGAATATACTCCAGATATTGCTTTTCTCCAACAAATTCTCTAAAAAATCCTAATAAACTTTCAATGCAAATAAGAAATCCTTGAAATCCAGTTTTTCTTCTACACTCAAGTACAGATAAATTATTCGTAAGTTTCAAAGAACACAAATATGTCTTTATCTCAGAGAGTCTAAGAAACACCTGCTCTCTATTATCTTTTGACAATGCTTTTCTCAAGTTGACCTTACAAAACTTGTTCTTAGAATTAAAAATGTCAAAAAGATCGTTAACAGTATTTATAAACTCTGCGGTTGCAGATGCACCTTGAAAAGCTTCAAGTTTGTAGTCATGTTCTAATGATCTTAAGGAGTCTGCCACACTCCGACTGAAAGTTTGTGCGGCCAAGTTCACCTTCATTGGTTGATCTTCCAAGTGAAGATGACGTTGCCGAATTTTGGTTCCCATATGAAGACCTTCTTCATCTTGTAATTTTACCAATTCTTCAATATATTTACAATCAATTATCTCCCCAGTATCTGTCACTAGTTGCCTAAAGGTGCCAAGACAACTGCGTAACAATTTCAGCATGTGGCACACGTCTTGATATATGAATATCTTTTCTCCAGTGATCGGGTGAAGAAACCAAGTTCACATTTGTAAATAATTACTAATATCAGCATTCAGATGTCTAATCATACTTATATTAGTCGCTGCTCCGTTAAATGTTAGGGAAGTTACAACAACTCTTGTCGAATGGACAAATTCCAATCCTTTCTGTACAAGATTTGTCATTTCCAAAGAACTAAGACCATCCAAGAGAAAGTAGCCGATAGGTACTTTTCACCTATCATTTACAGCCACCAACATAAAAACTAATGCTTCTTTTGCAGGAGCCAATTCGTCACTATCTAGTCCAGTCCCAAAATTTACATATCCACTAAAGTTTTTGCCATCCCACTGAATGGACTTTTTTATGGCCACCTCATGCAACCCAAAGTTACACAAAACCTTCTTTCCTTTACAGTTAGCCTCTGAAACTTTCATACTCAGTGCCTTTCGAGCTTCTTCTGTAAAACCAGGGAACCCATCTACTGATTTATACCATTTACTAATAGTCCTTGGATGAGGCAAGGATTTATTGAATTTTGCTCGAATAAAGTAATAAGCTTTCGGTGAGTAGAAATTCAAAGTCAATGCAAATGAACTAAGTACAGGCGTATATTTCGCCTAGGATGGTCTAGCGAGAAATTTTTTTATTATTTCTCCACTTTCATACGGTTGTGTAGTCTACAACATATGATATTCACATATACCTATTAAAAATATAAATTTAACAAATTTCTTTTACCTTCAAGACTGAGACGGCATTTTCACTTAAATACTTGTTGTTTTTTAAATATTTTAACAGTGAGCTCATGCACACAACCTGCTTTTCAGACGCCGCTTTTTTTCTAGTAATAGTTAATTTTTCCGCCTCAAAACGTTTGTTGTATTCGTCATCATCTGGTGTTGTATTTTCCTCTTACGTGGAGATATCGTAGCTTCGCTACTCCAATTCCCAACATATCGTTTATTTAAAACCTTTCTTCTGTAAAAAAAAATTGAAGATAATAAACAAAACAATTAGTTTCATACTTCTTTGTTGGAGTTTTCATTAGTTCTGGGCTCTGTGATATTAAGAGACGCTCTGTTTCGGACGCAGTTAACGTTGCAGAACTCTGTTTTTCTTCGGCATGCTCAGATTCTGTGGCTGTTGAAGAGCTATGTTTGCGTTTATGCGGCTTACTACTTGAAGTCGTTGATTCAGGATGCGTCGATTCATCATCTGATCTGATGATCTGAAAAGATCAGTAATTTAAAACTATTTACGTTTTCCATTACTAATAACATAATACTTATGTGATGGTCCTGGCATTGGCAGATTTTGAGAAGACTGTGGCTGTGGGTCACCATGAGATGTAGAGGAGCCATTACCGCCCCTAAAAACATTATAGATGTCTTGGTAACTGTATTTCTTAAAAAATAAATCATATAACTTACTTCGAACAAGCAATATTCAATTTATAAGGTAATGGATGCAAACGGGGTACAGCACCTTTCTTTAAACCCCTCTTTCCTGTTGATGGAGAAGTTATGAACCAAGTGTCACTAAAATGTTTACAACAAATGAATGTGACTTTTGGTAACTCAACAGCCAGCAAGTTGAGTGCATGTATCCACTCTTGGCGAAGTTTTTCATTAGCCGGTAACCTTAAATAACACATCACTTTATAATAAACACATGTATTTAATCATATAAGAATAAATTCATCTATTTTTCGAGAAATACCTACGCTGTAATGCATGAGACGCCTATTCTTTGTTTACGTTATTATTATTATTAATATAATGTTTATTGTTTCACAATACAGTGTTACAAACAAAATATAACTAATTAAGCTATTTGGTTCAAAATTCCATTCTAAAATTAAGTTTTGTTTCTTTTTCTTCTCGCTTGTTTTTTTTTTCTTCACTTATTCTACTTTATACACTATCTTCTTTTATCTTTCTTTTTCTCTTAATATTATTTTCAGTCCTTCTTTCTTTCTTTCTTTTCATTATTTTTTTTTTCTTCAACTTGCTTATTATCTTCACAAATTCATGTGTTCTAATGTTTCTCTCTCTTTTTTCCACACTTTCTGCATTTCATCATTTTCATCCATTCTTTTTCCTTTTTTTCCATTCCTTATGTCTTCTCTTATTCTTATTCTCCTTCTTCCTCATCCACCCAGTTTAATCTTTTTCTTTCTTTTTCTATCATTTTCATCCATTCTATTCCCTTTTTCTTTCCTTTCATTATATCCTCCCTTACTAACATGCTCTCTTTTACCTCCTCACATTCCTTCATCATGTGTTCCAATGTTTCTCTCTCTTTTCCACACATCCTGCATTTTCTTTCATTTTCTTCCATCTAATATCTATTTTCTCTCTCTTCATTTCCACACCTAAATCTAGCAATCATTTTTCTCTCTCTCTTATTTTCCCTTTTCAGGTAGCTTGGCAGTTCTTCAGTAATTATTGCCCCATATTTTGGATTGTACCTGCTTTCTCTAATTTCGCCTCTCCTTTCTTGCTTCTCTATATCTCTATCTCGGTCTCTCATTTCTCCATTCACCCATTGCCTCTCTTCTCTTTTCCTCTCAATCTCTTCTACACTGACCCCTTTACTTTCATAGTATTCTTTTCTCTCTTTTTTTATTCGCTTATCGCCCTTTCTTTTCATCATTTTTCCACACTCTTTCAGTATCTCACACCCTTCTCTCTCCCGCATTTTGTCTTCATACTTAACTGCTCTCTTTCCCGCCTCTATTCTTACTTTTTCTCTCTTTCCTTTCTCTCTCACTATGTAACCTGGGGTTTCTCTGCTTAGCCCTAGCATCCATCTCATATATTTTTCTTGCACTCTTTCTATTTCTTTCCTCTCTTTCCATCCCCAGATTTCCGCTCCATACATCATTACACTTTTTACCAGACTGTTAAACATCGTCATCTCTATTTCATATTCTCCTCTAAACTTTTTCTCTGCCATTCCCCACACCATCGCACACATCTGGTTTCCCTTTTTCACCAATTCTCTCAACTGCGCCTTACTTCGATTTCTTTCTTCAAACATGTATCCTAAATACTTCCATTCTCTCACCTGCTCTATTTCTTTCTCACCCTATTTCCATACTACTTTTTTTTTACTCCCTTACTAAACACTATTATCTTTGTTTTAGTTTCATTCACCTCAAATCCCTTCTTTTTCATATACCTCTCTGCGATTCTCATCATTCCATTCATTTCTCTTTCTTCTTTCGCTACCATCACTATGTCATCCGCATACGCTAACAACCAAATTTTCTTTTTCCCTGCTACCACTCTTCCTTCTTGTCCTTTTGCTAACACATCTTCCATATCACTCATATAAATTGTAAACAGTAGCGGACTCAGAGGGCACCCTTGTCTCAGTCCCCTCTTTGTCCAAAACCATTCACTTTCTCTTTCATCCGCTCTCACCTTGCTCTTTGTTTCCTTGTATATCTCTTTCACTTTATCGATTATTCCTTTCTCTATTCTTTTTTTTTTCATGCACTCCCATAATTTATTTCTATCAACCCTATCAAACGCTGCCTTTAAGTCCACAAACACTCTACATACTCTCCCTCCTTCCTTTTCTAACTCACTCTGAATTAACGCATTTAACACATATACATTATCTATTGCACCTCGTCCCTCTCTGAATCCTGCTTGCCAGTTTGGTAATCCTCCCACTCTCTCTATCTCTCTTTTCAGCTTTTCTGCCACACACATCGCATACACCTTGTACATTGTGTTGAGAAGAGTTATTCCTCGGTAATTTTTTTCAGTGTTTTTATCCCCCTTTTTATAAATTGGTACTATAATTCCCTCTGTCCATTCCCGAGGAAACTCTTCTCCCTTCCACACTTCATTCAATACTTCTCTCAATCTTTCTTTTACTCTTTCATTCCCATATATCCATGCCTCATTTGGTATACCATCCGTTCCCGACGACTTTCTTTTCTTTAATTTCATGATCTGTTTTTCTACCTCTTCTTTTGTTATCTCTTCTTTCTCTGCTTCCTCTGCTTTTTTTTCTATTTCATTTTCTGACTCGTCTTTTCCTTCTTTTCCTTCTAGAAGCTCTCTGAAATGTTCCATCCATTTGTTCATTTCTATCGTATTTATGATCACTTCTTTTTTTTCTGTTCTTCCTCTTTTTTCTTTTTCTTTTTTTCTTCACATGTTTTTCTATATTCTTTTTTCTTTTTCATGTAATTTTCTTTTGTTTCTTTGTTTTCTCTCCATTCTTTCAATTTGTTTTTCAGTTCCCTTTTTTGTTCACTACATTCTCTATCCCACCATTTATTTTTCTTTTCTTTTTTTCCATTTTTATTTCTTTTCACCATTGCTTCTTTTACTTTTGATTCTAGTTCTTGTACCATTTTTCTTACCCCTTTTTCTTTATATTCTGTTTTTTCCAGCTTTTTCCTGTATATCTTTTTTGCTTTTTCGTCCCATTTTATTGCTGGTGTTTTTATTCGTTTCTTTTTTTGATTTCTTTTTTCTCTGATTTCTTTTCTTCCATTTTTTATCTGTACTTCTAGTGGCATATGGTCTGATTCTATTCTTTCTCCAATCTCGAATCTTTTAATTTTTTCCCAGGCTTTTTGGTTTACTATCCCATAGTCTATTACCGATGTTGCCTGTATTCCTCCGTATGTCCATCTCCCTCTTTGTTTCCGCTTAGTGTCTCCCACCCATTTTCTTCTACCATTTTTCTTAACAGTTTTCCTTCTCTGTTTATCTTTTTATCTTCTGTTGTTCTTCTAGTTGTTTCTTTTTCTTCTTCTCCCCAATTTGTCCTTTTGTTCTTCTTTTTTTTTATCATTCTTATTCCTCTGCTATATATAGTTCTTATTTCTCATTGTTCACCATCTATCTTTATCTTTCTTATCATTTCTCCCTCTTCCTCTTGGCGATCTGCTTCTTCTTCTTCTATTTCTTTTTTTACTCCCGTTATTATTCCTCCTGCTGCTCTTCCTTTTTTCCTTTTTTTTGTTGCGTATTGTGCCTTTCATTTGTATTTATCAGATAGCTTTTTTTCTGTCTCTTTCCAATCTTTCTCATTCACCCACGTCTCTACCATTCCTATTATATCGAACTCTTCTATATATTCAAAAAATTCTTTATCTTTTTTTCTTATTCCTGCTATATTCCAGAATACTGCATTAATTACTTTTTCTTCTTTATCTTCTTCTTCTTCATTATCTGCTTTTTCTTTTGTTTCTTTTTCTGTTTTTTTCTGTTCTTCCTCATTGTGTCCGCGTTTTTTTCTTGGCCTTTCTTTTCTTTTTTTTATTTTTAACTCTTCTATTCTTCTTTTTATTCCGTTTTCTATATTTTCTCTTGTTTTTTCTTTTATTTTTTCTATTTCTTCTTTTTCCCATCTAATCTTTTTCTTTATATCTCTTTTCTGTTCTTCATTGTTTGTACTTTGTCTTTCTTCCTTTTTTGTGTTTACTTGCGTTCTTACTTTATTTCTGTTTTTTGGTTTCTTTTTTTCAGCTTGTATTTCTTTACTATCTCCATCTCTTTCTTCTTTTTCCTTTCCATCCTCTTCATTCATCTTTTTCAATTCTTCCACGTCCCATCTGTTGACTTCTCTTCCCTCATGTCCTTTTTCATGCTTTTTGTCGTCTCCTTTGCTTTCTTTTTTCTTCTTCTTTTCTAAAAATTTTGGTCAATATCTCCTTCCCACCTCCTACTCTTTCCCTCTACCCAGATTTTCCTGTATCCTATCTTTACATTCTTTCCCTTGCTTCGTTCTTTCGCTGCAAACTCCCTTAATTTTTTCTGTACTTCTCTTTCTTCTTTTGTCATGTCGTTGTTTATGAACACCTTGCTTCCTTTTTTTTCTATCAGTTTTTTTTTTGTTTTCCATTATTGCTTTTTTTTCCTCCCACTTATCTATCTTTACCACCATCATTTTCTCTTTGGCTATTTCATACATCTTTTTTACGTTCACTGTCACGCCTATTTCCTCTTCTAGCCATTTTTCTACACTTTTTTCATTCTTTACTTCTTTTATTTCCAGCCCCTTAATCACTATATTGTTTTTTTTTTCTCTCTGCTTTCTCTGCATTTTCTTCTAGCTTCTTAATTCTTTCTCCTAGCTCTTTCCTTTCTTTCCCCCATTCTACTTCTTTCTCCATCATTTTGTTTTGTATTTCTTCTAGATTTTTTCTCATTTTCCTAATCTCCTCCTTCATCTCTCTAGTCGTGTCCCTTATTTCCTCTTTGATTTCTTCTTTAATTCCGATAAGCATTTTTTTTAATTTCCTTCATCTCAGCACTTTTTGGGTTGTCTTTCTTTTAGTATGGGGGTGTTCTATTTGTTGCCTTGCTCCTTTTAAAGACTTCCTCCTCTTCTCTTGAGTTATCGTGCTCCGGCTTGTTTCTTTTACCCGACATTAAGGTCTTATTCCCCTTTTATGTTTCACTATTTCTTCAGCGTCTCATATACAGTTTAAGTGCCAGAATAGTACTCAATTCTTACCCTGGCCTATATATGAGCTGGCTTACTGTTGTTTTTTTACACTTATTTTTAATTAATTTATAAATTAGTATAAATTTATAAAAAATTTTACACATAAACTTATCTCGAAAGGTTTTTCCACTTCTTTCTCTTATCACTTATCAGAGAAACACTTCTCTGATCTCCCAAACCAAAACCACGTCCACCTCGCTCGAAAGCCGAACCAATTCTCTTTGTTTATTTATTGGTATTATTATTCTTTGTTTACGTCCGTACAAACACGTACCTATGAAAAGAAATTTGGGATCCTTCTACATGAAAAGCACCACAGACAAAACACGAATGCACCATTGTAGCTAAATCAGTAAGTTGCGGCCTAAATAGGTAATTTTTGACCAAATTTATGAAAGCGAGAACACAAATTATCAGCTGATTATATAACAACAACAGTGATCATTGGTTATGTTGGAGGCAAACAATAGGGATTTTGTCGCGAGGTACCGTTGAGTCAACGGTATACATTTTTTTAAGACCACTGCGTTGTCGCGAACGATTGGTCATAATTTGTAGCAGTGAGTGTACTTCAACGGTACGCCAAATCAAGGACCGTGTTGAGTGAGGTGTTCAGGCGAAGTGGTGGTAAAGAGCCTAACCTAAAAATTGTTTACGTTTTGAGTTGTTTTTGTTGACACTTAGCGCAGGTGGAAAATGGATGATTTAGAGCAAAATCAGTTCAGGAAAATTTCCATTAATCATAAAGGCGATGAAGTGATAGCGGTGGTGACCTTAGCAGAAGCCAATATACTGATGAACGGTAAGTTTCCATCTCTATCAAACGTAACGATACAACAAGCACACGTAGCACAACCAAAACCTAGGCTTACGTGTTTCTTGATAACAAAATGCTAAATTATATTTAATTATAGATGAAGCAGCTGCTGCAAAATATGTGGAAGCTATATTAGCACAACAGGGGCTATTGAAGCATCAAACTTCAGACTGCGAGAGTCGTGTTGAAGAATGTTCCGAAACAAAGCATGATAATTTCAATACAAAACAAGCTACTCTACTATTTCTAAGGTTAAGAACACGTTATAATGACAAATTTAATGATAGGAAAACATTAAAGATCTCTCTTTGGCAAAAAATTTCAACCGAAATGAGAAGCAATGGTTTTGATATACCCGAAGGACGTGAAGGGGCTGAGAAGTGTCCGCAAAAATTCGCTAATTTGCAACAAAGTTACATGAATTATATGAAAAATATGAAAATAACTGGCACAGGAAGAAGAGACCCTCTACCCTATTTTGAGGAAATGAATGCTATTTTGGGGAGTAAGGACAAGGTCAACCTCCTATATTTAGAAGATTCTTTAGAAATAAGTATAGATGCTGAAGACGAGCCATCAGCAAGCTGTTCATCAACTTCTAGACAAGGGCAAATAGATATCAGAAGCGTTGATACTGAGAATGAGTCAGGAGCAAGTTGTAATTTATCAACTTCTATACATAGGGAAATAAAAAATAGGTTTGTTGTAATATTGTCATAGCTTATAAGACACATAATTAATTGATAATTTAGATTTCGTTCTTCTAAAACTTCAGTTCGACCAACAAGCAATGTCACTAAGGTGCTAGAAGTAATAACACAACAACACCAGGAAGTAAGAGAAGAGAAAGCAAAATATATGAAGATTTTAGAAAATGCTATAAATGTTCAAAATGAACAGAGAGAAAGCCTTCTTCAATTGTTACAAAGAGCCGATAAACGTAAAAGGCGTCGCAGCAGCGGTTCCTCTGACGACTAATTATAGATAACATAGTGATTGTTTGCCCATTATTTTACCCAGAAAATCTCTTTTATTTTTGTTATGTAGATAATTACGTTAGCGTTTTATAAATAAAAAGATATATATATGTCAATTTTTATTTTATTTTTTTACATTAAATCGGCGGCAATACGATCCCTTTTAATTACCCCTAAATTCATCTCTAATCTAGGATTATACTGTTCTTCCTCTAATTGGTCATAATCAAAAAATGCACTTTCCCATAAATCATTATTTAAATAACAAAAATTGTGTAACACACATGCAGCAGTCACGACTTCAATAGCTTTTGATATGGAGTAGGTGTTTATGAACTGAAGTCGTCTCCATCTTCCCAATAAAATGCCAAAAGTATGTTCAAAACAAACTCTGTCTGCACTTAATATATAATTGTGGTGTCTTTGAATGCATGTCCTTGCATCTCTGTATGGTTTCATTAGCCAACTTGATAATGGAAAAGCACTGTCTCCTATCACATGGTAATCATCGTTGGGAAAATATCTATGTTTTCCAAATCGTTCAATATTCCTTACAAAGATTGAATTGGCAAGCACCTAAAACATAAGATAAGTGCCATAAGTAATTTTTAATATAAAATATTTTTATTATTCTTACTCTCGCATCATGGGCTGAACCTGGGAAACCGATGAAAACATAAGTGAAAATTTTCTTAGAGTTACAAATGCCCATTAGATTTATAGAATGTGACATGTATCTGTCTGCATAACTATCATGTTGATCTATTGGCACTTTAATGTTGATATGACACCCATCAACAGCCCCTATTACACCTGAAAATCCAGTGTTACTTCATTAATCACAATTAAAAGTCATACATCTGCTCTTACCAGGATAATGACTAAAACCTCTTCTTAAGTCTTCAAATTCTTCCAATGTCTTTGGCCAAAAAATGTACTTTTTTTTCATACATTTCATCACATATAAGAAGGCGATGTTAGTCAATCTCATGACCGTTGACGGCAGAACGTGAAAGGCTTTGGCAATGCAGTTTAAGGCATCAGGTTTTGAGACAAACCATATGAATATTAATAATCCCTTCTCCGGATTTATAGGAAAGTTGCCACCCCTGTATTTCTTCTTAATTAGCTTATAAGTATCATTTTCGAGAATTACTTGGACAAAGTTGTCAAAAGTTTGTTTCTGCATTCGGAATATTTGAAAAAAAACTGTTTCATTGTAATGGTCCAGCCAATTATCATCAAGATCTCTAAATGTATATTGATGATATGGATTTCGCATAATTTTTACAAGTAATAACAATTGTTCACCTAATTCTTCATCGCTATCACAATAATAAGAAAAGGCAAGTTTGTTAAACAAGAAATCATCGAAGAATATTGCATTAATAGACAATATGGTTTGAAGAGACACCACTTTATCATCCATTTCAATTCAACTTTTGAGCAATGATGTATCAAGAAAATCCAACTGTCACCATCGTCGAACCTAACCTTAAACCGATACAAAACAAGAACCGCTAACCGCTACGTTTTCGCGATTGAACAGTGTAAAACAAAGAAAAGACAAGTTAAAAAAAGACAAACATAGTACCGTTCTGGTAGAATCGGTACCTCAACGGTACCTCGCGACAAAACGCCTAATGCTATCCCTTCCAAGGCGCTTCTAATCAAATCAGTGTTGTCAATTGTCATCTTGCAAAACCACATCATCGGTAGATCACATCGTGACTTTTCGGTAGATTACGTCATAATTCGGTAGAATTGAAATTTTTAAAATTCAAATTTTGATTTGTACTATTTCAAATTATGTACTATTTCAAATTTGTACTGTAAAAGCGTCAAACATCTCAATTGAAAAGTGTTCTCATTAGGATCAATAAAGTTATAGTTTTATAGTTTATTATTATAAATATAGATAGCAAAAATCAAACAAATTATCAAAAATGTAATTTTATTAAAAAAAGTCTATAACAAATTAAAACAAGTATATTGTACATAAAAAACGAGCGATTAAAAAAAACATATTCCCAGTAGGTTATTAATGTGTGAACCATATGGCTTTTTTTATCTTTCGTTACAATAATAATAATACTAGATTATTTTATTTATAAAAAAATTATTTGTCTTGTGTATTTGCTCCGCTGGTACTATACAAATTAGCTTTGGTCATTCCGTCGATCATTTTTTTATTTATATTAAAATTAAAACAATTTTGGTGGCCTAAATATTCTTTCGAATACAACAACCCAGAAATCGTTGATGTCAATAGTTTATTTCGTTGCTTCGTTTTCATCAAATGTGTTGATGAAAAAATTCTCTCTACATTAGCAGAGGAGTGTGGTAGACACAGCAATCATCTGTGTCTACCACATCAATGTATCATTTACTTGATGGCAAAACGCTTGATTTTCGTCGGGAAAGGTTTTAATGGCATCGCAGTTTCGCAATAAGCGCCATTCTGTATCTACCTGTTGCATGCTAGTTGAAAACAAGTGTGAAAATGTATTAACAATATTTGAGATTGATGCAATAGATCCCGCTTTTACAATTTGGAGATCTAAAAAATTTAAATTTTCCAAAATATTATTTTCCAACGGAAAACGTTTTAATATCTGAGCACAACTTTCTACATAAAAGCCTAAACACCACAATTTGAAAAAATTCAATTGCTCACCAGTAAAATCACCTTCAAGTATTGCTTTAGCAATGTTGGCACCAAAATACATTTGTTCTACGGGTAAAAAATTGTGGGGGTTTTTAAAATTCACATGTTTAATATTTGTATTTTGTAAGTAATCTCTATCTATGAAGCAATCAAAAATAGTTTTCAAAACATTACATACGTTTTAATAGATAACATAAAGTTTTGGGCTCAGACTGCATTTCTTTGTTAAGATTGGTAAAGAGAGGCAGCCCAAATTCTAAAAATTGAAAAAATAATTTTGTGACAGGATCGTTCAATTTCGACACTATATTTTGCGCTGCTAATAAGTCATTACCGTTTACGGCATCAGTAAAATACAGACGTAACGGGCTATATTGTTCTAATATTCTCGAAACTACACTGAGAACAGAAAGCCACCGAGTCTGAGCAAGATGTAAAATTTTGTGAATTTTTTTATTACAAAAGTCTTGTAAGTCTTGAAATTCCGAAATTCTTTTGGGGCTTGATCCAAAATAATTGTAAATATCTCTAGTTAAATCCTCAATGTAGCGGGGTAACTTTTGCCAGGCATATGATGCACATAAATGAAATGAGTGGCAAATACACTTCATAATAAATAATGATGGAACATCCTTTTTTATTGTGTTACCCCATCATTACATTTGCTTCATCTGAAGCAAACCCAATCATATTTTCTTTGTAAGGAATTTCTGTTTCATCAAACAAGGAAACAACATGATTATACAAAGTGATTGCATTTGCCTCAGATAGCTTAATTAAACCCAAAAGATGATCAGAAACATTATGATCCATCAAGGTTCGGACCACTAAACACAAGTGTTTAGTGGTACTTCTGTCTGTCGACTCATCTACTATAAGTGAAAATTGGTTACTTCGTAGGTGTCCCATTCTCTCGCGTCCTAAGACGTTTTGAACGATTGCTGTAGATTTTGTCTTCCGCAAGTTAAGCCTTTAACAATTTTCGATTCATGACAGACAGATCCTATTAGTTTAACTAAATGGTCCATCATCAAAAAGGGTAAATTGTGTTCAGCAACAAAGGCTGATAAACGTATTTCACCTAAAAGAATTAGATGCATTTGAATTATTTTTATTGTATGAAATAAAATTCTTTACCTTTTTTAATTTCTTCCTCCAATATTCTATTATAACTACCCTCGGCCATAAATGAAGTGATTGTTCTCTGCTGAGATATTACTTTTAGTTTCGTTTGATACACTGTGCTTGAGCAATGCATCTTTACCGCTAGATATATTAATATGCTTATCACAGGGCTTACATTTTGCAAATAAGCTTCCTTTTCTACTTTGCGCTAACCATCCTTTGAATTCCGCTAATTTTTCCCATGCTTTTTTGTAACTTTGGCTATATTTTTTCTTTCTGGATGAAAGTACACCAGCACTTGTACCTTCACCGCCGCTATTTTCGTCACTTGAATCGCTTATTTATTTTTTTTAAAAGAGTTCAAAACTTTATTTTTTACTACACCGTATCGTAAAACCGTGGTGTAAAAGGATTATTATGATATTTTTTAATTTAAAAGAACGTATTTTTACTTTACTATAACAAGGTTTTATTACGACTGGATAACTAATATTTCTAATAGACACATGAGAACATCCAAACGCATCTTTCTCACGTGTGTACTCAGTTCACATAAACAAATAAACTATTAGTACATGATAAATGAATTTAAAAAGAATTTAAAAGATAAACAAATAATCATGGGATCTGAGAATTCAGGAGATCGTATAATTCAGATTCACCCGAGGATTCATCCATTTTTTAAAAAATCCCACGTTTTAACACTCAACCGGCCAGAACGTTTTCTAACATACTCGTCCAGAAGAGTCTGACAGAAACTCTCTCTATTTATACGTTTGTCTCGATAAATATAGTATTTATTAACTTTTTTGTTAACTTAAAGTCTTTATTCCAATTACATTATTGACTTACAAACAGTTCAAACAGCAAAATTTTTTTAGGCAATGTTCTCCACACACGTTTAATTGACACATGTCACAACATTGTTTTGATGCCCTGGACAACTTTGCCGGGCAAATATGACACCGTTTCTTTCTTTTTGTTTCTGGTGAGGTACTGGTTGATGCTTGTTGTTGTACCGGATGTTGACCAGTAACTTCATTTATGGCAGCAACATGAGTTTTTCTCAATCCTCTTTGACTGCGACGCAATATATGAGGCGTTACTAAATCTTTTGCAATTTCTCTAAGAAAAAGTTTTCTTCGACTTCTGATCTTTGTCTGATTCCAATTTGGCTTCAGATGTTTCCATATTACGAAGGACGCAATACCTAGTACATCTAAAATATTTTGAAAGTATGCCATTGGCCATCTATTGGTTTTACGACGTGTTGTGAATGCATGTGCCATTTGGTCTAAGGTATCAACCCCACCTTTAGTTGTATTATAATATAAGTTTACTTCGGATTTATTTTTGTTTTCGGTGTCAATATTATCTGTTTGATGCATTGTGGAGAGAAAAATAACAGCACGATTTTTTTTTTGGCACATATGAAGCGATTATCGAATTTTTAGAAAACCCAAACAGATTTGTTTCAACTTTACGATTTCTGTTTGGCAAAAAGTTTTTGGGAATGCAGCGTTTATTTTTTCGCATTGTACCAACAATGGTTAGGCCGTTAGATAACAGAGATTGTGCTAGATCTAAACTTGTAAAGTAGTTATCAAAAGTAACGTTTCGGTTTGTTCGGTAATATGGTTCGCATAATTTTTCAACTACTGTTTTAGCCAATTTTTCTGTTTTCTTTGAGCCCTCTTTACCTAAATAGGGTATTCCATAAAGTGGATAGCTATTGCTACTGTCACACATCCACCATATTTTCATACCATATTTGTCCGGTTTGCTTGGCAAATACTGTTGGAAGGAAACATGTCCACGGAAAGGAACTAATTGCTCATCAATTGTCAAATTTGCGGTTGGCAGATAAAGTTTTTTTAATTTATTATTGATTTTTTCCCATACTTCTCGAATAGGTGCCAATTTATCTTTTGTTTTTCTTTGCGTCCTGGTAGTTTTATCATCAAATCTAAGTGATGATTTGAACCTGTTTTTACCCATAGTAGCCCGAAATATGGGATTTCCAAGAATTGGATCCTAGAATTCGGCGTAATCTACATTAGTTTGTTTGTTTACGCCCGCTGAAATGAAGAGACCCACAAATGCTTCTATCTCTAGAAAGTCTGTCGGTTTCCACTGATCTTTACTTAGGACTTTTGTTGCTTCAATATTTGTATATTTGACAATCACATCGCATACATCTTTATCAAACAACAATTTGAAGCAGTCGATTGAGTTGTCAATTACTTTTCCGAGTGGTAATAGTATATTACACTACAAGGGACGAAAGTTGAATTTTCGGCCCTGCGCGCCATAATGCCCGAGGCGAAGCCGAGCAGGACCGAGATTTCAACTACTGTCCCGCGTCGTGTATACGATTTTTCTTCATAGCCGGTCGAAAGTGCGTTATTAATTTTATTTTTTTAACTTTAAATGCTGATAGTTTTTGATGACTGCCGCGACATTTGCGGCACGAGCAAAGCGAGTGTTGCTGGTCGGGGCGGCAGGTTTCAAATACATTCAAAAAATCGAGTTTCATCATTTTTTCTAAGAATAAATTAATTGTACTTTGGCAAAGATGCGTGTTTACTTTTATTAGTTTAAACAATTACATTATTTATATAAACTTTATAAAACTAAACGTATTACAAGATGAAACTCTTAAATCGTTATAAATTCTAATTACGTTCATTTTTCAATGTTTGACCACAATCATTTTTAATACTTCCATAAAAGACACAATTCTGAAACGTAATATTAGAGCAGTCAAAAACTATATCTCCGCTGAAAATACAGTTTTGGCAATTAATATTTCGATTATTTAAATTTAAATTTGTTGATAAATTCTCGGATGTTATTTTACTGGTATGGTCATTAATGTCATTATTTTTTATAATTTTTAACGCTGGTTCATTTTCTCGTTTCTTTGCAAAAACATTAATCGGTGGTTTTGTCATGAAATGAGTCGAAGGTATTTGTTTATTGTTTTCACGCAATACTTTTCTCTTTACTGTTGTTTTAATCGAGATGGTTGGAGGTTTTGATGTTGATTTTTGACTAAGTTCATCAATTGTTACTAAATCATTTTCACTTATTTCAAAGTCATCAGAAAAATCATCGGAAATAACATCCTGTTTGGTAGATTTTGAGTTTTTACTTGCAGTTACTGTGCCACTAGAGTAATTTCGACTACTTGACGGTTGTGGATTAGATACAGTCGTATTAGTGATGCATTCATAAATTTTTTCTCTATTCTTCAAAGAATTTTCGACGTAACCTGTAAATAATTAGTAAACGATAGAAAATATTTAAAATTTAATTAAATAAATAAAAAAGTTACCTTGTGCTACTGTCAGGGACTTCCATCCACCCAACTGTTTAAGCATGGTAGTGCTTGCGCCTGAGTTAGACAATAACGTTGCACTCGTTCTTCGGAAGCAATGACCGGTGTACTTTTTTGGATTTTCTAAGCCTAAGTAACTTGCAATAATTTGGGGCGTTTCCTCAATTTTATTCTTTCCAATAACTTGACGTTGGCACTTTCCTTTATGGTACTGAATGAAAGATCTATCAGTAAATTGATCGTTCGGCCTTAGTGACATGTACTGGTCAACTTTTTTATAGAAAAGGTCTCCGATGAGGAACTGTCGAGGTACATCATTCTTTGTGTCATTAATAGATACAAGATACTTATTTCCATTCTTTTCTACATCTTGGAATTTAAGTTTAGTAAATTCAATACATCTTAGGGCTCCACATATGCCAAAGATTAGAATATTCTGAAATTATTAGAGAAATAGATTGACATGTCATAACAAGTTCATAACTATCGAAGTATAAATTAATAAAATTAAATATTTAGCAATAAATAAAAATGAATAAATATAAATACTAACCTTTAAAGCTAAGTGATCATAATCTGATGCATCGTTAATGAATTTAGAAACTTCATTCCATTTAAAAACTGAAGATTTTTTTGGTCTGTAACCTTTAAGATTGGTTTTTAACTAAAGCTTTCAAATTAAGAAAATTATTTATGTTGATATTTTCTCTTGTATTCAACGTCTTTTTTAAAATAGACTATATACTCCATATTGTTGACGGCTTTAATTTTTTAGTTAAATCTTTGAAATATACGACCAAATTGCTCTCTTCAGAGTTCGATAGGGAAGTTTGATGTTCTCTCTGCCACTTTTTGTAAGTTTCGTAGACAAGATTGTACCGATCGACAGACTTCTTGGGCAACGTTTCCACATTTATTATCAGCTGCGCTTCAGCATCAAAATTTCGCAGAATCTCTTCTTCATCTGAAGATTTTTCAGATGATAACGTATTGCTCATTTTTAGTTGATTAAAAAATTGGCTTCAATAAAATTTCAATATTAAATTGATTGATATATTTTCACGGTTAAAAGTAGTACCAGTAATGACAGCAATTGTCAATTTTTTATTGTAAATAACTTGAATATACAACATAGTTACGAGTATAAATAAAAACGATGAATTCTTTCTTCCCGCTATTATAGAGGACGCGCGTGAACATCTTACAGGGACTCAAAGTTAAACTTTCGTCTCTGTTATTAGGGACGAAAGTACGTACTTTCGACCGAGGTATGAAGAAAAATAATTTTATCTACACCCCCACGTAAAAGGTTGCGCTGAGCAGTTTTATAACATATATTTGGCCGTGTTGACCACTTAGTTCCATCGGTGCCAGTATATTCTGTTCTTGATAACTCCTGATCATTTTCTCCATCATTTGTTTGTGTATTTTCATGATCACTGACCATTTGTTCATCTTCAGCTTCTGATGCAATTTCCTCATTATTTTCTTCACTTTTAGACGCAGAATCAACCGCTAATTCTTCACCATCTCTATCTTCAGTAAATACATAGTTCTCGTCATCGGGGTCTTCCAGTGCACGACGAAGTTGCTCGTCTGACCATGGTGCGTATTTTGACATTACTCAAAAATACTAATAACAATAGAAAACTTTTAGTAAAAGATAAATAATTGAATATTACCTTGTGTATCTTATATTCCTTATAGAATCACTCTCACTAGTTAAACTTCACAAAGAAGAAAAAAACTATTTTTAACCTTCAAACTTTGACAGAATTATAAAGTCACGAGATACGGTTGTCTCTGCACTGTATTGGGCACTGAAACAATTGCAAAAGCAGGCAATCTCTTGTTGTTATGAGTAACAAGTGCGTATCTAGCACATAACCCAGATAGTGTCCGCTGGACACATCTGGGCGTTTAAAGTTCTTTTTCGTAAAAGTGCATTTAAAGCGAGAAAAAAATCCCTAACTATTAAATTGAGATGCAATGGTCTCCCATGCTTCGTTCTTCAACTTTGCGCTAGTGCCATCAGTCCTTTTATTTTCTATAGTGTCTTTTTCTCCCGCAACTAGCTGCACTAAAAACAACTTTTCTCTCTCCGTAAAAAATGTTTTGTTCATTATGAAATAATAAAATTTCTGTTCAATTGTAAAAATATTCCAAATAGTAACCGGGCACCGCGTGTCAACCAGATGTGTTCAATTTTTGAAACAAACTTAAAATTGGTCAAGGACCAATCATGTTCGTCTACGTTTGAACTGCTGCCAACATCAATTTGGTTACATTCTATTTGCAAGCTACTCACTTGAGGGACGGTTGAGTAGCGTTTATGAAATGAGTATAAGGGTGAGGGCTGAGTCGCCCTTACTTAAGTTGCACTCAGCTTGAGGGTTTGACTATGAATACCTACATTAGTCTCGTTTCATATGTGTTGGTGGGACGCTTTTAATTTTTAAGCCAGGCTTAAGGATAAGTTGAGCTTACATAAGTTCAGTTTTAAGTCATGTCGGTGAGATCGGCCATTAAAGGCACTGAAAACTGTCTAGCCGATCAACGAAGACTTGCACCAATGAGAACACCATCCACAGCGACTTTCTCATAGACTCATCATTCTATGCACACCGACTAGTTGTCCTCGTTGTTACTTCTAGCATCTAAACCAAGCAAAGTTTAAAAAATGTATTAGGTTTTTGTATATTGTTAAGGGTATTGAACACGACGTTTTTTCTATTGTATTTTTTAAACGTAAGAAATGAGCTTCTTATGAAGTTTTCTGTAGGTCAGATATTCTTTCGCATGCAGATATTATAATAAAGCACAAAACAGAAGTTATACAACCGTCAAGCAAAATACTCGTACAGAAGTCGCTTGCTTACATGCTTCTTGCATGGGCTTCTACCACAGAATATGTTGGAACCACAGACTACAACACTTGCAGGGTTGCCAACCTTATTACATATAACGTTATCAATAGTAGATATACAAGTAAATGTACCACATATTATACTTAATAGTTTTTAATTAAATTGTAATTGATCAAAATGTTTTCGATCAAATGTTTATCTATTAAACTGCTCTTCTATCAAATCCAATTCGATCTTTTTCACTTTCTATCGAAGTGTGTTTCGATCAACTAAAATAAAATTCTATCAAATTCATTCGATCACTTTGTTTTCAACCAAATGAATTTCAATCATTTTTTAGCCACCGGCAAATAATAAGTGAGATCACAAAAACAATCATAATATTAGCAAGATACTTCAACGCAAGTTTTCAAAAAAAGTTTTGAAACCAAAGATTTTTTTTAAAGCCGGGTCGAAGGAACATTATTCCATACACAAATCACTATTTACCTTCTAAATAGGTTGTCGTCTGTTTGAAATTACTGGCACCAACAAAGAGTCTACTGCTTTACCCTTTCCACCCCAATATTTTTTCTTAAAGCAGAAAAAAATTTTTTGTTAAATTCCTGTTTGTTAGAGATTGTTTAACATATAAATGCAATATTTTGCGTTTATTTAATTTTTTATTATGTTTTTGCCCTCATCGCTCAAACATCAGTAGTTTCCGTTCGTTCCCAATGCATGTAAAGACATTTTTCCACACCGCGGTGTTTTTTCCTTTGCAAGCGAAACTAGGGGACTTAGTCAGGTTTGTCCAGAGACGTCACGTCAAACTGTCAATTGTCACACAACCATTCTCAATCTACAAAATGGCTGTTTCTGATCACATACGTAAAAAATCAACACAAAAGATTTATTCACAAATAAGTAAGAAAACGATTGAAAATAGGAAGTTATTGATTAATAACACAACGTTCCAAAATTATTGTTGATGTTCAGGCGAAGACGATGAAAAAGTGCAATTATTAAAGATTCGCACGTTCACAGTGCAGTTACTACATTCTTTAATCTCCACTCCTGGAATTTGTTCAATGTGCTGCTGTGCGATAGTGGAAATTTCTGATGGTATCTCTGTTGACAAGTGTTGTGGATGTATGTGTGCGGCTGTAGATGTTGAGGGCTTCTTTGTTGACAAGTGTGGAGGCTGGGCTGGTTGAATCTTTTTCGATATATCGATTTTGTTGCGTAGAGAATTCTGAATATATGACTCACAAACTGTAGATGATTTCCATCCCCCATGTTGTTTGATTCCCACTAAGCTTTCACCACGATTTGCCAACAAGGTTGCTGAGCTTCTGCGAAAGCTGTGACCAGTAAATGTCCAAGGTTCTTCTAGTTTTAGAAATTGAGCAATTTTCATTGGTATTTTCCCAATGGTATTTATTCCCACAGGAGCGTTTATACACTTTCCATTATGGTAAGTAAGAAAGAAACGTTGGTCATTAATTTTTCTTACACTATTATATTTTTTTAGTTTGTCGATTCACTGGGGGTAAGTGATGGCAAATGATCTAGGAATCCCAGTTTTAGTTTCAGGAATGGTCACTACTATGACATCATTTTGAAACACAAAATCAGCAGGCTTTATTTTGCAGAGTTTTTCACGTCGCAAAGCGCCTGAAATGCTCATTATCAGTGCCACCTAAAGAAAATTGAAAATCTCAATAAAAATGTTTAAAATTATATTGGTTTATTTGTGAACCTTCATCATCAGATAGGAGCAATCTGGTGCTTCATCTAAGAATTGGGAAATCTGAACATCATCCAGAACAGCAGATTTCTTAGGCTTGTGATGTTGAGTGCCTTTTTTTAAAAACGCGATTAGTTTATAAAATATCGAAATATCTACGCTATTCTTTACCATTAAGCAAAGTTTAAGCATAAAGTATACAGACCAAAGGGATTTCTTGCTTTGATGCTGTTGAAAATATGCCAATAAGCAATTCTCGGTAAAATTTTTTTTTTCTTTTTTGCACCAATCTAAAAATTTGTTGTATGTGCTCTCGTACCTCGAGCGGCTTTGCTCAGGAAGCAAATTTGATACTGCTCTATTTGCAGATTCTCTAATTTCACGTGGAGTTAAAATTTCTCTATCGGAGTCGCTCATATTTACAAGTTTGAAACGAAAATTCGCAGAAGAAAATGGCGGAATAAATTTTTAAAACGATGCTCTCTTATTTCAATAAAACCATAGCAACAAAACAATAAAACTATTTCAAATTTAAAAAATTAGATAATCGGCGTGGGCAACGCTACCAACCAAAAAACAAGTAAAAAACTAAATCATTTATTATCAAAAAATTAGTTATTTATTATTAAAAAATTAGTTATTTGTTGCAAAAAAAATTGTACGTAACTTTTTCGGAAAGAAATTCCCCCCATTCGCAATAGATGCAGCACGACCGAAGGGAGTGCTGCAAACAAATTGCTCATGTGGGAAATTTCACTTTTCGAATTCGTTAGGTAAATAACTATGTATTTTAATGCACGATGCCATTTGGCATCACTGGGTAGAGAAGGTATATAAAATCATTTAAGCCGCATATGGTGAAATAGTAGGTACCTATACAAAGTTTATTTATTTAGTGTTTCCTTGATGTTTTACATGAAAATTAAAAAAACATTTGTTATTTTTATTGAGACACAAATAAATTTCACACTTCTTGCATTTCATTCTGGAATAAGCCTTTATGCAGAGTTTACAGCGCTGCTTGTTGTCAGAATGTTCTGGCCAGTGCCCTATACCATCGTATCTCACATCGTTTATGGGTCTTGGTCCAAGAATACGTCTCTTTTTGAAAGACTGTGGAGAATTTTCTTTTGAATTCTCTCGTGATGGTCGACTCTGTTTTTTTGACATACTTTTTCCAGCCTTCAACAAGGCATGTGCTATTTAAGTTCGAAACTGAAACAATGTTTTATTTTTCTCTTTTTGTAAGCTGCAGTGTCGTCGATACAATAACCAGGCATTGACAACACTAATATCAATTAAATGAAAAATAATTTGTAAGTAAAAACGTTTAGAACGAATATTGATTCGGTATAGCTCTACAAGCATATCATGCAGATCAACACCCCCCATAAAATTATTGTACTTTTTTATTATTGCAGGCCTTTGAACTTCAATATACTGTTTTGTTTTAGTACACCAACGTTTCACAGTATCAGTAGGATGTTGTCCTTTATATGTTGACACTACATGGACGCATTTACTATCATTCCACTTTACAACAGTTATGTTGTTCGTAGATTCCGTACGAACATCAAAAGATCCTCTTCCCCTTTTTTCAAGTTCTCTGTCGGATAAGAGTATATTACAGCCAGGCAAACGAGCAATTCGCACTGTGCCTGTAGCTAAATATCCTTTATCTTTCAGAGTAACTAACAGGTTGTAGGATGTAAACCAATTATCTGTAAATAATTTAAAATTTTCATTGCTGGGTAAATCTTTGATGAGGCGTAAAGCTATGTCTCCACTAATGCCTAACGTACTTTCTCCCTTTATAGTTCCTTTGCCAACATAAACTTCAAAATCATACAACATTCCACTTGCTTCAGCACGAGCAAACACTTTAATGCCCCATTTATGTGGTTTGTTTTTTATATATTGCTTCAAACTAGAATGACCCTTGAAAGGAATAATTATTTCATCAATACTATTATATTCTTCAGGTTCTATTTTTTTCAAATTTTGTTGCAAAGCATCAATAAAGGGCCTAACTTTGAAAAGTTTGTCGTAATTGGGATTATCTCGAGCTAACATATTTGTATTATCATTCACATGTATTACTCCTCGTAGATTATCAAAACGATTTCTGGACATTACATTGGCGATGGGATGGAATCTTGTTTCCTCTGCCCAATACATTCGGTAAGAAGGCATTCTAACAACACCACTGAATATGTGAATGCCTAAAAATTGCTCAATTCCATATTTATTAGTACTTATTTTCAGTTGACATTTTTACTGATAACTCGTTTCTCATTGGTACTGCTCACTTTAGTTGAGGTTTGGGGATCGACAATGTTATTGTTTCTGATTCCATATTATTACTGATGATCTCTTCTACAAATGTTGAAGATGAACCTGGAAAAGGAAGCATTTCTTTTAGTTCTTCCCGGTTTTCTAAATCTATGACTTCCTGTTCCCATTTATCATCCGATAATTCAACTTCTACATCAGACTCATTTAGTAGCTGTATAACTTCTTCATCTGTTAATTTTTTCTTTTCTTCTAGATAACGACATCTAAAACAAGAAAATTATAGTCTAGACGAGGAGTTTAAAATGGTGTTAAATCGACATACTAATGCTAAAAATATGTGTTATGGCTCATTCGATAGGGAATCACGTCTAGAAAATTGTCCATGAAAATTGAATTAGCACATTAAAAATTTCAAAAGTTATAAACAATTAAAGATGTTGAAAAAGTAGTGCTTGGTTTTTCGCTTGTAATTCGTAAACAAATAATTTTTTTAGAATTTGGAAAAAAGATCCTGAAAGAGGAAGAAATTTCCTATAAATAACTTCCGATCACCGAAACTGTACCTCTATTATTAATAATTTTAATTAACGTTGAAAATTGCCGTCCGCGCGCCATTCTTAGGTTGCGCGCATGCTATAGAAAGTCAGTAAGTTATAATAAAAAATTTTTTTCGGATACTTAGAGTACATTAAAAAATCTAAATAAATTATGATATCATCTAAACACTTCAAAGAACTAATTCCCGTTAGAATTTTTTATTAAATTAAATTTTCCAATAAACTAGACAATTGTTAATTAACAACATTTTACGGGATTTCTCTGAGCATTAAGAATTAAATAAAAGTTGCAATAATTGTTCTAAAATTATTTCCTTTCGTGGAGTCCTTGCAATTGACACAATAAAAACGAATACGTAATTAAAGTTTGAAAAAGTTTAATAGTTTGTTTATAATAATTTTTTTAAATTCACAAATTACGGCAATTTTTCTTTATTTGTGAATTTAAAAAAATTATTATAAACAAACTATTAAACTTTTTCAAACTTTAATTACGTATTCGTTTTTATTGTGTCAATTGCAAGGACTCTACGAAAGGAAATAATTTTAGAACAATTATTGCAACTTTTATTTAATTCTTAATGCTCAGAGAAATCCCGTAAAATGTTGTTAATTAACAATTGTCTAGTTTATTGGAAAATTTAATTTAATAAAAAATTCCAACGGGAATTAGTTCTTTGAAGTGTTTAGATGATATCATAATTTATTTAGATTTTTTAATGTACTCTAAGTACCCGAAAAAAATTTTTTATTATAACTTACTGACTTTCTATAGCATGCGCGCATCCTAAGAATGGCGCGCGGACGGCAATTTTCAACGTTAATTAAAATTATTAATAATAGAGGTACAGTTTCGGTGATCGGAAGTTATTTATAGGAAATTTCTTCCTCTTTCAGGATCTTTTTTCCAAATTCTAAAAAAATTATTTGTTTACGAATTACAAGCGAAAAACCAAGCACTACTTTTTCAACATCTTTAATTGTTTATAACTTTTGAAATTTTTAATGTGCTAATTCAATTTTCATGGACAATTTTCTAGACGTGATTCCCTATCGAATGAGCCATAACACATATTTTTAGCATTAGTATGTCGATTTAACACCATTTTAAACTCCTCGTCTAGACTATTAATACTTATTACATAGTTTTCAAATTATTTGCGATGTAATAAGTGTTTAGTGATTTTGAAGTCACTAGATCCTAATGATGTCAAATGGAATCATGCAAGCATTGTCTCACTATCGTTGTTAAAATATGAGATACAGTTTTCTAATTAATTTATAAACTAAATATATCCTCTACTTACCACTGTATATTTTTATTTTTCCGGTGAAATCAGTCTAAACACTCTTTTTCAATAATTATTACAAATAAGTACATTCGCACCCACGACTCTTGGCGCGCACACAATTTCACACAATGATTTTCAGAGGTTAGAAAAGTTACTTCAAAAATTGTACACATCCTGCCCTCTTAGGAACTTAATTCACAACACATAGCTTCATCAATTGGTGTACTAGTTAAATTATAGGTATCTGTAAATACAATTGAAACGTGATGATGCCAAATGGCATCACTGGGCCGGAAAGGGTAGCTTACTCTCTATTCACTCTCAAGAAAGAGTGGAATAAAACAAATGCATGCAGGTTCCACGTGAACACATGTATGAAGTGGGAGAGTGTCGAGGAATCTTCGAACAGGACACGCCGCCAAAAAAATCGTCTATTTAATTTCACACTCATTTTTTTTTTGCAAAACTTGCATTTAGACCCTTTTTGATTGACGACAGAAAACATTTATGTGATATTAGTGGTAACGGGCTTTTTTCAAATTTGCAGTCAAAGCAGTTAATTAATTAGATTAATAAAAAGACTGGTATTATCACATATGATTATTATTACTATTTTTTTTATTAATATGGCTTTAAAAATTTTATTAATTATTTATTAATTAATTAATTATTTTTATGTATGGCTTCAAATCTAAAAAAACACGTTACTATCGGAATAGAAAAAAAATTATTTCTTCATTTCCTTTAAGACTAGGTCATAGGTACAACATTTTGCATGTAAAATTGTTTAAGGTTTAAATTATAAATAAAAAAAGTTCAATTAAGAAAATAAAAATATGTAAATATAAAGCTCGTTTAAAAACATTTTTAAATATATAAAAAATAATAAAACGTCAACGTTAAGAATAAAAATAAATTATTTAAAACTGAAAAAGGCGATAAAACAACTTTAATAAATAAATAAATTCAAAATACAAATACGTGAAACGACATATTGATAAAAACTAACAAATACAAACTAAACAAATTTACAATAGCTGTTCAATTAAACAGAAAAAATATTTTTCTGATAGATCAGAAGAACTGTCGTCATTAAAATTAAAAATAATGGGTTCAATCTGAGCTTCAATTATATTATTCAACTGCCACATTTTTTTTTCAGCTTAGTTTTGACATGATTACTAAAGCTTCTTCATTTTTCTGGAGTTATTGTCGCAACGGCTTCATGAAAAAGATTTTTTAAATCACTAAATTTAAAAGGAGAATTTCTTACAGCTATGTAGTTTTTAATTTGAGCCAAAATCAGTTCAATAGGATTTAACTCATATAGGTAAGGAGGAAGTCTCAAAACTTTTTACCTTGTGCGTTTGCCATTTCGTCTATAATATGTTTTGTAGAGTTACTTTTATTATTTTTTACAATTGATAAAAGTTTTACTTTTAGCAGATATTCTTCATGCTCTATATTTTTGGATGCAAACCATTCTTTAATATGAGCTTTCTTGCTTGCAGCCGTCGGAACTTTTTCAATTAACCTTGAATAATACGGTGCATTGTCTAAAACTATCACTGCATTGTTGGCTAATTTTGTAAGCAAATTTGAAAACCAACTTTCAAAAGATTCACCGTTCATTTTCTGAATCACCAAACGCTCACAAAGAATCTGCTACAAACCCATCTTCACATCCAATGTGACAAACGATAAGTCTTTTTCCTTTTCCTGTAAACACAAATGATGTTACAAACAAAAAACTAATTTATCTGAAGGATTTTTCAATCCTGCGACAGCCCTGAGAGGAACGCTTGTCGTGAAGACTTACAGTATTGTTCACCCCTGCGCTAACCCAGGTGTCGTCCAAATAATAAATTTTTCGATCTTGGTCACGAAAAGATTTGATTTTTTTTTCAAAACTTTGTTCTCCATAACATTATATTTTCTCTATCTATCAACATGCTCTTCCGGCCACGCTTTGATACATAAAAGTTATGTATTTTGCGGAAAGAAATCCTCCATTGTTCTTCGTCTATGTGTGAGAAGGATTTTATACAATCTAAACACGCTTGCATTTCGTCAAAAGTAGTTCGGTACATATAAGCATTACAGCATACATCAGCTTGAAATTCAGAATGATTACTCATTTGCTGAATCCAATCACGTAAACTACATTGATATTCACAAAAATGTTGATAAGATCTAAACCTGTGAGCTACTATTCTATTTAGTTTTCGATGTATACTATGAAATAGATGTCCATCAGCATATATTAACCCACAAAATTCTGCACCGTGTTCAATACTTACTTTTAACGTTATATCACATGCGGAAACAATAGAATCGTACATGTCTTTATTCATAGTTAAATTCAGTTGTAGTATATAAAAATCGTCACCTTTGTAAACAACCACATGTGGACCCTGTCCGTCTATTATACCAAAAAAAATTATTTTTGACACAATACCATTGTTTCCCAATGTACACGGTTCACCACTAGTTTTTTGTGTACCAGCATACCCTAAAGCAACTGTCGATATAACTTTATAATTTTTCCTAAAACTGTAATAATGTTCTAAAAAGGTCTCACATATACCAAATCTTTTCCAGTACATACTTTTTATTAATTGCGTGAAAGTATTTTGGTTACTATCGAATTCTACCCCGTCTGTTATACCATCTAATGCTACTCCTGAAGTTCTCAAGTCAATTTGCGTACGTACGTCGTCCATAAATTCACTTTCGGATTTGTAGGAATCAGTTGTTACTTAAGGTTGCTTCGCCTTCACTACCATTTTTGTTAGTAAACGGAAGACTGAACAAAACATAGCACACGCGTCTGTTGATCATGCAGATATGCCTTGCCTCGCTTTGTATATATCTGGTGTACCCCACTTAGGTTTAAAGATACCTTAAAGTTGGAACCTTATCACTTCACCTTGAGGATTATCATAGCCTCCTGATCCTAAAAATGAAGATTGGTAACTCCTTTGTGTTATATGAGTCAAAAATTTGTCTATCACTGCCTGTATTTCTAAGTCATTAAAACAATCGTCTCTAAAACCTGGTTTTATATTCGCGGCAAACCATTTGTCAAACAATTTTGTCGCTAATTTCTTTTTGTTCTGTCCCAATTTGAAAAATGGTTGTTTTTTAAAATACCTCGCCTGCAAAACTTGTAGTGTTTGAATAGGTTTCTTTGCTGGAAAATGGTTACCTATCTCTTGTCCGATTGAGTAGTATACTTCTTCTTGAACCACTGGGTCGTTTCTTTTATTTGTTGGCATAATTAATAAATCTGGAAGTGTTACGCCAGTTACAAAATTATCTTGAACTAATTGAGATCCGTAAATATTCATGGATGTGGAGTCTTCGTCAAATGCTGCAGAAGGAACAAAGGTTTCAACTAATTTGTACATATCTTTTGGAGGTTGTTGTGGTTTTATTACAATGTCTACTACTTTATCACCAACTATTAACGGACGAGCATCTTCTTTAGGAAAAGTTAACCATGTGTTTAAGTGATCATAAAAATTTGTATCTAAAAATAATTGAGCTATCAACTTATTGGCTGCAACGCAACCATCTGTAAGAATATAACACATTTCAGTATGTCTACTTAATCCTACTATTTGTAATTCTTCAATAGTCATTAACGTTGCGTCGTTAGCTGTGCAATACAATACGGTGTTTTTGACCGTTCCTCCTTGGTTTGACCTAATTGTGTTTTTCTCGTCCTCGGTTTGTATTTTCGATGATGTTTTGGTCCAACTCATTGACGTTGCTGTTAAATTTTCCGGGAGGTCTCCTATTTGAACTATTTTAATTGATCTTTCTTGGGTGCTATTAGCACGCATCTCATAGCCAAAAATTCGGTTTAACATTGCTACAGTATCCTTAGGATTACGGAAATTTACAAGTAGTGTATGCTTTGATAAAGATTGTAAGTCTATATGGTTACCTATGTACATCCCTTCATCCAGTTCTGGAACCTTTATTTGTTTTGGATCTCCTACAAGAAAGATCTCCTCTGCACCGTTTACCTCAGCTATGCACGCTAAAAACTCATAACGATTTGATGAAAAGTGGTTCTTTTAAAAGTTGCCAAATTGCTGTGTTTATTAACAACCTGCAACACCTTGTCGATTGTAGTCAGTTTATTCTTTAAAAAAAACTGGTGTACTTTCCGCCGAATGATTTCTTTATAAATATCCTCTACTCTGTCTAGCTAGCACACACGGTTTTCGATGTTGGTTTGTTTTAGGAGAGGAAATATCATTGTTAATTTTATATTCTTTAACAACCTTATACACGGTAGATTTCAATATATCGGCTTTTTCTGCAACACACTTCACAATATCATCAATTGTTGAGTCGGGTTTAGCCAATAATTCGGTTTTATATATATTTAAAATCATAATTTTTTGTCTGATATTTAAATGATTACGTTTAGCCCTTTTTCTGGGAGGACTAAAAGAGTTCCACCTCAGTCTCTGTAGAATTTAGGGATTTAAATCAAGGGAAAAGAACAGAAAAACAAATTTATTTAAAATTTTTTATCAGAAATTTGGCACTGTTTTTTTTGATACAATCTTATCAATATCAGCCGGAATTGATGAGGTAGCTACACGTACACAGTTTCTAATCGTGTATCACTCAGTCTTGATCGATGGACATTTTTGATTAATTTCATCGTTAAAAATAATTGTTCGCAAACATACATACTCCCGACTAGAGACATCATTTGCTTTGCATTTTTCGTGAAAAGTGTAAATTTCTAGGAGCTTACAAAAATTTTCGATGTTTACTGAGAAAAATACATTTTTTAAATCGGTATTATTCTGCAGATCAATTACTTCCATTTGAAAGTCTTTGGGAACTGTATCCACATCAATAGTAAACGGCGAGGAAAACATTTTCATAGAAACCGCTGTTTTCTCAAGTTTGAACCTTTGAAATCGTACTTGAAATGCGCTTATTAAAATGTCTATATATTACACGTATTTTTGAGAAGTAGTAACGGTTTCTTTTTCTAAATGTGGAAAGTGAGACACATTATTCTGCAATAGATGCTGTTTCCACAATTTTAATTTGCGCTCAAAACCCTGAATTTTATCATACAAATTGTGAATAAACTGTCTTTTGTCTTGAAGTTCCACATTAAGATCATTGAGATTCTGAGTCATGTCGATAAGAAACCCAAAATCGCACATTTATTTTTTTAAGTTGTATACTCTTTTTAGCATTGCACCTCTACTAAGCCAACGAACTTCGGTATTAAAAACCATTGATGTAATCTAATGCATCTATAATTGCTTCGAAACTTCGAAGTGCGTCAAGCGACGCACTTAACGACCGTCGCGAAACGAATCGCACAGTGAATCAGGAGAAATTTTGGTCCTGTCGGAACGGATTTGTTTCTTCTCCGTCAGAAAATCAGGCCTTCTTTTAACGGATGAATTTGTTTTTGATACTGATTTACTTGTTTTTTTTGTGGTTTTTGGTTCTTGCTGCCGCAAGAATTTATTTTTGTAGAACTATAATGTTTAATATTTTGTTCTTTCACAATGGTTATTATTGAGCCATCTCCACTAGTGCAGTTTTTGGTCTTTTATATCTATGTTCACTGTTCGGAACATAGTCCAACACTCTTGTCCAACATAGTGGTTAATTTCGTCTCTATATGGAGCCTATTTTCCCCGTGTCTTGTCAATGTCAAATGTGCGATTTGAAACCGCTTGATCAGTGCATCTAATGCTGGTATTCATAGTCGCGTCTTAAGCTTAAGCACGGCCTCAAGCCTGGATCGGTATTCATAGACAAATCTCGAGCTCAAATTACGGTGTGCGCAAGCGCTCTTGCTTAATTTTTGGTGTGCGCAAGCATCTCGACCTGTCTCAAGTCTGACTCAGACGCGATTTGCACGTTAAGTCATCGTTTGACGTTTGAAAATAGGGTTATGTCTTGCATTTTATAACAATGGACATTGACATGTTGTTTCTACCGTGGCCAGACGGCAGAAAGTAGGATCTAAATCAGAGTCAAAGCTAAAGGGATCTGAACTGCTTTCACGATCTGCCATTTTTTATTGTATAGTTTTCGCATAAAAACAAGATCTTTTTCAATATATACCTGGGAATTTATTTCTCAATGTTAATTCTATAAGTTTCTAGCGAGTATATAAGAGCGAGTACCTATTTTTTCATACTTTCATAAATCACTACTAATTACTACGGCAGCTCTCAGTAAGACAAATGAATTTACTAAATGCTATGCCTCTTCAACGGACATGATCATGCCGATCCTGCCAAGGCGAGCGTGTACGACCGCTGTACGATTTTTTCAAAAAACTTATTTATTTTCTAAAATTTGCTAAAATGTGCTATTACAACGTTAGAACACTATTAGTGAAGCTATTCCATACTTGGCAGTAAATGCTTGTTTTGCCAATTTCCAATTTTTAGCCGGCAGTATGCCTGTTAATATATCGTAACATTATATGTATATGCTTTGTATCGAGCTTTTTTGACTAATCTATACAAATGTGATAGCTCCAGAAACAGAAGATTGTGAAATTCGCCCACTACTACCAACAAGCCACTGATAAGAGCCACTAGCGTAAAATTGAAGAGTTACATATAATTTGTGCATGGGTGTTGAATGATGAAAGCGTCCACTTCGTGTATTTCTTGTCACAACCGGTGAAATCAAATTTAAAACGTAGGTAAACAGATTTCGATTTAACCTTGCTCGTTGAAATAATAAACGTTCGGAAATTTCAGTAATTTGAAATTCTATCCTGGGGGTGCGATTCTCGAACAAGTGCAAATAGATGCGTATACGCAAATCCATCAAGATGCACACGATAAGACAAATCGGTATTCTCGAATCGTTCGTATGCGCAAATCGAGTTGCGTATGCTTAAACTTGCGAACGAAAAGATGCGAATGGTCTATCTCATGCGTAACGTCAGTTGCAAAGGAAAAAATACTGATTCGTTAATAATCGTGGACAATCGTGCAGGAGATTGTGTGCCTTTGCCCTGCGTTGTATGCTGCTTGTATATTGCAATACTTGTCTTGTGCTTGTGACTCTTATGATAAAAAATTAACAGAAAATGGATGCAATTATTATCAATGAGGTGGCTATTGGAGCTTTAGAAGAGGCCGAACGTCGAAATGATGACCCATCTAGAAGCTTTCTTGCTAAAGATAATCCGTTTGAAACATTATCAAATTGGAACTTTCAGCGAACATTCCGATTATCTAAAAATTTAGTAAGAAATTTAATAGAAACGGTGGAGCCATTTATGGAAGCCGCAACTAGAGGTTCAGCTCTCGATATTTCAACAAAGGTAGTTTTATAATAACTGGCAATTATTAAATATAGTTGCATTTTTTTTAGATTTTTACAACGCTTTATTTTTTGGCTTATGGTAATTACAATATAGTGTAGGTCAAAATATTCATAGTGCCATAAGTCAGTCATCAGTTAGTAGAGCTATTAAAGAAGTAACTGATGTTTTAAATAGGCCGGAAATTATGAATCGGTATATAAGTGCCATAAGTCAGTCATCAGTTAGTAGAGCTATTAAAGAAGTAACTGATGTTTTAAATAGGCCGGAAATTATGAATCGGTATATATATACTTTCCAAGAAATTTTGAGGAAATGCGGAGAGTGCGGAATCAGTAAGTAAATTCTTTTTAATTCGACATCCTATTTATATTTGTTTTTAATTCAGGTTTTATGAAAGGAAACAATTTCCAGGTGTTATTGGTTGTATAGATTGCACTCACATTGCTATCTATCCACCACAAAGGAACAACCCCATATATCCCGAGCACATTTATATTAACAGGAAAGGTTATCACTCCATAAATACACAAATTGTAGATTATTTCTTTTTTTACCACAGATAATTAATGGTTATTTTTTAGATTTGGGATTCAAATTTGAAAATATTAAATATTTGTGCCAGATTTCCTGGTAGCACACATGACAGCTATATTTGGCGCAACAGCAATGTTTTACCTCTAATGGAGCAATTGCATCAACAGGGACATAAGTCATATTTTTTACTAGGTATATTGTATAATTATTTTAATAAACTACGAATTTTCAAAAATATTGTAGGTGACTCTGGGTATCCACTTCGGTCTTACCTCTTAACACCTGCTGAAAATGCTGTTCCACATACTCCAGAAGAAAATTACAATTTGAGACATTGTAGCACCCGGAGTCTCATAGAACAGTGCAATGGTGTTTTAAAAATGAGGTTCCGCTATTTATTGAAACATCGTGTACTTCATTATTCTCCGGAACGTGCCGCAAAATTAATAAACGCTTGGGCTGTTTTGCACAATATATGTGTGGATAATAACGTGCCTCATGTACTGCCAGAACTTGAAGATGTTGGTATGGATTATGGACTGTTCGATCAAAATGAGAATGTGCCAAATTCAAAGAAACGAAGCTTTACAGGCATTAAACCAGGGAAAGCAACAACGAAATTTATTAATTAGAAATCATTTTCAATATACCTTTGAATGTATTTGAAAAATAAAAAATTATACAAAACAAACATACACATGAACTGTTTATTGATAGATAATTAAAAAAAATTATTTTCTACCCTTTATATATTCCATTTTTTGCGCATAATATTTTTCTGTAGCTTGAACCTTGCGTTCCAATAATATTAATTTTTTTTCATAATACTTTTCTTTAATATTATTTTTTTTTCGCATTTCTTCGACCAGCAGATAACTAGCTTTAGTAGATGCGTCCACCCTTTGTGTCGAAACTCGTCGCCTCTTGGAAGATTGGACATTTGGTGTTTGCCAATTTTCTGAAAAGTTAGGTTCGAGTTCAACAGCTTCTGGTGCAGCTGTCTCTATCATCACTGGTTTAGTGTGACATATATCTTCAACATGATCGTCAGCACTTATGTCTTCATTATTTTCTGATAAAAAATTTATCACAAGAGACTCACTTGTGTTTGGTTGGCCCTCGATAGGCGCCTCCCCTACTAATTCTACAATTTTTTCTTCGAACTGCGTCAAACGGTCTTGGGCTTGTTCTCCACCTCCAGTTTTTTGCCTATGCAAATTTATGGAGCACTTTTTTTGCTTGGCTCTGCTGCACTGATCATGCCAAGACTGAAAAAGTAAATAAATAAACAAATATACTCAATATTTTTTGCTAAACAAATCTTTCTCCAAGATTTCCAGTCTTTTTTGCTTCCATTCAATTGATTTAATTGGGATGTGAGCACTTCCCATAATCTTTGTGCTGTTTTGAACGTAAATTCTTGGGTAAATTTTTTTTTTCTCGAAGTTCTGGAGGCGCGTTTATGAATTCTACTATCGCTGACTTTTGTTCATCAGAAATATTTCCGGCTCTTTTATTTTCCATTTTTTTAAGTTTGATTATAACCTAAAAAACCTATTTTCATATAGATATTTTTTTTCTTTACGATTGTCACCACTGATAATCGTACGCGGTTGCCATATTTTCGTTCGTACAAAACTTACGCATACGCAACCAATTGCGGTTCGCAAACAAAAGTACTAGAGAATCCCAAACACAAATGCGGTTCGTAACTTTTTGTGCGCAATACTTGCGGTTCGCATATTTGCGCATGAACTCGAGAATCGCACCCCTGGGCTGTCTTTCTTCATCATTTTCGCTAGTGTCACTGTCACTGGAGTTGACTATTATATTTGCAGCACAAACCTCTAAAATTTGTCTTGCAGCGGCCATAAGTGCAATCAATAAATTATTCCAAATTAAACACTTCACAAAAAACAGTTATAAGCAATTAATCATTCACAGGTCTCAAAAATAGTTAAAAACAAATCAAACATAAAAAATCGTTTGTTAAAAATTATAATTTAAAACGAAACGATTAGTGCGGTTAGGTTCTCATTAAATGTCAAATTGCAATGCGCAAATACACTTGCGATACCATTTGTAAGTGTCGCAACTCTAATTACAGAATTGCAATTCGAGTTGCGGCAAAATAGAACTTGAAATCGGGTCTCAAACTATTTGCGACGTTACCATGACAACGGTAGCTTTTGCGATATCGCAAACCAACTTAAAATCAGGGGTGCGATTCGTAAGTTCGTTCGAAAGTTTTTTCGGACGGATTGATTCGAACGGTAAGTTTCGGACGGATTGCAAAAGGTCTATTCTCAACCAACCTTCGAAACCTTTAATCGATGCGAATTTTTGTTTCGATCGAAACTTGGCAACATTGTAGAAAATTTAGTGCTACCAACATACCAACCCCAAATAATCCTAAATGCACCAACAGTATTTTGTGATCTATTTTCAATTTTGTTCTCATTTTTAAAGAAAAGCCGCGAGTCATTAAAATAAAAATTATAAATGGACAAAATAGCAATTATGCAAGGAAAAAGATGTGGAAATATTTCCTCCGCTCAGAAAAAAATAATGGTGGAGTTTATGAAGAAGCACCTCAATCTTTAAATTGGAAAGTTTACGCAAAACCTTTCAAAGCAACGTGCTCAGCAGCTTTGGAAGAAATTGGGGAATAGTTTAAATAGTTTAGGAGGTGCTAAAATGCTACATACTTTTCGAAAAACTCTCAGAGCAGAAGCTCGGGTCAGGGGTCTAATATGTTGCGCCAATAAATTCACCAATTTGTGAACCATGACTTTTGTCATTCGAAAAACTCTTAAAAATTTGGTATCACTCAAGTTTTCGAATGGATCGATGTACTCATGGAATTGACGATGTCCCTCTTCCACATCAAATTCAGCATTTTCCAGCTCTTCCAACACTAACAAATTGATTTGTTGAGCAACTTCACCCATAGTTTTATAATACAATAAATATTTTTACTTAGAAACAAATTTATTCATACGTGCTCGCACCTCGTTTCAAAATTTCAAATTCAAATATTTTGTTGTCAAAATGCACGAATTTACCTGAAATGACCCAAACTTGTACGGATTTACCATGCGACCAGCCGGTAGAACAGTAATTCGTAGACGACTAAATTTCCGTATGCGAAAGTGAATCCGCCTAGTCAAGAATACACTTTTATCGTTTTCGTTCGAAACTATTCGATAGTCGAACAGTTTCGTATACGGATCTAACTCAAGAATCGCACCACAGCCCGATAGACAGAATCCACTTTAATTTCATCAAATTCTAACACTACTTGTCTTTGCATCTCCGTCATATCGTATTGTGCCACTTCCATAATTCTTAGAACATTTGTAAGTACGCCTTCTTGCAAATTTAATTTAGAAGCTCATTGTTGCAAAGAAGATATTGCTGGTAAAGGATATTTCTTTTTTTTCTCTTAAATACACATAGCATCTTTTGCTAAAATATCTGATGGCAAATGCGTTAGAGATATCATCAGAACTCCAAATAACTTTTTTCCTTGCTTTAAGCAACAACTGCAACTGTGTTTTAGAAAAACAATGTCTTAGAGAACTTTTCAATTTTTTTCTATATTCTGTTTCCACAAGAAACTTTTCTTCAAGTTTTTTTAAAGTTTTTTCAAGCGTAGAAATATGCGTTTTTTTCTCCTGGAGGGTTTTTGTTAGCATTTCGGATTTATTGTTTAAATCTTTGTATTTCATTTCTAGCTGTGAGTATTTGGTTTGAATATTTTGGTCATCCTTAGTATCTTGCAATGTAGCAGGGATACATGAGAAAGTGATTTCTTCCTGTGGTTGAGATAAAAGCTCTTTTACTAAAAGTTTATGCTCTCGGTTTTGCGCTCGTTTCTCTTGACTTAGGGACATGAAGGTATTTTTATTTTCAGATGTTAAGGGTAGTTTTAAAGACGGTATTGCAGTAGGTTTTAAATGATATTTTTTTGGTAAATTTAGTGGCTCAGCTTGAAGGTGTCTTTTATAATCAGTTTGTTCAAAGTGATGAGAACAAATATGAGATGTTTTGGGGTTCCATTTATCAGCTCGGTGACAGCGCTGCACCCAAATAGTCATATTGTTTCATCTTTAGGAAATGTATGCATGTGCAATTCTTTATTATGTTTGTTATAACTGTTGTTACAAGTTGAAACTGCACAGCGGGTACCAGGCATGGTGTTTAACACTCTTATTGGATAAAAATTATTATTTATATTTAACTCTTTGAATATTATGTATTTACTGTTAATCAATAAACGTTACAATTTTTAAGCAGCTTATAACGCAACCGACCACCGTCCAAAACACGTATCTAGCCAACATATAAAATACAATAATTTAAAAGATGAACAAAGAATAGCGCTGAAGTCATATGCGCTCCCTTCTCCGCACTCAACCTTCACCATGCAACCTTTACATGAGGTAACCGGTATAGTAGAGAGACCGTGGTAACAAATTTTCCGATAGCAAGATCTCATTGTTACACAGTGCTATCCGCCTCTATTTATGTATTCCAGGCAAAGTTACATGCCGCGCCATACGTGGCGCGCACCAATAGCGCTGCGTTCTTTGATGGGAGGCGGAGCTTGAGACTTGCATACTTTCATATAAAGCGGCTGTGAACAATAGTCTTCGCTTTTGCACAGTCTGGTTCTAACATCGAGAGAGAGCACACGTCATTTTTGTGGCTCCTCAAGTTTTGTTTAAAAGCAGCACAAGTGATTGAATCTTTTCTAAAAAGTGGTTAAACACAATTTAGTGAAATTAAATTCAGTTAGAGGAGTTTTGTTTGTGCAAAGTGTTCAAAAAGACAATAAAAGTGTTCCAATTTGGAGGAGAAAGTTGAATTAATTCGACCGACTTGTCCGAAATCGGCGCGCTTCGTGCATTTCCGTCGCCGAGCTTTCTCGTTGAAAAATCAATACTTCAGTGACGACGACTAGGATTCCAATCGCCCAGTCATTCAAGTGGACCAGCTAAATAGGTATATTTCACCGGTTAATATACAGCCTATTTGTTTTCTCTTGGCGGCTGTGACGTCACTGATTTGCGCGAACATTGACAGCTGATGGAATAAGTGAGCGCTGAAAACATTCGACCATCTTTTGAACCGCTCAAAATTAAATTAATTTAATTTATGTAATCTAAATTACTGTGCTAATATGCTGTAAGTATTGAGGTTGTTCTATTTATATTAAAGCAAGCAAGCAAAGTAAAAAAATTAAAGTTTAGCTGACGTTTTTAGTTTAGTTAGTAATAGCAAAGAACTACCAATTACAGCTTCTGCGCATGAACACGTGACCCGCCAACAGAAAACAAATAAGCTCTACCAAAGGTTAATGGTTTATTAATTCTTTTAGCACCTTCAATGCATGAATAAAATTTTATAATTAATTAAATTTTAAATTATTTTCTGTAAGATACAGTATTAAATTACTTTCAAAATTTAAATAAATCTATTGGCTAGTAGAAATCAGAATTTTTATAACCACTGTCAGCTTATCTGACAGTGGTTTATTATTAATTTTTTAAATAAAATTTTAGTACTAATTGAATTAAATTTAAATTGTTTTATACGCATTTAATTAAGCAACACTAGTATGGCTAGTGGAGCTTTTACTGTGGAGGACTTCCACAAAAGAGTGACTTCCTTAGAGGAGAAACTTAGCGCTAGTTTAGCGCTAATAAGTGCTCTCCAGATTAGAAATTCTAATCTGGAAAAAGAATTGGCAAAGAGCCAAAACAAAGAAAAGGCCATTCCTGGCCGCTAGAAAGCGATTCTGACGAGGAAACTAGTATCCCGGCAATTGAGGAAAACATGGAGTTTTCTGATGAAGACTCTTCATCAACAATAGGGACAGAGTCCCTATCAGGTTCCATTAAAGCCGCCAAAAGAGGCGCTGAAGATGAATTTGTCCTTGCTGGCTCTAGAAAGACAAAGCAAAGAAGATTAAGAAATTTTAGGGAAACCACTCCCGAAAATAAAAATTTTAATTTAGATTTTCCTGAATTAAAATCCCCCCACCATGAAAAATCACCAAAAAAAGGTGAAAAAACAACCCCAGTGGCACCAAAGGCACTCTCTGCTCCAAAGAGAGTAGCCATTAGTTCCACCAAAGAGGTGGTACAATCCAAAGGGGATGCAAAAGCACCCCAGCAATTGAAGGTGGAGAAAAAACCTCCACCAATCATCATCAGGGCTCCCGAGAGATGGACGGCTATTTCAAGAGCCCTAAAGGAGAAAAAGGTTACTCCTCTAAGTGCACGTGTGTGCCCAGATGGAGTTAGAGTACAACTCCAAACTTCAGAGGATTTTAGGACCGCAACTTTGTTCCTCAAATCAAACAAAATATGTTATCACACATATTTTACCACAGAGCAAAAGCCCTTAAAGAGGGTTTTAAGACCCATTCCTCCTGCTATTTTAGAGCAGGAAATAAAGGAGGACTTGATGGAACAAGGACTCCAAATAATCAAAGTCACCCGACTGCCGAGGAAGACAGAGAACGGGAAGAAAATTGAATTCTCTTCCGTGCTAGTAGAACTAGCAAATCAAGAAGAAGAAAAGCGCTTCTGCGCTCAAAAGAAAGCACTAGTGTGCTTTCTAAACGTCAACGTGGAGCCTGTCAGGAAAAGGAAGGCAGTGATGCAATGTTATCAGTGTCAAAAATTCCATCACGGACAGGCTAATTGTCACGCAAAAGAAAAAAACCTCAAATGTGGAAAAGACCACGAATCAAGGAATTGCGACAAGCCAAAAGAGGTTGAGCCAACTTGCGCCAACTGTGGAGACGCTCACACAGCGAGCTATGAAGGGTGCAAAAGCTTTCCTAAGCCGCTAAAAAGCGCAAGCTAAAAGAGGCCAAAATCAGTTAAAATGCAGGCAGCCGCCAAGCCTGCCCAACAGCAAAGGCCAGCTAAACCAAAGATGGTACAGCAGGCCCAAAAAGCAAAGCAGGTGTCCTCTGCTTTGCCAACATCAGCTGCATGGGGGATCAACTCTAAAAAGGGAGGATCCTCAAAAGCAGGACCTTCCAGAATGGAAGCAAAAACAAAAAACAGCAGCTCTGCGGAGGGGGCCAATGCTGAACAAAGCCTTATACACTTGTTGTGTAAGAGCATTCGTGGCGCGGCTTCTTTGAAGGATTCGACGGTTTTTTTGGACAACGAATTGCCAAAGATACTTTTGCAATGGTGCAGAAAGCGGAAGACATATTAAATGTCACAACAACAGCGGCAGCGCAACAATTTTAGGGCGGCTTTTTGGAATGCAAACGGCCTGTCAAGAAATCGAAATGAGCTCGTTCATTTCGCAGAGATTAACATGTTGGATGTAATTATGGTGAATGAAACTCATCTCAATGCAAACAGCAGAGATCCCAAAATGGGCGGATTTACTCTTTATAGAAAAGACCGCGAAAATGGTAGAGGGGGAGGCGTAGCGATATATGTCAAAAACTCTATCAACCATTACCCAATGGAGCTTCCAAATATAGCATTGGTTTCATGCTATCTACCTTTGGGAAAAAATCTAGTAGAGACAGTTTTTACTGCCATAAGGGACTGCAGAGAAACCGTCATTGCAGCGGGGGACTTCAATGCTAAGCATACTAATTGGGGATGCCGAGCAGCGACTAGGAGTGGTCACACTCTTAGCCGTCTTCTTGATCAAAACTAAGACATAGTATTATTGGCACCTGACGAACCCACGCATTTCCCTGCGCGAGGAGTAGCAGATATCTTAGATATTGCACTCCTAAAAAACATTCGCGATAGTGTTAGTGTCGAAGTGATAATGGAACTTAGTTCTGACCATCATCCAGTGCTTCTCCTCCTAAGACAACAACCTGAAGCACAAGAAGATAACATCAGCAAGATCAAAACAGACTGGAAGAAATTTCAGAAAGTTTTGAATGAAGATCTCGGTCCAATTCCAACAATCGATTTGGAAGAACGATTGGAAGAAGCAGTTGTCAAACTGGAAGAAAAAATCACGGCAGCAGTCACAAACGCTTCTAAGTTCTTTTCAGAACCTAGAAAATCATATCAGAAACTACCTGTGTGGATAGTTGATCTGATCCGCGAGAAAAATAGAGCTAGGCGTTTGGCGCAAAGATCTAGACTTCAAGCGGACAGAACTGAATTCAACAGTTGGTGACTGAGGTAAGATGGGCTCTTATTGATTTTCGCTCTCAGAAATAGGACGAAAAAATTGAGAGCTTGTCGATTGAAGACCACTCAGCTTGGGAGATGGTCCGAAAACTCAAGTGTCCCAGGAAACCTTTGCCACCAATTCACGGTGCACAAGGAATCGCCCACACCGATGAGGAAAAAGCTAAAGCTTTTGCTGACAGTTTGGAATTGCAATGCAGAACCTTTCTGGAGCATGCTGATCTGGACTTCATCGATGAGGTTGAGGACTTTGTCTCAAACAATCTTGAAGATGGAAACGAGTAGGCTATCATCACGCCTACTTCACCATCAGAAATTCGAGATATCATTCGTAAACTTAAAAAACGTAAGGCACCAGGTCCAGATAATGTATCCAATAGAGCTTTGAAAAATCTTCCAATCAAAGCTCTGGTATACATTACCACCATTATCAATGCCATTTTCTCATTCCAACATTTCCCAAGTCGATGCAGTCGACTGCACAGAGTCTATGCAGTCAAGAGTAGTGACGGCTCGTGATAAATTTATAGAACTTATGGATAAAGGTGCATTGATTTATCCTAGTGAAAAATTATTTAATTTAATTAAAAGCTTAGAGGAAGTTGTGTTAATGGTGGTTGGGACCAAAACAGTAAAGATTGACACAATGTTTGAAATATTAGATGCCAGCCAGAGCTGTCAATAGCAGCAAAACTTCCCGCGTAAGGATTTAAACGAGTACTTCTTGAAAAGTGGCGCGCTCTACCGGCGAAAAGTCTGTCCCCTAAATTGAGACCATTCGTTCAACATTACGTTCGGACTCCTGATATCTATACTTCGTGAATTTGGCTTTCGTTCGAAACACTCTACCACCGATCAAATTCTAAGAGTCACTGAATACTTCTCAGTGGCACTAAATTTCAAAAAGATCGGTGAAGCCATTTTCTTAGATGTTTCTAAAGCTTTTGACACAGTCTGGCATGAAGGGCTTATTTATAAGCTTCTTCATACAAATATGTCTAAACCGCTGGTGAGACTGATAAATTCTTTCCTTCTTGATAGAAAATTCAGAGCCAGAGTCCGTCAAACCCTCTCTACCGAGCGCTCGTTGGAGGCTGGTGTTCTCTAGGGCTCAGTTCTTTCTCCTCTTCTATATTTTCTTTTCACCAGAGATATACCCTGCAGGTACCTACAGGAAGCAGCAACAGTCATCGAGGAATGGTTCTCCCGATGGCTTCTTAAAGTCAATCCAGACAAGAGCTCTGGACTGTTTGTGACTCGCAGGCGTAAATCACCTTCTACCACCATCCAGATGTTTGGGGAGAACATCAACTGGGAAAGGAAGGTAAAATACTTAGGTGTGATTTTTGATTTCAGACTTTCATTCATCCCACATGTGGACTACGTAGTCTCTCAAGCCAAAGGATCAATGGCAGTTCTGTTCCCGCTAATTTGCCCAAAAAGCATATTAAGCATAAGGAACAAATGTCATCTCTACAAGTCGTGTGTCCGTTCGATAATGACCTATGCCACTCCGGCATGGGCTCATGTATCAAAAATTCGGCTGAAAAAGCTTCAAGTTGTCCAGAACAAAGCTATCAGGAGGGCATTTGGTGCTTCCTGGTACGTTCGAAACGACCAGCTCCACGCCGAGGCAGGAATTCCATCAATAAGGAAGTTTATTAAAAACCTTCTTATTAAATACCACGCAAGAGCCAAGGACCATCCAAATCCATTGATGAGAAAGGCAGTGGACTACAATGAGGATGATGAAACTCGACACAAGAGGCCGAAGACAGCTCTTTTGATGGAAGTCGACTGGGAACCGACTCCATAAAAACAAACAAGGAAATAAACATCAGCTAGGAGGCAAACGCTAAGTACCATTCACTTCTTAATATAGTTATGTTAGTTACTAGTGATGTAAGTTTCGCATTCTTTATGCATTTCTAATCTCTTTTAGAGTCCCAGCCTAGAGATATAGATTCCAGGTGTACTTACACTTAAGGAATGTATGTCCTCAATCCGGGCAGCAAGTACAAAGCCCTAAATTAAAAAAACTGGAGGCACCAAAGTAGCATATTGCTTTTTGTTGCCTTCAAAATAAGCCGATGCATCCCAATGATGTATCGCTTGTGATTCTCGGTGTGTAATGAGGCGTGCCTCGATCCGCCGGATGTCAGATAGGGCGGAGGTGAGTTTTTAGTGGGTAAAAATCCTACACTACCGGCCAAACGGCCAGTGTCTTTTGAAAATTCTCTCCCTCTCAAAAAAAAAAAAAAATTTTTGCTTTTGTTTTGTACCGGTGTGAACATCTATTTATATTTAAAACTAACTATATAATTATACTAACTTGTAACTAACTTATTCTTATATCTGCTGATCAGTAAAATTAGTTTTTATGTCCCCGGTAGCAATTCCCTCATCGTAGTCCAGTGCAGTTCTCAGCTCTGGACTACGATGAATTTGGATGGTCCTTAGTCTTTTGATAGTAGGAGGTGAGGAGATTCCTGACCTGACCTGACCTGACCTGACCTGAAGTTTCTTTATTTGAGTTTTTGATACTGTAATCCATGCCGGGATAGCATAGGTGAGTATCGGTCGGATGCACATCATATAGAGAAGGCATTTGTTCCTTATGCTTAATTTGCTTTTTCGGCAAAATAGAGAGAAGAGACCAGCCATTGCTCTTTTTGCTTTTGAAACTGCATAGTTCACGTGAGGGATGAGCGAGAGTCTGGAATCAAAAATTACACCTAGATAAGTTACCTTCTTTTGCCATTCGATGTTCTCCCCAAACATCTGAATGTGGCTTGAAGGTTTCTTGAATCTGCTACTCACGAAAAGTGCAGAGCTTTTTTCAGGGTTGAGTTTGATAAGCCACTTGAAAAACCATTCCTCTATGGCTGTTGCTGCTTCCTGAAGGTACCTGCTCAAGAGAACGGGACTTTTGGAGCGGGCAAGGATAGCCGTATCGCGCGCATACACGGCGTATTGGGAGCAAGCAATTTTGGGTAAATCTCTGGTGAAAAGAGAATAAAGAATTGGACAGAGAACTGAGCTCCGTGGAACACCGGTTTTCAATAAGCGCTCTGTGGAAAGAGTGTTTTGGATTTTCGCTTGAAATTAGCGATTTACCAGAAACGATTGAATTGTTCTCACTAGCGGGCGAGATAAGCCAGCACGAAGTAACCTATAAATAATTCCATCATGCCAGACAGTATCAAACGCCTTGGAGACATCAAGAAAGACTGCACTACCAAACTCTTTGAAGTTGAGGCCAGCTGAGAAATATTCAGTGACTAGAACAACTTGGTCTGTGGTTGAGTGATTGGGACAAAAACCAATTGCTCATCAGGCAATAGATGGAGGTCAGAAACATTTTGAGCCAGGCGGCTTCAGATTACCCTTCCTGAAATTTTTCCAATTGCGGATAAAAGTCTGATTGGTCGATAGTTCTGCGGAAGTTTGGGAGATTTTTCTGGCTTTTGGAAGAAAATGACGTTTATTCTACTTTTTCGAAAGGTTAAAGCACCATTGAACTACAATTTTTGGGAGTTCTGTTTGCAAATATGCCTCAGAGTCTTCTAGAGATTGTGCCTTGCGAATGTGCTTACATACTAACTGTATGAAGCTTTCGCTGTAACCTTGTTGGGGAGCTTTTCTGTCCAAATGCTCCTTTTGGGTTTTTTTGCCCTCCTTGATATGAACTTTTTTGCCGGACTCAGCTCTGGCTTTCCTAATCGTTTGAAAAATATACATTATAGGCGAATGCTAGGACATTGGAGAGAAAGATAAAAATGGCCCGTTTGTGAACAATTGTACAACAGCGAGGAGTAAAATTTAGAGAAGACAGTGTTTGCTTTTAGTCGATCATTACTAATATTATAATTATTGTTACCACGAGTAATACGACCCTTTTTTCCATATCGTTAGAATACGTCTCGACGATCATATCGTGCTAAAGATACTTCAGTTGGTGTTTGATCGGATACAATGGATAAGTATTCTTGGTATAAAGCCTCAGGTGTTGAAAACCGTTCTGTTTGAGCACCGTTTTTAATTGTAGGATCTTGTAATCCATCTAACAAGCAAGAAAGGGCATCACGTTCAGATATGCCGCACGTGGTCAATTACTTCATTTTTGCAAAATAATATTGCGTCATACTTTCATCAGTTGTTTTATTACGTTGAACTAGGCGTCGTAAAATAGATGCAAAATCATTGTGATCGGGAAAACCTCGAATAATCATTTCTTTACAAGTATTCCAGTGATGATTGTAGCTTGATAAATTTAAGTCACTTAATCATCTCATTGCTGATGCTATCGTTTTCAGATGCTTTCTTGACTCTTAAATCGACTTGCTCGGTCGACTTGGCGTGTGGCTATCTCTTTGGCTATAGAAACCGTACCTTAGAGATGCTCAATTGCATCATCAATGTATTCTCTAGAGTGAATAATGGGTTCTTGTCCGATGCTCGTCTCGACCTTCTCATCGAATCTTTCCCAATTAATAACAATTCGAGAGCCTGGGCCATCGTGGTCCTGTTCACGCCCTAGGTGCGGAAGCACCAAGTTGTGATCAGAGCTCAGGTTTGTGTTCAACCTAGCTTGGTGAACTACATTTTGAAGAATAGCTATATCCAGGACATCCGGTCTACCTATCGCCCTATAATGAGTAGGTTCGTCAGATTCCAATACAACTATGTCTCGTCTATCGGCAAATCGAAACAACGCTCGTCCTTTTGTGTTTTCAACCCTACTGTTCCAAGTGTTATGCTTGGCGTTCAGATCTCCAGCCACAATGACGGCAGCATTACTTTCTAAGATTTCTTCCAAATCTTGTTCCAGTAAAACTCGATTGGGGGCGTTGTAAGCTGCATACAATCTCAGCAGGTCAGCGTCCGCTGTGTGTATTGCAACTCCTACTGCCTTCAAGTTTACTAGTCCAGGATTTGGAATTGCCTGATGCTCGATACCCTTTTTAACATAGATAGCAACTCCACCACCAGCGGCGTCATTCCTGTCCATCCTATAAAGGAAGTAGTCACTTAGTCTGGGCTCGTCTGCAGGTCTCAGATGTGATTCGCTTATGAGTATAACATCCACTCGATGTTTCCTCACGAACACTTCCAATTCCTGTTTCTTAGCTTTCAGACCGTTTGCGTTCCAAATAACTGCTAGAATTTTTTTTGGCTTTCGATTATTCATAGGAATGTTCGAATGTCAAGCGCATCAGTTTAAAGTCCTTCCAGAATTTGTTATACAAATCTCTAGAAGGCTTCAATTGTTAAAAAAAAGCCTAATCAAATGAAACAATTACTAAACCAAAGACATATACTACAATTGGAAATTATTAACATAAAATTTGAAAAAAATGATCTTTGGCCCTCTTGTGCTCGACTTTAATTCTACAAAATAGCGTCGCCAGTCATCAGTGTTTTTTTTTGGCCCTGGTAAATTATTTAATAGTGCAGCAGATTGCTGCCACAATTTATTTGCCTCCTTGGTTTTTATGGGGTGGGGCTTCATGGTCAAGACTATTTTGTTTTTGAGCCGCGACACGAAATATTAATAAATGGGTCTGATCATTAGTGACTTTTAACTCACGTTTTCACAATAAAAAAATTTTAACAAGCATTAATCGACTATGTATAAATCTACTAAGTAAAATTATTTTTTTTTATTAAGATGTCGAACAAGGAAACGATCGCCAATGAACTATGTCGAACAAGGAAACGATCGCCAATGAACAAGGCCCTAGATTAAGATTCGTAAGTACAGACAGTACCCAATAAACCGAGGGTTTACACTTTGAGTTTATGTTCCTGCATAAATTAAAAATTGCCCAACAAAGCGACAGTACTGTTAGATCCGAGAGGTAGAGGAAGATAACAAAGAAGGTACTGGGAATTTCCAAGAGTGGCAGGCCAAATGTGCACCACATGTCGAAAATACCCTTAGTTTTCGAAGTCCGATTATTAAGACAGCAAAATGTAAGGTTATGTTATGACAGTTTTGACGTATATTTGGCAGAAGACAGTTACATTTGAACTACTCGCTAGCGATTGCGCTTTAGTGGAGTGGTTAAGTTCTGACTTACAGAATAGGAAATCTAGTTGGAGTGACTACGAATACGAAAGTTATAAAATTTTTGTCGTAGTCTCCGTGATTATGATAACCACTGCCTTAACCACGTTCTTACAGAATGATAGAATGAATAGGTTTTCACTAATGCGACTTAGAATAACCTTGAAGATCTTCTAGGTATATTAAGGTTTAGCTTAGATATCAACTCACTACAGTTGATTCTCTCATGGAGGAGTTTGTAGACGACTTCTATTGAATTAGTAAGTCGTCTACTAGCAAGGAAGTCAACAGAAAATTCAAGTGATAATGAAGTTTGACTGGTTCCTCGAGCCGGATATATGTTGTGACAACGATAGTTCAAAAATTTCACAAATCTCCTCTGAACATTTTCTAATTTCTTTATATAATACTTTATAAAAAGGTGACCACAGTATTGAACAATACTCTAGCTTGGATCTTACAAGTGCACAGGCACGACGTTTACTTGTTTTCCTTTATCAATATGTTCAGATAAAAACTGGGTTTTGGACAAAAGGTCTGTAGCTATAGATCTACTCGTCATAAAACCGTGTTGCTGTTCAGATGTTCAACACAGAATTGTGTAATAAACGTTTTTTTTTGTTTAAACCAATGGTTCTAAAAGTTTAAATAGCATTGATGTTTTCAAACTTTCCAATATTTCTGATGACAAATCTCAACACTTGTAATGCAGATCTGTGATATATTTTATGATCGAGAAGAGTCAACTTTGTGTCAAATATAACAACCAGGTCCCTGCAAACCGACTTGCGATTAATTCCAAAGTCTTTAATTTTGTAATTGAAATGAATTGGACTTTTTTTCTTGGTATAGGAAACAATACAACATTTATTGTTATTCAACAAATATTGACTCAAGTCCATTATCTAAACCCTAATGGATAACTTTATTAACATCTGCTTGGATCAGAGCACAATTGCTTGTATCCCAAACAACATTAGATTTTACTGTCATCAGCAAATAATTTGCAACTAGAATTAGAAAGTACTTTAGGTAAGTCGTTAATGTATAAATTAAACATAAGTGGGCCTAAATTGGATCATTGTTTTACTCTTGACGTTTTGAACAATATCCATTAAGAGACACATACAACTCCCTGTTGGTAAAATATAACTTTATTAGCATAGCTAATAAGTCAGTGAATCCAAATCCTAGCAGGTTGTCTAACAAAACATTGTAAGACACGGTCGAAAGCTTTTGACATGTCTATCTACACGACGTTTACTTGTTTTCCTTTATCAATATGTTCAGATAAAAACTGGGTTTTGGGCAAAAGGTCTGTAGCTATAGATCTACTACCGTGTTGCTGTTCAGATGTTACTCTTCCCAAGCAACACAGAATTCTATAATAAACGTTTTTTTTTTCGTTTGAACCAATGGTTTGAAAACAATATATCACAACGTTTATTCTACGCTAAAATGTCCGCGCAATAGACGTCTAATTTCGGTTAACCAAATACATATCACAAATGTCTTCAAGAAACGTTTATTAAACGTATATAAAATTGGTTTAATAAATGGATAAAAAAAACGTTTAATTTCTGTAGGCGATGTACGGCTAATTTAAAAAAAAACTGATACAATTCTTGCTTTTAGCTCTTTGTTCGTGTGCGGAGCCATTTAAAGATTATTATTTTTGCGCGGTTATTTGTTTCTAATCGACAATTCTGACAAGTTTTTTAATTTGACAGTGACGGCGACTGGTGCCCTAGAATACACTGCTCAAATATTTAAAAAACGTGCTTTAAGAGTCGTATCAGTTTTTTTTTGAAATTAGCCGTACGTTGCATTTCGGTTGAAAGATAACGTTTAAATCTCTTACTTATAAAGTGTTGTTTCAACGTATTCTCTCTACGAATACTACACGTATTTCCATTACATCTTTATATATTAGAATAAAGCACTCAATAATTAAAAATAAAAATTTATTGTTTTTTATACATGTTATATGTATATCGACTCTTGGCCAATTTGAGCCAATCTGGAATCGCACGCACTATTTCCTAGTCCGTCACATCCGCTATTATTCCTTCCCGACCGGAAAATGCCAACTTTACAGCTTCTGTGGAAGAAAAAATATATTGGTAGATGCTATATGATATATATATATATATATATATATATGATAAAGGGAGAATACAACCCACAATCCAATATAACAGTTTATTAAGACAAGGTTCACTTCTACATTGACAACCGCTCTGCGCTAAGCCTAAACATAGACTGCCTCCTTTCTCCCCTAGCTTGACCTTCCTCCGAGCTCCACATTCTGTACTTCCCCGAGATTCCTGATACTGCGAGGCTACACTATCGATCCTGACGTAACCTTCATGCTGCAGCTGCTAACACGGCCATCCTGACTTGCTGGCGTCCTCGACAGCCTCAACGAGGAAGAACTCTGAAACATTTTCCAACACCAACGAGAGTGGTATTGTAGAGCGAAGAAGGAGAAACAGCTGGTTCTGACACATCTTATACAGACACCAGATCAAAAAAAAAACGTAAGAATGTCAAGTGCACGCAATATTAAATAAAGGGAACATTTCAAAAAGGTCTTTAAAATTGAGATATAAGAATGTGTAGGAGCGTCAAAGTAAGTGTAATTAACTAACTATCCTAACTAACAGGAAGATGATGAACAGTCGATTCTGACATACAGACATGACTGCGCCAGCAATTCTGATCTACAGACATGCAAAACACAAAACAGTAGGATGTTTCACAGTCGATTCTGACATACAGACATGACTGCGCCAGCAATTCTGAATTACAGACATGCAAAACACTTATTACAGACATGGCATAAGACTGCCAATTCTGACGTCAAACCAAGGGAACACCCTCTGTAATTCTGACTTACAGACATTACAACATATAAACACGGCAATTACAAGTAGCAATGTGTTCGGCTATTCTGACAAGTAAAATTTGACCAAATCGTCGGCATGAAGAAGAATGACTAGTCCTCGTCAGACGACGAATAGCATGAGAACCAAGGCTTAATGTGCTCAACTGCATAGACACCAGTGTAGTGGCGGGCTTTAGACATGGTTTTAAGTTGTTGAACTTCGTAGCGGTCATAAGGGAGACACTTTGTAATTTTAAAAGGGCCTTTCCATTTAGGCAAGAGTTTTTTACTGTCTCCTTTAGTAATAATACTGGAGATTTTGACAACAACTAAATCATTAACGTTGTAACAAGGTGGACGTGCGCGTTTTCTATCAAACCTTTTTTTTGTAGTAATTTGACTTGCCTTGACATGTGCTGCTGCTTCGGTACGGAGTTTTTTAACATCAAGTAAAGAAGTCAATTCTGGCAACACAATACCGTCACCCGTATACGCACGATATCCTGTTAACAGTTCTTGGGGAGTAGCATTAATTGCCTTATTAAGTGTATTGTTGAGACTCAATTGGATTTGATTAATGTGGGAAATCCAATCAGACGGAGAATCAGCAGAAGAAGTAGCGAGACTATCTGTTATGGTTTTATTATAGCGTTCAATTTGACCGTTGCCGCGAGGCACTCTAACGGTGTTGGTAAAGTGATGGCATCGCAGATTATGCGAGTGGGAAACCCAAATATGCCAAAAATTTCTTTAAGCGCTGTAAGAGCTTGGTGAGTATTAGTGCTCTGAACCGGACGTATCAGTATAAATTTTGTGAAGGCGTCAATAACTAGAAAAAGATAAGTTTTGTTCTGTGAATTGCGAGGGAAAGGCCCCAGATGATCAATGTGGATCGTATGGAAAGGAATTGCAATTTTGTTGATGGGATGAAGGTAGCCTGGTTGTTTTCCTGCTTTCAATTTATGGTAAGTACAAGGAATGCAGGAATTTATGTATTTTTGAATAAAGCGACGCATTTTAGGAAACCAAAAAGAAAATGCAATAGAGGCATAGGTTTTATCAAAAGCAAAATGGCCATTATTATCATGAAACTTCTGTAAAATTTGCCAACGACAATTTTTGGGAAGAACCAAGCGCTGTCCTTCATCTGTAAGACGGTACAGTTTACCATTTTTCACAGCGTAATTGAGAAAAATGTCTTTATTATTATGTTGGTCGCCGGAGAGTAAAATTGTCATAGTTTCTGTCACAAATTTATCCTGCGTTTGCACAGAGATAACCCAGTCTTCATGACTAATCATGTGAACATTCAACTTAGAAGGTACTGCATTGCGGCTAAGAGTGTCAACAAAACTAATTTGTGAGCCAGGTTTATGGATTACAGTAAAGTTATATTCTTGGAGGTCCACTATCCAGCGAGCGACACGTGGACTAATATCTTTCTTTTCAAAAGCTCCCTTTAAGGAGTTACAATCAGTTACAAGTTTGAAGGGAATACCCAAGAGATAATGTCTAAACCGTTTAAAGGCTTTGACCACCGCTAAGGCCTCCAACTCAAAGGAATGATAACGTGATTCGGCCGGTGTGGTTTGAGTACTATAAAAGGCTATTGGTTTTTCCTTCTTATCAACAAGTTGAATAAGAACAGCGGCAAATCCAAGCGATGAGGCATATGTATAAAGTATAGTTTCATTTTTGGGGTTAAATAATGTGAGAATTGGTTTAGAAGTAAGAATTTCTTTGAGATTGGTTATAATTTTATCATGGTCATTTGTCCATGTCCATTCAGAACCAATTTTAAGGAGTTAAGTAAGTAATTTTGTCTTAAGAGCAAAGTTGGGGATAAATTTGCGAAAATAGGACGCAAGTCCTAAGAATTGACGCAATTGGCTTAAATTTGTAGGCGTAGGAAAGTTTTGAACTGCCGCTATTTTTTGTGAAGTAGGTTGAATCCCCTGATGAGAAATTTCATAGCCGAGAAAAGTTAAGCTAGTTAAAAAGAACGAACATTTGCTTAAACGCATTTTAAGACCATTTTTATTTAGAAGAGAAAAAAGAATTTGCAACGTAGTGAAACCAGTTTCAATTGTTTTGGAAGGAATTAGAATATCATCCATATAGACAACGATTTGATGAGATGAGATTAAAGGTTGCAAAATTTCATTTATGTATTTTTGAAAAACAGCTACAGCATTGCGCAGGCCAAAAGGCATGCGAAGAAACTCATAATGACCTTCCGGTGTGGAAAATGCAGTTTTGGCAATGGAATGGTCATTCATGCGAAACTGGTAATAACCTGAAGCCAGATCTATTTTACTGAAGTACACAAAGCCTTCAAGACGGTCAATCAAGTCTTCAATTAAGGGTAATGGAAATATCTGTGGAACTGTGATCTTGTTCAATGCACGATAATCGATTACCATACGATAGTTATTGGTATCTGCCTTTTTTACCAAAAAGGCGGGGCTGCTGTATGGAGAAGTAGATGGTCTAATTATATTGGCCGTCAATAATTTATGAACTGTATTCTGTAAAATTTCGCGCTCTTTTAACGCTAAGCGATGTGGCTTTCGAGACACTGGAACTTCAGTCGTCAACGTAATTGTCATGACTCCATTACACTTGCCAACATCAGTCAGTTCATCATTCGCAAAACAATGAGAAAACTCAGTACATAATTTTTGTAAACGATCACGAGCCGAAGCTATTACTTCACCAGTAAATACAGTGGTATTCAATTGATAAACTGCAGTAGAAAAAACTATGCCGTTTGGACCTTTCGCATAATAAACATCACTTTGATCGGAGAAATTACGTCCGATAATTACTTCGGCAGTATCTATGCATTTATCAACAACGAAAAAATCAAGACATTTTACCACTTTGTCAATTTTAACGGTCACATTAGTTTGGAGCGATGTTTGCGTTGTGTGGTTACCAAGGTGTAACAAGGTAACAGGCGCTATATGATTGAGAACCAAATTTAAAGATTGGGCCAAGTTCATAGAAAGTAAAGAACATTCGCTACCTAAGTCGACATAACAATTGGTATTTATTTTATTAAGTTTTATTGGTTTAAGAAACGGAGTTTTATTTATGGTTTCGACAGAAAGTACTTTTCTGTGTTTAGTTGCCTTATCTGGGTACTCGATTGCAAGTTGTTTAGACTGCGCTGAGGGGGGACGTCTAATATTACCAGAAGAATGTTGGGAATGCGGAGAGTTTTTAGAATTGTAAGGACAATGTCGACGCATGTGCCCTTGACGCTTGCAGTGATAACATTTTATACCAGGTGAATTACTTTCAGGGGAACGTGGCTTTTTCGTAATATCAGTATTAGTAAAGTTTTCTTTATTAAAATCAAATGTTTGGAGATAAGACGCGAGCTGGCCAGCTGTGTTTATATTCGACATTTTTACTGCAAATTTTATTTGAGGGTCATTGATACCACCGACAATTAAATTTAAGACGTCTGTGGTAGAAAAATTTAAATTCAAATTAGAAATTAAAGCCATTTTTTTAAATGTGTATGTATAATAATTTTCCGCTTTGTCTGCCGTAAAAGACAGCATTTCGTTTAGCAAAACATGAATATCACGAGTACTGGGAAATGTATCTTTGAGGAGCTTTTGCCACTCAATCCATGTGTAAACAACCGTTGATAAGCCACTATACCAAATATTTGCGGCGCCACGGAGATGACGTAATGCATGAATCGTGGTCTCCTGGTCATTCCAAAAATAAATTTCGGACAACTGATTTATTTTATTCAACCATCGATCAATTTGGTCGACCGATGGATCAAAGGATGGTATATCACCGCTACATAAAAGAGTACTTACAGGTTGTTTGGATACCCTTACTCGTCGAAGATCCGAAAATGATTCCTGCAACGAATTATCGGAAATTCGAACCTCCAACCCAGATGCATTCGCCGAGAAACTCGATGGATTACGCCCCAATCCATGGTGAGTTCCGGCAGGAAGAGAAGAGTGGGCGTGAGGGGACGCAATTAGAGGAGGTGTGTAACTTCGTTGTGACATAACGACAAGCACATGAAACACAACAGGTTAATTAGTAAAAAAAAAACCAAGAACAAAAAAAATTGCGTTAAATTAAATCCCAGTTCTGATGATAAAGGGAGAATACAACCCACAATCCAATATAACAGTTTATTAAGACAAGGTTCACTTCTACATTGACAACCGCTCTGCGCTAAGCCTAAACATAGACTGCCTCCTTTCTCCCCTAGCTTGACCTTCCTCCGAGCTCCACATTCTGTACTTCCCCGAGATTCCTGATACTGCGAAGCTACACTATCGATCCTGACGTAACCTTCATGCTGCAGCTGCTAACATATATATATGTATATATATATATAGACGTATAAACGTTCATTATGAAGCCAAAAACAGCATACTTTGCATCTGGCGCTTAGCCCACCGGCCGGTTTCTAAGCCCGGAAACGGGCTTGAGAAAAATTCCATGTATAACATCAAATTTCTCAATAAGGGTTTTTTATTTTTCAACCAAATTTTATCTCATACTTAGATGGGTATTGAAGACGTTCATTACGCTTTACGTCATCATTTTATCATAAAGGGTTTGTTTGTTATCAACAATAATCCAAATGGATGCAGGGCTTCTCAATGGCTTGAAACATATCAAGATAAACGGTTGTAGTTCAACCATTTTTCGTTAGTGGCCGCTGTTGACGCTGGCGTTTATAATAAAATATATATTACGCATTTTACGCTCCAAGATGGATTATTCTGGAATAATTTCCTCAGTCTTGTGCACCATATTGCAACAGTGTTTTATTTAGTTTTTGTTATCTTAATGACGGAATTCCTTTGTCATTCACCTCCAACTTGATGCAAGGTCGTTTTATGTAACTCGTAGACAGTTTTAATTCATTAAATCAAATTTTTACATTTGACTGCAAACGCTTTATAATATTGAGCAAATACAAACATAATAGGTTCTTTTTGTCAGTTTGCAGTGATATTCCAAAGTTTTAGTTTTAATTCATCTCATAATATTGATACAAAATTTATTTAAAATGCTTTTTAATAGTACAATAATTATCACAGCGGCAGCGTGTCGCTAAAAAAAAGTAACTAATTAACATATTTAATTCGTTATATTTAAAAATTTGCCATAAGCACACTGTAAGTAAGCAGATTGCTGAGTAAACACATAAAAGATGTGGTAAACAATAAAAAATCATACGGTGTGGTTTATTTTGACTTACTTGAAAAATTTTAAGAATGAAATTTTGAAAAAACACCAAATATTTTGCAAAAAAAAAGCTACGTGAAATTATGTCACATATGTATCATCGAAGTGATTGGTAATTTAGCAAAAAATTCTAAACAAAAATAACCCATTCACAAAAACAAATTTTTGGGTTTTTTTATTATTGGGATACATAAAATCAACAATATTTTTAAAAGTGCAACAAGAACACCACAACGTTCTAAATAATACAAAAATTAAAATCGGTAATGATAAGCAAAGTGAAAAATTTAAAATGTTATTAAATAATAAATAAAGTTTGTATGTTTTATAAGAAAAGATTCTGTCCAATGAATACTTAATAAATTGAAAACTTTTACTCGTGATCACTGTGCGCCTTTAGGTCACGTTCTATCTTGTATTTTGCTTCTAAAAGCGACCCAAAAAATAAGCGGATAATATAAAAAAACTTATGCTAGTAATTTTATATTGAATTATTAGTAGTAACAGAAGATGAAAGGTATTTGAATATTTTTCCTTTTCTGTTAATCTTTCATGTTTATAACTAATTTAAGAATTAAACAATTACTAGAATTTTTATTTCAATTTCAAATTACATGGTTAGCAAAAGCATAAGAATATTACAAAACTTTCAGAATTGTTTGTTTCTGCCGCTTATGGTTTATTCAAGAAATATTTACAGAATACTCACATTTTTTCGTGTCTATAAAAAATGAGTGAATATTTTTTTGTTTTAGATTATGGAGGAATCATACAAGCTCACGTTAGGAAATCCAACACAATTGTTAGCATAAAATCAATTTTACAAATACTGGTAGTTGAGTTTTGAGTTCAAATGATTCATTAATAACTTTTTATTTCGCAATAATTGCAACATTTTCTTGAATAAATTACTAGCGAAAGAAACAACTTTGCTTTTAATTATACGAAAAGTCCTTTATGTTTAGTAAACGCCTTTTAATTTGTTTTCAAAAAGATTCTAGTTTCTGCATACTTCATCTGGTGAAGAATAACATCACAAACATTATACCCACAAATTTACCCGCAAAAACAAAATACCTTACGCATAGTCTCTAGCTAGATGACCTCACAGCGATAGATAAGCTTGTTTGGCGTAATTATTATTCGTAAACAATCGAGAATCATTCAACGGTGTTTTTCGTTGAAGATAAGAAATACATAGTATGAGGTTTATTTATCTATGGTGGTAAATAGACTAAATAGTAGTCCTTTAATCGTGTGGACTCTAAACCAAAACTAATGTATCGTAATTATTTGCCTATCAATTCCAGAGAACATAATTTTTTAATGAAAAAAGAAAGTACTACTTTTTTCAGTTCAAGTTTGGTTATTAATTTGGTATTATCCACATGATTAGAGAGTAACCGAAGGAATGCGATGATAACATAATTCTCGTAATGATGCAAGCAATTGTCGCTAAAGATGGTGAATGGGTCTTAAATTAAAAATATTATTATTTTAATCCATAACAACATATAATACATGAATAAAAGTTTTTATAAAAGAATTAAAAGTTTCTTCTTGCTGAAGAATTCGATATTATTGTGCTACTAAAATCAATACATTATTAAAAACCTTATATAACATTGTCAATACATCATCATTATCATCAAAAATCTATGTGTTTGCACAAAACAATTATCTAAAAATAAACATTTACGGCAAACAGCTGATGCTATATTGTAAAACAGCTCAAACCACGTTTATTGTAAATGCTGTATGGGGATAGCTGTAACAGCATCGAGTTAATAAATAAATCAAAGTCAATTAATTATTAACACAAAACTAAGATACATATTGTTATCGAAGAGATCCATTAGTCTTGTTTATTTATATAAGCTTGGAATGTTGATAAGCGCACGGACACAGATGCACGGACGAGCAAGACGGTGGAGCTGACATGTAGTAGCAACAGCGCGAGGTCGAATGAAAATCTTACTTATTTTATGTTATAATCACTTATTATTATATGTATTATTAAAAATATACCCCTAACAATATTACTTAAGTACATTAAATGTTGAATTTGAAAAAAATTAGCGCTAAAAATTAAATTGTTATATAGCTGCCGTCAGAATCGAACTATGTTTTATCAAATGTTAAGCGAGCGTGCTGTTCGCTACGCTATGATGCTAGACCACAGATTAGTTATACCAGATTGCTCACTTGCCTCGAAATCTTTGATCTTTTGCGCATCGTTTCTATGACCTTGGCGTCTCTCGTCCCTTTAAACTGGTTAATAGCAGTGTTGCCGCGCGCAGTTTTTTGTCAGAATTACTACAGAAAATGCGCTGTTGCCAAAAAGTGTCGTCCTAGAGCTGCTTGACACATCATAGGTTTTCTGAAGAAAACTTGTGTAATAAACATTAATTCTACTAATTAAGCATAATTAGGAGGTAATCGTTTGGTTTTTAAGAAATATCCTACTTTATTCACATAATTACAAATGCATTAAAATAGATTTTTTCGTTTTTTGTCTAGAGGTTTCCAAATAGTCACGTTTTAAAATGGTACATTGACGTGCCTTTTCGCTTTTTTATATTTTCAACAGCAAGAAAGATATTAAGGGTGGGCCGTTTTATAATTGGTAGATAAAACCACGAGGCAAATAAAACTGGATCGGACAGACATCGGACCAAATCGTGAATTTAGACACTGCATACAATCATCTCGAAGCGTTCCGAGTGTATCTTTGCTTACAGTGAAATAAACTTCTACTGGGCATGCGTCAGCTGGACCTTTAACCTGGTTAATATTTTATCTCTCTCTTTTTTAAGCTTTCTTTTCTAAGTGAGCGATCTGGTATAATTCATCTGTGGCTAGACTTTAGAAAATGCGCTTTTATATATTGATATATAGTAAAGATGCATCTAAAAGTGTAATATTTTGCAATAGACTGACCTGAAATGTCTCATTAAAAACAAAACAGTCTCCAGTCAGGCTTTCATGGTACATAATATTTTTACAAAACATTTTAGAAAGTATTTTGTATATTACTAGTTATTGACAATAAAAGTGATAACATTGATCATATTGGATCATATACATTCGAAATATTTTATAATTATAATTCTTTTAAACTTTAAAAGAATTGAAATTATAAAATAATAGTTTCCGTGTATCTGACTGATGGAAGAACTGACTATAATCAGTACTTTCATGAAAATTTTTAAATTATAGGCTCTTATAATTGTGAACATTTATAGTAGCCAAGAAAAATTAAAATTTATTCTATTTATTTATATTTCTGATTAACTATTTTTGCAACTACAAAACTGCGCAGTTGAAGACATTATTGAGTAAGCAGATAACTTGTAAGAAACTCCTTTGAAACTCGTATTTAACTCAATTGTTAATTGTTTAATAAATATGAAAAACAAAACTTCATAATAACAGGCGAATTATTGCCATTGGTGTTATTAATATTACATAGTGTTGTTATTTAGGTTTGGTTAAAAGCTTATTTAATAAAAAAGTATTATAGACACACAAATAATACCTAAGTAAAAAATTTTTCTAAATTGTAGCTTTCTAAAACATGTAGCTATAAAAAACTGTTGCATTCTAATAAATTTATATTTTTAAAAAATCTACATGTTTAAAAAAATAGGTGGAAAACTAATTATTATTTGAGAGTTCTATTTTTTTATAGACGATTATGTTGTGGAATGCAGTAATTGCAAACGTGTGGAAAGAAATGTTATAGCTTACTGATATGAATATTATGGCTTGAATCTTGTTACAGCATGTAATTAACAAATAAAGACGTATTCATTAAGTCTCTATCAGAATAGTATTCAGTTAATGTAGGTATATTTAATTTTATTGCCCCAAATTCAATTGAAAAAGAAAAGATTGCTTTCAGGCTCTAAGGGCCATTATCTAAAATAATGGCAATTATTTACTAATATGTGAAAGATTTACGGTAGATGCCGCAATATAAAGAACATGAACAATTAGTCTAGACGAGGAGTTTAAAATGGTGTTAAATCGACATACTAATGCTAAAAATATGTGTTATGGCTCATTCGATAGGGAATCACGTGTAGAACATTGTCCATGAAAATTGAATTAGCACATTAAAAATTTCAAAAGTTATAAACAATTAAAGATGTTGAAAAAGTAGTGCTTGGTTTTTCGCTTGTAATTCGTAAACAAATAATTTTTTTGGAATTTGGAAAAAAGATCCTGAAAGAGGAAGAAATTTCCTATAAATAACTTTCGATCACCGAAACTGTACCTCTATTATTAATAATTTTAATTAACGTTGAAAATTGCCGTCCGCGCGCCATTCTTAGGTTGCGCGCATGCTATAGAAAGTCAGTAAGTTATAATAAAAAAATTTTTTCGGCTACTTAGAGTACATTAAAAAATCTAAATAAATTATGATATCATCTAAACACTTCAAAGAACTAATTCCCGTTAGAATTTTTTATTAAATTAAATTTTCCAATAAACTAGACAATTGTTAATTAACAACATTTTACGGGATTTTTCTGAGCATTAAGAATTAAATAAAAGTTGCAATAATTGTTCTAAAATTATTTCCTTTGGTGGAGTCCTTGCAATTGACACAATAAAAACGAATACGTAATTAAAGTTTGAAAAAGTTTAATAGTTTGTTTATAATAATTTTTTCAAATTAACAAATTACGGCGATTTTTCTTTATTTGTGAATTTAAAAAAATTATTATAAACAAACTATTAAACTTTTTCAAACTTTAATTACGTATTCGTTTTTATTGTGTCAATTGCAAGGACTCCACGAAAGGAAATAATTTTAGAACAATTATTGCAACTTTTATTTAATTCTTAATGCTCAGAGAAATCCCGTAAAATGTTGTTAATTAACAATTGTCTAGTTTATTGGAAAATTTAATTTAATAAAAAATTCTAACGGGAATTAGTTCTTTGAAGTGTTTAGATGATATCATAATTTATTTAGATTTTTTAATGTACTCTAAGTACCTGCAAAAAATTTTTTATTATAACTTACTGACTTTCTATAGCATGCGCGCAACCTAAGAATGGCGCGCGGACGGCAATTTTCAACGTTAATTAAAATTATTAATAATAGAGGTACAGTTTCGGTGATCGAAAGTTATTTATAGGAAATTTCTTCCTCTTTCAGGATCTTTTTTCCAAATTCCAAAAAAATTATTTGTTCACGAATTACAAGCGAAAAACCAAGCACTACTTTTTCAACATCTTTAATTGTTTATAACTTTTGAAATTTTTAATGTGCTAATTTAATTTTCATGGACAATTTTCTAGACGTGATTCCCTATCGAATGAGCCATAACACATATTTTTAGCATTAGTATGTCGATTTAACACCATTTTAAACTCCTCGTCTAGACTAAATAAAATAATTTTGATATTGAATAATATACCTATGTTCAGGCGTGATCAAAATTAAAACAGAATTCTGTTATTTAATTTTGTAGCGAAACATTCGATACCAAATCTGCACTTGTAATTGAATATATCGTAGCTGTAGACACAATGTCTGCCATTCTTGCTTTGTTTGATCTTCATCCCACGCAGCGCATGAGAAATTTTGCTGTGTTTTCTTCAACCAAGCTCAAAACATCTAGAAACTATGTGCTTATCACTCTTTCAAGCGGCAACCTTGCAATGGCTTTAAAACATGCGTAAGTTATCGACTTTAAACACACAATGGGCTTGAGAGAATTTGCGAAATGATTGGGCTTCTGTAACGCGATGAGATATCAGTTGCGTGTTTAAGATTATATATGGATTGGATCGCGGATCCACTGCTGGGGGGCCCTTTGCCTGAGCTATTTCAACGGCGGGAATCATCCGTACTATACGTATATATATATATATATATACGTATAGTACACAGTATAGTATATATATATACTATACGTATATATATATATATATATACGTATAGTACGGATGATTCCCGCCGTTGATATAGCTCAGGCAAAGGGCCCCCCAGCAGTGGATCCGCGATCCAATCCATATATAATCTTAAACACGCAACTGATATCTCATCGCGTTACAGAAGCCCAATCATTTCGCACATTGTCTCAAGCCCATTGTGTGTTTAAAGTCGATAACTTACGCATGTTTTAAAGCCATTGCAAGGTTGCCGCTTGAAAGAGTGATAACCACATAGTTTCTAGATATTTTGAGCTTGGTTGAAGAAAACACAGCAAAATTTCTCATGCGCTGCGTGGGATGAAGATCAAACAAAGCAAGAATGGCAGACATTGTGTCTACAGCTACGATATATTCAATTACAAGTGCAGATTTGATATCGAATGTTTTGCTACAAAATTAAATAACAGAATTCTGTTTTAATTTTGATCACGCCTAAATATAGGTATATTATTCAATATCAAAATTATTTTATTGTTCATGTTCTTTATATTGCGGCATCTACCGTAAATCTTTCATCTATTAGTAAACGATTGCCATTATTTTAGATAATGGCCATTGGAGCCTGAAAGCAATCTTTTCTTTTTCAATTGAATTTGGGGCAATAAAATTAAATATACCTACATTAACTGAATACTATTCTGATAGAGACTTAATGAAATACGTCTTTATTTGTTAATTACATGCTGTAACAAGATTCAAGCCATAATATTCATATCAGTAAGCTATAACATTTCTTTCCACACGTTTGCAATTACTGCATTCCACAACATAATCGTCTATAAAAAAATAGAACTCTCAAGGAATAATTAGTTTTCCACCTATTTTTTTAAACATGTAGATTTTTTAAAAATATAAATTTATTAGAATGCAACAGTTTTTTATAGCTACATGTTTTAGAAGTTTATATATATATGTTTACATGTCTTAAAGTAACAATCATTGCTACAGTTTCATTCATCGCTGATAATTATCTCAGAGTGTCAAACTTTAATTTAAGAAAATTTGTTAAACATTTCCAATTACTAATACTCAAAACTAACGTCTATTAGATTTTCATTTTGTTTTAACTTTGTTGTGTCAGCGATTATTATTTTTTTTTTTGCAAATGTAATTCTAAGTAGTTTAATTTTAATTTAAAGATTCAATTCTTTTAATTTCCCAATTTTATTTATCACTAATTTCTTATTGCTTGTTTGTAATTATGAATTCAAATCAAAACCGATCGTAAAACAAATAAATTACTTATCATGAATTAAAATAGGTTCTACTGTATTCAATATTATTATTATTTCTTTAATTTAAAACTCAGATAAACTGCATTTACTCTAAACCCAAAACGGTCAAGACTACCTGCTTGACTGCGACAATATATAACAACATGTGGTCAACACGTGGGGCAGCTCCAGATTCTTTTTATTTATCTTTTTGTTTAGTTTCACCCCTTCACAATAAACTAATAAATTTATGTGTGACAAATGATGATATAAAATGCCTTAAAATTTAAATGACTATTTTCAGAAATTTAGGTGTAAATGATAAGTATTAGTGAGAGAAAGTACCAATTTTTATTTGATGAATTAGAATATTTAATGTTGGTTTTTGTAATTTAATTGTACTTAAAGTTAGTTTCACAAAATTACTTAGTACACAGTATAGTATATATATATACTATACGTATATATATATATATATATACGTATAGTACGGATGATTCCCGCCGTTGATATAGCTCAGGCAAAGGGCCCCCCAGCAGTGGATCCGCGATCCAATCCATATATAATCTTAAACACGCAACTGATATCTCATCGCGTTACAGAAGCCCAATCATTTCGCACATTGTCTCAAGCCCATTGTGTGTTTAAAGTCGATAACTTACGCATGTTTTAAAGCCATTGCAAGGTTGCCGCTTGAAAGAGTGATAACCACATAGTTTCTAGATATTTTGAGCTTGGTTGAAGAAAACACAGCAAAATTTCTCATGCGCTGCGTGGGATGAAGATCAAACAAAGCAAGAATGGCAGACATTGTGTCTACAGCTACGATATATTCAATTACAAGTGCAGATTTGATATCGAATGTTTTGCTACAAAATTAAATAACAGAATTCTGTTTTAATTTTGATCACGCCTAAATATAGGTATATTATTCAATATCAAAATTATTTTATTGTTCATGTTCTTTATATTGCGGCATCTACCGTAAATCTTTCATCTATTAGTAAACGATTGCCATTATTTTAGATAATGGCCATTGGAGCCTGAAAGCAATCTTTTCTTTTTCAATTGAATTTGGGGCAATAAAATTAAATATACCTACATTAACTGAATACTATTCTGATAGAGACTTAATGAAATACGTCTTTATTTGTTAATTACATGCTGTAACAAGATTCAAGCCATAATATTCATATCAGTAAGCTATAACATTTCTTTCCACACGTTTGCAATTACTGCATTCCACAACATAATCGTCTATAAAAAAATAGAACTCTCAAGGAATAATTAGTTTTCCACCTATTTTTTTAAACATGTAGATTTTTTAAAAATATAAATTTATTAGAATGCAACAGTTTTTTATAGCTACATGTTTTAGAAAGCTACAATTTAGAAAAATTTTTTACTTAGGTATTTTTTGTGTGTCTATAATACTTTTTTATTAAATAAGCTTTTAACCAAACCTAAATAACAACACTATGTAATAGTAATAACACCAATGGCAATAATTCGCCTGTTATTATGAAGTTTTGTTTTTCATATTTATTAAACAATTAATAATTGGGTTAAATACGAGTTTCAAAGGAGTTTCTTACAAATTATCTGCTTACTCAATAATATGTCTTCAACTGCGCAGTTTTGTAGTTGCAAAAATAGTTAATCAGAAATATAAATAAATAGAATAAATTTTAATTTTTCTTGGCTACTATAAATGTTCACAAATATAAGAGCCTATAATTTAAAAATTTTCATGAAAGTACTGATTATAGTCAGTTCTTCCATCAGTCAGATACACGGAAATTATTATTTTATAATTTCAATTCTTTTAAAGTTTAAAAGAATTAGAATTATAAAATATTTCGAATGTATATGTGTAAGACTCTTTTTATTCTAATCTTACGTTTTGCCAAATTTTAACAATTAACTTGAATTAAATAACAGTTAACTCTTTCTCCATAATAAATTTGTCAGGATGTCTATGTTCTATGATTATTAGCCTTAATTATTAACTCAAAAACAGTGTACAGAATAGCAACAACCAGCTACATTATCATCAACAATCTACTTCAACTCACCCCTCTATATTCATTGTTAGAGAAACGCTTGAGCAGTCAGACGGATCGATTGGGCGACACATGAAACATATTTACACATAATGTACCTGTCAATAATACCTGTAAAGTAACTCACCGGGGGCTTTTCTCCCCTTCGCAGGATTCTCTTCACCCCTTTTCTTTAACATCGTGTTCTCAATGATGTCTTCATTGTTTCGGTACCTCATTATTCCTCCGAATTCAGGGAGACAGCACTGAATTCACATTATTCCTCCAAATTCAGGGAGACAGCACTGAATTTACATTAATCCACCGAATTCAGGGAGACAGCACTGAATTCACATTATTCCACCAAATTCAGGGAGACAGCACTGAATTTACATTAATCCACCGAATTCAGGGAGACAGCACTGAATTCACATTATTCCACCAAATTCAGGGAGACAGCACTGAATTTACATTAATCCACCGAATTCAGGGAGACAGCACTGAATTCACATAATTCCTCCAAATTCAGGGAGACAGCACTGAATTTACATTAATCCACCGAATTCAGGGAGACAGCACTGAATTCATATTATTCCTCCAAATTCAGGGAGACAGCACTGAATTTACTTTAATCCACCGAATTCAGGGAGACAGCACTGAATTCATATTATTCCTCCAAATTCAGGGAGACAGCACTGAATTCACATTTATACCACAAAACAACATATGATCAAAAGATCAACACGTTAACTATCTTTCTCTTTCAATAAACAATTAACAGTTTAAATACTCATAATACTGCCCGTCCGACCGCTGTCACCGTTCTTTTATCAACATTCTCCGCTGACTGACTGGACTCCACCCTTCCAGGGATGCTAAGCCAATGTTCCCCCTCTTTTACTTAAGATGCCATATGGCTCTCATCAAGATGATTTAATTATACAAGCGATTTAGCGCCTTATTGGCTTATTTTTACTTTAGAAAATAACTATAAATTATTATAAAATCAAAAACTCTCACATTCGGCCATCCTGACTTCAATCTTGTCCCCAAGATTTTCTACTTATTATTTTAATGATGATTTTACGCTTTATTCTCAAGCTTTAATCTAAAAGTTATCAATAATTATTTTACTTTAACCTAATTGTATTCACATTAGCTTAATCCTTAAAAATGTGTTTAATATTTATTTATCAAATACAAGGGTGGCAATCTTTAATAAATTTTTTTTTTTTACTGTTTAATTACACTTATAATAATACTTGTTACCCCCTAAATAAATAGCAATACTGTATCAAAAGCAGATAAAAATTAACCCCATTTGAGTTTGTCTACGTCAACAGTCAACTGTCTCTTCTTTCAGTTTTATTTGTTCTAAGTTCAATCTGTCATCAATCCTTATATATGTCCAGATGCTTTGATTTCTTTTTTTTTTTTTCTTTCTTTATTTTATTTTTGTGCTGTTTCTTAATTTTTGAGATCTCAGATAATCGTTGATAAGGTATACCTTTTCTTGTTATTTATAATCTTTGATGTAATTTAGCAATTGCTTTTGTTTCTTATAGTTTTTCTTGATTTGTGTGCACACTAACTTCACCCAATTATTTCTCATGTTTATCTTCTCTCTTCTTTCTTCTTTTGTTATTTTTTTTCTTTTAGTCAATAGTCAAAGTTATAAGTCATGAATACCCTTAGTTGTTTCTAACGTATTTTTACTTTTAAGTTGTTAATTATTACTTAACCGATGTAATTTTATGTCAAGTCACCCAACTATAAAATGAGATACTTATAAGATATTTAAGATGAACATTATTGCTTTAATATAATTAAGTTCTTGTTTGAAACCTTTTAGATTGAGAAATCATACTTTAATTTTATTTTTGAATTGTTTCATTTATTTGTTTTTTTTTTTATTTATTTTTTTTTTTTTTTTTGTCAAATTTTTAATTTACTAATTAAGTCAGCACTTACGTGTTTTATTTTTTTAAGAAGAGTAGGAGTAGCAGTGTATTTTAAAAGTTTAAATAGTTTGACTGAAACAGGGCTAACATTTAAACGTTTCTAACTACATAATATACCCCTTTTTTTTTTAAATCAACTTTCAATTAAAACTAACGGCGTCTCACTAAATCAAAAATTAAGTTTTAGCATGTTGACCAATCACATCAATTTACTTTTGATTGTTTTTCTTTTCTTCTACACTTTGTAATATAATTTGAATAATTTAAAAATGATAATTGCTTTTAAAGAACAAGTTGCCTATTTACTGCCTACTAATTGTTTGAAGAAAAATAATTGAAAATAAGAGTCTTAAAGTAACAATCATTGCTACAGTTTCATTCATCGCTGATAATTATCTCAGAGTGTCAAACTTTAATTTAAGAAAATTTGTTAAACATTTCCAATTACTAATACTCAAAACTAACGTCTATTAGATTTTCATTTTGTTTTAACTTTGTTGTGTCAGCGATTATTATTTTTTTTTTTGCAAATGTAATTCTAAGTAGTTTAATTTTAATTTAAAGATTCAATTCTTTTAATTTCCCAATTTTATTTATCACTAATTTCTTATTGCTTGTTTGTAATTATGAATTCAAATCAAAACCGATCGTAAAACAAATAAATTACTTATCATGAATTAAAATAGGTTCTACTGTATTCAATATTATTATTATTTCTTTAATTTAAAACTCAGATAAACTGCATTTACTCTAAACCCAAAACGGTCAAGACTACCTGCTTGACTGCGACAATATATAACAACATGTGGTCAACACGTGGGGCAGCTCCAGATTCTTTTTATTTATCTTTTTGTTTAGTTTCACCCCTTCACAATAAACTAATAAATTTATGTGTGACAAATGATGATATAAAATGCCTTAAAATTTAAATGACTATTTTCAGAAATTTAGGTGTAAATGATAAGTATTAGTGAGAGAAAGTACCAATTTTTATTTGATGAATTAGAATATTTAATGTTGGTTTTTGTAATTTAATTGTACTTAAAGTTAGTTTCACAAAATTACTTAATGGCAGGTAGACATATAAAAGCAGATAGAATCCTTCAATAATCTTTACCTAATCTTATTTTAAGAAACTCTAAACTAATAAACTAACTATTTAACCAAATGTCTCTTTTTTTTTTCAAATTTAAATTGTAAACTTTACGGCTTTAGAATACTCAGCTAACTATCAATTAATGATTATAAAATTCATACTGGATTTTATTGCAAGTACCAATACACATAATTAATTATGAATTTTAGAAACTATAATTATTATTTAATTAGCTCTACTAAATTTTTAAATAGTAACATAACTTTATTAATTAGACTTATAATTTTGCCAGATGAGATTAGTTGCTGTACGAAAATTTTTGTTTATAAAAATATTAATCCTTAAGTGGTAGTTTTGTGATTTTGATTTATATATTTTTTTTGTATTATCGAAACCAAATTAACTTTAAAACTTCAAGATCAATTTACAAAAATGTTTTGTTACTAAAATATCAAAGTATTTTTTTTTTTTAATTTACTCAAATTAGTCATTTTATTGTCAATACAATTTAGAAAATTGTATTTGCAACTTATTACTTCTCAAAACTTTATTTTAACAATTGAGTAAGTATCTTAACCTGCCTTCACCCTGGACAATAATAATTTATGTCCCTTTTTTTTTTCAGTTGTGTTGCAGCTGTTGACACTTTACCGATTAGTTTTGCTAAAAGCCCTTTTTAGAAAGCCTTCTAAAGAGTACCTTGACCTATTATTTTTGAAAAACCTCTTCTTCAGATTTCTATTTTCGTCTAATTATTTCACTATTTTGCTGAAAATCTAAATAAACAAAGTTTTGGTTTTATGCTATTTTGAATTAGGTTTTTGACAATTATTTGTTGTTATCATGGAACAATTCGCTTTGCTATTAATATTGAAAGACAATGCCTTAGTAGATGTTACCACAACATTAAAAGTTCCAAGAAGTGTTTTGTAAACAATGCAATCTATTATTGTTCATAAATAGATTTTTGATTCAATATTTTAAACCAGAACATGTATCTCAAAAAGCTATAGATGTGTCAATACAATTAATAAATAGTCCCGTTTAGGCACAAATTTAATTTTCCTACTCAAATTAATTCCTCAAAAAGTTTGAATAAATGTTAACAAATCATTACTGAACGACTGAGAAAATTTGGAAGTTCACAATCCATTTGATGCAAAAAGCTAGCTTTCTTAAACATTCTCGTTTTTCAATTAGCTGTCAAAAGAGAATTATCTTTACCATATGGACTGAGTCGACAAGATATAATTTCATAGAAATACTTTTCAAAATATAAATATTTTTTTTTTTTAAATCGCAATAATCTACTTACACAAATTCATTTTCAACATTTTAATCCTTTACTTTCAATGATTTTATTAATTTTAAATCTTAATTCAACATTTATCGAATTAATAGTGACCCAGTATCAACTAGAACAAAATATTAACAGAGCTTTCTCTTTAAAATTGGTGATTACTCTATAGTTCATGAAATTTACATAATCTTGTTACTAATTTTTGTTCATGTCCCCTTTCATACAATACGTTTTGTAAATTTAAACACCCTTAAAGTGATTTCGTTTCACAAAAATTCTAAGATTTTAAATGGGTCAGTTTGTTTCTCGTTGAACACTTGAAACCATAAATATGTCGAGATGAAATAGAACAAAATACGTTAATACGTCGAAAATGACACCTACCCTACTTTAAACCAAAGATTATGTGGCAATGTGTTTGTCATAAATACATACTTGAAATCTATTCAACTAAAATTTTCAAAAACCAAAGATATAACTAAAAACATCAATCTGTCAAAGCTCTTGAAATACACTCTAACATTTGAGATTCTTTGTATCAATTTTATTTAGACCTTTACAAGATTTTCCACATATGGTTCGAATTTAGAAAAAACCGTCGCCGTAGTGTCGCCAAAAAGATAGCCATAATTTTAATATATCGGACTTTACAAAGTTTTTCTTAAATTGCAAGAATAATATTAAAGAATTCAGCTTTAAATGTTTAAGCAAGCTTTTCAATAAATCAAATATTTACATTATTTTAAAGCGATTGGTTTTTCAGTCACCTTTAAAATATCTTCTAATTATCTAAAGTGATTACACCACAACAATTACACTTAATACTTTATAACTAACTTTGCAAATTTGACTTTAACCCCTTTTTGTTTTTGGTTTTTATTTGAAAGTCTTTCCTAAAAGTGGACACTTTGATTGTTCATTTGATTGTCATAATTTATAACGCAGGAATAAATAATAATTAAATCTATGTGACATTTCAAATAATTAATATAAACTACGTTTTAACCCTTTAAACTCTAGACTCAGACTATATCTATACAGAAATCTAAAAACTGTACTATACGACTGCTTTTCTTGGATTAAATTAATAATTTAATGCAATTTGTTTTTTTTTTGTCAATAAATTAAGTTTGCAATATTGTTTGTCGCAAAAACTAGAATAGAACTCTAATAAAACTTTAAATTTATTTTACAAAAATGCTTTCTTATAAACACATAAAATCACTTCAATTGAACACTTTAATTATCTGGTAAGATGGAATAAATCAACTCATATTAATTCATATTCAATTTTGTTTAAAGGAACTCCTATCAGACATTATTATGCCTCAATAATATACTCAGGATGAATATGCTAGCAACTGTTATTTATGTATAAAATTTAACTATTTTATAAAAACCAATTATAAATCACAATTTGTACAAGGTTGTTGTTGCAGAAAGTCTCAATAATGTAGCTGCTGTTTACATTTACGATTTTAATTCCAAAAAGTTACTCAAACTGGACATTTTGATTGTCATTCGATGCTATTGTTTTTAATTATTAAATATGCACTATTTAGCTAATTAATTACTGAGGTTTAACGCAAATTCTTATCCCACTTCTGAAATTTGTAAGACTCTTTTTATTCTAATCTTACGTTTTGCCAAATTTTAACAATTAACTTGAATTAAATAACAGTTAACTCTTTCTCCATAATAAATTTGTCAGGATGTCTATGTTCTATGATTATTAGCCTTAATTATTAACTCAAAAACAGTGTACAGAATAGCAACAACCAGCTACATTATCATCAACAATCTACTTCAACTCACCCCTCTATATTCATTGTTAGAGAAACGCTTGAGCAGTCAGACGGATCGATTGGGCGACACATGAAACATATTTACACATAATGTACCTGTCAATAATACCTGTAAAGTAACTCACCGGGGGCTTTTCTCCCCTTCGCAGGATTCTCTTCACCCCTTTTCTTTAACATCGTGTTCTCAATGATGTCTTCATTGTTTCGGTACCTCATTATTCCTCCGAATTCAGGGAGACAGCACTGAATTCACATTATTCCTCCAAATTCAGGGAGACAGCACTGAATTTACATTAATCCACCGAATTCAGGGAGACAGCACTGAATTCACATTATTCCACCAAATTCAGGGAGACAGCACTGAATTTACATTAATCCACCGAATTCAGGGAGACAGCACTGAATTCACATTATTCCACCAAATTCAGGGAGACAGCACTGAATTTACATTAATCCACCGAATTCAGGGAGACAGCACTGAATTCACATAATTCCTCCAAATTCAGGGAGACAGCACTGAATTTACATTAATCCACCGAATTCAGGGAGACAGCACTGAATTCATATTATTCCTCCAAATTCAGGGAGACAGCACTGAATTTACTTTAATCCACCGAATTCAGGGAGACAGCACTGAATTCATATTATTCCTCCAAATTCAGGGAGACAGCACTGAATTCACATTTATACCACAAAACAACATATGATCAAAAGATCAACACGTTAACTATCTTTCTCTTTCAATAAACAATTAACAGTTTAAATACTCATAATACTGCCCGTCCGACCGCTGTCACCGTTCTTTTATCAACATTCTCCGCTGACTGACTGGACTCCACCCTTCCAGGGATGCTAAGCCAATGTTCCCCCTCTTTTACTTAAGATGCCATATGGCTCTCATCGAGATGATTTAATTATACAAGCGATTTAGCGCCTTATTGGCTTATTTTTACTTTAGAAAATAACTATAAATTATTATAAAATCAAAAACTCTCACATATGATCCAATATGATCAATGTTATCACTTTTATTGTCAATAACTAGTAATATACAAAATACTTTCTAAAATGTTTTGTAAAAATATTATGTACCATGAAAGCCTGACTGGAGACTGTTTTGTTTTTAATGAGACATTTCAGGTCAGTCTATTGCAGAATATTACACTTTTAGATGCATCTTTACTATATGTCAATATATAAAAGCGCATTTTCATCATAGCGTAGCGAACAGCACGCTTGTTTAACATTTTATAAAACATAGTTCGATTCCGACGGCAGCTATATTTTTTTTTTAACAATTTAATTTTTAGCGCTAATTTTTTTCAAATTCAACATTTAATGTACTTAAGTAATATTGTTAGGGGTATATTTTTAATAATACATATAATAATAAGTAATTATAACATAAAATAAGTAAGATTTTCATTCGACCTCGCGCTGTTGCTACTACATCTCAGCTCCACCGTCTTGCTCGTCCGTGCATCTGTGTCCGTGCGCTTATCAACATTCCAAGCTTATATAAATAAACAAGACTAATGGATCTCTTCGATAACAATATGTACCTTAGTTTTGTGTTAATAATTAATTGACTTTGATTTATTTATTAACTCGATGCTGTTACAGCTATCCCCATACAGCATTTACAATAAACGTGGTTTGAGCTGTTTTACAATATAGTGTGAGAGTTTACTTTTTATACATTTATTATTATAAATTATTTAAGTCAAAACGGCTTTAATATAATGTTGCAAAAAGGAGGGATAGCTGAGTGGAGATTGCGCAGAGCGCTTAGCTGAGGGATGATACTATTGCCGTAAGGGCAGTAGACACTAGACAGCAGTCAGCAGTCAGCGGGTAGTACTCGTAGGAGTGTCGAGTACGGTACTCGTGCATAGTCAAGTCAAGTCGAGAGAACGAGAGTGATAGTTGTCTTTATACTCGAACGAATAACTTGTTATTGTGTGCAAATTAAGTGCGAATGTGGTGTCTTAACAATTCTGTTCCAGTAACCTAGCCAGGTGACAGATCCTACCTTCTTCTGACAATGTGGCTGGTTTGGCCATGGCAGCTAGGTTGAGTACTGAAATGACTTGCTCTAATCTTAGGAAAGAGCACATGTAAGACTTTATTACATTATATTGATTATTATGATGCATGCAGATACATCTATGTCATTATTGGCATATTTGTTTGTATTAAAGAGCATGCAGATTGTTTGTGTCAGAATTGACACGGTTGTTATTGTTTATTGTTGCTCTTTGTGAAATGATTAAGAATGAAAACCTACAGCAGAGAACTTGTTCTGTTCTTGAGCCGGTCTTTACTACTACTATTATTATTTATTATTTGGCTCTCGACGCCGATTAACATAATTCCTGTTTTTCGGTTGAGATCTAGCTTCTCAGATTTCTCAAAAAGATTGGAGAGATCTTTGAGGCCGGGTTTGATGCTGCCGTCAAGGCTGGTACCTTGTCACTGAAAAGAGTTGTAGGTGGGTTCTCTATTGTGGCAATGGAAGGGTGCAGTGTTCAAATACCTTTCAATTATTCCTTTAATCTTGTTTTATTTCTCCTCGCCGGAAACACTGTAGCCAATGGCCATCTAGGTTTAATTACCCAAGGTGCAGGCATCCGTGAGAAGGCCTCTACTGACTTCTCACATTGGTACCGAAAATAATAAATAGGTTGAAGAATGGAGAAGCAGAAGGAAGCCGCCAACGTCCATCAAATCCGGTCTATATGATAGAAACAGCGAAGCCACCGTAACAGAGGATGCCCTCTACAAGGCTGGAATGGAGGAAGATGGTCCGGCGGGGACAAGCCCCCGGTGAGTTCCTTGATAAGTATTTTTAACAGGTACATTATGTGTGAATGTGTTTCATGTATGGTTGATCTAATCCGTTCAATTCGTTCGAGGCGGTTTCTTAACGGCGGCCACAAAGGGGGTGAGTTGTAGTAGATCGTTGATAATGATGTAGTCTGTTAATCTTGTATTTATGCAGTATTTAAGTTGTATTCATAATCAGGAAAGAATGTGGTGAAACAATTTGACAAATATTGTATTTTAATGAAACTAGGTAATTTGATTATATATCAATTTAATTATCCCGGCGCCTTCACCATTATTCTTATGCAAATTGCGTCAAAAAAAGTACCCCTTACAAATCAGGTGTGGGGTTGGATTTACGTCAGATGTTAAATCTCTTTGGTTAAATTTAATGTGATATTTAGTTCTTTATGAACGTTTTATCAGTAATATTATAAGTCAAATCAACTTATTATTTTGTATACTGCAAATTCATGTTCAAGTAAAACACAATAAACAGCTACATTATTGAGATCTACATACAATTACCCAAACTGTTGTTAAAAGTACAAATAATGTTGCCAGGGTTTTAAAATGTGGAGATTAAATGTTTATGGCAGTTAAATTACAAACAAATCACTAATTTTGTTATTAATTAAAGTTAATTTTATTTAATTTAAAGTTATAGAAAGTCAGGTTTTATTAGAACTTGTTTAAGAAGGAAATACTATACACAGCGTTCAATTTTTAAATTATAATAAATATGAATTTATTATAATCAAATAAATTTATTCAACTGTCGCTAATTCAACACAGCGCTCAACTTGATCATTGTGATTTAGATAAAAGTTAAATTCTCTACTGCTAAAGAATAGTTTAAATGCCGTATGTTTTAATATCGTTAGATAGCTAATTATTATTGCTTTCCAAAAAATTAAATAGCAAAGCGTACCGCTTTATTACATTAAAAATGTGATAATATTTATCTAACAAAGCAAATTCAAATCAACAGCCAAACCAGGATTTATTCAAATCGTTGGTATTTTTACAAAATACCAATCGTAGAGACAAATGTTCAAACTAAACAATTCAAGCAATAGCTTTTGAAAATAACATGTGTTGGTCATTTGCACAAAAACTTGAAAGGGGGCCTTACTAGTGGAAGTAATAAACTATCAGAAGATCTTAATAACTTAAACCTAACAGATAAATTGTTCAAAATCTATACAATGGAGTGACAGCTATCTAGTAGAGACGATGGTCACAATTCTTTGAGAACTAAATGGTAAACATCTGTGTAACACAGCAGAAAAAAGTCATAAATTAATGTAGATGGGTCACTAGTTTATGGTTGAAAAAAATATGTTTTGCAAAAGTAACAAAAGACAAATACAGTTTTCTAAATTACATTGAAATTAAAATAGTTAATTAAAGTAAATTTGAAAGAAAGCTTAATGTTTTAGGAACAAAACATTACTGTAAATTGATTAATGTTTAAGGGTTAGTTTGATTTGAGTAATAAAGAGAAAATAATATAAACTAAAACCTTAAAACATCCACTTTATTATTAATATTTTCTAAACAATATTTTGTTTACAACAACTAGATTATGTATTGGGCAAGATTATACTTCTATGATCTTATTCTAATTAAATTTGAGTTATTATTTAAAACTTATTGAAGCGAACTAAATAATAAAAGATTACAAAATTGAAATTATTTTGGTGACAAAAGCTGGAAGGATTGAAAGTCATAGCTTTGAGAATTCATAATTTTAATGTATTTGTACTTGCAATAATCAAGACAAATTTTAAACTCACTAATTAATAGTCGAGTAATCTAAAGCCGTATGTTTTACACATCAATAGACGTTGGATAGAGAAAATAAACATTTTGTTGAATTTTACTAGCTTGGGCTATTGGTATTTAAATTTCTTAAAAGGATTTTATATCAATATTAATAGAGAATTATATAATCACAATATTCACAAGAAGGGATCGAGGTCAACGTCTCTTAAGCAGGTAGCTTATGGTTGAACATTTTTCACCCTTATATTTCAAGGCTATTCAAGAATTTTCTAATTGCTAATCTGCAAGCGCTTAATTAACTATATGAAATAGGTCAATATCAAAATCCTAAATTCCAAAATAATAAAGATGAAAAGATGATTAAATAATTGTTAAAATTGTTTAAAACGCACTGATAGGAATGTTTGTCAGCTTTTCGAGCAAATTATTTAAAATTTAACTTCTATCTTTGCAACTCTAGGAAGCAAAGATAATAAAAAGGTAAAACCAAGAGACACTACACTGCATGAATTTTGAAAAGTAATGATATGTAGCCTTGTATGAACTGTCAATCAAATGGTATTAAACATTATAAATTGTTATTAAACATTATAATATTTATGGAAAGATATTGTTTTTAATTTACTATTAATTGTTACAATCTTATTGCAAAAAAATAAGATGGAACACCTTTACAAATGATCATAAATTATTGTTTTATATAAATAGTGTTGTCTTTCTGTGGATTACAGAAATGGACATAGTTAAACATAAAAATCCTATCAAAATTATTAATTATTTGAGGTTATTAATAGTTGTTATAATTAATTATAATTAATTATCGCTGGTTCAGTTTGTATTTAAAGTTATAAAAGATTCTAAATATTATTGAATATTAGAAATTTAAAAATAAAAGGCTTGATTAGTCAAGAATAGTCAATTATATACGAAAATGTTTTAGTCTGGAAAACAGTTTTAATTAAATTCAAATTTAATTAATTTAGTTTTGCAAAATTTAGATGTAGGTATCAAATACCATTCAAAATTAACTAACAAAAGAGATAATAAATGTCTGTGGCAAAATAGATCTCTTTTAGTCTTGTTTAATCCAGTAAATAGTCGACATTAAGTAAGATGTAACAAATATTTTTTCTAATTTGAAAAAGCATCAACAAAATCGTTGAACCATTTTGTCTTTAAACAAAAAAAAAACATTACTTAAAATACTTTACTCAAAAGGGTGACATCTGGGACTTTTTACAAAGGAAAAGAATCTAACCATTCTTTGTTAAAAATTTAGAAAAATATTTTTGGAAACAAAAGCCACTTTTGGGCCGATGTACTTTATTATGACAGCTGCCAGTAGTTAAGTTTAAAGTTTGTGAACCTAAACTGCATAACCGGACATGTATTATAATAGAAAACAAAAATCTAAATGTGACAAGGCTTCACTTTCTAAACGAGTCGGGGTTCATAGAAAATTAAACTGTCAAATCCTAGAAATACTTTGTTAAAATAAAGGGTTTAAACTACATTAGGACAAACCTTTATTTATTAGGAAAACTGCCAATTGTACAATTAGTCCTATCTTAAATTACACTTCCTTGGTATTAAATTATTAATCAGTTTTGTTATTCTAAAACTTCCATTTATAAAATTTTTGTTTGTCTATGATGTTTATTAGGATAAATATTATTATTATAAAAAAAGTTAATAATCTAAATTATGCCCACACAATATTTCAAATTATTGTTGTAGTTAATTAAATTAAAGTAATCTTTAGAGTTAATCACGAATTGATCAGAAAAAAAAAAGTTGTACCAATATTAATGTTGAGTCAAAGTTAAACTATTTGAAAGCCTTACAATCTACCTGGCGCATTAATTAATAATTCGAATTAAAAATTAAATTCAATTTTAATTCAAATAATAACAAACAAAAAAAAAAAAGATTTGATTCAATTCAATTGTTGTTTGGCAAATCATGTTCAACATAAAATAATAGTAAATTGTCAATTGTCATTGATTGAAATTAATTAAGCAATAGTACTAAATTAGCGTAGTTGGTAATTAATTTAATAGCTAATTCCTAATTTACGAATAAAATGCTAAACAGTGGATAAAATTAAATGTAAAAGTGCGAATCTTTCAATCAAAGTTTGCAAATGTCTAGATTTAAAATAGAGCAATGAAAAGGGTGTGACGTAGTTTGTTATAAATAACAACTTTTTAGGTTTCTTAACCTAATTATAGCAATATTTACTTTTACTAAATGTTAGGAACAAATGATAACAGTTTTTATATTTTTCAACATTCATTCTATTTCAATCTACTAGTTGGTTCAGCTATAAAACGTCGCACGTTTAAAAATTATTTATTATAATAAGCGCTCGGATACAGTATATTGAATGTATAGTTATTATTGTTAGCAATAAACAGTTAAAGTGTATAACTATATGACTATGTTTTGTGTTAAATGTTTATTTCGAAAATAAAATAAAATACTTTTGAACAAAATGGCTTAACCAGCAATGCAAAACACCAAGTTAAAAAAAAAAAGGGGAAAAAGGTCAAAAAGCAAATGAGGTCAAAACATCATTATTGTGGTTTCTCAATGGTAGAACCACCAAGTTGAAATCTAAAGTCAGAACAAACTAAAAATGCAAGTTAAATTTAATCAAGTAAAGTTAATATACTGAGTAAACATAAATTACAACAAAATAAAAGTAGAAAATTCTTTTTTTAATAAAAAAAAAAGGGGTCTTAAACTCGAATTAATTGGTTTAACGTATTAATTGTAATTTTCAAGTCAATTAGAAGTGAAAAAAAAAAGTAATTATTATACTTTAAAACATAGACAGTACAACTAACATAAACATATTTAGTCTGAATAGAAAGTTTAAGCACATTTTTAAGAGCCTAGGTTAATTTTTAATTAAAATATAAAATTCTACTAAATTAAAAATTATTATTGCCGAATTATTCTGCTTTCAGCAAGGTTAAAATTGATTGTTAACTAAATATTAATTATGAAATTTGTAATTTCTATTGCAAATATTATATTGCATTAAAACCGTAACATCGTAACAACACATGGAATCATCAGTCACGACAATAGAAGAGAGTGAGTCTTTCATCAAATAACATGTCTAGACAGAGAAGAAACAAGAAGAAAAAAAACAACAACAAACAATAAAACATCTATAAATTGAGATCTCAGGAAAAGAATAAAAGCATATGCATCTACGAATCAAATAAAAGAGAAATCAAAATAGACAAAAAGAACCATAGGAAAACTGGAACATAGGAAACTGAAAAATAAAAACTGGAAAATAAGAAACTTGAAGAAGACAACAATCATCAACTGAACATCAACAATTTGTGAAGAACAATAACTGTAATTATAAATTCCCAAAATTTTGACATTATTTTTCTAAACCATTTTTCTCTATTTTTCTACTTCTTTTATAAAAGCAAAAGATTAATTTACATATTAGATTAACGGTACAGTATGCTTGTTTTAGAGCTATTGTTGTTGGCATTTCAGTATGCTGGCAGCAGGAGCAGTCAACAGGTTGATGCTAGCAACCTTTCATGTTGTTAAAAACAACTTTTAATTATATTATCTGTTTTTAAATGCTACTAAATTATACAACATTCAAAGTTTTATTTTGAATTTTTATTTTGTAATATTACACATATTACAAAGTAAAAGTGATAAATTATCTTGGAAAAAAAATATGTTTAAAAAAAAATTTATAAAAATTTTAATTAAATTTATGACGTTTCTCTACAAAAGTACAGTGCTAATATAAAAGCAATCTCGAGGGCGAGATGTAGGTCAGGTTGGTCGAATGTGAGAGTTTACTTTTTATACATTTATTATTATAAATTATTTAAGTCAAAACGGCTTTAATATAATGTTGCAAAAAGGAGGGATAGCTGAGTGGAGATTGCGCAGAGCGCTTAGCTGAGGGATGATACTATTGCCGTAAGGGCAGTAGACACTAGACAGCAGTCGGCAGTCAGCGGGTAGTACTCGTAGGAGTGTCGAGTACGGTACTCGTGCATAGTCAAGTCAAGTCGAGAGAACGAGAGTGATAGTTGTCTTTATACTCGAACGAATAACTTGTTATTGTGTGCAAATTAAGTGCGAATGTGGTGTCTTAACAATTCTGTTCCAGTAACCTAGCCAGGTGACAGATCCTACCTTCTTCTGACAATGTGGCTGGTTTGGCCATGGCAGCTAGGTTGAGTACTGAAATGACTTGCTCTAATCTTAGGAAAGAGCACATGTAAGACTTTATTACATTATATTGATTATTATGATGCATGCAGATACATCTATGTCATTTTTTGCATATTTGTTTGTATTAAAGAGCATGCAGATTGTTTGTGTCAGAATTGACACGGTTGTTATTGTTTATTGTTGCTCTTTGTGAAATGATTAAGAATGAAAACCTACAGCAGAGAACTTGTTCTGTTCTTGAGCCGGTCTTTACTACTACTATTATTATTTATTATTTGGCTCTCGACGCCGATTAACATAATTCCTGTTTTTCGGTTGAGATCTAGCTTCTCAGATTTCTCAAAAAGATTGGAGAGATCTTTGAGGCCGGGTTTGATGCTGCCGTCAAGGCTGGTACCTTGTCACTGAAAAGAGTTGTAGGTGGGTTCTCTATTGTGGCAATGGAAGGGTGCAGTGTTCAAATACCTTTCAATTATTCCTTTAATCTTGTTTTATTTCTCCTCGCCGGAAACACTGTAGCCAATGGCCATCTAGGTTTAATTACCCAAGGTGCAGGCATCCGTGAGAAGGCCTCTACTGACTTCTCACATTGGTACCGAAAATAATAAATAGGTTGAAGAATGGAGAAGCAGAAGGAAGCCGCCAACGTCCATCAAATCCGGTCTATATGATAGAAACAGCGAAGCCACCGTAACAGAGGATGCCCTCTACAAGGCTGGAATGGAGGAAGATGGTCCGGCGGGGACAAGCCCCCGGTGAGTTCCTTGATAAGTATTTTTAACAGGTACATTATGTGTGAATGTGTTTCATGTATGGTTGATCTAATCCGTTCAATTCGTTCGAGGCGGTTTCTTAACGGCGGCCACAAAGGGGGTGAGTTGTAGTAGATCGTTGATAATGATGTAGTCTGTTAATCTTGTATTTATGCAGTATTTAAGTTGTATTCATAATCAGGAAAGAATGTGGTGAAACAATTTGACAAATATTGTATTTTAATGAAACTAGGTAATTTGATTATATATCAATTTAATTATCCCGGCGCCTTCACCATTATTCTTATGCAAATTGCGTCAAAAAAAGTACCCCTTACAATAGCATCAGCTGTTTGCCGTAAATGTTTATTTTTAAATAATTGTTTTGTGCAAACACATAGATTTTTGATGATAATGATGATGTATTGATAATGTTATATAAGGTTTTTAATAATGTATTGATTTTAGTAGCACAATAATATCGAATTCTTCAGCAAGAAGAAACTTTTAATTCTTTTATTCATGTATTATATGTTGTTATGGATTAAAATAATAATATTTTTAATTTAAGACCCATTCACCATCTTTAGCGACAATGGCTTTCATCATTACGACAATTATGTTATCATCGCATTCCTTCGGTTACTCTCTAATCATGTGGATAATACCAAATTAATAACCAAACTTGAACTGAAAAAAGTAGTACTTTCTTTTTTCATTAAAAAATTATGTTTTCTGGAATTGATAGGCAAATAATTACGATACATTAGTTTTGGTTTAGAGTCCACACGATTAAAGGACTACTATTTAGTCTATTTACCACCATAGATAAATAAACCTCATACTATGTATTTCTTATCTTCAACGAAAAACACCGTTGAATGATTCTCGATTGTTTACGAATAATAATTACGCCAAACAAGCTTATCTATCGCTGTGAGGTCATCTAGCTAGAGACTATGCGTAAGGTATTTTGTTTTCGCGGGTAAATTTGTGGGTATAATGTTTGTGATGTTATTCTTCACCAGATGAAGTATGCAGAAACTAGAAACTTTTTGAAAACAAATTAAAAGGCGTTTACTAAACATAAAGGACTTTTCTTATAATGTTGTTTCTTTCGCTAGTAATTTATTCAAGAAAATGTTGCAATTATTGCGAAATAAAAAGTTATTAATGAATCATTTGAACTCAAAACTCAACTACCAGTATTTGTAAAATTGATTTTATGCTAAAAATTGTGTTGGATTTCCTAACGTGAGCTTGTATGATTCCTTCATAATCTAAAACAAAAAAATATTCACTCTTTTTTTATAGACACGAAAAAATGTGGGTACTCTGTAAATATTTCTTGAATAAACCATAAGCGGCAGAAACAAACAATTCTGAAAGTTTTGTAATATTCTTATGCTTTTGCTAACCATTTGTAATTTGAAATTGAAATAAAAATTCTAGTAATTGTTTAATTCTTAAACTAGTTATAAACATGAAAGATTAATAGAAAAGGAAAAATATTCAAATACCTTTCATCTGCTGTTACTACTAATAATTCAATATAAAATTACTAGCATAAGTTTTTTTATATTATCCGCTTATTTTTTGGGTCGCTTTTAGAAGCAAAATACAAGATAGAGCGTGACCTAAAGGCGCACAGTGATCACGAGTAAAAGTTTTCAATTTATTAAGTATTCATTGGACAGAATCTTTTCTTATAAAACATAAAAACTTTATTTATTATTTAATAACATTTTAAATTTTTCACGTTGCTTATCATTACCGATTTTAATTTTTGTATTATTTAGAACGTTGTGGTGTTTTTGTTGCACTTTTAAAAATATTGTTGATTTTATGTATCCCAATAATAAAAAAACCCAAAAATTTGTTTTTGTGGATGTGTTATTTTTGTTTAGAATTTTTTGCTAAATTACCAATCACTTTGATGATACTTATGTGACATAATTTCACGTAGCTTTTTTTTTTGCAAAATATTAAGTGTTTTTTCAAAATTTCATTCTTTAAATTTTTCAAGTAAGTCAAAATAAACCACACCGTATGATTTTTTATTGTTTACCACATCTTTTATGTGTTTACTCAGCAATCTGCTTACTTACAGTGTGCTTATGGCAAATTTTTAAATATAACGAATTAAATATGTTAATTAGTTACTTTTTTTTAGCGACACGCTGCCGCTGTGATAATTATTGTACTATTAAAAAGCATTTTAAATAAATTTTGTATCAATATTATGAGATGAATTAAAACTAAAAATTTGGAATATCACTGCAAACTGACAAAAAGTACCTATTAGGCTTGTATTTGCTCAATATTATAAAGCATTTGCAGTCAAATGTAAAAATTTGATTTAATGAATTAAAACTGTCTACGAGTTACATAAAACGACCTTGCATCAAGTTGGAGGTGAATGACAAAGGAATTCCGTCATTAAGATAACAAAAACTAAATAAAACACTGTTGCAATATGGTGCACAAGACTGAGGAAATTATTCCAGAATAATCAATCTTGGAGCGTAAAATGCGTAATATATATTTTATTATAAACGCCAGCGTCAACAGCGGCCACTAACGAAAAATGGTTGAACTACAACCGTTTATCTTGATATGTTTCAAGCCATTGAGAAGCCCTGCATCCATTTGGATTATTGTTGATAACAAACAAACCCTTTATGATAAAATGATGACGTAAAGCGTAATGAACGTCTTCAATACTCATCTAAGTATGAGATAAAATTTGATGGAAAAATAAAAAACCGTTATTGAGAAATTTGATGTTATACATGGAATTTTTCTCAAGCCCGTTTCCGGGCTTGGAAACCAGCCGGTGGGCTAAGCGCCAGATGCAAAGTATGCTGTTTTTGGCTTCATAATGAACGTTTATACGTCTATATATATATATATATATATATATATACGTATAGTACGGATGATTCCCGCCGTTGATATAGCTCAGGCAAAGGGCCCCCCAGCAGTGGATCCGCGATCCAATCCATATATAATCTTAAACACGCAACTGATATCTCATCGCGTTACAGAAGCCCAATCATTTCGCACATTGTCTCAAGCCCATTGTGTGTTTAAAGTCGATAACTTACGCATGTTTTAAAGCCATTGCAAGGTTGCCGCTTGAAAGAGTGATAACCACATAGTTTCTAGATGTTTTGAGCTTGGTTGAAGAAAACACAGCAAAATTTCTCATGCGCTGCGTGGGATGAAGATCAAACAAAGCAAGAATGGCAGACATTGTGTCTACAGCTACGATATATTCAATTACAAGTGCAGATTTGATATCGAATAATGTTTCGCTACAAAATTAAATAACAGAATTCTGTTTTAATTTTGATCACGCCTAAATATAGGTATATTATTCAATATCAAAATTATTTTATTGTTCATGTTCTTTATATTGCGGCATCTACCGTAAATCTTTCACATATTAGTAAATAATTGCCATTATTTTAGATAATGGCCCTTAGAGCCTGAAAGCAATCTTTTTTTTTCAATTGAATTTGGGGCAATAAAATTAAATATACCTACATTAACTGAATACTATTCTGATAGAGACTTAATGAATACGTCTTTATTTGTTAATTACATGCTGTAACAAGATTCAAGCCATAATATTCATATCAGTAAGCTATAACATTTCTTTCCACACGTTTGCAATTACTGCATTCCACAACATAATCGTCTATAAAAAAATAGAACTCTCAAATAATAATTAGTTTTCCACCTATTTTTTTAAACATGTAGATTTTTTAAAAATATAAATTTATTAGAATGCAACAGTTTTTTATAGCTACATGTTTTAGAAAGCTACAATTTAGAAAAATTTTTTACTTAGGTATTTTTTGTGTGTCTATAATACTTTTTTATTAAATAAGCTTTTAACCAAACCTAAATAACAACACTATGTAATATTAATAACACCAATGGCAATAATTCGCCTGTTATTATGAAGTTTTGTTTTTCATATTTATTAAACAATTAACAATTGGGTTAAATACGAGTTTCAAACGAGTTTCTTACAAATTATCTGCTTACTCAATAATGTCTTCAACTGCGCAGTTTTGTAGTTGCAAAAATAGTTAATCAGAAATATAAATAAATAGAATAAATTTTAATTTTTCTTGGCTACTATAAATGTTCACAATTATAAGAGCCTATAATTTAAAAATTTTCATGAAAGTACTGATTATAGTCAGTTCTTCCATCAGTCAGATACACGGAAACTATCATTTTATAATTTCAATTCTTTTAAAGTTTAAAAGAATTATAATTATAAAATATTTCGAATGTATATGATCCAATATGATCAATGTTATCACTTTTATTGTCAATAACTAGTAATATACAAAATACTTTCTAAAATGTTTTGTAAAAATATTATGTACCATGAAAGCCTGACTGGAGACTGTTTTGTTTTTAATGAGACATTTCAGGTCAGTCTATTGCAGAATATTACACTTTTAGATGCATCTTTACTATATATCAAAATATAAAAGCGCATTTTCTAAAGAAGTCTAGCATCATAGCGTAGCGAACAGCACGCTTGTTTAACATTTGATAAAACATAGTTCGATTCCGACGGCACCTATATTTTTTTTTTAACAATTTAATTTTTAGCGCTAATTTTTTTCAAATTCAACATTTAATGTACTTAAGTAATATTGTTAGGGGTATATTTTTTATAATACATATAATAATAAGTGATTATAACATAAAATAAGTAAGATTTTCATTCGACCTCGCGCTGTTGCTACTACATGTCAGCTCCACCGTCTTGCTCGTCCGTGCATCTGTGTCCGTGCGCTTATCAACATTCCAAGCTTATATAAATAAACAAGACTAATGGATCTCTTCGATAACAATATGTACCTTAGTTTTGTGTTAATAATTAATTGACTTTGATTTATTTATTAACTCGATGCTGTTACAGCTATCCCCATACAGCATTTACAATAAACGTGGTTTGAGCTGTTTTACAAAATAGCATGAGTTGTTTGCCGTAAATGTTTATTTTTAAATAATTGTTTTGTGCAAACACATAGATTTTTGATGATAATGATGATGTATTGATAATGTTATATAAGATTTTTAATAATGTATTGATTTTAGTAGCACAATAATATCGAATTCTTCAGCAAGAAGAAACTTTTAATTCTTTTATAAAAACTTTTATTCATGTATTATATGTTGTTATGGATTAAAATAATAATATTTTTAATTTAAGACCCATTCACCATCTTTAGCGACAATTGCTTTCATCATTACGACAATTATGTTATCATCGCATTCCTTCGGTTACTCTCTAATCATGTGGATAATACCAAATTAATAACCAAACTTGAACTGAAAAAAGTAGTACTTTCTTTTTTCATTAAAAAATTATGTTCTCTGGAATTGATAGGCAAATAATTACGATACATTAGTTTTGGTTTAGAGTCCACACGATTAAAGGACTACTATTTAGTCTATTTACCACCATAGATAAATAAACCTCATACTATGTATTTCTTATCTTCAACGAAAAACACCGTTGAATGATTCTCGATTGTTTACGAATAATAATTACGCCAAACAAGCTTATCTATCGCTGTGAGGTCATCTAGCTAGAGACTATGCGTAAGGTATTTTGTTTTCGCGGGTAAATTTGTGGGTATAATGTTTGTGATGTTATTCTTCACCAGATGAAGTATGCAGAAACTAGAAACTTTTTGAAAACAAATTAAAAGGCGTTTACTAAACATAAAGGACTTTTCTTATAATTAAAAGCAAAGTTGTTTCTTTCGCTAGTAATTTATTCAAGAAAATGTTGCAATTATTGCGAAATAAAAAGGTATTAATGAACCATTTGAACTCAAAACTCAACTACCAGTAATGTAAAATTGATTTTATGCTAAAAATTGTGTTGGATTTCCTAACGTCAGCTTGTATGATTCCTTCATAATCTAAAACAAAAAAATATTCACTCATTTTTTATAGACACGAAAAAATGTGGGTACTCTGTAAATATTTCTTGAATAAACCATAAGCGGCAGAAACAAACAATTCTGAAAGTTTTGTAATATTCTTATGCTTTTGCTAACCATGTAATTTGAAATTGAAATAAAAATTCTAGTAATTGTTTAATTCTTAAACTAGTTATAAACATGAAAGATTAACAGAAAAGGAAAAATATTCAAATACCTTTCATCTTCTGTTACTACTAATAATTCAATATAAAATTAGTAGCATAAGTTTTTTTATATTATCCGCTTATTTTTTGGGTCGCTTTTAGAAGCAAAATACAAGATAGAGCGTGACCTAAAGGCGCACAGTGATCACGAGTAAAAGTTTTCAATTTATTAAGTATTCATTGGACAGAATCTTTTCTTATAAAACATAAAAACTTTATTTATTATTTAATAACATTTTAAATTTTTCACGTTGCTTATCATTACCGATTTTAATTTTTGTATTATTTAGAACGTTGTGGTGTTTTTGTTGCACTTTTAAAAATATTGTTGATTTTATGTATCCCAATAATAAAAAAACCCAAAAATTTGTTTTTGTGGATGTGTTATTTTTGTTTAGAATTTTTTGCTAAATTACCAATCACTTTGATGATACTTATGTGACATAATTTCACGTAGCTTTTTTTTTTGCAAAATATTAAGTGTTTTTTCAAAATTTCATTCTTAAAATTTTTCAAGTAAGTCAAAATAAACCACACCGTATGATTTTTTATTGTTTACCACATCTTTTATGTGTTTACTCAGCAATCTGCTTACTTACAGTGTGCTTATGGCAAATTTTTAAATATAACGAATTAAATATGTTAATTAGTTACTTTTTTTTAGCGACACGCTGCCGCTGTGATAATTATTGTACTATTAAAAAGCATTTTAAATAAATTTTGTATCAATATTATGAGATGAATTAAAACTAAAAATTTGGAATATCACTGCAAACTGACAAAAAGTACCTATTAGGCTTGTATTTGCTCAATATTATAAAGCATTTGCAGTCAAATGTAAAAATTTGATTTAATGAATTAAAACTGTCTACGAGTTACATAAAACGACCTTGCATCAAGTTGGAGGTGAATGACAAAGGAATTCCGTCATTAAGATAACAAAAACTAAATAAAACACTGTTGCAATATGGTGCACAAGACTGAGGAAATTATTCCAGAATAATCAATCTTGGAGCGTAAAATGCGTAATATATATTTTATTATAAACGCCAGCGTCAACAGCGGCCACTAACGAAAAATGGTTGAACTACAACCGTTTATCTTGATATGTTTCAAGCCATTGAGAAGCCCTGCATCCATTTGGATTATTGTTGATAACAAACAAACCCTTTATGATAAAATGATGACGTAAAGCGTAATGAACGTCTTCAATACCCATCTAAGTATGAGATAAAATTTGATGGAAAAATAAAAAACCGTTATTGAGAAATTTGATGTTATACATGGAATTTTTCTCAAGCCCGTTTCCGGGCTTGGAAACCAGCCGGTGGGCTAAGCGCCAGATGCAAAGTATGCTGTTTTTGGCTTCATAATGAACGTTTATACGTCTATATATATATATATATATGTTAGCGGTTTTCCGGTTGGATAGCTTTGTTTTCCTGTTAAAGTATTTTCCGGGTGGTGTCAGGCTCCACCATGTGAACTTATCAGTTGTGACTTTTTCCTGATGTGATGTCATGCTTACGCATTACACGTGTGGTGGTCAAGAGTGGGGAAGTGGGCATACTAACTGGCGTCTTCCTCCGGGTGATAGATCAGACTGTTATTAGCTCTTATGAGGTTGATTACGTCACCTTGATCATTTATTGTTTAATTCCATTATTTTGTGTTTTTATGTTCAATATAGTTGTGAGTGAATATTTTATTTGTTTATCTTTCCTTTTATCAGAAGTGGGATCGGGTTTCACTCCCCTAACTTTTTTTTTTAAAGTGTTACTAGACCAAAAAGTGTTAAAAAAATAAAAAGAGTGAATCAAAGATGGAAGAAACTCATGGAGCTTTGCTTGATTTATTTATTAAATTGCAAGAGTCTCTAAATGTTCCGCGAAAGACCTCTGATGAAGTGGCATTACCTATTTTTGATCCTGCCAAAACAGACATCGGTGCTACAGGCTGGTGCAAGGAATTGGATGAATTGGCGACCGAGTTCAAGTGGAGCAGTACTGAGTGCGTTGCCAGGGCAGGCACGGCTTTACGCGGTGAAGCAAAAGTATGGTTTGAAAATTGGGAACCCGAACAACGAGATTGGCTTAGTTTTAAAGCTGACCTTATCAACTTGTTTCCACCTAGACGTAATTTGCCTGAAAAATTACGAAAAGCTGTGTTGCTGACGAACGAGAACTTTGATACATTTTGTGAGTATGCAAGGGAAAAATTATTGTTGTTTAGAAAAACCAAAATTAACTTCTCTGAGAGCGAACTGGTGGATCTAATTATTGGTGACATTCGTGAAACTCCCGTCCGAATGGCAGCCTTGAACAGCGGTGTAAGTACCACTAGTAATTTATTACTTTTGCTTTCGAGTTATTCAAAAGTTTCACGCAAACGTTCAGTAGAATTAATAGAAGCCGGTTCTGGCCCGAGCAATTCAAAACATGGGAAATTTAAAACCCAAAAAAGTTGTTATTTTTGCGGTAAAAGTGGTCATGTACAAGCACAGTGCTTAAAGCTTTCTGAAAAACATTCCCGTCAAAATCGAAATATTCAAAATGCGCCTCCGCCAATTGATCGTGAAATTACATCTGAAAGAATTTGTACCTTTTGTAATAAAAGAGGACATTTTGTTGACACATGTTGGGCAAAACAAAGGACTGACAACCATTCTAAAGTAAATTTTTGTCAGGTATCAGTTGATAAAAATGATTTAATCTTAACAATAATAAAAGGCAAACCAATTTTTTGTTTAATTGATACCGGCGCCGACTGTTCTCTCATCTCCGAACAAAGTGCTAAAAAGATCGGTTGTTTTGTTGAACCGCATGTGACTTATTTAACAGGTTTAGGTCATAAATCAATTCCCACGATTGGTAAAACATCCCTTGTAGTTGAGTGTGAAAACGTTTCCTTTGAGTTAATTTTTTTTGTCGTACGCGATATCCACCTTGAATATGAGGCCATCATCGGCAAAAATATTTTTAAATATAATGACGTAACGCTGATAAGTACTCGAAATGGTACACGCATAATGGGTTCGTCGAGTCAGGAGCCGAACATTGATAAAAATGTTTATTTTTTTTCTCACACTGATCTTGAAACTGACCTACGTGGAAGCGACCGTGAACTTTTACAAGAATTATTAACCCAATTTTCAGAAATGATAACAAAAGGTAATAAAGTGCGCCCAATTAAAACAGCTGAGATGGAAATTAAACTTAAAAATGATTGCTTGATCAATTATCATCCTTATCGATTGTCTTTTGCCGAAAAAGGAGAATTGCAATTGATTATTCAAGACCTATTAGAAAACTCCATTATTCGCGAAAGTCAGTCATCTTATGCTAGTCCAGTCATTTTAGTCAAGAAAAAAGACGGTGGTAATCGACTATGTGTTGATTATCGGGCTTTAAATCGAGCCACAATTCCCGATCGCTACCCCCTTCCTCTAATCGATGATCAATTAGATCGCCTGGCTAATAATAAATATTTCACAACACTGGATATGGCGGCTGGGTTTCATAAGATTCCAATAGCGACAAATTCAATTTCGAAGACAGCCTTTGTGACGCCCGATGGACATTTTGAATATTTAAGAATGCCCTTTGGTCTGCGTAACGCTCCTGCCGTGTTTCAACGGGCTATTCATGGAGCTTTAGGAGCTTTAAGAAATACTGTTGCTCTCGTTTATTTGGATGATGTGTTAATTCCCTCAAAAACAATTGAAGAAGGTTTAGAAGCCTTAGCAAAAGTCCTTGAAGCTCTGAATACTGCAGGCTTTTCTCTTAATATGAAAAAATGTCGATTCTTTGCAAAGCAACTTGAGTATTTAGGCCGCGAAATTTCAGCTGAAGGTATTCGGCCTAGTAAAAGCAAAAATTGCATCAAACCTCTGAGTTCGAAAGACAAGTTTCAACTGAAGAAAACCTCTGAGCTTTTGAAACAAGTGCAGTCGCTATGACACCTCTGAGTTCAAAAGACAAGTTCTAACCGAATCTGATACTATCCGTAATATTGATCAAGGTGATGCTGAAAATGAAGCTGTTGATGAGACCTTAATTATTGCTCCTTCAGATGAGCATGTAGTTAATTCCTGTGTTGCTGTTGCTTTGAATGCAAATGTAAGTTTTCTTTGTTGTAAGTTTTCTTTCTCTCATATGTGCTTTTGAGAATAATATGTTCAACACTTGAATATGAAAGTTTAACTCGCAAACCTCTGAGCTTTTGAAACAAGTGCAGTCGTTTTGACACCTCTGAGTTCGAAAGACAAGTTTCAACTGAAAACCTCTGAGCTTTTGAAACAAGTGCAGTCGCTATGACACCTCTGAGTTCACAAGACAAGTTATAACCGAGACTGAGCTTTTTCAACAAATCAATTTATTGTTGTATGTTGATTTTCTTTCAACTTTTCTGAAACAGATGTTTTAAGACTTAGCTCTCTGTAGTTTAAGTATGATGCTGACTTTGTTGATTACGTAGTTTTTTTGATAAGTTGTGCGTCTTGAGTAAAGAATAATGAACGAAGTACAGCATCCTGCAATGAAATCTTTTGTTGATTTTTTTTTCTCTGTGGTTTACTTTTTGTAGGATTGTTTGCAAGAAAATCACGTCTAATTACTGGCAAGAAACTGAAGAATTTCGAGAACGAAATTTGTGTCAGGCTGGCCGTGTTAGCGGTTTTTCGGTTGGATGGCTTTGTTTTCCTGTTAAAGTATTTTCCGGGTGGTGTCAGGCTCCACCATGTGAACTTATCAGTTGTGACTTTTTCCTGATGTGATGTCATGCTTACGCATTACACGTGTGGTGGTCAAGAGTGGGGAAGTGGGCATACTAACTGGCGTCTTCCTCCGAGTGATAGATCAGACTGTTATTAGCTCTTATGAGGTTGATTACGTCACCTTGATCATTTATTGTTTAATTCCATTATTTTGTGTTTTTATGTTCAATATAGTTGTGAGTGAATATTTTATTTGTTTATCTTTCCTTTTATATATATATATATATATATTGATAAAATGTAGTAAATAAGGATATTTGACCTTGGTTGGGTGGTAAAATAATTGTTACATGTGGTCTCTTTATATATTGCCAAGCTTTCGGTACTTTTTATTTTGATACCATCTTCAGGGCCTCTACAATGCAAAAACAATTTTAGTGTGCTATAAATTCTAGTCTAACTTCAGCTTCCTCACCATAAGCGAGAATTAATTAAAGTTAACAAGAAGTAAAATTTGGTTTTTTTGGTTATTAGTATAAAACATGTTAAAATTCTAGATTTGAAAATTAAAATTTTTTGTTAATAAACTATAGAATATGTTTATATGTGAATATTGAAGAATTTTTTTGACATTTGTTAATCTTATCTATTGTCCTGTCATTATATTGATAAAACATTGTACGCGAAAAGTTCCTAATATACCATTGATTGCTTAATATATTTAACTAAACTACCGGAATACATAGATTCTAATTCTATTTTTGACAACTACATATTGTAGCTTTCTATGTTACTCAGTAACTCAAGTTTAATGTCGATATACTATTCATTCATCCAAGGGTCCATCGTACACATTGCGGTTTGCTAGGCTCAACAAGTATGTATATGTTGCACTTAAATTTTGTGTGTCAGTTTTTTTGTTCATTTGGTATGGTTGTTTTTTAATTTGTATCATTTCCATAACTA